>JBBBDQ010000304.1:0-1290000 GCA_037127315.1 Ascarosepion bandense
TCTCTTCCACAATTTTCCTCGTAAAAGAAAAAGCGTTTATTTATTTATTTTTTTCCTCTTCGTTTTCACTTTTGTTAAATATGTTTTTAAACTATTTTCTATTCTAATCTATTTTCTATTTTAATCTGTTATAATAAAATACATATATGCCTAGTTATCGTGTCACAATGTAAATAAAATTCATTATTTACAGAGCTAAATATGTATATTTAAAAATAAATCTTCCAAAACTGCGTATGTCTGATGATTATTTCTGCGAAACGCTGTTTCAAAGAGGGGAGACTAAAAGAGAGATAGCGAATTAGATTCAACTCTATCTGTGAAATGGACATTTAAAGAATTATGTATATGTGCGTAAAAAAATTAGAAATAGACGTTTGGACGCTAGCATTCTAACATACTCTTCCCTCCCCTTTTTTTCACTTCCCCTCCCACTTTTCTTTCTTATTTCTTTTCTTTCTCTTTAAATGAACTGACGATGTATGAAAACTTTTCAATGTTTTCATAATAAAATGATCGCTGATGAAGCGAATTCATTTCGCCGAAATGATCATCTGACATGTGTAATTTTTGAATTTTTATTTGCATATATATATTGTAATATTTTTATTATAGGTGTTTATAATAAAAAAAATTTTCACGGCTACACAAGAGCTGTCGTGTTTCGGTACAATCAGTCGTATACAGTTGCAAAATTTAGGGAATTATATATATATATATATATATATTACGGTCATGTCATGTTGAATACACCGGTTCCCGCTCGATCACCGAAGTTGAGCCTGGTCAGTACTTAGATGGGTGACCGCTTTGGAATACCAGGTGCTGTAAGCGTTTATTGACGGATGTGCGTTGTGGTGTAGTGGATGTCGGCTCGGAAAGCTAAATCGGTGAGCCGAGTTCCAATTCCAGTCGATCACTTAGCATTTACGCACTTTGGAAAGGTATTAATCCGTCCCTTCCCTCGAGTTATGGGTTAAATAACTGAGGTCTGCTGTTCATGCGTTCTGTGGTGAATTTCTGCACCAATTGTTTGTTATCAGCAGTTCCAAAAGTGTGGATAGTGCTACACAAACCTTCACGACTCTAAACATTTTTTGTGTGCTAGTCTAAATGAGTTAGGCACTCATACATTGAAATCGACGGAAGAGTCCATAATATATATATATATATATATATATATATATATATATATATATATATAGGGTACGTATGAATGGAATAATATTCCGCATCCAAAGAAACACTATTCTTAAAAAGGTGCTCAATACAAAGTAGAGCTAATAATATTTATTCAGAAATTATAACATGAATCTGTTATAATATCACTTCAAAAGTAGCTATTTTGTTTCGACACTTCTTGTGTCTTTCAAGTGATCACTTGACAAGACACAAGAAGTGTCGAAACAAAATAGCTACTTTTGTAGTGATATTATAACATATTCATGTTATAATTTCTGATATATATATATATATATATATATATATATATATATATATATATATATATAAACAAATATTAGTTTATCCAGACAATTCAGGGGGAGGCAAATGAAGTTCTAGTAGGTTAGACTCGAAAAACCAATAGAAAGACGATGGATAGGGGAATTAGATTAGAGGGTGGGGTGTGGATGTAGGAAATTGAGAGAAAAGCTAAATGGTGTGTAACATTTTGTGTTAGAATATATGGCTATATTTAATATGTTGCGTCATAGATTGTGTCGGACGTTATCGTGGAAGAGTTTTAAATTTATTTATTTATTTTATTATATATATAAAATATTCTGAAAGGGTGTAATTGTTATAATAAGGATAAAGGTGTATTGATATATGAAAACAAACTAAATGGCGTAGAAAGGCTATATTACAGTTAAATGAAGCTATTAAAGTAATTAACAGAGAATGGGGGCATCTTGTATATTAATGCGAAGGGAGTAATTGTAGAATGCAGTTATATATATATCATAGAAAATGTAACTATAATATAAGGAAAACGAAAGACAGTGTTGAGAAGTGATTGTTAATTCGTCTCTTTGTTTAACAGGGTTAATTTAGGAAAACGGATATTAATTTTTTTTCTGTAAACGCAAGCAACTGGACTCGTACAAAGAAATACAAGTTGTAGCTTTTTTTTTAATATTTTCCATTTTACAGTAGAGTGTTTATTGATTTCTTTTAAATTCCAAATGTATTTAGAACGGGATGTGCTATTTCTGCACGTCTTAATATTAAAAGATAAAATATGTTTATACCATCAGGATTTAAATGTGTTCTTGGCGCTGCCAATGTAACATTTATTAACTGTTGGGTTTTCAATCATGGAAATGGTGCTTAGGTAAGCAACAGAATCAGACATCTCTTTTGTAATGGACATTCATTCGGATATCGACAATTGCATGTATTATCTTTTGTTATTTCAGGATGGAGTTGATTACTTAAGTAGTTATATTAATTTAACATTTTACTATTGTGCTTTTTGGTTTATTTTTTCAAGCTTATCAGCACAACTGCAGCTTAATTTAAGAGTATTTTTGTTAAAAATTTTAATAAGGAGTTATTTCTAGGGAAGTGTCTTTCAACTATATTATGGAATTTATGCCCTTACTTAGTACTAATCATTTGGTTAAATGGGGGTGTATACCAAATGATTTTTCTGTTTTCATTTTTATTAATACTATTATTGCTGTGTTTGATAGATTTAATGTCAGATCATTTGTAGCAACTGTTTTTATGGCAGTGTTATATAATTTGCTGTGCTTATAAAAGATATCTTCACTGGAAGAGTTATTATTTATCTTATGGTGGATGGCATATGTTTGATTATGGATGGGGGTGATTAGATTTCGGTTGAATATATGTAGGAGAAGCGTTTGTTTTTATGTGGGGTTGGTAAACGTTATTGTCTGGGTCTGACGTAATATCTAGAAAACTAATTTTTTGTGATTAGTGTTAATTATAACTTTAAGGTTGAGATTCTTACTTCCCAATGTATCAATTTCCTAATTCTATTTTAATTTTAATGGAACTTTCGTTTACAGTGATAAGGCCGTCGTCTCTCTACTGTCCAATGTCCTCAATGTCATTGTAAGCAGTGAGTTTATACAGAATAAATAAACTGATTAGGTCTGAGGACTCAGCTAAGTCTTTACTTTTAGCTTTAGATTTTGTCACGGGGTATTCCCGTATTACCAATGAGGAACGGATCATCATTATGAACTCAAAACGATCCGTACTTATCCACAACACAAAACAGTGGACAACTAAATATGTTCGATATTACTATGGGATCACTAGACTTGTAAATTTTTACACGAGTCCAACACCGCCTATTACTTACCTTAAAGTATGGTTAATTACATTTTCTACTATAAATATAACTACATTCCACAATTGCTACCATTGCATTAATATTTAAGATGCTACCATTAATACTTTCATTTAACTATAATATAGCCATAATATTTATTTTGTTTTCATATGTCAATACACCTTAGTCCGTATTATAACGATTACACTCATTTATATACATAATAAAACTAATAAATTTAAGCATCTTCCACGATAACATCTGACACAATCTAAGAAACGACATATTAAATGTAACCATATATTCTAACACAAAATGTTATACAAAGTTGACAGCATATAAACTAGCTTTTCGTGACCTCTTAATTTCCCTACACTCCCCTCCACCCTCTAATCTCATTCCCTTATCCATTCTAATCCACTAGAACACCATCTACTACCCACTTAGTTGTCTGAATAAGGTAATATTTGTTTTTTAAATTATTTATATTATATATATATATATATCATTCCGTAACTCTTGCAACCGTAAATCGTCTGATGAGGTACTACTGATAGTAACGAAACAAGACAGCTTCTGATCGACTTTTGAATAAACAATGCAAGAATATATTTTTTCTTTCTTCTCTCTTCAATTTTCAGCTAGTTTTTTCCGTTTTTACAAGCACACAAGTCTTAAATATTTCTAATCAGAGCTCATATTGCGATTTACAATAAACTGTAAAATCAACAATACCACTAATAATAGTTTCTTTTGCTCCGTCTTATTAAACTAAGAATTAAATTTTTTTTCCCCATGCAGAAACAAGGTTACACTTGTGTCGCGGTGAAAAATGTTTTTATTATAAATACCACTAATAAAAATATTACTACCTACTTACAAAAGTGATGGTAAGAAAAAGACTTTAAATGAATTCGGTTAGACAAAAAAAAGTTTAAATTTCCCAGCATCGATTCTGCTGTGCGAATGTGTAGTAGTCGTACCAAGATATATACATATATATATATATATATATATATATATATATATATATATATATATAGAACAGTACATGAAAAAAATATATATATATATTATATATATATATTATTTAATATCTATAATATATATTAAATAAATTGCAAACACTTTGTTTGCTTATTTTTAATAAAATCCGTTAATACTCACGAATAATCTTTCGCGTATTAATAATCAAAAGATGTCAGAAATGAGCTGAACGTTGACAGATGTTATTTTCATTCATTTCTTACATCTTTTGGTTCTAATACGCAAAAGATTATTCGTGAGTATTAACGGATTTTATTAAAAATAAGCAAAGTGTTTGCAATTTATTTAATCTGATATGTTTAAAAGAAAATTTTCTGCCTAAATACACAAATTATATATATATATATATATATATATAGAGAGAGAGAGAGAGAGAGAGAAAGTAACTAACCTAAAGAGCCAACAAACCTACCAAGGTTTCACCTAACCGGATCTTCAGGGAAGGTTTGTTTGCTCTGCTTGTGCATTGAGCGCTTTTTTGTTTTAGGTTACTCGTCTCGGGTTGTTTTTCTTTGGGCTACGTACTTTGACTGATATTCAAGTGCTTAGCTCGTTCTTTTTTTATTACCATTTTTTTTCTTCCGCGTATATACTCGGACGGTTTTTCGAAACGAGTATAGCGATAAGTTTATATATATATATATATATATAATGAAAATAACCTTATAAAAACAATAGACATATAAATGTGTATGTCTGGGTAAATATAAGTATATAATAAAATCGGCAGAATTCTTGCTAAAAAAGTGCTGAACAGTTAACCGCAAGTGTTGCCAATCGAATACCGTGTGTATGAGATACTAGTATTTTCCCGGAGTCATCAGAAAAGAATACACTTCGGTTCTGAACATGAAGTATTTTTACTGTGCCCACCCAACTCACAGCTGTGGGGTCCACTACCTGTTGAATAGGTACCTTTACTCATTTTCGATAACTAACTTTAAAAAATTTAATTTTTAAACATAAAAAAAATTTTTTCTTGAAACTTTTATTTTGGTTTTAATTGAAAGCAAAATCATTAAATCTACTATTTCCAGTAAGCAAAAGAATCTGACATATTTAAAACAGAAATTATATTGACTGGAATCTAAAATTTTGAGATTTTAAAAATTTTTTTCATTTTTCGGCCATTTTTCTAAACAAAAATTGATTCTCGTATTTGAAAATCTTGCAAAAATAAAATATACATATGTGACACGTTATTTTCGAAAATTAGAAAATTTACTGTTAAATTAATCTTATTTACACAAACATTACTTATTTATAGCATGAACTTTCGAATAAAACTATTTCTTAAACACAGTGTGGATCTTTCTGACCTTTCTCCTATTTAACATGTGATGACAGCCAAACAGGTTCAAGATAAGTGTATGGCGACTGGAATTGAGTAATTCTTTTTTGTAAGGTGAAGAAACTGTGAAACACATGGCCTTTTAATGTACACACAGAAATGATCATACAAAAAAAAGAACTTGAAATACATAAAAAAAATTATTTTAAAAATGCGATGGCTCGATTATTTGAATTAAACTTTTCAATTTTCGATTAGCAAATATAGTCTTCACTTAATACCCTAACGTCTACAAATGTTTGAAATATTTTTAAAATCTTTGAAACGTTATAAATTGTTATAATTAAAAATAAAATTAAGACAATTCTTTTAACATTTCATTATTAATCGTAAAACTTTTTCTTCAAACTATAATGTCCTCAATTTATATTATTTATTGAAGCAAGTAAAAGCTTATCTAATTAAATAATGTCATAGTTTTATTACAGTTTTTTATTTTACTATTGGAAGCAGATTTTCAGAAAAAGGGTCAAGTGTTTGAAAAAAATAATAAACGATTTACATTCCTCAATGAGTCCTGCGTTTAACTAATAAAATCAATTTTGCTTAAAAATTCGATTTCTTGAAATTTCATGAATTTACGTGGTGTGGGTAACAGAGGAAAAAAATATTTTTACAAAGAATTTTTAAAAATAATAATTTTGAAAATAATTTAATTCATTTTTTAATAAGTTCTGAAAGTTTATTTAAAATCTGACAATTATTTGATTTTTGCAAGAGTTTCCAAATTAAATGTGTTTGTCACAAAAAAAAAAACAAAAAAAAAAACTGAGTTACGTAAAATTACATTTTCTATTGTAAACTCTCGTAACGATTTGGTTACCCGCTAACAAAAACCAAAACAAGAATTTTTTACCAAAATTTCGAACGCGTTAGAAAGGATTAAATACTTTTAAAAAAAAAATAATTTTAAAAAATACTTTGATCTTTAAAAATTTTGATTGAAAAAGTTCGTTTTTATTAAGTTTGGGACCTTTTTTCTCTTATGCTGTCTTTCCAGCGATTTATTTATTTATTCATTTTTTTTTTTTATTTTTTTAAATTTTTTTTTAAACTATTTCTCATTCTTTCGGGTATCATTTTTCAAATTAAATTGCATCGTTTGTTTTAAGGCAGATCCAATTGTTTTCTCATTGTGGCTTGGATACCGCATTCATTAGGGGTCGTACGTACTTTCTTCGGTTTTATTCCATTGAATACAAGGCATCTCTGTAAGATTGTGCCTATGTATCCTTTACACTCTGCAACAAACCTTAACTGAGAAATGTTTAGTTTTTTTGGCATTACTTCATCATATTAATCACATTTCACAAGTTTTGTTTTTGTTTCTTGTTTTTGGTTTGTTTGTTTTTTGTTTTTTGTTTTGTCCTTATTTACACATTTAATCAGTATCAATTTCTCTGAACAGAATTAATTATTCTTTATTCAAATATGTTTTGAAAGGGTAACTGATATAATTTATTTCGAATTTGAAATTCGAACTTTAAAATGACAGAACAAAATTATTATAAAGGGAGGTAACTGCAAAATTTGAGAGCAAGTTACTTCCCTTACATAGCTTACTTTTAAAGGCTTACTATTTAAATCGGTCAAGATATTTTATTCCGGGATTAAGTCAACAAAGTAACCGTTATTATCACACGTTTTAATTTCAGTTAGTTGAAGCACTGTCATCCATTATCACTTTTTACTAATACTTCTTAATTTCAATTGCTTTCAATTGCTTGAGAGAGATTTCCAAACTGGTTCCATTTAATATTATTTTATTTTTATAATCATATCACCTCAAGCAAGGCATTTTATTGCCACTGGCTGTTACATAGGAGGAAAGTTATGAGAAAGAGTGACAGGTTATAGGGGGTGTCAAGAAGTGGGTAAGAGAAGGATGAGAATACTGATGAGAGGGAGTGAACGGAGAAATGAGCATGAGAGAGAGGATGCAGGTTAGTGAGATAGGAGATGACTAGTGGCTTAACATTTAAATTTTTGGAGATTGTAGATTTTGGGGAAGCAAGTAAATGGAAGGGAATTCCACAGGCAGGAAGTGTAAGAAAAGAAGCTGCTGGAGTAGAATTTGCGTTTACAATTTATTGGATTCACAGTTACTAATCTTGTGGCTCGAGTAAATTTATATATAGGGGGCACCATTGAGCTAAGTTCATCGGAGCAGAAGCCGTGAAAATATTTGTAGAAGAGACAAAGGGAAGCAATATTGCGTCGGTGAGAAAGTGACTGTATCCGAGCTGCCAAGTCGGGAATTTATTGCATGACAAATTCTCCGTTGGATTTTGTCAAGGACACCCAGGTGGATAGCAGGAGCACCCGACCAGATACGGCAGCAGTATTCAATGCACGGGCGAATGATAGATTTTTATATATGTGCAGGATTGTTTCAGTCGGGAAAAACAACTTCTTGGCCCTACACAGAGAACCGAGTTTCTTAGCAGCGGATTTAGCTATGGACTCTATATACAAGGGTCATTCAATAAATAAGGTGAATTTTTCGGTATAAGGACTTCTACAGATAGAAGCTTACTTTTTTTTTTTAATTTTCCTTTACTTTTTTTTCAAAGAGATTTAATTTTTTTTTTGTTTTTTTGTTTTTTGTTTTTTTGTTTTTTTTGTTGTTGTTTTTTTTTTTGCAGATTAAAAAAAATATTTTTGAGAGGTTTGGAGATTAACAAAGATGGCCAACCAAGAAGCATGCTCCAGGATTGAACAGAGGTCAGTTATCAAATTTTTGGTTGCTGAAGGGTGCAAGCCAGTTGAAATTCATAAGAAAATGTCAACTGTGTATGGTTCCACATGTTTCAGCCAAAAAAAATGTCTACAGGTGGGCTAAATTGTTTAAAGAAGGACGGAGCAGTGTTGAGGATGAACGACAAGCCTGGGATGCCTACAGAAGTGAGGTCTCCTGAGGTGATCGAATCAGTCAATGATCTCATTCAGTCTGACAAAAGAAAAGGGTGACAGTGGATGACATTGCAAGGACTTTGAGTCTATATAAAGAACAAACACACGGGTTATCAGTTACATGGAGTCGTCCTGCATCAAGACAACGCAAGGCCTCACACAGCAGCCCAAACAGTGCAGACCATCAACCAATTGGGCTGGGAACTGCTCCATCATCCCCCTTACACAAAACCTTGCCCCTTCAGACTTTCACCTGTTAGGTCCCTTGAAAGCGTTCACGAGAGGCACGAAGTTTGAAAGTGACGATGAAGTCGAAAGTGCTGTGAGCAATTGGCTGAGACATCAGTTCAAAGATTTTTACGCTGAGGGAATACGGAAGCTTGTGGACAGATGGGAAGAGTGTGTGACACTGCTGGGAGACTACGTTGAAAAATTTTTTAAAAAAAAAAGCTTCTATCTATATTAGAAGTTTTATACCGAAAAAAAAGTCACTTTATTTACTGAATGACCCTCAGAGTCATTTCACTTGGGGTCTGTTGTGAGAGTTAAGCCGAAGATGCGCAGTGTTTTGCTTTCAGGAAGATTAGACTGATTCATGCAAAATGGTGGGTTATGAGCGATTGTCTGTGATGGTTAATTGATAAAATTACCCGTTCTTAAACTCTAAATAAGTTTTTCATTTATTCTTTTTTTTATATACATTTAGAATTAATTTATATTTATATTCTTGGTTTGGCTACAAAATCCAGTCACAAAAAATTGGTCTCTGCAAAAATTCGTTAAAAAAAAAGACATACCATGATCAAAAAAGGCGCCAAACAAAAAACAAAGTTTTATCGTCAACATGTTATTATTTAAGGGAAAAA
Organism: Ascarosepion bandense; assembly: GCA_037127315.1. Classification (NCBI taxonomy): domain Eukaryota; kingdom Metazoa; phylum Mollusca; class Cephalopoda; order Sepiida; family Sepiidae; genus Ascarosepion; species Ascarosepion bandense. The sequence goes on from JBBBDQ010000304.1 coordinate 9,485, forward strand.
TCAAAATATTTTAATTATTTTATTGAAGTTTCTAATTCTTTCTAGCACGTTCGAAATTTTAGTTAAAGATCTTATTTTCTTGCAACAATGGGTGGGCCAAAGAATGATTGGTATGGGTAAATTTAGCGTCTTTTTTGTGGTGAACACATATTTTGAAAATTTCTTGCGAAAATCAAATAAGTTGTGAAATTTTAATTAAATTTCCAAGACTTATTAAAAAAATAAATTAAATTATTTTCAAGGTTGTTATTTTTAGAAAATCTTATTAAATTTATTTTTTTTTAGCATCTCTTACCCCGACATAATTTTAAATTTTTAATTTCTCGAAATTAAAATTTCACTTCATTTAAAACGCATGTCGCTTTGGAGAATTTATCATTTATTTTTGTCAATCAGAAATATTTACTGAAAATCTGACCTGAATTGTAAAATAAAAGATGCAATAAAACTATGATTTATTTAATTAGAAAAAAAAAACTTTTAATTGCTATTATAAATTAAGGGCATTATTGTCTTAAGAAATTTTTTTTAATGAATAATTACTTTTTACAAGGTTTACGGCCATATCACGTTGAATACACCGGTTCTCGTTCGATCACCGAAGTTAAGCAACGTTGAGCCTGGTCAGTACTTAGATGGGTGACCACTTGGGAATACCAGGTGCTGTAAGAGGTTTAGTGACGGATGTGCGTTGTGATGCAGTGGATATCGGCTCGGAAAGAAAAATCGGTGAGCCGAGTTCGAATTCCAGTTGAATAATCTGCATTCACTTAAGAACTGGTACCCTTGGGAAAGGTATTATTATTCGTCCCTTCCCTCGAGTTATGGGTTAAATAACAGGGTAGGACTTGGGGACCCTGCCCTTAAAAACAAATCCCAATGAATCTTAATACTCGAAAAAGAAAAAAATATTACTAGACACAAAACTTATATAAAAACAACAATAAATTGCTGAAAAGAAAAAGGTATTACCAGCAATAAATAAATAAAATTTAGTTGGCAATAAATGACCCGCCGAGGTTGATATACCATAAAAACAAAACAACAACTTTTTACAAGAATTTTTTTTGCATGTTTTTAAATTTATCAATTATAATATTTTTTAAATGAATTTATTTTATTTTATTTTTTTTTTTGTATATGTATAAATGGGCTGCTTTTTGTAGATATGGTTGATCATGCACATTGCCAGAAAATAAAAGCAATAACTACAGTGAATTTAAAGCCAGAAAGTATCTAAAATTCAATGAAAACATCAGATTACAGAGTATATTTTCTTAAATTTTTAATATTATTTAGTACTTAAAAATTATATATAAAAGGTGTTCACGTTATATTAAATTATTTTTATTTTATTTTTTCTATAGAAAAACATCAAACTGTCAAACATGTCAACAGCATAAATAAACAACTATTGCTGCGTTAAAAAATGCATTTCTGAAATATTTTAAAATTAATTCAAATAATACTTGTTTTAAATCAAATTATACTTTAAATTAGCTATTATTTTTTAACTAAAATTTAAGAAAAGTATAGCTTATTTTTGGTAGATTTTTTAATAAAGAGAATTACACTGCAAATAAAAGGCACCTAAAAAACGGCACAAATCAGTTCTTTTAGCAAAAATAAAAAAAATTCTTCCAGTTAATTTATATTAGTTTTGAAATACAGCAAAGTATTATTGCTTATTAGAAATATTAAATTTATAAGCTTGAAATTAAATTTAAAATAAAAGATTCTGGAAAGATTTTTTATTTTTGAAAATTCATTTTAAACCTCAGGCATCACATTTTCTGTGGCAATACCTACAAAGGAATTTGTTGCTATTAAAAAAAATTAAAGTTTTGCCATAACACCATCACTGACACACTCATTTTATCAGCAGTGTTAAGACACAAAAACAATTATCTAACCTTATAGATAAAATGTCACATGATAACCACATACAAACGGAAAAACAGAAGAACAGAATCCTCGATTTGCAGGTAAACTAGACGGTTGTTCCCTTCTTTACTTTACAGAACACAAGAAGAGATAGAAGTTTTAAATCACTGGTGAAAAACTCACTTTTTCTTTTCTTCATCTGCATTTCTTTTTACTTATTATTTTCCGTGTTTTAACTTACTTAGCAACATATGCAACTTTGCTTTTAATATATTCTCACTAAATTCTATTCTTATATGAAGATTGTATTTCACATGTAACATGGAGCCTTGTTGCTTTTCATGAAATAACATTTGTCAGTTCAGTCACCTGCTTTTACTAATATCTGTTGAATTGGATATTACTTTTCCTTCGTAAAAATACAACATAATCTTACCACTGATAGGACAGTGATTACTCTGCATCACCTTCTGATTCTCAATTTCATGAGTGTGAATCGAAAGAAGATAACATCAAAAAATAAGAATGCAAACTCTGTTTGCAACCAGACTGGCAACTGGGTCCCACCCATTCACAGTTAGATCAACTAAATGCAGATGACAATTCTACTCCTGAAGCGTCTTTTCTCGCACTTCCTGCCTGTGGAACTCGCTTCCATATTCTTGCTTTCCTGACGGCTACAACTTCCAGGAATTTAAATGCAATGTCAATACTCACCTCTTAACCACTTGACTCTAGTTCTTCCTACACCACCCTGCATATCCTTTCCTTTCTCTCTACCTCTGCAACTGTCGTCACACCTGTATTCCCTTCCTTCTCTTGCTCCTTTCTAACTGGTTCGTCTTTTTCTTCACTCTCTCCTATCTAATCTTTTTACTTTTATGTAGCCCCCTGCACATCAGTGGCGTTACCGCCTTGCTCGGGGTGATACGATTAAAAAAAAATTGTTTTATTCAGGTCTTTGCCTGTCTGGATAGGTGGATGATACTTGGAACAACTTCTGCTATGACAGCTCTCCCCCTTACTAACTCCTCACTCTGGCAATACTAAATGGAGGCTTTGAAACTGCTTGATAGACATGTCCATCTACCAAATCCCAAGAATAACTGCTAATATAGACTAGCACTTGGAATATACTCTTTCTGGTTTTGTTGTCACTTGATCTCCAAATATGCCTCATCTACCCCTTTTACTTATGTCTTACCCTACCAGAGTCAAAGCAGATGATGTCTAAGAGACCAAAATTCAAAACAGCCGCTGGTCTAGCAAACAGAAACAAATGAGATAAAATTTGGAATTTAAAAAAAATTGTTAATAAAAAATTGGGGAAAAAAAACTTGGGATAGAATTTAAGATAAAAACTACCTCTTCCCTTTCTATATGGTTGTTCATAGTATCATACCTTCACTAATAAAGAAATCAATGGTCTAGAAAATTAATTTATTAACCAATGCTCTGTGGTAAGACACCCCCTACTAGAGTTACCATTAACAAATTTACTTTGCATAGTTAAAAAGAAAGGATGTGTGAGGAAATGTTTCTGGTAATTCCTATTAGTATTGACAAAATTCTAATATTGGTGACCAGTGATCCATCCTTTTGACAATACCTGCCCATGAGATTAAGAAAGGTAAGGTCATGAGTACGCCAAGATGAATACAGCAAAATTTGCAACTGCAGTCAGTTTTATTCTCAGGAGTGGGAGATCCTGATTTTGTTAAGTGAAACCATATCAATATTAAGTGAGAGCTACCTCCACATTAAATACTCTGCACTGGTGATCTTATGCTGGGTTAAGCTTAATCAGTCAGTCAGTTAAGTGCTATACATGATACACGCTTAACTGGGTAAAAGATTATCCTGCAGTAGGTTGCCATTACTTTCTGTAGTAGACTGGTTGCCAGCCAAGGCTATAAAACTCAATCTGTTCTGTTATTTTACCCATAACTGGATGGAAGAGATAGATTAATACCTTTTCCCAAAGATATTTGCACTGAAGTGAATGTAAGGAATTCAACTGGAATTTGAACTCGGCTTCCAGATTTTTCATTCTGAGCTGATATCCACTGCACCACAACACACATCCGAAGTGCCCATAAAACATAAAATTGGTGTTTTGGGTGTGGTAATGATTACTGGGTTTATCTAGTTGATTAATTCTTACAACTGAGTTGGTGCTTACTTGGTGCCTTATGCCAAACTATGTAAAATGGTCTTAATTTATTTTATTTAAAGTAATAATTTAATTAGCTATTTTATTAAAACGATATGAATTAAATTTGATATAATATGATATGAATTAAATTTGACTTTTATTTGATTAAGGTATCTTCTTTTATTTGCTATGTCACTTATCAATCAATAACAGCATGACAAATGAACAGATTCTTTGTGGAAAGGATGTGCTTTTTGGTGCAGTGGAACAAGAAATTGGGGAGTCAAGTTCAAATTCCAGTTGAATTCCTTGCATTCACTTACATGCAGATACTTGGGAAAGGTATTAATCCATTTCTTCCCTCAAGTTATGGGTTAAATAATAGGACATATTGGGTTCTATAGCCTTGGCTGGCAACCAGTCTACCACAGAAAGCAATAACAACCTACTGTGGGATAATCTTCTGCCCAGTCAATCATGTCTCTTTTGGGACATGATCACCCAAAGCGTGTATCACGTATGGCACCTAACTGACTGACTTTGTGGAAAACTTTTCTGACAAATTTTGAGAGTTAATATGCAGTATCACATGTCTACCGAACTCCCCCACATGCATAGTTCACCTTATTTATATTTGTGGTCAACCAATATGGAGGAAACCACTTGCAGCAGCACCACACACAATAGTATCAAGAAAACTTCAGGTTCTTCTGACTGCCTTAGTTACAACAAATATGTTTCTATACAAAACATAGTTTATCCAATTACTTATTTAGTAGATGTTGCATTAATTTCACCCTTAGAAAAAAATCATAGACCAGACTAGACTATTTAACCTTGATAGGGTAACCAGGAGAACAACACTGAATTCAAAACCACTTCATTACTTTTTCTAATAACAGTCATGATGATTCTCAACTTATATATGTATATCTCAAAGGAAGTTTGGGAGGGCCATGGTTGAGAAATTATTTGAGTAAAAATGATCCATTCTTATCAACTCCTGTATATGCGCATCATCCTCATTCTCTTGATATTTTAATTTATATGACAAAAAGTTCAAAATTTTTTAAAATTGTAATATATAAAATGGAATGTGAAATGATTTTACTCTATTTTTAAATCAGTTTCTTGCTTATTTTATTTTCTTTATTCTGTATAGAATAAGCAAACTGCCAAAATACTTAGAAAGCAAGAAATATTCAGGTCCTTTTCCTTTTAGTGCAATGGAGAGGTACTATCCAGAAGGTGAGTCTATTCTCTGAGCAACAATTTCTTTAAAATTAAAATGTGATCAGCTTCATACAGTTAAGTTTTCAAAACACTGAACTCACAATTTTCTATAATTCACCCCCCACACCCAAATGACAAAGAACCAGCTATTAAAATTGCAGCAATATCTTTTATGGAAACACAGATTACATTTTTGAATAACAAACCAATTTATAATATCCAAAAAAAGAAAAAAAACAAAAAACAAAGTATTAATTCAACAAATTCAACTCAAATGTTTATATGAGGTGGTGGAGATGAAAAGTCTCACCCTAACTACCACCACCTACCAAAATGACTATTTTAGTGACCAAATATTAGAACGTTGATCTTAGAAACATAGGTGGTGATGGTTGAGAATGTTTCAGCACTTTTCCTCATAAATTTACTGTATTTAAAGTGAACTTTGACCATAAAAATATTTAAAGCAATCTCTCCTCAAAAATTAGGTGAAATATATTCTGATGTTGAAACGGGTTTTTTCCTTCGTTAAAAATAAGATATATTTATCTGGTGATGATATATTTTCACTAAGCATTTCTGCTAGACCAAATTTCTTCATCTTTCATGTCACCTGCTATTAAAACATCGTAGAGGCTAACAGCTTCTTCAGACTTTCTAAATTGTGGAATTCAAGCAATGTCTACTTCTTTGTTCTGAATTTATGAAATTTAAATTTAAATTAAAAATCCAAAGACTCAGCTGTAAATATTACAAAGCAACAGGAAAGATGAAAAACTTTGTCTGATAAAAAAAGATTACAATATTTTCATTTTTCTTATAAGTGATGTTGATGTTTGTCTTTTGTTTGTCAATCAAGAAATGATACAAGTTTGTTTATTTTGAATTGATGGAATATTTCTTTGATATGAAAGGTTCTAATTGATTGTAGTCTCGGCCAAAGGTGGTGGTGGTATAACATCAAGGCAAATGTCAAACTGTTGGTCCATTCCCAGGTAGGAATCGCTCATCAGGTATAAAGTATAGATGACACGCCCGGGTAGTTCAGGAGTAAAAAATGCAACTTGTGGATGACTTTTGTTGCTCTGACAGGTAATACGCTTCAATGCAATCAGTTCTCGGTTCTCAATGTCACCGATGACCAGAAACCAGCCTTCATCTTTGATTTTAGGAAATTTGGGAGAATATGCCTTTGAATCATGTTTCTGAAAAAAAAAAATAAATGTTTAAAAATAAAAAAATAAAAAAATCAAGCCAAATAGATCTAGCTAAATGTTTCTTTACTTTTTATATACTTGGTTTTTGGCAACGTTTGACCCAAGCATAAAATTTCATAATCAACTTTGCTAGATCAATTATGACTGAGTAGTGCAATGGATCCTCCCTGGGTGTTCTACACTTTCAGCCTTGCACCACATCTAAACTATGAAAATCATTTGGGTACTTCAATATGGCATAATGGTTAGCCAGCTTGTCTCTTAGAATATCAATTATAGCTGAGTAGTGAGTTCAGTTCTCACAGGGTGCTCCACACTTTTGGCTTTGTACCACATCTATGCTATGCTTAGAAAATCACCAAATAAGGTGAAACTGCTGTTTCAAAGCATTAACAGCAAGATGATAAAACTAACATGGAAATGTCAAACCAAAGATTTCTAAACCAGAATTTTAGGGTTGGCCAAACCTTCACAATTAGAAGAGCAGATCTGCAGCTCTAGACTGATGTGAAAACAACTGATGCGTTACATGCTCTATACCCAAAATGACCTAACAAAACTTGTATGCCTAAAGCAAATATTTCTGAGTGGTGACTATCATGCACATTCTGCAAGTCACTGTGCAGTCTTTTCTTCCTACATAGGTGAACCTAGTGGGGTTACTAGAATCTCTTAACGAGAGTGTATATACAGTGTATCTATGAGAACGAAAATCACTCATCTAAAACTTTATCACCAGTTTTTAAATTCCAGGTTGATAATTGGCATGAAGGAGAAAAAGCCTTCTTCAAACCAACTCATGTATAAATCTTGTTGTGGATTTGATTCAACCCACAACAAAGAAAAAGGTGAGAAAGGTTTTTTTAAATATGAAGATATAAAATAATTTTATTTTCACATCTTTACGACTAAATTTTTCTCAGAGTTAAAGTTCCTTGTTTGTAGTTGTTTGTTAAGATGAAAAAAAATGTGATTTCTTCAAGTGTATGTTTGAGAAAAAGGATGAAAAGTAGAAAGTGAGGAGGAAAGTGTCATGTAGTTTAATGAGGAAGACAAGTGATTGATTAGAGGAATCTTCTTTGAAGCTGCCATTGTACACTGTTGTTGCACGTATTTGTCTCTATTCCCTTACTGGTTTTGTCTGTCTAGAAACTTTGCTTAAATACTTTACAAAGGGATCACAAAGCACGATTTAATGTTAGCGGGAACATCACTCACTGGTTGAAGAACATAAATATTTATTTTCAAAGAATGCATGAATCCTCTGATTCAGAAACCATTTTTTTTCATTTGATGACTGACTGTCTTCAGGTATATTTCTGTCTACTCTTAACTATCTTTCCAACTCTGGTGCCGTGATACTGTAGGGATAAGAAATTAAGAACTAAAAACATTTTGGAAAAACCCAAAGTAAAATTGCACACCGGCAAAAGTGAATTCAAACGACTATTCACAAGTCAGTGTGAAAAGCAAATCCTGAATCCTGATTGGATAAAGTAAAAATTGCACACCGGCAAAAGTGAATTCAAACGACTATTCACAAGTCAGTGTGAAAAGCAAATCCTGAATCCTGATTGGATAAAGTAAAAATTGCACACCGGCAAAAGTGAATTCAAACGACTATTCACAAGTCAGTGTGAAAAGCAAATCCTGAATCCTGATTGGATAAAGTAAAAATTGCACACCAGGCAAAAGTGAATTCAAACGACTATTCACAAGTCAGTGTGAAAAGCAAATCCTGAAATCCTGATTGGATAAAGAAAAATTGCACAGGCAAAAGTGAATTCAAAGGACTATTCACAAGTCAAAGTGAAAACAAAAATCCTTGAATCCTGATTGGATAAAGTAAAAATTGCACACCGGCAAAAGTGAATTCAAACGACTATTCACAAGTCAGTGTGAAAAGCAAATCCTGAATCCTGATTGGATAAAGTAAAAATTGCACACCGGCAAAAGTGAATTCAAACGACTATTCACAAGTCAGTGTGAAAAGCAAATCCTGAATCCTGATTGGATTAAAAACAAAAAATTCATAATGATGTTATTTCACATCTAAAAGCAAAAAGGCTTGCTGGAGCCAGGTCACATGACCAGATTTAATTACTTAAGATTTAATTACTTTCTGTGACTGGTCAACAGAGTCAGATGGGAGCCATGAGAAAAAACAACTAAAATGTAACTTCAACTTCAAATTGACTCGAAGATAAGGTCAGGTCACACCTTGTTCTCTTTCTCCTTATCTCTTTGAACAATTAATACTATGAACATTTTCTATATTTCTTGATACCCATAACTTTATCACTGAACATGAACTCTACCCTTGACTTTTTAATAATGTTTCTAATTGTACATTAACTTCTACAACTTATATTATTCATTTCTTTTAATAACTTTCTATTTTAAAATGTAAAATGTATATTTTTATTCTTACACTATTCCACACAATTCCACACATTCCAACCTGCCGACAACCAACCTTCTAATGAAAACCTTCTGATAATTCTGATGATGATAAATTCTGAATAAAACTTGTAAGCTTTAGGGAGTTCGGTTAAGGCTGAATCAAATAAAATTAACCAGCTCTCTATAGCTTCAATACAATATCTTCTTCCGAACTGCCTTAAGCCAGCACAGAAGAATAAGCTGATAAAACTAACATAAGAATGTCAAACTAAAGATTTCCAGACAAGAGCAAGAGTGTGGCAACACCCCTAGATCCTTGTAATTGGGAAAGTGAGTTATATCAGCCCCGAAATGATATGGCAGCAGCAATCAAAGGGTCACTCTAGAGGCCTCAGACTGGTAAGTTATATGTGACTAGAGGAAAATAAATACAAATTCTCAAAGCCAAGCTTTTTGCAGAGAGCTTGGATGCAATCTGCTGTAAGTGGAGATAGTAAAAACATAATGAGGTACCCTGGTCATTTAATTTCATTCAACAAATTTCCTATTAAAAAAAAATCTATTGATTCAATAAACTATACTTTTCTAAACAATTATTAAAAAGTGTTGGATAAAAATTTTAAAAAAATGTTAGCTTTAAATTTTGGTCGTGTGATTCCTGCATTCCAAATAACAATAGCTGATATTTGTAAAGTTCCATAAGGTTTTAAATAATATAAAAAACAGTTGAGATAAATAACTTAGAAAATAGATTTTTAAAACCTACCCCAGATTTATTAATCCTTATTACTCTCACTTGGAGTGTGTATTCTTGGTCCGTAAATACTTTTATCCATTTTCTTGAAAGATGACTGGAATCTGTTAAAAAGTAAGAATAATAATGAATTGATAATAGTTTTCATAAACAAAGAGAAAATATGTCAAAAAGCAGATAAAAAATAAAAAGATAGAAAAATACTTCTTTATGCTTCTCAGATGAGATGGTATTTATATTATTTACATTGTCTGGACTGTTATTCTCATCTTTATAGCAACATTCCCAACACTTTGGTTGTTGTACATATCTGCCTTCTTCAGACACATGGCCCAGTAGATAAAAGTACTATTAGATCCAGTGACTCGACCCAAAAAGTTGTGAGTTCAATACTTGGCTATAACAGTGGTGAACAAACAACTTTGAGAGTTGAGTTAAAGGGAGATAACTAAGATATCTGGAAGTAGTATGGATCATAGAATGAGAATAATATACTCTAGTGAGCAAAATAAAGGGTTCATTTCGAAATTGCAATCCCTTGAAGAAGGCTGAAGTATACAATGGTCGAAGCATTGTGAATATGGTAATAAAGATGAGGACAACAGTCCAAACAATATGAATAATAAAAAAATACATTTTTCTACATTACTTAAAAACTGAACAAATTGTGGCATCCAAAGTAGTACCCATTATTATTAGAACACTAAGAACATTTAGGAAGAGATTTGCAAAGAGCTTTATGTAAGCTGAATTTATGAAATGTACCTGTCATTATTATTAGTAGTCGTAGTAATAATAATAATAGCCAGCCAGCTACTTATTTTTTAAATATACCCATCTGTTACAATAACTAACTAATCCCTGTTGCAGATGCTTACTCAGACATAGTTGCATCCCTTCAATACCTACAGAGTCAACTATTGATTTATAATGCAACTATGCTGAGTTAACCTTAGTTTCAGTTTCTGAAAGAGAACTCATAATCTGACATGATCAGTAGTTGAACAAAGCTACTACATTCATACCCTCAGTCATGATGATTTGTGACTTCATGTCAACACAACTATAGACAGGTTCTAAACAATTACATCTACCCATTTTCACTCACAAAGCTCAGGTCATCCTCTGACATAGTTTTAAGCACTTCCCAAATGTACACTTGACAAACTGATCCTGATGGGATCTGAAACTGGACCTAAGGGTCAGAAAGCTAACTACTCAGCTATGCCCCTACCCACCATAATTAAAGCATATGGAAGAGTCATGATGAACCTTCAAAAGAGGCTGTTATAACTATTATATCTATGGCAGGCTAAAAACTATCTTGACAAGAGTATTACTATCAAATTCCATCCAGGGTCATCTCATTTGATTAACCATCTCTTCAGGGGTATAGCTGTACTCACAATGCTTGGCCAATTGTAGGTTTGTGAGACTATTTAACCCATAGGTGGAAGTTTTGAATACAGCTGTTCTTCTAGCCTGGTTACGACACTAGACTAAAGGATCCAGTCTGTTCTGCTATTTACCTATAGCTGGTGAGGGAGAAGAGATTCATACTTTCCCCAAGCATTTTTTGCACGTAAGTCATTGTAACAATCTTAACTTGAATTCAAACTTGGCCCTTGAATTCCTAGCTTGTTATACATTACTCCACCATGTATTGTATTACTAAGATCAACTAAAATACAGCAAAGAGTGCCAAAGCATTAAGGAGACTTACTGTCACTTTTACTTTAGCGAAAAGAACCGATAACAATTGGCATAAAAACATGGGTAAAAATAATAAATCAATATGGAAATGATAATTCTGTCACTTCTTCAAATCAATATCAAAGCAAATATGATTTGCTATCAGTGGACACAGAATCAATAATTCTGCCATTCAATATTTATATAACAAAACTGAGACTACACCTGCCCCATAATATCCATTTCATTTATCGTATATAAATATCTATACAAATAATAAGACAAGTGGAAAAAGGTAGTATTTACATTATTTGGACTATTGTCCTCATCTTTGTTGTCATTTGTACAATGTTTCGGTCATTGTATGCTCCAGCCTTCTTCAGGTGCTAGGAATTTTGTAATGAACTCCATTCCTTGTGTAAAGCCATCAATTGGAAGGTATGAGTTATCTCCCTCTAACCCTGCAAGTTACTTGTTCACCACTGATATAGCCTGGTATTAAACTCACAACTCTAAGAGTCAAGTCAGGAACTTAAGGACACATGACCCAGTGGATATATATTGTACAAATGGTAACAAAGATGAGGACAATAGTCCAAACAATGAAAAGTTGTTCAATGTGTTTCATTTCATGATGTCAGGCAACTTCAGGTTGAAATGAGAAACAGACCCTTGCATAAGAGAAGAGCATTGGAATCCTTTTTTTTTTCTATTGAAATTTATGTTTATCATTTAAATTAATTTGTAAATGCTCTTCATTTTTAAAATCAAATTAACATGCAGATAATTTTGCTCTAAAAATGCATTGTTAGTGGTAGGAAATTTAGCCAACATTATATAACAGTACATATATATATATATATATATATATATATATATATATTGGCTTCAAAGATTGTTTTTAGTGGATACCTGTACCCAAATAGTAAAAGTCCTCTGGATCATATAGTGGTTCCTCCTGCAAAGAGGAAGGCAGGTTTGAATCCTGACAGAGGAGCATATTTTTTTATTAAGTTTTCTTGAGTACAGAGACCAGCAGACAAAATAAGTACTGTTTAAAAATAAACAAAGTCTACACAAACATGGATATCTGGTAAAAATAACATTTGAAGTTATAAAAATATCAGTTTTTAGAATATATATATATTGATTATACTTATATACTTAGTTTTTGGTTATAATAAAATTAGACCAGTGCTCATTTGTATTAAAAAGTGTTCAATACAATTATATTGTAGAACTTTTGAATATTTTTCATTTGTAAATGAGTTATTATGCGACCTAAGTTTCTACCATGTGGTGTCTTCAGGTGATTTACAATAACTTTTGCAAATCGTCTGAAGACACAACATGGTAGAAACCTACGTTGCGTAATAACTCATTTACAAATGAAAAAAAAAAATATATATATATATATGTGTGTTAAGTTGTAATGATGCTTATTGCCAAGATTGCTGTTTTTTCAGGGGTTTACTGGTAGAAAGGGGTTCAAGGCTTTGTTTTTTTCTGCAGAGGAAACAAAAGCTTTAAAGAGTGAAGACATTACAATAATACCTTCATGGAATTTCCAAGTTCTGTTCAATTAAGTAACAAATCTCTCCACATTATTTTTATACATTATTTTGTATAACAATAAACATTATTTTTTAGTGGGCACACATATTTAAGGTGACATTCCATTGTTTTATTTTCTTCAACAGTAAAGTATCAGCTGATGCCAAATGTTCTAAATAAGCAACTTGGCACGTCAACCACATGAATTTAAGCAGACTACTAGATTGACAATTGTTTTTATTGTTGAACCATCTAGATGCAAGCATGCATTCTATATAAATAATTTCTTTTTTTTGCACCCCTCATCTGTGGAATCCACTTCTAATTTATTGCTTTCCTGCCACCTACTTCTTCAAAAATTTAAATGTAATGTCAATCACCATGTTCTGTTCACCTGAAACCTGTTTTTTTATTGTCCTTTCACCTCATTCTCTTCTACTACCAGTAATCTCTTGCATCTTAGTGGCATTATTGCCTTGCTTGGGGTGAAATGATTTAAAAAATGGCCTTTATCTTTAGCAGGACTTCTCAATCTAGGCCAGTTAATATTAATTTCAAAGTTTAAGAATAAACATTTTATAATATAAAAATAACAAACAGGGATGTCAACTGAAACACGTGTAGTCACTAAAAATAACTTTTATAATAATAATAATATACATGATGGCCCCTCCAAAAATGTACTAACTCTTAAAATGATAATCAATGCAGTATTTATTGATTTGTAACCAAGATTTATAGTTAAAATTAAGAAATATTAATGTCTACTGGCTTACACAGAAGATTAATGATCTATATTAAATATTAAATGAAATTAAATGCATCAATCTGAAAAAAAAAACAAAAAAACATCACATCTAATAAGTTATAGAAAGTGAAAAAGTGAGTACATATTTTTTATTGGATGGAAGTCACCCTATATATATATATATATATATACTAGTAGTATAACCCAGCATTGCTTGGGTGCAATGAAAGCTTTAAAACTAATCCATGATCTTGGAGCTCAGACTCTTTGGACATTGGCACGAAAGACTAAAAAGCAATAGTTGTTTCCAGTTAAAGCGAAACCGTAGACTGAAAGAAAAATGAATGGATGTAAGTCAAATTTTGATTTCCTAGTATCGATATCAAATTTTCTGCACTATTGTAAGAACTGCAACCTTGAAACTTCTGAATATCGTTTCTTATCTCTTTGTCTATGAGTGTATCAAATTTGATTAAAATTGGACCACTCCTTCTATAACCCGATTTTTTCGATTATCAATATTTATCGGGGGTACCTCAACACAAAACTTAGCTAAGAACACTCGCAGACACTTATAGTACAACTGTGTAAATTTTCAATAAAATTGGTTCAGCCATTTCAGAGTCTATAGGTAACGAACACACACACACAGACAAAGTTCCATTTATAAATAAGTTTAGATAGATATATTGTAACAAAGTTATAGAACTCGTAGGTTTTTTTACCTGCTGTTCATGCATTTACTTTTATAAAGCGTGCCTGATACAATGTAGAGCATTATATTGTAATGGTTGTTACAATGGTTTATAAATTCATGAATTTATAAACTATTGTAACAACCATTACATATATATATATATATATATATATATATATATATATATATATATATATATATGTGAGTGTGTGTGTGTGTGTGTGTGTATGATAACACAGAGGAAAGCAGAAAACAACTACTCCCAAAGGTATGATATAATGAAAAAGTGCTTGATACAAAATTTGGCAAGAAGAAAGTAGAGCAAACTATATTTAACAAATAAGGTTTTACACCAAGCTACCCAGGTTTCTATTGTGAGGTATCTTCAGGCACAAGGTGAAAAAATCCAAAACATGACTCCAAAAATACACAAACACCAGAAGAAAAAAATGAATAGAAGGGTAGTAAGAGGCAGAATCACAACTCAATTCTTACTCTAGAGAGAAGAAAAAAACTGCAGAAAGTTCATTTGGCTTCATAAATATCCAAAAAATCTTAAGATGCCTACACTTAGCCATAACCTCTGTCCTTTCACATCATAATGGCCAACTTTTCTTCTTGGTACAGGCTGCAACAATTATTACCACAATTCCTTCCAGCTCTAACCCTATTTAATATACTCCACCTCAAACATGGGATTTTGCCATATTGCTCCTTAAATTTCTACACACAGTCTACAAGTTTGGTATCAATTCTGTGACTCTCCAATCTGAAGGAAGTATGATTGTAATATCATTTCTTAAATGGTTCTTCAATGCGACCAATATATAATCTCTTAAAGTTTTTACTCTTATTACTGACTTCAGCAGTATAGATAATGCTCTCTGTACAACATTCACCATCCAAAGGACAGTTACTCTTGTTCATGCAGTTGCATTTTCTTTTATTACCTCTATCACCTCCTTCTATTGCTAAAATTAAACTTAATAATCCTTTCCAAACTGCTTGTGCAGCTAAAACTCAATTTGACTGTGTTTCTATTAAACACCTTTGCGAATTCTGAATTTACCCAAAAATGCTTAAAGAATAATCTACCAATTTTGGTTTTTAACAGCAGATTGAAGTGTGTGTGTGTGTGGGGGGGGGGGGGGGGGTGACCCAGATCACATTTCTACTTCTGAATCTACTCTTAGGCCACGTACAATGAATGCAGACCAAACTTGTGTCATGCTCCTCTTCTTTTAGTGCTTTTTAATAATTAACTTTTTCGTAATTGAAAATCTCGTTTGTTGACGAGTTATTTAAGATTCTGTATTCCACTCCTTTTGGTATTTGCTTCATTACAGAGCTGGGATGGTTTGATCTGGGATTTACATACCCATCATAGTATTCAGCATAATATATGGTGAAACTGTACCAATGGCAAGGTTAAACTCAACAACAAGATATTGTGTGATTTTCATGCCTACCTCTATCGTAATATTAAAGCCTAATTCTCTAAAAGTCTTAAAAATCTTCTTTCTGGTCATGTCATTGGATCTTTTGTTCTCAGGTACATCCATCAGGTCATTGTCTCTGTACAATCCATGATTGTCGATGCATACTATTTTGTTTATTTCACTTAAAATATAGATGCCCACAAGCTCAGAAACCTCCCCTCCATCCAGAGATCCTTGGGGGACATCAAAGTCACTGCCACTGAATTTTATCCATGCTTCACACTCATGAAACAACACCGATCTTCTGCAGGGAAAGATAACATCTAACCAATCTGGTTTGATATTAACACAATCTGCTTAGCGTAATTATTAAATGGAAGGATGCAGGTTAAGATTAAGTGTAGGCATCTTAAGAAAGATCTCTTGGGTATTTATGAACCAGGATAAACTCTTTACAAATTTTTCTTCCTCATCTCTGTAGTAAGAATCGAGTTCTGTTTCCGCCTCCTACTACCCTCCTATCCCCTCACCCACAGTGTTCATATATATTTGGAGTTGTGTTTTGACTTTTTCAATTTTGTGCCTGAAGACGCCTTACAGTAGAAACTCTCATAGCCTGGTGTAAAACCTTATTTCTTATATATATATATAACCTCAACATTCTTCTCCACATTAATTATATATATATATATTTATATATAATGTTCAAACAAATTTAAATAAATATGTCAGTTAATACTATTTTGTAATTTTCCATAAGATTTTGTAATATTGTCTTTGTTTACAAACTGGGGCAGACATGGATGCTGTGAGAAATTGAGAACTTGTGTATTTATGGTTTAATTTGACTTTGTTAAACCATGAAATCTTCTGTAGTTGAGTAGTAAGACATGTCAGATCTAATGACAGCTTCTCCTTGGTATATGGGAGCTGCAGGTTTGAATCCTGCTAGAAGATAGATATTTTCCTAACAAGATTTCTTGAATATTCAGGCTGATGGATATATGTATTGTTTAATTATAGAATAACAGAGTATCGACTCAAATACAAGTATCCATTAAAAATAATGTTCAAAAACAATTATATATATATATATATATATATATATATATATATATATATATATAAGGTATTTGGGCAGCAGCCATTCTTTCAAGCATTTTTCATTGAAGACAAGGAAGACTTAACTAGTTTCTTTAAAGTTTTTCCAGCAACCTATCATTTTTCCATTTTGCATCAGTTAAGGAATATAAAAATTGTCCATAACTTTTATCGTTCCAAGCAATTCAAAGAAGCTTTATACCCTTGTACTCTAAATGGTAACTTTACCTGATTTTGATATCAGCACTGGAATGGACTCAATTTCACCAGACGCTTCTGAATTGGAGTTTTTCACCTGCAACTTCACTTCCAATTGTGGCAGTTTCGTGAGCACTTGGTACACCTACAGATGAATAGAAACAATTTTGTGACTTCAAATCTGAAATTGCAATTAATCTTCAAACCACCGTGTAAATCCAGATTTGATAATTTAAAACTGTCAGCTGAAAAAAAGCAATCCTTTTCTTTTTATATGTGAATTTTTTTTAAATTTTGGAAAAAGTTCCCAACTCATCATCAAAAATAAAAACCCTAATGATAGATTAAATAAAAAGAAATTTAATTGCAAACAAATCTGTCTTTTCATTGTTATATTTAGTGTATGAAATGTGAATGCCAGTAACAATTATTAAGTAAAATTCTTTGATATCAATTTTATGTTTAATATTTAATCTTGTTTAAACTTCAATTCATTCCTGTTTACTCTTTAAATAATTACTTTCAAATAATCTTTAAATAAATTTTGTTTAATCATTAATGTTGTTTAATTTTATTCTAATGAAAAAAGTCAATTATTAACAAAAGAAATAAAAATGGAAGAAACACTGTTTTTTATTTTTAATTAATTTTTGGCTGATCCTGCATTCATCCTATTTCCGTTGCGGACTATTACAACTTCCAGATGATCATTCTATGATAATTAAATAAGTAACATGTGGACCAGTAATAGGCCTTGGATAAGATTTGAATTCACATCTCTAATTCTTAGAGGTTTGTCTAAATCAAATCTCACCAGAAACTTTTTTGCTTTGTTACTTATGATCCCTGTTGCTTGCATGACAACCAAAGTGTATGATAATCTGAGATTTACGATCAATAACAATAGAAACAGATAAAAGTCAAAAGCAAAGAATTATCAAAGTTTCATCAAAGAAATCTGGAACATAATTGCTGAACAACAACATTTATTATTTACAATGTAAATCACTACAAGAACTGCAAACATAAAGCATTGATTCTTAATTATTTATGAATGCATATCACGACAAAATATTATTTACAGTATTTACATTATTCGGATTACTGTCCTCATCTTTGTTACCATTTGTACAACATTTTGGCCATTGTACACTTCGGCCTTCTTCAGGTGCTAGGAATTTCGAACCAAACACTTTATTACAATCACTGGGGTATATGAACTCTATTCCTTGCATAAAGCCTTGATTAGAAGTCATGAGTTATCTCCCTCTAACCCTGCAAGTTACTTGTTCACCATTGTTGTAACTCACAACTTTAAAAGTCAAGTTAGGAACTAACCAACGTCTATATTCACTAGGCCATGTGTCCTTAAGGACAATAATAATAATAATAATAATAATAATAATAATAATAATGTAAATACTGTAAATACACCTCATCTCAGAAATATAGACAAATACTAAAATATTATTTCTTGTCTCAATAATGATACATAACCTCATTTTAGCCAAGAGGTAAGATGGCTGACTGATAGTTGTTTTTTTCAACAAAAAATAAAACAAAAACTTATTATGTCACATATTTTCTTTTGACTAATATCCTGATTCTCGCTTTTTATCACATTGCATTTGATCAAATTTGTAGTTAATTTGCAGGATAAAAAAGCTCCATGTAGCTGTACAGCAGCTTCAACAACTCACGCACTGTAGACATTGTTTCATGTTATAGCAAGCTCTGGTGGTATAGGGGTCAAATTTAAGTTTGATCTAAAATATGTCATTGTTCTGCATTCTACCAAATTATTCAAGATCTATATCAGCCAAAAAATGTTGTAATAGAAAGACAGAGACACACCCTTGTGCAAATTAATTGAAATAAAATAATTTCTTCCTATGATCTTTCACACTTACCCTGATCATGTATACATCGTCTCTTGGCATTGCTTTTCTCTTCTGACCATATTTTCCTTTACGTTTTGGAGGGAGAGACCTAGTTTGTTTCTTCACCTTGATGACATGACTGACAGTTGAAAGGCTGACATCAACAATATCTGCGATCTCTTTGTAAGACTTGCCACTGTGTTTATGCAGTGTTACAATCTTTGTATGCTTCTTTGGAATAACGGCCATTGCAAACAATGGCTATCGGACAACTAATCAACAGTCGAGACAATAGTGTATGGGTGTGATAAAAATCTGATCAATCATGGATGACAATATTTTTCAAGGCCAAACAAATTTTATCATACACCTCGAAAATAGATTCATATTACTGCACTCCACTGCAAATGACCTAATCTGAGGTAAAAATAGAAATTGATTACACCCTGTCACTACAGTGGGTCCAAAACTGACCATATGGTGAAAGAAAGGAAACTAAATTAGTTGTTTCAATTAATTTGCACAAGGATGTAGTTGTCCCAAAATATGTGGAACAATGACCAACAGTATCAAGCAATTTAGTGTATTAGCAATGGAGAAAAAATATGGTTAATAATATCACAGAAAACTAAATTCTAAAACAAGTATTAGTATATAGATAAAATAATAATGATAATAAATATTTGGAACGGGCTTTTTTCATAAAGTTTTCAAGAATTTACTAAAGTGAAAAGAACATTTTTGCTGTATTCTGAAAGCCTCTGAGGTTACAAATAAGATTTTATATCGTTTGATACAAGGCTTCATTTCAGGAGGCTTATGTTATCACTGGCTTAAAAAAAAATAAAATAAAATAAATATTTAAGAGACTGAATTACAAATTTGATCCCTAAATCTCTTTCTGGAATATTTTTTGACCCTATTTTTAGAATGCAGTTTTTTTTATCTTGGTATCGATTTAAAAGGCACCGATATATGTGCTAAAGCAGCTCTCAAAGTCAGAATCTAATTTTACGTTGCATAATCTGTTGTTAATATGCAACTTAAACTCATGAATAAGAGAAAACAGAAAAGGCGAAAAAAGAAAGAAATCAACTATCAATATTCCATAATACTCATTACATTTCTTCTTTTTCTTCTTCTATGTGCCATGTCTCTTCAGGTCGTTAGCAATCATGGCTCTCCACAATTTCCTGTTTGTAGCTCTTAATAGATTTTGTCTTTTTATCTATCCTAAAATTTGCTTGACATGCATTTATTCAAGCTCACTTGGTAAATTAGGCATTGTTTTCCTCTGTCCCTCTTGTCTTCAGTATGTCCTGTGAGCATCAAACTTTCCAAGCCTTCTTTCCTCATTATGTGCCCTAAAAATCTATTACTTCCTGATGTTCAGTATAAGTTTCTTTTTTTTCATTTTCTCTGAAACTTTGTCATTGCTCACATATTTGGTCCATAGTATTCTCAGGATCCTTCTGTAGAACCAGATATCTTTTGCTTCAGGTCTCTTCTTCACCTGTGAGGAAACTGTCCAGCATTCACTATCATATAAGTATTTTTCAATACTTTGCTTAGCTTTTAGAAGGCAACTTTTGCTACTTTAATGCACCTTTGGATGTCCAAGCTGCACTTTCTATACTGTGTTTTACTACATTTGTAAAATTTATATATATATATTACTCTTCAGAAAGAAATGGAGTTCTTTCGGTGACTGGCATGTGTATATACTGCTTATATACAACACATTAAAATTTTCTTTGTCTGATTACATGTGCCTATGGCATAGCGGGTAGTGACTCCGACTGACACCAGTCAATTTTCAATCCCAGCCAGAAGCAAGTGGATGTGTCTAGCCACACTGATGAGCTGTGATACAGTGAAACAAAAAGGCTTGTATGTGGATGACTAATATATATATATATATATATATAAACTCATAAAACAGTTTCTTAATTCAGCTCTTGGAACCATTAATTTTGAGAAACATTTAAATAAATTACATTTAAGCATTTGGGGAATTTTAAAAAGCACCAGGATTTACAGTTAATGTTCTCTGGTAAGTGATTTTCAGATCCATTTTTAAAAATACTCTAACATAGCATTTCTTGTATCATGTCATTTTGGGGTCTGCCTTACACGTTCTTAAATTTCCACCTGGGGAGATATTATCTGCTAACATTGCAGGTGCAATCTTGAAAATTTTCAATTTTTGCTTATCTTGAAGAAGCTTAACTATAAAAAACCAAATTACATACTGTTATTTAAACAGTACTAAAAAAATAAATACTACTGTTAAATTTAAATGTTTTTGTTTTTTTATTTTTACACTCAAGTTCGCCCATAATACAAGGCTTGGGAGCCATTCAGGTTGGGAGGTGGAACTGATAAAATGGTTAAAATGAAAGAGAAGGTGGTAGGAAGGGAAAAGTATAAGGATAAAAGGGATAGATTATGATTAACGTTTGAATTGAAGAAGTTTTAGTTGTAGTGTTCAGGAAAGCATCCACATGGTGGTTTGTTCCACAAAGTGGCAATTATTTAGAAACAAAGACCATGTGAGCTGAACTTTATTCTTAAATTTGGAACACAAGGGAAATGAGGGTGATTCAGTTCTGCAGAAGTAGTATAGCATATCCTAGAATTCAAGGTCTAAACTGGAAAAACAATACAAATAGCATATATTAATTATAATCTTTTATAAGTCCCATTACAAGATATTCATATAAAATGTCTCATCACTGGCATGCCATGATAAATGATACAGGAGAGAGTAGGTGAGTGAGCACTTGCGAAAACCACTTCCTCATACATTATGACAGCAGCAAAAAGCAGTTAAGCTCTTAATCATTCTTGACAGAGGATTAAGAATCTTTAATAATTCACAAATAAAATTTCTTAAAAAATGATTTGGAATCTTCAAAATATAGGGTGATCCCCCCAAAAAAAACAGAACTCATAAATATTCTAATAGATCCTACAAAGATCCAGTTATTTTCAAGAAACTTGGTGGATTTACACTCCAGTCTGTGTACAATTATGCCCCAAAGTTTTAATTAAATCGGTTGCTCTAAAGTCGCAATCTTTCCAAAATATGCTCTAAATGGGCTTTGCAGCATTGGAGGCAAATTTGCAAATGTTGCACAAAAATGTCAATTTTCTCGGACACATTTCTCTTTGAAGATTTCCATGATTTTTGCTATGATTGCTGCCTTTCAGTTCACCAATCATTTGTGGGTTGTTCTGGTACACATTATCCTTAAGATACCCCCCCCAAAAATAAAAATCTGGGGGGGCTCAAGTTCAGTGAGTGCAGTGCCCACTCAACGTCACACTTCCTGATCAGAATCTGAAATCGCTCTCTTAGCCAGACCAGGGAGTCATCTGATGTGTGTGTGAGTGTGGGGAGTGGGGCCTGTCTTGCCGGAGCCACTGTTCATCTTTGTCTTTCTGTGTCATCCCAGTGATTAACAGTTTTATTCAAAAATTTGTAAGTTCTAGTTTTTTGGGTCACCCTGTATAGAGATGAAATGTCAAGTACTCTTAATCCGGTAATCCATTGTCCAGCAACTCTTATAGTCCAGTACTTTTTTAATCAGCTGCCATTAGTTCTCTGTCCAGTTCTGAGGGCAGCGCCACATGTTGTTTACAACTTTCTTCAGCCACAGAATGTTTTGGTGATATGGTTTTGCTCATTTCATATATACCAGAATTTTCTGCATCAGGCTGACATGTGTTGAAATCCTCACAGTAATTTGTGTCAGCCCCCACCCCCACCAATCAAATCAAAAATAACCAAATCAAATGTAACTGACACTTTTACTCTATCAGCTTCTTTTCTCTCCCTTCCCATCTGTGGAACTCCCTTCCATATATTTTCTTCCTTAATAGCTAAAATCTCCAAGAGTTTAAATGCAACATCAATTGCCATCTCTTATCTCCTTGATTCCCATCCTTTCCCCGACATTCCCCTGTATCTTGTTCTTCTCCCTTTCTGCTTTACTTTCACACAGCTCTCTTCACATCAGTGTTTCCATCCTTCTCTTACCCGTTCTACGACCTCCTCCCTCATGATCTCTTTCTCTTCACTCTCCTCTTATGTAACCTCCTGTACACCAATGGCAGTAATGCCTTGCCTGGAGTCAAACAATTATAAAACAAAAAAAAATACTATTGTTGAAGATATTGCTAACATTCTTTGTCAAAATTTACAAACTCTACATTTCATTCAATTTCACAAACCAATCATCAAAACTTGAATAAGCTTGTTTGTTTGTAAAAATCAGTCGGTTAAGTGCCATATGTGATACACGCTTGGACGATCATGTCCTGAAAGAGACATGACTTACTGGGCAGAAGATTATCCTGCAGTAGGTTGCCATTACTTTCTGTGATAGACTGGTTGCCAGCCAAGGCTATAGAACCCAATCTGTCCTTTTATTTAATTCCATAAATGGAGGGAAGAGATGAATTAATACCTTTTCCAAGGGTATTTGCGTGTAAGTGAATGCAGGGAATTCAAATGGAATTCGAACTTAGCTCCCCGATTTCTCGTTCCGAGTCAATATCCACTGCATCACAACACACTTCCCCAAAAAATACTTTGACAAAAACCCTACTTTGCAGTTTGCTAATTTCTTTACTTTTATAAGACTTCAAAAACCATGTTTGGAAGCATTAATGATTGTTTTATTTCTTGTTTGAAGCTTTGTTCTACCTTTGATAATACAGCAATAGATATATGGAATGAAGAGGCTTATTTCTTTTTTTTTATGAGTGATTACTGTTATCCTGTATTTTCTGCAGTCCAGCAGTCACCTGGATTTTATTGATTACTGTTATCCTGTATTTTCTGCAGTCCAGCAGTCACCTGGTTCCAACGAAGTTGGTTGGAGTGTAAATATTAGTTAAAATATGATGAAATTTTTACTTTTATATTCTTTTATATAGAATGTAAAGTTTAACGAACACTGACTTTAATAGATAACTTTTCCTTTTGATATCATTTAAAAAAACATGGACTTAACTTGACATTATAAATCTTTTATCCTTATCATAATTTGAGAAAATAAAAATAAAAATTAAGTCTCACCTGTTCAATATGGCCATGAGTCATTTCACCTTTAAGCATGTCTAAAAGGCATTCAAATTTTCCGTCTGTAGCAGCAATTAATTCAGGTAAAGAATCAAGCACTTCATGATGGCCCCCTTTCCTGGAAATTCTACAAAGATTCAGTCAACAAATGTTTTATAAACTTGCAGACATTATTTTCACATGGTAATAATTATTATTGATAAAAACATTTCCACAATTATATACCAATACCTATCCACAGACAAACAAAAACTTCTATTTTTAAATAATTCGTAGCCTAATGATGACAAAAACATTTAACATAAATATTTTCCAACATAATCTCATCATTGAATTAGTTATGAATAATCACTCTGATTGAACATTAACATTATACATTGATGAAAATCTCAGATCAAAATTCAGCAACTAGCTATGTACCAGGCTACAATTTATTGATCAATCTTCATAACTCTGAGAGATATGATGAAAAATAATAACAGATCATAAAACATGATCATTTCTGCTCATAAAACAAAATCCTTTTTCTGTTTATTAAAAGAAATTGATTGCCTATATATACTGATTCCAACCAAACACATGGCATTAGTTGACTTATGAAAATATGAGGGTCATTCAATAAATGTTGAATGTTTTGGTATAAGGACTTCTAATACAGATAGAAGCTTACTTTTTTTTAAAATCTTTTTCTTTACTTCTTTTTCAAAGGGAATTTAAGTTTTTTTGCAGAGTGAAAAAAAAAACTTTGAGAGTTTTGGAGATTAACAAAGATGGCCGACCAAGAAGCATGCTCCAGGATTGAACAGAGGTCAGTTATCAAGTTTTTAGTTACTGAAGTGTGCAAACCAGTTGAAATTCATAGAAGAATGTCAACTGTGTATGGTGCCACATGTTTCAGCCAAAAGAATGTCTACAAGTGGGCTAAATTGTTTAAAGAAGGACAGGAGCAGTGTTGAGGATGAAGACAGGCCTGGGAGGCCTACAGAAGTGAGGTCTCCTGAAGTGATCGAATCAGTCAATGACCTCATTCAGTCTGACAGAAGGGTGATAGTAAATAACATTGCAAGGACTTTGAGCCTATCTGTTGGGACAACACACAAAATTGTCCATGATGACCTTGCCTACTCAAAGGTCATCTACTGGTGGGTGCCAAAGATGCTTACTGCAGAGCACAAACAGAAGAGGGTCGAGTTCTCCCAGCAGTGTCTTTCCCACTATGAAAAGGATGCCCCTTCAGATTTTCACCTGTTTGGTCCCTTGAAAGCGTTCACGAGAGGTACGAAGTTTGAAAGTGACGATGAAATCAAAAGTGCTGTGAGCGATTGGCTGAGACATCAGTCCAAAGTGTTTTCTGCTGAGGGAATATGGAAGCTTGTGCACAGATGGGAAAAGTGAGTGACACTGTTGGGAGACTACGTTGAAAAAAAAAAGTAAGCTTCTATCTGTATTAGAAGTCCTTATACCCAAAAATTCACCTTATTAATTGAATGACCCTTGTAGGTTTACCCTATTTCCAACAAAATTACATACCCATATACATACCTTAATAAAAAACACCTAAACTTTATTTTCTACTCAATAACAGACTATATTACAAACATGCCAAAAAGATTGCACAATACAACACACACTGTTTAAATCAAGGTGTCTATTGGTAAGAAATTAACATTACCATGTGAAATATTTGATCAGTGAAAACTAAAAACTTACTTTCACAAGCCTAGTATCGGGAAAAAATTCTTATAAAAACCGACAAATTTTGACTATTAAAGAGCAAATATGCAGCTATCTCCTGGCTGTTTGGACACAAGAAAAGGTGTGGCTGCATAACTTTTTCTCAACATCACCCCCACCACACACACACACACCCTTGAGAATGTTGAAAGAGGCATGTGTCAGCAATTTCAAACAAATCATCTACAGCAAAAATGATCAATGAATCTTTGCTAACAATAAAAGTCTTTTCTCAACCATTACTTTCTTTTACTGTGGACAAACTATTTAAAAATTTTTTTCTAAACTCTAGATTCTTCTGTGAAATAGCTACCCAAAGAATTTAACTTGACTAGAAATTATTTTTAATCATTCTTGACTCTTTTGAATTTATGTACATATGTTAATAAATACTAATGATTTATTTAAAAGGCATAACTATGCTTTCTTTATTTTTATTTTATTACTGTCTGGAATTTGGACATTCAGATTTTTAATATAAAAATTGCATGGAATTACCTACATACACAAGAAAAAATAAAGATAAATGAATAGAAATTTCGTATTTTCTGCATGCAATATGGACTGTATAAAATTACTTGGTAAAATTATCATCTCTACTTATATTATGGAAGGCATAAAAACAATGCTATAATTGCTGTCATAATAAACTTGTTGACACTTAATGATAAGTCTGTATTGAAGTAAATACATTTATATAATTATTACAAATTTCTGCCATAAGTGGTTCATCCACTAAGACCTTCATTAAATGAAAACGCAAACATAAACAATCTAAAGGCAAACACTTCAAGATTCCACTTCATAGGCCATAATTAGCTGAAGAACTTGAAGATATGATTCTGTTTTGATTAATATTTAAATGAGTTAGAGATAAAAGTAAAGAACACAGTTTCCTGCCTTACCAGCAAGTATCCGGTCCCCACATTCAAAATCCATTTTAAATTTCAGCAAAGGTATAATTTTCAAAAATGAACAGGATAAGATTAATTTACCTGAAGCAGTTAAGATGATAAGGCATCACATGGGGGAGGGTCAGAAGAGTGTTTTTGTTGCACCAGTGCCCCTGGATAACCATTTGTAACAAATTGATGACATATAGACTTGTCACTATCCAACCTTGGTCAGCACAAGTATCCAGCATGGCCTAAGAAAGAACAATAAAAAATATATATCTATATGTTAAAAATAATATTCAAACAATTTATATATATATATATATATATATATATATATATATAATTTTCAAAAAAAAAATGCAACATACACTACCATCTATAATTATTAGGCCACCCCAGTGTTTTAAAAAAATGATATATTTCATACTATTTTTTAGTATTTATTGCCAAGTGAAAAATTGAAAATGAAAATAGAATGGTTCTTTTGTTAATACTGCACAATAATATGTGTATCAAATGAATTTATAAATATTTAATAATTGCCTATATTGCAGTTTCATGAATGAAAGGATGAAGAAAATTTAGGGTGATTCAGACGAGTTCATCTTTGCTTCCTTGCCTTGTAAAATTTTGCAAAGTAATAATAACAAAAGAACCATTCTATTTTCATTTGGCAATAAATACTAAAAATAGTATGAAATACATCATTTCTTTAAAAAAAAAACTGGGGTTGCCTAATAATTATGGCCGGTAGTGTACATTTGAAGTGAACACTTTTAATTTTGATCCATAATGATTATGATGAAGAATGTAAAACTTTTGGCACATTAGTGTCATGGGATAGCAGCATGTATGTAGATGATGTCATTGTACCTTGATATCATGAAATCATTCAGTTGTATTTTGACATCTGATGATTGACTGATTGATTGTTTATTAGTTTTACCAACATATAAACCCCTGTAGTCATTTAATACTGAAACTGGATTTATTAGTCAGGTACGTTTTTAAATCTATTTTCTATAGAATTTGAAAGTATTTTGTTTCCTTCAGATATCCTATTATTTGAGCAGTAGGCATATTTTAGAAGTGCATGATTTTATGCTTGGTAATAGTTACTACAAGGATGTGTGCTGTGGAGCATTGGATATCGGCTCGGAATGAGAAATCAGGGGGCCGAGTTCAAATTCCAGCCACATTCATTGCATTCACTTATTAATCCATCTATTCCTTTCAGTTATGGGTTAAATAACAGGACAGATTGGGTTCTATAGCCTTGGTCGGCAACTAGTCTACCACAGAAAGTAATGGCAACCTAATGCGGGATAATCTGCCTAGTCAGTCATGTTTGTTTTGAGACATGATCACCCAAGCGTGTATCACGTATGGCACTTAACTGACTGACTGAATAGTTACTACATATATTTTTATAATTCTTGCATTCTATCAAGATATGCTTGACTGTGAATTGGTTGCAGTGGGTACACCAAGGTGTATTTTTTGCCTTGAGTATGTGTATGTGCGTCCAATTCTTATTCTGTTGAGCACTGTGTCTTGTTTATGGTCAGCCAATGGCTCTATATTCTCCTTTCTTATTGTCGACTAATGTTCACACAGTTTATTCTTTGGGAACATACTTCAGATTGACTGACATTTTCTTTTGATGTGTTATGTAATTTTCTTTTTATAATCTGTATATATCCAGCAGCAAGGCCTCTGATTTGGAGGTTGTGCGGAGCATGGAACCACCTCTTAATTGCTTCCCAGGTCCACTCTGACCCAGAGTGGTAGCACCTGTTAGGGTCCCAACTATGGACAAATAGTTAACCCCAAAATGGGGTCAAAACACTATGAAAGTATAAAAACACACTTTTATAAAAATATATACATGCAAATAGACTTTATATAAAATATACATTTTTGAAGGAAAAATATTACCAACAATACATTTTTGAAAGAAAAAATTATTGCCATAACACATTTTTGAAGGAAAAATAATTATTATCAGCAATACATTTTTAAATACAAAACTAGAAGACATCTTTAGTTTTCTAAAATAAAAAAATAAAAAAATAAATTTTTCATCAAAATCTGACTAAACCTTCTCACTATAACTGAACATTAAAAAATATCTTAAAACAATGCCTTTTTGGCATTAAATAACCCACAGAGGTTGATATGTCGTTAAACAAAACTAAAACTCAATAATCTGTATAAAGGAGTTTCAAGCTGGTTATTTTCATTGCCTCTTTTGGCATCATGTCAGATTCATGATTTTCCTTGATGCTTATAGGAATCCAAGTCAATGTTATTGTTTTGTGTTTTATTAACTCGTCACAAGTTTCTAAGGATTACTTGAATATAGGGAGGAATTTGTGTTCTTTTCCTTAATTGCTGTTAAACTAAATAGGGAGTCTGAGAATATTATAAACTTCCTATCTTCTGAATTTTCTATCATTTTAAGTGTCATTTTAATTAGTTTAGCTGTATAGATGGCTGCATTATTTGGTAGCCCGATTTGTTTATGAATTTGTCTGTTTGTGGCGGCTGCACTTATTCTAGGTTTTTTTTATCCATCTTTGTAGGATGGTTTATAGTCACCATATTTATCCCTTAATTCTCCATACATACTTTTATTGATCGTTTCTATTTTTTGAGTGAGTCAATGTAAGGTCTATGTGAGGTTTAGAGGTTGTCATAGAACTACTTTGTTTATTGTGACTGATGTTACACTATCAGGTTCTTTGTTTATTTGTTTTAGTATTTCATTAACTCAAAGTCCAAGTGAAGGGATAGCAGTTGGCTTATTTCTATAGAACTGGATATCATATGTTTTTGGTATGCTTATTTGAATTAGATGATAGTTTTAGTGCATATTAGAGGGATAGTTTTTCTCATCTCAAAGATGTAAGTAGTTCATTGGTTTTTATATTGAGACTTTGCATAAATGATGTCTGGATGGCTCTAACACTTAATCTTTGTGATGGACCCGATTAAAGGTCCAGTAAGAATAATGCAAAAACAACCAAATAGGAAAATACGAATATATATTAAATATGGAAAGGATACAATACTTGGAACTTGGTTAATAGGAACGATAATACGCGTTAGTGTGGAATATTATGATTCGACCCTTGGCCTTAGAACTGGGACTTGTAATGGTCGTTAAGGTAGCAGTGTTTGTAGACCAACTCTCAGCTGATTTCGGGCCACTCTGAGGGAGCTCTCCTCAGGCTACTCCCTCCCACCTCTTGTGAGGAGAGGTATAAGTAATGGTTGGAAGGGTTCATTCAGTCTGTCGATGATGCCGCCATGACAATCTTAATACTTGATTGTATATGGTTTGTAGTTTTTTAAGATATGTTTGATATGTGGCACTGTAAATAATGCATCCATAGTCTAATTTTGATCTGATGTGTGACCTACATATTCTGAGCATTACTTTTTGGTTGACACCCAAATTCAGTTTTCATATTACTTTTACAAGCTTCAGAGCCTTTTAACATTTTTATTTATGTGCACCTTGAAGTCAAGTTTGATATCTAATATGATTTGTAGATATTTTATTTGTTGGAATATGGGAATTAAGTGTCCATTTAATTTCAGTTTTAGATGGAGGTGGTAGGCTCGTTTTTTGTAGAAATACATACAGTTTTTGTTTTGGAGAAACAAAATCCATTTTCATTTGTCCATTTTTCTATCTTGTTTAAACACATCTGTACATATCTTTCAAGAGAAGGCATGTTTGGAGATGAGTATGATATTAACAGATCATTTTCACATAAGGATTTTTCAATGACTGTGTTAATGGTTTTGATATTTATTTTGAGAATAAATAACATAACTGTTACGTTGAGGTACTCCTGCTTCCAGTTTGTGGGTGTCTGATGTTGTGTTTCCATTTCTTATTTTGAATGTTTGGTTTGATAGGAAGTTTTGGATGAATATAGCCATTCTTCCCTTTATTCCCATCTTGGGCATTTCTTTTAGGATATCATTCTTCCATGTAATGTGATAGGCTTTTCCAAGATCAAAGAATATTGATATCACATGACGACTTCAAACAAAGCCCTCATGAATAAAGGATTCCAGCCATAGAAGTTGATCTAGTTGCACACAGCTATTGAGACATAAAGGCTCAACACCACTTCTGAATTCTTCCAACCAGCTGTTCAATCCACTGTCCAGTTACTGCACCTCATCAGGTTTAGAGCTTGTTCTACACAATACTAGGCAACCAAGACTTTAGCATGTCAGTGTAAGTCTTTGTGTAACTCTAAATTTGGAATAGTATTCAGTGCTTAATAAATAATCTTGTGAGTGATTATTTCAGTGATGTGGATCCATGCATAAAATAAATAAATCTGCCTTAGAAATAAACCAGTGTCGCTAAACGATCTTTATCCTCTTTTCTACTCAATTCCTTGACAACAATCAGCCTTAGACAAAACTAACAAAAGTCAAATTAAGACAAGTAGATAGAAGTGGAAATGGAAGCTGTTGCAACTTTCATTTTAATTAATAAAATTAAAAACAAAACAAGAAAGAAAGAAAGAAGATACATTAAAAATAAAATAACAAACAAAAGAATTTGGAGATTTTTCTTCCATAATACAAAATTCAATTTCTATTTTTATACATTGCTTCTATGGATTTAATAAAATATGTTTTAATTTTAACCAGGAGGTATTTTTTTTTATAACCAAGTTTATCACATACAAGGCTCAAAGTCTGCCCAAAGTAGAGGGTTACATTTAAAATTCTTATGATGATTGAAGTATAATATGAATGAAAGAAAAGTTGGTAGAAAGTGAAAATTATGGGGATAAGGAGAATGGACAATGACTGAACCTTAACTTTTAAAGGTCAAGATTTTATTTATCCACTAGATAAAGACTTTGCTTGGTTGATCCAAAAGTGACTTGATCTTTTTTTTTTTTTTTTTAAAGTATTCTAAGTTCAATACCTAGCCACAGCAGAGGGAACAAAAACTTGAGAGTTGAGTTACTAAAGGAAATTAACTGATACTAAGATATCCAAAGAAGGTATGGCATATGGAATTATAACAAACAATCTTTGTGGACTAAATAAATAGCTTGGTTCAAAATTTCAAGAAATATCACCTGATAAAGGCCAGGGCATACAACAGCCAAAGTGCAATGAATATGATAATAAAGATGTGGACAACATTCCAAACAATGTAAATAGTTACAATATCTATCTCAGAAATGTAGACAGATGTTAAGATTGTAATGTTCAGAAAAGCATCCCTTTAGGAGCCTGTTCTACAAAGTTGCAGTTCTTGGAAAAATCTGTCTGAGTGAACCTTTCTTCTTATATTTGGAATACAGGAGAAATGAGGATGATTCAACTCCATGGAAGATGCATAGTTTGTCTTGGAAACTGAACAAGTGGAATTAAAGAATAAAGATACTCTAAACATTTTGCTATAGAAATAGCAATGGGCTTGTGATGTAAAGATACTACAGAGTGGAGAATAAACCAGCCCCAACTAGACTGCATGAACAATTTTCAACACTGGATGTGCGTTGTGGTGCAGTGGATATCAGCTCGGAATGAGAAATTGGGGAACCGAGTTCAAATTCCAGCTGAATTCCTTGCATTCACTTACATGCAAATACTCTTGGGAAAGGTATTAATCCATCTCCTCCCTCTAGTTATGGGTTAAATAACAGGACAGATTAGGGTTCTATAGCCTTGGCTGGCAACCAGTCTACTGCAGAAAGCAATGGCAACCTACTAAAGGGATAATCTTCTGCCCAGTCAGTCATGTCTCTTTTGATGGCATTTAACTGGCTGGCTATTAACACTAGAAAGTGAGAATTGGGCAGCTCCAGCCCAGATATGGCAGCAATATTTTATTTTTGATCTAAGCTGATTCTTGTAAAGTTAAAGTATGGCAGAAGGAGTCAAGCAATTCTTTTGAGCCATAGAATGAGCAGAATATTTTTCCTAAATCTTTATCTTTTTCTCCCACTCTCTCTCAAAAATGCTGAATGAAAAATGTCGGCAAATTCAAACAAATCAACTCAAACAAAAACACCAAAGATGGTTAGTGAATGTCTGCTAATAATCTTGGAATTATTTTGAACTTTTCTTCTCATCTTCATTGATATATGTGTTATTATAGACACCTATATCAACCAAGATGAGAAGAAAAGTTAAAAATAATTCCAAGATTATTGAAAATTACTCATCTCAGAAATAAATACAAATTATGACAAGTGGCACGAACGCACTAACATAAGCCATTTGTCAAAAATCCACCTGAATATAAAAGACACCAAAAAAACACCTTCGAGACAGTGATGTAGTGGATATAGTAGTTGGTTATACATGTGTTAGTATTATCTAGTGGTCATGAGTTCGATCCTTGGACTTGGTAGTGAGAGTACCAATGAAAGAACAATAATTGATTTTACAGAATATTTCACAATAATCAATGAGATAATCCATATCTGCCAATTTATGGACACCTAATGATGATCAGAGGGTACTTGGTCGAAATGTTCTGTCTATTATAACACCTATATCACCCAAGATGAAAACAAAGTTTGAAATAATTCGAAAAAAATTTAGTAGGGAAATATCAGAAAGAGCAAGTAGAAGATTGAGAGACGAAATAGAGGAGGTTGCTGGTAAGACATAGCTGAAAATAGCACAGTCATTGTCGTCATGGAAGATTTTGGAAAAGGCAAGTGTCTTACATTGGATTAGCAGCAGCAAAAGAAATATAATTTTTTGTGTATTCTCATATTTTATAATAAAGATGAACTGGAATTTAAAAACATTTTTCTTTCTCTAATGTGCAACTACACTATTATGAAAACTTATTCTTTATTGCTAGATCTCTTTTTATAAACCTAACTGGTACCAGTTCCAACCTATAAGTTAGTATCTGCCATAATATCATGATAAAGATGCTGGAAAAATAAATCATTAGTATTTACAAATATTATGTACTAGCAGTATAGCCTAGCGTTGCTCAGGTGTAATGAAAGCTTTAAAACTAATCCATGGTCTTGGAGCTCAGACTCTTTGGACATTGGCACGAAAGACTAAAAAGCAGTAGTTGTTTCCAGTTAAAGCGAAATCGTAGACTGAAAGAAAAATGAATGGATGTAAGTCAAATTTTGATTTCCTGCTATCAATGTCAAATAAGTTTTTTTCATCATAAACTGAATTTTGAAGGCTAAATAAGTCCTCTGAGTAAATGGTATCATGGCTGAGGCTAAGAACTACAATTATACCTACTTAGAACCAAACCCAAAGCAAAACTAAAATAAAAGGGCTGAAAAAAATAGACATACAGACAGATAAACAGACACACACACAAACATCTTGTTTTTATATATATATATATATATATATATATATATTATCGACATCTACTCGCTTCTGGCCAGGATATATATATATATATATATATATAAACATATATATACATATATATATTCCTGCTGTCATTTAATGGGTAAAGAGCAGGACTGACTGAGCTCTATAGCCTTTGATGGCATCCCGTCTCTGAGAAGGGAACCTGAATTCAAACCAGCTTAGAGATGTTTGGACTCCATCAGACTATCTTGCCCAAGACACATCACTTCAACTGTGGCTGTAATACATGCAGTGCCTCAATGACTCTAATGAGTTAAGAGACTTGTGATTGTGATGAATCACATATTTATTTAGATTTTCAATTGTCACAGTTCCACAGATCTCAATCACTTTTATTCCATTGCTTACAAAGCAGCATGCAGTTCTCTCACTTCTCCTCAAACCAATATTAATGTTTTATAAATGATTTTTGTTTTCACATAACTGGTCCTTAGGTCCTCATTCAATGACAGTCTTAGTAAACGAGCCATGTAAAGAAGAGGCTTTTAATAATTACATAAATGTGTTTACTTCAATACTGACTTATTATTTCTTATTAAATGTCAACAAGTTTGTTGAGACAGCAATTTAAATAGCACTGTTTTTTTTTTTTTAGAAAACTACCATAAAATAAGTAGTGATGATAATTTTACAAAGTAATTTGTGCCTTGTTCATTCAAGACCTGGATGCTTACGTCTCTCCACAACTTCCTCTCATGTTGATTATTATAGATGTGTTTAATATAAACACTGTTTCAGCCTTTATAAAAAAAAAGGAGACACTTAAGAGTTTAGCATCTATTGTTCTATTGCCCTGTTATTATCTACTCTCAAAAATAGTTGCACATTTATTAACAAACATCTTAGATGAAAATCAGTCAAGAAGACAAGAACATTTTTGAGGCAGCAAAATCTTTTACTAATATCTGAATCATTTAATGAATTGCAAGAAATAAAGAAAAAGATGAAAGTAGGGAAAGTATCAATGTTGGTATGTAGGTTTTGAAATTACTTTTTGGAAAATGAACTGGGAAAAAATGGGAGTAAGTTTCTTTTTTCACACTTCCTGCCTGTGGAACTCCCTTCTGTTTGCTTGCTTCCCTGATAGCTACAATTTTCAAAAATTTAAATGCAATGTCAATTGCCATTTTTTTTTATTTTCTTGAATACCTTCTTACCCATTGAATGACAACAGGAATATATATATATATATATCCTGGCCAGAAGCAAGTAGATGTCTAGCCACACTAATGAGCTGTGATACAGCGAAACAGGCTTGTATGTGAATAACAAATATATATATATATATATATATAGACTAAACTATCGCCCGGTTCACACTCCACCCACGTCTATTGAACAGGTGAAGAGGCCCATCGTTTAGGATGTGGTTTCCGGCTTTCTCTTTTCCATTCTTTTTACCCTTACATAGCCCCCTGTGCATCAGTGGCGTTATCGCCTTGCTTAGGGTGATATGATTTAAAAAAAAAAAAATATATATATATATATATATATATAGAGAGAGAGAGAGAGAGAGAGAGACTAGAAAAAATTTTAAGTATTCTACAATTTCATGGCTAATACATATTTCGCAGCCAAAACCTGTTGCTCTTCAGACCCAAATGATACAACAGTTAATATTCAAAATCATCCAGAAAAGGATCACATGCCCATATTGAGAATAGATATTTGTAATGGTAATCTACAAAAACATTTCCTCGCTCATTCAAAAAAAACACAAAAGAAAGAAAGAAAAATATAAAAAAATCATAAACAGAAAATAGAGAAAGAAAAGAAAAGGAGAATGAACAGTATAAAAAGAAAGGAAGTTAGAGTTAATGTCTAAGACATTAACTGTAACTTCCTTTCTTTTTATACTGTTCATTCTCCTTTCCTTTTCTTTTCTCTATTTTCTGTTTATGATTTTTTTATGTTTTTATTTTTCTTTCTTTCTTTCTTTTATGTTTTTTTTTTTTGAATGAGCGAGAAATATTTGTAGATTATCGTTACAAATATCTATTATCATTATGGGCACATGAGTGTTTGTATGTGATTCTTTTCTGGATGATTTTGAATATTAAGTGTTGTATAATTTGAGTCTGAAGAGCAGCAGGTTTTGGTTGCAAAATATGTATTACCCATGAAATTGTAGAATATCTAAAATTTTTTCAGGATTATATTACTCTGTTGAATTAAATAAATAAATTTAACATTGAGTTCTTTTGAGTTCGTCTCTATCCGAATTTACCTGACTTAAATACCAAATATTCTACGTTATATATATATATATATATATATATATATATATATATATATATATATCAGAAAGAAGACATAGCAATTTTATTTTGATAATTTCAACTTGTATAATCAATAATGAGAATGGTTATTGACTTACTTGTAAAATCCTAATGGCTTGGTCAAGAACAGATTTTGTATCAGTGTAATAATCTGAAGATGGCAATGTAATGCCAGAAAAATGAGCCTGGAGCAACAAATGTGTTTTTGTGTGTGAAGAATCAAAGGTGTGCGAATTAACTTCAAGAGGCACTTGTTTGGCTAAGTCACTGAAAAAGACAATTAAAAACAAATCAGTAAATGGTAAAGACAAAAACTCTCCTAAAAAAACAAAAACTGATATATTTTCACAAACACATAAAATTTTATTGTAGCAATAAAAGCAGATATATTAAAAGGCAATTCATAATAAATAAAAAAAAGGTGTAACAGAAAATGTATATTACCATGAATTGGTAAAACCAAAATAAGATTACAAACATCTAAACTTGTTTATTGGGCTCCTCTCATCAGAGCAAAAATTGAGGACAAAAATGGCATAACAGCTAAAAATTATACAACCCCAAACTAATTTTATATACAAACAGAAAACATAACATTAAAGGCTAATTACTCTTAAGCCCACCAACTACTCGTTCTGCTTAAGGACTTAATGTTTACTGATTCTTCCAAAACCTTCAAGTGATAATTGGTATTAACCTTACTCTGCATTGAGAACATGTCTGAACTATAAAACTGAGCACACGACTGGTTTTTAATCAAATGTTCAGCTATGGCTGAATATGATACATTAACACTCACATGCAAATATCATTTAATCATTACATTATAATAATTTTAAACTTAAGAACTTAATTACTACATTTGTATCATAAAAGTTGTTACATTTTCATACACATTTCATTCCCAACCAAAAATTTGTCCCAAGACAAATTTTGATGTTTGGCTATTTGTTTAGATTTTGGAAAATAGATTAGACTCTACTAATATTCTATTTGGAATTGCTACTGTCATGAACTTATTCTTTACTTTCAAAAATGATAGCCAAATGAATGACGAAGTAGAAAAATTCTGTGTAACACATTTCATCCTCTAAAAGAACTTCATCAGACTAAAATAATGGTTTTGCTGATGGAGTCTTCTTTTTTTATTAATTGTTTCACTCCAAGCAAAGCAGTACTGTCACTGGTGCACAGGGGGTTACAATGAGAGTAGAGAGAAGACAGAAAAGAAAATAGTACAGGTGATGTTGTAGAAAGAGTAAGATAGAGGTGGGAGTCACAAAGATAGAAGATGGTATTTAAATTTTTGGAGATTGTAGCTATTGGGGAAGCAAGCAAGCCTATGGAAGGGAAAGTTCCATAGGCAAGAAGTGCAAGAAGAAAAATGGCTAGAGTGGAATTGGGAGTTACATTTGCTTATTTTGACTGTAAAAGGTGGGACCTAGTTGCCAATCTAGCTGCATTGGTAAACTCATGAGGGTAGGGTACCAGGGAATAAAGCTTATCAGAGCAGAAGCCATGAAAAGACAGAGGGAAGCCACATTCTATCAATTAAAAAGTGGCTGAAGGCAAGGAGCCAAATTGGGACCAATTACATTGCAGATCCTCCTTTGGATTTTGTTGAGAACCCCAAGATGAACAGCAGGTGCATCTGACCAGATATGGGAACAGTATTCAATGCCCAGACAAATGGTAAATTTATAAATGTGCAAGATGGATTCTGACAAGGAAAACTTCCTGGGTTGGCACAGTCACCCAACCTTCTTAGCAGTAGATGTAGCTATTGATTCAATGTATTCATTTCACTTGAGATCAGCTGAGAGAGTGAGGCTGAGGAGGCGCAGTATATTGCTTTCAGAGAAACTGGTTTGATCCATACTAATCGAAGGTAAGAAAGCTTTTCTATGATGGTTAAAGGAGAACATTAAAACATTAAAATTTACAAGCCATTTCTTACCCCCAATTCATCACAGATTGGAGGTCTTTTCCAAGAGTCAAAAGCAAGATCTACTTTGTTAACCCTAGCAGATTTCATATTGAGATGGCAGTAGATGGTGGTATCATCTGCATAGATGCCAACTTGGGAACTGATTAAATCAGGAAGATCGTTGATGAATATCAGGAAGAGCACAGGACCTAGGATGGAGCCTTGAGACACACCCATGTTCATATAAAAGGATTTGGAAGTATGCTTATTCAAAACGACCCTCATTTTACAATTTGACAAGAACAACTGGATTAAATCAAATAATTGTCCAGTTATACCATAGTCCTGTAACTTGTACAGAAGGTCAGCATGCCAAACCCTATCAAACTCGTTTGAGATATCCAGAGCAACAGCCAAGGCTTCGCAGTTTTTACCAAGGGCCTGATATATGTACTTGGTGATGACTGTTAGCACATCATCAGTATACCTGACGAAGTGGAAGCCATACTGCTTGTCAGAAAATAAGTTGTTGGATGTGAGATGGTGAATCATTTCAGCATTGATAATAGCTTCAAACACTTTGCCAAAAAGTGGTAAGGGGCTGATAGGTTTGATAGTTAGAAAGGTTGGAGGGATCTCCAGAGTTTTTAAAGACAGAAACTACAGAGGAAGACTTCCAACAAGCAGGTAAACAAGAAGCAGCAAGGCAATAGTTATAGAGTTTAGAGAGGACAGGAGAAAGTTCAGGGGCACATTTCTTAAGGACAATGACTGGAATACCATCACATCCACTTGCTTTATGAAAGTCAAGCTTAGAAATAATGTTAGAGGCCAGAGAAGGTGTTAGGTACACTACCAGTCATAATTATTAGGCCACCCCAATTTTTTTAAAAAGAAATGATGTATTTCGCACTATTTTTAAGTGGATAATTCTAAATGAAAATAGAATGGTTTTTTGTTATTAAATTTTACAAGGCAAGGAAGCAAAGATGAACTCATCTGAATCACCCTAAATTTTCTTCATTCTTTCATTGATGAAACTGCAATATAGGTAATTATTAAATATTTATAAATTCATTTGATGAACATGTTATTGTGCAGTATTAACAAAAGAGCCATTCTATTTTCATTTACAATTATTCACTTGGCAATAAATACTAAAAAATAGTATGAAATATATCATATTTTAAGACACTAGGTTAGTCTAATAATTATGGCCGAAAGTGTATATATCACTCAGATGGGCCTCAGTTTTAGGAGGGAAGTGGGTATGGGATGAGTCAACTGTGGATTTGTACAAAAATATGCGAGCAAAGCACTCAGCTTTGTCCACTGTGAATGTGAGAACCACAAAATTATTGAGTAGCTGAGTGATCAAAGGTTTGCTGTTGTTTAGCACACTTTTGCAAAGCTGCCAGTAGTCTTTAGATCCAAACTTGCAGGATGCTATATGCTGCTTCATTCTATTAGAAAACAACAGCTTAGCATTATTTAGGACTTGCTTGCATTTATTGAAAGCAGAGATAAAAAAAATGCCTATTATGGTCAGACACATCACTCCAGTAAAGCCAAAGAAGTAATTTGTGAGAGCAATGGCAGCTGAGCAAGCAAGAGAGAACCAAGAGGAAGAATGAGGCTTAAGTCGGAAATTCCTGGATGGGATAAAAGCATTGATGCCTGTTTCCACCCAGAAGGAGACCTTGGATGCATAGTCTTTAACAGGGAGATTTAAAAACTTTGTTCCTAGGGACATCACAGAGGAAGTCACAAAACATCTCCCAGTCCACTCTTTGATAGCAATAAGCTATTTTGTTGGTAGGAGGTTTCTGGAAGGAGGAGAAGTGAAAGGAGATATTAAAAAAATCATGCATGATCAGAGTTGCCAAGAGAGCAGAACTGCATGGCATGGCATGAGTCAAGGATGAAAGTGAAACAAAGATCTAGCAGTGAGCCAAGTCCATCAGGGTTATTGGTGAAATGCATGGGGAAATCCACCATTTGCATGAGAGATTGAGTGATTGAAAAGTTCATGGTATGGATACCAGCAAGATTTGTGACAGAGTTTTTTAGTCACTTGGCATGGTGAGCCTCAAAGTTACCAAACAAAAATATATTAGCAAATGAAAGGAAATGGCTTTGTCTATATTGTCCGAAATGCTGTCTAGCATGGAGCACTCAGGAGAGGAGGGAGAGTGATAGAGAAAGAAAGGTTAGCTAACAGAGTTTAGTAGAGAGAGATGGAGACACATGTAAGAATGAAGATATATGTGTATATGTGGTAGATGAGAAGCAGAGATAATTACAATTATGCAACAACTGAAGATGTTAAAATAGTAAAGTTTTTTTTCTTCAGATGTGTTTAGTCATGTAGTTTAGATGATCTCTTTCAGTTTTCCATACTTTAAAAACTGTATAAATTTTTCAATAAAAATCCTTTTCAAATTTTCCATTTCCTATTGCACTAGTTTTTAACCCAAAGTGTTGTTTAAGGTTATTCTGGCTTTTAAAGGTGAAAAGAGGATCGCAATCAAAATTCATTTCATTAATATTGCTAATGTATACATGTTTTTATTTTTCATGATCCAATTAAAAAAATGATTTCCGCAAATGGGAAAATATCTCAATTAGCTTAAAAATAAAAAAACCCAACATAAAAATTATTTTCAAATTTGACAAAAACCCCAAACTAATTTTATATACAAACAGAAAATATAACATTAAAGACTAATTAATCCTAAGTAATAGTGGTTAATGCATAAATTACTTCATCTGTAACATCTTTTAAATTTTTCAACTTTGTTATTTACAATTTTTTTTAATACTAAATTTCAGTAAATTTAATTTTTTCATCTTAAGATGTGTCAAATTTTGAAATTTCAAAGCAGTACAAACCTTGACAAAGGTGAAAACTATTGTCCTAATATGTGTTAAATTGGATCTATATCATCTGCGCAATATATCTTTAACTGATCTCAAATATAACATACAAAAATATTTTCTGAGCAAATTTAGTCTGAAATTATCAGAGGCTTCAGTTGTAATATTTTTATCATTCATTTCTGATTCCTTTTTCTTTTATCCTTATTAATTTTTATCACTTGTTAAAGTCATCAGATTAATTTATATCCCATTTACTTTAATGATCATATAAAGGGTCAACCAGTGATAAAAAAGCTATATTAATGAAGAAAGAAAGAGTAAGGTGCATTTTAAATTTTCTAATATAAACTTTTGAAAAATTTCTAACCTGTTTATTTGGTCCTCATTGTGACGAACTGGCAACTCCGCATATTCCTGAGCTTTCTGTAAGAAAAATGTTCAAAAAGAAATAATTCAGAAGCCCTTTCAAAATAACTTTAAGGAAGACAGAATAAATATGATGTTACCAAAATATAAATACAATTTTTAATATCCAAATAATACATTCTATTTTATTTTTATCATTTCATGCCAAGCAAGGCAGAAATGCCACTAGTATGCAGGGTTTTACAGGGAGTGAAAAGGCAAAGTACAGGGAGGACTAAGGAAAGAATAAAAGATGAACAGGATTCAAGAACTCAGAAGATGGTGATTGAAATGCATTTAAATTTTTAAAAATTTTAATTAGGCACCTCCACTCATTTTCTATAACTAACTTTTAAATTGAATTTTTTAAAATAAAAATGTTTTCTTGAAACTTTTATTTTAATTTTAATTGAAAGCTAAATGATTAAATTTACTGTTTCCAGTAATCAAAATACTCTGGTGTATTTCAAACAGAAATTATATTGATTGGAATATAAAATTTTGAGATTTTATTTTTAATTTTTCAATTTTTCATCCATT
Organism: Ascarosepion bandense; assembly: GCA_037127315.1. Lineage (NCBI taxonomy): Eukaryota > Metazoa > Mollusca > Cephalopoda > Sepiida > Sepiidae > Ascarosepion > Ascarosepion bandense. The sequence continues at coordinate 51,609 of JBBBDQ010000304.1, forward strand.
TTTTGAGCAATCAACACATTTGTAAACAAAAATTAATTCTTGGTTTTAAAAATCTAGCAAAAATAAAATATACATCTGCAACTCATTATTTTTTGGAAAATTAGCAAATTTAATGTTAAATTAATCTGATTTACACCATGATATTTAGAATAAACTATTTCTTAATCACAGAGTTGAACTTTTTGACCAGTCCATTGTATTTGAAATGTGTTGACAGCTCACCAGATGATAAGTGTATGGTGATCACATGTGACATAATTGTACAAATTTTTTCCAGTCAGGGGAAGAAGCCCTGAAACACATAACTTTTTAATGATAGCTACAATCTCCAAAAGTTTAAGTGCAATGTCAATTGCCATCTTCTACCTCCTTAATTTCCCATCTTTCTCTTACTTTCTTTGACATCCTCTGTAGCTTGTTCCTACTTTTTGCTTTTCCCCCTCTCCTCTCACTGCAAACCCCTGTGCACCAGTGGCAGTACTGCCTTGCTTGGAGTGAAACAATTATATAAAAAGATTCAAACAATGCATGAACAAAAGTAACAAGATAAATATTGTAGCTTCAATAATGATTGAAATAATTATTTTCAATAAATGATACAAAATCTTTATCTTTAATGGTGTGAAGTGAAGTGGATATTTTTTATTAAACAAGAAATTACAGTCATTCACAAAAAAGTCATAAGAGCTTTGTGAGTGTATCTGTGTGTGTGTGTGTGTGTGTGTGTGTGTGAAGGGGTAGGCTATAAAGTTGACAGTTGACTCTTTTTGACTGAATGGTGTGTGTGTAGGGGGGGGGACAAATTTTCCAGAATTGTGGAATCGTTAATCTTAAACGGAATCTAGGTTTAAATGTAATTTTCAATATTAAATAAGAAATTAATTTGATCTTTTTTAACACTATTTACATTATTCGGACTATTGCCGTCATCTTTGTTGTCATTTGTACAATGTTTCAGCCGTTGTACCCTCCGACTTTCTTGAGGTGCTATGAATTTTGAACCGAAACCTTTTTTTAGGTACCTCCAATTTTACCGTGGGAAAATCAGCATAGTCTGAAGTAAAAGGCCTCAAACTAAATAAAAACAAAGTTTTCTCGGCAAAATGTTTATGCTATCATAAAGAGGATAGATCAAAGTATTTTTTAATTATTTTTACAAATTTTTAAAATTGTTCTAGCAGGTTCTGAAAGGCTCATTTAGTGGTAGAAAATCTTTTTTTTCTCTCATCAGTGAAAGGAGTAAATTGACGCTAGAGTTTATTACGTCAACAGCGTAATATTACGCGAAGGCATTTTTTGACTGTGAAAGACGCATTAATTTGGAAATTCTTGCAAAACTCAAATAATCGTCTGATTTTGATGAAAATTTCAGGACTTACTCACAAATGACTGAAATGATTTTTGAAATAATTATTTTTTAAAAATATTGGTAAAAAAAAATTTTTTTTTTAAATTTGTTCCCCCCCTCCCCATAATTAATTTCCAGAAATGTCGAAAAATGCAACTCGGTCACAAAATATAGATAGTTTTCATTAAATTCAGGAGTCATTAAGGAAAGCTAATCAACTGTCTTTTTTTCTTCAAAACAAGCTACCTTTTAGAAAATCAGCTCTGAATTAGGAAAACAAAAATGCAATAAAACTATGCCAATTTTTATTTGAGTAAACTTTTAATTACTTTTATAAACATAAATTAAAATTGTGTCATTGTCTGAATAAAAAAAATTTTTTTTCTGTTAGTAATGAATTTTTACAAGAATTGTTTTTATTTTTCATATTTTTTATTAAGTAATTTAAAAAGTTTCATAAGTCTTTTACAATTTTCTCCTTATAGGTCTCTCAGATGTTTTTTAATTAATGTGTAGCAAATATATTTATTCATCGAAAAATTTAAAAAGTTACTCTAAAAGAGAAGCTTTTTTTTTTGTAAATTAATTAAAACTGTTTATTTTTGCATGTTAATTTCCCAGTTTTGGTAAGTAAGGGTGCCCATAAATTATATAAATCTGTAAAAGGTCACGTGACTCAAGGGTTGTCCGCCCTTACATAAAATTTTCCCGTATATAAACCCCCGAAGGTCCTTACTGCTATTCTTTTCATGCGTGTCTCTGAAAGCGCTCAAGAAAGAAGTCATTTCTAGTCAGAATTTAAATATTTATAGTAACTTTTATATTTTTAACTTATTAGTTCAATCATTTTTAATATTAATTGTGAATCTATCTACCTGACAGAATTTAGAAAAAACGTCAAAACTTTTTTATTTGTTTTGCTTTTTTGGGCTGTTCATTCCAATGGCATGTGGTAATGATTCATAAATGTAATTATTAGGGATAAAAATGTTTACTTTCAATGTGTGTTTGCAAAATGTGACTAAAAAATAAATATCTACTACAATGTTATGGTGGATAGGCTAAGATTAAAACAATTTGGAAAAGGTTTCATTTTTTCTTTTTAATTGAATGAAAAAGCCATTTTTTAGTTTCTTTTTTTCATAGCCTAATCCTACTAATGAAATTATGCATTTTCACTGTTAACCTAATACTTTAAAGTTTATTTTTAATTGTAAATGAATGTACAAAACACATGTTATAAAATTATTTTTACCCTTAGTTATCAAATTAAGGGAGATACCTACATTCACAATGGAAAAAATCAAGAGGAAAGTTGGAATTTTTTAAAAAAATGTTTAATTTCAATTTGTGTTTGCAGAATGCTTTTAAGAAACAAATATGTACTACAATTTTATGGTGCCTAGCTAAGATTAAAACGAATTGGAAAAGGTTTCATTTTTTTTAATTTTCAATTGAATGAAAAAGACATTTTTTTCTATTTTATTTCATAGCCTAATCCTACTATTGAATTTAATGCATTTTTATTGATTAACTCGTACTTTCATGTTCTTTTTTAAGTTGTAAATGATTGTACAAAACGCGTTATAAAATTATTTTAGCCTTAGTTATCAAATTAAGGGAGATACCTACATACCTGTACCTGGAAAAGCAGCTAAACAGTGAGGAGGATTGGAGTGCCAATTAAGAAAACACCACGGCCCTTTTCAGGGCCACAAAATATTCCCGAAATCCCTTTCTCTTCAAGATATTGCATAAATACAGTATGACATGTACAAAAAATATAGATACTTATTTATAACATCTACAGCTATGTAAAAATTAAATTAGATATTTTTACCTAGTTATCTTACTAATTAATATGAATAAGGCATAATAAAAATATTAATAATTAGCATAATATTTCATAACTTTACTGGGTTATTTTAATTTCATTCTTTATTATTAAATTGTAAAATTATTTTAAAAGCAATTTCAATTTTTATTTATTTAGCAAGCATATTCAATCATCCAGCTATAATGCTAAACGAACATTGTATAAAATATTATGTAATTGATGAAAATATTATGTTATGGTTAGCTATGTAGTTAAAAAACAGAAATCGGTTTTTTAGATACATAAAAATTTGGTACTTCCGGACGCCATACTTGGGGTGTTGACAGTAGCTGACATATTCAATCAATCACAGCTCAAATTACGTTGATGACAAGACTACTGTATTTAAGATAAGTTTCTGTCTTAAATTTCATAAAGTAAGGAATTAATATTGTGTGAAATCAGATTACGGTAAGGTTCAATTTAAACAATTGACTTTAAAAAAGTGTCTTTGATGTATATATTTTTTTCAAGATTTTTTAAACAGAAAGTTGGCTAATGTTGACGTAACCTGTCAATAAATCAAAAAATGGCGGAAAATTTAAAGTTTGTTTTTTTTTTCCCCCGAAAAATTTCGGATTCCAATCGATATAATTTCAGTTTAAAATACACCAGTGTATTTTGATTATTGGAATTACTAACTTTAATCCCTTGGCTTTCAAATAGACCTAATTTTAAAGCTTGAAGATAGATTAATTATTTTTAAATTTTCAATTTAAATTTAGGTATTTGATTGGAGGTACCTTTTTTACAATCTCTGGGGTATATCATTCTCTATATTCACTGGCCCAGTGGATATAGACGTTGGTTAGTTCCAGTGACTTGACTCAAAGAGTTGAGAGTTCAATACCAGCCTACAGCAGTGGTAAACAAGTAATTTAGAAAGTCCGGTTAGGGGGGGGAGATAACTCATGACTACCAAAAGAGGCTTCGCACAAAGAATAAGAATGATATACCCCAGTGATTGTAATAAAGGGTTCGGTTTACAAGTCTTAGCACCTGAAGAAGGCTGGAGCGTACAACGGCCGATACGTTGTACACAAATGGCAACAAAGATGAGGACAATAGTCCGAATAAATGTAATGTACTTACTACCTCATCTAAGAAATATAGACAAATATTGATTTTTTTTCCAGATTTTTAAAAAATTATTTCAAAACTTAATAACTGTCTCTCCGATTTTAAACATTTTAAATAAATAAAAACAATAACATAACGTAACCGTAGCTATTTTTTAAAATTTTGTTTTTACAAATATTTGCAGTTATTTTCCTTATAAACCACCAAAAATATTTAAGAACAAAAATGTTTACATAAAAAAATAAAGAAAAGTGGGTCGTCGATTTTCTGAGAGTACGTTGGCTAGTCTATTTTAAAACTTTTCTCAGAAACTGTATGTAGCAAACGAAATCCATTGCTAAAGTGAAAATGAAGAAGAAAGACGTCAAAATTGGAGCGGAGAGAGAGAGAGAGAGAGATGAAGATCAAACAAATATTTTAAAGTTACAAATCCATTTCCTTTAAGGCCTCACAATTTACGAGTAAAAGATTCTAATCAACTTATAACCTTGTTTTATGAATATGAAAGAAAAGTAAATTCTATCACGTGCCTACCATACAATCTAGAAATAAAGGAAAAAAATCTTCTAAAACACCAAACTATAAAAACAACTAGCTTGTCTAAGCTTACCGTCACACAGCGATTCTCCCGGATTAAATAATTACATCATCTTCAGTGCTTCACCATTTTAAACAAATTTAAATATTGAACAAAAAAAAAATCCTTTTTTAATAATATTGAATATCAATGATTATTTTTATCATAATTTTTTTTATTTATATTTATTTATTTTTATATTCTAAACCAGTTGTACAAATAAGCAACAAATTACCAAGATAACTTGATCAAGTCAATAATCAACCTCAAAAGTTGGACCTACTCCACTAAAAAAAAAAAAAAAAAAAAAAAAGAGAGATCCCCATCAGTATCTAAAATTTTTGCTGAAGCAATTTCTTGATGAATTTTTTATGAAAAAGAAAATAGGTTATTTTGCAAATTCTGTCTTCATAGTGTTGACAATTTTAGGGTTGACACAATCAAAGATCACATTAATTTTCAAAATAAGTCTGCTCAACTGAACAGAAGACAATCACAACTTTGTTGAAGAGTAAAAAGGTACGAGATGATTTTGTCTTGAATTTTTTGAAAATGTGCACTTTGACACTCCTCTACACAAAATTGACAAAATGAAGCCATTCATAAGAACATCAAGGTGGTACTATTCCAAGTTTCAATTGTGTGAGGCAAATCATCTACCAAAATATTTTACTTGTCACTTTGCTGCCCTGAAAGCCAAACTTGCTAATCAATTAGTCAGCATCAAGATGAAACAACTGACTGTCGTGATCACAGCAGTTTGAATGTGATTGCACGCATTCATGGGGAGTCATTTCTCTTGAGAGAATGCAATCATCAAATTGTAAGTTGGGCATGTATCTGAAGTGTAAATCATGTGGATATTGCATTTGAGGATATTATTGCCTTTGTAACAGATTCTGCAGCCTATTGCAAAAAAGCTTATAAGTGTTGTCAAATGTCTTTGTTAACAGTTGCCATGTATTGTGCTTAGCATGTATTTTAAATCTCGGTATTTTCACACTGGCCAGCATTTGATAATGTTACCCAGCTCACTACTTTCATCAAGTCAGTCTTTTTTAAAAAGCCTAATTGGAAAAAGCAATACTTAAAATGGCTTGAAGGTTCCTTGCCTAAGGAACAAGTGAAACTGCTCCCTGTACCAGTGGCAACCAGATGGAATTCCTGGTTTAATGCAGTTAAATATCACTCATCTTTTGTACAATTTTATGAAGGATTCTTTAAGCAAGAAAAGAGCCATTGCAGCAGATAAGATTCTAGAATTAGTAGGTGATAGTTGACTAGATCATGCCTCTTACCATAATTTGCACCTAAATTATAAATGAAAATTGCACTTGTTTAATAACAGCTTTGACAATGTAATCAATCGTGACCTGGTAGCTAGAGTTCAGTCACTTTCTCACCAATGTGATGTGGCTTCCCTCTGTCTCTTCTACAAATACTGCCACAGCTTCTTCTCTAATGAGCTTAGCCCCCCGCTGGTGCCTCCTCTGCATGAATTTATTCAAGCTACTAGATTGGCAACTAGGTCCCTTTTACAATTCAACCAATCAAATGTAATCGCAATTTCTACTCCAGCAGCTTCTTTTCCTGCACTTCCTGCCTTTGAAACTCCCTTCTATATACTTTCTTCCATAATAGATACAATGTCTAAGAGTTTAAATGCAACATCAATTGCCATATCTTATCTCCTTGACTCCCATCCTTTCCCCCAATACCCCTTGTATCTTGTTCTTTTCCATTTCTACTCTACTCTTCACACCAGTGTTCCCATCCTTCTCTTATCCATTCTCCGACACCCCTGTGACCCGTTTCCCTTTCTCTTAGCTCTCCTTTCATGTAGTCCCCTGTGCACCAGTGGCAGTACTGCATTGATTGGGATGAAATGATTATATAAAAAAAATAAAATAAAATAAATAACAAACTTAGAAGAAACTAAGTCTCCATTTGCATGTGTTGTATATAAAATGATGGAGAATGTAAAACCGAACCCTTTTTTACAATCTGTGGGGTATATCATTCTCTATATTCACTGGCCCAGTGGATATAGATGTTGGTTAGTTCCACTGACTTGACCCAAAGAGTTGTAAGTTCAATACCAGCCTACAAACAGTAATTGCATCAAAATCAACATTTGGCCTAGAAACTGACTGTCTTCTGTGTGAACTAGAAAACACAGAGAAGACAAGTGTTATCTCAATTTTCCAAGATTTTCTCAGCACATCTTTTTCAAAATTGAATACCTGGATATCCACCCTGTGTATGACTTTTACAAGGCAGCTGACCTTTTTGATCTTAGACAGCAACTCTGTATAAGCCATACTTTAGACAGTTTTGCAGCCATCAAGGATTTGCAATGTTCTACTGATCATCTTGAGAAAGTCCAAATATATGTGAATTACCAAAATGATTTACTAAATCCTTTAATATCCCATCATTTTGGAATGCAAATAAGAGCAGATTTCCTCTTCTGGAACAGATTGCCAATAAGGTCATATGGACGCCTGTTACCAGCATAGATGCTGAACGTTCATTTTCTCAGTATAAACATTTACTCAATAAATGTGAAAGTCTTATCCCCTGAGAACACCAGGCAACTCATTGCATTACAATGGAGATTTAGAGAAGAGATTTGAAGATTAGATATTTCCCAAATTAAGAAATTGGCAATTTTAAATTTTAGGAGTATTTCAACTTAGGATAAGTTCTTTTATTTAAATTTTGAGTTAATATGTCCAATTTGTTTTTTTGATATCTTATTACAAAGATTCACTTACTATGGTTTAATTACTGTTTTGTAAAATTTTAGTCAAAATGTTTGACTTCATCCAGATATTTATTACTGAGATTCAAGTCATTTGCTCTTGATACTTTAAACATGACTTTTATATTATAAATCAATCTAAAAAAAGCAACAATTTGAATGTGTTCTTAAAGAACGAAGCACTGATTAAAAGTTCTATCTCAAAGATAATCATGCATTGTAACATTCTATTGTTTCATTGTCTAGTTACATTACATTTCTTTATTATTTTTACATGTAATTTATTTTTGAACTTGGATTTTAACATTTAAAAAGGATTTGTAGTTATTTACTGCTTCTTTGTATGCATTTTTTTTTTTAATCAAATCACCCCAAGCAAGCAAGGCGGTAAGGCCACTGGTGCGCAGGAGGCTATGTAAGAGTGAATAGATTGGAAAAGAGAAAGCCGGAAACCACATCCTAAACAGGGAACAAGGGATGAGCCTCTACACCTGTTCAACAGACGTGGGTGGAGTGTGAACCGGGCGATAGTTCAGTCTATTTACTCCAATTGAAAAACAAAAAACAAAAAAGAAAAGTGAAAAGATTGGAAAAGAGAAAACCGGAAACCACATCCTAAACAGGGAACAAGGGATGAGCCTCTACACCTGTTCAACAGACGTGGGGGTGGAGTGTGAACCGGGCGATAGTTCAGTCTATTTACTCCAATTGAAAAACAAAAAACAAAAAAGAAAAGTGAAAAGATTGGAAAAGAGAAAACCGGAAACCACATCCTAAACAGGGAACAAGGGATGAGCTCTACACCTGTTCAACAGACGTGAGTGGAGTGTGAACTGGGCGATAGTTCAGTCTATTTACTCCAATTGAAAAACAAAAAACAAAAAAGAAAAGTGAAAAGATTGGAAAAGAGAAAACCGGAAACCACATCCTAAACAGGGAACAAGGGATGAGCCTCTACACCTGTTCACTAGACGTGGGTGAAGTGTGAACCGGGCGATAGATAGATCTATCTACTCCAATTGAAAAAAATAAATAAATAAATAAACAAAAAAGAAAAGTGAAAAGATTGGAAAAGAGAAAGCCTGAAACTTTGAATTATGTCTTTTTTTTTCAGTTTTAATAATAATTATAGCATATTGTATTGCAATTTTCTCATCAGTCAGTCAGTCAATTAAGTGCCATATGTGATACACACTTGGGCAATCATGTCTTGAAAGGGATACAACTGACTCAGCAAAAGATTTTCCCACAGTAGGCTGCCATTACTTTCTGCAGTAAATTGGTTACCGACCAAGGCTATACAACCTAATCAATCCTGCTATTTAACCCATAGCTGGTGGGAGAAGCGATGGATTCATACCTTTCTCAAGGGTATTTGCCTGTACGTGATTGCAATGAATTCAACAGGAATTCGAACTTGGCTCTCCAATTTCTCATTCCAGGCCAATATCCACTGCACCATAACAAATGAAATTTCCCAAAAGTAAAAATAGAAAAAAATGGAATCAAGGAAAACTTGAAACAGAAAATCAGAGGCCCTATGTATGTCTATGTACTGAGAGAAAAGAAACAGGCTTGACTCTGTCACTACTGGTGGACAGTATTCCTTTTATAAAGGTTATTTTGAACAGATAAGCTGTTTTTAAGAGTTGTTCTGATTGGTCCATAAATCTAAGAAAGGTGTTTTTTCGAACTAGATCAACTCATCTGGATTTTGTAGACAGAATCCTATAAAGTCTGAATTAGAAGATTTTAGCTCAAAAGAAGCTTTTCTTACTGACCCTAAAATAATTGTTAATTAGATTTGAATTTACATTTTTTCATGTTAATATGCATTTATCCATGTATGCTCCAATCATCAAAATGTTCACAACAAACCTACTTTGCAAAATATATTATTGAAACAAGTAAAATATAAACAAATTAATAAGAGAAAGCAATAAGTCCTTAATAATAATAAAAATAATATTTTCAAAATCTCAAAAAATAATCAAATTAAATATGCTCAAAGCCAACATCTGATTCCTAAGATTTTGCGGGGGGGGGGGGGGGGGTCGTCAAATAAAAAAAAAGTTTTTGTTCATTGACAACTGAAATGTTTTCATTTCATTGTTACAGATGGTCAGCTGTATTTGGAGGTGGGGAGTTTATTCATCCTGTGTCAAAACTGTAAGCACCCTGAACAAAAAGCTGAGTAAGGCTAATAGTTTCCACAAATCACAGTTTCTCAAACACAGGTAAGCCACTCTCCTAGCCAAAACCAAAAATGCTTCTGAACTTTTATGCACCTGACCAGTCATTGCTTGCTAATGAGCACCCAGAACCAGCCAATAAAAATGCCTACAATCAACACTACCATTTTCGCCCACATGAAGTGCTGCCTAATTCACTTTCAGTTCGAATTTTGCCAAGTCTCCATACTCCATTGCAAAACATACACGACTCTAGCCCTTTTTGGTCGCTGAAGTAAGTCTCTACTACACACCCTGTCATGAAATGAGCTTGGTTTAATAGTTATTTCTGATTAAAAATAATTACTTCAATATCTATCAGGAATCAAATTGATTCCCACTAAAAAAAACAAAAAGCTAACCTTCACTTAAAAAAAAAAAAAATACTTGAGCTCTACTCAAAAAACCTTACTTGTGAATAAGTATGAATGGTTTGAATTTTTTTTTTCCTCCAAGTATACAAAAAAAAATAGTAGAGGAACGAAAAGGAACAGAAAGGAGAAATTCTGTTAACAATATTCAAGGCCTCACCAACCAGGAAAGAGAGATGACAACAAAAACCAGAGTTCAATTCATCACATGAAAGAAAAGTTTCATTTTGTATAAATCTACACATTAGTTTTTGGGGTTATGAAGAATTGGATGATATACCATTCAAGTAAGTATCTGATTCCTCAGGTTATCCTCTACTTTTATAAGAGTCAGATCATGCAAAAATAGAGTCAGTCAGTTAAGTGCCATACGTGATGCACGCTTGGGCGATCATGTCTCGAAAGACTGACTGGGCAGAAGATTATCCCGCAGTAGGTTGCCATTGCTTTCTACGGTAGACTGGTTGCCAGCCAAGGCTATAGAACCCAATCTGTCCTGTTATTTAACCCATAACTGGAAGGAAGAGACAGATTAATACCTTTTCCAAGGGTATTTGTGTGTAAGTGAATGCAATGAATTCAGCTGGAATTCGAACTCGGCTCCCCGATTTCTCGTTCTGAGCTGATATCCAATGCACTACAACACACATCCTCAAAAATATAGTACTGATGCCATATTTGGGCAGGAGCTGCCTGGTCCTCACTTTCCAGTCTTGAGAGAGTTCAAAAACATCCGCAAATCCTTGTTGGAGAAGAATAATTTTCCACCCTCCAACCTCTTTCATGGACAAGGTGTCGCGAGTCTCTCACTGTTTTATTACTACTTCTATGAAAAGTGCTGAATGAACTACATTCCTTGGTTCCACCAGATCTAACTTTCATGGCACTCACACAGTAACAAACCATCCATATTCCATGGCAAGAAGTAAATTTCATTCAAACAGCTTCTTCTAGGGAACATTGCTCTGTGGAACAAATTCCCAAGAGGGCATTTCCCCACCCACTACGATCTTAAACTGTTCAAGTCAAAAGTTAACCATTATCTTTCTCGCCTCTCTATATAAACTACCCCTTAACATAACCCTCTACCTCGAGTGGCCCCTGGGCCTTGTCCAGCATAAACCTTAATGTTAAAAAGAAAGTCATTAAAAACTCAATATATTACTGGGGAGAGACTCATAGAATAGTCAGACATTTATCTTTAGAATAATGCTTATTTTTTTATTGGTCCAGTGTTCTTTGAATCCTATTAAAAGCTGACCTGGTTACATAGAGAAATTGGTATTCAAGGCAAAGCTTACAATAAAACGCTTTTGAATGCCAATTGATTTTCCCAGATAATTGAGTAATTCAATATTGAATCACCATTTCACTAGGTAAATCTAATGGATGAGGATATTTTTATAGCTCCTGCAATATTTAACTGGGACCTATTTTGTTATCTATGTACTAAATAGCCTTGCTAAAAATATTTTGTCATAATCATCTTTGAAACTTGATATATTTTGCTCCATTTTCAGTTTCATATATTCCTAGAAACACAGGGTGCAGCATATGCCTTTTCAAACCAATCAGAGTCAGTGCTGAAAATTCTAACCAATAAAAATGGTTGTTGAAATGAGTAAGTCATTTGTGGTTGGCAAAAAAAATAAAAATAAATAAATAAAAGTAGGTACCTTTCAAGATTCAATAAAAAATGAGAATACATAATGAAAAAAAATGTTTGAAACATAACAAAAACAAGTTTTATCATCAAAATATTTATGTTATTATTAAGAGAAAAGACCAAAGGAATATTTTTTAATCCATTTTAGGACCTTCAAAATTTTGGTTATATATTTTTTTTACATTAGTAGGTGAGCATAAATTAGTATGAGAAATTTCATCATCTTTTTTGTGGTAAAAACACATTGATTTAGAAGTTCTTGCAAAAATCAAATAATTATCAAACTTCAGGATTTATTCACAAATAAATGAAATTATTGGAAAAATGTTTTTTTTTTAGAAAATCTTGGTAAAAATATTTTGTTTTTACATCTGTTAAGCTCCACTTAATTTAATTTCATGAAATTTTGAAAAATTCATTTTTGTATGGCTTAATGTTTGCATTAGTTATAAGCAGAAATCTTTGAAGAATTTAAATCATCAATTTTTTTTAAAACAATACCCTCAGTTACCAAAAATCTGCTCTGAATTGTAAAATAAAAAATGGCAAAAAATAAAACATTATTTAATTAGAAAAGCTTATAATTCATTTTATGAAAAAGATATATTAAAGACACAACTGTTTTCAGAAAAAACATTTTGATGAATAATGACTTGTTGCTAAACTATATTTACTAATCATAAATGAAAAAAATTACTACAATTCAGCAATCCCCAGTATGTTTTACAAATTTAGAATTTTTTAGTGTGATTTGATTAAGCTGATTTTTGTAAATACAGATGTTCATACCTGATATTATTAGTGCATTAATTATAGTAAATTACCTAAAAATTTAATAAAATATTAGTTTACTTAAAATATTTTCATAAATTTTAAAGAATACTGGGTAGTTAAAAACTTATATAAAAAGGTGTTCACATTATTACATACAAGTAACTTTTTAAAGATATATTCCCCATAGAAACATTTCTAATCACAAGTCTAATATTGAGATAGTTCTCAACAACTCAGAAAAACATCTACCTCCATGTTAAAAAAAATTCTTTTCAGTAATATTTTAAACTAAAAGTAATATTTTCTCATTTCAAATCAGATTAATTAAACATTAAATCAGTTAATCTTCCTCAAGTAAAATTTCAGAAAAGTGGATTTTATTTTTGAAAATTTTTTTAAGAAAGAGAATTATGTTGTGCTGAGAGATTTGTAAATATACTAAAAATAGCTAATTTTTTCTGATTTAAAAAAACAACTCATTCCAATAAATTTAAATTTGTTTTGAAATACAGTAAAGTGTTCTGCTTATTGGAAATATTAAATTTAATCTATTGTCTTGAAAAATTATAACTAAAAGCTTCAAGAAAGATTCTTAATTTTTAAAAATTCATTTTAAACTTTAGGTATTACTTTTCTTTGAAGGTATCTGAATAAAAGAGACTTAAAAATTTAAGACAAGTAACAATATATGTTCAACTTACAGATAAAATATTCAAAAGTTCTTTAATGTCAGAGTTTTCATTGAGTTCTTCTTGAAACATCTTTACTGTTTTATGATTCAGATAATAATAAGACGCAATTCTTCCAAGGGTGGTGGCTTCAACTTTGTGGTCCTAGTAAAAAAAAAGACATGAAGATAGAATAGATTATAACCAAAATAATATATTCACACACAAAAGTACAAGACACATAACATAAAAATAGAAATTATAAAACAAATAATTGTAACTTAAAATTAACATCCTTTTTAAAAAATTACTTGCCATGTTGTTTTTTAGTTTCTTGAACTATTTTAGAGACACATAGACTCAAAAACTTTCAAGGATATTTCATGTATAGATTTCTATTCAATAATTCTATGTCAAATGTACGCTACCATTTACTTTCCACAAGTGGTAGGTTCAGGTATATGATACTATTTGCAAATTGAAACTTTATTGACCAGTCATTCAAATTTGAAAGACTAGAAAATATCAGCCAAAGGATCTATAAGAAATTTTGTGTTATGCCAAGAACAATTGGTAAAGAAAAAAAAATATCCTGACCAACTTGCAAAGTAGGTCCTACTTTATATCTGAGGTTTGTGAAACAAAATCAAATTAAGTTTTCATGAGTGGAGCAAAATCAAACAAAATACTATTCAAGATATTATTAAAGGGGATAAAAATGTGAATTAGACTGTTTTTCTGCTCCCAATATTGTCTTCAAGTGGAAACAGAAATTATTTTACTACAAGTTTAATGTTGCATTCTAGCAACAGAAATAAGCATACTTCTTGAAGATTTTATTCTGACATTTAATTGTTACTCATCAACAAATGAATAAAAAATAATGTTAAATTCTCACAAATTATATGTGCTGGTAAATAATGAAAATAATTTTATCTTTTTATAAACTATTTATGCATTTTAATAATGAAAAATAATTAAAAACTTTTATAAATTATATATGCAGGTAAATAATCAAACAATTTTATTTTTTTATAAACTATATATAAATAATGAAAAATAATTATAATTTTTTATAGATTATGTATGAAGATAAGCAATCTACCTCTGAAACTATAATACAGCCAGAACAGGAAAGATCAAAGATGCATTTTTCCACAAGACCAGAAAGGTATTTGTTGATACTGTCAAAATCAGTGCTGTCCAAGTCATAGTAACTGGAAGGGAAAAAAAAACAGAGAAAAGGATAAGATTGAATATTTTCTCAAAAATTGTTTAATATTAATAAAAACAACCAAAAAAAAAATTTTCCAACTTCTAAGATTTTAGACATTTTTCTTTAATAAAAAATTACTTTTTTCATCAACATAATTCAAAATTGCAGAAAAAACAAAGAAAATCAAATTTTTGGCATTTTCAGAAAACTTCACAGAATTACACATTCAAGACAAATGCATAAGCAGAACTGAAAATAACAATCACTTTGAATTAAGGGAGAAAGATAATTTTTTTTTCTTATATCCATTCGAGCTTGTAGGGGCCCAGTTTATTAAATTGGCCTTGTGCCAAACACAACCAAAGTCCCCACAATTTAAAATCAGATGATTGAAGGTTGGATGTTGGAATGTGGAAGAATAAAATATTTTATTTTGTATATGAACTTCATTCCTTGAGTAGTAGTGTCTCTTCTGGTAGTCTTAAGGACACATGGCCCAGTGGATATAGATGTTGGTTAGTTCCTGTGACTTGAACCAAAGAGTTGTGAGTTCAATAGCAGCTTAAAGCAGTGGTGAACAAGTAACTTACAGGGTTATAAGGGAGATAACTCATGACTACCAGAAGAAGCACTACTACGCAAGGAATAAAGTTCATATACCCCAGTGATTGTAATAAAGTGTTCAGTTTGAAATTTCTAGCACTTGAAGAAGGCAGGAGCATACAATGGCCAAAACGCCAAACAAATGGGAACAATAGTCCAAATAATGTAAATACTGAGAATTTCTGCAGCTTTCAGAAGCTTTGGGTAAGCGAAGCAGACTATAGTTTTCAAAATATTCTCTTTTTATGAAAAGCTTTAACTTTTGTGCAAATGAAGCTGATGATATTGTAAAGATTGTTCTGCTGATTATTATTAACTAGCAGTATAGCCCGGAGTTGCTCGGGTGTAATGAAAGCTTTAAAACTAAGCCATGGTCCCGGAGCTCAGACTCTTTGGACGTTGGCACGAAAGACTAAAAAGCAATAGTTTTTCCAGTTAAAGCAAAACCGTAGACTGAAAGAAAAATGAATGGATGTAAGTCAAATTTTGATTTCCTGGTATTGATATCAAATAAGTTTTTTTCGTCATCAACTGAATTTTCAAGGCTAAATAAGTCCTCTGAGTAAATGGTATCATGGCTGAGACTAAGAACTGCAATTATACCTACTTAGAGCCAAACCCAATGCAAAAACTAAAATAAAAGGGCTGAAAAAAATACATACAGGCAGATAAACAGACACACACAAACATCTTGCCTTTTATATATATAATCGAATTTCTGCACTATTGTAAGAACTGCAACCTTGAAACTTCTGAATATCGTTTCTTATGTCTTTGTTGATGAGTGTATCAAATTTGATTAAAATCGGACCAGTCCTTGTATAACCCAATTTTTTCGATTTTCGATATTTATTGGAGGTACCTCAACACAAAACCTAGCTAAGAACACTCGCAGATGCTTATAGTACAATTGTATCAACATCAAATAAGATTTATTTGATGTCGACCTCAAATAAGTTTTTACTGTCTGCTATCGACATCAAATAAGTTTTTATTGTCATGAACTGAATTTTGAAGGCTAAATAAGTTCTCTGAGTAAATGGTATCATGGCTGAGACTAAGAACTACAATTATACCTACTTAGAGCCAAACCCAAATCAAAAACTAAAATAAAAGGGCTGAAAAAAATACAGACATACAGGTAGATAAACAGACACACACAAACATCTTACCTTTTATATATATATATATTTTCGATTTTCTGCACTATTGTAAGAACTGCAACCTTGAAACTTCTAAATCGTTTCTTATGTCTTTGTTTATGAGTATCAAATTTGATTAAAATCGAATCAATCCTTCTATAACTTGATTTTTTTCGATATTTATTGGGGTTACCTTGACACAAAACCTTGCTAAGAACACTTGCAGACGCTTATAGTACAACTGTGTAAATTTTCAAGAAAATCGGTTCAGCCGTTACAGGGTCTATAGGTAACGGACACACATACTCAGACAAAGTTTCATTTATAACAAGTTTAGATATGCCAGTTTTTCTAAGAAAAGGTTTCAGGATTTCTGTTTTTATTTTTATGAGAAAACATGATTAAGACAATCATCTAAAAGATATGATTTTACTTCAGTCTTTAAGTGTTTCATGTTTTATGACTAGTGATAAGGTTTGTGAAATGGGGTCTTCAAAGCAGCCACACACTTCACCAAAAGAATGAAACAATAGACAAGTCAATGAAAATTTTTATGGTCAAGTAGGAACAAACTGGATGTTGACGATTTCTCATCACAGGTCTATATTTAGGATTGAGTGGTGTTCTTAATCACCCTAGGTCAGAGTCAGACTATCCTTTGTAGTAATGTTGAGCTGCCGATTACAGGGCGAAGACAGACTATTAAGATATTTTTGATGCCCCCATTAGAGTTACCAGTTGCACATAATGATGAGAAATTATATTATTATAATATTACAATATAACGATGATAATATTATAATAATTATTATTATGCTACAAAACAAAGATACTATATAGTCAGTCTCTTTGACTTAGTAAAAAAAAGAACTATTCTTTTAACCATGCATATTTTCTTGTTGTCATGTAACTTGCAAGGTTATAGGGAGATAACTCATGACTACCAGAAGAAACACTACTATGCAAGGAATAAAGTTCATATACCCCAGTGATTGTAATAAAGTGTTCAGTTTGAAATTCCACATGCCTAGTCTGTCATGAATCAAAAGAGACATGATTGCCCAAGTGTGTATCATGTATGACACTTCACTGACTGATTGTTCTGTTGAAGTTTTCATATATTATTTCTTTTTGTGCAACAAAAGGGAAGATGACAATAGAAGAATAAAAATTTATGAAAAATTATTAAATAACCACCTGCCTTCTTCTGAACCTTGTCATAAAATATGTGAAATTGAAGTGAAAGAAAATACATGTGTATCGCATTTATTTATATAAAAGTGATTGTAAACTTTTATCTAAATTCAATAAAGAATACATGGATGAAATTCTTACACAATGTAAAAAAATGTCTATTTTAAACTGATTCTCATCTGATTTGTAACAACACAATGACATATTTCTTTTTTCTTCTTTCAGATATACTTATTAAGACCTACATCTTGATTTGTCAAAGAATGTGATCTCAAATATCAAATTAGAAAATTAGTAAAGTTGAGTTAAAACCAAAAGTATTAAGAAACAGGAAAATTTCTTTTGAAAAAAAGAAAAGTGCTGAACTGTTAGGTAATATCAATCGTCAAGTATCTGTCCATCACACACTATTTGCACGCACAAATGCAATGTTTATGCATATATCTGTGTTGTACATAAATGATTTACGCTTGCTTTTGCTATTTAATATAAACGCAAACACATGCACACATACAAAAACATAATTTGACTGGGCTTGTCATAAAATGTTGGAATAATTCATTTCCACTCCTCCTCAATTCCTACACTGAGCTGAGCAATAATTCTAAATTTTTATTAATTTTTCAGAAATTATTTTTGTTATGATTAAATTTAATTTCTTTTTTAATTTTATAGAAATATTTTAGGTCTGCCATTACACACAATTTTCAAAAGAAAATAAAATTTATGTGATAATGGCTTTTTTAATACAACTGCTGACATAGTTAAGTGCCATACGTGATACACGCTTTGGGCATTCATATCTCGAAAGAGACATGATTGACTGGGCAGAAGATTATCCTGCAATAGGTTGCCATTGCTTTCTGCAGTAGACTGGTTGCCAGCCAAGGCTATAGAACCCAATCTGTCCTGTTATTTAACCCATAACTGGAAGGAAAAGATGGATTAATACCTTTCCCAAGGATATTTGCGCATAAGTGAATGCAAGGAATTCAAATGTAGTATTTTAAATGGATAAATAATTTAGATTAGAAATTTGATCATCTTTCCATTAGATCAATGAAGTACCAGAACTAGTGAATTGGTAATAATGATGATAATAATGTCAATACACAACTGTTTTAATGAAAGTCAAAGAAAACATTTGTGACTGTCGTTATAACAACTCCTTAGCAAAGTAAAAGTTAAGCAGAAACACTTACTTCAAACTATAACTTGTAATCTAAACATATTTTGAAGAAAGAGAAACAGAAGCAATCAGGCAGTGATAAATGACGAAAAGAGGTTAACTTTGTTTATTGATAGTTTACCTATATCGGATGTTTACTAGTGTTGTGTTTATTGAAGTATTTGGTTTCAAATAAGAGGAGAAACATAGCATCTAATATTAATTTATCAGCAGATGTTGCAGCCATAATGATCACTCTTGGCAAAACATTTATCTTAACTGGTTTCTATACTATTTGGATATGGTTGTGTTAGAGTAACAGACTGGTGGGCCAAAGGTTTAACCCGACCAACTAAGGTCAAGTATATGATTGCATCGAATACAATCATGAAAGGGATAAAAAAAAAGAGACAATGTTTATACTGGATTTCATTCTACAACATACTGCAGTTCATTCATATTACATTTATCATTTAAAAATCAGATCACTACCATCAATAATCAATTGAATATTTCTTTGAATATTTTTTTCTCTTTTTTTTATTCGTCATTACTGTTATTATTATGTGAGAGATCAGCATGCCAACAAAATGATATGGTTACTAATATACAAAGTCAATTATACCCATAATGACATGCAGTCTGATAAGGGTATACCATGTACATGCATCACAGCGAAATGTGCATGATATAGCGACTACTTTTTTTGGAGCTGGGGTCCAAGTTATAAATAGCTTCAGGCTGGGATAGCCAAGTTTGAATCTTTGATTTAAGGGTGTTTCTAAGTATCTAGGTTTGATTACCAAGTTGCCTTGGCTGCCTCATCATTTAAACATAAAAAACAAGTATCTTAATGCTATGAGGCCACTCACTACTTCTTTTTTTTAATCATTTCACTCCAACCAAGGCAATAAAGCCTATAAGATGCAAGGAATTACTGAATGTTACAAAATATCAGAAAAACAGCATTTTTAAGGAGAGAGATCAATAAAAGTACAAGAATTAAAAAGACAAGATAACGATTAATATTGCCTTTAAATTTTTAAAGATCAAAGTTGAGTGGAAAGCCAGAAGGGAGTTTCACAAGCAAGAAGTGTGAGTGAGTGAGTGAGTGAGTTTTGCTTAATGGCATATCAACCACTGTGGGTCACTAAATGCCAAAAAGTTGGGGTTTTAAGGTTTTTTTTTTTTAATGTTCAATTATAGTGAGAAGGTTAATTTAGTCAGGTTTTAACGAAAATTTTGTTTTTATTCTTTTTTATTTTAGAAAACTGAAAATGTATTCTAGTTTTGTATTCAAAAATGTTTTGCTGAGAATTTTTTCCTTAAAAATGTGTTGTGGTAATAATTTTTTCTTCAAAAATGTATATTTTTTTTATAAAAGTCTATTTTTATGTATATATTTCTATAAAAGTGTATTTTTATACAGGTGAAAGTGGACATGGGAACAACAGCAATTAAGAGGTGGTCCCATGCTCCTCACAACCTCCCAATCAGAGGCCTTGCTGCCAGATGCAGTTTACTGCCCAGAAGTGTGATAGAATAAACTGTTAGCATAGAACATAAAGTTATATCTAGTCATTTCAATTGTAAAATGATGAGACCTTGCAGCAATTTAGTACTGCATTTAAATTCATCAAATCTATGTCAGTCAGCTAAGTGCCATGCATAATACATGCTTGGGCGATCATGTCTTGAATAAGACATGACTGACTTGGCAGAAAATTATCCCACAGTATGTTGCCATTGCTTTCTGCAGTAGACTGATTGCCAACCAAGGCTATTGGACCCAAACTGTCCTATTATTTAACCTATAACTGGAGGGAAGAGATGGAATAATACCTTTCCCAAGGGTATTTGTGCGTAAGTAAATGTGAGGAATTCAACTGGAATTCGAACAGGCAACTGATAAGCAAGTATGTAGTACTGAAAGTATGTAAAGATGAAAGTATGTAGTACTGATAAGCAAGTATGTAGTACTGAAAAGGATATTTACTGTCACTCATCTTAATTCAACAAATTCATATTAACACCTTCAATCAATTAAGATCTGAAGCCATGAAATCCATGCCTGGCATAGAATTTGTGCATTTTTTCTTTGTTATTGCTGTTATTTCTCATCATTCTTATATCTATATTAATTCTTATTTAGTTCATACTATTTTCTAGAGAGTAAAGATTTTAAAAATTATTTAATATTAGACACCTGTTAATTAGAGAAGAATAGATGTCAAATGAACTACATCCCTTACTTCAACCAGTTCAAATCTTTACAGCTAAGACCCGTTATAGGACATACACAAAGTAAAATCATACGCATTCTTTAGAGAATGGCTAATTGGAAAATAAACCTCTTTACTTGTTTATAATTAAAATTTAATGTGAAAGATTGGTTAATTGCAGAATAGTTTCCTTTATTTGCTTGCAAATAATTAAAATTAAATGTCGAAGTTTGGCTAATTGCAGAAAACCTCCCATTATTTCTTTGCAAATAATTAAAATATAATGAGGGAGTTTGGCAAATTACAGAATAATTCCTTTCATTTCTTCTCAAATAATTAAAAAATAATATTAGACTTTGGCTAACTACAGAATAATTCCCTTTTTTCTTGGCAAATAATTAGAATCTAATGTAGGAGTGTGGCTAATTACAGAATATTTCCCCTTATTTCTTTGCAAATAATTAAAAAATACTGTGAGAGTTTGGCTAATTAGAGAGTAGTTCCCTTAATTTGTTTGCAAATAATTAAAATTCAGTGTTGCAGATTGGCTAATTACAGAATTTTCTATGAAAATAATTAAAATCTAATGTTGGGAGTTTGGTTAATTGCAGAATAGTTCTCTTTATATCTTTGCAAATAATTAAAATCTAAAATGGAATTTTGGCTAACTGCAGAATAGTTCCTATTATTTCTTTGCAAATAATTAAGAAATAATGTGGGAGTTTGGCTAATTGCCGAGTAGTTTCATTTTGTTCTTTGCAAATAATTTAAAAGCTAATGTGGGAGTTTGGTTAATTGCAGAATTATTCCCTTCATTTCTTTGCAAATAATTAAATAATAATACTGGAGTTTGGCAAATTTGCAGAATTGTTCCTTTTATTTATTTCCAAATAATTAAAATCTAATGTGGGAGTGTGGCTAATTGCCGAATAGTTCCCCTTATTTGTTTGAAAATAATTAAAATATAATGTTGGAGTTTGGCTATTTACAGAATAAGCTACTTTAAAACTTCAGACATTTGTCTTAACAATTCAGTCAGTCAGTTAAGTGCCATACGTGATATATGCTTTGGGTGATCATGTCTCGAAAGAGACATGACTGACTGGGCAGAAGATTATCCCGCAGTAGATTGCCATTGCTTTCTGCAGTAGACTGGTTGCCAGTCAAGGCTATAGAACCCAATTTGTCCTATTATTTAACCCATAACTGGAGGGAAGAGATGGATTAATACCTATTCCAAGGGTATTTGTGCATAAGTGTATGCAAGGAATTCAACTGGAATTCGAACTCAGCTCCCTGATTTGTCGTTCCAAGTTGTTATTCACTGCACCACAACGTACATACATAACACTTTCTTTTTGAGGTTAGGCAACTTTTTTCCCCTTCATTTTAGAAAATGTTTTCTAAGACTGGGTAAATAATCATAAACTTTTCTTGTGGCTTGTACCATAATTGTAATAAATCTATATTTCCAACTGGTTACTGATGTCAGTGTTCAATCCAAGTTAAAAACTAAACATCCACTAATAGGAAAACTAACATAACACTATTTTTCTTAACAGTATTTAACCTTATGCCATACCGCTTGAATAAATAATGTTTGGTACTAAGATAATATGATCTACAGCAAGATTTAGGTTAAACATAGTAAATATTTTTAATGGATGTCGACTGCAGAATGATGGTAAGAAAACTCATCTGACAGAATTCTGCTAATTCAGTGAGTTCAATCTTCATTAGAGGTGAACTATTATGGCCTTGTGCCAGAGTAAACTTGGTCAATACTAGTAACAGTTGTTTTATGGCTGAAATAGTTACTGAATTCCTAAATGTATAACATTCACCTAAATTTTTTTCCTGGGTTTATGAGAGAATGCTTAGTTACTGTTAAGATCTACCCCTAAGGACTACTCACATCCAAATCTAACCATTTAGCTCTAAGACACTGATTTTTGCAGGGAGGAATCTTTTTTTTTATTTCAAATTTTGCCTGAGTGTTTGAATGTGTGTGTGTGGTGGTGGTGGCAGGGCTAAGAGATCCTTAAATGACAGAAAATACAGTTACATTCAAAGATTTTAAACCAGGGTTTAAAATACTGATTTTTTTTTTGTTAGACTGGCCCTTCACCTTTGGAATATTTGCAGAACACAGACTACCTCATCTTTTTCATTTTGGCAATAAATTAAACTTAAAGTAAAACTTATTAAGTGTCAGGAATAAATATTTCTCAAGATTTATCTACAGGAAAAAAAAAACAAAACCCAGACATATATTACTGCTTAAAAAAAACAAATATTTTACCATTTAAATAAAAAATAAAGAAGCAAAGACCAATACCAATTTTATAGCTAGAAGAAAAACTGCTGTCAAAGGATCCTTTCTTATATAGGTCAGTTAAGTACAGTTAAAGTTCTGAACATTCAAATTGCTTAAATACAAAAAAATTCCTACAACAAAGCTGCTGCTGCTGCTGTGAACATTTTAGCTTGGAAGATATCAGTCTTTCCTTTGTCCATAGGTCAACAGCTGCTCTTGTTAAATGGTACTGCCACAGCTGATACTTTTGCCATATGGAATTACCATCTTCAGCTCTTGTGCCTGCTCATTACCATCAGCATCTGCTACTGATAACATCTATTTTATCCCCCCACCAGCCAATGGCTATTACTGCTTTACTCCTATTCCAGCTAACATTGTTTTTCACTTAAATACACCAAAATACCAGACACACTTTGTTAGCTAGGGCTGATGCTCCTGGGACAAAGGGTCCTTGTTCAAACCTAAAAGTTTTTAAACAAGATTTAGTTAACAGTTCACACTACACCTTTGTAATTTATAAACCAAATAGAAGATATTAAGCCATTAATGTCCACCATCAAATCATTAAAATAAACTGCATTAATTATAAATTTTTAAAAAAACATAAATAAATAAAATCCAGCATTAATTACAGGTTTAAAAAAAACCTGCATTAACTATATAGGCAGGATTGGTGTGTACTATCACCAAACACTCCCACTGGGGGAGAGTCTGATGGGGGGGGGGGGGGGGGGTCCCTGAGCAGTGCTTTATGACTCTCACTATCATGTTTATTCTTTTCTATCTACATTTATAGACATTACAAATTAAACTAAGTACAACCAATTATTAAAGGATGAACATTTTTATGAATTTTGATGTCATTCTGGGGTTTTTCTTCTTCATCCAAATCCGTGAATTTCTTTTGTTAATGCAAAGTTTTGAAAAAATGCTATAACTAGTTTTTATCCATTATGCTGAATGTGTTAAAATTCAATTTTTTTAACAAGAAAAATCTCAAGTTGATGTTAAAAACTGTGACAAAACATTGTTGATTTATTTATATAGAATGATCTATTACGACATGTCTCTAATTTCTATTTAGATACATCGAATTTATTTAAAATTTTTCTAATTGAATTGTTCATCTATATTGCATATGATCCATTACTATACATAAAACATTACAAAATTACCTCAAAATCTGTATTTTACATGAATACTACCTTATGAAAATTGAAATGTGGTAGTGTGGGAGGTTCTGTATAATAGATGGGAGCTGAAGAAGATATTTGCGCTAACCCTGATTGTAAGTTTATAAGAAATCCTGCATTAATTGTAGGTATATACTTATAATTCATTCATGGCCCCAACCTCCTAAAAATGGGACAGGGACCATTAATTGGTTACATTGTTGAATTTTTGAAAATGGTAGAAAATCATTTTCAACATTAAATTAGGCAACAATATCATAATGACTGTTATCAATAACAACATCCTATTGTGAAACTTGAGAGATTCTTGATAAAATCCAAAGATGAATCAGCAATATTATTGGCCCTGACCTGGCACCTCAGTTTCAGTCACTTTTCTACTGCCATAAAGTTGCTTTCTGCATGTGTCTTTTCTATAAATATTTTCATGGTAATTGTTTGGATGAGCTCTTCACTAGGGTACCTAGACTTTATGAATTTAACTTTGTGGTGCATTGGATATCGGCTCAGAACGAGAAATTGGGGAGCCAAGTTCGAATTCCAGCTGAATTCATTGCATTCACTTACGTGCAAATACCCTTGGGAAAGGTATTAATCCATCTATTCCTTCCAGTTATGGGTCAAATAACAGGACAGATTGGGTTCTATAGCCTTGGTTGGCAACCAGTCTACCGCAGAAAGCAATGGCAACCTACTGCGTGATAATCTTCTGGCCAGTCAGTCAAGTCTCTTTCGAGACATGATCGCCCAAAGCGTGTATCACGTATGGCACTTAACTGACTGACTAGATGAGCAACAAGGTCTCATCAATTTACAGTTGAATTGGTTCAACGTCACCATAAGTTTTATGCTAACAATTTATTTTCTCATACTTTTTTCTTGTGGAACACTCTTTGGACTTCATGCCTTCAAGTCAACTTTAATATTTAAAAATTTAAATGAATTGTCAATCGTTATCTACAGCCTTTATGATTATCCTTCTGTTGTTCTTGCATCTTAATGTTCCACTACTTTTACTCAGTATTCCTTGTGTCTTAGTAGCTTTATTGCCTTGCATGTGATGAATTTGATTTTTAAAAATACAATAAAAGAAACTATACCAACATCTAAACCCAATAATTATCCCATAAGGTCTTGATGAGTCGTTTGGTGAATGTTGTTTGTTTAGTTTATTCTAAGTTCTTAGAATTAGAAAGGCAATCAG
The DNA here is from genome assembly GCA_037127315.1 of Ascarosepion bandense. Lineage (NCBI taxonomy): Eukaryota > Metazoa > Mollusca > Cephalopoda > Sepiida > Sepiidae > Ascarosepion > Ascarosepion bandense. The sequence continues at coordinate 77,226 of JBBBDQ010000304.1, forward strand.
AGTAGAACAAGAATGAATATTTATACAAAAACTGATTTGGTTAACAGAATGGGTATCATCAAGTTTACAGTCAGCAAAATAAAGTTGAGTGAAGAAAAATTGTTAGGTCCTGCTATTTTACCACATTATTCAAATTCAATTTATTATCTTAAAATTTCTATTTAATTTGTTCACTGAAATATCTTCTAAATAATCAAAACCTTTAAAAGTTGTAATGAGATCAATTCCACAATACCAAAATTCATTTTGGCCAGAACTGATTAAAAAATACATAATCAATAAAATAATAATCTTATTTCTGTATATTGTGTTATCATAACACAGGAAAAAGAAGCACTTTGCAATGCAATCTGTTTTAGCATAATACATTTTTAAAGGTTCTAACTTAAAGAATAAAATAATTTTCAGTCCAATCATGCCAACATTTTTAACTGAATAAAAATTAACCAAAAACATGCTAAGAAAAAGAACTATGTTCAATGGTTACGCTTTCACTGCTGCCTAGTTATAGCATTGTTGTGTGGCTGTACTGGACCATTTTGGAAAAATAGGAAATTATCATTTACTAGAAATAAATGATTATGAAAATACTGAGGATGATTTCTGATGGGTACCATCATTTTGAGCTTTGCTGTGCGGTACATCAGTCAGTTAAGTGCCATACGTGAAACACGCTTGGGCGATCATGTCTCGAAAGAGACATGACTGACTGGGCAGACGATTATCCCGCAGTAGGTTGCCATTGCTTTCTGTGGTAGATTGGTTGCCAGCCAAGGCTATAGAACCCAATCTGTCCTGTTATTTAACCCATAACTGGAAGGAAGAGATGGATTAATACCTTTCCCAAGGGTATTTGCGTGTAAGTGAATGCAATGAATTTACTATTTAAAAAAACACCCATAATACATCATGTAATAAAAAAACATCACAAAATAGGTTGTATTTTACACGGAAATATATCTACACTGGTTTGGAAATAGCATTAAACACTCTTCTTCTTCATGTGCCATGTCCCTTCAGGATGTAGGTGATCATGGACCTCCCCTTGGCTCTGTCTCTTGTCACTCTCAATAATTTTCTCTTGGTATCTCTTCTAAGCCCTGTTTCATCAGCCATTTTCTCAGACCTATCAAGTACGTCTCATGCTGCTTTTCCCTGTCTCGCCTTCCATTTATCTGACCTGTGAGTATCAAGTTCTCCAGGCCTTCCTTGCTTATTACATGTCCCAGGAACCTCACATTAGTCTCTTCCTGATATTTATTATCAGTTTTCTTCTCGTTCGCATCCTTTCCAACACCTCATCGTTGCACATGTGCTCTGTCCATGGTATCCTCAGCATCCTTCTGTAAAACCACATTTCTGCTGCCTCATGCCTCTCCTTCATCTTTGATGTGATCATCCAGCATTCACATCCTAGTTAGTTTATAACACAAATGCTTGTGATCAACATTTCAGGGTCTCTTGAAAACATATATATATATATATATATATATATATATATATCAAAAGCAGGCAATGTAAGAGTACATCCACAACAACAGAAGTTTTAGGCATAAGTTGATAAAAAAAAGCCTCTCCAAGGGTGAGAACTACAAGCCTATAAAGTTCTGTTAATTAAAAATCACTTCTCTTTTTCTTAATTATTGAAAAGTTTAAACAGAAAAGCTTATTGATAATTAAACTTTACAAATGATTATAAAATATATTTTATAAATAGAAAATGAATTGACACTAAATTTAAATGCCATCAAAGACAGCATTTAAACAGCATTCTGAGAGAACTAGAAGTTCTGCCAGGATTTGTCACTGGCAGCTACAATCTTAACAATATAAGATATCAGACACAAAATATAAGATATCAGACATGGAAAGGAAACTATGGGACAAGAATGTAGTGAAGAAAAGGGAGAAGAAAGGACTAAACATAAACGACAAGAAAACTGAACGCATGGTCATCAGCAAAAAGGGGAGTCCAAAATGCAAATTACAGGAATACTAAAATCAAGCCAGTACAGAAATTTAGATACCTGGGAAGTGTTTTAATAGAAGACAGAAACTGTGACAATGAGATCCAAAAGTGTATTGGCATGGCAAAAGCTAAGCAAAGTATTGAGAGACAGGAAAATTTTGTTGGAACAAAGAAAAAAGTACTGAACTGCTACATGATATCTACCCTCCTATATGGCAGCGAATACTAGACAATCTCCTCAAAGATGAAGGAGAGACTCGAAGCAATAGAAATGTAGTTCTACAGAAGGATACTGAGGATACCATGGACCAAACAACAACAAGGTTTTGGAGAGAATGGAATAAAAAAAGAAACTTATACTTAACATCAGGAAGAGATTGTTGAAGTTTCTGGGACAAGTAATGAAGAAGGAGGGTTTGGAAAATCTGATACTCATGGGGCAGATAGTGGAAAAGAGAGACAAGAGAAAACAGCACATGACACACTTGATGAGCTTAATCAAATGGTTGGCAGAACAAAGTTTGGGAGAAATAACAAGAGCTACAAAGAACAGGAAGATGTGGCGGGCCATGATTGCCTCCATCTTGAAGGACATGACACATAAAAGAAGAATTCAAATTTATTATAATCTTTATTTTTACTAAATAAGAGTTTTCCTTGCCATTAAACATTGGATACATACAATGGCTGAAATGTTATGAATGTGGGAATAAAGATGAGGACGAATGTCCAAATGATGTAAATAGTCTAAAAACTATAGACCAATATGAATTTTTCTTTTCAATCTTATTCTTTAAAAACTATTTCTTCATGATTTTGTTTTTTTCTATCATTTGGGTTTGTGTATTTACCCACTTATTCCTGAGGGGGATACTTTAACCAGGTCTTTTTAATTTGTAACATCACAGCTGTTCTCACAGTGATACACCATCACAAAAAGAATTTCACAATTTAAAAAGATTTGAATAATAACAAGTGAGAGATTTGCCTGCTTTTTTTTTAAAGCTGATACAATGTAAATCCCAAAGTCTGTAAACAGAAGAAAATATTATCTTTTCCCAGGGAAATGTTGTGCCACCCACTAATTTTGGGCAATTGTTTCATTTCTTATTTGAGATTTTTTTTTCAATCAAGATACAGAATCTTGGTGCTCTAAATAACTAAAATGAAGAGATCAAAGATATTCCTAACCTGATTTTCAGGATTGTGATTATTTTCTCCCAAATTCTCAGCTAACACCCACTCTACTTAGTGTACTTCCTCATTCACCCACTCCTTTTCATTACCCCTCCACCCCCAACTTTTATCCTGAGATTTACTAATCACAGCTAAGTATGATACATGTTGAAACATGTGTAGAGAAGGGGAGTAGAGGAAAAACTCAATTTATTTTCAATTTATTCATCTTTGTATTCTTTAAGTGATTTCATCAATCTAGCTGTCAAAGTGGTGCAGAATATGGGTAGGAAAATTGTTTGTCATTAATCTTCAAATTGGGGAGGGTCTGTCTTCAGACAATAAAACATGAAAAATGTTAGCTATGACTTGAGCTCAAAAACTAACCTATGGTACTCGTGAGAAATATTGAAATCTCAACCACAAAACTGCCCACTAGAAACAAATGTGTGCATGTGATAGGTATGCATATGAATAATTATAAGTAATATCTGTGTATTATTTTTGCTCTCTTTTAAGTAAGATTACAAGTGTTCCCATATCAATAAAGTTTATACAAATGTTTATATGAAAGATAGAAAGACATATATTAAATATATTGGTGCAAAGTTTGGTCAAAATATATTGTCTCTTCTTTAATTACAACAGATGTAATATTAGAAGCTTAGGAAAACATACCAAAACAAACACAAAAGTCTCAGTCTTCAACATAGTCTTCTTCCTTCTCAATCATCATATCCCACTTTTGATTGAGTGTATATATACACACCTGCTTCATAGAAGTTTCTTGTTTATTTTCTTAGCTATGTGCTAGTTACCTTTTTTACCTCAACATCATCGGAGGACTGTTGTCCGCTGACTGCCTTTTTCATGGACTAAAAATAAGAGGTGCTATCTGTGTTGTATAGCTCCAGATGCTCTTGAGTAGCAACTACCACTGCTCTTTCCTGTAGGCAGTCAGCATTCTGGGCATCCACTTTGCACAGATCTTTCAGAAGCCAAAAGACTTTACTACACCAGCTCACTTGATGAATTTCACAGACAAGTTTATTTTCTTGTTTCTCTATAAAACTGTTATTAATTCTATTAACCCATCTTCTTACTGTGCTTACATCAAGTACAGACTTTCCATAAATGTTTACTGAACAAGAAGAAACTTCTTACAAAAAAAAAATTCTATGAATGATTTTTTTTTCTACATGCACAAGGAAAACCATTTTAAAAGGTTTTTCTTTCTTAATGCTATATCCCGTCAAGACGTAGGCAATCATGACTCACTACAGATATTTTTATTATTATCTGTGAATTGCCCTGCAATCTTGAGAAACATAATGAAGTAGATTTGCATTGCCTTCTCCAAAGTTTGGAATTCACAAATTTTTCTTTTCTCAGACTGGTTGCCATCCAAAGCTAAAGAACTTATTCAGCCTAACTATTTAATCCATAGATAGGAGAGGAAGCAAATTTGTCCAAAAGTGGATGCAACAGACTAGCCCAGAATTTGAACTTATGTCAGTGACTTCACTTTCTGCATTAATATCTCTTAAGTTACCCAACTCCACAAATTTTTTTCTCAGGCTTCTTGATACTTCATGGTCTACAGCTATTAAATAAATTATTAAATATTTAAAAAAAAAAATCTAGGAAATTTAGATAATATAAAATTAAATTAGAACAGGCATTACCTTTTTATAAAAGCTCATACTTAAATAATTTTGTCATTTGGCTGTCATAAATCTAATTTAATCTAAACTTATTTATAAATGGAACTTTGACTGTGTGTGTGTGTGTGTCCATTACCTATAGACTCCAAAATGGCTGAACCGATTTTCTTGAAAATTTGCACAGTTGTACTCTAAATGTCTGTGAGTGTTCTTAGCTAGGTTTTGTATCAAGGTACCCCCGATAAATATCGAAAATCGATAATCGAAAAAATCGGTCCGATTTTAATCAAATTTGATACACTCATAGACAAAGACATAAGAAACGATATTCAGAAGTTTCAAGGTTGCAGTTCTTACAATAGTGCAGAAAATTGATAATAAATATATATAAAAGCTTTCATTACACCCGAGCAACACTGGGCTATATTGCTAGTTTTATATATGTGTGGAACTAATCAGTGAAAAATAATAAAAAGTCTTGCTTGCCCTAAAAATTATCAATTAAATCATCATATTCAGTTGGATCTGAACACAGAAAACTGGCATTAGAGAACCAATTCATTTTAACTTTCATCAGTGGGTTGACTTGAAGTTAGGTAAATACTTAAAAGTAATTAGAATATGCACATGTCAACAATGTGAGAAAGTAAGCAATCAGATTTTAAAATCTAAGTGACAATGAACTAATGAATAGTTGTCTATGGGTGTGTCATTTTTCAACCTAATTATTCTTATAAACACAATTCAAAATAATTCTGAAAGTGGTTAGACAGGGATAGGTCATTGAGCAACCTGATTACTTGCTAAAATTTTCTGTTCAAGCAGCATTAATAACAGATTTTCAAGTGTTCTACAGTATTATTATCAGCTGAACTTTATACATCCTATATAGATATCTATCATATAAACTTTTAATATTTAGCATAATGATGTTTCACTTTCTAATAGCTGTATGAGGTTCAGAATATGTCCATGAATGCCAGACCATCTTGACACAAATGAATGGTAATGGTAATATTAGTTATTTCCTTATAAGAAAACATTCAGTAAACAGTTAGAACGGAAGTTTATAAAATAATTTTTCAGGAGAATAGGTTTCTCAAGTCCAATAGCTGTTATACATCTTTCCAATATTCGTCAAGATTTCCTTCCTAACCTTTTATTTGAAGTAATGTGGAAAATCAACATCTTGATTATATCATCAATTTCTCTTCATTTTACATACAATATCCAATTTAATTGTTGCTATTGTTAAAACTCTTCAATGACAAAGAACTGTGCCAGTTCTTTGTGATTCTGTAGTGCCAGTCCACAGGGTTCAAAGATGTGTGGCCTTCACCAAGACCCCATAGGCTTCACTCACTCAAAGACATTTTTAACCATTGATCTTAGAAAGTGATTGTATATTTGAAGTGTTTTGTATTTACTAATTTCACATCCTGAATTTTTATGATGGATTTATGGAATGTTATGGCTATTCCCGCTGGGTTGGTTCTTTCGCCTAAACATCCAAAACTTGTTGAATGGCTTTCGCCACTGAAATAAATGGGCAAAGAGAGAAGGAAAGATACAGAGGCACTAGAGGGACAGTTTGGACACTGGTTTTATTTTTGGTTCCAATGACCTCTTGTTGGGGAAATTTTTTCCCGAACAGTTTGGCACGTCTTTACCATCCAAAGTCCAACCGAGAAAAAGATCGAGTTTATTTTTGGCACCAGGAGGCCTCTCTTTTTGTGCATGCGTCAATTGTCTTTCCTGTCAGAGGACTCCTGGGAGATTTTTATCTTTATTTTATTTCGTACTTTTATTTTATTTTGTACTTTTATTTTATTTTGTATTTTTATTTTATTTCGTAGTTTTTATTTTATTTTAGTGTTTTTTATTTTATTTCATATTTTTATTTAATCCCTACAGATTAAGGATAGGTGCCATCAATGCTTTCATTCCAATTCCAGATCATAATTTCTGTTTTGGAAAAGTTTATTTTGAATCCTATTTCTTGGAACACTTGGTAAAAGATTTTGGTTTTCTGTTGAAGATGATTCTTATTCCAGTTATGTTATCAGCATAGCACCCCACTCATCATCAATACATTGGTCTAAGGAGGAAAAGCAGGATCATTATCTTCTATGAGTAGATTCATGTTAAATCTAGTATAAAATGCTTAAATGATCAATGCCTATTACATAACATCTGTGTTTGTAAATGCACAGGGCATCATAGTCAAGGGAAAAATGAAATAGACTACAACCCCCATTTTCATCTTGTTGCACTTCTAATGAGGTTTAAAATATTTTGCTATTGGAGTCCTCACCAAATATATAAGATTCAAGTTTCTTTATTAGATTGATGCATTCAAAGAAGTCAGAACTGAGAATGCAGTTTCTAATGGATGAGAAGAGGAAGTCTTTATTAATATATTTTTTTTTAATCATTTCGCCCCAAGCAAGGCATTCCATTGCCAGTATTGTGCAGGGGGTTACATAGGGGGAAAATGATGAAAAAGAGTGGTTAGATATAGGAAATGTCAGAAGGAGAGGATGAGGGTTGGGTAGATGGGAAAAGTGTTTGAGAGAATGGATGAGAGTTAGTGTGTTGGGAGGTGTCTATTGACCTTACATTTAAACTCTTGGAGATTGTAGCTGTTGGGGAAGCAAGTATGTGGAAGGGAATTCCACAGTCGGGAAGTGCGAGAAAAGAAACTGTTGGAGTAGAAATTGCGGTTGCATTTTATCAGTTTCACTGTTAAAGGGTGGGATCTAGTTGCTAATCTAGTATCTCATGCAAATTCGTACCTAGGAGGCACCAGTGATCTAAGTTCATTGGAGCAGAAGCTATGAAAGTATTTATAGAATAGACACAGGGAAGCCACGTCGCGCCGGTGAGACAGAGACTGCAGCCGGTCTGCCAAGTCGGTATTGATCACATTACAGACTCTCCGTTGTACTTTGTCAAGAAGCCCGAGGAGAATAGCAGAGGCACCCGACCAGATGTGGCAGCAATATTCAATACACGGGCGGATGGTAGATTTATGGTCAGATATTTCTATGAGATCACCATGACAGATATACAGTTTTCTATTAGAGATGTATACAATTACCAGGAGTTATTTAATGACATAAAAAAAAACAAATTAGGTTGTGAGGATTTGACTTTAATAAAATGATGAGAACCGAGTTAAAATAATGTTTATCATTACTTTCACCATAATGAGTCCAATTGAAAAACCTCTTTGTGTGTGAGAGTCTTGAGGACTATATTTTTGTTTTCATAGTGAATTAATGTATGACAAACCCCACTTTTTAGGAATGTATTTTTGATTTCAGACTTCTTTCATAAAATTGAGAAACTTGTTATTGAATTTAAGGAGAGAGTAAGCTATTTTCAAAAGCTCAGCTTCAATGTCAAATGATGTGTTTATTATTCCATAGTTTTTTTTAATATATTTTTTCTCAATAGTAGGTTCATTATTGTTTATGTTTAGATAAGGACTTTGTAATGATTAGATGTATTTTAATATATGTTATATTTCTGTTGGCATTTATAGTTTAGTGTGGTCAGAGTTGAAATGTGATTCAAAGTTTTTTTGTTTTTTTTTTGTTTTTTTGAGACCAGGACATTTCTTATGTGGTGGCTTTGATTGTATGATGTTATTGTGATTTTTTACTTTTCTGCACATTTTAACACATTGTCTATGCGACTTGGCTTCATTAATTTAATTTTCAGCTTTCTTGGATAATAGTATCTCAATAAGTTAACTAATTTTTTATCTTCTTTGTTGTTTAGTATTTTCCCTTCCATTTTTTCATCTTTCATTTGTTTTTACAGTATTTACATTGTTCAGACTATTGTTTTCATCTTTGTTGCCATTTGTACGACATTTCGGCCATTGTACGCTCCAGCCTTCTTCAGGTGCTAGAAATTTCAGACAGAACCCTTTATTACAAACACTGGGGTATATCATCCTTATTCTTTGCATAAAGCCTTGATTAGAAGTCATGAGTTATCTCCCTCTAACCCTGCAAGTGAATTGTTCACTACTGCTGTAGCCTGATATTGAACTCACAACTCTAAGAGTCAAGCCAAGAACTAACCAACGTCTATATCAAGTGAAGAAAACTGGAGCATACAATGGCCGAAATGTCGTACAAATGGCAACAAAGATGAGGACAATAGTTTGAATAATGTAAATACTGTAAATACTACCTCATCTCAAAAATATAGACAAATAGCATTGGTTTTTTTTCCCCTTGTAACATTTTTTTTAACTCAAGATTGTTGACCCATGGTGTATCTTTTTTTTTTTTTCCTAAGTAACCTTGAAATAGTCTCACATGCTTCAGGTCATGAAGATATAATAATGTTATCTGAATCCTCTATGTTTGACCAAAATTTAATGACATCAATTTAGACTCCTAGTTTATTACTGAATTATAAGTTTATTCTTTCATAGTTAAACACTTCAAACTTATCCCAAGGAGTTCTTATGTGGGTGGGAGCAAAGTATTGTGTTGTCAATGTACTTACATGTAGTCTGTGATCAGATTTAAAGTAGGAAATGTAGACTAACATTTGTCACAAATTGCTTAATCCAAGAGTCTGAAATGCTGAAATCTATCATCATTTTTGTTACTTTATCTGGGTTATGCCATGTGTTGAAGTGTTTCATGGGCTGGTTAAACACTGAGTTAAGGATGGGATTCTTTTAGAGTAACAAAAGTTTAGCAGGAGTTATCCGTTGCTGTTTGAGGTTCCTGTTTCAAAGTGTGATGTCTTCTTAATATCAAAGTAGCAACAGAATTTTAAAAAAATACTTGAGATAACATTAAAATCCTCATTACTACACAGCTCTGTTTTTTGTCTAATTTACAAGATTAGAAATGGCCAAGACATGTTTCTAGTGATGAATGTTGAAAACTTTTTGTGGAGTTATTATCACAGTGGTGGCTAGTATTTGTGCTAAAGTCGGTCCTAATAGGTTTGATGTACAAAATGTTAGGAACTTGATACAATATGTATTACACAGTGTAATCTTGCCAAGTCGCTGACTACTTTTGTATTTGACTGTTGACTACTATCGTCCAACATCGACCAACCCTTGTTCCTCTTACTACTCCTACTTAAATTAGGTGGGAGAGTCTATTCACTATAGAATAGGTGTGTTTCACCATAACAAAATACTCATGGACAGAACATGACAAATGGTTTACGGAAAATAGCAACTGTTGCTAACAATCAAAAAGTTGTCACTTTGGGAAAATACGAGGAAAGAAGGCTCGGAAAATTTAACACTCATTGAGCATATTAAAAGCAAGAGAAGCATATGAAAATAGTAAAAAGAATTGAGTTGACAAGTTTGAGCAAATGGACTGAAAAACAAATTCCACAAAAATAAAGAGAGATAAAAGAGCAAGAAAAACAAAAGACTGGAAGATGTGGAGAGCCATAATGGTTAACATCTTAAAAGAACATGGTAAATAGTAAAGTTCAGAGATTAAGTACTTTAATTGGCCCACTCATCTTGTCCAAAGCTATATCTTCACACTGGATGATTACAATTTAAATGTCCAAAAAAAAAAAGGAAAAAAAAAGATCAGCTAAAACCTTACGATTAAAAAAAAAAAACATACAGCTGCTTCTCAGCATCCATGAGGGACTGGTTTCATCCAGAAACCTTTGCAGATTCCAAAGTCTGCAGATGTTTAAATTCCTTACATAAAAAAAGCAATGTCACAAAGAAAAACGGAAATCTACAGGAGTAATTAATGCAGTCATTAGAAGACCTAATGGAAAACGACTATAAAAAAATTTGAAATACTGAAAGCAGATTCAATAAAATATGAAAGAAATAAAGTGAAATAAAAACCAGTAAGGGAATAATATGTGAGAGATGAAAGTAATTCTGGAGATAAAGCAGCAAAAATCTTCTGAAATAACACAATTACAGGAAATTTTCATTATACGCTGCGCCTGTTTCTGAAGAGAAATAAAGGCAAAAATGTTTTTAAAAAGCAAGGAGATAAAAGGGTTATTGAAAGTGAAAGAAACAGAGTGGACAACAAAAGAACAAGATTCAAGAAAACAGAAAACAATGAATGATTTTGCATTTAAATATTTGAAGACTGTAGTCAACAGGAAAGTAAGAGATTATTTATGAGTAAGAAGTTTGTGAGAAGTAACTATTAGGATCTATCAATTTCAACAGTGAAATTATCAGACCAAATCTAGTACTGCACTCATGAAGTTGAGTTAACAAAGAGGAAAACTCATCAGAACAATTTTTGGTTTAATCATTACAACCCAAGCAAGATAATAAAGCCACTAAGATTCAAAAAATTACAGAGCATGAATCAATATAAGAAAAAAAAAGAAGTATAATTAAGAAGTTAGAGGAATAAAGGTGACAGAAGATAACAATTGAGATTGCATTAAAATTTCTGAAGATCAAAGTTGACTGGAAAGCAAGAAGCCAGAAGAGTAAAGAATTGTAAGAAAAGAAACTGTTAACACATAACTTATGGTTACATATAACAATTTCAAGTGTAAAATGATAAGGCCAAGCTGCCAATCTTGTACTGTGCTTAGATTCATAAAGTCTAGGTACTATAGAGAAAAGTCCATCAGAACAATTATCATGAAAGCTTTTATAGAAAAGACGCTTCATTGTAGCAGTGGGAAAGTGACTGATTTGGGATGCCACATAAAGACCACTAATACTGCAGATTTTTCTTTGGATGTTATCAAGGATCTCTAATATATAGCAGGAGCATCAGATCATATGCAGTATTAATATTCAAAGCATGGTGGAATGGTAAAGTTATAAATATGTAAGATAGATTCAAACAAGAAAAACTCTCTGGCAGCCCTCAGTGAACCAACTTTCTGAGCAGCAAACCTAGTAATTGATTCAATATAATTTTTTCACTTCATATCAGCAAAAAAATGTTAACCAGAAAAGGTGCAACGAGTCATCTTTCTCTGGAGGTTAGCATCAGCTATAATGATGGAAGGAAAAAAGAGTTTGCTGAGATGATTAATAGAGAGCAGTTTTATGTTAGAGGCATTAAAATTAACAAGTTATTCCTTGCAGTTTTTTTTTTAGATTCGCTGCCAATTTGCCCTTATTGAATTGCCATGAAAGTATTTATAGTAAATGGACAGGGAAGTAACATTATGGCAGAAAGTGACTGAAATTGAAATGCCAGATCAGGACCAGTAATGTTGCAGATTCTTTATAGTTTTTGTCAAGAATCACAGCAGAAGCACCAGAACAGATGTGACAGCAATATTTGATGTGTGGACAAATAGTATATTTATAAATGCACAAGATAGATTCTGAAGTGAAAACTTGTGTAATATGACATAGTGAACTAACTTTCCTCGTAGAAGATCTAGCAGTTGATTCAATCAATATATTCAGTAGTGAACAAAAGAAACCTGAAGAGAACAATGCTCAAACAATGAGTGCATGACAAAGATCTGTGAAATCTACTTTGTCCCTTTGAATTTAGCTCAATTTACAGCAAGTTGAAATTTTGCTTTTTTTGGACATCTTCTGAACACACTTCAGGACATATTTTGGATTGAATTTACAAATATGAAGCCTACAGGATTGACTTTATTATTGAAACATGGTGATTTTAATATATAAGAATTGTTCATCAAACAATTTCAAGTAACAAAAGGAATTAACCCCCAAAATCATATAATTATGGTTGAGAAGTTTACCAAAGTGCTTACCTACCAACTCTTTTTTTCTGTCATCAGAATATGCTAGTGAAGATATATCTGGCAATATCACAGAGAGATGTAGTTTTCTATCTTTCCTACAAACAAGGTTTACGGCCTATCACGTTGAATACACCGATTCTCGCTCGATCACCAAAGTTAAGCAACGTTGAGCCTGGTCAGTACTTAGATGGGTGACCGCTTGGGAATACCAGGTGCTGTAAGCGTATAGTGATGGATGTGCAGTAGATATCAACTTGGAAAGAGAAATCGGTGAGCCAAGTTCGAATTCCAGTTGAATACCCTGCATTCACTTAAGCACTGGTACCCTTGGGAAAGGTATTAATCCGTCCCTTCCCTCCAGCTATGGATTAAGTAACAAGGGTAGGACTTGGGGACCCTGACCTTAAAGACAAATCCCAATGAATCTTGATACTCGAAAAGAAAAATGTATTACTAGACACAAAAACTTATATACCCAACAATAAATTATTGAAAAAAAAAAAAGTTTCGTTGGCAATAGGTTGATTTGCCATAAAAACAAAACAACCAACCAACAATCCTACAAACATTAGTGTAGTAAAACTATTTTATGGCTTATCAAACATTTGCAGATTATTTAAAGTTGGACAATATTTTTAAATAGTAAGATATTTTTGGAGATAATAATGATTTACAGATATAGGCCCTGCTAATTAACCCAAAGGATAGTGGAGTTCTATCTTTCCCAAAGTTATTTGCGCATAAATGAATATAATGAACCTGATAAGAATTGGAACTCAGCTCTACAATTTCTAATTCTGTGTCATATCCATTGCACCATCTGGACATCCAAGATTACAGCAACTGTTACTTCCAACCTGTCAACCACCTAGATAGTAACTGGGCTTACTGTTGCTTAACTTCAATGATCATATGAAAACTAACAGATTCAAGATATTCATAAACCTAGCAGATAAAAAAAACAACTATGAAAGCAGAGTACAATAATAACAGCTAGAAAAATATTTTAAATAACATCATTTTTTTATAGCATTATTAAAAAAAAAACTACTAGACAGTATTTAAATTGTGATGAGCAATGAAAAGTGGATACTTTACAACAACATAAAATACAAGAGATTGTGAATCAAGAAAACTCTATGATCAATTACCAAAGAATGGTCTTTATCCAAAAATGGTGATGTGTACAAGGTAGGATTGAAAGGGTGTCCTCTACTATGAGCCCCATACAAGAGAATCAAATAACTTGAACAAATTCTGCTTCCGATTGAAGCAATCAAGGGTCCAGAATTAGCAAAAGAAAGGATGTAATATCCCTTTAGGATAATACTATTCTCTGATTTGTTTTTAATTTTAGTAACCATGCAGCAACATATTACATATTTTGTAAGCGGTTTTGACTTGTTTGTTTTAGTCACCAGATATTGACCCCTTGAATTACTATTTACTTCAATTATTACAGAATAGTCTTAAAGAAAAGAATTCTATTTCCTGAAAAATTGCAAAAGATAAAAAAAAACAACTATGAAAGCAGAGTACAATAATAACAGCTAGAAAAATATTTTAAATAACATCATTTTTTTATAGCATTATTAAAAAAAAACTACTAGACAGTATTTAAATTGTGATGAGCAATGAAAAGTGGATACTTTACAACAACATAAAATACAAGAGATTGTGAATCAAGAAAACTCTATGATCAATTACCAAAGAATGGTCTTTATCCAAAAATGGTGATGTGTACAAGGTAGGATTGAAAGGGTGTCCTCTACTATGAGCCCCATACAAGAGAATCAAATAACTTGAACAAATTCTGCTTCCGATTGAAGCAATCAAGGGTCCAGAATTAGCAAAAGAAAGGATGTAATATCCCTTTAGGATAATACTATTCTCTGATTTGTTTTTAATTTTAGTAACCATGCAGCAACATATTACATATTTTGTAAGCGGTTTTGACTTGTTTGTTTTATTCACCAGATATTGACCCCTTGAATTACTATTTACTTCAATTATTACAGAATAGTCTTAAAGAAAAGAATTCTATTTCCTGAAAAATTGCAAAAGACACCTAGAACAGTTCTTTGTTGGGAAAAATAAAAAGCACTGATGGGATTGTAATAAAAAATGGTTGAGAAAAGCCCAAGAGAGTAGAATAAAAATGGATGAGGACAGCCCAAAAGAGTAGAATAAAAAAGGTTGTGGACAGCACAAGAGAGTAGAATAAAAAAGGTTGTGGACAGTCCAAGAGAGTAGAATAAAAATGGTTGTGGACAGCACAAGAGTAGAATAAAAATGGTTGAGGACAGTCCAAGAGAGTAGAATAAAAATGGTTGTGGACAGCACAAGAGTAGAATAAAAATGGTTGAGAACAGCAGAAGAGAGTAGAATAAAAATGGTTGAGGACAGCCCAAGTAAGTAGATTAAAAATGGTTCATGATAGAAAAAGAGAGTAAAATAATAACCACTATTAATAGAAGAAGACAGCAGAATAAAAAGCTTGATAATAGAAGAGAGTAGAATAAAAATTGCTGTTGATAACTGAAGAGAGTTTGTGTTTTGTTTAACGGCATATCAACCTCTGAAGGTTATTTATTACCAAAAAGATGGGTTTTAAGTTATATTTTTAATGTTCAGTTATAGCAAAAAAGTTGATTTTGTCAGATTTTGATTAAAAATTTAAAAATTTTTTCTATTTTAGAAAACTGACAATGATTTCCAGATTTGTGTTTAAAAATGTATTACTGGTCATAATTTTTTTCCTTCAAAAATGTATTATGGCAATATTTTTTCTTAAAAAATGTATATTTTTCTATAAAAGGCTTTTTTTATGTATATGTTTCTATAACAGCTTATTTTTATACTTTCATAGTGTTTTCAGCCAAATTGTGGGTTAAATATTTGCCCATGACTGGGACCCTAGCAGGAGCTACTACTTCAAGTCAAGGTGGACCTGGGAACAACAGCAATTAAAAGGTTTTATGCTCCTCACAACCTCCCAATCAGAGACCTTGCTGCCAGATGCAGTTTACTGTCATACCCAAGACCTAATAGAAGAGAGTAGAATAAAAATGGTTGATGTTAGAAGAGAGTGAAATAAAAATGGTTGGTGAAAGATATATTGTTATCTCTCATTAATCATGCACAAATCTATAGAAAGTCATACAAAAAACACTAATGACATTATTAACAACAATAACAATATCAAAAAACTAAATAAATATTGACATACAATACTACCTATTAACTCCTTAACATCTACTATCCAAAACAGTTTATCTATTCTTAACAGTATCAAACTAATTACAACCACACTCAAAAATATTATGGATATAGTCAGAAGCAAAAATACTTATAATAATAAGAATTCTGAAGCAGGTATATATAAAATAAATTGGCAGAAATGCTCCATGCCAGACAGTGGTGAAACTTGCAGAAATTAAAAAAAAATATCTGTGAACACAAAAAGGATCTCATACATAATACTTTATTAAATGAATTAGTTTCAAATCAAAATAAATTCAATCGCAACTTTCATCTGAAGAATGCCACACATAGTATAAGAGAAAGTAACTTAGAAAATTCTCAAGATTTCAAATATCAAATATTATCAAACTATATATATATATATATATATATATAAATTTTTCTCACTGGTGCATAGTTGCTTCTCTATTACCCTTCTACAAATACTTTCATGGCTTCTGCTCACTGGTGCCCTCTATAAATAAATTTACTAGAGTCACAAGATTAGCAAATAGGTCCCACTTTTTTTTCCTGTGAAACCAATAAAATGTAAATGCAAATTCTACTCCAGCAGCTTCGTTTCTTGCACTTCCTGCCTGTGGAATTCCCTTCTATTTACTTGTTTCCCCGACAACTACAATCTCCAAGAATTTAGACGTAAAGTCAATTGTCATCGCCTATCTCACTAACCTGCATCCTGCCTCTCTTGCTCCTTTCTTCGTCCATTCCACTCTCATGAGTATTCTCATCCTTCTCTTACCCACTTCCTGACACCCCTATAACCTGTCTCTCTTTCTCATAACTTTCCTCCTATGTAACCCCCTGCAAAACAGTGGCAGTAAAATGCCTTGTGGGTGATACAATTATTATATATATATATATATATATATATATATATATATATATATATATAGTGTTTAACTGTGATAGTATTTAGTGACAAGGTTGTTATTTTTCAGTGGCTATTACTGATAAAATGTATTTTGTGTTTTTTATTGAAAATTGCTTGATATCAAGGTTTAGATAGAGCATATATATATAGATATATATATAATTTTCCAACTTAAATAAAATGAAAAATGGATTCCAAGACTGTAGTAAAATATGTAGACTTGAAAATTTTCAATGTAGTAAGTTTATAACATAGGTGTGTAGAAAGCATTAATAGATTCTTGGTTAGTAAGGTCAATTATGGCAGGAAAATCAAGGTGTTTTGAAGAACTCTGAAAGTATTATAGATACCATAGGTAAATAAATAGGTA
This sequence comes from Ascarosepion bandense, assembly GCA_037127315.1. Taxonomy (NCBI): domain Eukaryota; kingdom Metazoa; phylum Mollusca; class Cephalopoda; order Sepiida; family Sepiidae; genus Ascarosepion; species Ascarosepion bandense. The sequence goes on from JBBBDQ010000304.1 coordinate 94,271, forward strand.
GATACAAACAAGTGTAATTGATATTTAGAAACTAAGCATAAAAATGTTTCTACATGTTTTTTTTATTTATTCATATTTCTTGATGCTTGTATAGAGTACCTTAGAGTAAAACATACATGCTTGAAATTTTCTAGCGGTTGATATCATTTGCAAAAATATAAAACCCCATAAACTTAAATTCAATGATCAGATTCCAATAATAAACTTAATCTGACTCCTTCATAAAATTTCAAAATACCAAAACGCTATATTTAAAGTCGTTACCAGAAGAGATTAAACCAATCCCTTCAAAGAAATTTAAAATTTTAACATATTATTTACTCCATTACACATATGCACACATGCAAAAACATTGTGCATGTATGCACGTACACACATCACATCTGGATATATGAATTGCCTCTTACCAGCCTGACAGTGTCAAGTCTCATCAATTTACACTACCAGCCATAATTATAAGGCCACCCCAGTTTTTAATAAAAAAATTATGTATTTCATACTATTTTTTAGTATTGATTGCCAAGTGGATAATTGTAAATGAAAATGGAATGGTTCTTTTGTTAATACTGCATAACATGTGCATCAAATGAACTGTTCTGATGTCCAGTTTTTTGTGATCTTTTCCCCATGCTAGTCTTTTCTTCTTATTGGCTGGCTGAAGCAAAGGCTTCCTGGCTGTCTTGTAAAATTTGGCAAAGTAATAATAACCATTCTATTTTCATTTACAATTATTCACTTGACAATAAATACTAAAAAAAATAGTATCAAAAACATAATTTTTTAAAAACACTGGGGTGGCCTATAATAATTATGGCCAGTAGTGTACTTATCAGCTCTCTTTATCAAAACAGTTTTTAACCTTTTTCTAAAACAAATTCAAAATTTTTCATGATGCTGAAATTCAGAAAAAAGTGTACACATGTATAAATTATGTAACAGCAATTGGTACAAAAAGTGAAATCACTGAGCTGACTACAAATCTTTTCACTTCACACGAATACCCTTGGAAAAGGTATACATCCATTGTCCTCCATCTATGCATGAAATAACAAAACAAACTGGGTCCTCTTACCTTGAGTGGTAACCAGTCTAGGAGAAAGAAAACTATTAATTCAAATATAAAGAAACTGCATAAAGATTTTATGGAATACTATATAATTTCTGTGGTATAAGGTATAAGTTCTTGCAAAAAATGTGACTGGTTCTACACAAGTTTTTACTGTCAGGATCAAATTGTCTGCATGTGTAGTGTAGTTTAGTCATTTAGGTTTAATCTGAACTGTTGGGTTCTTATAGGTTGAAATCAACAAGGGAGCCCAGATGTGTGTGTGTGTATGTGTGTGTGTCTATATATATACATGCATTGTTCATTCAGTAATGAATTAGAACACTCTCACTACTGGTGCATGGATACATGGTATATCACATGCTAAAAGTCTGCCTTCTTCTACCAAGCGCCCATAGCTCAGAGGTAGAATAGCCGACTGATGCCAATTCGGTCTGGTTACAATCCTGTCTAACCATACTGATGAGCTGCAATATAGCAAAACAGATCTGTCTGCGGATGACTATGTGTGTGTGTGTGTGTGTGTGTGTGTGCTAGATCAAAGTCATAAGTCATTATGACCGAGGGTTCAAGCATCCTGGCTTTGTTCAGACTGTTGATCATGCTAGATAACACACACTCTCACAGAAACTGTATCTAAGGTACACTCAGCATAGTTGCAGTATAAAACACAAGTGGGCTCTGTGGGTGTTGAACAAACACAAATTTGCCTGAGCAGGCGTCTACAATGAGGATTAGCTAGCTGCCCTGGTAAACGAGTATCCTTGGATATGAGTGACTAGCCATTATATATATATATAATTATTGCATTAGAACATGTAAAAATTCCTACAAAATTGTACATTTTGTTTCAACATTGAAAGAACAATCTCTCAAGTAGTTAACAATATGATGAGACATTATTTTTTCAATGTTGAAACAATATGTACAATTTTGTAGTAGTTTTTTACATGTTCTAATGTAATAATTAAAAATAAATATTCATTGCTTTATTTTTATGTTGAGCGCTGTTGTAAATTGATGTTTTGAACGTTTCAATTTTATCCGTCATTCTTTTCATATATATAAGATATTAGCTCAACACAAGATCAATTTTAATTATGCTGATTTTCTTGAATAGGATTTAATAATATAACATCACTTTTTATCTTGAATGAAAATTTCTGAACATCAATGATAATACTATAATGGAGTTATATTCTATCACCAATTTTTGCATTCTGGGATGAAGAAGTTTTTCCATTCTTCATTTTTTAAACTCCCAAAGGAGATGCTTCTCTGATCACTACAGTCTTAACCTTTTCAGGTCAACTGTTATCTTCCCAACATGTCCCGATAAACTATGCCTCTTACTCTGTAACACTCTACCTAGAGTGACTCTTTGGTCTTGTACAGAATGATCATCATTGTACAAAAAATGGAATTAGAGATCAAATCAGAAACTACTTATTTTATGCTGAAGATGCTTTAATATTTGACTAAGAAAGTTGTGATAAAGAACACACAAAATGTATGTATGTGCACATTTGATGCATCCTTAAATATATTAGAACCTTGAATAAGTTCTCACTGTTTTCCAACAGATAGCGTACTCAGAATTACGTGTAGCTTCAAATGGTAACACATCTATAAGGAAATACTATAAGCAAGTTTGAAATTCAGTATATATCATTTAACCAAAGTGTAAACATTTTTTTTTAATAAAGTTAAACATGTCAGATCTTGTGCCAAAGAAAGTGTATCTATGGGGAATTTTACTGTACTACTTTATGCAAAAGAAATCTGCAGATAAAGCACAAAGAATTTTTGTTGAAACTTACTGCAACCATTTCTGTCAAAAACAACATGCAAAGATAGGTTTAGATGCTTCAAAAATAATTGTTCTGATGTACAATATAAAGAATGTTCTGGCACACCAAAAGAGCTTGAAGATAAAGAATTGCAGGCATGACTTCATGTCGTCAGTTGCAAACTGAACTTGCAGAATTATTACAAGTTGATCATATAACAGCTTCAAAACATTTAAAAGCATTAGGAATGTTACAAAAGCATGGACATTTGGTGCCATATGAGTTGAAGTCATGAGATATCAAATTTGAACAGCTTGTCATGTGTGAACAGCTGCTTCAATGGCAGAAGAGGAATGGTTTTCTGCATCACATTGTGACCAGTGAGGAAAAGTGGATACACTGCGATAACCCTAAGTGTAAAAGATCATGGCCACGCATCAACATCAGTGGCAAAGCCGAGCCGAATATCCATGGTTTGAAGCTTCTGTTCTGCATTTGATGGAATTTATTATAAGCTGCTCAAACTGACTGAAAACATCACTATCGACTACAATTGATGCATCTGAGCCAAGCATTAAAGAAAAAAAATGGCCGATTAAAATGCAAAGACACGAAAAAGTGATTTTGCAACATGACAATGCTAGGCCACATGTTCAAAACAGGTGAAAATCTACTTGAAAATACTTAAATGGAAAGTCCTATCCCACCCGCCGTATTCACCAGGCATTGTTCCATTCAATTATCACTTGTTCCAATTGATGGCTGAGTAGCACTTTTATTTGTTAAGTTCAAATGCTGCCAGGAAGATGGGAAAAAGTAGTGGCTTGAGACAGACAATACTTTCAGTGATATGTTTCTTAATAATTTTTATAAAGAAAACATTACTTTTCATGAAAAAACAAGTGAGAACTTATTCAAGGTTCCTAATATATATACATACTAAATAGAGTCCTAAGCAATTTCCATTTTTGGGGAACAATAATAATGATGAATGTATCATCCTAACAATTCCTTGAATATATATCACTGGAGGTGATGAAAAATGGATTATATACAATAATACTTAATGCAAAAGGTAGTAGACAGAAAAATATAAATCTCCATAACTAAACCCAAAATTTGTCTTTCATGGAGAAAAAGTAATGTTACATATGTGATGGGTTCTTAGAGTTCTTAAAAATGCAACGAATACTAAATGCACATTTATATGCTCAGCTGCTGCATCATATCCATAAAAGTTTGGTCAAGAAATACCTTGTGCTCATCAGTAGTAAAAATACTGTTCACCTCCATGACAACACAAGGCCATATGCAGTAAGAATATTGGGAAAAACTTTGTCTATTCTACCTCTGTCTGCGATATTCACCTTGTTGGTCTACTCTACCTACACCTGCCATATTCACCCAGTTGGTCTAGTCTACCACCACTTGTCATATTCACCTGATCTCACATCAACCAAGTATTACATTTTTTGGTCACAGCAAAACAGATTGATAGAAAAAACTTTCTCTAATGAAAACTAGATTCAAGAGTTTATTGAAAAATTCTTCTCATAAAAATCTGCACAATTTTACTCAAAAGTTATCAAACAACTACTCAGTATATGGGGAACAAGTCATTATAAATAATGATAATGGTGAATATATAATTGTATAAAATGTAATTGTACTTTTGACTCAACCAAATACATACGAATTGATATCAGATAAATTTTGGAGTAAAAAAAAATGTCATTTATTATTTTAATTTGGCTTAAATTTATCTTAGGACTGTATACAATGAACCCAGTACCTCCTACATGCTCCAAATGCATCGTAAAAGTTCTGTACCTGAAAGCTTCAATAGGATGCATGCTCAGGTTTTCCGTGGCTGACTCCATAACTGATTGCAATTATGTAACAGAACTAATGGATTGTTTGATAATGGTCCTCATGGATAAGTTCATATGAAAGTTGATTTTAATGACCTGTCCTCTGGCAGCCGTAAGATCAATGCAGATATCTTCAAAGACCCTCTCTTCATACAGATAATATTATGGTTTATGAATATACCTTCAAAACACTAAATGACCAGAACCTAACAACTGATCATTCCTTTGACCTAGCTTTAACAGGTCAATAGAAAAAAAAACTGGTGTGTAAACATTCCAAACCTCCAAAACCAAGCTACTAATGTTTCATTATCATGGAACAGATCCTGAATTTTTACCAGTCATGAATAACAGTTGTACTCTTAATTAGGTTTTTTGCCTTGAATGTCTCAGGAGAACTCAGGTTCACTCCAGATCAAGTGGAACTTATTTATATGATTTCGTTATTCAAGACACTGGAAAAATTATCAGTTTCTTGCACTGCTCCAGAAAGTAAATGATGCATTTTGAAATGCTCTACAGACCAAAAACTGAATACTGTAACAACATCTGGCCTGAAGATGGCCAATCCTCACTAAAAAAACTTTGATAACATTCAAACACTCAGGTAAGCTGTATTCCTTAGTTCCTCCAGTTCAGGCTTTCACATAGAGAGGACCCACAACAGATATAACCCACCCTGCCACATATACAGAAGCAATTCGTTCTCATTCCTTTCATATTCAATTGGCAATGAGGAAGTTCCACTCAGACAGCTTCTTCCCAAGAACTGTTACTGCATAAAAAATACTCCCAAGAAGATACTTCTCTGATCACTATGATCTTAACCTCTTACAAGTCTAGTTTCAACTATTATCTATTCTACATACCCTCATATATGCACTTCTTACTCCTTCCTCTTATGCCCTTGTAAAATCCATCCAGTAACCCTCTACCTTGAGTGACTCTTCAGGCTTGTATTGGGTGAACAATAATGTAAACAAAAGCAATGTCAAGAAATTTTTTCTTTGATGAGACACAATAAAAGTCACTAGTTTATAATGGTGCCTAAGAAAAAGTAAGAAAATTCTGACTGAAAAAAGGCATTAAATGTAATATATATGATGCTATCAGTCCAAAAATAAATTCCTTGACTTCAAAGAAAAATCACATTTTTGTATTAGATGTTAAGATATATTTATAGATTTACATGTATATAGTGAGCATAGCTTTGTATGAGACAAATGTAAGACACCTGGTGAGGATTGAACCCATTAAAAGAGATACTTGGTAAGTATTACTCCACAGCATAAGGAATATTTTGGAGGGAGATAATACATTAAATTTCCTCATACTGATGAACTTAACAATAGAACCTTAAAACGAAACATTTTCAAGTATTCTGCTTTTAAATTTTCCCAGCTTGTTAAAAATTGCCCAGTTAAACAAATAGAATATTGCCTTATTATAGCATAATAACAAATTTTCTTTTTTTTTACTTTATTTATTTACACTTTTGACAAATAAAGAGAAAGTGATTTTTTTTTTTTAATCATATCACTCCGAGCAAGGCGGTAACACCACTGATGTGCAGGGGGCTACGTAAGAGTGAAAAGATTGGAAAAGAGCCAACTCGGAATGTCAAATACTCTTAGGAAGGGTATTAAACCATCTCTTCCCATTTTTTTTTATCTATTTATATTTAATATAGTCAAATATCTGTTTTCACCATATGTTGTCATGTGATTTTGTAGGTTGGGCTATTTTGTAATAGGTAATTAACATTTTTCTTATGAGAGTGGCATATACTTTTTTTAAAAATTAGGCATTGTGTTTTTATTTGTGTTGACTATATACATTTTTACAAGTAATTTTATAAGTAAAAGTTATCTATTATCAGCATTAATACTTTCATGGATATATAATCATATATGTGGATGTGCGTTGTGGTGCAGTGGATATCGGCTTGGAACAAGAAATCGGGGAGCTGAGTTCGAATTCCAGCTGAATTCATTGCATTCACTTACACGCAAATACCCTTGGGAAGGTATTAATCCATCTATTCCTTCCAGTTATGGGTTAAATAACAGGACAGATTGGGTTCTGTAGCCTTGGTCGGCAACCAGTCTACCGTAGAAAGCAATGGCAACCTACTGCGGGATAATCTTCTGCCTAGTCAGTCATGTCTCTTTTGAGACATGATCGCCCAAGTGTGTATCACGTATTGCACTTAACTGACTGAATCATATATAGAGTTTCAAAAATACTATACTTTTTTCCAACTAATATTCACCCAATACAAGGCTCAGAAGTCACTCAAGGTAGAGACTAAATAAGGTATATGATATGAATGCAAGAGTAACACATGAAGATTATGAGAATAATGAGGATAAGTAATGATTTGAAGAAGTTAAGATGGTACCCTATAGGGAATTTGTTCCATAAAGCAGTGATTCTTTGGAAAAACTGAGTGAAACTTTTCCCTTAGAATTGGACTACAGAAGAAATTAAGGTGACTTGATTCTGTAGATGCAGCATGCTGGATCTTATCTGTAAAGGTTTGAACTAATGGAACTAAAGGTTGATGTTTATCTGAACATTTGCCATGGAAATAATGACTCTGATTAGTGATAATGAAACTTCTCACTTGTTTTTTTTTTGGTGGGGGAGGGGGGCTATTCAAAGAAACATGATAATTTATTCCACCAATGAGCTGTTTCAGTAAAAAGATTTTCCTCATATTTATTCCTTATACGGATGAAGATCCTTACTGGAATAATTTCCCGACAGTCCTTTTAGTTAACAATAACTGACTGAAAACTAATTAAATTTGGAACAATTTATATTTCTTGTTTTAGACATTTTAGACATAATAATAAATTTTACATTGTAAAAATGTAATATAAAATTGATTGATTTGAAATTGTTATATTTTTATTTGTGTAAACTTTTTAGTTCCAACTGATTTCCATAACAATAACAAGTTGATCATATTATCTATGATAATAATAAATAGAAAAAAAAATTAAAATATTTAAATATTAATTTGAATTTATTTCAGATTAAATGTTAGGGACTGACTGATCTTGAAAAAATTGATAGGTTGATAGCATTCCACATAAAGATTTTTAAAATTGGAACAATTTATATTTATAAAAAGATTAATACACAATTTATAAACTTGAAATTATTATATTTTAATTAATTTTAATTATTGTCCATGTTGGACTGCTTTTGATAATATTACTCATGATTAGGATAAAGGATTTCCACTATAAATGATACTTATTTTGTACTTAACAAGTTACAGCAGTCAGAAAAGATGCTGTTTCCTCAAGTAAGTATAGTTGTTATATGATTACTAATTTTTGACTAATTTTTTCAACTTCTTTTTTTTTTAATCGTATCACCCCGAGCAAGGCGGTAACGCCACTGATGTGCAGGGGGCTACGTAATAGTGAGAAGATTGGAAAAGAGAAAGCCGGAACCCACATCCTAAACAAGGGATGAGCCTCTTAACCTGTTCAATAGACATGGGTGAAGTGTGAACCGGGCGATAGATCTATCTACTCCAATTGAAAAAAAAAAAACAATGTGAGAAGATTGGAAAAGAGAAAACCAGAAACCACATCCTAAACAGGGAACAAGGGATGAGCCTCTTAACCTGTTCAATAGACATGGGTGGAGTGTGAACCGGGCGATAGATCTATCTACTCCAATTGAAAAAAAAAACAAAGTGAGAAGATTGGAAAAGAGAAAGCTGGAAACCATATCCTAAACAGGGAACAAAGGATGAGACTCTTAACCTGTTCAATAGACATGGGTGGAGTGTGAACCGGGCGATAGATAGATCTATCTACTCCAATTGTAAAAAAAAAACAAAGTGAAAAGATTGGAAAAGAGAAAGCCGGAAACCATATCCTAAACAGGGAACAAAGGATGAGCCTCTTAACCTGTTCAATAGACATGGGTGGAGTGTGAACCAGGTGATAGATAGATCTATCTACTCCAATTCTTAATTTTAGTGTCCTCTCATTCCAACTCTCAAACTGTCATTTTACAGTAATTAGTGCAAATCAAATGGGTTGAGTGGTTAGAGATCTGGGTTTGAATCCCACCATTGTCAGGAAGGTAACTTCTCAATATTAACAGCCTGGGTGGGGAGCAATCTCAGCATGTGACACATTGAAAAAGTGCCTGAAAACCATATCATGAGTTCACCAAAGTCTTTGAGTGAAAATGAGTAGATGGAACCATTTGAGAGTTGTCAATGGTTGTGTTGTCACAAATAACTGATTAAATCAGATAATACATGCTCTCTCAGAAAATGTAACTAAGTTCTGCTCAGCATAGCTGCAGTATAAACAAGTTGGGTTCTGTGGGTGTTGAACAAACACAAATATGTCTGATCAGGTGTCTGCAACAGGGATTGACTATCCTAGTAGACAAGTATACTCAGATACAAGTGGCCAGCCATTAGTGCAGATCAGAAATAAAGAATAAACCTTTAGTTAGAGTCAAACTCACATCACTCTGTTTAAATGTGACAGCTGTCTTATCAATTTAACTACAGAAGTCATTGACTGTATTCAAATCTAAAGCTACAACTATTTTGTATTTTCTATATTGCTTGCTTGCAAGCACAGAATGAATAGTCCCGTAGTTGCAATAAAGAACATTAGATATTAACATGAAAAAATACTAATAACTGACAAGAAATTCTTATGAAAGTGAATGTATACATTTTCTTGAGAATTGACAACAAAAATGATAAACACTATTAAATTGTTTATTGGAATGGTCAGCAAAACATTGGCTAATTGCCAATTGATTCAAACTTTATAAAATGGTTAGTAATAAGCATTTCTTAATAGTTGGTTCATGTATTTTAATAATTCAGTAAATGTTTATAAGTTTATGCATAAGAAAATGCATTCTTATTTTTTTCTTTATAAACTATTAAATGATAAATATTGCATAGCATTAATTTTAATTGAGCTTTTACAATGTGGCAAATATAAAATTGTTGTGGGAGCATTACCCACATATCAGAGTGAACTCATCCAGATTCTATTTAAGCCAGGAGACAGTACTTGGCGAGGGACTAAATTGAGTAACTGTAGTAGTAGCATTATTGCGATACTTCAAGACTCTGCTAAGCGCTTATATTTGATTGACTATCTGTATTTATTATATGCTGTATTGTACTTGGTATTGTTGTCAATATATGTATTTAACCCAATCCATTGCATCTGTGTTTTCTTTGAGTGGTCTTAAAACCAAGGCCACATCAAAAATAATTCTTGTAAACTAATAAATAAATAGTATTTAATGTTTTTGCTGTAAATTGTCAAAAACAAAAAAAATGTATAAATTCACTTACATCATATGTTTAGATTTTATTACAATTCTAATCACTGCTTTCAATAAACACTGCCGAGGAGTAAAGGTAGTTAAAATAATAGTGGCTGACACTGGTTTTTTTGCAGGGACGAAGGTCCAAGTTTGCAGATAGATAGATACTCGGGCATGTGTATATGTGTTTTAAGTTACTAATACTTTGTAAAGTGTAATTTACAATTATCTTGAGGTAATATGACCTTGAAGCTCTGTTCAGTTGGCAAACCCATTGCAGTATGCATATTATTCTAAGTCCAGGCTGCTCAGAGTTACCACAGAGTAGAAGACGATCTAAACAGTAAAAAAAGATGAACTACGACTGTTTTCACTTTGATGTGAGTCCCGGTTCAACTCTGTTTCTAGGATACAAAGTCAGCTGTGTGTTTTCATATCTGTTGAAATGTTTATACAATATACACAGTAGGAAAATTCCACAACATAAACATCAATCACTAATATGCATTTAAAAGCTCACATATGCACACCTGGAAATGTAAAACTAAAAGAAAATGAATCAGGTATGTGATTATCTTTGTACACTTAATATTAACAAAAAAAATAAATAAAATAAACCTGTACCCTTTCCAGACTGAATTTATTCATTTTACCACTTTTAAGGTAAATCCAATTTGTTAACTATCTATATAAGTTAATCCATCTATACCATATATAGTCTGATACAAATTAAATCAAGGGTCCCCAAAGAGATCAATAGGACAATCCAAAATGCTGGAGATCAAAAGGGAGCCAATAAATAAATTCTGGTGGTTTACAACTAAATCTCATCAATTTTTTTTACCAAATATCAATGCCTTTTCTCACCAAACAAACTTTTCCCCATTAAAGATGTTGTGGGAAATTAACTAAATTCAATAAATAAAATAATAATAATGAATGAGGAAAAAAAAGAAAGAAATACATTTTGCCATGATGTTACTAGTAAAAGAACCAGAAATATGATTACCCAACTTGTTTTTTTCAAATACTGTTAGGTGGTTCTGTTGAGGTCTATGAAAAGAAAAACATTTCCTGCCTCTCTCTCTCTTTCTCCCCATTACTCCAAGATATAGCAGGACATAAGAAACAGGTGGACACACTTTTTAATGTATCTTCCAAAGCCTCCACCTAAATCAATATTTTTTCAGTCGTTCTAACTCAGCGCAAGACTAACTTGAGCTTAACTATTATAACCATGCCAGCACTCCACGAATGAAGCAAAGTAAGTTTCTTCTCTTTGGTAATTCTAATGATTATAATGATAATTATCCTTACTTACCCTATACTTTGGAACAATAAAAAGAAAACAGGCATACTATACCCATGTTCAAATCCTCCAACAATGAAGTAAGTAAAAACTTTTAGCAGACCTGAAGGAGACTACCACCACCGTTAAATTTGTTGTTTTTATTTTATTTTATTTTTTTAACTTTTTTCAGTGCAATCTTTTCGATTACACCCTAACTTTCCGACTGACAAAAAAAATTTGGAAAAATTTCAATATTTCAACAATTTTAGGAGCAGCTCAGTTTTTCATACAACGTTATAGTAAATTGATCCTCCATTTTGGAACCACTTGTCGGTACGACATTACTACCACCTGTAAATTTATTGATTGTCAATTTTTTTTGCTTTTTTTAGTGCCATCTTATCGATTAAATCCTAAACTTTCCGATTGACAAAAAAATTTGTAAAAATTTCAACATTTAAACAATTTGGTGACTGGGGGCTCAGTTTTTCATACAACCTTATAGTAAAATTGATCATTTGTGAAATTTTTGAATAAAGCCATTCTTGGAGTTTCTGAGGAAGATGTCATTGTAAGAACTAAAGAAAACTTGAGAAAGACAAAAACAAGTGTAACAACTCATCCCCCACCCAAAAAAAACAAAGTGACCCCAACGTGAGTGGATCCAAAATAGAGGATTGATTTACTATAACATTGTATGAGAAAGTTAGCCCCCCGCCTAAAATTGTTTAAATATTGAAATGTTTTCACATTTTGTTTGATAATTGGAAACTTCATGTAATAACCGATAAGAGTACGCTGAAAAAAGTAAAAAAAAAAAAAAATGAAAAAACAACAAATCTAAAGGTGGTGGTAGTTCCTTCAGGTCTGCCAAAAGTTTTCTTTGGTTGTTCCAACTCTGTATAAGGCTGACTTGACTCTGATCATTATAATGATTTTCAAAAAGAAAACAACATATCCAAGAGACATTGAGAACTTTGTTTCTCTACAGTACATATAAAAAAAGTGAATAAATGGTTTTTATATGATTCTTACTTAATTTTTTACATATGAACATGTGCCCACCTAAAATGGGCACCAGTGAAGATGCTATGGCAACTCCCCCACCCCCAAATTGTTGTTGCCTCCCCTTTTGTAAGCTTCAAACATTTATGAAACTGATCAGTCACCAAATTTGATAGGATTTGATCTTCAGCACTTTTCGCTCTTTTTTTCTTTTTCATCTAGCTTTTTAAGGGTACATACAAATACCAGTTTGAAAGAAAAACAAACAAAATAAAACAACCAGATCGACAGAAACCCGACAAAGGGAAGGAAAGAGACTTAATAGTCATATTTTCATATCTGGAGAAAGACGTTAATTAGAAATAATGCCCCCAACTTGTTATGTAGATACATAGGCAGTCAGTGATTTATGGCTGAGTGAAAGAATTGGTCAGTAATTTTCTCCAATCTACTGAAGGCAATCAGCACCAAATTCCTAGAAGCTGAATTTCTATGTCTCAGAAATATGCAGACTGGTTTGTCCACCACCACATTGAGAGAGCTACACACAGCAGATGGCCTGAATTGTTTATCAATGTTTCCAACCAAGATCACCAAGACTCATACACCCTAATGAGATTTGCTAACAAAGCTGGCATTTAATAAAAGAATCAAAGAAAAGGGGTGGGTAGTAAAACAATTTAGACCTCTTCTCTCTGTATATATAGTGGTCACCACTGAACACCGAAATGAGTCTTTTTTTAAACAAACGATTAAGCAAACCATACATCTTTTTGTCTCACTTATATTTGATTCCTTACAAGCTAAACACAATTATATTACCAAACATCTTTTTACAAAACACAGCACAAACACAGACAAATCAACATTACATCAAGAACTACCACAGCAGATTCTTCCTACAGCACAAAAGCTTCTAGATGAACTGCTTTCATCCCAAGAAACTGCTATGAATACAGTACATGGTGCTCCAGATCCTACAGCTGGTCCTTCTGCTAGTGAACAAACCTCATGGTGCTTGGATCCTGATACTTTACATGAGAATATCAAGAAAACTCTTGTCAAATTTTGTGTTCCTTCACCTATGGTTTTTAGGCAAGTTTTATATTTTTATTCTGTTTTACATTAACCCTGGAACATGGTTGTGGCAATAGTATTGTTAGCACCGTTGTGGGGTTATATTGAACTCTATTTTGGAAAATAAAAAAATAATTGTAATAAAACTTTATTAAATCTGAAAAAACTGCAAGAAAATACAATATTTTTACTTTCATTTCTTCTGTGATTATAGATAATACTGTTGTACAGTGAGTGTATAAGTTGCAACTCAAAATAAGTAGCAAAAATAGCAAAAAAAAAAATACATAACCAAAAATTCTATGAAAATAGAAAACTACAACTGAAGTTTTGAGTGATAACCCATATACACCCAGGTTGAAGGAGCTTCAGCTATGGGATTCCCAGCCTCCTGGTAGCAACACACTGTATGGGAGAGAGTTGGTTTTAGTTCACAAAAAAATAATACTTTTATGTTCTGAAACTAACCACAGCGTTTGAGTAAAGTACAATCTGGTTTTACAGTCATTTCCATTCATGTACTGGTTACTGCTGATAATCTCTGCAGCATGGGTAGATGTGGTGAAGGTATACTAGGCTTCCATGGCCGATGCACCTGTGGCGGGTCTTCCTACCCTCATTCCTGGTACAGTATGAGCAAAGAATCATGGGAGCTTTGCTGTCATTCATCACTATACAGCCTGGTGAAGCAGCTGTGGCAGCTAGAGGGATGTCGCATACACTACTTATAACCTTCTTAAGATTATGTGACATCTTTGGAGTGTTGAACAGTCTCTTTTCTACCCATATAAGGGCCACTGCCAACTGCTGCATGTATTTACACCTGGGTATTGTTGAACCACCTGTCCTCAGCTGGTTTTCTCTGTATATTATCTAGAGTTGATAACACCGCCATTTATAAAACACACATGGTCCATATTTTTGTCTTGTGACAAACTGCATAGTAACAGCACATCTGGTCAAATGTATTGACCGCCACCTTTGGTCTCATTGTAAAAAGTAATTATTTTAGGCTTCCCATTCTCCATGATGGTTGGATGAGTGTGCATTGTTGACATGAGATACACCAATTTCTTCTTGATCCTTAATGTGTGAGACAAAAGTTATGTTGTTGATGTATAAGAAAGCACTTGAATCTTGCCTCCAATTTCTTGTTAGACCTCACAGTGCCAACGTTAGTCATGCCACAGTTGATCAGAAGATCAGTTTCCAGGGCCACTGATGTGAACAATTGTCTGTGGTCACGTTTCTGTTGGTTTGGTGGTAAGGCATGGTCAGATCTTTAGTGAACTGATGACCAAGGGTTATGCCATCCAGGGGTCTGGTTCCCTGTCTCCCCAGGTAGGGAATTCCACCCAGCAAGTACTTGCTGCTGTTGTCATTTATGAGGACTAACTTTATTCTGTATTTTGCTGGTTTGCTGGGAATATACATACGGAATGAGCTGTTCCTACGGAAAGCCAGCAGCTGCTCATCCACACTTAGGTTTACATGAGGGACATACATTTTCTCACAGTTTGCAATAAAGATATTCCAGATCTTCTGGATCACTGCAAACTTATCAATCTGTTGCCTTTCTTCTCTTGTGTCTTGTCATCAAACCTCAAACAGTTGACTAGTAAGGAGAACTGATCCTCTGACATGGCTGCACGGTAGAATACTGAGCCAGTCTTGGGGCTAAACATTTCCCTTGTGGACAGGTGGTTGTCCCTCTGGCATCCACTAAAGATTAGCACCCTTAAAAGTGCCCAAAGCTTGTCTGGATCTAGCAGCAACTTCCTTGCCTTGTGATAATCATACTTGGCTGCCTCTCTTGGAATTAGTTCGTTGGTCCACTTCAGACTAAACTAATTAGAGTAGATAGACCAAACTATCGCCTGGTTCACACTCCACCCACGTCTATTGAACGGGTGAAGAGGCTCATCCCTTGTTTCCTGTTTAGGATGTGGTTTCTGGCTTTCTCTTTTCCAATCTTTTCACTCTTACGTAGCCCCCTGCACATCAGTGGTGTTACCGCCTTGCTTGGGGTGATATGATTAAAAAAAAAAGACAATCATGGAAATTATCCTGTTGACAGTAACTCAGGATATTGAAGACATAGAGAAAGGGACAATGAACTCAACACAGGAAATGTCTGTAAAATTCTAAAATTTGCTGTTAAAACATGATGCAATCATTGCCAATCATGTCAGAGACAGCGCCAAGAATGAAAAATATACCAGTCCTATAAAATAGAATGTAATAACTGCAATTTTTGAATCTATGGTAAAGGAGGAAATAGTAAAAAATCTTGTAAATATTTTTCAATACAAGCTGAAGTTAATGATATTAACTGAACTGAACAGCTATCCCTTCAGATAAGATTTTTTGATGAAACTTCCTATAAAAAAAAATGTAAAAACGTCTTTTTACTCTTCCTTTTAAAAGCAAAATCAGAAGGCTTAAAAAATTTTGTAACAAAAAAGAATAAACAATGAAAAATAAATGAACTTACATGTTTTTTTACATCTCCCTAAATAGTAATTTTGTCAATTTCAACATGCTAAACAGGCATTTACAGTCCGCCTAGTGAATGAATTACCCATCTGTGAAATATCCAGTTTACAACTATACTCCAAGTCCAATCATTCGATCAAGCTTACATTTTTGAGCTAGTAGTAGTGTAAGTTGACTCTACTCTTTAAGAAGTAAATATCTTTGAATATTGATGTAAAATAATTTACATGAAATTTTGCTGAAATCTAGAGAAATAAGTAAAATCAACGCAATATAGCATGTATGTTAGGTTTGTATCAATCTCGATCTTCTATTTGATATTTTGTTTCAGTGTCATGGCGAAATGATTTTATTTAAATTACTTCCTTATTCCTTGACCATATGATCAAACTTTGCCAAAAACATAAATTAATTTTTAGCTGATTTTTGTATGGCTGTGGTGCCAGCAGCATTTTGATTGGTTTCATTGCATTATTTCATTTTCACATTTATGTTTTTCTTGCATTTATTTTTTGTGCTTCAAATAAGTTTTGTAGAAAGAAAACTCAGAACAGAAAAATCACACTGTTCTCCTAGTATTGATGTTAGTATTATTAACCCTTTGATTTTGTTTTGAAATTAACCTCTCTTGTGTTCCATCAGCTTGAGAGTGCAAAAGAGGAAAAGAATAGATTAGAACTCTACTACTACGAATGAAAAGTTATTCCATTTAATTTAGTGGAGTAACATACTTATACTCAAACTTATTCCTAAGTTGTGTATACGCTGGTGTTATAGTATGAAAATGAAGATGTATGAGTTTGCCACCCTCCTCCTCAGAAAAATATCAGCCCCCTAAGTGACCCCCCCCAACTTTCAGAGTTCCACAATCACAACTGAGAGGCACCAACACACAACCTTTAAGATCCATAATACCAACCAATTCAAGAAAAACAGGGAATAACAAAAAATATATTACCATGAAATAATAATAACAAAATGTGGCAATGATTAACAAAAAAGACAACTAAACCACTTTATTAGTCCTCTCTCATTAAAGCAGAGATTGAAGAAAAATATACAAGAAAATGTAATCCTGAAAGGCTAATTACTTTAAAGTCCACCAACCACTTCTTCTGCTTACAGAGAGATGGCTGGTAGAACTTAATATATACTGAGTCAAATACTTTCAAGTGGAACTCAGAATTAGCTCTGCTTAGAACATGCTGGTTTTTAAAATTGTAGGTATTAAAAGTGTTGATAAATAAATTATGATAACTTATGACTAAAACTCACCAATTTCCAACCAAATATCAATGGCATTTTGCTACTACTCATCAAACATGTCCTCCTCATTAATGTCATCAGCCAATTCATTAAAATGGTGTAGTTATTTATTATAATGTGTTTGTTATTACCTAAATTATTTATGAAGTCATTCTCATAATTTTTATTGTTATTCCAACAAACATGTTTAGCACAGCAAGAAAAATAGAAATTGAAAAAGGAACAAAGTTCAAATAAATCTTATCGTGGAACAATAATGAAGGAAAATGAGCAAAGAATTTTACTATTAAATAAAAAATTATTATTGTTAATTTTTTTTTTTTTTGTATATACCTTGGGGTTGTTATGGAACCAAGGATTCCATGAAAGGAGTGATGGTCTGTAAAGTTTGGAGGCACTGGAAATAAATTAATGTATTTCCCATTATTATTTGAATCTAGAATGGCCTACAAAGCCTTCTTGGCATTCATATGTCTACGCTTGGTTGTCATGGTATCAGAAATCAATCATCTACCAATAAAAATTCCCAAAAAAGAAACTGCTAATTTTAGTACATGCCAGCTGCCATATTGCTTAGCCTTATTCAGTAGGATATACCAATCAATTGGTATTATTAGATCAAGTTGTGCACAAATGTGTGTGCTTGACTGATCAGATCCAGTTATTTTTTTAAGGGTTAAGAAGAGTTTGAAAAACATTTATTTTATTATTAAAAGTACCTAATACAAAATAATACATTGTACTGGTTATAGGAAGAGCTGGATTATTCTTTAGGATAGAGCCTTTCATGCTTTTATAAAGCAATGATTTTAATTTTCTACATGTTATAACTTCTAAGCCGTTTCATAAACTGAAATTATACCAACATGACAAACTCATATTCATTTGACTTTGCAGGAAACAAAGCAAGGAAAAGAATGTTTTAATTCATGTCATTGTGTTTCAAGTAGATAAAATGCTTGATTTTAGTTTAAATGGTTTAAATCTCAGTCATTTTTTATAAAGCTGTGATGGGACCTTAATTTTCCAGCTGTTATTTAAGTTTGAATTTTGTTTAACAGCATATCAACCTCTGTGGGTTATTTCATGCCAAAAATGTGGAGTTTTAAGGTTTTTTATTTTAATGTTCAGTTATAGTGAGAAGGTTGATTTAGTTAAATTTTAATGAAAACTTTTTGTTTTTATTCTTTCTATTTTAGAAAACTAAGGATGTCTTCTAGTTTTGTATTTAAAAATGTATTGCTGGTAATAATCTTTTTTTTTCCTTCAAAAATATATTGTTGGTAATATTTTTTCTTCAAAAATGCATTGTTGGTGATATTTTTCCTTCAAAAATGTATATTTTTCTATAAAAGTCTATTTTTATGTAAATATTTCGATAAAAGTATTTTTATACTTTCATGTTGTTTTGACCTCAGTTTTTGCCCATAGCTGGGACCCTAGCAGGTGCTACCACTATGGGTCAAGATGGATCTGGGAACAGCAGCAATTAAGAGGTGGTTCCATGCTCCTCACAACCTCCCAATCAGAGGCCTTGCCACCACTTTGCATCAGGGTGGACCTGGGAACAACAACAATTAAGAGGTGGTTCCATGCTCCTCACAACCTCCCAATCAGAGGCCTTGCTGCTGGATGCAGTTTACCGTCATACCCAGGACCTTCTAGATGTTATAATTTCTAAATAGTTTCATAAACTGAAATGATATAAATATGATGAGCTCATATTTATTTTGGTTATTGTTATAATACTGGTTTTTTTTTGTTCGTGTTTTATTGAAATATGCGCAAATTTGGTTTGAAATAAATAATAAAATAGTGGTATTTCTTGAATATTTTATTGATAGTTATACTAGATAAGTTAAAGAATTTGAAATAAGTTTACTTCGTGCTATGTAAATATCACCAAAGTATATATTGAGTAAAAAATGTTCAGGTGAATTAGAGAGTAGCTCCATCCGATAGGGACCCTATAATTTCATTTGCCTAAGGGCCCTAAAAGGTCATTATCTGGTCTTTGTTAAAGAGTAACTTTAAAATTATGTTAATTTTTTATTTCTTTTTTAATCATTTCACCCCAAGCAAGGTGGGACAACCACTAGTGTGCAAGGGGTTACAGTGAGAGAAAAGACTGGGTACCAAGATGGGGTATTGAAGAAAGGATAAAAGATGAAGAGAATTGAAGAAGCTAGAAGATGTCAACTGATGCTGCATTTAAATTTTTGGAGATTGTAGCTACCAGGAAAGCAAGTAAACGGAAGTGAGTTCCACAGGTAGGAAGTGTGAAAAAAGAAACTGTTCAAGTAGAAGTGAAAGTCATATTTAACTATTTCAACAGTAAAAGGGTGGAACCTAGATGACAATCTAGTAGCATACTTAAATTCAAATATGTTGGGCACTAGGAAAAAAACTAATCAGAGCAGTTGCCATGAAAATAGTTGCAGAAAAGACAGAGGAAAGCCACATCAAGGTGGGGAGAAAGTGACTTAAAGATGCCAAGTCAGGATTAATTATATTGTGGATTCTACTTTAGATTTTGTTGAAAACCTCAAGATGAATAGCAGAAGCAGCTGACCAGATATGGCAACAGGATTCAATGCACAGACAAATGGTATATTTATAAATGTGCAAGTTGAATTCTGACGAGAAAAACTTTCTGGCCTGACCCAGAGAACAACCTTCTTAGATTAGTATTTTTTATAAATTCATATGAATAGGCACCAGGAAATGAAGATCATCAGAGCAAAATCTGTGAAAATATTTGTAGAAAAGACAGAGGGAAGCCACATACTGTTGGTGAGAAAGTGATGGTAGTCAATCTACCAAATCAAGATCAATTACTTTGCAGATTCTCCTTTGGATTTAGTTGAGAACCCCAAGATGAATAGCAGGAGCAGCTGACCCGATATGACAACAGTATTCAATGCACGGATGAATGGTAGATTTATAAATGTACAAGATAAATTCTGACAAGAAAAACTTTCTGCCTTGACATAGAGACCCAACCCTTCCTAGCAGTAGATGCAGCTATATATCTGATAGATTCATTCCACTTTAGACCAAATAATAATTTCATGCATAATTTTAATTTTGAATTACATGATAATTTGTTGGCCATTTTTTTCAATGTCATAATATACATTAAAAGTATCAAAAACTATTTCAGGTTAAAACGTATAGAACACATTTCTTTTTTAACTCTTTTAAACAGTGAGTAAAATTAACCACAAATTTAAGAAAGCATGAATTCCTACCACCTGACCTGAATGTTATTTAACTGATAACAACAAACAGGGTAGAATTATCATAATGTTTACCTGTCTCTCTATGTTATATTAATCCTGTTGCCTCCCCTGTAGAGTAGAGGGCTACAGCATCACCATGATAAGTATGGCAGCTGTAGTTTCAGTATCATTTTTTTTTTTTTTTTACTTTTTTTCTTGGATGGAGTTGCTAACCCAGGGCTCAACCAGTTTTGAATTCAGAATTCTCCTTCACCAAGACTCATTACCAGTCAGAGCTAGAAAACCCAGTTTGCCCTGCTACTGGGGTAGAAGAAGTGCTGGTATCATACTTTTCCAAGGGTATTTGTTAAAAATCAAGCACAATGAGCGTAACTTGAATTTGAATTGGCACACCAATTCCACATTCCACTGTTAAAATATGAATTTATCTTTCTTGATTCAAATGTTGCCATACAAAAATTTTTAAAAAAAGTCTCAGATGAAAGAAACTCTGCTTCAACAAAGATATAAGTATATTTTCTTATATTTAAATAAATAGGAAAAACATTTTCATTGTTTTTTGAATCTAAGAATATATGCAAACACAAATAGGCAAATCTAATGCGAGGCATTAATCTGTTAATTATCACAATCCACATCTGTAAATATAACAAGAGTTTCAAGTTTAAATTGACACAGTGCCAAAATTGGGGTAATTTTGTGAACATGGAAAGAATTAAACTCAAAATATTAGCAATAATCTGACAAGTCAAGTTGGTTCACAATTACTCTTTAAATTCCAAAGGTGACCTAGGAAACCATACTTTTTACTGCAATTATGATTTTTAAACCTTAAAAGAAAGAAGAAGAAAAAATCCCAAAATTATAAAAGGAAATCTAGGCCACAGTTGAATTTGGGGTTTGGTGAAATAAGGAGCAGCTTTAGGGCCTCACAGTCTGAAGGGGAATAATTAAAGATACATTTTAAAGAAACAGCTACACATGTGTTTGTTAATAGCATACTTGCTATTCTTACACAGCTTTATTTTCTGTTAACTTCTGCTAAAAGAGCTTTCCACAGCTTAAGGCTTCAAACATGTCTAATTCTGGCTGTAATCTGGGCACAAATTTTACTTTTAGAATCCAATTAACTTGTTAAAAGTTTAACATTTCTAGTGAGTACTGTTTTAGATTTTGCCTATCAGTGACAAACTCAAAAATAGGAGGTGGGAGGATTCTGAATGTATCAAAAAGTTCATCTATTCTAACAACACAAATAAATCAAAAAGGATAAATGCTAGAAATGTGAAACTATTTAAATAGACAAAATAAGATTTAACAATATTTTATTTTCATGAATTTCAATTTAAAGCTTTTTTGTTAAGTGCTATAAATGTGAAACTATTTAAATAGACAAAGAACTAACAATATTTTATTTCTAATAATTTCAATTTGAAAGCTTTTAAACATTCTATATATTCTTTCATCTTATTCTGGCTGCAAGCCAAAATTGTGTTTATTTGTGTGTATGTACTTTTATATTTTTGTTTAATGCATATTTAACTGATAAGGAATGCAAACTACTTTTTTCTGCTGAAACAGCAAGTCTTTTTTTTTAAATGAGGAAAAAAGATTTTAAATTTTGCCCAAAACATTCCTCATACAAAACTAGTTCTTTTCTTGCTATGACTGAATTCTCTCAGAACTTTAGTCCCAAAAAACTGTAAATGCTATAAATGCAAAACTCATAGAGGCAAATCAGATATGTAGAGCATTAATTTTAGTTTCAATGTTACAACCAATTTTTAAATCTACACTACCAGCCATAATTATTAGGCCACCCCAGTGTTTTAAAAAAAATGACGTATTTCATATTATTTTTTAGTATTGATTGCTAAGTGAATAATTGTAAATAGAATGGTTCTTTTGTTAATACTGCACAATAACATATGTATCAAATTAATTTATAAATATTTAATAATTACCTATATATTGCAGCTTCATCAATGAAAGAATGAAGAAAATTTGGGGTGATTCGGATGAGTTCATCTTTGCTTCTTTGCCTTGTAAAATTTTGCAAAGTAATAACAAAAGAACCATTCTATTTTCATTTGGCAATAAATACTAAAAATAGTATGAAAGACGTCATTGCTTTTAAAAAAAACTGGGGTTGCCTAATAATTATGGCCAGTAGTGTTCTTCAATACAATTTTGTTAACTATGGCAAATAATAAGTGATTTAAAAATTAAAACAATAATTAGTTACACTATCTACATTTGGACTGTTATCCTCATCATTGTTGTTGCTATTGATATGAGACAACAGCTTATTGAATTAAAGGCTCATGAATTTGGTGACATAGTAATTATGAGTTCAATCCCTGGGCTGGGTAGCGTGTACTTGGACTCAGTAGAAACAAGGTGAGTAATAACTGAGCAGTATTAAAAAATAAAAACTAGATAAGGTATCCCTAGTCATGGGCAATGAAACAAAAGCAGTTTACCACTGTAGATTTTAGATTTGAATTCCCTGTTGGTTACCCAGATTGATATACACCTGATAAAGGCTGGAAGGCACAATGACCAAAATGACAAAAAAAAAAAAAAAAAAAAAAAAAAAAGAGGACAGTAGTCTTAATGTAAATCATTTAAATAGTAACTCCTCATCCCAGAAAATTCAAACAGAAATAACAATAATGTACAAAATAAACATGACAGAGTAGCAATAGTCCTACACAGAGAACTGTGCAAATTGATTTGTCTATGTAGATAAATGTTATCAACATTGACAAAAAAAAATCATTCAATATTCTGATCCACACGATTAGAATGATGATAAAACTGGATTAAATACTTGCGATTAAGAAAAAAAGGACCTGCTGGATTATGGATATGGCTGTGTCAGCAGATCACAGAGTGAAAGCAAAGGAGAGTAATTAATTAAAGAATACCAGGACCTTGCCTGGCAGTAGAGAAAATTGCTATATGAAGGTTGGGATGGTGTCTATGTAAGTGCATTAAGAACAGTGCTAAAATTATTACAACTGATATTAGATGAGGAAGAGTTAAAATAGTGTAAACCACAGCAATGCTGGACTCTGAAAAGGATGTTGGAAATTTCCTGTCACTCACTCTTTAGTTTTTTTGCTTTTTTTTATAATCATATTGCCTCAAGCAAGGCATTTTACTGCCACTGTTTTGCAGGGGTTTACATAGGAGGTAAGTTATGAGAAAGAGTGACAGGTTATAGGGGGTGTCAGGAAGTGGGTAAGAGAAGGATGAGAATACTGATGAGAGTGGAGTGGATGGAGAAAAAAGCATGAGAGAGAGAATGCAGGTTAGTGAGATAGGAGATGACTATTGACTTTACATTTAAATTATTGGAGATTGTAGCTATCAGAGAAGCAAGTAGATGGAATGGAATTCCACAGGCGGGAAGTGCAAGAAAAGAAACTGCTGGAGTAGAATTTGCATTTACATTTTATTGGTTTCACAGTAAAAGGCTTGGACCTAGTTACTAATCTTGTGGCTTGAGTAAATTCATATATAGGGGGCACCAGTGAGCTAAGTTCATCAAAGTAGAAGCCGTGAAAGTATTTGTAGAATAGTGATCACAATCAGATATTTATTATAAACATGCAAATACATGAAAATAATAACAATGATATTAATAATAGTCTGAGATTTGAGATTCAAATGTGTTACCTAATCTAGGCATTATAAACAAGAATTAAACATCATCTTGCTGGATAATGAATTTTGTAGTTCCAAAGTGAAAGATGAATAACTATCATGATCTTACCAAGAAGCTAAGGGAGTTGGGAAACATGAAACTGACAGTCTCTCCAGTCAGTCAAAGTGCTAGGAACAGTCCTGATGAGACTGAGGAAAAAGGCTGGATAAAGAACAAGACATAATGGGAAAGGTCAGAGGTTAGGACTGTTCCAACAACACCATTACTGAAAAGCACAAGAATACAAAGGAGAATACCAGTGTATTAGAGAAAGTTGTTGTCACTTTACCCCATTGTAAGCCACCAGTTATTATTGGTACATACACTAAATAAATAAATAATGAGAGCCAGAATTCTGTGGTATTAAGATTCCAAAAGCAAAACTAACAAGATTTTACTTTTTCAAGCTAAGCTGTTTATACTTTTCAAGATCCCATGATAACTACATTTAGGAAGTTAATTTCAACCCTCATTTGAGAGTGAACGAGTGAGTAGGTTTTATTCATATAAATAGTAATTATAGGAAATGTAATCACATTATTTTCTTAAATATATGATCATTGCACAAACTGCTACAGTGTCATTTTTCATAAAAACCCAAGAATTAAATGCAAATATGTCCAAAAGTTAATGGTAAACATGAACTGTGTTGTAATCGGAAATGCCAGATTATATTTCAAGCAAATATTTAAAAAAAAAAAGATTACTTCAATATATTCATGATTTGTTGCCCTTTAAAATCTCAATGTTTTCTTTCTGCAGTTATCCTGAATTTTTTGTTCGATATTAATGTCTTAGATTTGTTGCATGAGTTGAACAAAGGAAAATACACAAAAATTAAAACATTTTTTATTTATTTTTACATTGTTCATATTTAATTGACCAGAAAATTTTTAAGGCCAGTTTTTATTTTTTTTAATTTTTTTTTTTTTTTGGTTGGCCTGCTAACCTGCTTTTATTTAGATCACTTGTATGTTTGGATTATCTGTTTCTAAAGACTGGAGGCTTTTGCAGATTTTACAAGAAATAAAAAGATATATTCACAATACTCTAATATTAGCTACAGGATTATTTTTTTTGTGGTGAGTGGAAGAGATTTTGCAGAAAAGAATTATCATGACAAAACGTATGTAGGAACAGCTACTAATTTAAAATTCTTTTTCTTCACCAATGCAAATGTATGAATAAACCTCACTGTGATGCATCCCTTCAGAACGTTGGCGATCATGGCCCTCCACAATTTCTTATCTTTAGTAGCTCTTAATAAATTTTGTTTTTTGTCATTTCTCCGACTGCCATTTCCTGTGAAGTTGTTGTTCACTATTTACACATTGACTTACAATGCTCATAGAAAATTGCAACAAAAATCTTTACTACATTAGATTCATAAACAATGTGCAAATTCACCAAACTTTGAGATAACACCCAGTGGCAATTGTGGAACTCTGAAAATGGGGAGGGGGCACTTAGGTGCCCGAGATTTTTCTGAGAAGGGAAGGGGGGAATCAAGCAGTGTCTTCATTTTCATACTACACCACTATCGTATACACAACTTAGGAATTAGTTTAAGTATAAATATGTTACTTCACTAAATTAAATGGAATAACTTTTCATTCATAAGTGGAGTTCTAATCTATTCTTGCCCTCTTTTCAACTCTGAAGCTGTTGGAACACAAGAGAGGTTAATTTCAAAACAAAATCAAAGGGTTAAAAATACTAACAGCAATACTAGCAGAACAGTGTGATTTGTCCGCTCTGATTTTTTTCTTCTACAAAAATCTGAAAGCTAAATGAAAAAGAAAACACAGAGAGACAAGTGCTGAAGATCAAATCTTATCAAAATCAGAAATTGAGCAGTTTTGTAAATTTTTGCAGCTTATAAAAGTTTTTTTTTTGGGGGGGGGGGGAGCAATTGAGAGGCCATGGCCTCTTCTGACCTCTCCCTCGAGTCACTGGTCACACCTCACACACACATATATATGTATGTATGTGTGTTTCTTCATTAGTAGCACAACTACAAGTTTCATACACAACAATTTGTGCTACCAGTGAGAAAAAAAAATGCATATTTGTGATATATCCTGAAAAGGAATACAGTATAAAATGATCAGTTGAAGAATGGAACTCCACACTAGGAATAAGAAATACAGATTTATTGTACTAAGGTACAATTAACAATAATACACATATAGGCAAGCCACGGGTTGGAGTGGGATCGACTATCGAATAGTGAATGTCTTCGCCTAAGACCTTTTCCCTCATCGTACTGCTCATTACTGTCTTTTATAAAGTACAGCATTCTATTCTCGGGGATGGCAGGATGTTCCACTATCACAATTTGCTGTTATTATATAATTTATAGCTCTGTTATTCTACATCAAGCACAATTTTCTTAATACCAGCACTCAATGTGTCATTATATATATATATATATATATATATATATATATATATATATATATATTACACATGCATACACACACATTATGTACATTTTTTCTTCTTTAAATGACATATCCTCTAAGGAGGTAATTATGACTCTCCACAGATTCATGTGAATTAATCTGACTTATGAAGATAGTGAAATGGTTTCCCAAAACCCATAAGTGGAGGGAGAAGGAATAGATTTTTGGAGCATGGCACAGAATGTTAGCTTTCACATTCAAAATGAATGAATGCTGACCAGACGTTTCAGTAGGCTTATTTTCTTTCTAATGTATACAAATTGTATCCTTCTTGTGTAACCGAATTTATAGCTCATGGTACATTGGAACAGAGAGAGAGAGAGAGAGATAGATCCCTTATTCTTTGTAGCAGATTGCAGTCCTGATTAGTTCTTTGATGGTTAGAGTAGAGTGAACCAGCCTGCCTCATTTTGTGGCAAAAGTATAGAGAGAATTGACCTAAAGCTTTCTTTCCCTGAGTTTATATTGTGGTTGATAAGTGGCCAGGGAATGCAACAAGAGTGAATAGGATTGTCCTTCACATTAGTACAGGGTGTTTGATCTTTCCTTTTGCATATCCAAGTATAGCTAATTGTCATGTCCATAAGATGCTGGTTTAAATGTTAATGATGTGTTTAGGAGATGATAAGTAATTTATTTTATATTATTGATACTTTTCAGGGGATTTAAGAAATATTTTTTATTTTAATTAATTTATTAAACTTTGATTATAACTAAAAAGTCATATCTTTCCCAAGGGCATCAGTGCAAAAGTAAAAACCACAAACTGGCCTTAATTTCAACTCATCTTGTCATTTCCACTTTCCTTAACTTTATCATACTATTAAAGCCCTTAACTCTGTAGAAATATCATTTTTTTTACATGTGACAATCTAACTTAAGAATGAATAATTATAGACATAGTTCTGACAAAAGAAAATTTGCTGCATAAATGCAAAATCTTAAGTTCACAGATTCCAGAGTTTATACATCTTTGGGAGATTTTCTTTGTGCATATATGCATGATCTGGCTTGTAAAAAAGCAAAAGAAAATGCAACTTATACTTTTACCTTTAAAATACTTCCAAAAACAAAAACATAACAGAGAAGAGGGTGTATTAATTACCTTTATTGCACGTTCTATCTATCTATCTATCTATCTATCTATCTATCTAATGATTATCTACCTAGAGAGAGAGAGAGAGAGAGAGAGAGAGAGAGGTAGGTGTGCGGTGGCTGACACACCAAAAACTCGAGCGAAGGACCCTGCAGAAAAAAAGTTAAAATTGGTTTAAACAGGATGCAATATGATTTAGAACATTCGGCGGGTATTGCAAAGTAGCATTTTGCGCATTTGCCGAAAAACACGCACGCACAGATATATATATATATATATATATATATATATATAATAGCACGCTCGTGGAATCGCAGAAGCTAAGAAAACAACGTCACGATATGGTGAGGCAAAGAGACAACAAACAAATAGCTAATGAAGATGTTGATGGTGTCGTTATTGTTACCCCGACCCCCAGTCAACATGATTAGCGGTAAAGGATAGAGAATAGAAAACAAACTCAAGAGAGAAAAGGAGAAGGTACATCAAGAAGGTGGGACAGCTCTCAATTGTTGCTACTACACAATCCTTCATAGCCTCTGCCCCTCCTTCTTTACTGGTTACTATCCCTTCTAAACAGGCACCTTTTACTTTTTGCCTTCCCATCTACAATGTACACGTTTTTAGTACTACTACTCAGATGTTCCCCCTCTCTTTCTCTTCTCGCTTCATCATAGTTGCTTACAAGGCTAACACAATTTCTTATTTGCAGGCTTAGTTCTACCCTCCTTCTAGGAGAAAAGTGCTCTTTTTCTCTCTCTTTGTTTGTTTGGGAAGTAAGTATGTTTTTCAGGGAAAGAACCCTTGAAAATTGTAGCACTAATGCAAAATAATTTATTGCAACAGTTTATTATTATTAATAATAATTCTGTAAGATAAGCTAGAAAAAAAATACAATTTTTTTTTTGTTTCGTTTTTGCTTCAGTTTTGCCCGGGCGAAATCCTGCCGCGAATCTTTATGTATCTGCAAGAAACTTAGTAACTATATTGTAAGCGTTTTTGCTATGACAAAATTTCAAAAAAAATAATTGAAATCCCCAAGAAGAAGCAATTGCCATTGTATTTCTTTTGTTTTTCTCCCGACCCAAGCAAGTCCCAACATAAGGTAGCCAAAAAAGAACGGGTCAAACAGAAAATTGAATGATGAATAAATGAAATGGACAATAGCATGAGAATGGATTATGTAAATGATGAGAGTTGAGGTAAGTGCTTTTTATCAACTTCTCTCTCTCTCTCGCTCTCTCTGTCAAAAAAAAAAAAAAAAAAAAGAAAGAAAGAAAAGAAAAAGACATAAGAATCCGTTAAAATCGATTTTTAATCTTTGGCGACAATTTTATTTGATTATTTGTTAATTTAATTTTCTTTTTTCAGTTTTTTTTTTCTTTTTAATTTTTTCTGTTTGTTTACATTACAATATTTGTGAAATTGCACAACTAACTTAATTTTAAACCAATAAAAACAGATCTGGTGAATAAGCGTAAAGTGTGCTTGCTATGCAAAAGTATGAAAACACATGCACCAATAATACCCGACAAATATTTATGGAGACAACTTTTTCCCTCCCAAAGAATAAGAGTTAGAGAGACAAAAGCCTACAAATGCGAATGAGATGCCCGGGACTGATTGGGATGGGAGTAAGAGGTGAGGTACCTGCAATAAAGTACTTGCAGATAAAGAGGCTGAAAACACACTAAAATAGACATTTATCAATCCGTGTATTTGCTACGTGTGATCCTGATAATAAATTTCATAACAGGCACCCTAGTCTAAAACAAAAGAAACAATATATTAATAAACTTTCAAATTACAATTCTCGAAAAAGCCAATGCATACACAAAAAATACGTGTATTTTTTTGTTTTTGTTTTTTTGTACGTGTGTTGCATACTACGTACGTAAACAGTAAAAATCGCGTATATACACGCGCATATAGGACATCACTTGACGTAAGGGCAATGGTTATCATGTTGGCTTAATTTCCAATTGTCGTGAGTTTGATTCTCACTTCATCCAGCTTTCATTATGAAATTGTTTTCAAACTAAAACTTAGTATTTTTTGTTTTGTTTAGTGTTTACTGTACTGATTAAGTGTAAAGAAGAGTGTGCTTTCGCATGAGTTAAATGAATAAATGGCTAAAAAAAAGTCTTGTTCAATTGAGTTCGATTCTCATTGAGTGTCTGACACGAGCCAGACTAAGCTGAGATTAACTAGAGCTCTTTAATGCGTCTCACTTTTGTAGCCTTGTGCCACACTAAAATAATTTTAGTATCCTGTATTTCCCGCCAGAGAAGTCTTCGAGGTCGCTTCATCAAAACTTCAAAACAAATCACACACACACACACACACACACACACACACATATATATATATATATATATATATATATATATATATCTCACGAAGGTCATGGTTTGGGGTTGGCCTTTTTACGGGTTAAGGTGACTGGTACCCACATCTGTTTGCAAGAATAGCCCCTGGACGACACCAGAACGAAATAAAATTTGATAGTAGTTGTAACTTCTATTTGGGTCAAAATTATAAAAGATAAATCATTTTTTTTTCTGTTATTGACAAATAAAAAATCCAATTAAAACGTAATAATGATAATGCATAAAAAATTTTCAAATCTAATCAAAATCAACACATTAAAAAATTGTAAATAAATTTTGAATCAGTTGAGTGAGCAGAAATAGAAATATTTTTAGCCTAGAGAAATATTTTGACATTTTTTACACTAAGAAAAACAAATAAAAATTTATTCAGAAGAACTAAAATAATTTGATTTTTTTATTAAAAAAAAATTAGGTGGTGCAAAGTCTACAAAAAATATGATAATGCCCTTGAAAAAGGCATGAATCAGCCTTCCCCTTAGTTTTTTACAATTGATGGATAAAACTGATAACGTGTCTTGACACTAGTATGCCACAATGAATGATATGAAAAATGAGGATGGGTGAATATACTCTCTTACATGAGTATCTTACATGCCTAATCAGTGCAAAAAAAAAAAAAAAAAAAAAAAAAAAAAAAAAATGCAGCCTTTCTCATGTTGACATGGTGAAATGAATAGTGGGACCTAATTTAAAATCATACCATGTTGGTTTAATTAGAAATTAATTTTAGAAAAGAATTTCTTTTTACAAATTAAAAAAGTCTATTAAAACAAAATTATCAGAAAAAAATTTTGAAGGTTAGAGAAGGGGAATTAAAAGTAATACTAAAAACAAGGAATAAAAAACTCAATATTCTTCAAATATACTTATTAAAAAAAATGTTGTCATGAAATAAATATGGTAAAGATTAAAATAAAAAAATCAGAGAAAAAAACAATAGAAATAATAAAAAGTACCCTATAGTAAAAAAATAAATTAAATGTTCATTTATCTTGTTCCTACACTAAGTTTTGAGATGATTACAACATGCACTCACCAGAGGTTGTCACATTTTTTTAGCCTAAAAGATTTAGGCACAAGTTGGATGGACATGAATTTTTAACTACTTCTATGTTCCAGCTCTTGATACCAAAGACAGCTTGCTTTAAAAATGTAAAAAAATGTAAAAAAAAAATCACCAATAATTTTTTAAACACAATCTTTATTAATATATATGTCTAATTTGCTATAGAGGATGTGTGTTGTGGTGCAATGGATATCGACTCAGAGTTCAAATTCCAGTTGAATTCCTTGCATTCACTTATGCACAAATACTCTTGGGAAAGGTATTAATTCATCTCTTCCCTCCAGTTATGGGTTAAATAATAGGACAGATTGGGTTCTATAGCCTTGACTAGCAACCAGTCTACTGCAGAAAGCAATTGCAACCTACTGCCTGATAATCTTCCGCCCAGTCAGTCATGTCTCTTTCGAGACATGATCGCCCAAAGCATGTATCACGTATGGCACTTAACTGACTGATAGAGGAAGAGTTCTTAATATCAGAGATAAAGCATTTAATAGTCATTGTTGTCATAGGAATTAACATTGCATGGTGACTAGCAGGGTTATTTTCTATGTTCACACTTCCTCTCTCTCTCTCTCTCTAAAATGAAAGGTTAATTTTTTATAATCATATCGCCCCAAGCAAGGCATTTTATTGCCACTTTTTTGCAGGGGGTTACATAGGAGGAAAGTTATGAGAAAGAGTGACAGGTTATAGGGGGTTGCAGGAAGTGGGTAAGAGAAGGATGAAAATACTGATGAGAGTGGAGTGGACGGAGAAAGGAGCATGAAAGAGAGGATGCAGGTTGGTGAGATAGGAGATGACTACTGACTTTACATTTAAATTCTTGGAGATTATAGCTGTCATGAAAGCAAGTAAATGGAAGGGAATTCCACAGGCAGGAAGTGCGAGAAAAGAAGCTGCTGGAGTCGAATTTGCATTTACGATTTATTGGTTTCACAGTCAAAGAGTGGGACCTAGTTGCTAATCTTGTGGCTCGATGAAATTTCTATATAGGGGGCACCAGTGAGCTAAGTTCATCGGAGCAGAAGCCGTGAAAGTATTTGTAGAAGAGACACAGGGAAGCCACGTAAACAGGCTTATTAAATATAATTTGTTCATTCGTATTCTATAACAGATCTGGGAGGAAAAGCAAAAGAAAGGAAATAAAAAAGTAGATGTGAAGGGAGAAAGGTAAATGGTAAGTAAAAAAAAAAAAAACGCTAGAGAAAAATGAAAAAAAAAAGCATGTAAACGTGAAGAGAACAAAAAATAGAGATAAAAAAAAAAGCACTGAAGGATTAGGTTTGATATCTTGAGCTTTATTACTTCCTTGACATTTTAAAGTGAAGCTTTACTTAAATAGTTGGTCTTTTGTAGCAGTATGGTTGAATCTGATAGCAAAGCTTACCTGGATTGTAATGGACACCAAATGACCATAGGATAGGTTCAGTGTCTTAAAAAAATAAATTATGTATGTCTTATTCTTAAAAATTACATATTTTGTATGTGTTTTCTTTATTTTTATGAAAGTTAATGGCAAACTATAATAGCCACAACTGCAATGTTATATCTGATGCAAAGTGAGTCGAGGTTTTCATGTGATGTATCTAGAGCAAAATCTTTCTACTTATGATTTAATTTCTTACCCCGCCCCATTCACTTTTACACTGATTCACATAAGCCTGAATGAAACGAATGAGTTATTACTTGTTTTTAAGTATTCAAAAGTTTGGATAAATTTTCAAATCACCCAAAAGAACACGACTACTTGTTCAATTGGATACAAAAATTCACTGTCATTCTAAATAAAAGAGAAATGTGTTAATACATTTTTTACAATACAACTATTACTGAATTCATGTCTTGCCCAAAGGTGACTAGGTACAATACAAGACAAAAGTATTTGAACAATTTTTCATATATCAAAACATTAAAGACAAAGATGAATTCAGTACATGGCTAGAACTGTAAAAGCGTGTGTAGAACTTTCTCATTTTCTACGTGATCATAGTTCTCCACAGAGTCCTTTTTTAATCAGCCTTATAGTATTTGTTCCTCTGTTCATTTGTTCAATCTTGTCAAGTAGGTTACTGCTATTCCTACTTCTTTTGTCTTCAACATACTCTGTAAATGTTAATTTCTCTAAGATGTCTCTCTTTATTATATACCCCAAAAATTGCAACTGTCTCTTTCTGATTATTAGCAACATTTTCTTTATAATTTATATTCTCCTTAAAACTTCTTCATTAATCACAGTCACATGCTCTGTCCATAGCATTCTCAACACCCATCACCAGAGCCACATCTCACAGTCTTTGATTTTCTTTCTTCTTGATATTGTATAAGTCTGGCAAATTTTTCTTCATTTCTAATGTGAATTTTTTCATTCTTTGTGTGTGTGTATATATGTGTGTGAAAAAATAAACAATATTTCTTTTCTGTGTATGAAGAGTGGGGATGAAAATTCACAACCCAACCTGACTAGTTTCCCCAAATCTGTTCAAATGACCAAATCTAAGATTCTTTTTGTTTTTTTGGAACAGCTTCTTAGTTGAGCTGAGGACTCATCAATACCTAGTAGAGATGGGTTATGTCTAATAAAATTGTCCAATACTTTTGCAGACAAAAAAATGGTACTTTGTATTCAACTAAGAAAATCTATTCCACCTTTATCTGAACCTGAGATCATTCTAATTGTTGAAAAAATTTGCATACCTAATATTGGTATGTTTTATTCAATAATATATATATATATATATATATATATATATACTGTATAACGCTCTACATTTGTATCGAGCACTCTTTATAAAAGTAAATGCATGAACAAAAAGGTAAATAAACCTATGAGTTCAACAACTTAGTTACAATATATATATATATATATATATATATATATATTCCTCCTTTACCTGAATATGAAGTCATTTTAATAAAACTGTCTAGTACATTTGCATACTAAAAAATAGCACATTTTATTTGATGAAAACAAAATCAATTCCACTTTTACCTGAACCTTTTCATTTTTAAACGAGTTATTTCGCTACCTTGGTTTCCACCATGAGTGGTTTCTTCAGGTGATTTTTAATAACTATATATATATATATATATATATATATATATATATATATATAGATAAAAATGTTTATATATATATATAAACATTTTTTTTATAAAATATTCATCATCAATAGATTTTTTAAAATATCACACCTGTGTGTATTTATGTACAGTTAAGTGCCATACGTGATACATGCTTGGAAGAGACATGACTAACTGGGCAGAAGATTATCCCGCAGTAGGTTGCCATTTGCTTTCTGCGGTAGACTGGTTGCTGACCAAGGCTATAGAACCCAATCTGTCCTGTTATTTAACCCATAACTGGAGGGAAGAGACAGATTAATACCTTTCCTAAGGGTATTTGCATGTAAGTTAATGCAAGGAATTCAACTAGATTTCGAACTCAGCTCTCCGATTTCTCATTCCAAGCCGATATCCACTGCACCACAACACACATCCTTTATGTACACATGTATATATTAATATATGCAGATATTTACACATATACAAGGTGTATTCTGACAATAAGAATTAATCCAAACATGTTTTGCTAAATTCATCTGACAAAGTCTGTCTACTTTTTATAATATTTTTCCAATTTTCAAATAAGACTTTGTATATTGAGATAAAAATTATAGATAAACTGTTCAAAATTGATAAATTTCTGTTTTATTCAAGTATTTGTATAAAATGAAAATTTATTTGAAAATTAGGAAAATCTGATAAAAAATTAAATACACAGACCTTAGCAGATGATTTGTTTGGAGATTATTATTATACATATAAAAAAAACAGTCATATTTGGTAAACTCTATGATGAAACTTACAATTCAAAAAAGAGTCTATAAACTGCAAAACAAATGAATTAAATTGAGGCAACTCAAGTTTCATGCATCAATGAGGCATCATCAGGTCAGGTTCAAGCTTTTCTCTTGTCAATTACCTTAACCAACAGTATCCTCAGATTAAGTCTTAGTGGAAAGGGTTGTAAGAGTTTTGGTTTAAAAAAATGTTTTCCTATTCAAAATTATATATATATATATATATATATCAGTTCTTCTTGTTGCCTATGGAACATTGGGCTTCTTTTAATGATGCATCCAAAGGCATGCTAATAGTAGAAGTTTCAGGGGGAATTTGGATAAGTGCCTCTATCTTGACTTGATAAATTCATTCAATGTTTTATATAAAACTTTCTAATGATTTTAAGAGGAAAAAATGCATCAGCAATCTGTGAGCCATAAATCCATGAAAAGTAAAATTTTTATTTTGACAATTGTTAAGTTCATTGTTTTAATCTGGCTAATTTCTTGTCATTTTCTTCTAAAGACAATGATTATATATATATATATATATATATATATATATATATATATATATATATTGGTGTGATGAATTGAAAATTGTGTTATATAGCCTTGATTAAAACCTCGTTTAGACTGGAGGTCATTCATGGTTGAGAGGTCTAAGACGTTGCCAGATCAAATGATAGCTTCCCCTATGTGGATAGGGGTTACAGGCTCGAATCCTGCCAAATGACACACATTTTCGTAATAAAAATTTATTGTAAATAATCAGGCCAGTAGATATAAATATATAATACTGTTTAATTAAAAACAGAATATCTTCTTAAATTTGAGTATCGATCAAAAATAATGTTCAAACAAATCATTTCATATGTATATATATATATATATATATATATATATATATATATATATATATAGTATATTTTTCATTTGTAAATGAGTTATTATGCAATCCAGGTTTCTACCTTTCAGTGTCTTTAGGCGATTTACAATAACCGATTATTTAAACAGTTATAGTAAATTGCCTGAAAACACCAAAAGGTAGAAACCTGGGTTGTGTAATAACTCATTTACAAATGAAAAATATTCAATGGTTCTACAATATGATTGTATTGAACACTTTTTAATGCAACTGTGTATTGGTCTAATTTAATTATGACCAAAAACTAAATAATTAAATAATTTTATAAGTAGTATATTTAGATACTATGACTATGACAATCTTTTTAGTAATTTGATAACAGAAAACTAAACAGAAAAAAAAAGTAGTTTTCAAATGAATTAAATTTCTAACTTTCTTTAGTTGTAGTTTTGATACCATTTTATTTGTAATAATTTTACAAAGATATTTAGATTTCTTCTTTTTAGTAAACTTATCAATGCAAGGATGTGCGTTGTGGCACAGTGGATATCGACTCAGAACGAGAAATCAGAGAGCCGAGTTCGAATTTCAGTTGAATTCCTTGCATTCACTTACATGCAAATACCCTTGGGAAAGGTATTAATCCGTCTCTTCCTTCCAGTTATGGGTTAAATAGCAAAACAGATTGGGTTCTATAGCCTTGGCTGGCAACCAGTCTATCGCAGAAAGCAATGGCAACCTACTGCAGGATAATCTTCTGCCCAGTCAGTCATGTCTCTTTCGAGACATGATCGCCCAAGTGTGTATCACATATGGCAATTAACTAATCAATGCATGGATATTATGGAAATGATTTTTAAATTATTTTAAGAATCCAATAAATTCAACATACACACATGCACATATATATATATATATATAGATAGATAGATATTATGGAAATTAACGAAGATTAATGAAACTTGGTTATAAACAACCGACAATTTGAAATGAATTGTTTGAATATTATTTTTTATCGATACTCAAATTTAAGTAGATATTCTGTTTTTAATTAAACAGTATTATATATTTATATCTACTGGTGTGATTATTTATGATAATGTGTGTCATTCGGCAAGATTTGAACCTGCAACCCCTATCCACATAGGGGAAGCTACCATTTCATACCATTTAGACTGGCGGTCATTCGTGGTCGAGAGGTCTAAGATGTTGCCAGATCAAATGGTAGCTTCCCCTATGTGAATAGGGGTCGCAGGTTTGAATCCTGCCGAATGACACACATTTTCGTAATAAAAATTTATCATAAATAATCAGGCCAGTAGATATAAATATATAATACTGTTTAATTAAAAAACAGAAAATCTACTTAAATTTGAGTATCAATCAAAAATAATGTTCAAACAAATCATTTCATATATATATCAAAGTTAGTGCAGTTTTTGGTATATACAGATCAACATATTACAAATAACCAATATGTATGTGTTTGTGCATGATGCCACAGTTTTTGTGATAAAGTGCAGTTTGCTGACTTTTCATTCTAAGCAGGTATCACACAACAAAGATACATGTGTTCTGCTTTTGCTTAATTAGAGCCATTTCAGTGAGGGTCAGATAGTGGACCTTTCAGAAGCCAGATGGTAATTTCAGTGCTGGTCAGTTTGTTCTGAATAGCCATGTAGTTTAGACTTTTATCAAGATCAACATAAAAGAAACTGCATGGTGTCCACAACAGGGACCAGACCAAACTTGGTACCAGAAATGTCAACACTGGGCACTAGGAACATATCAACAGCATTATGCATGACTCTAGTGGTGTCACAAAAGAATTAACAGGCAGATTGAATAGTGTTTTGTAGTATTCCCTGATGAGAGTAGATTCTCCTATCATATAAGTGACAACAGCTGGCATGTGCAATGTAGATCTTAGAGCAACATCTTACAGAATGTATTCACCCATGACACAAGTGAAACAACAGGCACTCTGGTACAAGGTAGCAGAAGTTAGAACGCCATGCACATCTAGGATGTTGTTCAACCCCCCCCTGCAATTTCTACAACAGTAAGGCAATATGCTGTTCTAGAAGCATAATGTCTGTCCACATAAATGCCTGTACTACTCAATATGTACAACAAGATTTTTGAGAATGTATTTGGCTAGCACAATCATGAGATTTGTACCCCACTGAATGATAAAATGATAACTCACTCAATCCCTTACAATTTCTACTGTATTGTATCAACAGTTGCAAGAGGCATGGAATATTGTATCTCAAGATGATATTCACCATGTGTACAATTGTATGCATTTGATACTAGAAGTTTGTGTTAACGCCCAAGTAAAATATACAGATGGGATATGAGAACTGTTGATAAACTCTTTATATTAGAATCTGTGCATGCATTAACCTGTAGACAGGATCCTTTTTTTTTTCATCAATGTGTGTGTGTGTGTGTGTGTGTATAGTAATGATGTAGAAGACTGTATGGAGCTAAAATTGCAGAATCAATGAAAATGAAATAATAATATATATGCATATATACAGTGATATTCTCTCTCTCTCTCTCTCTCTTGTATAATAAAATAAATAAGGATGCCATAAGAAGAGTACTCAATACAAAATATTACAATAATATAAAAAATATATACAAAATAATGGGATAGAATTGAGTATCATGTCCCTTCAACCACCTGTGGATTGGGGTACTACTGTATAAAAAAACTAGTTCAGGAGTTCTCATGAAACTTTAAGTAGCAGAAAGGCAGCAGTATTTTTTTTTCTTATATATATATATATATATATATATATATATAGAAGAAAAGAAAAAAAAAATATATATATATATATTTTTTTTTTCTTTTCTTCTATATATATATATATATATATATATATATATATGATACGCTAAAATTTCCTCCTCTCTCATTCCATGCACTGATGGCTTAGGGAGTAGGCACTGTGACTGACACCAAATCGATCAAGTTTCAATCCTGGCTGAAAGCAAGTGAATGTCTAGCCACACTGATGAGCTGTAATACAGTGTAACAAGCTTGTATGTGGATGACTTTTATATATATATATATATATATATATATATATATTATAAATCCAAGAGAAAATGGCTTGGAGGTAAATCCCAACAGATCCTATTAATATAAATATTAAAACTGATTCAGCCAGAGAGCTCAGTGTAATTAAATTTATTTATTTATCAAGCCAATATTTATTACATATAAAATAATTCAAATTTTGCAAAATCAGATGGCCATTTCAACCAGTGAATTTAACACCCACCTCATCAGTGATAATAAAACATTATGGGAAAATAAATTTGTTTGTGTATATGTAAAAAATGGAGGTAAGGGTAGGGAGAAAGAAATAAAATATGTGGCAGATCTTTGCTGTCAAAACTTGTAAATTTGCTACTTGGCGATAGAAACAAAAAAAAATACATTAAAATAAATTAAAAAATACATATATAAGAAATATTTTACATCAAGCACTCTACTTATGGCATCCTGATTTGTTTTATAACACACATATATATATATATATATATATAAGGTTAAAATCTCCTCCTCTCTCAGTCGTCTGATACTAAATCAGTCGAGTTTCGATCCCGGCTGGAAGCAATTGAATGTCTAGCAAGACTGATGAGCTGTGATGCAGCAAACAGGTTGGTATGTGGATAATTATATATATATATATATATATATATAAATTACTTTCAGGTAGTGTATCTGTAAAGGAACAAAATGAATAAAAAGACAAGAGGAAAAACTATTCTTAATCAACATGTTTCATTCTCTGAGGGACTTTTTCAAAGCAAATATAGGATTTATTTTGTTGCATGTGTTTATATATAAAAAAAAGTAAGGGTGTCATTTGTTTATTTTGAATTTGTGAAGGTTAATGAATATTATTCAGGGGTTTGAATGACCAATGACATCCTTGCTTTTTTATATAAACATGTGCAACAAAATAAATCCTACAGAGGACAAAATGCATCAGCTAAGAATGGTTTTTACTCGTCTTTTTATTCATAGATACACACACACACATTCATATGTATATATATTTTTATTCTGACATGCACACATATGTATATATATATTTTTATTCTGACACACCCACACATATGTATATATATTTTTATTCATAGACACACATATTTCATATGCATATACATTTTTATTCTCACACACGCACACACACACACATATTTATATGTATATATATTTTTATTCACACAGATAGACTCACACACACATATATTATAAAATATAAAAAAATTTAAATTTTCCAAGATCATATGGCTATTTCAATTTTATAATTTTAATTACATTGAGCCCTCTGGCTGAATCAGTTTTAATATTTAATTTTTAATAATATTGATAGGACTTCCTTTAGGATTTTACTATCAAGCCACTTTCTTTTGGATATATATATATATATAGAGAGAGAGAGAGGGGGGGGGAGTGATGAAAAGTTCTCCACCTGATTGAAAGATAAAAAATAAAATCTAATGTCAAATTTTAGGAAGTGGATTGGGCAGCACACTTTCATATTCATACTTTAGTGTGTTTAAAAGTTTTCCATGTCACTTTTTCATAATCTAGGTACTGAATACATACTATGAGTTTTTTTTCTTCTCTTTTTTAATCGTGTAAACTTTTGGTATGTTTGTGTATATCTGTCTATCTATCTATATAATCTCAGTGAAAAGGAATTAAGAAAAAATGTAACTGTGCAATTGCTTGTTTCATGCTGTGCAATCTTCAGGTACCTCGTAGCATACCTCCCAGGATGGATTTTATTGACATACAAACATGGAAGAGTCCATAAACATTTAATTAGCTAGCATAAGTAGCATATCAGGTAGCAGAAAACTGAGCCATTGCAGTATGCAGAACAACATAATCTAACAGCAAAAAAAAGCATTGCATAAAAACACGTGATATGAATCTAACACCCTCTTTTAATGGCACAGATAGAGATAGGTGTCCCTTGGGACAGAAATATTTGACTACTAATATTCCACGCAACTGCAAAAAAACAAAGGTGAATCCAATATATATTCTTGTGTATTCCTATTACTGAAGGGTCATCAGAACAAAATGACTCAAATAACAAAACTTCTTTTTTGAAAATGCAGTGCACCAAACTTTCCATGCATTTATGGGAATTAAAAGAGAGCGGAAAGATATCTCCAGACATGAATGGAAAATCTTAAGGAAAACATTCCTGTATAAAGCTGGATCTAAAAGCTTTGAATTATGTAAGGTAAGAAAAGATGTGCATTCTAGAATTCTTTCAAAAGAACAGATGAACGAATAGAATGATTGAATGATTTTCCAAATATCAGCAGGAGAACATGAACAATTAAATGCACCCACCAACCTTCTTTAGGTGCTTGTTGATCTCGGTAATATATAAGGAATTTTGTACGGAACCCTTTGTTCAACCTTCAGGGTAGATCATTCTCATTCTGTTGTCCATATAAACGGATACCTTGTCTCGTCAGGTTTTGTTTTTAGCACTGTTCCATTATAACTGGCCCTATTTCCACTGAATCTGAGTACATACGTACTACACAACCCAGGAATTGAATTCACAATTACTATATCCCAAAATTCATAAACCAACACTTTAATTTTCCTACTTGGAAGATGAAAGAGACCCCAAAACATGGACAGAAGAATGAGAACACTACCTTTCTACCCTAGATTAAATAAATGGTTCAGTTTCAAATTTCTTGAAAGTTACCTGAATCGACAAAACTTGAGGAAGGTTGGAGAGCACAACAGACAAAATGTTGTGATAACAACAGAGATAAGTTCGAATGTAAATTAAAATGTCATGCCAAATACAATGTGTGGTTTCTGGCTTTCTCTTTTCCAATCTTCTCACTTTTTTTTTCAATTGGAGTAGATAGATCTATCTATCGCCCAGTTCACACTCCACCCACGTCTATTGAACAGGTTAAGAGGCTCATCTCTTGTTTCCTGTTTAGGATGTGGTTTCCAGCTTTCTCTTTTCTAATCTTTTCACTATTACGTAGCCCCCTGCACATCAGTGGCATTACCGCCTTGCTCGGGGTGATATGATTAAAAAAAAAAAAACTACTAGGTCCATTGCAACAAGTATGAAAACAATCAGTGACTTATTCACCTATTCACCCCACTTATCCACTTTGCAGTGTCAGTGAGATATGTCATTTTGGCAACATTCTTCAAAGCAATTACTTTCACTGGTTACATAAGACTATATTTAAAAACTTAATTCTTTATATTCATTGCATATATCTTTCGTTTAACAAATTTCACCAAGAACACAATGTTTTGTAATAACTATGGAAATCATGTGTATCTAAATCTAAATCTAAACTTATTTATAAATGGAATTTTGTATGTGTATGTGTGTGTGTCCATTACCTATAAACTCTGAACTGGCTGAACCGATTTTCTTGAAAATTTACACAATTGTACTATAAGCGTCTGCGAGTGTTCTTAGCTAGGTTTTGTGTTGAGGTACTCCCAATAAATATCGAAAATCGAAAAAATTGGGTTATACAAGGACTGGTCCGATTTTAATCAAATTTGATATACTTATAGACAAAGACATAAGAAACGATATTCAGAAGTTTCAAGGTTGCAGTTCTTATAATAGTGCAGAAAATTGATTATATATATAAAAGGCAAGATGTTTGTGTGCGTGTGTCTGTTTATCTGCCTGTATGTATTTTTTCAGCCCTTTTATTTTAGTTTTTGCATTGGGTCTGGCTCTAAGTAGGTATAATTGCAGTTCTTAGTCTCAGCCATGATACCATTTACTCAAAGGACTTATTTAGCCTTCAAAATTCAGTTTATAACGAAAAAAACTTATTTGATATCGATCCCAGGAAATCAAAATTTGACTTACATTGATTCATTCATTTTTCTTTCAGTCTACGGTTTCACTTTAACTGGAAACAACTATTGCTTTTTAGTCTTTCATGCCAACGTCCAAAGAGTCTGAGCTCCAGGACCATGGATTAGTTTTAAAGCTTTCATTACACCCGAGCAATGCCGGGCTATACTGCTAGTTGTTCATAATAACTTTGACAAATAATACTTGTCTTTTTATCAAAAGACCTTTACTGGTATGATTTTAAATATCTGCACTTTAACTAAGCCATGCATTGATGTGAAAGAGAATTTTGTTAAATGTTTAATTTGTATTTTTTGTATTTTCTCTTGTATCATCATCATCCATTATACCCAATGGTGTGTAGGGCAGCATTTTTGCTGTTTCTGGAACAAACTGTTTTTTATGGGGCTGGGTTGTTAGCCCTGCGCCCAACCGCCAAACCTGGGGGAAGGTGATTTTCTAAGTGTAGCTTAGACGTGACACATGGCCTAAAGTAAGGGACACCCAGTGAGGATTGAGCTCAGTACTCAATTGTAATGATTCAAGTGAGACAAGTTTGCTAACAATTACACCACTGCTAGGTGCCCTTTCTCTTGTATACCCTGACTTAAAAACCCTTGAACTGAAAATATTTTTTCTTAATCATTTCACCATAAAAAAAATTGTTGTTAGGGGTTTGGGGTGGATAACTAATTATTAATGAGAGAGAACAATAAAAGAACAGGAATTAAAAAGACAAGATAATGATTGACATTGCATTTAAATTTTTGGAGAGCTAAGTTGAATGGTAAACAAGATACCCAAAGAGAGTTCCACAAGTAGAAAGTGCTGTAGAATAAACTGTTAGCATAGAACTTATAAATCTTTCGTCTAGCAATTTCAACAGTAAAATGATGAGACCTTGCTGCTAATCTAGCAGTATGCTTAATTTCATAAAGTCTAAGTACCAAAGAGGAAAGTTTATCAGAACAATTACCATGAAAATAGTTTTTGGAAAGGCAAAGAAAAGCTACATTACAGTAGTGAGAAAGTGACTGAGGCCAAGATTCCAGGTCATGAACGACAAATGTTGTTTTCAAATTATTTCCTTATATATTTGTGTGTGTGTGTGTGTGTGTGTATTCAAAATATTTCATCTCTTTAACTGCCTTTTGATGTTCAAAGAAAAGTACTCTTTATGGAAATATGTCTTTTGATTTATTCATTTCACCCCAAGCAAGGCAATAAAACCACTAAGACACAAAATGTAACTGAGTGTAAAAAAAAATATAAAAAA
This sequence comes from Ascarosepion bandense, assembly GCA_037127315.1. Taxonomy (NCBI): domain Eukaryota; kingdom Metazoa; phylum Mollusca; class Cephalopoda; order Sepiida; family Sepiidae; genus Ascarosepion; species Ascarosepion bandense. The sequence continues at coordinate 138,341 of JBBBDQ010000304.1, forward strand.
AGAAAAATATTATTAAGGCATGAAAACAATAAAAGAAGAGGAATCAAGAATACAGTAGATAAAGACTGACATTGTATTTAAATTTTTTAAGATCTATGTTGGATGGAAAGCATAGAATTGGAAGAGTTCCAGAAGAGAAAAGAGCAAGGAAAAAACTGCTATCATAGAACTTACGGTTACATTATCTAATAATTCTCATCATACTCATTCTTTAAGAAAATGAGGAGTTACATTTAGGTTCTGTCCCTGCTGTAACCTTTAACTTTCAGTATCCATTACTATTTTTAATCCAATATTTCTGTCTGTGGAAAGCATGGGAACTACAGATTTTTAGTTAGATGATCATCAACAATTTACAGTAAAAATATATAATCTAACAGAAAACACATTGCAACAAATTCTATACTAATTTATGATGTGGTAATTATTTTTGACAATATGGGTTCATTTTAACAATATATGAACATTTCTCAACATTATTTTATATACATTAATATAATTTATATTTGAAAAAGAAAATAGTTTTCAATGCCCAGAAAATATTGGATAATAAAAACTATGACCCAAATCTGATTTTGTAGATGATTATGAAGTTATGTAGACCAGAGATGAAGTAATTTTAAGGACGTTTTCATGTCTTTTACATTTGTAACACATACAGTTATATAGCATGTGTGTTGTGATGCAGTGGATATTGGCTCGGAACAAGAAATCAGGGAGCTGAGTTTAAATTCCAGTTGAATTCATTGCATTCACTTATGCGCAAATACTATTGAGAAAGGTATTAATCCGTCTCTTCCCTCCAGTTATGGGTTGAATAACAGGACAGATTGGGTTCTATAGCCTTGGCTGGCAACCAGTCTCCTGCAGAAAGTAATGGCAACCTACTGCGGAATAACCTTCTACCCAGTTAGTCATGTCTCTTTCGAGACATGATCACCCAAGCGTGTATCACGTATAGCACTTAACTGACTGACTGACAGTTTTAAAACTTAAAGGAAGAAAAAAAAAACACATTTACAAGGATGTGAAAAAATTACAGATTGTTCTAGAAATCAGTTTTTGCCATATTTTCTAGAACTATTTTTGCCATTGGTTAAAAATTTCAAGAATCTTTTGTATACAAGAAAACAACTCAGCAGATGAATCAGACTAGTTTTTTTTTTCCAAATTCCATCCACTGAAATTCAGATGTAATTAAAAATAAACCTTAATAAAAAATGCTTTTACTGAAATAATTCAAATTCTTTACTATTGTAAACTTGTATATTTAAAATAGTACCTATGGTTGCACTTTTTTCACTTTTGTCTATTATTTGAAAGAAAAAAAAATTGAACTACATATTGCAAGAAATTCAATTTACTGCTGAAATTGCATCATTTCTTTAAGAAAAAAATGTGTGGTTTTGTCTAGACATAAAAGACAACATAAATTATCAGATAGGTTGAACAGAAATTAGGCACGCATAAATTTTTCACAACAAATAAGATAAACATATTAGCCTCATTTTCTTACAATGGAGAAAATAATATAAAATTTTATATTAAATTTTAATGTTTTAATACACTGTATAGTATCTGTTCTCCACATTTTACAATTGAAAAGGCACATGGTCCCAGAGATTCCAACCCTGCAGCAGCACCTTCCTCAGGGAACTAAGCTCATGACATTATCATATTGAAACACTGGTTCTTGAATAATCACCCAAGTTAATCAACGTCGAACCTGATCAGTACTTAGATAGGTGACTGCTTGGGAATACCAAGTGTTGTAAACTGTGATGTGTGGTTCAGAATTTGCAATCAGAGAGCCAAGTTCCAATTCCAGTCAGGCTTATTATATTCACTTCAGTACAAAGAATTTTTAAAACAGTATAAATCTACCACTTCTCTCTGTTATAGGTTAATTAGTATGATTTGTATCAATAAATCATTATTATCTCAAAAAAAAAATTCTTAAAATTACCTGCAAAAGATTGGTAAGTCCTAAAACAACCCTAATGCACTAAGAGAAGTAGTGCAGACACCAGTATGACAGTGGTCATCGGGACTGGGCAATTTTGTCTTTGGCCCACATGTAAACAAGAGGGCACCCCATATTAAAAAACATCTTGTGTCACATTCTATTTTCATGGGGAGGTCAGGTAAATATCAAATTTTTTTTTTAATCAAAGTGAGAGCTATTTGCCCTTCTTTTTTGACTTTTTGTGATAATAATTTATGCCATGATGATCACTTTTTGATTTCTTTTTAAAATACAGGGTTCCCCATAAAAAAAAAAAATTAAAAATTTTAGTTTTACTACATGATGAAAACAAGTGGATGTGCATTGTGGTGTGGTGGATACAGGCTTGGAATGAGAAATCAGGGAGCCGAATTCAAATTCCAGTTGAATTCATTGCATTCACTTATGCGCAAATACTCTTGAGAAAGGTATTAATCCATTTCTTCTCCCTCCAGTTATAGGTTGAATAACAGGACAGATTGGGTTCTATAGCCTTAGCTAGCAACCAGTCTACCGCAGAAAGCAATGGCAACCTTCTGCGAGATAATCTTCTGCCCAGTCAGTCATGTCTCTTTTGAGACATGATTGCCCAAGTGTATGGCAAGTAACTGACAAAAAACAAGTAAATAAAAATATATACATATAAAAAAATTGATGAAAAACAAGTATAAAATATTAACTTACTAAAAACAATTATAAAAAATTAACTGACTAAAAACAAGTATATAAAAATATATACATATAAAAAAATTAAATGTTTTTGTTTTAAGATACTAGATTTCTATCCTTTGATTTTGTTTCAAATAAATGTAAAAATAAAATTCTAACAATTAAATAAACTGTACCAAATTACCTGTTTGTTTTTTTTCTTTGTGGGGTACACTGTAGTTTGTATTAAAATATTTTAAAAATGTTTTTAAGCTTGCACACATCTTGTCTTTGGCTAAATATCTAAGTGAAAATCAAAAGTAAAAAACAAACTTACTTACAAATGGATGAAAAGGATCTGTGTAAAATACATGATAATGTTTTTTTAAATAATTGAAATATTTTGATAATTTTAGATTTCTATCTAATGATCTTAAAGTTAAAGAATCTTATTACTATAAACATAATTTTGTGGTTACACATGTTTTAGTAGCCATCTTTGTCTATTAAATTAACATCTAAATAAATAAACAAACTGAAATGCCAAGACAAAGACATGCACCTAGTAAAATAATGTTTACAGGAATAAGAAACTTTCTTCTTCTTTTATGTGCCCTGTCCTTTCAGGATGTAGGCAATCATGGTTCATGGTCTTCCATGTTTTCCTATCCTTGATGGTTCTTGTTACCCCACCAAACCTCTGCTCTGCCATCCACCTGCTCAGGCCCATTAAGTATGTTACACTCTGCTTTCCCTTGTCTCTCTTTCACTCTATCTGACACGTGAGTATCAGATTCTCCAAGCCTTCTTTCCTCATCACATGTCCCAGGTACTTTAGCTGTCTTTTCCTTATGTTCAATATTAATATCCTTTTCGTTTCCATCCTTTTCAAAACCTCATCATTGCTCACATGCTCGGTCCACGATATCCGCAGCATCCTTTTGTAGAATCACATTTCAATTGCTTCAAGTTTTTCCTTCATCTTCAATGAGATTATCCAGCATTAACTACCATATTGAAGAACAGACATCACATAACAATCCAGTACTCTCTTCTTTGTTTCTAGTGAAATTTTCATGTCCTTTAATACTCTAATTAGCTTCGCCATGTCAGTTCACCTTTGGATTTCTGTGTCGCACTTTTCATCTTTTGTTAGAAGATTTCCCAGGTATTTAAATTTTGTACCTGCTTGATTTTAGTATCCCCTACCTGTATTTAGCATTTTGCTCTCCTCTTTTTGCTGATGACCATGCATTCAGTTTTCTTGTAGTTTATTTGTAGCCTTTTCTTTTCACTTTCTTCAGCTAATTTCTGTGGGAGGTCTTTTAGTTTCCTTTCTGTGTCTGCTATAATCACTGTATCATCTGCGTACCTTATGTTCAGATTGTGGCCTCTGATGATGAATCCTGGCATAACTGCTAGGGTCCTCAGAATAGTCTTGCTGTACAAGTTGAATAGATCTGGTGAAAAGATACATCTTTGTCTTACACCTCTTTCTATCTTTGTATTACCTGTATATATACAGGCAGTTTGCTGCCAGTAGAGTTTCTTGATTAATGTCTTTCCCAAGTATGTTCAGGTTGCTGAGTATTTCTATCAATTCTTTGTGGCATACTTTGTTGAACATGTTTGCATAATCTATAAAACTTTAAATACCATTGATTGCTATATATATATATATATATGCAGGGTGTGATAGATGAATTGTCAGTTAAATTACGCAAAAATTAAAACACTGACATCCTATATTAAAAGATTTCTTGATACATTTTGAAATACTAAGATTAATTTTATTCAATAAAATTGCCATTGGCTTCAACCACAGCCTCCAGACAACTTCGTAATCTCCTGCATTTCTTCTAGACAGTCTCCTTATTGAAGTTGGTGAATGTTGCCATAATCCTTGCTTTCAGTTAATGTTTGGTATGACAAAAAGTTTTGTTAGTCTCTCACTCAACTGCATCCCACATGTAATAATCAAGGTAAGGGGTGATATGGTTACAGAAATTATCTGACAGCCACAACTGGGTTCTTTAACTTGTGTGGCATGGTACAGAGTCCTGTTGCTAGGCAGAGGGTCTTCCAGCAGCCACTTTCTTGACCTAAGTAGCACTACCTTCTGTGTTGAGTTTGAGTCCCTGAGAGACGAACGGAGGCATAATGTCACCACCACTAGTGATCACTTCAAAGACCTTTGTAGTCACAATTATAGTCATCCAGCTCTTTCTGATTGCTCTGCATTGTCCTCAGATTGACACACAAACACTCGGAAATGTTCACTTCTGGTGTGAATATAAATCAGTACAGCATGCTCTTTCCAAATTTCTGGTGGGGTGAATTTTATCATGGTGCTTTTTTTTTCTCACAGACCCTACTATACTGTGTAGTTGACAAAATCAAAAACAAACAACATGTATGTACAAAATTTACACACCACTCACTGTCTGTGTGTATGTACAGTTTGTTTCATGCTAAATGCAATCTTCAGGCCATGACAACTGTATTTAACAGGATACTGTTGTCTCTGGGTGTTGACTTCAATGTCCACTTTTATATTTACATACACTTTATTCCTGATATTGAGCACTTTAACCCATAAATATAGCATACCTTATGTATTCAGGTGAAGAGGATCCAAGGTTTTACGATTTTGAGTCCCCTGGCATTTATTTATTTTAACAGTGCCCAAAACAATAAATATTGTAGAGCTTATACTTATGAATTAAATATACATTGCAACACAAAAATTTCTATGTTTCGAGATAGAATCTTGTCATCAGGCAACGTTGGATGTTGGTTGTGAAAATGATTTAAATTTTTTTAAATGTAAATCATTTTCCCAACCAACATCCAACTTTGCCTGATGACGAGATTCTATCTCCAAACATAGAAATTTCTATGTCATAATGTACATTTAATTCATAATTATATATATATATGAAGAGAGAGAATATAAATATAGGAATCAGCATGGTAACTGCATTTCATGCTTAAATACTTTGAAGCATGAAACTGATAGTCACCATGCAGTGTTGATTCCTCTGTCTACACTGTCTATATTTATAAATATTCCATGTCTTATACTGACTATTCTCCCTTTGTAGATATAACAAATTTTAAACTTCTTAAAACCTTAGGCAGATCGAATAGTTTTACACACATATACACAATATATGCTGTAATTATTTATTTTACATAATCACAAATCAATAATCATTTGACCTTAAACTGCAACACATATATAAAGAGGATAAAGAAAAATATTCAATCGGATTAATACACACTTGATTACAACAAATATATAATTAATGCTGTTTTTCTTTTTAACTTAATGGATTTTTTTTTTACTGTTTTCCTCCTTTTTTTTTGTTATTTATCATTGATAGATAAATAAAATTCCTTATGGATTTTTATTTTTAAGCAAACTTCTATTTCATAAAAAAGGAAAATTCAATTTTTAACTCTGATTTTGATTGTCAGCTATGTTACATCGAACTGAGTTGTCACTTTCCTGGTTCATTTAAAACATTTAATGAAAAATTATGCTTAGAACTATCTTCATCTGCAAAAAATCAATCATTAAGATTCTTGAATGGGAAGTTTTTTTTTTTTAATCATTTCACCCCAAGCAAGGCATTCCACTGCCACTATAGCGCAGGGAGTTACATAAAGCGATTGGATATAGGAAATGTCAGAAGGAGGGTGATAGACGAGTAAGGAGGTACATCAGAAGAGTATTTGAGAGAATGGGTGCAAGTTAGTGTGTTAGGAGGTATCTATTGACCTTACATTTAAACTCCTGGAGGTTGTAGCTGTCGGGGAAGCAAGTATGCGGAAGGGAATTCCACAGGCGGGAAGTGCGAGAAAAGAAGCTGTTGGAGTAGAAATTGCGATTACATTTTATCGGTTTCAGTTGACATATGAGAATGACATCACTATGTTTTAGAAGAGTGTAGATATACTGAAATGTTGCATGCTTGCATAAACACACACATAAATAAGAGAGAAGAAGGGATGGTGGCAGAAAGACAGGTAAGTATGAAAAATTATTTAACCCATTAACCAGAATGACAGGAGTTTCTGTCGCTGCAGTTTTAATATTTAAGTTTAATAAAAACTACATTTTGTACTTATTTACTCCTTTTCATTATAGAGGAACATTAGCCATTAATTTAGATTCCAAAGAAGAGATTATTAAGATCCAAATTCTTTTGTTTTCAAATTTTTTTATTTATTTTTTCAAATTATAAATTTAATCAAAGATTTATTTTTATTTTTTTATTTAGTAAATTTTAACATTTTATTTGAAAAAAGAATGTTTTATTAAATTTCTTTTCTTTGTAATTTTCTTTCCGGAGTTGATTCTTAGTAAAATTTATATTTATAGATGTAAGTGATTTTCTTTTTGTCAGGAAGTGGGAGGTTCATTTTAGAGCAAATTGACTTTGCAGTTATTCTAGTTTTACACACACAGGTATGACAGGTTCTTGTATGATTTCTGAAGTTAAACAACGTTAAGCCTGGTCAGTAGTTAGTATCAGTGATCACTTGGGAATACCAGGTGCTTTAATCTTTGGTGTGCAGGCAAAATAAGAATTGGAAATCAGAGAGCCAAGTTCCAATTGCAATCGGGTTCATTATATTCAATTGCATGCAAATACCCTTGGGAACAGTATAAATCCACCTCTTCTCCCCTTATCTATAGGTTAATTACTATGACTTGTATTAGTAAATCATTATTATCTCCAACAAATTGTTAAAATCTAAAAATATTCTCTGGCTTTAAATAACATGTGGAACTCGCTCCCATATTCTTGCTTTCCTGACAGCTACAACTTCCAGAAATTTAAATGCAATGTCAATACTCATCTTGACTCTAGCCCTTCCCCCACCCCGTATATCCTTCCCTTTCTCTCCCCACTTGCAACTGTCATCACACCTGCATTTTCATATTTCTATTGCTTCTTCCTAATTGGTTTGTAATCCTCTTCTTCCTCCTCTAATTAATTTTCTTTCAGTTATGTAGCCCCCCGCATATCAGTGGCATTTACGCCTTACCAGGGGTGAAATGATTAAAAAACAAAAAAAAAACATGCAAAGGGTTGGTAAGCCATAAAAAAAACAATCAGCCACTTAATTGATCTTATATATAAGGCATCAAATTTAGTTTTTCACATAACTCTAGGGAGACACTATGGATGACAGAACAGCTACTGGGAAGGAAATTAAAAGAACATCGTTTAGAACTACAAAGGAAAAGAAATTGTTGAGAGTCATAACTGCCCATGTCTTAGGCTTGTAGCTTATAAAGCTGAGTAAATATTCAAAAGAAGAACAGATAATAACAGCGAAATTAAAGTTTATTTTCTGTACTGTTCAAAATAAAAATATCTTTTACAAAGCCAACAGCTGTCAAAATAGATAGAAAATTATTGTATGAACAAAAAAAGTATACACAGAAGATTTTCAAGGATTTTGTCAGTTGAGAATGGATTTCGAAACTACAATAATATGACCCCTCCATTTCAAAAAGTAACTTGATTCAAGGATAATTCAGAGAAAATTGGATGGAATTAACATCAAGTTTTTGTGTTCAAAATAGAGCAGACACCAAAGTAAAAATTTAATATATCTGTAGCTATTTTAAATTTATATATGCATAATTTAATTTAGTTTACGTTAACCCAATGTAAATGTGCATCCAGTTTTGTGTTCAAAATAAAGCCAACTCTAAAAGAAAAACTTGATATATCTGCAGACTTTTTAACTTTATCTCATCTATCTAAACTAATTTATAAATGGAACTTTGTCTTTGTGTGTGTCTGTTACCTATAGACACCGAAACGGCTGAACCGATTTTCTTGAAAATTTACACAGTTGTACTATAAGCATCTGCGAGTGTTCTTAGCTAGGTTTTGTGTCGAGGTACCCCCGATAAATATCAATAATAAAAAAAAATCGGGTTATATAAGGAGTGGTCCGATTTTAATCAAATTTGATACACTCATAGACAAAGACATAAGAAACGATATTCAGAAGTTTCAAGGTTACAGTTCTTACAATAGTGCAGAAAATCGATAATATATATATATATATAAATGGCAAGATGTTTGTGTGTGTGTGTGTCTGTTTATCTGTCTATATATCTGTATTTTTTTCAGCCCTTTTATTTTAGTTTTTGCTTCGAGTTTGGCTCTAAGTAGGTATAATAGTAATTCTTAGTCTCAGCTATGATACCATTTACTCAGAAGACTTATTTAGTCTTGAAAATTCAGTTTACAACGAAAAAAACTTATTTGATATCGATACCAGGAAATCAAAATTTGACTTACATCCATTCATTTTTCTTTCAGTCTACGGCTTCGCTTTAACTGGAAAAACTATTGCTTTTTAGTCTTTCATGCCAACGTCCAAAGAGTTTGAGCTCCAGGACCATGGATTAGTTTTAAAGCTTTCATTACACCCAAGCAATGCCGGGCTATACTGCTAGTATATGCATAATTTCATTTTATTTGTGTTAACTCAAAATAAATGTGCATATGTCTAGAACTTCAATTTGACAGTCAAAACTGAAAGAAATATCTGTAATTTGATTAACAAACAAAAAAAAATGCATTTAATTCTGTTAATATTTTCCTGCTTATTCATCTCATTCTCAGCTAGAAATGATATGATTGCATATTATAATTAGACAATTTATCTATGGTTTGTGTGTGTTTCTGTAAAGCAGCAAAAACAACACATTGTAACAATTTTTGTTAGTGCAGCACTGCTAAAATATTCTCACTTAGGGAATAAAGCAATTTCCAGGCCAATCAGGTCACCAGTTTCTGAGCAATTTTAATCAAGTAAAAATGGAATGAAAAAAAAAGAGTATTCAAGAGACATAACTCTTGTTTTATTAATTGCTAATTACGAAATTATTTCACTGAAAATAAGAGGACTTTTCTCGTGTATATAATTGTAATTATAAATTCTTTAAATAGAAAATGACATGACAATGAATAATGGCAGCAATTAACAAAGTGAAGATAAAAATAATCAAAATCAGACTTATTTATTTAATTTTGTTTTTTACCAGATATTACTATTAATAGGTAACATTTTTCAGAATTTAATGTCTTTATAAAAACATACCCCAGTCCTGTTAACTCAGATTCCGTGACTTCCTCTTGCTATAACATAACTTCCCTGTGATTTTTCTATCAATATTTTCATGGTACTTATTCTGATAAGTATCTTTTTTAGACAGTGGACTTTAGGAATTTAAGCATAGTATTAATTTAGCAGTTAGGTCACATTGTTTTACTGTTGAAAATGCTCAATCTTATTGTAAGTTCTAAAGTTTTAATAGTTTTTCTCCTGTACTTCTCACTTGTGAAAATCTCTTTTAGCAACTTGCTTTCCTGTCAATAAGATCTTCAAAAATTTAAACGCAACATCAACTGCCTCCTTGTATTCTGATCTTCTATTGTCCACTCTCGCCTCAACAGCATTTTCTTGCACTTTAAGTAATCCCTTATATCTTACTGATTTTACCACCTTTCTTAGGGTTTGTCAGTTAAGAGCCATATGTGATATACACTTTGGGTGATCATGTCTCTTTTGAGACATGACTGACTGGGCAGAAGATCATACTGCAGTAGCTTGCCATTATTTTCTGCAGTAGACTGGTTGCTAGCCATAGCCATAGAACCCAATCTGTCCTGTTATTTAACCCATAACTGGAGGGAAGAGACGGATTAATACCTTTCCCAAGAGTATTTGCGTGTAAGTGAATGCAATGAATTCAACTGGAATTCAAACTCGACTCTCCGATTTCTCGTTCCAAGCCAATATCCTCTGCACTCTTTCCCTTAGGGTAAAATGATTAAAAAAATACATTCATACAGAATATTATATATATATATATATATAGTTTTTTTTATAATTAATATTCATTGCTCTATTTTTATATTGAGCACTGTCTTTAAATTAATGTTTTGAACACTGCAAATATTGTCTTCGTTCCTTATTCATTTGGATATATATATAAAGAGAGAGAGAGAGAGAGAGTTTAAGCAAATGTTTAAATAGCTGTTTAAATTAATGCCTACAGACACATCAATAAACAAATATATTCCCAAAGATCTACTCATATTTAACATTATCAAATGTTGAAACAGGTCAGCACAGATGGGAATTATCTTTTAAAGGTTCCTATAATTCTTAAGATGAAAACTACTCAACACCAGTGGATAAGATAAAACGTGTATGACGTTTTTTTTTTCTTCTTTCCAGTCCATTTTGGAATTCATACTTTTCAGTCAATATATCCCACAATGTTTTATACATCTCTGAATATTTTTAAGACGACAGTCATAATATGCATGATAAAAATATTTGTGTGCCAAGTAATTTGTTTTCAAATGTGTAATTAGTGAAAAAATTAATCCAGAACAAAAATAATCACTCTTTTAATGTTGTTGAGTAAATAATACACCACAAGTATGTTTAGGATGTGGTTTCCAGTTTTCTCTTTTCCAATCTTCACTTTTTTTTTTTTCTTCAATTGGAGTAGATAGACTAAACTATCACCCGGTTCACACTCCACCCACATCTATTGAACAGGTGAAGAGGCTCATCCCTTGTTCCCTGTTTAGGATGTGGTTTCCGGTTTTCTCTTTTCCAATCTTTTCACTCTTATGTAGCCCCCTGCACATCAGTGGCGTTACTGCCTTGCTCAGGGTGATATGATTAAAAAAAAAATGAACTAAGCTAGATGCCTTAAATAAAGAACTCCAAGTGAGTCAAAAAAAGTCTGTTGGAATCAGTCAAGAGTATTTTTAACTGACATCATAGTGAATAACCTAAGCAAGACTTAATATCATGACCACTAGAAATTATAACAGGGGTAATTAGCAATTGAAACTTATACAAGTTATAATAAAGGTGACGAGGATATTGAAACACATACTGACATATAACAGTCAGTTAAGTGCCATATGTGAAACACGCTTGGGTGATCATGTCTCTTTCGAGACATGACTGACTGGGCAGAACATTATCCCGCAGTAGGTTGCCATTGCTTTCTGTGGTAGACTGGTTGCCAGCCAAGGCTAAAGAACCCAATCTGTCCTGTTATTTAACCCATACCTGGAAGGAAGAGACAGTATTTGCGCGTAAGTGAATGAAATGAATTCAACTGGAATTTGAACTCGGCTCCCCGATTTCTCGTTTCTAGCCAATATCCACTGCACCACAACGCACATCGAAGTTATAACAAGTACGAAAACAAAAAGGCTTTTTGTTTTTGGCACACATGATAATAGTGATGACAAGAAGAAATTTTGAACCTCATAAGTAAGTAACTCTGCAGTCGGTGTAGATGAAATTCATTACCAATTTTTGAAACACATGCCAGAAAAATCTCTTTTAATACTTCTGCAGATCTTAAATGATAGATGAAAAAGATGGGAATAAAAGGAAGAAATAATATTCAAAGTATGAAATGGAAACACAACATCAGACACACACAAGCAGGAGGCAGGAGTATCTGATTTATCAGTTATATTATTTATTCTCAAAAATATTAATACAGGAATTGAAAAATCCTTATATGTAAATGATCTCTCAATATCATAGTCATCCTCAAATATTTCTTTCTTTGAAAGATATGTACAACCATATTTGAATAACAAGATAGGATAATGAACAAATTAAAATGGATTCCATTTCTCCAAAACAAAAACTGCTTGTATGCATTTTTGCAAAAAATGAACTTACCACCTCAATCCAGAATTTAAATTAAATATACACTTAATTCCCATAGTGCAACAAATAAAAGATCTTGGAATTATACTAGATAGAAAACTTATTTTCAAGGTGCACATTGATTATCTTAAACAGAAATGCTTCTAGAAGTTATATGGAAAATGAATTGGGGTGCTGCCCAAAAAGTAATGCTCAGAAATTATAGGTTACATATCAAATCAAAATTAGACTATGGATGTATCATTTAAAGTGCCACACATAAATCCTATCTTGACAAATCGACAAAATCAAGGACTAAGATGAAGTGTTGGAACCTTCCAGACCTCACTCATGCAAAATCTCTATATAGGAAGCAATGAACTACTTATATCACTGATGGGAAAAACTATTCCTCCAATATGCACTAAAACAATCATCTAACCTAAATAACTTAGCATACCAAAAAATATATAAATATCTAGTACTATAGAAATAAACCAACAGCCATCCCTTTAAAACTTGAATAGAACAATAAACTTACACTACAGAAAATAGCGGATGAATGTCAAAGAATCTTAAATCTGAAACACAAGGCCAAAGAAATTGAGAAAAAAAATGTGTTCTCATACAATCAAGTGAAAAATGTGGAAATAGAAAATAATCCATGTTTCAGATGTGGAAGGTTACATGTTTGTCCCTTTAAGAATTCAAACTGCTACAAGTGTGGAAAAGTAGACATAAAATTTCATACAGTGAAACTAAAACAGGAAAAAGTTCTCAAAGAAAAAAATTGTACAGAGCATTTCAACAAAAAAAAAAATTACAGAACACCAAAGAAAATTTGTGCATGTAAAAATTAATAATGTGGATGTAAAAATGCAACTAAACACTGTCAGTGATATCACAATAATCAACGAAGCCACAGGGAAAAAAAAACAAGAGATCTAAAAAGGGGTTCAAAAGTTGCAAGCAGCGTGTCAGGTGAGAAGTTATTTTTTATTGGTGAAATGACTTGTAATGTCTCGTTCCATAACAAGTGTGTAAAAGCTAAGGCTTATGTTTTTAAAAAAATACTACAAACTACAGTATTGAGTGGATAGAATTATTTAAGCTGTGAGATTTATCTATAAATGTCAGTAGACAAACAACCCGTTTAAAAAAAAAACAGTGAAAATTTCATGGAAGAACTGAAAATACGTTTGCCAGATGTTCTAGTGGATGAGTTGGGTTGGTGTTCCAAATTCAAATTTCAAGTAAAAAAAAGGTTGGTGCAAGTATTTAAACTGAAACAGTGTACCATTCACAGCACTGGATCAAGTCAACAAAGAATTAGACAGATGTGAAAAGATAGGTGTAATTGAAAAGTTTAACCATTCAAAATGGGCAGCTCCAGCAGTGTATATAAAAACAAAAAAATAATAAAATTTCTGTTTTTGCTGATTTTTGACTAGGTTAAACAAGTATTTAGAACCCTATAACTACCGATTACCAAATCCAGTAGAAATTTTTTCAAAGCTGGATCTTTCTGAGGCATATTTACAAATACAGGTTGAAGAAGAATTTTCAGTGTTAACAACTACAAATACATACAAGGAATTGTGTAAGTTCAACCTACTTTCTTTTGGTATAAAAGTGGTTCCGGCTATATTTCAACAAGCTAAGAATATATCATGCTTGCAGATTGTGATTTTGCAGTTACTTATCTTATAAAAATATAAGAGTACTCAGTGAGGAAAAGTGCCAATTTTTTTGCCTAAAAGCAAGTACTTAGGATGAATCACTGACAAAAATTGTCAACATCAAGATCTATCAATGTCAAGTGCAATTAAAGATATGCCTCCCCCAACAAATGTTACTAGGTTATAAGCATTTTTGGAACTAGCAAATATCAAATTTATATAGCTAATATGCACAATTAAGAGAGCTCCACTAAACAATTTGCTTAAAAAAAGGTGTAAAGTAGAACTACACTGATAAATGTCAGAAGGCATTTGAAGAAATAAAAAAAAAATACTAATGTCAGACTTATCATTAGTGTACTACAATTCAAAAGCAGAAATTGTATTGGCTTCAGATGCTAGAGCTTATGATATAGGAGCAGTAATTCAACATAAATATGATTATGGTAGCATGAAAGTCATTGTACATGCTTCGTGTTTGCTACTAGTAACAGAAAAAGCTGCAACCAGATTGAAAAAGAAGCATTAGCAATAACATTTTCAGTGAAAAGATTTCACAAATTTGCACATGGAAGTTTTCAGTTGCAGACATCTATATCAATTTATGGTTTGAAATTCCTACACATGCAGTAAATAGATTACAAAATTGGTGTAGTAATTTATTAATTTACAATTTTAAGATGGAATACCAATCGACCAAAAAATTAAGACATGCTGATTAGTTATCAAGAGTGATACCAAAAAATACTGAATCATTTGAGGACAGTTATTGCAACATTAAAAAGTGAATTAGAAATTAAAAATATTACTACCCCACTGTATCACAAGGTTGAATAGACAAGCTAAACAGTTTGTCAATACTTTTAAGAAAGCATTGTAACAAACAGAATCGCTGTTTTCAAGAAAAATTAAATCAGTGTTCAACAAGTTGTTATCAAATCAAAAAAGAATAAGAATGGATAGCAAAAAAGATATAAAATTTTTCAAAATAGGTGATGAAGTGTTTTTCAGAGCATATAAAATGGAAACAAAATGTGGAAAGATAGCGTAATAATGTCACAAATTAGAAAGATTATATCTATGGTAAAAGGAAAAAAATGAGAAGACAAAAGATGTTACAATCAGTTAAAGAAAAGGTTTACTTAAGAAAGCTTGCAAGAAAGGAAGAACCTATGCGAGTACTGTATGATACTTTTGATATACCAACACCCCAAGAATTTGTTGAATGCTTGAGTATGATTACTAGAAAAAGGAACTGCACAGAAAAAAATGTACAGGTTGACTCAAAACATTAAAAAAATACTCAATTCACTATTTTGGCAAACTCACAAAAAAAAGAAAGGGGTGAATACTAATAAAATAAAATATTTTCTAATAAAAAGAAATCTCAAAAGGGAAGATGTTTTGGAGTAAATAATACACCCCTGGTAGCACAAATGAACTCAGCTAAATGCTTTAAATAAAGAACTCCAAGTGAGTTAAAAAAAGTCTTTTGAAGTCAGTCAAGAGCATTTCAGACAGACGTCATGGTGAGTAGCCTGAGCAAGACTTAATATTATATTATAACCACTAGAAATGAGTTATAACAATTAATCATCCGAAAGAACACTTTCTGCCGTCTATCAGAATGACTGATGCTAACCTCCAGGAGAGTGAATTGTTTCAACTTTTTGGGCCAATGTTCTTTGCCGATATGAAGTGGAAGTGGAAGTTATATCGAATCAAGTGCTAGGTCAGCTGCTAGGGAAGTTGGTTCGCTATGTTGTGTTAGACAATTTTTCTCTTCTTTTATCATTCTTGCTTTTTAGTAATGTTTTCCTTCTTATTATTCTCAGTAACCCTTTGTATTTTAGTGACTTTATTTAATGATTAGAAAGAAAAATCATCAGTCACCTGTCCCATGACTGGGTATGGTCAGAAGGTTGCTTTGCAGCTGCACAACTGACCAGTTCCTTTCACATATCTGGATTGAAAGCTGGAGAGCTATTTATTCATGTGCAGTAGACAAGTAGACCTGGCATAACTCATCCCTCTCCAGGTCAAGCCACAGCCAATGTCTTCTAACATAAAAGATCATCTCGGTCATAAACACATGGCCAATGATCACATTGAGTTAACCTTCTGCTCTGGTGACTGACTTCAGTTTAGGAAGCTCTCTTCCCAGAATTGTTGTGTCATCACCATGATGGCTACATGCATAGCTATGGAGTGGAATCCACCACATTATGCTAGATTGCTGTTGATCCTATAAGAAGGTTCATCTGCCCTTTGACAGGGCTTGTTTTATATCCTCCTGGGTACCTAGCCTCTGTCCTCACCAGAAAAGCCTGGTGGTGGAACCAGTTTAGTTGTCAATGACCCAACTGTGTAGCAGGTTGTACTGGGTTACATAGCACTCATAGAGTGAAATGACAAAAGAAAAATTCCGTTCTTTATATTTTATTTTTTACATTACAATACAAAAAATATAAAACTTTGATTTGTAACATTTTCTTAATCATAATGCCAACTGCCTTTACAAAGTAGAAATGTTCCTGTTATATAGTTTAATAAAAATATGAAGCACTTAACCTAATTTAGATAAAAGCTTGTAATTCATTTATAAAGTGATAATAATTCAAGTTATAAGAATTTTTTTATGAAGTGTGCTTTTTGAAGTAATCTACTGCCTTTAGAAAACAATTTACATGTGATTGCAAACCAATTCAAATGTGGAAATATTCCTGTCCCTGCCCAGCTACCCTTCATCTACAAAGCTTGGTTACCTGGGAAACAAAATAGACACTGTGATGAAAATAACAGAGATAAAATTAAAAGCATCATTTTAGAAAAAAGAGACTGTCACATTGGAATGTTGCCTCAGGATGCACAAAGAAAAAAGGTACAAAAATAAGATAAAAATTTAAAAATATATTTTTAAATTTTAAAGTAAGATAAAAATTAAAAAATGCCTTGCAAAATTCATTGCTTCAGAATATCATTAAATCTTAAATAAAGATAAAATGTTTTTTTCTGTTTCAAGGAATGACATCAGATTTTCCAAATTAAGAATTTTTTATGGATAAATATTAGTGAAAAACAGAAAAATACTGACTAAATTATTTTAATTTCACTTCTATGATACAAAGAACAGTAAATCATACCATAAATTGTTCTGTATACTTAGTCTACTTGTACTTACTACTCTGTGTTAAAATCAGGTTTTAATCTAATCAATAGACAATTGATGCTACTGCCATAGTTACATAACTTACATAGTTACGAAAAATGGTTTGTTCAAGTTTTCATTTAATCATTGTGATATATTAGTGAAAGATATCTGCTGATGCGGAAGAATACAAGAAGCAGTTTCATGACTTTCCTAACAATATGAGTGCAAAATAAGTTTAAATAGAATAAGGTTGAATTTATACCATCAATTCTATTAACTATGCCAAGGATCTCTGAGAGGATACCAAAGATATCAGAATAAGAGTAGAAGATTCTGTTTGTTCATTTTTTTTTTTACTTGTAAGGCACATTTGAAATCGGAGAAGATATCTTCCAAAAGATCAACAAAGTATGAAGAAACAAGAAAATTTTATTAGAAACAAAGAAAGTGTGTTGAATTATGTCAAACTATGCAATGTAATATGATCTTAAATGGCAATGAATGCTAGATAATCTCTCTAAAGATGTAAAAAAAACTTGAAGCATCAGAGATTTGGTTCTACCAACAAAGGCGACAAAGAGAGTATGTAAGCAATGATGAAGTTTTAAAAAAATGTAAATAAAAAGTTTGAGTTTGAGTTTTGTTTAACGGCATATCAACCTCTGTGTTAATGCCAAAAAGGTGGGGTTTTAAAGTATTTTTTTTTACTGTTCGGTTATAGTGAGAAGATTGATTTAGTCAGATTTTGATTAAAAAATTTTTTATTTTATTTTAGAAAACTGAAGAGGTTTTCTAGTTTTGTATTAAAAAATGGTAAAAACTTTTTTCCTTCAAAAATGTGTAATGGCAGTAATGTTTTTTCCTTCAAAAATGTATATATTTCTATAAAAGTATATTTTTATACTTTCACAGTGCTTTGACCCCAGTTTGAGGGTTAATTATTTGCCCATAGCTGGGACCCTAACAGGTGCTACCACTATGAGTCAGGGTAGACCTGGGAACAACAGCAATTAAGAGGTAGTTTCATGCTCTTCACAACCTATAATCAGAGGCCTTGCTGCTGGATACAGTTTGTAAACAAAAAGGATACTTGTAAAGGAAATCATAAAGAAAAAAAAGGATTAGGAGAAATTAATGCAGACATATTGGAGACAAGAGAGGCAAATGGAAACACTGAGTAACCAACCTAACAAGCTTATATAAATGGATGACCCAACAGAGAGCGATAGTAATAAGACAAACACTGCTAAGAACTAAAAAGGAAGATGTGGAAAGCCATGAGTGCCCATATAGTAAAGGCACACAGTATGTAAAAGATTAATTTCATCTCAATTTGGTTTTGCTTTTGTCATATCTTTCTAATTATCTCATGTAGATCAGAAATAAAAACATCTCTAATAAGAAAAACTAGTATTTTTTTATTCTCAAGGTTTCTCTTAATGTGATAGCCATCTTACCCATTAGGCAATGAGATTTACTGACTGTAGTTATTTAAATCTGTATATTTGTTATTTTCAGTGAACAGCTGATACAAAATCATCATTGTTTTGTTTTGGTGCTCCTGCTATATATATATATATATATTTGTGTATTTAAGCAGCAAATTGTCTTTTAGGCATGTCTCACTAAATAAATTACAAACATTATGTGTACTTATTTTTAATAAAATCTGTTCATTTTCATGAATAATCTTCCATGTATTATAATTGAAAGATTTCAATTATAATACACAGAAGATTATTCGTGTGTATGAATGGATTTTATTAAAAAAAAGCTGGCATAATATTTGTAATTTATTTAATCACACACACACACAGTGTGTGAGAGAGAGAGAATCTAAAGAATCTGCAATGTTATTGGCCTTGACCTAGCATCTCAACTTCAGTCACTTTCCTACCATTCTAATGTAAATTCTCTGTGGCTTTTCTATAAATACTTTCATGGTAAATGTTCTGATGAACTCTCCTTTTTGGTACCTAGACTCTATGAGTGTAAGCGCAGTACTACATTGGCGGCAAGGTTTCATCATTTTATAGTTGAAATAGCTAGTATTAGCTTATGTAATCATAATTTCTATGCTAATAGTTTCTTTTCTCACAATTTTCGCTTGTGGAACTGGCTTCTGGTGTTTCAGTCAACTTTGAGCTTCATAAATTTAAATGGAATTTCAACTGCTTTCTTCATTCCACTGAAGTTCTGTTCTCTTGCTCCCTAATGATTTTTCTTTTATTCTTTCACACTCAGTAACCACATGCATGTCAGTGGCATTGTTGCCTTGCTTGGGAAGAAATGATTAAAAACAAAAATAAAGACTTGTTTTAATATAATTTATGATCTACATTACTTACAAACTATGTTGGATGATCTATATTATAATAAAAACAACTAAAATTAAAATGAAGAAAAAACTTGTCAAAAATTAATAATTGGCAATAATTTAAACATTATGATTCTGACATCTAAAAGCTATATTAGCCAATATAGGAAACTGAAGAAATATATAGTATACAGTAGAACAGTGAATATTAAAACTCATAATAGTTGGTAACTTTGCATATGTCTTTTGATTACTGCTAGGATTTTTCAAAAGTGATGTTTATATGTTCAAGCAGAAACATGTTGTTTTCAAACTTGACAGCAGGAATCTTTTTAAATAACATGAAGTGCCTCAAAGCAAACTGTTCAAAGTAAGCAAAAATTGACATTTTAAAAAATGCAAAAAGAAAAAAATGCTTACAGGCAAATTACTTAACTGTTCTCAAAATTCATGGTTCCAAACATTAAATTAATAAATTATTTCAATTTCACTGAGTTTATCTTTTATTTTGGTTTTATTTACAAACATACCATCTATTACAAGACAAATTGCAAACATCAAATGTAACAACAATTACGAGATACAGCTTTTATATATACATATATATATCTATATGCAGATGACTATTTATGCTCTCACACCCTGATTGAGCACTCTAGAAGAATGGTAGACTTTGAAAAACAGTAGCTACTCTGGCATCTACGCATCATTCATTCAGCAAATAATTAGAACACTCTCAGCTATTGGGCGTGTATAATTATAATATACATGCTAAAAAAAAATCTACCTTCTTCTACCAAGCACCCATAGCCCAGAAGTAGAATCGCCAACTGATGCCAATTCAGTCGGGTTTCAATCCTGAGTTAAAAGCAATTGGAGTCTAACCGGACTGATGAGCTGTGATACAGCAAAACAGATCTGTCTGCAGATGACTATATATATATATATATATATATATATATATATTCATATAGAAAGGTGTGAGTTTGTGACCCTGGGTTTCACACTCTTGCGATCAAAAGACAAACCGATTAATTTTTTTTTAAAATTGGCTATATGTAGGGCT
Organism: Ascarosepion bandense; assembly: GCA_037127315.1. Classification (NCBI taxonomy): domain Eukaryota; kingdom Metazoa; phylum Mollusca; class Cephalopoda; order Sepiida; family Sepiidae; genus Ascarosepion; species Ascarosepion bandense. The sequence continues at coordinate 158,939 of JBBBDQ010000304.1, forward strand.
GCATATATTGGTGTATTTTTGTGAAAGTGGGAGGAAAACTTGTTGTCGTGACAGACACATATACACATTTGTACACCCATTGACGTGCGCAAAAATACACCAATATACGCAGCCCTACATATAGCCAATTTTTTAAAAAAATTCATCAGTTTTTCTGATGATCACAAGAGCGTGAAAACCAGGGTCACAAACTCACACCTATCTATATGAATATGTCAGCTCTATCACTGATATTGAGCGCTTTCAAATAAGTAGCACAGATATATAACATATAAATAATATATATATGTGTGTGTGTGTGTTGAGTTGTGATAATGTTTAGTGTCAGGATTGTTCTTTCAATGGTTTACTGATAAAAAGATATTTTGGCAAGCAGGTTTATTTTTAGTTGGAAAGTGCATGAGATAGAGACAGAGCATTAATAGGATTAAGCAGATTGAAATTAAACTCAACAAGTAAAGGACATTATAATGGTGCCTTTGAGAAACTTAGAAGTTAGCATGACTGCTCAGTTAAGTGACAAACTTCTCCATATTAATGCTATATATATATATGTATATATGGAGGACTCACCTATCAGTTTTCAGTGTATGAGGGTTCCGTAGCTCAGTTCTTAGAACCAAACAGCCAAACTATATGCACATACAATTTGATTATAGTGGTGAAGGGTTTTGCAGAACTGAGTACACTTTTCAGAAGAGCAAAATACAGAGAACCGATATACATAGGGTGTCATAAGGTCCCCGAACAAAATTCTTCAAATTTTGAATTCATAATTTTTCTTCTTCTAGAGCAGTTGCCACCCAAGGCTTTATATTTGTATTAATTGCATATCTTAAAAATTGTGTTTTTAGACAGCATCCCTCTTTTATACATGTTTTGTTAAAAATGACAGACAAGGTACTGCAGTTTTTTTTTATATCATTTTTCATGTGAACTTATCATTTTTTTCTTTTCAGCATATATATTATATAAAAATTGTTCAAATGTTTTACAAGCTCTTTTAGCTATAATTTTAACCATTATCAAGGATGAATCTTACTTTAATTTTAACTGAATATATACATTATTTTATGTATATACCTAGAGTTATAGGAATATTTTATTTTTTCAAACAAAACCAGCACATAATGACTGTGTTCATAGTTGATATCATTGAATGTTGATGTTTTCATTTATAATGCTTCTATTATTTTAGCCTTTTTTTTTTAGATGTGAATGATGCTATTATATTTGTATTATTGACAAATATGTTATGGATAGAGTTTGGTAGATCTCTATGTGTATTTAAAAGAGACTTAATAGAGCTATGGTTAGAGAGATGTAACACAAATTTTCTTGTTAAACATGTTGTAGTATATCCAATGTAGTTATTTCTGAATTTGGATTGATCAGGAATACAATTCTTTAAAGGAGATATATAATTTATCTACTGAAAAGAAAAATATTGAACGATCTCATGAAAAGTTATTAAAAAAAAACTTAGGCACAGCAAATTGTCTGTTATTTTTAACGAAATTTGCATGCACACTGTTATGGTGTCCTATTATAGGAATAGACACTTCCTCCATCAATAAATACTAATCTGCGTGACTTCTGGGAGGGCAGACATGTGTAAGTCGAAACGCAGTGTAACTAGACAGTTCGAATGTACATTTCTATCTACTGACTACTAACACTCTTACTTTATATATGCGTTCTGTTATTCTAATACAATGGTTGCACCTACCTCTTTGTTTCTATGTCTTTCTTCCAGGCTCTAACAGGCCACAACACATACAAATATATATATATATAAAAGGATGTATATAATAATTGTTATGAAAATAAAACCTTTCCACTTGTTAGTTATATGCATGTATAATGAAATTTTCTTATATTTGATCTCAATATCTCAGAAGATAAAATGGGATTTGTTAAAAAACATATTGAATAAAACTTTTTCTTCAGAAAATTAAATTCCCTTAACAAGTTGAAATTTAAACAATGAACTGTAAATAAATGACACATGAATATAAGTGGCTGGGAAACACCCTTAATGTCACTTCATATATTTTTTTTGGATGGTATATTGCAAACTTAGCTTAGAAAATTTTGTATTTTATATTGAAAATAATATGGTAATATTAGCTAATTCCTTACATAGAAACATTCTGCATTCACTGACTGAGAAAAAAATGCTACTTTCAGTCTAAATTATAAAATCTTTTCATTGAAACAATTTTTTAAGAAAATAAGTTTCCCCAAGTCTGCTGACTTATTGCTCTTTCCAGCATTGATAAGAGTTTCCTAAACAATGTTCTCTTTGAAATAGTATGAAATGTCAATGTCATCATTATTTATTATTTATGCTATGAGTTACATATGTAATCCATTTTCATTCCTCAAATGATGTGGTTTCTGTTATTTGGCACAATTCTTTGGGATCTATAGTGTTTAAAGAAGGATGATCCTTGTTGAAATCTGCACGCTCACACAAAGCCATTTTTAACCATCAATCTGACAAAGCAGTTTTATACAGTAAACAATTCAGATATTTCTGAATGAGTTTTGGCCTCCATATGAAACTCTCAATAAAAACTTAACCATGGATTGATTGAAGCAAGTGAGAAAATCAATCACCATGGAAATTAAGAAGGAAAGTGGAACAAATATTAGCAAACCTAATGCAAAGTAAGCAAAGTCAAAATCTACATCCACTAAAATAAGCATTAATTCAAGTGTTCAGGTGGCAAACTGGATAAATCACAGTGATTTTATTGAAAAGACTGACAATTTACTTTTTGTGTGAATTAAAAAAAAGGAATTGCCTGTGAAAATATAAGTTAATCAATATGACAGTTTTGGACTTTCAGGCTTGAATTGATTTGTTTTTTTTTATGCATATATTTATGTGTTTGGTATTTTGTTCATGTATTTTCCATTTTTATATACTTTTACATTGAGTTTAGAGAGGTCTCGTAATTAATTACTCAGACAATCAATTTGGTTAATGAGCAGACCTCTGGAACATGCTCGTATATAGAGATCCCACTGTACAAGAAACTTGTATCTTTTTTCTTTCAGTTACCAAATACAAATACTATCTGGAATAATCATGCCAGGAAGTTTTCAACATATAAAATAAGCAAACTAGTTCAAATGTTTCTGAAGAAATTTTTATACTAGATAACAAATGTGGAAAAAATAAAACAATCATTCCACAGAGAAAATCATTGAAAAAATAATAAACAAATAAGCATTGTTCAGGGGGTTAGGGTTGGGTTGAAGGAAATTTAGTTGTGGAGAGAAAAAAAAAAAAAGAAATCATTTAGTTGTACCAGCACTTGCATTTGGTGCGTAAGAATAAAAATAACAAATTTTTTAACACTAATTTTATTAAACATATTTACCATTTTGTTTAACTTTCATAATTCCATTCTCTCAGAAGTTTTTATCTTTCTCACTAAAAAAATGCACTAGGTAGCTTCTACAGTCTTCTAGAGAATTCATAACTTTTTCATTAAGTCAATTCTCTAAAGACAAGAATAAATAGTATACTGAAAGTGCAATATAATATTGAATGTATCAGTTTTTGCCTGCCCACTAAAAAACACACTGTTGAGTATTATCTCTAAACTAATTTGAAACCTTTTTTCATCAATTTATGTTTTCAATCGGTCTGAGAGCATTAACTTTTGATCAATCATCTGATTCACTAGAAAGAGTTCATCCCCTTCCAATCCTGTCTGTAAAGACTAGAATGAAAAGTAATCCAAACATGCAATGTCTGTCAAATATGATGGATGAGTGAAAACTTCCCAACCAAGACGGAATAATTTTTATCTGATCACTTTAATAAACATATGGTCAAAAGTCATCTTTTCAATTAAGCCATTCCAGATACTTTTCATCAATTTCTGTCTTCAATTTGTCTAACTGGGAGCAGTAATTGTTTGGATCAAACATCTGATTCTTTAGAAGGCTCATAATAGAAGATTTCAATCTCATGATATATACAGTATTGACATTTCCTTCAAAAGGCTGACATTTGATACAGTTAGTGGAGGTTCTTTCTTTTTCCCTACTATCTCTTGTATTGTATATTGCTGTAAAGTATCCACTTTTCATTATTCATTACAATTTGTTTCAAGAACAGAACATTTTCACTATGCTTAAATAGCTTTCTTTGTCTCTTAATTTATGCTGAAGTTACACATCAAAGCAACTAACATAACCAAAATGATTTTCAACACTTTGATTTTGGATTTTTTAAAAATTTTTGTTAGTGTTTTTGTTATCTGCTACATTGTATAATTTTGATTATTCTCAATGTCTATTTGATCATTATCAACCTCAGTTGGTCTACCTGACCATGGAGCATTGTTAAGTGGGAAATTTCTAGCACAAAATAATGCAAGCCACTTTTAATAAATATAATCATTCACACATCTTTTTCACCATTTTATTTGCTTCTTTACTTTTCTTAATAATGTTAATGTGCCAAAATTGTTTCTGTTCATCTATTTTCAATGTTAGAATAAAAAACATAACAGGTTTGACAAAATTTAAAATAAAAGTATATTTTGACATAACAGCTGCCATAATACAATTGAAAGTGATCATTTTGAATCACTCCTTCCTTAAGTGCCAGGTTGAGCCGATCATATCTAATCTTCGATTTAAGATTGAAGAAAAGAATTCCCACAATAGGCTGCTATTATTTTCTGTGCTAAACTCCTTGTCACTGAAACATATAATATAGTCTATCCTGCTATTTAACCCATAGCTGAAATGAGAAGAGATGGATTCATAATTTTCCCAAGAGTATTTGCACATAAACCAATGTAATGAACTTGACTGGAAATAGAACATGGCTTTCTGATTTCTCATTCCAAGCTATAATCTATTATACCAAAAACAATTTGAAGCTAAAAGCATCTGGTATTCCCAAGTGAAGGTCACCCACATAGGTACTGACCAGGGTCAACACTGCTTAACTTTGGTGATCAGATGAGAACTGGTCTTTAAACATGATATGGATGTAAGCTTCATTTTAAATAAAGTTATTTAAAACTTAATAGTGGTAATTCTATCTAATGATAAAAACTGAACAGACATATTGTGTCAGTCAATAACATTGAAAAATAAGTGGAAATACACATTTACAATAATTATAAAGTGTGATGAGAAAATTGCTACCATTTTATATTTTCTAATTTTGTGCATGCACATTGTGTTTTGTTTTTTTTGTGAACTGCAAAGTATAGTAGGGTCAGTTGGGCACTGTCTGTGAAAAAAAAAAAGAGCACCATGATGCAATTCACTCTGCCAGAATTTGGAAATGACATGCTGCACTGCTTAGCATTCACACCGGAAGCTCAAATATAAACATTTCAGAATATTTGGCTATCAATCTGAAGACAGTGCAAAGAATTCAGAAAGAGTTGGATGGTATATCCAGTCAACATCCTTATGTTTGGATTGATCACTTGTGACAGGAACATTATATGGTTATTCATCTTCCCACATAGCCTCCTACATCAAGCACCTTCAGGAGGTAATGCTTCCCTAAGACAAGGGTGCGGCTGTTAGAAGATCTTATGTCTGCACCATACCACACAAGAAGAACCCAGTCATGGCTGTCAGACAATTTCTGTGTCCCCATCACCCCTTACATTTGGCCACTTAACTCCCCAGACTGTAGCTCCCTTTATTATGTGTGGGGTGCAGTTGAGCAAGAAACCAACTAAAATTCCTTGTAACAGCAAAGGTAAACTAAAGGCAAGGATTCTGGCAGCATTCACCAACTTAAACAAGGAGACCCTTCAGAAGAGATGCAGGAGATTTCAAAGTCATCTGTAGGCCATGGTTGGAGCCAATGCCGATTTTATTGAATAAATTTAGTCGTTAGTATTTCAAGATACTTTTGTGTAATTTTGTTAAACGTATCTGTTAAAATGAGATATCATTGTTATTTTCAATTTTGCATATTTCAGACGACAATTTATCCATCGCACCATCAGTCATTATAAATACTGGTAACCATTTTCATATTTTATTGAAATAAAATCACAGATATAATTTGTATCGACATTACTAGCTCCTAAAGAAGGCCAGAGCATATAACGGCTGAAACGTCATGAAAATGGCAATGAAGAGGAGGAGGACAGTAGTTTGAATAATGTAAATAATGTAAATACTACCTCATCTCAAAAATACAAACAAATAAAATTCTATACTTAAAAATATACATTTAATTCATGTATATATCTATTTTATATTCATTGTTTTCTTATTTATGATCATGTCATGTGACATCAAAGAAATTTCTTTTCACCTAGACAAATATATAGTATATTGACCAAGCAGGGTACAAGGTTGCATGTAATATGCACTGAAGATCAAAGACATATTAGTAATAGAAATCTGTTAGAAAAGTTTGCTAATAACTGCTTCATAGTAAGACACATTTTATTACAATCTGACACAAGGTCATAATTCTGAAACCCCAATATGAATCATACTAGTCAATTTGCTAAATAGCTTATAGAAGTGTTCTCTTCCTGTCTCTAATGAACCAAATTATTTTATAAATGTCCTACTTATGAGTTCATTGGCTTTGTAGGATGTATCAGTCATGAGTCCCAGTCATCACTGCTAAAAAATAAAGATTTTAAAAACAAAACTACCAGACCAAAATTAATAACTAGCATATCCAACACAGAATTTATTGAGTCAATTGCTAATTCTGCTGTTTGGAAAGTTGGTTTATTGTGCTGTTCTAGACATTTTTCTTTGCCCAGAATCTATCTTACACATTTATAAGTTTACCATTTATCCATGTATTGAAGATTTTTGCCACATCTGGTTCGGTGTTTCTGCTGTGTATCTAGAAATTCCTAAAATCCAAAGTAGTTTCTGCAATGTTATTGGTCCTAACCTGACATCCTGGATCAAATCACTTTCCTACCACCATAACACAACTTCATTTTGCCTTTTCTAGAAATGGTGTTATGGTAACTGTTCTGATGAACTACCTCATTGGTAACCCTACTTCATGAATCTAAACATAGTATTAAGCCTGCCAGGTTTCATCATTTTACTATTGAAACTGCTATATGTTTTTATTAATAATTTCAAACAAGTGTGCAGGGATTACAGTGAAAGAAAAGGCTGGGTACAGTGGGTATTGAAGAAAGGATAAAAGATGAATGGAATTCAAGAAGACAGAAGATGGCAATTGAAGTTGCATTCAAAATGTAGCTATTAGAGAAGTAAAGAGGTGGTGTTGGTAAAACTCACCATAATTTATGGATAAAGTGCAGGTATCAGTTTATGTATTGGTTATAATAAAGAATCAATCTCCCAAATGTATATTATATAGCAACAACAGTCCATAATGATCACAAAGTAAGGGATTGAAGGTAATGTTGACAAGGTTCCTGAATATAGAGTATCCTCTTGGCATCTGTTGACCATGTCCATCATAGAGTATCCTCGCCACATGTAATCTGTTCAATGAAACAACATCAAAGACCATCACTCTCAAATCAGACACTCTCCCGAATTGGATTTAAACTCCATTACTCAGAAAAATATGGCCAGCTTTTATACATGTTGCCTTGAATATTTTGAGCTTCCTGGTTGGTTAAGCCTTCTATTGGTGAACTATGAAATGGGTTGACTCCTGGGGGTCTGCACAGTATATAATGGACACAAAAAGTTCAACAGGAGGGAGTTCTACAGGCGAGAAATGCGAGAAAAGAAACTGTTGAGTAGAAGTGATGTTTACATTTAACTACTTCAATGGTAAAAGGGTGGGACCTAGATGCCAATCTAGTAGCATGCTTAAACTTATGTGGTCAGGTCACCAGGGAAAAAGTTCAACAGAGCAGTTGACATAAAAATATTTATAAAAAAAGACAGAGGGAAGCCAAGTCATGTTGGTGAGAAAGTAACTGAAGTCAGTATGCCAAATCAGGATCGATCATATTGCAGATCCTTCTTTAAATGTTGTCAAGAACCTCGAGATGAATAGCAGGAACACCCAACCAGATATGGTAACAGTATTTAATGCACGGACAAATGGTAGATTTACAAATGTGCAAAATGGATTAATTCTATTCTAATTGCTTCTTTTATCCTCAACACTTTGCAATGGAACTCTCTTCCAGCTTCTTGCTTTGTCAACTATGATCGTCAAAAATTTAAAAGTCAATCGTTATATTCTGTCTTTTGAATTCTGTTCATTTATTGTCCTTTTTACTGAATAACATTTTCTCGATCTCCTAGATGTAATAAGATCCAAGTAGGCATATATGCTGATGACACTACAGTTTACTCTCGCAAAATCTGCTGAGGCTGACAAAGCAAACCTTGCTGCCGAGACTGAAAAGGATCTCCAATCTGTGGCGGACTGGGGTAAAAAATGTCTTGTGAATTTTAATGCTTCCAAAACGAAACTGCTATCTATTAGCCATCACAGACAATCGCTCCTACCCCCCATTAGCATGGATCAGGCTAGTCTTCCTAAAAGCAAAACACTGTGCTTCCTCAGCTTAACTCTCACAACAGACCTCAAGTGGAATGACTATATAAAACCCATAACTAAATCCGCTGCTAAGAAAGTCAGTTCTCTGTGTAAGGCCAGGAAGTTTTTTCCACCTGAAACAATCCTGCACATATATAAATCTAGCCTCCTCCCGTGCACTGAATATTGCTGCCATATCTGGTCGGGTGCTCCTGCTATCCACCTAGGTGTTCTTGACAAAATCCAACGGAGAATCTGTAATGTGATAGATTCCAACTTGGCAGCTCAGATACAGTCACTTTCTCAATGGTGCAATGTGGCTTCCCTGTGTCTCTTCTACATATACTTTCACGGCTTCTGCTCTGATGAACTTAGATCACTGGTGCCCCCTATATAGAAATTTACTCAAGCTACAAGATTAGCAACTAGGTCCCACTCTTTTACTGGGAAACCAATAAATTGTAAATGCAAATTCTACTCTAGCAGCTTCTTTTCTTGCACTTCTCGCCTGTGGAATTCCCTTCCATTTACTTGCTTCCCTGACAGCTACAATCTCCAAGAAATTAAATGTAAAAATCAATAGTCATCTCCTATCTCACTAACCTGCATTCGCTCTCTCATGCTCTTTTCTCCATCCACTCTACTTTCATCAGTATTCTCATTCTTATCTTACCCATTTCCTGACACCCCGTATAACCTGTCACTCTTTCTTATAACTTTCCTCCTATGTAACCCCCTGCAAAACAGTGGCAGTAAAATGCCTTGCTTGGGGCAATATGTTAATAAATTTCACTCTCAGTAAACTACTCTATCTTAGTGGCTTTATTACCTTGCTTTGAGTAAAATGATTTTTTAAAAAAAATGAGCAATGTATGGCTTAAAAAAATACGTTTTTGAGTTATAGAAATAGATTGTTATAGATAGGATAAAATATATTAAGACCTTTTATTCCTCTGTAGGTGTAGAAGTATAAAGCTTATTCTATTTGGCATAAGGTTCAGAACATCTGTGAATAATGAAAAGACAAGAATGATTGATGAAAGAGCAGGGTGGGCCCAAGTCAGCGAATCCATTATAACAGATCAATAAAAACAGCAAGAAATAGAAACTAAAAATAATCTTTCTTAATGTAAATAACATTTACTATAGACAAAACACAAAGCTGGAAGGCTATGAAAATGAGAATGTGAATTCAAAAGAATCCATTATTCGTGTATTCAACACTAAAGAATTAATGGATTCCATTTTTTTAATCCGACATAATTTTATTACTTCAAATGTTATTTTTAGTGAATACCAGTATTTGAGCAGATGTGCTGTTTTTGTTTTCTTTTTATTGCTTTTGTTAAACAATATTTTGTCTACTAGTCTGCATACTCAATAAAAGAAAGATTCAAACCTTTGTCCACTTCTGCAGGATGGACCACTGTCTGATCCAGCATGCTTTTACCACTCATCTAGGAAGAGCTTCTATTTTGCCTTGACGTCATCACATACTTATTATTGACGGTCTGAAGGATCAGAGACAATTATTATGGTTTTGAATTCGGTGTTGTTTTACTCCTAGATTGGTTGCCAAACACAGAGAGCCCAGTCTGCTCTGCTATTTATGATCTAGCTTAGAGGGGAAGAGATGGATTCATACCTTTACCAAGAGTAATTGTACAAAAGTGAATGTAATGAACCTGACTGAAATTTGAACTCAACTCTTCAATTTTTAATTCTGACCCACTATTATCCAATCATGTATGTTTGTTGGGTGTGTATGTATATAGTACAATTAAACAACATTTTTTAAAAAAACATAGCCATGTAGGTAATATCAGACAGATTTTAGTCAACAATACAATAATCCTCACTCATACACACAGTAAAAAGAACCTTCAAATATTGGAGGCCATCTACATTAGATCCAAACAGCCCACACTTAATAAAATCACATTTAAATCTGGTCATAACACATTACATTGCATTTAAATATATGGTTCTGTTATCATTTCGAGCTCTCATGCGGTGTGATGTCATAGAACCGCATTACAAATTTACGAACTGCGTTTGCTATTTTTGCTAATTGTTATCATTGCTTAGCAAAGTTTTATGTCAACACAAGATAAAATCGTCGCTGATGGTGGATGTTTTTATGTTAACGTTCTTGTAACCTCTCTGAAGATGGCTCATCTGAGCCGAAAGCTTAGAACCAACTTAATAAAAAATTATCCAAATGTTGGAGAATTTTTGTCATTTATTTCACCTGAAATTAAAGCCAAAATACGATGTTTAGAACGGCTCATGATTAAACATAATAGACATTAATTGTCTGTTATATTTAACAGTATATGTTTAAAAAATTATCTGCTGCCTTCATACACTATATATATATATATATATATATATATATATATAAAATCCAGGTGAAGAAGACTCAAGGCTTTACTATTTTGAGTGACTCGGCACTTCATTATGAACAGTGCTCAATATAATAAATATTATAGAGCTTAATATAATCATATAGTTATAAATTAATTGTACATTGCAACACGGAAATTTCTATGTTTAGAGATAGATTCTCTTCATCAGGCAATGTTTCATGTTGGTTGGACAAATGTTTTACATTTAAATACAAAAACTTTCGGCTTGTTGTTTATATATGTGGGAAGATATAAAATTTACATGTGTGTTTCTTTTAAGTAATCAGACCAAAGATTTTGTACAACCAACATCAAACATTTATTCTGTTGACTGCACAGTATAGTAGGGTCAGTTGGGCACTGTTTGTAAGAAAAAGAGTATCATGACACAATTCACTTCACCAGAAATTTGGAAACAGCATGCTGTACTGTCAGGCATTCATGTCAGAAGCTCCAATAAGAACATTTCAGTGTTTGGGTACCAATCTGAAGACAGTGCAGAGGAATTGGAAAGAATGAGTCTAATGATTATTACAAAGGTATGGAAGCTCAGAAAACTCACATGGATCATTCTGATAAGAAAAGAACTTTTTGTTGTAATGTCTGCATTTACACACGTGTATGTATGGCTGGCCATGCATATCGAAAGATGCCTGTCTACTAGGGCAGATAGCTAATCCCCATTGCAGACAACTGCTCTGCCACATTTGTGTTTGTTCAACACCCACAAAGCCCATCTGCAGTTTAGTATACTGTACTATGCTGAGCAGACCTTACTTACAGTTTCTGGGAGGGAGTGTGTTATCTTGCAGGAACAAAAGTCTGAACAAGGCCACTATGACTTGTGACTTAGTGCTAGTACAACTATCAACAGCTCCCAAAGAGTCCCATATACCCAATTACACTCACAAATCTTGGGTAAACCCATGGTTTTCAGGCATTTTGCAACAGTGTCACACACTGAAATTGCCTCCCTCAGATAGACAACATGAAGAAGTCACCTTCCTGACAAATCAACTATATATATATATATATATATATACCATAATGTAATAACCATATTATGCATATATATATATATATATATATATATATCATAATATAATGACCATATTACATACAACCATAATATAATGACCATATTATACATATATATAGATATATATATAAAGCATTATTAGTTTGAAGAATTAATTTTGAGGGAAAAACGTATGAGAGATTTTCTTCTATTTTGTCATTCAATTTCTCACATGTGTACTAAAAAACTTCATAAAGCTCATTCTTTTAAAGTTCAATTTAACTTGGTCATTCATAGAAAAATAGCAAAAGAAAATGTTTTATCTGCCTTTACTATTTTTGTTGGTGCAGGTATGCAAAACCTTTTCATTTTGTTATTCTTAAAAGTAATTTGCTTTACTTTTAGACTGTAGTTAGTTTTGTCATTATAATGACTATGGATCCTTTAGATCTTTTTGATGACTTTTCTTGTCCTCTTACTTTTTACAGTTAGTATCTCAAAGGCTTAACATTTTTGGGGGGTGGGGTGGTGTAGATTCAGGATTTATACAAATTATTGAGTAGTTATTTTTTTAAGTGTCTTCTGTATCAGTTCTATATTATAAACCATTGTTGAATATTTAGTGACACCTCCATATCAGATGTCACTTAATACTTATAAGTAAACATGCACAGTGTTACAATAACAATGGAATATCTCATTATTAATTAGTAAATAATCAGAACTGGTTGCTAATACAATACTTATTTCAGGTTAGCTTTTATTGGATATTTTTACTTTGATGATTTTATACAATAGTATCATTTTATGCATTTGAAAATTTAGTTAATTGTATCAATAAGAACCCAGATTACTTACATAGAAAATATAAGCAATTTAATTTTAAAATAACTTATTTTGACAGTACAGGTAAAGTACTTATTAAATTGAAAGTACTTATTTTAGCAGTACAGGTATCTAAATTGGCATTTTCATATTTAACAACTAAAGTCTACTAAAATTTTGTTACAACATGCTTCAGCATGTTGAAATCCTCATAGTACTTAGTACTGTTGAAGATATTGCTAACATATTTTATTGAGATTTACAAACACTACTTTTCATTCAATTTCACAAATCAATTGATGAAATATAAATCCTTAAAGAATAGATATGCAAAAATTATATTACATTTTTATTTAATAAGTATTTGTTATTTTAATCATTAAATTGTTTTTAAAATGGTGGTAGTATTTTGCATGTTAGATAATAAAACTTTTAATTTTTTCAAAAAAAATAAAATTGATGAAAATTTATTGTACAAAGCTATACACCCAAGTAAAACCAACTGTACTTTGTAACCCCTTACCGGTTTACACTTCTCCCCAAAATTTATCTTCGATTGATCAATGTATGGCTATTTTAGAGGGTGTGCCAGATGGATGTAATAACAGAAGTCACAGATATATAGATAGATGAATTAATAGAAGAAAAGATATAATGGCAAAATTTTGTTTTTCATAGACTTATGGTCAAAATGTGTGTGTCTACAGGCTTTATCCTTGTTTTTAATCTTAGATAAATAAAAATGTTTTCAACATTTTTTTTAATAATATAAATGTTTTTGTTACTTTACCTTTTAAGCACCAAACAAGATTAATTAGGTCTCCTTTTTGAAATTCACACTTTGTCTTCATTTTGTCATCTACACGCTTCTGTATTTCTAAAATCAAACTAATAACATTTCATCATCAGAGCAGACCTGGAGTTTTCTCCAGTCATGATGAATGGTTGTATTGTCAATCGGGATTCAAGCTGATATCAGGCCTCAAGTAGAACTCATATATACAATCTATTGCAAAAGATGCTGGAGAAATGGTTGGTTCCCTGCTCCAAAATGTACCCAAGTCCTGGCTGCTATTATTACAAGAGTCAGATCAAACCAAAAATGGAGTATTGCTGTCACATCTGGGTTTGAGCTGCCCAACCATCACTTTCTAGGCTCAGAAGAATTCAAAGGCATCTGTGCATCCTTAAGTGATGAACTGTCTTCTAATCTACAGTCTCTTTACAACAGATAAAATGCTGCTAGCCTCTTGATACTCTATTTCTATTTCCATAGCAGATGTCTGAGCAAACAACATTCTGTGGTTCCACCAGTTCAGACCTTCACAGCTAATACCCGCCAGGCTACATCAACATATTAACTCATCCTCATTCCCTTCATATTTCACTGATGTGGAGGAAGCTTCACTCAGACATCTTCTTCCCCAGAATTGTTAAATTATGGAATAGACGACTGAGAGGATGCCTTCCTAACCTCTACAATCTTAAGCTCTGTAGAATAATTGGCCATGGTTAAATGTCAGTCAATTTAGTGCCATACATGATACACGCTTGGGCGATCATGTCTCGAAAGAGACATGACTGACTGGGCAGAAGATTATCCTGTAGTAGGTTGCCATTGCTTTGGAACCCAATCTGTCCTGTTATTTAACCCATAGCTGGAGGGAAGAGATGGATTAATACCTTTCCCAAGGGTATTTGTGCGTATACGATTGCAACGAATTCAATTGGAATTCGAACTCGGCTCTCCGATTTCTCGTTCCGAGTCGATATCCACTGGACCACAACACACATGGTTAAATGTAATAAGCAGAAATGTCCAACAAATAGAATTGCAAAGTTTGCAATAAACAATAACAAATGAAAGAAAAGAAAACGGGGCAAAAAAATATAAAGCAAGCAAAATATGTATGCGAGATAAAGCAACAGTGATAAGGCAAAATGTTTACAAACTAGGAATGGTACTAACACACAAATGGGGATACTGACAAGCGCTCATATCATTCTGACTTCAAGACAAAAAAAGAACAGAACTGAGTCAGATTAGACTGAGAAATTATGTATTTTATTGATAAGAAATACTCTACCGGACATAATTATTAGGTCACCTCAGTGTTTTAAAAAATGATGTATTTTACACTATTTTTTAGTATTTATTGCCAAGTGAATAATTGTAAATGATAATAGAATGGTTCTTTTGTTAATACTGTACAATAACATGTGCATCAAATGAATTTATAAATATTTAATTATTACCTATATTGCAGTTTCATCAATGAAAGAGTGAAGAAAATTTAGGGTGATTTGGACAGGTTCATCTTTGCTTCCTTGCCTTGTAAAATTTTGCAAAGTAATAATAACAAAAGAACCATTCTATTTTTATTCTGAATTATTCACTTATCAATAATTATTAAAAATAATATGAAATCCATCATTTCTTTTAAAAAAACTGGGGTGGCCTAATAATTATGGCCAGTAGTATATATCCCAGTATGCATCTGTGTGTTTTTCTATAAATTTGGGAAGGGAGAAGTTTTTGCAGTCATTCCTGCTAGAGCCAACAATCTCTTCAAAGCAAGGACAAACTGTTATCTATCTTACATATCCTTATAATATGCATCTCATGCTCCCTCTCTGTACACCCTGACAATGACTCCATTTAGTCACCCTGTACCTTGAGTCGTTCTTAGGCCTTATAAAACATTCTTTTATCAATGGTATTTAGTTTCTGGGGAATCCACAATTTTCTATTCATGACCTCCACACATCAGTTTATGATTAATTCATTTTCTATGGTTTCTCAACACTTGGCAGGTTATTTAAAGCCAGAAGATATTTTTAGATTATGAGATCCTTTTAGATTTAAACTGTAAATAAAGGCCTCTGATTGGGAGGTTGTGAGGAGCATGGAACCACCTCTTAATTGCTGTTGTTCCCAGGTCCACTCTGATTCAGAGTGGTAGTACTCTATTACCTATATATAAGCAAATAGTTAACCCCCAAACTAGGGTCAAATGAAAAGTATAAAAATACACTTTTATAGAAATATATACATAAAAATACTTTTATAGAAAAATATACATTTTTGAAGGAAAAAATTATTCTCAGTAAAACATTTTTAAAACAAAACTAGAAGACATTTTCAGTTTTCTAAAATAAAAAGATTTCATTAAAATCTAAGTCAACCTTTTCACTATAACTGAACATTAAAAAAAAACAACCTCAAAATTCCATCTTTTTACCTTAAATAACCCACAGAGGTTGACATGCCATTAAACAAAACTCAGACTCACTTTAGATATAAGAATGATTTAGTGATATACGTCTTATGAATTAACCCATAGAAAGGGAGGAGAAGAGATGAATTTATACCTTTCGCAATGATATTTGCACATAATTGAATATAACAAGCCCAACTGGAATTGGAACTCAGATCTTTGATTAAGAATTCCAAGTCATTATTCATTAAACCACCTGGTGTTTCTAAGCTGTCACCCATCTAGGTACTAACCAGGCTTGATGTTGCTTGATGATGATTGTATGGAAACCATTGTTTCAATGCTACATGGTTGTAATCCTCCACACTTCAGGAAAAGAAATGCTGGTGTCAAAGTTGTTAAGCCAAGATGATTTAAATTCTACGTTTTTTTAGATTTTTTCATAAACAGCTCAGCTAAGACACTTTTTTTTCTAAGTGATTTGGTACATTTCAGGTAAGACTGAAGCAATAATCTTAATATTACCTGATATTGCAGCAAAAACAAATATTCAACTTAGTTATTTTATTATTAAGTTATTATTTGTTGCAATCAATACTCTATCACTTGGTACCCAGAACTATAGTTTTCCAAGACTGCTTAGAGGCACTGTCTTCCAAAAATATTCCAGTTGACTATATATTTTTGGCAAAATACAATCTTTTTTATTGCAATTACTCGATATATATATATATATTTGTTGGAGTATGCCTAAAATACATCCTTTGTAATGCTTTCATGTTTTTCAGACATAGATAAAAAATATTCAAGACTGAGATTTCAGATTACATATAAAGTTTAGTTAAGATCATCCCAGGTATCCAAGAGAAAAATCACAGGCGTACATATTCATTCATATTATCTAAACAAGAGGTTAAACTGCTCTAAGGTGGAGTAGACATTAATAATTAGTTTTCATTTATACATCAAAAATTGTAAAGGAAAGGGAATATTCTGCTTTTCCGTTTCACAAACCAAGAATAGCCACTTATAAATAATTGTGATCTATTGAATATTCAAACACTTATTACTGACAATTTTTTACAACATTATTCACTGAGGTAATATTTATTCTCATGAAAGTAATTACTTGAGAAAAAAAATGACTTAATAAGTTTCAAAGTCCCAAACATTTGTTTAAACTACAAATTTATTTTTAGTCTTCTAAAAACTGATGAAACAATACAAGGTACTGAAAAGTTTTCGGTCAGTCCCTTTCCCCAAATTCAATAGAATGAGGAATTTGCATTATTTACAGCTGAACTAATAGCCTCATTTTTCTTCTTCTTATTCCAACTTTTCAGTTGATATAACTTTTGATCTTCTTCAGATTTCTCTTAATCCAAGTAACTATCAGGTTACTTCAAACTGAACCCTTTATTTAATCTGTAGGAGTGGACTGTTCTCATTCTACTAAACATGTCAAGGGATTTTTAGCTTGTTCCTTTTAGAGCTACTCAGTTATTGCTAGTCCCATTTCCATTGTGTTCATTCTACCTCATCCAGAGATTGAACTTACAATTACGAGGCCACCAAATTCACAAATCATTTAGGCTATTGTTGTATGAAATGAGATGCACTTAGATATGGGCAGCAAAATGCAAACAATCTAATTATGCAGATTGAATTTAAGTGTTCAATTTTAAATTCCTTAAAAGTTATCCAGATTGAAAGACACCTGATAGGTCAGAGAGCAGAACAGCATTAAAAAAAAAAAAAATGACATCAGTTTGAATGTAAGTAATGTAAATGACAAGATTTGGTGTTGAAATACTGATTTTTGGAAGATGGTCAGACTGAAAACTTTTCAGCAAAGATTAAGGGATTTTAATTAGTCAGGAAAATAACTTTTCTGCTTTAATTCAGAACAATTGCTGACAAAGAATTAGTATAATGCAACACATCTATTGACAGATTTTAAAGTGCAATAAAATGTCATCATTTTCATGTGTTGAGAATTTGTCTGCGTGTGTGTGATTTTATTTCCGTCTTGAAAAAGCAAAATTTGATTCCAGCATGATGATTGAATTAATGGAAACCTTATGAGCAATGTGACTAATTAATAAAGATATGGCAAAAAATAGGGCCAACTTAACAGACTAAATATATCTGAACAGGATTCAAAAGAAACAGCTGTTTAACATAGCCTACATACAAATTACGATTTTAAAAACAAAAAGAGTAAATGCAGTGAAAGAGCAAATAAAATTTTAATGAAGACATACAATAGAATGTTGTGATGGCTGGAGTTTTCCTGAAACCTTATTTAAGAATTGAACAAAATGAATATCAGAAAAAAACTTATTTATCTCTGACTAAAATAGTGCCTCTTGAATGAATAATAATAATGTATATTTTTTCTTTTTTTTTTTTGCATTTTTTTTTCTTTTCAACTAACTCTAGTTACAATTTTGTTTAAATGTTATGCATTCATGGGCAGTTTTAATAAAAAAAAATATGTATACAAATTAACTGAAGGTACTAATTCAAATTTACATTATAAATATTTTATATTTGCATATATATGTGTATATACAGGGTGCAATGGTTAAATTGTTACCATTTATATTTTAAATTTTGTGCATCCACATTGCTGTTGATTTTGTCAACTATATAGTATTGTAGGTTCAGTTAGGCACCATCTGTGAAGAAAAGAGAATTGTAATGCAATTTACTTTGCCAGAAATTTGAAAATGGCATGCTAGACTGCTTGGTATTTGTGCCTGAATCTCTAATATGAATATTTCAGTATGTCCGGGTGTCAATCTGAGGACAGTACAGGGGATTCAGAAAGAGTTGGATGAGTCCAATGGTGATTATGAAAGTATGGCAGTTTGGAAAACTCACTCTGATCATTCTGATAAGAAAAGAACTCCTGAATTTGTTGGTGATGATCTTTGGCTCAACATCAAGATATCTTGAGGAGGTAGTGCTGCCCTGAGTCAAGAGGGTGATTGCTGGAAGATTTTATGTCTGGCAACAGAACTCTGCACCATGCCACACAAGCAGGAGGACCATGTCATGGCTGTAAGACAATTTCTGCAACCACATCCCACCTTACATCTGGGCATCTTACTCCCCAGACAGCAACCCTCTTACATATTATATATATGCGGTTCTATTACATATTATATATATATATATATATATATATATATATATATATAAAATAAAATAAATTCCAATGTTCAAATCAGTTGTATGGCCATTTCTACATGAAATCCCAAAGAGAAATTTCACACATCATCAGTTCAAAAGTAAGGTTTTCGAAAAATCTAAAAATAGACATTGATTTCTGTCTACTTTCTTTTAATCCCACCCCTTTAATTTTTCTGTGATGTATATATTTTTTTTTAACTTCCACCTGTAATATATCTTGCATATTGAAATAAAAAGTTGTCGATGATGCGTGAAATTTCTCTTAGGGATTTCATGTAGAAATGGCCATACAACTGATTTGAACATCGAAATTTATTTTATTTTATAATTGGCTCTGTAATTTAACCACCTTGATCATTTTTTAATATTAATGTAATTAATATTAATTCGTATTAGTTCTTTGGGATTTACCTTCCTGCTTATCCTTTTGGATTAAAGTTTTATATTAAAAAAAAATATATCAATATATATATATATATATTTTCATATATTTTTTCTACAACTTTGGTTATAATAGTATTCTCTTTAATTTATTACACTTGAGAAGCAAGGGACTAATTTCTTTGTAAATTCCATGCCTAGTTCTATTCCATATGTATTAAGCAAATAAAATTAAAAAAAACTTAATCAGGATTTAAAGCTAGTAACAACAAACTTTGATGAGATAAAAATAATAGATTCCTGTATTTAATATCTTCATTTAAACAAATGTAGCATTATTTTCTGAGTTTGTAACATGAAGATTTTCCATCATCTATTCATGTACATTTTTTTTAAACTGTTGTCCTCATTTTAGTTGTTTCTAAATCTACATTTTGGTTAATGCATTCTTCTGTCTTGTTCAGGTTTATATTGCATCAGGAGTCAATAAAAGCCTCTTAAAAATTTGGGCAATGACTTAGAGAATGAACCTTACCCTCTACTTACCTGACACAGCTGCCAGGTAGGTATGACCAATTAAGACAAGCTTAGACATGCTAAGACAAGCTTTGTACCCAGTTACTGTGTCAGTGGGGGTTGGTAATCTTTGAAGTGTGACTGCACTTGGGTTCCCCACATAAAAAACTGACCTTGTATCACAACTTACTCCAGTGGGGAAGCAGAGTAAATATACTTACCTTCTATAACAGGAATCAACAAAAAGCCAATTGATATAAATGAAAAACGGAATTTAATTTTGTCTCTTCTGAAGTTATCGCCAACACAAAACCTAAAAATTCAATCCTGTGAGTCAGAATATAAACAGAAAAAATCTTTACCTCAAAGTTCTTTTTGTTTTTTTAATTATTGCACATATTTAATTAATGTATATATTCTAATTATTCTATACATCTTAACAACTTCAACTGGGAAAATTTTTCTGAATATTCACATCAAAGGTTGATGAGTGCTTTTTGATTCATTTACTGTATAATAAAGTTCATAAGTGCCCCATTGTAGCTAACAAAGAAGTCTTGCCAATCCATTTTATCCCAAGCAAGGCAGTAAAGCCAATAAGACACAAGGAGTTACTTAGTGTGAAAGAATAAAAAAAATGGAAAACATTAAGGAGTAAGAACAATAACAGAAGTATCAAGAAGACAGTAGATAATGACTTATATTGCATTTCAATTTTTGGAAATCAAAACTGGCTGAAACGCAAGAAGCTAGGAGAGAGTACTACAATTGAGAAATACAAAAGAAGTAATTGTTAGCATAGAACTTATGTTTGCAGCTAGCCAATTCAAATGTAAATTGATTCGACCTTGTTGCCAATCTAGTACTGTGTTTAACTTCATAAATTCTAGGTACCACAGCAGAATGTTCATCAGAACATTTACCATGAAAGTGTTTATAGAAAAGTAGAGAGTAGGCAATAAACATGCACCCCTGAGCAACCTTTGTTACCCTCCCTTCTCTCAATGGTTCTTTTAGTCGTCATGTATATGAGTGAGCTTGCCTTTATTGTGGTGGTGGGAAAGTGACTGAAACTGAGATACCAGGTCAGGATCAATAATATTGTAGATTCTTCTTTGGATTTTATCAAGAATCTCTAAATATATAGTAGATGCACTGAACCATATGTGATGGTATTGATCCTCCTTGAGTGCCCCATATTGGTAGTCTTGTGTCAAAACTAAGCTATAGTTAGTAGATAACTATAATAA
This sequence comes from Ascarosepion bandense, assembly GCA_037127315.1. NCBI lineage: Eukaryota > Metazoa > Mollusca > Cephalopoda > Sepiida > Sepiidae > Ascarosepion > Ascarosepion bandense. Next base: position 180,265 of record JBBBDQ010000304.1, read on the forward strand.
AGTTGAAAATGAGTTAAAGGTTAGCAACAAGTCATTGTTTTACTGTTTGCCTCTCAATTGTTAATTACCCAAGTGAAATTCCTTTATCATGGGATTTTTCGATTATGCTATATTATTTTGACATAATAGAAAACATTTACAGCAAATACACTTGCATTTTTTCCCAGAAATTCTCTAGTTTCATTTTTCTGTCCCTACAAATCAAGTGATGTGAAAATTTCTATGCCCAACAATAATGAACATATTGTTCAAGTCACAATCTGTACATCTAATGAGATGCATAAAGCTTCTCTAATGTGTCCCAGGGTTAAACCCTTTTTTGCATACATTAACTGGCTTGGTTAATAATAGGAATGAACTGGCACACAATTGATTTATGAACTAAAATTAAATTTATAATGTAATAAATTTTACAAATGAAAAATCTCACAAAGAGTGTCATAAAATAACATTTTATATTCATTGAATATTTGAGATTTCCTCAGAAATAAACCAGCCATTTAATATCAATGGAAAAGTAACCTACCTAGGGTAATGGCACACTAGTCCTCTTCAAATAGTTCCCTTTCAAACCTCACACACTTTGTCAGCACTATTTCCAGTTTTCAAAACAGTCTGCAAAATCCTCTTCAGTAATCATCATCATATTCTTCATAATGTTATGAAAATTAATGACGATTAACAAAATGGTCATAAACAACCGACAATTTGAAATTATTTGTTTGAACATTATTTTTGATTGATACTCGTAGATATTCTGTTTATAATCAAATATACATACATATATATATATATATATATTGTCATTCGCAGACAGATCTGTTTTGCCGTATCACAGCTCATCAGTACGGTTAGACTCCGATTGATGTTTTACCCAGGATTGAAACCCGACCGAAATGGCATCAGTCGGCGACTCTACCACTGGGCTATAGCGTTCGGTGGAAGTAGGCAGACTTTTTAGTGCATATCATTATACGTGCCCAATAGCTAGAGCGCTCTAATTCATTTCACTGAATGAGCGATACGTACATGCCAGAGTAGCTACTGTTTATCAAAGTCTACTATTTTTCCAGAGTGCTCAATCAGGGTATGAGAGTGTAAATATATATATTCTTCATAATCTCATCCACTGCCTGAAATCTTCTTTTCAGTGGCAATTTTAGTTTTGGGAAAAGACAAAATTCACAGAGAACAAAATCCAAAATTCTGTTAAATCTGGGTAATGTGATATTTTGACCCCTCCTACACACATACATGAAATATTTCAAATGGCTCGATACTTTCTAGACAGTCAATGGAATCTCTACATTTTCTTCCATTGGCAATTATCAGTTTTCTTTTATTGCAATCTGAATGCACAAATATTTTTAGGATGCTTTTTTTTCTTTTTTTTTTTTTATAATCGTGTGGCCCCAAGCAAGGCATTTTACTGCCACTGTTGTGCAGGGGGTTATATAGGAGGAATGTTACAGGAAAGAGTGACAGATTGCAGGGGGCTTCAGGAAGAGAGTATGAGAAGAAAGAGATTACTGATGAGAGTGGGGTGGAAGGAGAAAAAAAGCATGAGAGAGAGGATGTAAGTTAGTGAGACAGGAGATGAGTATTAACTTTACATTTAAATTCTTGGAGATTGTAGCTGTTGGGAAAGCAAGTATGCGGAAGGGAATTCCACAGGCAGGAAGTGCAGGAAAAGAAGTTGATTGAGTAGAATTTGTGTTTACAATTTATCAGCTTCACAGTAAAAGGGTGGGATCTAGTTGATAATCTTGTGGCTCGAGGAAATTCATATATAGGGGGTACCAGTGAGCTAAGTTCATCAGAGCAGAAGCTGTAAAAGTATTTGTAGAAGAGACACAGGGAAGCCACACTGCGTCGGTGAGAAAGCGACTGTATCTTAGCTGCCAAGTCGGGATTTATCACATTACAGATTCTCCGTTGGATGTGGTCGAGGACATCGAAGTGGATAGCAGGAACACCCGACCAGATATGGCAGCAATATTCAATGCACGGGTGGATTCCAAAAAATACATTACTTTCTGTAAATACCAAGTTTGAAGTAACAATACTGAAATTTTATCCGGGTATTCGTCATTAAATAATTCACAAAAGCATTTTTAATCATTTAAATACTTTTCAAATGCAAATTTCAAATCCCACATATCCAAGTTTAACTGACTGAATAAAATTCTATCTGTTTGATTGCCAATTTACTTCAAAGTTGGGCAACGGTTTGCAAATTGTTCAAAATGGCTGGGTACTTTTTTTTGTGTTGTGGTGCAGTGGATATTGGTTCAGAATGAGAAATCAAAGGGTCAAGTTCGAATTCCAGTTGAATTCGTTACATTCAATTATGCGCAAATACTCATGAGAAAGGTATTAATCAGTTTCTTCCCACCAGCTATAGGTCAAATAAAGGACAGATTGGGTTCTATAACCTTGTTTGGTAGCCAGTCTACCACAGAAACTAATGGTAACCAACTGCGAGAAAATCTTCTGCCCAGTCGGTCATGTCCCTTTCAAGACATGATTGCCCAAGTATGTATCACATATAACACTTGACTGACTGACTGACTTACTTTTCGGACATTCTTTGGATTTGTGTCACTTAATTAAAAAAATGATTTGATAGCTACTCAGTTGTATCACATGTTGGCATCACGATTCATAAGAAAGGAATGATTGTACAAATTAACATTTTTATAATTTGAAAACGTCCATTGAAATCATCAAAAATATAAATTCTCATCCACTAACAAAAACACAATATGACTATGCAATCATTACTCACACAACTAGGTCTCATTACTTAAGCTATTTGAATTGAACATGCCATGTATTATTATAAACAGAGAAGATCTCATTAGTAAGGAATGAGACTAGGTTGTTAATACATTGCTTTTTATTACTTTTCTTTCATGTTTATTTCCATTTGGTATTTTTATTTTTATGATTTAAAAAGCAGAATTCTTTATGAGCGTCACTTTCCAACAAGAAGTCAAAGTAGACAAATCTGAATTGCTTACTGAATTGTTTGAAATAGAAACTCAGATTGAAAGCATGCAATAATGCAGTTAAATAGTTAGATAATACATCACATATATAAAATGCAATTTTATTCATATTTATGTATATCCGTTTATGTTTGAATTCCAGTTGAATTTCTTGCATTCACTTATGCTCAAATACCCTTGGGAAAGGTATTAATCCATCTCTTCCCTCCAGTTATGGGTTAAATAATAAGACAGATTGGGTTCTATAGCCTTGACTGGCAACCAGTCTACCAAAGAAAGCAATAGCAACCTTCTGCAGGATAATCTCCTGTCGAGTCAGTCATGTCTCTTTTGAGACAAGATCGCCCAAAGTGTGTATCACGTATGGCAACTGACTGATGAGTTTATTTTCATATTTATATATAGTGTTAAACTATATTGGTGTTTAGTGCCAAAATAGTTCTTTTCGTCAGTAGTTTATCAGTGAAAGGCATTTTAGGCACATATTTTTTTTACAGTATTTACATTATTCAAACTATTATCCTCATCTTTTATTACCATTTGTACAACGTTTCGGCCGTTGTACACTCCGGCCTTTGTCAGGTGCTAGGAATTTTGAACCGAACACTTTATTACAATCACTGGGGTATATGAACTTTACACAAGGAATGGAGTTCATATACCTCAATGATTGTAATAAAGTGTTCGGTTTGAAATTCCTTGCACCTGAAGAAGGCCAGAGTGTACAACGACCGAAGCATCATACAAATGGCAACAAAGATGAGGACAATAGTTCGAATACTGTAAATACTACCTCATCACAGAAATATACAAAAAATACATATATTTTTTTATCATAAAGTGCTCAATATCAAGGTAAAAATAGAGTGTTAACAGAATTAATTTAAGGAAACTTGTTACTTAGCTGACCAAAAAAAAACCTAATGATACTGTAGAGTGAAGACATTACAAAAGCACCCTCACGAAACATCAAAGTCGGCATGAATGAAATAACACTACTCAGTTAAGTGCCAAGTTTATCCACATTAATTCCACACACACACACGGGTGTGTGTGTGTGTGTGCTTAAAATTTACTATATTTTGGGCAGGAAAGTGTTCAATATCAGAGATAGAGTTTTTAAAGATTCTTATGGTGTGAAACTGACAGTCAACATGCAATGTTGATTCGTATACATGTTCACACTCACGCACATATATTTGTTCTTTGAACCGCTCCAGAAAATACCTAACTCCTGCTGCCATGCTCTATCTTTAAAACATATCAGACTAAGAATGGAGCATTGCTGTCATATCTGAGCTGGTGCTGTCCAGTCTTCATTGTCTAGGCTCAGCAGATTTCAAAAACAATTACATAGGTGATAAATTATTCTTCATCATGCAACCCTTTTCCCACAGGTGAAAATTGTTTCTCTATTGCTAGTACTGTTGTAAACAAGTTACATTTCTTAGTTCTACCAACTCAGAACTTCACAACTTGGATCTAACATGCCATGCTCACAGTGGCAAAATCATCTCTATTGTGTTCTTTTGAACTGTTACTTTATGGAACAGACTCCAAAAATAAATACTTCCCCAACAACTACAATATTGGTCCCTTTAAGTCTAGAGTCAGCTGATATCTATCCTACACATCTTCATTTGTTCTCCCTTACAACAATTTCATCCAGTAACCCTCCTGGGTATTTTATTGGGTTAACAATATATTAGATTAAATAAATTGCAATCATTATGTCTGCTTATTTTTAATAAAATCTGTTCGTACTCACAGGTAATCTTTCGTTATTTTGGTTGAAAGATGTAAGAAATGCACTGTAACTTTCACAGTTGATTTTATTATCCATTTCTTGATGCTCCCAAGTACTTTCAATCTCCTTCCAAGGTCATCTTCAGGCATATAAGTTGTGGCAACGAAAAGTAACTGCAAAACTGTGTTGTTAAAGATTACTGTAAATTTTTCTTCTTGCTCGAATGTAACAGCTGACAGTTATACTTAGTGTTCATTAGAACATCAAAATTATCTACTATGAAATTTTTTTATGTTGTAATGTCATGGTCATGCGTGTACTAAAACATGAAAAACTCTTTTTATAAACATTTTAGAACATTACTACAGTATTCATAGCAGATTCTATTAATTGAAGGCTTAAGTTTTTTTAATGAATATTGCCTCAAGGATCTGTAGTTTGCATTTGTTGTTTTCTTGGCATAGGATAGTTGTGTTATCAATCATTATTTTTTTATATTGTGAATGTAGACAGGAATGTTGTAGATGTCTAGAAATGTATGAATGGTCAGACATGTAATGTAAGACATCTTGTTAATGAAATTTCTGTAAATCCAACATATATATTTGATTTCTGTCGGAGATACATTCTCCCAAGGGACATTTGAATTGATATATAATGGTTTTACGTAATACATCAGTTGGTGGGGAGGAGTTATCATGGATACTTAAATTTGTAGTTTTGTATTTTTTTTTATAATATATTATCAATTTTAATGTTTTATTAAATAAAACATTAAAATTAATAAGATATTATAAAAAATACAATATGTAATTTAAAATTTGGGTTTGTTTGAACCAATTTCTAATAAAAAAAAAACACACACTCATCCACACTCAAATCCAGAAGTAAATTTCTGAAACTAACCCATAACCAGATTTCCTAACATGAATAAAAATAATTTTTTAAAAATTGTGTGAGTCATGTCATTTAATTAAGGTGATTAAAAAAGCTGGGGATTTTTTTTTTTTAATTATTTCTGATAGTCAGCAAACTGTTGGCTCCAATCTAAAGGAATGATTGCTAGTATACCCTCTCTCTAAATTCATAGACAAATCCTACAGATGAATGCTGGGATTTCTTCCTAACTAATAAAAATGGAAAACTCTTTGCCTCATTTCCTATGTTTTAGTTCTTTCTTGTATTGAACTCAGAATACTGTAACTGTAATACTATTTGGTGCTAAAGGGTTAAAAAACAGAAGGAAAGACATCCAGATAAAGTAAATGAAAAAGTTTCTGGTGAAACAATAAGAATTTGATTAATGACCCTGATAAGAAATTAAGAGAAACATCTGGCAAATTTTTAACTGGGATTTTCCTTGTGTAGGAGAAAGTTTAAAATAATAAGAAGTTTAGTAATGTCAGCAGGTAAATGCAACCTGAGACTGACAAATCAAATCAGTTGAAAGAGAACTGGTTGGTAGTGGGCAGAGGTGGAAAACTGAGGAAGGCAGAGAATTTGTACACATCTTAAAAGAGTATGTGTGAGATACCAATGAAGAAAGGAAGAAGGTGATTGGGCAGATCAATGCCTGTGACTGCTGCTCACAAAAAGGAAAAACCCTGGGATTGAAAAAGATAATTAATCTTTGAAAGCCAGAAAACAAAGAGATCTTTATTGGAATTAAGTAATTCACCAATTTCCTCAGACCAGTCATACCCCACACCAGTTTTGAGTGGAAATCCATATTAGCAAGGGCCTGAAGAGAGTTGTGGAGTTGTTTTGGCTGAAGACACCAGAAATTTGCGATTGAGACAAGAGACATTGCTGCCTGACATTATGTGCCTGCCTGCCTGCCTGCCTAAGAAGAACTCCGACTCAAACCCTGTGCCAGACTTAGCAGAATCAGCCAAAGTGTTATATTTCAACTGTAAACACAGGTTGGGAAGATAGCTGTCTGTGTGAAGTAGATAGAGTTCTACTTCTGGAATGAATAAGCCTGTACCAAAAATTGAAGATATAAAGTTTTACTTATTTGTAAAGATATTTTTTTTCTTCTTGTGACTTTTTCATCCCAAATGACTTTATTTGAAGTGGTGCCTGAAGGTTATTTGGCTTCACCTGTGTTAGGATCAAATCAAACACAATGTGGGATAAGATTGGGTGTGGTCTGAGGTGATCGATCTATCGATCCAGCCCCGGGAATTGAACCGACTGAAGACAGAAGGAGGTGAGGCAGGCCACATAACCACTTGATTGTATCCCTTTGCATATGAACACAATTTTTGGTGAAGTTTCTGCTTGGCATATATTTTGTTTACTCAGTATTTTTTGCAATGTTTTTTTTTTCTTATTGTTTATTAAGAATATTTTCAATTACACTTAACCATAGCCAACTATTCCATGATGTTATGGGAAAACACATCTATTCCTCGGGTAATGGACTCTCCCTCCTATATTAATAAGAGTTAACAGGAAGTTAATTTGAGAAGTTCATAGGAGTTCTATTGGAGTTCAGTAGAACTACTAGGCAGTTGATATTAGTCGGCATTTAGCCAAATACTAAGGAGTCAGCTTTCAGTGGAAGATTACCAAGTTCCTAACATTTTGTGTGCGTTAAGTCGATTAGCAACCGATATAGCCTGATTATAACCTTCAGTGAGAAAACTACTCCACAACACATGAAAACAAATAAGAATAAAATGTTTAATCACAAATTTCAATTTATTGTAATAACAGTAAAGAAAAAAAATAGAAAAATAAAGCATAATGAAAAAAATTGGAATTTACTCTGACAATGAAGAAGACTTTTCAAAGACAAGAATTTCTAGTTCTATTCACTGAACACAAAGGACTTTTCTGTTAGTCTTTTCTCCAATCATTCTTTTTATGAAGGACACAAAGATTAGTATGGTAAAATTAACATATGACATGTTTCAGACATTTTTATTAACATATGTCACCTTGTTGGCAAAAATGTTTGGAGCTGATTACTTATACTGTTTTCTTTTTGCTTGAAAAGCTACCAGATGTACAAATATAAAAACTGATTACAGGCTTATTTCCAGAATATCTCTATTAAACAGTGTTGTTTTAGATAAGCAAAGATAAAGCCAGGAATCCTCAATATGCATGATATCTTTCGACAAATATTAGATCTTTAGTACACATATACTTTTTCACTTCATGACAGTTGTAAGTGTGGATTGTTATAAATCATGTACATTATGATTTGGAGATAGCCTGTACTTAAAAACTGTGTGTGTGTCTGTGTGTGTATATATATATATATATATATATATATATATATATATATATATTAATCATTTCAACATTTCACCCTAAGTAAGGCAATGAAGCCACTAAGACACAGGAGGTTACAGAGTGTGAAATAATATAAAAAAGGAGAAACATTATTAAGGAGTGAGCACTCTATATATATATATATATTTTCAAATAAAACTGAAAATTACATATGTAATTTTTGGAGTTTTATCTGAAGATATATATATTTATCTCTGTAAATAGATAAAACTATTTACATCAAACCCTCTAACAGGATCATTTTTAATATTAATGAAATTAATATTAATAGGATCTGTTTTGGGATTTTACCGACATGCCATTTTCATTTTGGATATATATATATATATATATATTGGCCTGATTATTGTGTTTAAGCATGAAACAGATAGTTGCCATTAAGTATTGACTTCAATGTCCACTTTTATATTTACATACACTATCTCTGATATTGAGTACTTTAACCCATATCTCACAAACACACACACTCACATATTATATACATAATTACCAACTTACAATTTTCAAGAATATTGTGAATTAATTTTTGTTCATAGAAATGGAAATGAACAAATATGCAAATGAAATTTATTATGCTGAATTTAGAAAAGAAAATTAAAACATTGATTTTCTAAATTATATAGTACCCACCAACACAACACACCTTAACTACATGCAACATTTTTGGGGATTCTTTCTTTCTTGCTGAGGCTGAATTCCAAGCTTATATTTAATAGTCCTTCAAGAAAAGAGTAGACATTGGCAATTCTGTTTTCATCTAATTTTACAACTTATCCACTTCTTTTAGTTTCTATATAGATGTTTGGATTTTCAAGGTTCATGCCTTCTTCAAGGTTATTAGATTGAAAGGATCTGAACCACCAATCAAATTTACAACACAAGCAGCTCCAAAATCTGAAACCTTTCCACAAAATCTTTGCCTCCTCCTGTCATATATCTTTGTTATTTAATGTCTGCTTCTTTTTCACGGATACAATTATCTTCTCAACATTTTTTCTTTTGTTCTTTTTTCATATTGATTGATGGGCAATGCAAGAAATGCTGTATTTGAATGAAAAGCCAAAGTTTAAGGTTTTTGCATTAAATGCAAGTTTGTTTACTCGTATCAAATTGTTAAGTGCTGTCCTATATGGCAACTCTTATAAGTAGCCAATATGTATGAAAGATCTTACTTGGCTACAATGATCTACGATGTTAATTTCCTTCTCCTGAATGGGCACACGCATAGTGTATGTCACCTGATATCCATTTAATATTAGCAAGAAAATAATTTACCAAAAAGAATTGTTAGCAGCCACAATCTTAACAACATAAGATATACAGATGACACATTGCTGACAGCAGACATGGAAAGAAAACTACAAATTTCCTACAGAAGCTAGTGAAGGAAAGCAAGAAGAAAGGACTAAGCATCAACTGCAAGACAGAATGTATAGTTGTTAGCAAAAGGATGAGTCCAAAATTCAAAGTACAAATGGGAGATATAAAATTAAACAAGTACAAAAATTTAATTATCTGGGAAGTGTTTTAACAGAGGACAGAAAGTGCGACACCGAAATCCAAAGCTGGATTGGGATATTCACAGGACAGATTGAAGGCAAGATGGACAGAGAAAAATCATGCATAACATACTTTAGTGAGCTTGAGTAAATGGATGGCAAAACAAGGCTTAGGAGAATTAACAAAAAGACAAAATTTATAAAGAGCTACAAAGGATAGGAAATTGTGGAGGGCCATGATCACTTCCGTTCTGAAGGGATAAGGCACATAATAAAAGAAGCTTGAGTAAATGGATAGTGGAACAGGGTTTAGGAGAAATAACAAAAAGACAAAATTTATTAAGAGCTACAAAGGATAGGAAATTGTGGAGGGCCATGATCACCTACGTTCTGAAGAGAGATAAGGCACATAAAAAGAAGCTTGAGTAAATGGATGGTGGAACAGGCTTTAGAAGAATTAACAAAAAGACAAAATTTATAAAGAGCTACAAAAGACAAGAAATGGTAGAGAGCCATGATCGCCTACATCCAGAGAGAATATGGCAGATAAATAAGAAGAAAGCAATAGTGCCTTAGTCCATAGCACACTTAGGACCTCAAATACATATCCCAGCATCTCTTCAACATTTAAAACAGCGTGCAAAGTTATTCAATCAGCTACTTCATCACATTCTCCTTGAATTCATTCAAAGCATTTCAATGGCAAATTTTAGCTTTCCTCCAGGTGAAAAGATCTAGAAAGCTAAATTTGAGCCTGAACTGGGAAAGATGCTGATATACCTGAATGAATCAATGTCTTGTCAAAAGCTTTGAGCTCAATCAATGGTATTTTCCTGCTAACTGAGTAACCAAAAAGAGAGTGTCTTCTCTGTTTGCTAAGTGACATCAAATCTCTTCCACTAATTCAAAAGACATTCAAAATGGCTGAGGGCTTAAAAGACAGTATTGACAGATATGCTTTCACAACAGAATACTTCAAATTTGCCTTCTCTTAAGCAACAAAGAGTATCCAGGTCTGGTTTGTAAAATCATCTTCATAATAAGACAATGTGCAATAAAAAGTAAAACCTGTTTGTTATGATCATACACATGACAATGGGAATCACATTATGCATAAAAACAATAGACTTATATTACTACAACAAAATAAATCTTGCATTATAGATAAATAAATATTTGTAACAGATTATTTCTTGTTTTCATTGATTACCATGATATTTGATATCCCTTGGAAATATCATTTTGTAAACTAGCAAAGTTATCCAACATTATCCAGTGAAAAATAACATTTGCTAACATCATTAAAATTATTCATGTATTGTCTTTATATTACTGTCCTGGGTGTAATGCTAAACTACATCTGAAAGTAAAACCTCTGATCAGGAGGTTCTGAGGAGCGTGGAACCACCTCTTTATTGCTGTTGTTCCCAGGTCCACCCTGTTAGGGCCCCAACTATGGGCAAATGAGGTCAAAAAATATGAAAGCATAAAAATGCATTTCTTTAGTAAAAAGCTATAGCAATAGATTTTAATAGTAAAAAAAAAAAAAAAATTACCAAAACTCTAAAGGAAATTAAATTTTGGTATTAAATGACCCATAAGGAGTTGATAAGCTGTTAAACAAACCAAATCTTTATATTACAAAGTTAGTAAGGCCATTATTGTGTTTAATAGGCATTTTTTTAGTGGTGAAACTAGTTGTGATAAATATGAGTCATTTTGAAGTGCTAATAGCAAACAATTATCAAATTTGACAAAATTAAAATTTGGAAATATGTTTCTTTTTTTGGTTCAAGTTTCTAATAATTTTCTTGTTTTTCCTTTTTTCAAATTTGAGCTTATCAACCTTAAAATAAGAAGAGAGAAAAATATCAATATTTAAAAAGTACAAAATTGAGACATGCAAGAATCAATCAAGAAAAAATTGATAATTTGATTTCTTTTTGTGAGATTCATCTAGAGAGAATAAATAAAATTTGTGGGTAAGGTAACAGTTATCAGTGCAGAAAATGAAATCGGCAGGCATTGAAATTCCTGCTTGGTTTGTTGCATTTTTCTTTTGGGAAATGCATTACTCCATCTCTCCTGAACTTCAGCTACAGGTTAAACAGCAGAGTTGATTAGGCTATCTAGCCTTGAGCGGCAGTCAGTCTAGGAAAAGAACTTCACTAAATTCCAAAAAGTGGAAAAGTCAATGGGAAACCATTCCACCATCTGTCACAAGAAATTATGACAATTCACAAATATTAAAAAAAATGAAATCTGTGGAGAGCCATGATTGCCTACACTCCGAAGAGTGTCATTAAAGAAAAAAATGAAAGAAGTTTGTTTTATGCTTATGCTATTGAAATTTTGTCAATTTATTTTGTAGAAAAAGATAAATATGAAAAGATGAATTGCTCAAAACAAATGAAGAAATTTATATTAAAACAGCAGAAAAGTGAGAGATACACTCCTTAAAAAAATAACCAGTTTAAATAATGTAACATCATTCTAAACAGCTCTAAATAAAACCTTTATTTTTCATTACTTCTTTTAATGTAGTTAAATTTTAACCTAATTTAAAGTAATCAATAGGCAAATAAAAAAAAAGTCGCTATGTAATACAGAGAAAATAGCTTTTGGATTATATATGTGAACATGTCAAATTATTCTTTTTAATTTATAATAAATCTCTTAGTTTACATAAAAAAAGGTCTTGAAAATGATTGCATTTTCCCACACATACCAAACAAAAATAGAAAAAAAAATATAATTAAAATTCAGTGTTAGATTTAAACAAAGGCAGATTAGAAAAAAAAACTTTGTCTGCTCTATGTTTTAATAATCCTGGTGATAAAAAAACACAAAAAAACAAACTATTTTTTTAACTTTTAACAGATAAAGACATGTCTACCCAGCTCCTTGATAAAGAAAAAAAAAATTGAAAAATTATATTCCAAATACAAAGATAAGAAAGAAACATCTGTCCAACCAAAATGTTGTCAATATAAATATAAAAGCTTGGCTATGAATATTTTTCATTAGTTAGGGCCATTTGGAGAGATCAGGACAGGTTCACCTGCAACTTAATGGTGGAAGAGATTGTGATGATGATGAGGATGATGATAAGGACAAGGACTGTTCCTTAAGGTATTACAGGAGAGGAAACACAATGACGAGGAGGCAGAAGCAGGAAAAGAAAAAAGACAATAGTCATGGATCGGTTTTAGGAGATGAGGCAGGGAACACAACAAATGAGTCAGCAAATGGTTTAATGTCACAGCATAAAACCTGACTCAATGTTCCTTTTTATATTTTATCAATATTAACTCTAGAAATTCATTTATTTTTTTATATTTTCAATAAATTTAAAGTAAAGACTTTCTATAAAATCGATTCTTTCATCTTCCTGCGATTACCTTTCTGTCTGCGTTATTTCTATGCCCTTAATGTGGGTTGATCTGACTTTGTCTCTCCCTGACATCGTATCATTTCCTATTGATCTTAATTGCACCAATCACAATAGCAGTGGTGGTGATGGTGGTGGTGGTGGCGGCGGCAGCAGGGATCTGAGACTCATTCTGCCATCACTGCTATCACCACTGCTGCTGCTGCTACAGCCATCAGTGTTCAGCCTTTGTGTGCACATCATTCCATTTGTACAAGTCATCACAGTGCTGTCAATTCAAACTTTTAGCCCTGTCTATAAAATTGCACATTTTCATTCAAATAGTTGCAGTAAGTCCGCTGTACAAAAGTGAATTACTTTCAGGTAATCATATTTTATGTTTATTCAGTAAATGCATTCCAACTCCATTTGTCATCTTTAGATTGGATTATAATTTTTATTTTTAATTAGTTAAAAACTCAATTGTGTTAATGTTGATCACTTTTGAAAAGATATTTAATTTCTGCCCAATTGAAAAATGCATTTTAAAGAATGATTAAAAAGTAAAAAAAAATGACTGCATAAAATTAATTATAAAAATATGAAAAAATTCAATTAATAAATGGAAATTAAGAGATAAAAATAATATAAAGAGTGCATCAGTTTACTTTCAGAATGATAGATAACTTTTTCCTAAAAATGTTTCTTTAATTTAATATGAAAATATTTACTTTTTATTCAGTTATAAAATTCTACATGTTTATAAAGACATTTGATATTTTAAGCATGATTTCCACAAAATTTTTCACAGTTTATATTTTTTAATTTATCACATTTAAACAATTAGTTTCTAATATTTCTTTGAGCTGTGAACATCAAATATATAGCCTATTATTAAAGAAAAAAGTTCTTTCAAAACATGTCAATATTTTCTGAAACCTTTATACAATCATTTTGACAAAAAAAAGATTTTAAAAGAAAACTGTAATAAAATAAACAACTTAAATTCATGACTCTTTACTTCATTTGAAATAATAATAATAATAATTAAGGCAACACTGGATTATTTTCTTTACAAGTAACTTTAAAATGTCTCTTTTCTTAAATTTCTTTGCAAAATAACTTAGCCAATGTGAAAAATATAATAAAATGAAATAACTAATGTGCAAACATTTCTGACCCTAAAACACAAATATTTTTATTCTATGTTTATCTACTGCTGGTAAAAAATGACATGTACACTTGTTTAAAGCATTTTATTGTCACAACTGTACATTTCAAATGTGTTCAGACATGTTGAGTTGCCCCTGTTAAGAGTTTAGCACTTTTGTGCTTGAATGCAGTTTCAAACAAATATATCTAAATGCTAAATATTTTGCAAAGTGATAAGATGATATTTTCTTTAATTACAAGATAAAACAAGAACTTACATAAAAAGTTAATTTTGAATAGTTTCATTAAAAAAAAAAATTATTGTGATCATTATTTTTTAAAAGCATTTTATTAAATTAAAGTTTCAAATTATATCTACTTATCAACTGAATATATTTTTACTGGTGTAAAAACATCAATGAAATTTATGTTCAATATCTTTTTCTGTAATATAAAAATCTATCCAATTTATCAATACCATTCCACTGAAAAAAAAAATGGCCTTTATACAAAATTACCTTATTTTTCATACTGAAAATAATACAAATAAAAACTCTCTATTATTCTGACCTAAATGCAAGAACATTTTATATCTGTTCTGCACTATGTAGTTAATTTTTGTATAAAGTTTTTTTTTATTTTTTATTATTGTTGTAAACAATATAATAGCTGCCAATGAATGAAGCCATCTTTAAAACTAGGCTATTTTCCAAAATGGCTGATGTAGACCCCCTTCCTCCTTACAAATTAATTCCATAAATATCTCATGTTCAAATGTCCCATTATTTATTGTTGTTCTGAAATAATAAAACAAACACAACTGATAATTAAAAAAGGTTTTCCAAATAGAATAAAATAGAACACTTTCTTCTTTGGAATATTTAAATACTTTTAAAGAATATTTAAGAAACTTAACTTTTCATTTAAACAAGATTGTTAAAGAAATCCCAGTTTCTGAAAAATATTCTGCTGATTTCAATTTTTTAAATTAAATTTAAAAAAAAAATGTTTAATTTCCCAAAGTAAAAAAATTAATCAAAATTTTTAGTAATCTCTCAATGATTAAATTATTTTTCATAAAAATACAAATAAAGAATATTTTGAAGGAAAAGGAAATTAATTTTCAACTCGTAGAAAAAAGAAAACTTCCCATGATTCACTTGCAATTTTCTTCATCTTTTGAGATGATAAATTGACAGAAGCTTCAATTCACTTTGATGAAAGCATGGTTACATTCATGTTTTAATTAATAAAATCAAGATAGTAAATTACCAAAATGTGTGATTATTTCATCCAAAGGAAGAAAAGAACAAATAAAAAGAATTTTGTCATCAATTTTTCTTAACTTTATCAAATTACAAGATTACTTTTTCTTTATTTTGCATTCAAAAATCAATTTTTTTTTATTTCAGTTATAAATAATAATAAAAAAGTTATAAATAATTTATCTAATGCTAAATGCCCCCAAACAAAAAAAAATTATATTCAAAGATATTTTTTCATTAACCAATACATTCAGTATGTTTGCCATGAACTTCAATATTTGAATTCTGACATTGTGTGATTAGTGCAATTGTTATCAGTGCAGAAAGTACAATTGGTAAGCCAAGTTCAAATTTCTACCTAAACTGCTGTACTTGTGTCCTTGGAAATGGTAGAATCCATCTCTTTTTTCAGTCACCCAATTATGAGTTAAACAGCTGGGTAGACTGGCATCTCTAGATTTGAGTGGCAATAGGTCTAGGAAAAGTATAACTCAGAATTCTAAATCAATTGGAAGACAACAGGAAATGACTCTACTATCAATCCCAAGAATGCATGGCAATACACAGATAATAAAAAAAGGAATCTTTTTTTATGGTTTATCAACCTTTTGTGGATCATCTAAAGCTGAAACATATTTTCAATCGTAAAAATATATTTTTGCAAGTGAATATTGCATTAGCAATTTAATTTTGAGAATAACAATGATTTTTCCAGATAAAAATTCTACTATTTAGCTCATAGCTGGAGGTGGAGGAAGAAGATAGATTCATACTTTTCCCAAGGAATTTGCACTTAAAGGAATATAATGTACTTGAGCGGGATTTGAACATGGCTCTCTAATTTCTCATTTTCTCATTTGCTATCCATTACACCACCTGCACATCCAAAAAGCAATCTGTAGAGAGCCATGGTTGCCTACATCCTGAAGTGACATGGCATTAAAAGAAAAAAAAAAAGAAACAAAACCACCTATGTTTTTATTAGTGTTAATAGTAGAAATTGCTATCAAAAACTACTTATGCTTTATTTTGGTAAATATACTCTAATTTACTCATACATTCACTTCTATAGTGGATACTTGAATCCTTCCATAATACCATCTATATGTTAGTGTTAACAGTAGAAATTGCTATCAAAAACTACTTTTACTTTATTTTGGGAGATCAAATTTATTAAACTATAATGAAACAGGTTGAAATGCTTTAAGACACATTTGTGCATTCTGGTTAGATTTTACCAAAAAGTAACTGGAAAAATCTAAGAAAAATGATAACACTGGGAGATTTTTTTGTGTATTGTTATTTAAAGAATTCAAAACCTGGAATGCACACATATACATCATGAACAACAGTATCATGTGGAAGTGATTGTGTTATAAACACATTAAAAAAAGAAAAAACCTTTTAAAACATTAAAAACAAAAAAAAATAACTAAAACCTTTTAAGAAATGATTATTTATATAAAATGTTCAAGTATAGACAATGCAAACCAAAAACTTGTGATGATCTCTAATAATTTTCAAATTCTTTCTTTTTTTAAAGAAAAATAAGCACAAAGACAATTACAAGAAGTGTAATATTTTTTCTTTTCATTTCATGCATACAAAGAAACATCAAAAATTAAAAATCAATATGATGGGTTAAAGCAGTGTTCTCTCTGTTCACTTTTTGTCTAACCTCCTGCAAGTCCCATCTACTTTGGGAACCACTGACTTAAAAGAAATGTACAGTAAAAATACCAAGGATAAGTTACCAAAAAATCTGTCACATCCTACTCCCCTGCTCTGAATTCAATTGTCATATTTTTGTCTGAGTCATTTTATTTTTTGAATGAAAGTGTTCACTTGTATTTCACTCTACTGCTGAGAATAGATAAGAAATGACAGATGGTACATATTTTGTCACAGTCCAATTCAACTTATTCATTATAAATATATACTTTAATTCTAAGTACAAAGAATGAACTAACATTGACTAGTATTTATTTAATTTTATTTCTGTCACTTTTCTATTATTTTTGAGCCATTACATAAATAAAAAAATACAATAAGCTTCTGGTAAGATTTGAACTTGCATCCATTATCCTTGACAGTCTTCTTTGTGGTAACAGTACGTTACCAATTAGGCCATGAAAGTTTCACCAATAGACATCACTCATAAATTACACACCTGTTTACTTTTCCAATCTACTGTCATGATATTGTTTTAATTACACTTATACTATTAGATATAAGTGTTCAAAGTTTAAGCATTATCGCTTATTTATGTTTTGAGAGTATATATTTACTTTTTTTTCAAATTTACCAATTATAAATAAAAAATGAATAATAATTAACAATGTTTATCCACAAAATTCAAAGACTATAACGAGAAAGTTCTTTAAACTGCCATATTTCACATGCTCATCTCAAAAGTAAGTTCATTAGGGACTCAATAAAATAACTTTGTATTAAACTTAATTTAGTCACTTTTTTTTTTTTTTGCATGCATTTTTTAGTGGATACCAGCATTTGAGTAGATACCCTGTCTTTGTTAAACAGTAAATTATATCTACTGGCTGACACAATCAGGAGACTTAATAAAAAGTGTGAGCATGGGTAGATATTTGTTTATCTCAAGTATATACTGTGCATGTCAGTATCCATAGCAGTTAATACATTTATGTCCAAATACTATAGTGTTGTTACAAATATCACTTTATTCATAAGAAATTAATGAATTTCAATTTTTAATCAGACGTAATTTCTTTTTAATCGAAACATTATTTTTTAGTGGATACTCATTATTGAGTAGACACGTCTTTTTTAAACAGTTTCACTCACATCTACTGGCCTGCACAATCAAGAGACTTAATAGAGAAAGTGTGAGCATATAAATATAAATATCAATATTTTAGAGACTTTTAAACAATTGTTTATTTGGGTTTCTACTTGCATGCCTCACCCTAAAACTTTTCATGAAATGTGGTTTTATATCCTATTTGGTTATTAAAGCAGTCAAAATGTGTTTATAAATCTGGAAATGACCCAATCTTTTTTTCACCCAAGCCACAAAGAAATTACTGAGCATGAAAGGATCTGAGAGAAAAAAAAAACATAATTAAACAGAGAGGCCAATAAAAGAACAGGAATTAAAATGACATAAAATAACAATTGACACAGCATTTACATTTTTGAAGATCAAAGTTGACTGGAAAGCAAGAAGCCAATAGAGAGTTCTCTAAGTGAGAAGTATGAGAGAAGAAACTGTTAGCATGGAACTTATTGTTATATCTAACAATTTCAAGAGTAAAATGAGACCTAGCTACCAATCTAGTACTGCACTTACATTCCTAAAGTCAAGGTATCAAAGAGGAAAGCTTATCAAAACAATTATCATGAAAATATGTACAGAAAAGGCATAGGATTGCGATGTTACAGGAGTTGGAAAGTGACTAAAGTCAAGACTAATAACATTGTAGATTCTTATTTGAATTTCATCAAGAATCTCTAAATACATAACAGAAGCACCAGTCCAGATGTGGTAGCAATATCTAATACATGGATGAATGGTAGACTCATAAAAGTGTAAGAAACATTCTGGTAAGAAAAATTGTTTAGAACCACACAGTGAACCAACTTTTCTAGCAGTTGACCTAGCAATTGCTTTAATATAGTCATACAACTTCATATCAGTGAAAAGCGTTACCCACAAGAAGACACAATGAATCACTGGGGGTTAGCATCTAAAATGCACTCCCCAATGTGAATTACAGTCAATAAATGAATATAACTGAAAAATAGTGTCAATATCTGAATATTATGATTTATTTTTATAACCCATAAAAAAAAAGAAAAGTTATTTATCTTAATTCTGACAAGCTTGGACTTGATATGAATATGGGACTTGAATGAATAAACAAACACCCAGGTTTTTACAAATAATGACCAGATGAACTGTTGCTTTGAGTTAGGTATATATGATTTATTACAAGTTGTGAATCCAGCTGGATAATTCAAAGTGACATGACAAGCAACACCACCTGCAGATGTAAATAAACTTGTTTACAATATTTAGTGTGAAAATGACTCTTATACTGGTTCTTATTTTTTATCTATAAACAATTACATATTTTCTTATTAGTCGCTGTCAAGGTTAATTAACAACTTTTGCTGATAATCTCTAAGCAGTTAGTTATGGGAGAGTGGTGATAAAAAAACAAAAGGAAAACTTATGCTAGTGATGCATTTCAACCTCTGAAGGATGTTATAAAGGTATTTTATTTTGTAACAAGCATTTATAGACAAGGGCAAAAATGCTATTGGTTTTTCAAAACTTTTAATTTTAAAACCCTTGCAGGGTACAATGGACAAAGTTGTCTAAATTATGCAAAAATGAAAATAATACTGACATATAATTTTGACAGATATATTTACCAAAATTTCACAAAAATATCTTGAAATACTAAAAAGGAAATTTATTCAATAAAAATCGCCATTGGCTTCAACCATGGCTTCCACATGACTTCTGAATCTCCTGCAACTTTTCTTGTTTAAGGTGGTGAATGCTATCATAATCCTTGCTTTCAGTTCATTTTTGGTATTAAAAGTAGTTATGTCAGTCTCTCATTCAACTGTGCCTCACACATAATAATCAAGGGGGTTGCCAGTTGGGGAGTTAGGTGGCCAAATGTAAAGAGTGATGTGCTCACAGAAATTCTCTAACAGCCATGACTAGGTTCTCCTGTTTGTGTGGCATGGTGCAGAGTCCTGTTGCCAGACATAGGGTTTCCAAATTTCTGTTGAAGTGAATTGCATCATGATGCTCTTTTTCACAGTTCCTTGGCCATTTACCGATCACACCCTGTATACTAATCTTTTACAGATATATTTTATGCTATCTGAAATTTTTACACACACACATATATATATACATATATATATGTGTGTGTTTCTTTAAATTTCTGCAAAGTCCCCAAATATATTGTAAGAATAAGTGTGAATTTATTTTATATAAACCTGCTTCAGCATTATTATTTTATGGCTATTTTTGGTTCTGATCATATCCGTGATAATTTTGGATATGACTGTAAATTATTTTGATATTGTTAAGATTGGACAAATTGTACTGAATAGTAAATGTTCAGGAGTTAGTAGCTAGTATTATATATCTGTTTTTGTTGAGTTTATTGATTATTGCTGTTAATAAATTGTGTGTGTTTGTATTTTTTCTGGCAACTGGTGGTCTGGCAATCCAGATAAGATTACGAACAAGCATTTGAATTTCATGTTGTTGCCAGATTAAGTCAAGCATTTAATTCTCAGATAATTTATTTTTAATAATAGTTTAATAAAAATTTCTAGCAATCGATGATACTGCAGAGGTATCAGAGATGCCCAATTAATGGGCCAGGAGTGCATCATTGAATTGTTATGACATGACTACTTCTGTTTTTCTGACAGTATGTATAATTTAGCAATATATTTCAAAGAAATTTCTCACCATTGTTTAAAACCAAGATATATTGTAAAGGGCTGACAAACTAAAGTATTTTTCAGAATTTTTAGCAAAGGCAAACAAATGAAATGTATTAATTGAAAAACAAAACATTTTCAAAATTTCACTTTCACAACCCAAATATTTTTCTTGTCTGGACATTAATATTTAACAGGAATTATACCAGATGGTTATGAAACATAATTATAACTATAAAGGATAAATATACATAACAGAAAAAGGAATTATCAATTATATTTTCTTTTTTCTTTTTTTTTTTACCTTTTTATGAAATTAATAGTTTTACAGAAACAGTGAGTATAACCTATTCAAAAATTTTACAAGTTTTGACCAGATTATTTGTTCTAACCAGGCAATAATGCTACGTAATTATTTTACATCCTCAGCTTAAAGAATTATAGATTAACCTAATTCTCTTGTTATCTGCCATGTCCCTTCAGGACTTGGACTATCATTTCTTTCCTCAACTTCCTATCCTTTGTAGCTTTAAGCCATGCTTGTCCCTTTGCTATCTCTACCATTTCCTGTTCTGTCAACCACTGACATCATAAATACATGAGGTAGGTTACTTTCTGTTTCCTTCTGTCAACCACTGACTGTCAAATTCTTCAAACCCATTTTCTCATTATGTGTCCCAAGATTTCAACTCTCTCTTACTGATCTAATCTAAACTTATTTATAAATGGAACTTTGTCTGTGTCTGTGTGTGTCCGTTACCTATAGACTCCGAAATGGCTGAACTGATTTTCTTGAAAATTTACACAGTTGTACTATAAGCGTCTGTGAGTGTTCTTAGCTAGGTTTTGTGTCAAGGTACCCCCGATAAATATCGAAAATTGATAAAAAAAATCGGTTTATAGAAGGAGTGGTCCAATTTTAATCAAATTTGATACACTCATCAACAAAGACATAAGAAACACTATTCAGAAGTTTCAAGGTTGCAGTTCTTACAAGAGTGCAGAAAATCGATAATATATATATATATATATATATATATATATATATAAAAGACAAGATGTTTGTGTGTGTGTCTG
Source organism: Ascarosepion bandense (assembly GCA_037127315.1). Classification (NCBI taxonomy): domain Eukaryota; kingdom Metazoa; phylum Mollusca; class Cephalopoda; order Sepiida; family Sepiidae; genus Ascarosepion; species Ascarosepion bandense. The sequence continues at coordinate 202,146 of JBBBDQ010000304.1, forward strand.
CTTATCTGCCTGTATGTCTGTATATTTTCAGCCCTTTTATTTTACTTTTTGCTTCGGGCTTGGCACTAAGTAGGTATAATTGTAGTTCTTAGTCTCAGCCATGATGCCATTTACTCAGAGGACTTATTTAGCCTTCAAAATTCAGTTTACGACGAAAAAAACTTATTTGATATTGATACCAGGAAATCAAAATTTGACTTACATCCATTCATTTTTCTTTCAGTCTACAGTTTTGCTTTAACTGGAAACAACTATTGCTTTTTAGTCTTTCGTGCCAACATCCAAAGAGTCTGAGCTCCAGGACCATGGATTAGTTTTAAAGCTTTCATTACACCCGAGCAATGCCAAGCTATACTGCTAGTTCTAGATAAAAGGGTCTTTTCTATTTCCATTCCAATTAATAATTACTAACCATTACTAATAGTTTTCATTTACTAATTAATCATGGTTAACTGAATATAAATATTTATGATTAGTTCCATCTTGCAGTAGTTTTGCTTCCCATTAGTAATTGTTTAGAGTCACCATTAATGGTTAAAAATAACTGTGAGCAAGTGAATCCTGTGCATCTTGGCAAAAAATCATCCTTCTTCAAACATTGTGGACTCATGCAATAGAATCACAAAGAATTGATAACAGAAGTCACATCACATAAAGACTTTCAACAGCAGCAACAACTAAAATGAATATCACATGTAATTTGAAGAGAAAATAATGACACATTCAAGATATTGACGCTCCACATTACTTCAAGTAAAAGGTTAAGAAGGAAACCACCATCAATACTGGAAAGAACAGCAACAGCTATCAGACTTGATTTATCTATTTTCTTGAGAAATTGCATTTAGAGAATGATTTTATGAGTTTCAACTGACAACAGCACTGACTACTTGGTCAATGAATGGTGAATATTTCCTTACAAGGAAATGGCTAATTACGATATCTATGAAAGACCCAAATACGACTGAATACCAAATTTGAGAGATCTACACGTATAATGAAAGATCTCTTCCCAATTATAATTATTGATGGATACGCATTACGTTTTATATAAATTATTGTCAAGCTGGTGGTCTGCATTCCACGCCACTTGTATGACATTAAAGTCCTCCTTTTGGTACCTCTTCACTTGGATGTTGTGAATGAGTTGATAAGTTGTAAAAAAAAAATAGTAAAAAAAGAAATCAATCAGTTATGCAGGACCTGCTTGGGAATTAGTAGTCCTCAAGGTGTACCATACAGCCAGATCTAAATCACTGTTTTCATAATCACAATCTTGAAACTTATGGCCATATCACATTAAAATACTGGTTCTCATACAATCACCAGACTTAAGCAATGTTGAGTCTGGTCAGTTTCTAGATAGGTGACCACTTGGAAATACCAAGTGCTATGATCTTGGATGTATGGGTGGTGTAATGGCCTGGAATTGGAAATGAGAGAGATTAGTTTGTTATATTTACTTATGAACAAATACCCTTGAAAAAGGTATGAACCACCTCTTCTCTTCTAGCTATGGGTTAAATAGTAGGACGTGTAGCAGTAAATTATTATTATTATCTTCAAAAAAGTTTTAGAACACAAAAATATTTTTTGCTTTTAAATAAACTGCACAGGGTTGATAAGCCATAAAAAACAATCATAATCATGAACTCTATGGCTAACATGTTAGCTTTTTACAGCACTTATTTGTCAAGTACATGAGAGCTCGGCTCCCTGATTTCTTGGGGAACCAAGTTCGAATTCCAGTTGAATTCCTTGCATTCACTTACACACAAATACCCTTGGGAAAGGTATTAATCCATATCTTCCCACCAGTTATGGGTTAAATAATAGGACAGATTGGGTTCAATAGCCTTGGCTGCAACCAGTCTACCGCAGAAAGCAATGGCAACCTACTGCAGGATAATCTTCTGCCTAGTCAGTCATGTCTCTTTCGAAACATGATCACCCAAGCATGTATCACATATGGCACTCAACTGACTGATATGAGAGCTCCTCAAAATTTTCACAGTAACTTACAAACAATGATGGTAGAAATGTTTAGGTGTAGGTATACCTGTGGATAAATAATCCACATCTCACACTCATACAGCAAAGATGTCATCACACACACACAAACCTACATGGTACACACTCCTGTTGGTGTTGATATTTGATATTGACCAAAATCAGTATTTCATAAGCATCAGGGCCTTTGAAGGCCTATAGTTAACCTCCTCATCCAGGGCACTTGATTAGGACAGTGTAGTACTAATGTATACAAATTTATCCACAGCCTCATATTTCTTAGGTGCTGGTTAGAGAAACATCAGAAGTCTTCTTGACATTGATAATAAACCATAAATCATGTGTAGCAAACCAAAAAACCCACAAGGATCTTCAAATCTATCTCAATGCAAGCAACATCACAGCCAACTGTATAAAGGAGCAGATAGATCAGAGATTATATATCTCAGATATATATGTATGCTAAGAAAATTAGAGATTATTAGATACAGAGATCATATATATCAGATACAGAAAATAACATATATATATATATATATATGTAGTACTGTGCAAGAACTATTTTATCTTTTATGAGGCATATTGACAGAAAATAAACAATTTAATTAATTTGATTTGATTTATTCAACAAATGCTTTAAGAAAAAATACTTGTGACAAAATAAATTTAATATTTAGTATAATAGCCTTTTGCTTTGATCACAGCCTTCATTCTGTCAGGCATCACAAGCTTCTTCAATGTATCTAATGGTATCCCTTGCCAAGCAGCTTGTATTTGTTCCCAAAGTGTGTTTTGCAAAGTAACATTAGATTTATAAATTTTTTTATCCTAAATATCACATAGATGTTCAATAGGATTGAGATCAGGACTTTGTGGGGGCCAATTCAAATTTCAAAGCCTTCTTCCTCTTCCTTTTTAGTTAAATAATTATTACAAAGATTTGGCTTTTCACCCTGTATTTGAATTTCAGTGAGATTTTTAGGAAAATCATCCCTGTCCTAATACTTTTGCACACTACCAGTAGTGTGCTAAATGTGTTAGGACAGGGATGATTTTAAACTTTATTTTGATGCCTCATAAAAGATAAAATAGTTCTTGTCCTAATACTTTTGCACAGTACTGTATATGTTAAGAAAATTAATGACAAGGTGTAATTTTTTATTGTGTGTGACACATTTTTTCCTTTAGGACTTCATTCGACTAAAGTGATGTTTTTATCGATACGAATATATATATATGCATATGAAGTTAAAGTGGAATATAAGAACAGAAATTTTGCTATTGAAATTTATGCTTAAATTTTTAAAAATTTCTTCCTGATATATATAAGTAAATTAAACCTCGAGAACCAACAAACCTACTAAGATTTCACCTAAATGGATCTTCAGGGAACGCTGGCCTCTTATTCTGCTCTGCTTAAGTATTGAGCACTTTTTTGTTAGTCGATAACTCGTTTCACGTTTTTTCTTTGGTCTACGTGCTGGCTTGGTCTGAGTCCCTTTGGCTGATGTTCATGTGCTTAGCTCTTTCTTTTTTTACAACCATTTTTTCCTTCCACGTATATACACAGAGGGTTTTTTCGAAACGAGTATAGTTATAGGATTGTGTTTGTATATATATATATATATATATATATATATATATATATATACTAGCTGCATAGCCTTGCATTGCTTGAGGTTTTTAGTGTTTATGTTGAAATGATAAGGTCAAGTGCTTATTCAAAAAGCTCAAGTATGAAGTTGCTGTGATGTATAAGTTAAAAAAATATGAAGTAAGTATTGTTTTATTTTTCTTTTGTATTTTTAAAACGGTATTCATGCTTGGTCAATTCTGCCAATAAATGGGAATGATGTATGTACAATTAGAAGAATAGGTGTGGGCATTACAGGAGCCTGTAATGTGATGTGATGATATTGTGATACAGAAGAAGTAGATGCATTGTCCTGTAACTTTGGAGGGGTTGGCACCTTGTAGAAAACATGAAATTGTTATGGCATATGATAAGGTAGAAGTTACAAAAAAGATCTGATTTTTGTTGGAATACAACTAAGCGTTTCAGAGAAGTAAACAATCCCAAAAGCAACATTTTCCATTAATTTATGCTGCACCCTGTAAGTCAATTCAAAGTTTTTTTTTTTATATTAAAGCATCAGACTTTGATCTACCAGTGACTCAATTTTGATTGAGTTTTAGGGAAGCGTCTTGGGGAAATGCATTATGTTTGTTGCTGATTTTCTTATGAACACTGTACATTGATTCGAAAAAATTTTTGTGTGCATCAAAGGTTCAAGCCTTGATCTCCAAGTTACCTGATTTTTGTTGAATTTGCATAAGACATCTTGGAGGAGAACAGTGCATAAAGTCTAAGTGTTTCAATGACTTCTGTTGTACCCTGTAAATTGATTAAAAAGATTTTTGTGTACATCATGATTAACAAGTGACCCAATTTTGGTTGAAATCAGACCAAAAGTTTCAGGGTTTGTTCGAATGGAGACACACAAACATATATATATATATATATATATATATATATATATATTACAAAATCCATTATGAAATGGATTAACTCTGACATATTTTTAATTTATTTGTTTAAACATTATTTTTAACAGATACTTGTATTTGTGTATTTACTCTGTTTTTATAATTAAAAGTATATTTATTTACATCTATTGGCCTGAATAATCAAGAAATCTTGTTAGGAAAATATGCCAGAGGATACATATTTTCTTAACAAGGCCAGCAGATATAGATATATATATTGTTTAATTATAAAAAACAGAGCATCTATTCAAATATGAGTATCCATTAATAATAATGTTTAAACAAATTATATATATATCATACACACTACATTTCAAAAGGAAATTTTTTAAATTGGCCCAAAAAGTAGTTGTTTTGTAAAAAAAAAAAAAAATTATAAATGGTTAAAAAAAAAGTGAGCATTTATTTATTATTAAGATAAAAAGAAAAAAATCATTTTATGATTAAATTCTGCTCTCTTCAAAATATTCTACTTTGGCATTAATAACTTGATTTTTAACATTTGTTGCAAAAGTTTCTAAAAGTACAAGTTTGATAATTGATTCCATTCTTTTTTCAATGACTCTAAGAGCTCTTTTTCATTTTTTGAATGGAAAGGTTTCACTCTTCTGTCAAGCTCATCCCATGCTAATTCTGGGGTCTGCTTGAAACTTTTTGAACTTTTGAAATGTTTCTTGTTTGAATCAACTATGATGAGATAAAGTCTACTTCAAAATAAAACAATTTGAATAGATTTTAGAAAGTGCTTAATACTTAGTCTATAAAGCAATATTTGTAACTATTATAATAAAACGATATAACAACCTTACCAAATTACTGTAGTTTCACCTACTGGATCTTCAAGCCAGTCTAGTTATATTTTCATATTTTTTTTGCTGCTCTATATTAAAATACACTGCTCCTGTTCCACTCTATATCACCAAACAAATTTTTAATTTTCACCACTGGAAAATTCTTTTTCCCTTAATCTCCAATTCCCAGTTCCCATTGCAGGAGTTAGTTTGCCATAACTTTAATCTCTTATTTGGCAAGTTCCAAGTTTCTTTAGATACAATTATTGCTAATTTATCCTCCAGGGATGACCTGAAAAACTTTGACCCTTTTTTCATAGTTGACTCTTTTCTTGATTATTTCTCATCTCACTGCTACATTCACATTTTTTTAATTCCCAAATGTATCTTGTGTTCATCTTTCACTTGACTGTCTCCATGTTCATTTTATAATTATAAAATTCATTTTTAAATGGTCCTTATGCCAATCCAATACATATATATTTTTATTTTGACAGCATTTACCTTCCACCATTACTTGATATATCACACTTCTAACCTGACAATTTCCTTTAAGAGGGCACACATATTTCTAACACACATACAAACACACTCACACATGTGTGTTTATAGAATGTATAATACTGTTAGAAATAAAAGCGGAGATGATGAGCCACAAGACAACAATGGTTGAATCTTCTTAAACTGGATGCCACTCAAGGCAAAAGAGCTCAATTTATCCTATAAGTTAATCAATAACTTGAGGGAACCGGATCAATATTTCCTTCCCAGTATATTCTAATGAAGTTTCCAAAAGGATTTGACAGGAATTTGAAATTGGATCACTGATTACAAATATACACACACAAACAAATATATAAATATACAGGACACCCATCCACATATATATGTTCATATATATGTATACACGCAAACACATACACACGTATTTATGTGCATTGTGGTGCAGTGGATATCGGCTTGGAATGGCAAATCAGGGAGCCGAGTTCAAATTCCAGTTGAATTCCTTGTATTCATTTACCCACAAATACCCTTGGGAAAGATATTAATCTGTCTCTTCCCTCTAGTTATGGGTTAAATAACAGGACAGATTGGGTTCTATAGCCTTGGCTGGCAGAAAGTAATGGCAACCTACTGCAGGATAATCTTCCACACAGTCATGTCTCTCTGAAAATATGATCGCCCAAAGCATGTATCACGTATGGCACAACTGACTGACTGATTTTAAGAAGCATGTCAGACTGTGAACTTTTCTGCACCCTACTGGTATTTGATATTTTAACTCTCAAACAATATTTGAGTGGAATTTTTTTTAATTCATTACTGAAGGCCTAGTATTCTATTATTACAGGTTTCTACTGAGGAAATTATAAAAGAAAAAAAATTAACTCTGTTACAAATAAAAGTTTTAAAATAAAAACTGTTTTTTTTTAACAGCTTATCAACCTTTTGCCAGTTATTTAAAGCCAAAAAATATTTTTGATTTGCAAGAATTTTGGAGATAATAATGAGTTACTGATGCAAATTCTACTATTTAACCAATAGCTGGGGGAAGGAGAGGTAGATTCATACTTTTTCCAAGGAACTCAGCCCTCCAATTTTCAATTCCAAGCTGTTATCCATTACACCACCCATTCATCCAAGTACCTGGTATTCCTAAACAGTCATCTGTCTAAGTACTGACCAGACTTAATGTTGCTTAACTTAAATATCTGTGTATACAAAAAGTTAATATTACAATTCACACTACTCATGGAATAAATAAGATGATGGCAGTATATCATGTGGTTAGGGAAGATGAAGGATAGTTACATTTGTATTATAGTGGTCACTATCATGTTCTGTGCATTGAATACTTCTGCCATATCAGGTTTAGTGCTCCTGCTATTCGTCTCAAGGTTCTTGATAAAATCAAAAGAAGAGACGGCAATGTAATCAATTCTGACTTGCTGGCTTTCTTCAGGTTATTGGAAATTCGAAATGAACCCTTTATTTCATCTACTGGCATTGATTGTTCTAGTTCCATGTGTCATGCCTTTTTTGGATATTTCAGTTTTATTTCTCTTAGTAGCTCATGGTTTTGTTCATCTCTGCTGTGGCCAGGTTCTGAATACACAACTTTTTGAGTCAAGTCACTGGATTACTTCAACTTTTATCCACTCGGACATGTGTTTTTGGCACGTGGACCAAGAAAAATTTACCTCCATGGATAAAAAAAAGGGTTTGGTTCAAAATTCTAAACACCTAACAAAGGCAGGAGCATACAGCAGTCAAAATGTTGTGAATATGACAACAAAGATGAGGACAACAATCTGAACTATGTAAATAGTGAATACAACCCTGAAAATTACTATTTAAAAATTTACGAAATTGACTTTTCTCTTCTAATAATAGTTGACATATATTTTCTAGAAGCAACAAAAATCTTTGAAAAAATTAAAATGCAGAAAGTTTTTTATGACATAAAGCAAATATTAACTATAGAGAAATTAACACCATTTTTGTTTTTGCAATTATAGAACAGAGATAAAGAAATATCAAATTCCAGGTAAAATAATTTTTCAGGCCATCTACATTTGTTTTAAGTACCTAACTCCTAAAATGTATGCACAGTACATATGTAAACAAATGTTATGTGAATAAAACTTAAAATTATAGGCCAGATTTTTTCCTTGAAATCCGTAATCTGCACCTCTCTGCAGTGGCTACAAGCCAAACCATATCAGATTAGCATCATTTACAGGGAACTTGTACATTTGAGAAATCAGGTGTTATCTGATTACATACAAATTTGAAAAATAGAAATATCTATGATTGAGGAGTTGAAAAGTTTTCAACATCACTAATAAGGAATTCCCCAAATAGGTTATGTTCATTCAACCTGATTTTCTAACTGGGCTGGGACAATAACTTTTCAGCACTCTGTTTGTTGTGTGCACATATATATATATATATATATATATATATATATATATATATATATATATAACGTAGAATATTTGGTATTTAAGTCAGGTAAATTCCAATAGAGACAAACTCAAAAGAAATCAATGTTAAATTTGTTTATTTAATTTAACAGAGTAATATAATCTAGAAAAAAAATTTAAAAAATTTACACATTCTACAATTTCATGGGTAATACATATTTCGTAGGCAAACCTGCTTGTCAGACCCAAATGATACAACAGTTAATATTCAAAATAATCCAGAAAATTCTATCCACATAGGGGAAGCCACCAAGTGATCTGGCGTGTCTTAGACCTCTCGACCACTAATGACGATCAGTCTAAACAAAGTCAAATTAAGCCTATAACTATGTGGATAGGGGGTCACAGGGTCAAATACTGCCAAATGATATACATTTTCATAACAAAAGTTTATGATAAATAATCAGGCCGGTAGAAATAAAATATATAATACTGTTTGATTATAAAAGCAGAATATTTACTTAAATATGAGTATCGATTAAAAATAATGTTCAAACAAATCATTTGAAATTGTTGGTTGTTTATAACCAGTTTCATTAATCTTTGTGATATATATATATATATATATATACACACACACACACTGATTGCAGAACTGTATGAAACTACAGTAGAAGCTAATGGATATGTGTCTGAAAAGTTAATTATCATTTATTATATTTTAGGCTCTGTATTTTGCTTTACACTGAGCTCTTTCATTTTGCGATCTTGGTTCTTTTATATTTAATATAAGACAGATATGAATAAACTGGGATAGATAGAAACGAATAAACTGAGATACATATGTATGAAAAGAGGGCGAGAAAAAAATAGATATCAACAAACTAAGATAAATAGGGAAACACATTAACAGACTGGAATAGTTAAAAAGATGAACTGAGATAGCATGAATTTTGTTAACACTTCCTACCTTTACTTTGACTAAAACAATTTTCGTTAATAAATGACTATCATGAACACATTAATGCCTACCATAAAATATGGTATTAATTAAAAAAATAAAATAACAATCCAGTATTAATTATAGGCTTTTACCTATAAGGTCTTAATGGGTTAGCTTTGTTTTGTGTGGTATGTATTATTGTTTTCTGACAAATCTAAAATAAAAAACAGGGAGAAAAAATGTATTTTATTTATATTTTAAATGCAATGTACACATCACTATCTCATTCCTTAGATTATAATGGCTACTAAAATGAAAATAAAAAGCTTTGTTTAAGAAGTTCAAATTCACAGAAAATGGGCAGAAAATTATCATTTAACATTCAAACATTTTACCTAGGCTTCATGCCTACTGTTAGTGACTGAAATGCCATGAGACAAGTCCTAAAGCAACATATAAACATTTCAGTAAAGTCTACCATATTCAGTTATTACAATTTTGTCAAAATGATTAATCAGTCAATTTAATTTTAATTTATAATTCACTAAATTTTAAAGTTAATTTTTAACTTCTTATATCTCTATTCACTCATACTTGTATGGAAAATATATTCAAATTGCACAGAGAAATAGTAGTTTTGGTTTTGCAGGATCATGTTAAATTCAAATTAAATTATGAAATATCCCAAACAGTATATTCAGAACGAAAATTATGAAAGAAACTAGTATGCCATCAAAAGTGTTAACATTGAATATTTTTGAAGACTATTTGTTAAACAAAGCTTTATGGAAAGACTTGAATTTTCTAGAAAATTTTATGTAAAAACAAAAATAATTATACAATCTTTTTTCTGAATAGGGTTTTTAAATAATTGTAGTTTATAAATATTTAATGAAAATATGCTCTAAATTAAATATAAGCATAAAAGAATGAGGAAATATTTATTTGACAGAAAACAAGTACAGCCTAATTGAACTGACAGGTAATTTTATCTGAATTTTTAGATATATAAGTATATCAGTCACTCAGATGTCATATGTAATACACATTTGGGTGATCATGTCTCTTTCAGGATAAGACTGATTACGTGGAATATTTTCCTGCAGTAGGTTGCCATTTCTTTCTGCGGTAGACTAGTTGCCAACCAAAGCAATAGAACCCAATCTGTCCTGCTATTTAACCCATAGCTGAAGAAAGAAGAGATGGATTCATATCTTCCCAAGAGTTTTTGCACATAAGTGAATGCAATGAATTCAAATGAAACTCGAACACTGCTCTCCAAGTTCTCATCCCGAACTGATATCCATTGCACCACAATACACAGTGTTGGAACTCCTTTCCGTATATTTGCTTTCCTGAAGGCTACAACCTCCAGGAATTTAAATGCAATGTCAATACCCATCTCTTATCCACTTGACTCCAGTCCTTTCTACATCACCCTGTATATATTGTTCTTTTCCTTTCTCTCTACCTTCGCAACTGTCTTAGACACCTGTGTTCCCACCCTTCTCTTTCCCTTTCTCTGACACCCCCTGTAACTGGTTTGTCTTTCTCTTCACTCTCTTCCTGTCTAAACTTTTACTCTTATGTAGCCCCCTGCACATCAATGGTAGTACCGCCTTGCTTGGGGTGAAACGATTAAAAAAAAAAATACATTCTTTTATATATATTTTACCAAAATCTCTAAGTGAAATTTTTTAAAATTATGTTAACTTTTTCTATTTACATGCATCTCTGTTTGTAATTACAATACAAAAGTCATACTTTTTTTCCAAGTATCAGAATTACATAAATTATAAAAAAAGTAAAAATGAAACTTGGTTTTAATTAGGTAAAATAGGGAATGAGAATAAAATTCCAGTGACATTTGGTACACTCTAATCACATTTTCTCTTTATATTTCCTTTTAAAATGAGGTCAGTTTCTATGCTAAAAATGGCCAAACTTGCTTTATGTAAATCTTACATATAATAAAATGCAAATGCTTGAGAGTGGCAAAACCAAAATATTCCCCTGTAACTCCTGCTGATCTGAAATTTCTTTAATCCTTCTGCTTGCCACCATTCCTTTCTTAAACACTGAAGAACAACGTTGATCTGAAACCGAGCATTAAAATTAGGGTTTAAATTCTTAATTATTTCTATTAATCATAAGCCTATGGGTTATATTTTAATCCAAGGGAATTAAAACTAAATTGTGGCAAATAATCATGAAACTGTTTTCTTTCTTATTAAAACTGTTATGTTAACTGTGATATGAAACAGCGCTCTGCCAACATATTTCCATATGTTGAACTTTTGAATATTACAAAAATAATACCTGGTTTGAGAGCTGAGACTTGGCCAATCATTTCATAGATTTATAACTTTTCAAGTTTTTAATCACACTAATTTTGAATTGGCTTTGAAAAAATGAAATAAACAATGGAATACAAAATAAATATTTAATTAACAAAAAATTATGATCATTTATTTTTTTCAGAATCCAGAGAAAATATGTTTAAAAGCTATTTTGAGATAAATCATACCCCTTAAATTTTATCTAGTTTAATGTAAAACAGTCAACTAAGTGAAATCCAAAAAAGTAATGTGAATGAAATTATTTAACTATAAATTCCTAAAAATGTTACCTTAAAATGGAATAAATTGTTTTATTAAATTGGTTAACACATTTTTCAATAAGGACCAGAAAATATAAGTCTTGAGTGAGGTGACATCAAAAGAATGAAATATTATTCTACAACTGCAACTGAAATAATGGGTGACAGAGCCTATCTACCAAAGCTAAAGAGCCCAGTTTGTTCTACTATTTCACCTATATGTAAGGTGAGAAAGGATAGAATCATGTTTCTCCCAAAGGAATTTGTGCGAAATGAATCCAGTAGCCTTGACCGAGACTTGAACATAGCTCACCACTATGCATTACATCAAACAGAAACTTAAGATATTTAAAAAGACACTCTAAACATACAGGAATTAGTGATTCTAACCAGAAGTATTTGAAACTGATTCTTGTAGATAAACTAATATTAATTCTATATCATTTACCTCCATGTGAATTATGATACAGGAAAATTTAGGGAAAATGAGTACAGTTTTCTCATTGCATTAAGTGTAGAGGTGTGGATGACAAACAGTTAACAGTTCAGGAAATAGAATCAGGAATCAGTGTTCAAATTCTGCCAATGTCAGTTTGAGTTCAATTCGCACTAATACCCTTGCAATAATAGGCATGAATCCTCTTTTCCTTCAATCATGGGTAAAAAATAAAAAATTTGAATTGCTCTTTATTTGCAGCAACCAGTCTAGGAGAAGGACATGTTTGAATTCAAACAGACTAGACAGAACGCTAGTAACAGAAATGACATCACCACCTTGTGTTGCGTTCTTGTATTCACTATAGAGCCTATATCACTTAAGTGCCATACGTGATACACGCTTGGGCGATCATATCTTGTGTTGCGTTCTTGTATTCACTATGGAGCCTATATCACTTAAGTGCCATACGTGATACACGCTTGAGCGATCATATCTCGAAAGAGACATGACTGACTGGGCAGAAGATTATCCCGCAGTAGGTTGCCATTGCTTTCTGCGGTAGACTAGGCTATAGAACCCAATCTGTCCTGTTATTTAACCCATAACTGGAAGGAATAGACAGATTAATACCTTTCCCAAGGGTATTTGCATGTAAGTGAATGCAATTAATTTGGCTGGAATTTGAACTCGGCCCCCCGATTTCTCGTTCCAAGCCTATACACTCCTGATCAAAAATTTAAGACCATTTAAAAATCTTTAAAAAGAATTTTTTTTTATGGATAGATTTTAAACTCCTCCCACTTAAGGTTATCAATACTACAATCTAAAAGGTTATGGAAACAAAAAGCTACATTCCAAACACTTTTAGAAATTTACATTTTTATAAAATGAGGCGATTTATTCATGATCAAAATTATAAGACCAGAGGTATAAATTGTTAGATCTATGGCAATTCCAATGTTTTTAATTCAGTTAGAGATTAGCAATCACTGCGTAAAGGTGTTACCATGCCTAAAGCAAGCAAACTTACCAAAGTTGAGCGTTCTCGAATTCTAGAATTCTATAAGCAAGGTTTGTCACAGCGGGCGATCACAGCTAAGGTAAATCACAGTAAAACTGTGATTTGCAACTTTCTAAAGAACAGTGAGAATTATGGAAAAGCAAAATACTCTGGTAGGCCCCAAAAACTTACTCCTGCATTGAGTAGGAGAATAAGATGGGTTGTTATGAAAGAGGGGGGACTTTCTTCTAGTCAAATTAAGGCAGTCACAGACGCTGATTGCAGTCCTGTAACCATCAGACGACACTTACGACAAAAAGGCATGGTAAATAAAAAGCATAAACAAATTCCTCGGCTGCTTCCACGTTACAAGTTGGGCCGCTTAAAGTTTGGTCGTGAATACCAAACATGGGACGTTGAGAAGTGGAAGAAAGTCCTGTTTTCTGATGAGAAAAAATTCAATCTCGATGGTCCTGATGGCTTCCAACGATATTGGTATAACAAAAACATGCCTCCTAAAATTTTCTCCGCACGTCATAGTGGTGGAGGGTCCCTAATAGTATGGGGTGCCTTTTCTTACAGAGGGACGATGGAGCTCCAGGTGATGCAGGGTCGTCAGAGAGTGGCTGGTTGTGTTAACATGATACAAAAAGCATCTTTGATGATGGAGGGCCATCGTTTGTGTGGGGATGGATGGTTATTCCGACAGGATAATGCTGCAATCCATGTTGCAAGACAGACCTTGACCTTTCTACAAGAAAATGGGTCCATCTCTTGGGACATCCTGCATGCTCACCAGACTTGAACCCAATTGAAAATGTTTGGGGATGGATGACAAGAGATGTTTATCAAAATGGCAAACAATACTCAACAAAAAATGAACTTTGTGAAGCCATCTTCAGAAGCTGGAGCAACATCCCCCGCACCTTAATGGAAACACTTATTTCTAGCATGCCTGACATAATTTTTGAAGTCATCAAAAGCAGTGGAGGTAGACTTCATTATTAAATTTGGTTGTTGAATATTTTCATACACTTTTTGTACAAAATGCCAACATCCAAAAAGTCTGAGCTCCAGGACCATGGATTAGTTTTAAAGCTTTCATTACAGCCGAGCAATGCCAAGCTATACTGCTAGCATATATATATATATATATAGGGGGAAAATGTGTGTGTGTGTATATATATATATATAGAGAGAGAGAGAGAGAGAGATCAAATATATGTATACATATTAATTACTAGCTCTCATAAAAATCAAGATAAAACTGGTTTTACCTGGTGAAAAGAACAATAGAAACCCTTCACAATTATTATAATCTAATAATAACACTTTAATATAAGCTGAGGATAAGAATTTCAGTTATGGCACATAACAATTGGTATTTTCAGCAGCTGCTTTACTCAGTATAACAAAAAACATTCAATGTTTGATGATTTATAAATAACCAATGAGGAAAGGTCAGGTGATTAAGTGATTTTATTCTTCACAGATTAAGATTTTTTGAACCCTTGAAGACTTATCTGATTTATTGGTAACATCCTTTTGTTTTTATAAACATTAGAGGATTCAGGCTCTTGAATTATAATTCTTTTTATTTATAGTTAGTTGTTTCTGTTGTATGGGTACTGCATCAAGGATCATAAATCTGTTTCTACTATTTGATTTCGCTACTGTTTTGGTATTGTTTGTGAGTAGCTGTCTAATATTACTATGATCCTTATGTCACTTATTAAAAATAACTCCTAATGAAAAATTAAAAACACACACATCACACCTTCCCTACGTCACAATACTCACAGTTCTACAAAACTTACCATTTGTCTCTGATAAGCTTTCTACTTTTGTGCATTGATTGCATGAATTTAAGCACGCTCCTAGATTGGCAACTAAGTCTCACCATTTTACTGTTGAATTACCTAAAAGCAACTGTATGTTCTATTTTAATGGCTACTATACTTGCACTTATCACCTATGGAACTCTTTCAATTTCTCTCTTCCTTGCCACCCACAATTTCCAAAAATTTAAATGGAACATCAATCAACATCTGTCTTCCTGAAACCTGTCCTTTTATATCCTTTTCTCCTCACTAAAGTCTTATCTCTCACCCCCCAGTAACACCTTGCATCCTAGTGGCATTATTGCCTTTCTTCAGGTAAAATGGTTAAGAAAAAATATAAACATTGCAATGTGTGTGTGTGTGTGTGTGTGTGTGTGTGTGTGTAACATGAAGATCTAATAAAAAGTTACATTTAAAATATATAGCCATATAAATTAATGTTTTATTGTATCTGGGATAATCTTATTATTTCTGGAACATTAACAATTCTCTTGTAACTTTATTTTATGGCTGTTAAATGCAATTAAAACTTAAGATTATCAATGCTTTCTAAATATAAACAATACCAATTACTCAAGAATCAACTGTGTACATTTAGTAATAGCCAAATACAACTCAATGTCTATGGAAATCGGTACAATGATTCTATGCATGGTGGTGTAATGGATAGTATCTTGGAACGAGAAATTAAAGCTGAGTTCAAATTCTGGTTGAGTTTGTGAGTAACTATCTAATATTACTATGATCATTTATGTGCAAATATCCTTAGAAAAAGTATCAATCCGTCTCTTCTTTCACCAGCTACAGGTAAACAGGACAGACTTGGTGCCTGATAGACTTGGTTGGCAACCATTTCCAGAGAAGAAAAACTATGAATTCAAACTAGCCTGGAAAGGAATGAGCTCTAATAGGTTATCCTGCCCATGTCACACCATTGCTGCTACAGCCACAGTACATGTGATGTCCCTAAGACTCTTATGGGTTATAGGGTGTATGATTGTGATTATAATATGCCGTCTAATACAATACAAATAACATACAGGCTGCAATGGATAAATTGTTGTCTTAATTCTGCAAAAATTCAAAATAACACTGTCATCTCATTTTAACAGATATATTTGACGAAATTACACAAAAATATCTTGAAATACTAAAGAGTAAATTTATTTAATAAAATTGCTGTTGGCTTCAACCATGGTTTTCAGACGACTTTGGAACTCTTCTGGATGGTCTCCTTGTTTAGGTTGGTTAATGTTGCCATAAAACTTACCCTCAGTTCATTTTTGGTATTACAAGGAGTTTTGTTATTCTCTCGCTCAACTGTGCTCCATACATAATAATCAAGTTGCAGTCTGAAGAGTTATGTGGCCAGATGTAAGTGATGATGTGATTGAAGAAATTGTATGACAGCCATGGCTGGGTTCTCCTGCTTGTGCAACATGGGGCAGAGTCCTGTTGCCAGACATAGTATCTGTTAACAGCCACCCACTTGACCTAGAGCAGCACTACCTCTTCAAGGCACTTGATGTAGGTTTCCATTTTGAGTCTGAGGTCCTCACAAACAGAGGAAACTTTCTGAGCTGTTGTATCTTTGTAATCACCATTAGACTCATCTAACTCTCTCCGAATCCTGTGCACTGTCCCCAAGCACTCTAAAATGTTTTTATTAGATCGTCTGGTGTGAATGGAAAGCAATAAATGTCATTTCCAAATTTTCTGGTGGAGTGAATTGTGTTATAGTGCTCTTTTTCTTGTAGACAATGCCCAACTAACTCTACTATACTGTGCAGTTAACAAAATAAAAAACAACGCATATGCGCGAAAATTAAAAATATATAATGGTGACACTTTACTGATTGCATATATAACAGCAATAAGTTACCATTGCACCCTGTTTATAATAAACCTCAAATACTAAGGTAAACTGTATGCAACAATAGCACCATTTTATCTAAAACTACTAGGTGTGATTTGATTGATTTGTTTTCTATAGATTATCGAGTCCTTGTAGGTTGTTTAAAGCCAGAAAATAATTTTAGAATGTAAGAATTTTTTTTTTTGAGATAATAATGGTTTAGTGATACAAATTTTACTAATTAACCCATAGTCAGGGAGAGAAGTGGTGGATTCATACCTTTCCCAAGTATATTTGGACAGAAGTGAATATAATGAACAGATATAAATTAGAACTCAGCTCTTTGATTAATGATTCTGAACCAGTATCCATTACACCACCTGCACATCCAATCTTATAGTAACTGATGTTCCAAACGATTAACCATCTAGTTATTTCTTCACTTTGGTAATTGTACAGGAGCCAGTGTTTCAACGGAATTTGGTTGCATAAAACTACCAGGGTATATAACAAACAAACAACATGGTGACATTGTAACAATTAGAATGGAAGAGTATATTCATATATTTTATTTGAGTAACATCTACTAGTAAGGATTTCATAGTTAAACTGGTAATGATGCTGTCAAAGAAAGAAAAATTCTCAAGCATAAGAAATGATTTCAGATCTTGCTGGAAACTTATTCTTTATTTCTATCCCACACTACTTATATAAAAATCATAGCATGGCAACCCGAAGGTTGCAATAAAAGAAAACATAGTATAAAAATAAGATGGAAAAAAGACTAATCAATGATAATGATGAACTGTTACTTTCTCTGAATATTGTTTTTGTCTGGATTTTTCCTCCGCTAAAGCAGACAAATATATAAAACGAGCAGTATAGCCCGGTGTTGCTTGGGTGTAATAAAAGCTTTAAAACTAATCCATGGTCCTGGAGCTCAGATTCAGCCTAAAGAATATCTGTGTGAAGTTTGGTGAGAATCGGATAAAAATTGTGGACTTGTATAAAGGACATACAGACAGATAAACAGACACACACGCAAACATCTTGCCTTTTATATATATATATATACATTATCAATTTTCTGCACTATTGTAAGAGCTGCAACCTTGAAACTTCTGAATATCGTTTCTTATGTCTTTGTCTATGAGTGTATCAAATTTGATTAAAATCGAACCACTCATTCTATAACCCGATTTTTTCGATTATCGATATTTATCGGGGTACCTCGACACAAAACCTAGCTAAGAACACTTGCAGATACTTATAGTATAACTGTGTAAATTTTCAAGAAAATCGGTTAGGCGTTTTGGAGTCTATAGGTAACAGACACACACACACATATATACACACACACACACACACAGAGAAAGTTCCATTTATAAATAAGTTTAGATTAGAAAGTGAATCCAGGTCTGATTCAGAGATCTTACTTGGCGGTAAATAGGCAAGTGACATATCCACTATGCCAATGTTCTGTTGCTTGATCAGAAGGGTAAAATGAACTTGCAACTACTGATTCAGGCATGGTGAACAGATACACTATTGATCTTAACACTCAATAAATCCTGGGC
This sequence comes from Ascarosepion bandense, assembly GCA_037127315.1. Lineage (NCBI taxonomy): Eukaryota > Metazoa > Mollusca > Cephalopoda > Sepiida > Sepiidae > Ascarosepion > Ascarosepion bandense. Next base: position 220,675 of record JBBBDQ010000304.1, read on the forward strand.
CTAACTAATAAAACAACAACTTTTAGGCAAAATTCAACTTTACTCATCAACATAGTCTTCTTCCATGATGATACACCGATTCCAATGCTTCTCTAACAATTCAATGCTTTTTTTGTAGAATGATTTGTCTTTGGCCTCAGTTTCCAATATCACTTCTTCATTAGTGCCAAATCTCTTTCCCTGGAGCCTTCTTTTGAGGTCTGCAAACAGCCAGTAGTCACTGGGGGCCAGATCTGGAGAATAGGGTGGATATGGAAGCAATTCAAGGTCCAATTCATGTAGTTTTATTATCATTGTGACTGACTTATGACACAGTGCATTGTCTTGGTGAAAGATCACTTTTTCTTCTTCATTTATGGCCATTTTTTGGCAATTTCTTCCTTCAAATGCACCAATAATGCTATATTATATTCACTATTGATGGTTCTTCTTTTCTCAAGGTAATCAATGAACAAAATACCTTGCGCATCCCAAAATACAGAGGCCAAAACCTTGCCTGCTGATGTTTGCATCTTTGTTTGCTTTGGACGGCTTTCATCTGCTACTGTCCACTCAGCTGAATGCCGATCTCCCTTTTGAGTAAAGTCATGGATCCATGTTTCATCCATTGTCACATATTAGCACTAAAACTCATTCTTGTTGTGTTTAAATAATTGCAAACAATACTCTGAATCATTGATGCATTGTTGTTTTGATCAACTGTGAGCAGATGCAGCACCCACTTTGAACACAGCTTTCTCATTGACAAATGTTCATGCAAAATGGTGAATACACTGCCTTCTGATATGTTCAACTTCTCTGCTATTTCACGCAACTTCTATTTACAAATGGCTAAAACGAGTTTGTGTATTTTTTTTGTGATTTCCAGGATAGCTGCCGATTTTGGGCAACCTGAACATTCAGCATTTGTGCCTGTACAACCACATTTAAAGTCAGCATACCACCTCTTAACCATTGTTTCAGGCAAAGCAGAGTCCAAATAACACTTATCAAGTCATTGCTTTGCTTGAACATTATTTTTTGCATCAGAAAGCAATGCTTTATCAACACACAAAATTCAGATTTTCCATTGCTTTGAAAATTTGCAACAGTAGCTTTACTTAAATAACTGTAATTTATAAACTAATAATCTGATTGGGCCCAAATTTTGTCAGATGACATTTGAAGGTTATAACTTCATACAAATCATATGGATTTTTTATTAGTAGCGACATCTATGTCAGGCCCAGGAGTTATTGAGTGATGTGTTAGGTAGAATGCATAAAAACTACACAGATCCTAAGCAGAAGGGCTGATCCATATCTTAATAAGTCCATGTTTTTATGGTTACTTTAGTTAATAAGTTGTAGGTATTTTTGGCTGTACTTTAAGTGAAGGATGAATTCACTTACGAATATTAGCCAATGTTCTTTCAACAACTGAATCATTTTCTTGTTTTTCAAATTAGCTAAGAGCCTTTGATTAGCTTTCAAAAAGATCTAGAACACTGAAATCAAACATGGCAATATAATTATTTCAGAACATGATTATATTTATTAACCACATAAACACATGTGAATAAAGCAAGCACCAGATGGACTTTAATGTACATTGGGTTTTGTTCATGTAGGTAAATGAAAACTCAAACCTTTACCGAATAATTCCAGGTTTTCTAACATCAACTGATTATCATTATCTTGCATAAGGGTTTTAATTTTGCCAAGATCCATGTTAAATAATTAAGAAAATGATTACATACAATTTTAAAAATTAACACAGTGTTGATTCTAATCCTGTCAGGAATTACTACAAAAATGTTCCCCTTCATAAATTTAGAGATAAATCATACAGATGCATACTGAAATTTCTTCCTAACCAATAAAATGAACCACTTCTTGGTCTCATCTGCTATTATTGCCAATTACAGTTAACCATGGCTAATCACTCTACACGCAGAACCAAGCACTATATGGAATACTAGCCTGAAAAAGTTTCGGGTCCAATTGTTTGCTGGGGTAGGGGAAACAGTTGTTGTGTGTACTTGAGCCAAGAGTAAAATACTCATGTGTGGGCCCCAACTGAAAGGAAATGGTCCAATCAGCTTAAGTCAGCCTTGACTATATGGATCTCACCCCCCACACACACACAGAAAATAGCTTGATAGTTTTAATTTAACCACTTCCCTGCCAATTATTTTTTTTAGAAAACGTTTCATTTCAAGACAAATTTTTTTTATTTGTCTTTAATATAGTTACAAATTGAGGTACCTTGAAGTACCCAAGCAGTGGCTAACACCTCTACCAGATGTATTGGAGTCATTTAAGATCAGAAAGGCATAAAAATAAAGAATCAAAATCAATGTATAAGCATATCTGTAGATGTTTTTTGAATGTCATGTTTTGGATGTGTTTATTTGTCCATGTTTGAAAAAGACATTTTTGGTAAAAATGTATATACATGTCTGTATTGGGGAAGGGGTTAATGTTAAGATAATTTAATCTGATCGTCACTTAAAATAGTATCACGTGGAAATGATAAATGTTAGAAGAAAATAGAGAGATGATGATCAAATATGTTGTTCAGATAATATAAATGAGCCAAGAGTGAAATCCCAATTAAATCTTGAGATTTGAAAAGGCAATCTTGCATCAGTGCCAAGACAGGCATATGGCCTGATAGGAAAAAGTCAACAAGAATAATGGCTGAAAATTAGAAAAACCAGACGTTGATCTGCAAGACCAAAGTGACAGGCAACAAAAAATCTACTATTATCAAGAGGAATTTATAATTAAGCAAGTAAAAAAAAAAAAAAATTGATATCAGTAAATTTTAGTAAAGCCAAACAGCAAGTTTTAGTAGATCCAGTGAACAAATTACTATTTTTTGTACTGAGGCATAGAAAAAGTGATAGTCAATTTAATTTCACCTTAATTGACACTTCCTTGAGCCCAATGCCTGTTAGTGTGAAGTGCATTCTGGATAATTAAGGGATTATCCATAGCTGTTGAAATCTATCATGTTTTTCTTTTACAGCCATAATATCCATACCCAATGTTAACACATCTTTGCAAAGCTTCAGGTGAATGAATTTTAAATTCAAAATTATCCTCTTCCTACATTGCCTGCTAAACATGGCTAAGGAGCCCAGTATGTCTTGCTATTTATATTTAACAAGTAGCTGAAGGGAGAAGAGATGGATTTATACTTTTCCCAAGGATGTGTGTGCAATGTAACAAATTCAACTAGAATTTGAACTTGGCTTGCTTATTTCTCTTCCTGAGCTACTAATCATTATACCACCTGCACATCCATTCAGATAATTCACATTAAATTAAGTTCATCTAATTCCAGATCAAAAGTGAAATAAATATTAACAGAAACACAAATATCAAATTAAAAAAAATTGCTATAAATAATTTTCTTCAAATAGACATTTCTCTTGGGATTTGTCCTCAAAAACTGTTCTTCAAAAAGAAACTTTTGAAAATCCTGTTTTCATTAAAAGCAGCATTTTGCATAAGTGACATTTTAACTGCCAATTTTTTTTTTATTGCCACATTCATCCAGAGAGTAGATGGTTATAGCTCTCCACCCACAAATCCCTTTTTTTTATTATCTTTAAATTGTCCTGACTTGTGGATTTGTTTTTTTTTCTTTTTGTTGCCTTCTCCAAGACTGGCTGCCACCCAATGCCTAGTATACACTGTTATTAACTAGTAAACCAAAGATAAATTCTTCCAAAGGTATTATTATTACATAGCAAATACAACTGACAAGGCTGAAATTTGAACTCAGCCTGTCAATTCCACCTTCTACACAAAATCTAAATCTAAACTTTATAAAAAATGGAACTTTGTCTCTGTGTGTGTGTGTGTGTGTATATATCCATTACCTATAGACTCTGAAATGGCTGAACCAATTTTCTTGAAAATTTACACAGTTGTACTATAAGCGTCTGTGAGTGTTCTTAGCTAAGTTTTGTATCGAGGTACCCTTGATAAATATTGAAAATTGATAATCGAAAAAATCGGGTTATAGAAGGAGTGGTCCGATTTTAATCAAATTTGATACACTCATAGACAAAGACATAAGAAACGATATTCAGAAGTTTCAAGGTTGCAGTTCTTACAATAGTGCAGAAAATCGATAACATATATATATATATATATATATATATATATATATATATAAAAGCTTTCATTACACCCAAGCAATGCTGGGCTACACTGCTAATGTTTCTATAGAAATTAAAATCATAAATTTTTTTTAGAAAATTCATAACTCAACAGAGCAGTTTTAGAAATCTCAATTATTTTCTGTATATGTTCACAAATTTTACAATAACTAATCATTTTATCATAAAAACCGTTTTCTTATTTTCAATTTTGATTTGATTTTTATTTATTCTTTTATATAGATAAAGAATTTATTTTAAAGCATAATTTTAGAAATGGACTAATTTTGTCTAATAATGATCAAGTTGTAAAAATTGTAAATTTATATTATTGCTAACATAGAATTCATGAAAATTCCATTGCCTCTAGTAAATAAAGAAAGATAGACTAAACTAATTGGAGTAGATAGACTAAACCAATTGGAGTAGATAGACTAAATTAATTGGAGTAGATAGACTAAGCTATCGCCCGGTTCACACTCCACCCACATCTATTGAACAGGTGAAGAGGCTCATCCCTTGTTTCCTGTTTAGGATGTGGTTTCCGGTTTTCTCTTTTCCAAACTTTTCACTCTTACGTAGCCCCCTGCGCATCAGTGGCGTTTTTGCCTTGCTTGGGGTGATATGATATATATATATATATATATATATATATATATATATATATATATATATATATACTTTAATCATGCAATAAATATTTATTTATTTTAAATATATGTTTTAACAGTGTATTTACTTTTGAATTTATAAAGTTATTTAAGAATTAATCCCAATTTAATTCTTAATTTTTAAGAATTTACAAAAATAATTATTCTTTAGCTTTGTTCTTTTCTGTCATTTTTACACTTTGTTATTTGTTGGCTGTTGAAAAAGCAGCTGAAATTTACAGTCATGATTAAATATTCATTGTAGCAAAAATAATTCTAATCTTGTTGAAAGACTGGCATCAAGTTTCGTTTATTCCAAATGAATGGCATTAAAAAAGTTTAAGTTTTGTTTAATGGCATGTCAAACTCTGTGGGTTATTTAATGCCAAAAAGGTAGGATTTTAAGGTATTTTTTTTAATATTCAATTATAGTGAGAAGGTTGATTTAGTCAGATTTTAATGAATTTTTTTGATTTTAGAAACTTAAAATGTTTTATATTCAAAAATGTTTTGCTGAGAATAATTTTTTTTCCTTCAACATGTTATGGTGATAATTTTTTTGTTTCAAAAATGTATTGTTAGTAATATTTTACCTTCAAAAATGTATATTTTTCTATAAAAGTCTATTTTTATACTTTCATAGTGTTTTGACCCCAGTTTGGGAGTTAACTATTTGCCCATAGCTAAGACCAACAGGTGCTACCACTCCGGGTCAGAGTGGACCTGAGAACAACAGCAATTAAGAGGTGGTTCCATGCTCCTCATAACCTCTCAATCAGAGGCCTTGCTGCCCAATGCAGTTTATCGTCATGTTCAGGACCTGGCATTGATAAAGTTTTTTCTTTATAATAATAGTATTAGTATTTAATCTTTAAGTAGTAAAGTAACTTGCAACAATAAAATTAACAAAATTTTAAGGGAATGCAAGAAGTACTGTATACATACATGCAAATGTAGCAGTGAACATATAAAAGACAAGTACAAATAAACAACTTAATATGAAGATAATAAAACACAAGTATACTCATAAAAAAAACAAATTTATTATGGGATTTTGCATAAATAATATGGATTATTTATAAATAATATTATTTTTAATACCCAAATATTTAAACTAAATATTCATCTGTAGACCAACCAATTTTTTTTTAAGTGCTTAAACAAATAACCAAATTTTAGAAGCAAGTAAAAATGAACCGAATCAATTCAAGAGAAAAACAATCCCTGAACCTGATAGAGGACAACCAATAAAATAATTTACCACAAAGTTAGCATTGCCAGATTTACTGTAATTCCATCAATCCTAACCTGGTATCTCAACTTTGGCCACTTTCTCACTGATGTGAAGTGACTTCCCTCTGTCTTTTCTACAGATATTTTCATTGCATTTGTTCTGAAGAACTGTTCTTCTTAGTAACTTGACTGCATCAATTTAAGCGTACTACTAGGTTGGCAGTTAGGTCTCACTGTTTTACTATTGAACTAGCTAGCTGAAACCATCAGTTCTATTCTAATAGATTCTTTTTTCACACTTCATGCTTTCCAATTTCTTGCTTCCCTGCCAAATGCAATCTTTAAAAATTTAAATGTAACATTAATTGCCATCTTCTGTCTTCCTGAATCTTGTTCCTTTATTGTTCTTCTTCTCACTAAAACTTTTGCATTCTCTTTCACTCCCTGTGATCCCCTGCATCCTTGTGGCATTATCAACTTGCTTAGGGTGAAATAATTGAAGAATAAACTTTGCGTTTTTGTTTTGTCCCACAAGTTAAAAAATACTGTTAATCTGGGTCATTTCCAAAAAAAGATTTGTTAACTGTTACACTAAACAATAGATTACATAAATAAAAACCACCTGCCATGCCTTTATCTCAGTTCTTTCATTGCATGGACAAATAATTTTATGACAAAGGCATTTACAGAACAAATTCATATTGCCTCTTAACAGAAACTTCTATGTTTATCATCAAAAACAAGTGTCATTTTTTTTCTGACATTTTTTTTTTAAATTTATTTACCACTGATTATCCTGCAGCCATCAATTAAATAACATTTTTAAGAGCATTAATCTTAACTAGTGGACTAAAAAGTTAAATAACTACACAAATAAATGTTGATGGTTGCCTACAAAATAAAGGAGTTTATGAAGGACAGACAAAGCTGTTCATTATGATCAATTGGGGACAGGATCTCATAGATAATAATAACTGGCTGATAACATAAAGCAAATAATATTAAAGAAATTAGAAAATTTTAACAAATTTAAGAAACAGATATATTATAAAAATATTATGAAATAATATTATAAAAAAATATTATGAAATTTAATAAATTACAAGTATTACTGTTTTTAATTCATTTTAATTAAAGTGTTTAAGAGAAAAGGGACACATTTACTTACAACCAGAAAAAGACAACTGATATTTCTGTGACACATAATGAGGAAAGAAGGCTTGGAAAATTTAAGACTCACGTGACACTGACAGTAAGTTGAGCAAAGAGAAGCAACAAGTCAACTTATGAGCTTGTGTAAATAAATGTCAAAACAAGGAGCAGGCAGGATTGTACGAAGATATATATTGCTAAGAAGTCAAATGGATAAAAAGTTAAAGGAAACCATGATCACCCACACCCTGAAGTCTGATAACGTTATATACGATTATAATATCACCGTTTTTATTAGAATATGAATTTATACACTAAAATGCACCCAAAACACATTAAACATTTATAGATGACATTGTTTCTAAATATATATCATATAAAACACAATATAACTTTATCTATTTGTCAGTTATACTGTCTCATCTTCCCACCTTAGTAATGAGATTTTTAAAAAAAAATTTTTATTTAATCATTTCACCCCAAGCAAGGCGAGACTGCCACTAATGTGCAGGGGGTTATAGTGTAAAAAAGACTGGGTATAAAAGTATTAAAGAAATGATAAATGATGAATGAAGATAGAAGATGGCAACTGACATTGCATTGAAATTTTTGGAGATTGTAGCTATCAAGGAAGCAAGTAAATGGAAGGAGTTCCACATTTGGGAAGTGCGAGAAAAGAAACTGTTTGAGTAGAAGTGGGAATTACATTTAAGTATTTCAGCAGTAAAAGGGTGGGACCTAGATGCCAAGGAAGTAACACACTTAAATTCATGTTGATGAGACACCAGGAAAAAAGTTCATCAGAGCAGTTACCATGAAAACATTTGTAGAAAAGAGAGAGGGGTGCCACGTCACATCAGTAAGAAAGTGACTGAAGTTGAGATGCCAAGTCAGGACCAATTACATTGCAGATCTTTCTTTGGATTTTGTCAAGATATTCCATTACTTTAACACGAGGTATCGTCAATATCAATATCCCTATTTTAACAACATAACGTAATATCTTATTAATAGAAGAAACCCGGTTAATGAATAGATTCCTTTTATTCTTGTATCATGTCAGCTTTCTTTGGATATTTTTACTTTAACTGATTTAAAAGACAGAATACATTGTTACATACAACAACAGAGTTAAATGTAGAGATAAAAAACCAAGATGAATAATACAAGAAATGTAATGAATATGAATTCAAAAGAACTTAATGGTGATCTTCTATTGTATGGGTCATGTTAGCTTTCTTTGAATATTTTTACTTTTAATTACTTTAAAAACAAGTCTTTCTTATATGTGAGCAAAGGGTTCATTCTAAGATAAAAGCTTCTCATCACTCATGCAAAAAATTATAACCAAAATTACTTAAATACCACCATTATTTATTGATGGTATGGTTAGACTACTTTTGTAATATATATAAAACTAGCAGTATAGCCCGGTGTTGCTTGGGTGTAATGAAAGCTTTAAAACTAATCCATTGTCCTGGAGCTCAGACTCTTTGAACGTTGGCACGAAAGACTAAAAAGCAAGTTTTTCCAGTTAAAGCGAAACCGTACACTGAAAGAAAAATGAATGGATGTAAGTCAATTTTGATTTCCTGGTGTCGATATCAAATAAGTTTTTTTTGTTGTAAACTGAATTTTGAAGATTAAATAAGTCCTCTGAGTAAATGGCATCATGGCTGAGACTAAGAACTACAATTATACCTACTTAGAGGCAAACCCGAAGCAAAAACTAAAATAAAAGGGCTGAAAAAAATACAGACATACAGGCAGATAAACAGACACACACACACAAACATCTTGCCTTTTATATATATATATTATCGATTTTCTGCACTATTGTAAGAACTGCAACCTTGAAACTTCAGAATATCGTTTCTTATGTCTTTGTCTATGAGTGTATCAAATTTGATTAAAATCAGACCTCTCCTTCTATAACCCGATTTTTTGGATTATTGATTTTCGATATTTATCGAGGGTACCTCAACACAAAACCTAGCTAAGAACACTCACAGATGCTTATAGTACAACTGTGTAAATATTCAAGAAAATCTGTTCAGCTGTTTCGCAGTCTATAGGTAACGGATACACACACACACAGAGAGACAGACAAAGTTCTATTTAAAAATAAGTTTAAATTTTGAATATTCTCATTACCCTTAATCTTTCTACCATTGCTTTTCCTTTCAACTTTTTTCTATATTGCTCTCTGCAATAGATTTGTGACACAAAAGAATAAATAAGCTGGGATAAAACTTTGAGACTTATTAAGTTAAATGCAGATGTTGTGCATGATAACATCTTTTAACAATAAAGAACTGATTTTGTATATAAAGCAAAATTAGTAAAAACAATAACCATTGTATTCAATACCAACAAAAAAACAGGCAATTAGTCCTTGAAATATTCCAGATTACAAAGCACACCTGGCTAGATTCCTACAGTCATTCAAAGAAGAGACTTACAAGGCACACATATTAACAAACAGATGGTCAACAATCATTGCTGATCCAAACTTTGAAGATTGTTCAAGTGATAAGTGTCAAAAGATCATTTTATTGCTTATTAGATGAACAATAGAGACAATGTGCTGGCATGTGGCTCTCACTATAATCCAACTTTACAAAGAGATTCATATGATTATCTCTTATTCTTATTCTTGCCTACTTAAGTAATTCATTTTAAAGCCACTTATAAAAGTTAACATTACAATAAAAGATGCTCAATTTCCTCTAAAATAGCTAAGCTTTAATCCAAACCTGACAAGTAAAATACTGGAGAAATGTTGAAATGCATTGTAGTTATTGAAAAGATTTTAATCTTTGTCAGACAAACAGCTTTTAGTAATCTGATACACAAGGAGAGATGGGATACTGTGTGAGGTTTGTACAGACACTTACAATGTGTTTTAGTTTTTTTTAAGCATTAACCAAAAGTAATTAATGTGTGAGGTTTGTACAGACACTTACAAACAATGTGTTTTAGTTTTTTTTAAGCATTAACCAAAAGTAATTAAAATTCTACAACTAACAATGGCTTGTTATTTGCAGATCAACTATCTCTCTCTCTCTCTCTCTATATATATATATATATATATATATATATATAAAGTAAAATTATGTTGCTTAGCTGATTGATATGTTGCCTTCAGCATCCTAACTCCAGAGTTTTATAGGTGGACATGTCCATCTATTCTTCAGAAGGTATCAGCAATTTAATACTTCCATTTTTCTATATTGACTATATATATATATATATATATGTGTGTGTGTGTGCATATATATGTATGCTTGCTTACTTAGGCAGCAATCCCTCTTTTATACAAGTTTCATTAAAAAAGGCAGTTAGGTTTTTTTATTTGATTTTTTTTGTGTTCTTTTTTTCTGGACGTAAATTATATAAAAATTGTCTAAATGTTCTGTATGTCCAAACACTTTCAGCTATACAAGGAAGATTTTATTTTTTTACTTTTAACTGAATGTATGGATTTTTCATGTATGTAACTAGAGTTATAATAATGTTTAATGTTCTAAATGTGGTCAACACATACACACACACCTATAATATAAATTCCTCTTTTGCACTTCTCAATTGTGGAACTCTCTTCCAGCTTCTTGCCTTTGAGTGATCTTTGATCTTCAAAATTTTAAATGCAATGTCAATTGTTATCACCTATCTTAATTCCTGTTCTTTTATTGTTCGTAATAATATTTTCTTTTTCTCATATTCTCTGACATGCTGTAACTCTTTGAATTTTAGTGGCTTTATTGCCTTGCTTATGGTGAAGTGATTAAAATAAAATTTAAAAAAAACTATAAACCTTTTTTTCTTCTTTCTCCCCATCATTTATACTTGCATCAAGATAATTTCTGTAAAATATCAAAATGGTTATTCACATTACTTACATTTAGACTCTTGTCCTCATCTTTGTTGTTGTCACAATTTGGCCCATTGTACCCCGTGGCTTTCATCATGTAAAAAATGATAACTCCACATTCCAGAAATTTAGACAGAAATATTCAAACAAGTTCATGTTATACAATGTCATATATACATACATAGTTATTTAATCTTGCTTGTATGTGATAAATTTTTATAGTCATAATCCGTCATATCATTTTCAATTCAGAAAATTAACACCTTAGCTTTATGAATGGAAAGATTCCTTCTAAAATTATCTCAATAAAATTATAAAAAATGCTGTTTCAATTTTTTTTTTGCTGATTAAATCAAGTTCATGATCTTTGAATAAACAACACAAAGTGAATTTCAAGACCATAACCCATAGAACCCAGACAAATAATTTGACACTATAATGCCCTGGTGTCTAATCACAAAAACAATTAAATAGCTTAAGATATAAGTAAAATAAGGCTGTTTACAAGAGCAATGTGTACTAGCCATTTACAGGTTTGTTCTATGACACTAGCAGTTCCAAAAATATCCATAATATCCACAAATAGTGCCTTAGTAAGAGGCTTAACTGGTTCAAGGTAAAAAAAATATAAAGTAAATGTTCTGTCGAATATTTACACTCTTTACAGTTGGACTAATTTCCTCATCTCTGTTGTTGTCATCATTTTTCATCCAGTGTTTTGGTATCCACCAATCTGGGTAAGGAATTTCAAATTTACCTTTATTTAATCTATGAGAGTATATTGTCCTCATTCTACTGTTTATGTCTACGAGTATCTAGTCTTGTTTGTTTTTAGTACTGTTCAGTTATTGCTTGCTCTGTTTCAACTAAGTTTAAGTTCATGCTACCCAGTCTAGAGATTGAACTCACAATTACTATGTTACCAAATTCACACCAACACTTTAACCCTTTGAAATGCTACCTAGATCAACAGATATCTATAAAAAAAAAAAAAACAGAAAGCAAAACATTTTGATAACAACAACAAAGATAAAAACATTAGTTTATAAATAATGTAAATTATGATGACTCATAGAAATTCAGACTGAAAGTCTAATGTCTCTGGTGATATAGATAAGGAATTTCAGGAAAGAATCTTTCATGCAAAAAATATTTAAGGATTTTTTTGTTTCAGTTTTATGAATATAATTATCCAATGATTATCAAGCTGATGTGATTCATTTCAATGCTGACTGGATATGACAAATATTTAAACTGTATTCTTGTCACTTAACAATAAAGTAGAAATCTATCATCTATTGATCCTAAGAAGGCCATTAATAAAAAGTCAAATATTATCTCCATTTCATACATATACATAAGTACGAGGGTAAGTCAAGAATTATGCACACTTTTCATCAAAAAATATCTTTGTCACACTGCTCATGTGTGTTTATAGTTGGCACTTTTGTCATGTGATTAACATTTGCTCTTAAGTGCACCAGTTGTCTTGCTGCTGTTACAGTGCAAACATGGATGCTCAGCTATCAGTGTGCATCAAGAAAAAACAAAGAGCAGCGTTCTAAATCTGCAGAGAACATGCTACCTCATTGATGATAACTTGCCAGTTCACCATTACCATCTCTCAAGCTTGCTGAATCTTCTCATCAGTGATGGAGATGGAAGGATGTCATTTTTTCATGCACCACATTTGTTTGGCCATTTTGAAACTTCTCGATTCACTCAAACGCATTTCTATATGGTAGTGCATTGCCGTCATAAAAGCATCTGATGAATTTCATCCTGATACACCTTCCGATCAGAAAAATCGGATCACTGCTCTTTGTCCCTCCTTAGTGCATACTGCTAGCGGACTAGCCATGTTCAGATTATAACAGCAGCAAGAAAACTCATGTAATTAAGCTCAAACATCAATCATGTGACTGCAATAATAGGAACTATGAGCAGAAGTCAGTGTGATAAACAAAGATATGTTATGGCAAAAATCAAGATAATTTTTTACTTACCCTTGTATATCAATGTCTGTAACCTAATTATATAAAAAGCATTTATTCTATATAACATCCACTTTTCCAACATAATCTCTTTCCTTGTTAATACACAATTTAAAGGTGAATATTAATCATATAGACCAATCATTATTTTGTAAAAATCCAAATTCAGCTCTGTGTCAGGTTATGAACATATTGATACATGTGTATACATCAGTTTCCTTGTCAATGCACTTAATTAAGTGATGAATATTAATCACATAGGTTGACCATTATACAATGAAAATTTCTCATCAAACTTCAACTGATAACTGTATCAGATTTATTGACATATTTTTTTATATGTGTAAGTCTCTCTGTGTTTATCAATAAATAACATAAGTATCCATACAGTTCTATGTACTGACAAATGTGCACACCCAAAAAGAAACAAAACAAAGAGAAGATTTGCAATATTTGTTTGTAATAAGGTTAACAGCTGGATATATATGTAAAATACCAGGCTACAAATTCTGGCTTATGTGAATTATTTAAAGCCTTTAGATTATTACAAGAATTTCTATGTCTTTATCATCAACAATTGACATCTGACAATTGCATTAAAGAAAAAAGAGATTTCTGAGGAATTTGAAATCTATTTTTCAATCTGAGCTTTTTCTTTCTTTCTTTTCAAAAAATACCTAACAGACAGTAATTAAAACGTCATCTAAAAAAAGATACTTTTTGGGGGTTTGTCTTTATACAGCCAAAACTGTGTGTCAATTGGCAAAATTTGAATGTAGGCAAACATATTTCATGTGAACTTAGTCTGACGCAAGGCCAAAGTTGTATGGGAATGGTAGGTAAGAAAACATTTATGTTTTCTTGCCTTAAAGATCAACATTCAAAATTATTACTTTTTCTCTGGACTAAAGACATCCACAACTATCGTTCTTCCTAAATACTTTTTTAACACATTGGCTCCCAAGCCTCATTTAGTCCCAACACTATATCTTAATTAATTTTGGAACAAGCAACGTTGTTTTAACATTGTTTCATATATGAGGCAAGGATATCATAAGGAGTATTTATGTCCTTTGGTACCTAAGTCCATTTTATAATTCGAAATCTGTTAGGAGCCAACACGTTTAATTATTAATTTCTCATAATTTAAAGAATATTTTATATATCAGTGCTACCTTTGTTTATAATCATTTCTCTATGTAATGTCGAAAATTGAAATGTTTATGAAAATGGAACTATTTTTAAACAGTGACAGTCATATTCTTTATTACTACCAGTCAGTCAGTTAAGTGCCATACGTAATACACGCCTGGGGCGATCATGTCTCGAAAGAGACATGACTGACTGGGCAGAACATTATCCCGCAGTAGGTTGCCATTGCTTTCTGCGGTAGACTGGTTGCCGACCAAGGCTATAGAACCCAGTCTGTCCTGTTATTTAACTGGAAGGAATAGGCGGATTAATAAAGTGAAAGCGATGAATTCAGCTGGAATTCGAACTCGGCTACCCGATTTCTCGTTCCGAGCCGATATCCACTGGACCACAACGCACATCCATTACTACCAGTACACATGCAAAAACTTGACTATTAATTTATCTGTCCAGATTCAATTAAATTAAAAAAATAACTGATTATCCACTCACTAACTTAAGTTAATCATCATCAACATAACTGTTCTATAATAGTTCAACAATGACATGAACTTAAAGTCATTGTTTATATCTCAATAATTCTCATCAAACATCAAATGAATAGTACTGGAATCACATATTTTTTAACTTTATAACTAAGATACAATGCTCTGTTGATGGTAATAAATAGTTTGTTTTTCCTTTTCTTGTTTTTTAATTATTACCTTTTTAGCAGGTCACCTTACAAAAAATAAAAAGCGGCTAAGCTGCAGGTGGTTGATGACAGAGCAAATATTTGACAAGCTAAATTTGAGTTCATTCTCAAGCTTTTAAGTTTTTATCAGACGAAAAGCATTCGAGAAAACATCAAACTAATAACTATTTTTTTTACCATTTAAGTCTTTCAACTTAAATGATAAAAAAAAATAGAGTTCAACCAAATGGCTTGTCTGATAAACTTTTATTTGTAAGAGTTGGTTAAAAATTATAGATAGCTTACCTGATAACAAAGGTACTAAAAAAATATAGTTTATGGCGGCAATTATGAATCTTTTTATTAAATATAAAATAAAAATAGGTTTGACTTTGAGAAAAGAAAAAGAAAAGATTTTTAGATTTTAAATTAAATAAAAAGAAACTTTAAATTCTGAGTTCGCTTGCTAATGAAATGCATTTTTTTTTTTACAGTTTCTACTGATTGAGCTTTTAGTTTTAACCAATAATAATAAAAATAATCTGTTAGTACACGAACAATAAACAAACAGTAACACGCTTTTCACATCATAGTTTTAAAAAATATCTTATTAATTTTTAAAAAGATGAAATAAATGTCTGAAATCGAAATTAATTATTTTCAGGTATGAAGAGATTAGAATGATCAAAGAATTCAAAAAGCTTTTTAATTTTTTAAAAATCAGAACAATTTAAAAGAACATTAAAAATTTTATATATATATATATATATATATATATATATATATATATATAAAATACTCCATTACAAATTAAAAAAAGGGCAATAATGTTTAAACTTTTAAAGTTAATTTCCTCGTCTTGTAACCATAATTAAAATCTCACATCTTGGTGAAATTAAATAAACAGCTGTTGATTTGGTCGAAGCTTTCCGTTTTCCCTAACTTTTTCCCTGGAAATTTTCTATTTTTATTCACTTCTCATGTTTTATGTTTCACTTTCCATCTATTCAATAATTCTCTGGTGTTAAATATTTTGCAGTCACTCCTGGTGCTTATTCATTGGAAAAAGACAAACTATCCACATAAAATTTCATAAAATGTCAACTAAAAAACCGTTTAATAGCAAAAGTGGAAAATTAAACAAAGTTGTATCAACCAAGATTAGTTTGTGATTTTTAAAACTAAATCAAAAATTTATAAAAAAAAGAAAAACAAAAAAACATACTAAAAATGGCTGTCAGTGTCATTTCATTTTTTTTTTTATTAATAAATTCCAATAATGAAATATCTCAATAAATTCTCATTTAAAAGATTGCAAAAAGTGAAACAGAACTTTTATAAATCACTCAAATAACTGTAAAAGTGTAGCACAAGGCACTTTTTTTTTTTGGTGGGAAGGGGTGAAGCAGTAAGTAGTACTGGTAGTATACAGAATAACAGTATGGATAATAAAGAAATTTAAACATTCTTTAGCTTACCAGATTCATTCATATAATATACACTGACAACATTTGCTTGTTTTTCGAAAGAAAAAAAAAGGTTATGCTAAAATTATCTAAAAAAATTTAAGGTGCTATTTTAGCTGATAATAGCTAAAATCGCATAACAGTTTTTTTTTTTGTTTTTTTATCGGAAACCGTAAAAAATTGAAATTTTTTTAATAATGAAATGAATTAACATTTAACAAAAGGTCTGCAAAGTAATGTATTGTGCTGGCATGAACACTGTTGCAGATCGTGTAAAGTTATTACGTAGGCGCCATACTTCTACAATAACAATGATAATAGTAGAGAGTAACATGGGCACGTGTCGCCATGGAGGAAGTGTGCCATCACGGACCAAGTCACCACTTGTTCATCCTGCCCCTCCTTTCGAACGGTTGCCAGCCAGCAAGTCGAGCAGTCTCTACAAACGGGAGGCCTCCCACTGCCACGTGCCAGTTTGTAAGATATCAGAATTAGTCTATTCAATTGTTTGTCAACTGGAAAGACAGGTGCTGTATTGGATGTGTTTGCCTCTTCTTCCGTGAGACTGACGGATGTGGCGGTGGCGGAGACAGAAGCGGCTGCTCGTTAAAAACTAAAATCACCGCCCGTCGCCGCTGACTCTTCTGTGACCTCTTCTACTACACCCCAGGGCTTGTTTTCTCTCTAGCTTTTATCATGAACACGCGCACAAAAATAAAAAAGAAAAAAAGAAAAAAAAAAAAAAAACACACACACACACACACACTCAAACACCTTTTTTTGTTGTCCAGTCAGGAATAATAATATTGATTTATTTATTTATAATTTACGAAACCCAGCAATGTCTAAGATTCAAGATTAAAAAAAAAAAACTTACAAAAATAAATAAAAATAAAATGAAATTCTTGTCGACAGGTTTTTTTCTCCAAAATAAAAATCAACTCCTAATTTTTACAAATATATAATTTTTTCAATGTAACGAATGACCATATTTTTTTATTATATTTTAATTTTATTATTTTATTCTCATAGTCAACATATCTCTGATAGACAGGAAAGAGCTTCAAATAAATAGTCTTCAATTTTATATTTTTGCAATTTTATTTAATTTTTATCATAACCTGAAAAAATCTCATTTGGTAACTAACTAATAACTCACAGGTGTTAATCAAACAATACGTAAAGAAAGTTAATCAAAATAAACTGCTTTTAAAGTACAAATAATTACATCCATTCATTGCTACTTTTGACTTTGTTCGAACATGAATACGAAGTAGTATATAATTAATTTACTAATGACAGAAAAATTAATGTTACGTTACTAACGACAATAGATATGTTTTTGACATTGCGTCAACAATAATACGTAATTAATTTTACGACTAGTACTAACATTGTGAGTGCCATCACAAATCTACACTTGTGTTTGAGTTTGAGACTTTTTTCAATTTCATTAATGAAGAGAAGATTTTAAAAATTGTTATAACATTTAATTTTGTTTGTGTTTTTTATCATTACTTGTTCAGATTTCGTCTGCTAAAAATAGTGTTTGCTTCACAAAGAGCCGTTCCACCCCACGAGGCGAATAATGGTTTAGTCCAGCAATAACCTGCTTGGACAAATGGCTGGTCACCATGAAATTATACTTCAGTAGTGAGAAAGACATATGCCAGATATCTAGAAGAGAGAGGGTGAGAGAGAGATAAGCTTGGCTTGAAAGAGATTCATTCTCAAATTAACTGAGAGACAGGTGACGAGGAGGAAAACCACTTAGAAGGGATCATTTAAATTTGTGATTTAATGAGTTTATTAATCAGCCGGTCAGTGAGGAAAAGTTCACTTCACAGAGAGAGAGAGAGAGAGAACGAAAAAATTTCATCATTATCAATTTGATTTGTTAGCAAGGTATTTCAATGTAACAGGCTTTCCGATTAATATTTTTTCTTTCATCCCTGCTGCTTGTATTGTGCGCCTTCAGCTAAATTTAAGCTGGCAGCAGGTCGGTTGGAGGGGGAAAATTGACATTTTAAATACAAAAAATAAAAAAGGAAAAAAGCAGTTGGAGGCTGTGGCAGGTTTTATATACTCCACCTGGACAAATTGTAACTACTCAGGTGTGTTAGAAAACACAGAGAGACAGACTTATCAGGAATAGAGAAGGAAAAATCGCACATAATACAAACTAGAGATCGGTTTACAACAAGCAAATGTGGTGTTTGGTTTTCTGAACCCAAAAAAAGGGAACGATTTGCCTACCCACGTAATTTAGGACATTTGGCGATTTATTTTGTTGAGCATTGAATTATTTTTTATTTCGTTTACAGCATCTTCTGTAAACAATCAACCAGAAATAAGAATGGCAGTTACAACGTGGTCATCTTTTCTCTTACCTTTTCTACTTTATCTGGATATAATGAACAGAACTGTGACTGGTAAGTTTTTTTGTTTTTTTTTTTAAACAAAAATTCTTTTGTTGTTGTTGTTTTGTTCTCTCATGTTTTAGGATTTTTATATCTGAATGGTATGTATGAATTTCATTATGGTTTTAAAATGAAAACTTTATTCCAAATGACAGTAAGTATTCTCAAACGTTAAAAATCTATTTCATCATCTTATTGATTTTTTAAGTGATCAGTCGATTAATGATCTTTTTAATTTAATTTTTTTTTAAGCTAAACTGATGAAATCGAAATTTAAAACAATTTTTTCTTTGTCATTCACTCTTCTAAGTCTTTTAAAGTTTTATCAGATTGATATTTTTAAAAAAATGTAAATTAAACATCAAAATAATGTTTATATTTAAAACAAAAACGAAATCACACTTCTGGATTAAAAATCAACTCAAGATTTAAAAAATACATTATTAAAATAAATAATCTCTCAATTTTTCTATTGTATTTTTACCGCTTTGTACTTTTATTTTTAATCTCCCTTTCTTTCTTTTTTAAACTTCTAAATCTATTTTAAATTTTATCTTAGCGATAGACTTACGTTCCTTAACTAAACTTTATTTTCTTTTAAAGACCTATATTTTCAACGCAACAAGTACAAAATTGTTTCCTAATTCAAATTGCAACCACATCTCTATAAAAACATTAGAAACATTTATTTCTAATATTCATTATTCATTACCATTTCTGTCAAGGAAGTCACAGTAACTCCAGGTGATGAATTTTTTTTTTTTTTTTTTTTTTTCCGCTAAAAATCCAAATTAAAAACATGACACGCCTGTATCAAATTAATCGTCTTTTTTTTTTTTTCACTATCAGCAATTCTCTCATAGGTTAGTGGTTGCAGTACTGGAATCGAGGCAATATATTTAAAAAAAAAAAAAAATGAACCATTTCCTACTTTTTGATCGGTAAGGGATCCTTACTAGTCCATTTCCTCGAAAACTACAAAAAACGTGATATCTCGCGCGCTTTGACTTGTGTAAATCCACCTCCCAAGCAGTGATCAAATTAGTCTCCTCTTCTGATCAGTAAGAAACAAAATAAAATTTACGATTAGAAAAGACTAAATTCTCTTCCTTTTCTATAAAAAACTGGAAACTTGAAATCTTTGCGCTGCCAAATTTAATTTAATTTACATACACATAAAAGTAATTGCAAGACATTTTTACTGGTTTTCAAATAATAATCCATGTATCGGTAGCAGTTCAGCATTTCCTCAGAGACCATATGCATTTAAAAGGGGGGGGGGTGTAACAATAAAACCAGCATTTTTTTCTCTCTTTTTAGCGTTATTATTTTAAAAATCTGTTATGGTTTCTGCATCAATAGCAAAGTAAAACAAAACTAAAATATTTATTATTGACAAAATAATTTTTAAAAAGTATTTAAAAGTAAATTTCAATCTCTTTGAATTTAAAAGTAAGTTAAACTAAATTTAAAACAGTTGCTCTTTTTTTGTTTTCTTTTGTCACAAACACATCATTTATCTGTCATCACTCATTGAATTCTTTTCTTTGTCCAATGAATTTAATTAGCATTTTTGTCCACCCGGAGATAAAATAATGATCCTGTCTCTTTTAAATTTTAAGTTAAAGTGAAGTCACTAAGTCACTAAATAATAAAAACAAAAAATTATAAACCCCCTCACTATAAAACATTTAAACTTTTTTTTTAACTAACTTGATTGCGAATTATACTCGAAATTATTTTTATCTTCAGGTGTTATGATCAGCACTTGTCTAAAAAAGCAGAAAAAGTCTTTGGACATTAAGTGTCCGTCTGGTTCAATGGTCCAGATCTTAAGGGCTTTTTATGGCTACAGTCCTAGTGGATCATGTCAGCATGACCCTAGTGAAAATAACTGCACCTTGGATGAAGAACAAAATTATCCATGCACTGGCCGTGAATCTTGCAGCATTAATCTACCATCTGGAAACGTTGGACGCATGACTAACAGATGCAATAACACCAACAGTAACTATTTTCAAGTTGAATACAAATGTGTTAAAGGTATGTATTTATTTCAGTTACACACTTGGACATATATTTTTTTAAATCTAAAAAGAAAATAAGACATTTGTGTTACTGTCTAAAACCTATTTTTGAGGGATCTGTATAAACAAAATTAAAAAATATATATTATTTATGAAAAACTGTCAAGATTTTTATCAAGTATATGGTATTGCACAAGGCCATAAGTGTAGAGGACTCAGCACTTGCTACAATAGAAATAGTCTGCAAATAATAGTTTGATGTACCAAAATTTAATTTAATGATTAAAAATCTGTTTAGTAACAACAATCAGTTTTCACCATTATTATTAATACTATTATATAAAAATATCTCAACTTATCATACACTACCAAGTATATTCGTAAATATTTTGTCTGCAACTGTTTGCTGTAATTAGGGTTATCCCTTTTTTTGAAAGAGATACTATGTGGCAGTATCTTTATGACAATGACAAACTATTTCAAGATGTGTACTACAAAGTTGGAAACTGAATAGACCAATTTCATGAAAGAAAAGAGTACAATAATTAATAAATATATTTAAAGACTTTGATGAAATCTTAATAAAATTGGCTTTCATTTTTGATAATATCAGTAAACTAGGTAGATATGAAGTAAAATTTCACATGAACTTTGAAAATATGAATCTCTTGGCAATATAAGGGGAAACAGTTTTGTGTTTGTTTATTTAGTTACCTGCTTTGTAGCTGAGATAGTTGCATATAATCTAACACAAGGCTAAAAGTCTAAAGTCCAACAAAACAAAAGCTTATGTTTCAAGTGAAGATTTTTTTTTTTCAAATCAAGCATCCACAAGGAGAATTGTTATAACATTTTCTGACTGTTATTTGGCCTCATATAAAATTAACCATGATATGTGTCAATAAGGAACTCTTTGAAATTTTTCAAAAAATACACAAGTTTCAGTCAGTTTTGTGATTATATATATATATATATATGAAGTACTAAGTTATTTTAGTATCAAGTGTATTTGAACCTAGTTTCTATATGCAAGGTTTTTTACATTATCCTAACTCAGTGACCTTTATTTTGAGTTTGCAAGGAACTGAAGTGATGTAGTTTTCTATTGCTTTCTCTATAGTTTTGAATCCAAAGTGACTGACTGCTTTGCAGAGCTGATGAGCCCAATCTAGCTTCTATATTAAACCCATAGTTGTTGAGTAGGAAGAGATGGATTCATGCTTCTGTTAAAAGCATTTGTACAAAAGTGAATGCAAAACATTAGTTACAATTTAAACTGCTTACAGGTTTCATTTTTTCTATACACAATCAATATGTCTACTTTTGAATACAGGTGTGTATATATATATATATATATATATATATATATATATATATATATAATCAATTTTACCTCATCAAGGCAGTAAAGCTACAGAGGGGTCCTTTTTTCCCTCGTTTCATTTTATTGGTTGTTGGTTTTTATTTTTACTACTTTTTATTTTGTTACCTGGCAGGCATTCTGCTGGTTTCACTAGTGTGTGTGTGTTAATAATTAGCACCAAGATTGTTGAGATTTTTTTTTTTTTTTTTTTTTTTTTTGTGGGGGTTCAGTAGTTTTACTGATAAAAGGTATCCTGGCAAGCAGGTTTTTTATTGTAAAGTCCTCAATATCTGAGTGACGCATTGTTAGCTTTAATGCAAAGAATTTCTCACTTTAACTGAGCAGGTTAATGCAGACTTCAAAATTTCATTAGGACATCATTATGATGTCTTCACTCAAGTAATGACATCATAATGGTGTCCTCACGAATAATGTGAAGAGCTTGAGCAAAGACAATCACTGTGTCCTCTTGAAACTTCAAAGTCAGGATGAACCTGCTCAGTTAAAGTGACAAATTCTTTGTATTTTATATAAAAATAAAAGGTTTGTCACTTGGCTGATTGATATTACCCTCACCATCCAGACTTTTGTAGGCAGATTTTCAATTATAAAGTTTATCAGAATAAAGTATTTCTTTTTTTTTAATTATAAATTTTCTTTCATTACAGATTATCAGACATTAAATCTGTGTGAGAATAAAAATTTGAGTGCACAAAGTGGTTATATTTCTACACCTCGTTATCCCAACAATCTGCATGGCCCTTTCAGCTGCAACATGAAAATTGAGGTCCTACCTCATCAGCAAATTCATTTACATATTATTGACCTGGACTTAAAGAGTAAAACAGGAAGCAACTGTACAGATTATCTATACATTGACCAGATACTCAACAGCATTACCCTGTGTGGCCGGAGAAGCAATGAAAGAATTGACACTTTACAAAATGTTATGAATCTTATGCTTACTGTAGGCAGCAAAGGAAGCCATAAAGGCTTGTGGCTTTATTATGAAGGTAAGACTTTGTTTAATTAAACAACAAAAAAAATGTTCCATATCATTTTAAATAAACTTTTCATTATATTTTATTTTAAGTATGTGAGAGAATCTCTCTTACTCATCTATATATATATATATATATATATATATATATATACACACACACACACACACAGTACCGGACATAATTATTAGGCCACTCCAGTGTTTTAAAAAAATTATGTATTCCATACTATTTTTTAGTATTTATTGCCAAGTGAATAATTGTAAATGAAAATAGAATGGTTCTTTTGTTAATAGTGCATGTGCATCAAATGAATTTATAAATATTTGATAATTACCTATATTGCAGTTTGATAAATGAAATGAATGAAGAAAGTTTCGGATGAGTTCATCTTTGCTTCGTAAAATTTTGCAAAGTAATAATAACAAAAGAACCATTCTTTTTTGCATTTAGAATTATCCACTTGCCAATAAATACTAAAAATACTATGAAATACATAATTTCTTTTATAAAAGCTGGGGTGGCCTAATAATTATGGCCGGTAGTGTATGTGTGTGTAATATATATATATATATATATATCAGATTCCATTTGAAGCATACTAGTAGAAAATACAATTATAAGAGCCTCATCCACATATAAAAATAGATTAAAAATTATGGGAGCCCATATATAAAAAAAAGTTAAAGCCAATACTCAACATTAACATAGTCACAATGTGCTGTGTTCAGAAAATAAGACATTCTTATAAGTTGAGGCACATACCTAAGAACCCACACATTCAGTTAAAAACAGAAAGTAGAAAACAAAGGCTAAAAGAATAGCTGAAAGTGCTTGGATATGCAGAACTTTTGGACAGTTTTTACACATTTTATATCCACTTATATAAGTGTGAATAGAGGAATCAACTTCAGATTTGGTCTGTAGATCACATTAAATGTGAAACTGACAGTTACTATGTAGTGTTGATTTGTATGTCCATGTTTGTGTTATAACAATGGATTTTCTCATGACTCACCTATTTGTAAGACCAGGTTGCTAATAATTACCCAATAACAGGTGAGTCTATTGTCATGGACAAAGAAGCAAGTCACATTGTTCATTATTATACAGGGTGCACCAGGTATTTGAGAACACATTTTTAGGGGCCATAAATTGAAAACAGCATAGTGTTATAGAGCATAGAGTAAAATTTGAATATTCTCATTTGCCTTTCACATGTATTGAAAGCATTAACACACCTGCTAAGAAAGGAAATAAAAGGGCATTCTGTGTTCATGGCCAACCACAGCAGCCCAGTGATAGCAATCTTTTGGAAATTGGTCAGAAGAAAAGAAGGAATAACACATGTCTTTATCCATAAAGATGTTTATACCAAGTACCCATTGTCTATGATGGTTTTGAATATTTGTAAATTATCAGGTCCTGCAGGGTGTCAGATATAACATCACTACCTACGTCTAAGTGATGGATTCTGTGGTCAAACCTGGGACCAAGGTTGTGGTGCAAGAGACGTAAGTGTTCTAGTAGGACTCTTCTTTTATACAACCCATATGACTGAAAGGTCAATATTTTCAAGGTCATATCAACAAGCTTGCCTGTTTTGAATTCCCTGGAATGTCTAGGTGATCATTGAAAAGGACATCAACCAGCGACCCCAGCTTCACAATACCAAAGATTCACTGAAACATTACTAATGCTAATATTAGTCGTTTCCTTATAAGGAAATATTCAGCATTCAATAACCAAACAGCTAGTGCTAATGTCAGATGAAATTTATGAAATCTTTCTCTTAATACAATTTCTCAGGAAAATAGGTTTCTCAAGTCTATTAGTGATAATTGCTTATTGCAGTATTGATGCAGGTTCCTTCCTAACCTTTTGTTTAAGGTAGTGGAAAGTCAACATTGATTATGTCATTTTCTCATCTAGTTATATGTGCTATCCATTTTAATTGTTGCTGTAACTGAAAGTTTTCAGGTGATGTAGTTTCTCTTATTTAGTAGAGTCATTTATTCATTATTCTGTTATGCCAGTCCATGAGGTTCAAATGGTCATCATGAATGAGAACCACCTTGTCCAGGTATTCAGTTACTTCCAAGGCCAATCATGAAATTGAAGGCAGTTTTAGTGAATATCCTTTCTTTGTTTTTCAAAGGTAAACATGTGTGCAAATATTTGAAAATTATTACTTTGTTTCTATTCCTTATCTTTTTTTTCTTCTTAATTATCTGGTGCATCCTGTCCATGATTTAAAAAATAGTCTTTATTGAAATTAATATTTATAAGATCTTTCAATTTACATTTACAAATGATTCTTAATTTTTCTTTTTAGCTTTTCCTCCTTTACCCACAAGCACACCACCCTTGACAACAACAATGAAATTAAATTTAAAAAATTCTCAATTAAGCATAAGAAATTCTCAACATTATCACAGCCAACCAGAACAAGAAAAGGAAGATTCTATGATTTTTGGTGAGCTATTATTTTTATTGTACTAAATATGAAATCAAGAAATTTTCTTTATACGGAGGAGAATCAATATGTCTATAACTTAACATGATTAGTAGCTGAATTTTTATTTTAAATTTTCCTTGTATAATATTAGATCTGTTAAAAAAAAAATTTGTTAAAATAAACTATATCAATTATTTAATTTTCTAACAAATGCATTTAAACAAATTTCAAACTACATAGAAATAAACATTATTGTTCTAATCCTCAGCTTGTAAACATTTGATTTTGATTTGTCAATTATTGGGTATAAGCAAGAAATTACAACTCATAACTTAAGCATTGAACTGATCGTTTAAATATTTACAAAATCAACACTAAATCAACTCAATTTTTTTTTTAAATGATGATGTATGTAAATATTTTTATTTTTTGTAAAATAATTTTTAATTGACATTTTCAACTATAATTCTTGTCATTTTTATTTTTACAGTTGCTGCTGTCGCAAGTGGAGTTATTGGCACATTAGTATTTATTTTGATTGCCCTGCTTGCCCTCCTGGTCTTCAAAATGTAAGTTTCAAAATTCTCATTTCAAGCACAACTTCATTTTTATACTTTACCATTCCATTGTTTTGTCTTTTAAATACTTATTTATATATACACACAAGATCAACCTGACTAATGAAAAAAGATACTGTTCAATATAACATTCTCCAATATGTCACCTCATTTCCCCTAAAATTCTGATGAAATTGTTAAAGTGAAACATGTCAAATGTTTCAAATTTTGTCCCTTATTTAATCATTATGTTAGATTTAATTCAATTTTTTTTTTAATTCATTACAAAAAAACAATAAAAAAAATGTCTATGGGTAATCAATATTTAAGATAAATCCTTAAATGTTATCAAAATGTAATGTGTTTTTTTTTTTTTTTTTTCTTGAAATTAGAATAACTTTTCTTAATTCTTAAACTTTTCATTCTTTTGCAGTCAAAGAGAACGAAGAATAAAAGAGATGTACATATCTTCCACTGGAAGGAATCGAGACTTGAATCACAAATCAAAAACACAAACTATCTGTAACTGTGCTACTTTTGACGTTTGATCTCCCTAAATTATTACAAAGAGGGGGTGGATATTAAATCTCTTTAGGAGTATTTAAAACGGCTACAAGAACAGACTTTCAATGAAACTGCTATGAAACTGATATCTGCTCATCTTGAGTTTGCATATTCAATTTTCTATCACAATAATTAGAAAATTCCCTTTGTACATTGGTACTTGGATATTTTCTGCTAATTCAGAAAACATTCTTCCCATCCTTGCAAATATAAATAATCCTCTGAAAATCTTTTTTCTAAAGAATTAGAACTAGTCTATCATGTTGATTAGTTCGCTAAATTTTTTCTTGCCTCCTCTCAAAGAAATGTGCATTGCTCTAAGGATTCTCAGTTAGTTTAAAAATTCTTTATTTTCTATGAAGAAACATCTCTAGTCCCTCAAAAACATTTTTAAAATATTTCCTTACTATAAAAATAAGTATTAATTTTATTTCTTCTGTTCTTGTAAAAGCATTTCTTGAATGGTTGTGAAGTGATTCTGATAAAGTATGTTTCTTCCTCCTCCTCCTCTAGTCACAATGGTGCTACTTTGCTGTAAACCCTGTTCTATCCAACTGCTACTAAAATATTGTGACCTTACTGACTGCACTCTTTATGGGTTGGAGGTGTATTTATTCATGGTAAGAAATTGATATTTCTAAACACTGTTGTTTGTGGGTTTGGTTTGGTTTTAATCAATTGCGGAGTGCAGTATATACATATATCTGCAGTGTTGGAATTAAATGTTTTGAGTACAACTAGTCATTAAAAAAAGCTCCATTCAAATTGTACTCAAAAGGCAGAATTTTTTTTTTAATGCTGTCTATTTTATTGAGGTCTGCTCACTTGCTACAGCTGCCATTTTTATCTGTGATACTTGAACTAGTGGCATTCCTCTGTTGGTATTGTTTAAAATTTGAGAACAGATAGACCCCAAAAATTATTCTTCATTACATCATTGCTGAATTTAAAAAAAAAATAAAAACTGTCCAATGAGTCAATATCATGTGTATTACTATTTTAAACAGCCTTGAGTGAATTTCAAACCATTTACTCAAAAAAATTAGGTTTTATTTTCAACTATTTTGATACTAGTACAATACACATACTGAGATTTTTAAACTTATAGTCAGCAATGTTTAAGCGTCATGCCCACAAAAA
Organism: Ascarosepion bandense; assembly: GCA_037127315.1. NCBI lineage: Eukaryota > Metazoa > Mollusca > Cephalopoda > Sepiida > Sepiidae > Ascarosepion > Ascarosepion bandense. Next base: position 248,552 of record JBBBDQ010000304.1, read on the forward strand.
ATGGTGTGTCAAAAAGATAGTTATTCCCTTGACACCACTATTACTGTATACACTTTTGGAAATGTTTGTTTTTTTTTTAAAAAAGTGATACTTAGATTTTTCATAAAACCCAAACCTATAGAAGTGGATTTATACATTCTCTTTATTCTTGAGAAATGACAACAAAGATATTAAATACGATGAATTTGTTAGAATTAATAAAAAAAATGTTTTCATAATTATTTATAAAATGGTAAATAATAAAAATTGCATTCTAGTTGTCTAATTTTGTAAATTTTTTTTTTTTTTTCAATAAAAATTGAATAATAAACATCGCAATTTACTTGGTTCATGTATTTTCATAATCTTGTAAATAAACTTTGCCAAGGAAGTCAAGTGTATGCAATAACAGCAGTGTCAAGAAAATAACCATCTTTTTCTTTTTGCAGGCACAAGGTTTAAACATTGCCTTATAATCTTTGTATATAATTACTGTAAGAACTAGGGTACAGATGAATTCATATTCCTGATTTTCTCAGACTCATTGTAAAATTCTGACATTGTCATTTAAGTCTTGTTTGGACACAAAATGAGTTGTTGATATTTTGTCTACTATAATTATGGATGATAAATCAAGTGTGACTACTTAATCCATTTTGAATACTTTGTATGCACAAAATGGTTTGCATGATTTAACTTTTGTGTTATGTAAATGGTAATCTGGTCCCTAAATTTTTCTTTGCAGTTTTGAAATTTTTCTGTTTGTCTTGTATTTAAACAGTCTACACTCCAAGTTCTTAAACTTCTGTTCTTTTCATATCTATTAATACCCTATCACCTAATCACACATTTAAACAAATACAAAACTTAATTTATTTTAAAAAAAAACAAAAAAAAATTTTTTTCTTTAAATGAGATGAACTTTTTATATAAAAAATCATCAGACATTTGTTCTACTACTGCTGGCTTTTGATTTTAAGAAAATTTAATTCATTTTTTTAAATGTGCATTTGTTTTTGTTTATTCTTTTTTTGGTCTTTTCCCCAACTCTGGATTTCTTTCAGTAATAACTTATGTATTTGATAACATGAATACGTGAGTTGAAAATAAACAAGGAACATAAGAAGTTGGGTACTCATTATTGTTGTGATTTTTTTTTTTATGTGGGTTTATCGTCATTTCTTTCAAAAATATATTTTGCTTTTATATAGAGCATTCTCTCAAAAACACAATATTTGGTTCTTTATTTTTTTAAAACCTGATAAGCTACCCAGATATTTATATAAATGCAACTAACATGACATGAGATTTTCTTAACAACTGAGATTTGCTTTTTATAATAAAACTTAACTAATAATACATTAATGTGTACAATTAAGAAAGAATAAAGCACTTAATGTTTTTTCCTTATTTATACCATCTTTAGATTTCAAGCTCAAATAATTTTTTCACGGGGCTGATTTTTACAAACTAATATAAATAATTTTTAAATTTTTTTTTTTTTATCTGATCTTTTTTCTTATGACAAATGTTATTTTTTTAGTGATCAAACACATTTGAGTTGCTATCCCTGTTTTGTTTTGTTTTTCTTAGTAGGACTTTACAATCTAGACTGCTTGTTATTAATTTCATTGATAAAGAAAATTTTTTAAAAATTAAAAAAAAAAAAAACAGGGATAGACTTAACTCACTAAATATAACAATTGTAGGAATAAAAAAGTAGAGTTTGTATATAGTTCTCCCATAGACTAATTTCTACAGGCAATAAGAAAAGTGAGTATAAGTAAGAATAGATACAGAAAAAAAGCTTGTAAGTTTCTTAGATTCTGCTCACTAAATAACTTAATTTTTATAAGGAAAACAAAACACTTACTTGATAATAAATTTTATTCTTTTTGTTTTCCAGTAAACTTATAACACTACTAGCATTTTTTTTTTTCAACTCAACCTTAAACTATCCATGAAATGTTTAAAATGAACCCTGGCCTTATTACAGGCTAAATGCAAGAATCCTTCTTTTGTTCTATGCACCAATTCCACTGATGTATATAAAAACAAAAATCTTTTACCTTTTACAATCTGCAAAAAAAAAAAAAATTCTGGCAGCACCTTTTAAAAATACTGTTCAATGCTGGTGCCTTAAAAAATTATTATCCATTTTATGCTAGTGTTAATTGAATGATTTATTTACTCCTGCAGATTGTATACGACGAGAGTCATCTTTTATCAAAAAGTTAATCCATCTGTAATTTTGCACCCTAATAAGTTCAGAGCATTAAACTTCATTTGTATAAAACTTTTATCTTCCAGTTTATTTAATTTTTCATTGTGTACGCCCCACCTCCCAGATATTTTTTAAATTTTATTTCCTAAAGACTGACCAACCCATTTTCAAAATTTTTTCTTTAAAAATAAAAGAAAATGTTTTTTATTTGCTTGAGTACCAAACAGAAAATTGTCTCATTTCAAAAAAAAAAAAAATCAATGGTTGGCTTTCTTATTTTTCTTTTACTGGAAATAAATAATCTACACAACAGCTTTTATTGTTTTGTTATATTTCTTAATTTTCTATTTAAATGCATAAAAGTTTGTCTAATTTTATTGAAAATGCAATCTTCAAATTTCAAAATCTATTCAAGACAAGATTGGAACTATAAGTCATGCAGAGATATTTAATGAATTATGACAAGACAATTTTAAAGCAAATATAAGGTTGACATTTATCAAATGCATCATTGCAAAGATTGGTGATTTAACATGTTAGATTGTATTATGAGTGGACAAAATCGAAACATTAAACAAAATCAGTTTTTTTTTTACCAAATTTACCCTAAGCAAGGCAGCAAAAGTCTATAAAATACAAGGGTTACTGTGTGTGAAAAAATTAAAAAACTGAAACATTGTTGAGGAGCGAGAATAACAAGTGATCACAAAGACAATAGCAATTGATACTGCATTTAAATTTTTGGAAGATCAAAGTTGGCTGGGAAGAATGGAGCTGGAAGTGTGTTCTACAAGCAAGAAGTACAAGAGAAGAAACTGTTGGCATAGAACTTATGGTTACATCTAACCAACTCAACTGTAAATTAATGAAACCTTGTTGCCAATCTAGTGCTGTGCTTAAATTCATAAAGTTTAGTTACTGTAGCAAAGAGTTCATCTAAATTATCATGAAAGTATATATATATATATATACAAAAGGCCCAGGGAAGTAACTTTGTGACAGTTAGAAAGTGACTGAAGCCAGGTTAAAATAAGAAGAAAAAAATTAAGATTAAATTCATAATTCTGCAAAAATGCAGTGATGTATGGATATTAAATGGGTTGTATTTCCCCAAAATCTTTTTCTGCAACTATAATACAAATAATGGTACAAGGATTAAATATGCTATAGTGAAAGCCTAACAGGTCAATGGTAATGTTATGGGATCATACAGTATATATGTGAGGGACAAATTACAAGTTTAAATCCATCAAACACTGATTTTCTTGTGTAACAGTTTTTAGTGTGATGACATTTTATGGGCTTCAATGATTACATTATAACAGTCATAGTGATGAACTTAGCTATGACAGTTGAAATGACAATGTTATTCTTAATAACATGGCTTGTCAAGTCAGACTCTAATCTTTAATTCGCTCGTTTTTAGTCATGACCCTTCACATTGTCAAAGTAAATTAACCTCTCTTAACACATGCAAGAAGATATTATAAGGAGCTAAAACACTAATTCTATCCAACCACAAGAACCTTTTTATAAAGGAAAACAAAATTCAAGGGAGGTAAGTCAAAAATTGTTACGATTTGCCAGTTTGAGGTTTTGTAAAATTGAATAAGTAACGGACTTTTCAGACATATTTCAAGTGCCATGTGTTACATTTTGTAACTTTTAACACATTGACCACCAATCACAAAATAACTCATAGTCGGCATCATCATAAAAATTGCTTACCACGAGTTTTTTTCGTGCCAACAAGTTTTTCTGGAGTGATAATTTTAATGTGAAAAGATTTGAAGTTGTAAAACAACTCATAAAAAAATTTTTATTGCCTAAGTTGGCAATTATAAAGTTGGTGTTTGAAGTCAGATTTCATAATTGACCACTGGCAGTTGACGTGTGAAACTCCAAATGACAATTTGTATTGTAATTAGAAGTATGGTAGCGTATTGAATAATGGCTGGGATTGAGAAATCAGACAGCTGTGTTTAAATTCCAATCGACTTCATTATATTCACTTACATGCTAATACCAATGAGAAAAGGTATGAATTCATCTATTCTTCACCAACCCACCTATGGATAAATAGCAGAACAGACTGCATCCTATAGCCTTGGTTGGTGACTAGTCTAAGAGAAGGAAAACCGAATTCAAACCAGCTTGGAGATGGTTTAGTTCTGTCAGGCTATCTTACCCAGGAAATAACACTGCTGCTGTGGCTGTAGTACATATGGTACCTCTATGACCCTAATGTGATTGTGTTTTGGTGTCCCCACCACCACCACCACCAATTATTCTGATGTAAAAACCTTATGTTTTTATTATAGCCATATTAATTTTCTAAAAGTTTAAACAACCACTCATACAATGCAAAAAAATCATTTGCTGCTTACAAGAGAGTATATTATCAGAAATGCAATTTTGGAACAAGACCAAAGAGGAAGTGTGGAAAGACTGGTCATCAATGACTATCCTGAACCTGACTAATTGCAACCTATTCATTCATTACAATTTACTCAATCAACACAAGAATTCATTCATCTGACATATTCCATAATACTGCATATTCAAAAACACTTATGTCATAAAAATTTCACAATATATGCAAATGCTGCTTACAAGAGAGAGCAAAATACATATGGACAAAAAGGAGATGACAAGCATGAAGGATATGCTCTTTCAAATAACAAACTTATGTCTCTTCCTCCAACCACAAATTGACTGCAGTCATTCATCAAACATGGCAGAGAATAAGCATTCTGTACAACATTGAACAGTATTTAAAAACAGTTGGAAATCATGCAGATACCTTACCAAAGTAAAAGTTCCACTAAGAAAATAAAATGACCAAGAATTGTGCCTATAACAATCTGTGAAGTTATGACAAAAACCAGCCACCTTCTACAAATGAGACTTGAGTAATGCTGAAAGACACTTTAAAATTAAGTATGGTTAATTGTGGAGGGGGAAAAACAGTGGCACCAACTTTTATTCCAAACCACAATGATTAGTCTGTTCAAATCAACTTTTTACAAAGTTAAAATGAAAAGCATATATATATATATATATATTTCACTAACCTTCCCTGAAGATTCAGTCAGGTGAAACCTAGATAGGTTTGTTGGCTCTTTAGGTTATTTACTTTTCTGCTCTGCTTACGTATTGAGAGCTTTTTTGTTATAGATTACTCGTCTCGGGTTTTTTCTTTGGGCCACGTACTTTGACTGATGTTCATGTGCTTAGTTCTTTCTTTTTTTACATCCATTTTTTTCCTTCCACGTATATACTTGGAGGGTTTTTCGAAACGAGTATAGTGATAAGTTTACATTTCTATATATCCCTGGATAAACACACTATGGCTAATCTATGGTGACATCAGTGAACAGTTTTATATTTGCATATGTTTTATCCTCAATATTGTGCACTTTTATGAATAAATATAGCTTACCTTAAAACTTATACATTTCATTTGTAAACAAGTTATTACACAACCACGATTTCCACCTTCTAGTATTTTTCAGGTGATTTACAACAACTCATTTTACCATTTTTTTAAGAACACTCACGTAACAAGGATTTTTTATGAACGCGCAATTTTCAAAATTAGGAGACGAGAACATTTTTCTTCCATAATATATAATCCTAATAGTTATATTGTTGATATGGTTACACTTAGTCATAATTACTTTTCTTTCATTTAGTAATTCATTTTTGTTTGGGAGTAACATAATACCTAACTTTTCTTCCTGGCATAGTCTACATATTTTGCCACTATTGTATGGTTTGTGGCTAGCCACTATTGTATGGTTTGTGGCTAGCCACATGTAGAAATTGAAATTAAAATATGGAAAAAAACCCAGACATAATGTGGAGTATAATGAAAACAGCCAAACTGTACCAACAAATATCTATTAGAATCATACAATCGTGGATGAAAATGTTCTAACTTCTCCTAATTTTAAAAACTGTGCGTTCATAAAAATCCTTTAGGTGAACGTTCTTAAAAAAAAACGATAAAATCAGTTATTGTAAATTGCCTGAAGACAATGGAAGGTAGAAACCATGGTTGTGTAATAACTTGTTTACAAATGAAAAATATTCAAAGTTCTACAATATAATTGTATTGAACATTTTTTAATACAACTGTGTACTGGTCTAATTTAATTATAACCAAAAACTAAATAATTATATATATATATATATATATATATATATATATATATATATATAATAATTAATATGTAAATTTAGAATGCATATCATATAAATGTGAATCTAATACATTCATGTATATATTTGTTTCCAGCTCACTTTCACATGTACATCTGTTGAGATGCAAACCACTGACCAAAATTACACAAGTTTGTAGAATTTGTTTACTTAGTTTTTGCTTGTTTATATCCCTCAAGAAAGAAGTGAGGGATGGGGAAGGGAGAAAAAAATGAAAAGAAAACCACTTCTCAATTTTGAAGACAAAAATTTTTGATGAAAAAAGAGAATATATTTTTAAAAGAAATTTGAAGCCCACTAGCTTAGATCCTTTGCATAATTATAACTGTGGTGGTAGCATATCCAGTGAGAAGTGACACACAAAAAAAAGAAAGACATAAACAAAAATTTTATTCAAAATAAAGTAACATTGGTCACAAAGAAGTTTTTATTTTTTTTTTAAATCTATTCTAGTTACTAAGATCAGCACAATATGGCACAAAAGTAACTTGACTAAAATGAAAATAAAATGATCATGTTGCCCCAATGTGAAAAGCATGGGACCAACTTAAGCAGACAGAGATATACACTGGAGATATGTTTTAATGTACAATTTATAAATAAAAAACAAATACATTAATCTAATAAATTAACTTCATATAAATCAAGAACAACAGTCCAAAGAAAACATACTGATGTACACTTACACAACTGGTTATATTGAGGAATGAAAGAGGGAAGTGCTAAGCTAAATAGTTTTTGGCAGTACTAACATGTGTGTAGGATTCTAGATTAAGCCCTTGTGTCAACCCTACTAACATAAGGGAGGAGAGTAAGAAAATAAAATATTCTTTAATAAGTGGTTCATTAAACAACTTAAATAATAATAATCATGATCTCAGCATAAAACAGTGATGGGTAATTTAATCTTGCTAATGTCCTATTAGTTTATTACTGTTTCATCCTGAGTGCTCCATATTTGTGGCCTTGGATCAAATATCAATGATAAATGTGTTAATAACAGGTTAGATCAGTTTTTTTGGATATCACGATATAGAGTCAAAAGGTTTTTACTGACTTGTTCATGTCAAAGATTAGGGGGGGTTTCTATTTTTCTTTGTATATTGCAAAAAGGAAGCATTCAGTCATTTGACATTATTTACATTCTTCAGACTATTATTTACATTTCTCATCTTTAATGCCATATTTACAACCTTTCAGCCATTGTATGCTCTAGCTCTGTTCCGGTGATTGTAATTTCCACTCACCTGAAGAAGGACAGAGCATACAACGGTTGAAACGTCATGAATATGGCAATAAAGATGAGGACAACAGTCCAAATAATGTCAATACTACTTTATCTCAGAAGTATAGATAGTCATTTGAATTTAATTTTAATTTAATCCAACATAAAGATCATATAGCCTAAATTTCAAAACTTAATCATTTTTTTTTAATAAAATATAATCTAAGATGTAAAATTTGTGGACTTCGTAAATTTTATAAATGCAGAAAATGTCGTTTAAATATTAGATATTTTATTTCACAATTAAAAACAAAAAAATTTTTAAATTCCACAACGGTTTGATAATTTAGGATTTCCACATTTTTTTTTTTGTGAAGTTATTTCCCTTTTATTATTACACACTTTGCTTTCAATCGATTTTCAGGTTTAGTACCTTTTTGTAATAACAAAAGAAAAAAACATATTTACAAAGCCTCACCCAACTCTTTCTGTTAACCAAATAGTGATTACTTAATAAGGATGCTTTTTTGAGTAACTTCAGGACCTCACCAACGGTGGTTTCACTTATCTGTGTCTGGTCTGATCCATAATTCTTTGATGTCCAAAACATTTATTAAATTTATACTAATTTGTAAAATCAAAAGAGTAAAAGAAACCTATACAAGTCTTTAATAACAAAAGTATTTTTTAAATATTTTAAAAAATTATTCCGTTTAAATTTCCCCAAATTCAAAATCATCAGATTTTAAGGAGAAGAGCTAAAATTAATTTTTTTTCTTAAATTACTTCACTGACAACTGAAGTTTTATTTTTGGTCTTCTTCATTTCACTTTGACAGTAAATTTACTAGGTCAAAAAACATTTCTTTCTTGTAAAAAAGGGTGTTGATTTCTTAAAAATCTTTGTACATACCTAGACAGTTTGATATGATCTGAAGAATTCTAATAATGAGCTACTACAACCACTACTTATATATATATATGTGTGTGTGTGTGTGTGGATGACTAATATATATATATTTGGGCAACAATCTCTCTTTTATACAGATTTCAATAAAAATTACAGACAAGGTATTAACATTAAGTTTTTTATATAATTTTTCATGTGTTCGAACACATGAAAAATTATATAAAATTTAATGATATAAAATTAAAATTATATAAAAAAACTTAATTTTGTCTGTCATTTTTAATCATATATATCTTAAAAATTTTACTAAACTTTGTAAGTGTAGAAATTAAAAGAAAAAAATGGCAAAGACACTGATATAAAATGGAATATATTAAAAAAAAAAGCCAAACCTTACAATGGTGGTGATGTCTGCAGAAGTTGGCTTTAATATTGTTTCCAGAACAAAAAACATTACTGAATGAAAAATATTAAGTGATATCCGGATGTAATCACACCAGAAAATATATTTTAGTGTCATACAAACCTAGATGAAAGTATTTAAGATCTTTAAAAAACTCCTCCCTAATTTTAAAAATTTCAGTTACTTTAAACTTTCAGTTACGCATTCATAAAACCCTTGTTGTACGTTTGAAAACAGAAAATCAATTATTACAAATCACCTGAAGATACCAAAAGGGTGAAACCAAGGTTGCGTAAATAACTGGTTTCCAAATGAATAATATTTAAAAGCTCTACATTATATATATATATATATATATATATATATATTGAGCACTTTTTAATACAAATGTATACTGGTGTAATTTAACTATGACCAAAAACTGGTTAACAATAATTTTATATATATATATATATATATATATAAGTACTGTGTAACCCTTATATAAGAGAGTTGTCGGGGCTGGATAAAATTTCTCTTACATCCAGGTTTGGTCTATTTTATATACATTACCACAGGCTCTAATTTGGGACCAGAGAAAATCTCGCTTATATTCGGATGTCTCTTATATCCGGGTTATACTGTAATTTTGTTATTACAATTGTTTATAATAGCATTATATCAGTACATAAAAATGTTCATGTTTCAAAACAATACTATTCTTTTTCAGGTGATATTTTAAAATAAATGGTGAAAATAATTTATTTAGAAAATACAAGATGAATTCATGGTTATTCAGAAAATGAAGAGGTGATAGTTAGAGAACATGCTTATAGGTGTGTCAATATTGTTCAAACAGAAATGAGAATTAGGTTGAACTATGAAGTTGCAGATTTGGGTTGCAAAAAAAATCAGAATGGTCTGGTATCAAGGCATGTCACTTTTTAATTTTGTCTGAGTAAGATTTTAGGGTTTTTTTTTTTTTTTAATTTGGTTTTGTACTATTTCATGAGTAAGGGGCTGGAATGTTTAGGTTAGAATTAGAAATAAATAATTACGGTATGCTAAATAAGTATTGTGTGGGTCGTTTATTTTAGTAAAATAATTTTTAAGTTATATTGAAGCATAAGTTATAAATGAAACATTGTAATTAATTAACTTTTAAAGAAAATCATTTTTGATGTTTACATAAAACTCTTAATTCATCTCTATGATTCAGCAGTAATTTATTTTTAGGAAACCTTATAATCTGCAGCTTTTCATTCAGGCACAAAGGGCAGATGTCATAGAATGACCTACAGATTCTTGTTTTTTTCTCCAGATCAAAAACTCTTTATAAAAGTAAATGCATGAACAGTGGGTTTTAATCTACCTGTTCTTTCACTTCCAGAATAAGTTTTCTTCTTATCTATCTATCTATATATACATACATACACACACACACACATATACATATATATATATATATATATATATATATAAGCAATTAATGACTTTTTAATCCAACATACATTATTTCTTGTTATTATTAACAATAGATTTAATGGATCAACATGAAAAAAAAAAGCTAAAAAAAACACTTTCATTACATTTTCAATAGTAAAATAAAGTTACCAGATATAGATTTCTAAGGCTCTCAACAAAATTGAACCTTGCTTTATCATTATGGTTTCCTGTGGCCTTTGCTCGAAAGTGGTTTCTCTGGTGGAAAATGGTAATACAGTTTTGATTCCTGTAGAGAAACATATTTCCTTAGCAGGACATCTGAATCTTTAGGCCAGTTGACATTAACTTCACTATTTAAAACAACAGGGATATAATATTCTAGTTTTAAATTTATGAATTAAATTTTAATATAGGATATTTTAAATATAAAAATCAATGAAAGTTTGACAGTTTAAACATTCCCCATGATTTACTTACTTAAAACTATTTAAAAGACTGTTTTTTTTTTACTAATAATTTTGAAATCAATATGTGTATCCACTGAATATAATGTTTATGGTAATAAGAAATATATAGGATCTCATTATCAGTAATATATATGTGTGTGTGTGTGTGTGTATTTAGTATGGGACAATGGTTATATTAAAATTGGATTCATAAATTTAAAACAAAATATAATTTTCAAATATTTCCTTATAAATTTCACTCTTCAGTTCACAGAAAAAATAACTAAAGAATGTCTAAAATGATCGTAAGCAACAATATTTAACAGTGGCAGTATCATAAAGAAAAGAGCAAACATCGTAGCCAGATTCAGTTCGACTATTTTAGGATGAAAAAAAAACTTATATTAAGCAAAATTAGTTGGTTTGAAGGGAAGTTACTTAGTAGGAAAAGTAAGTTTTGTCCCTTAGTTTTTTGTTTTTTTTAAATAGACATTTGAAACATTCCCCATGATTTACTTAGTTAAAACTATGTAAAAGACTGCTTTTTTATTTTTTTTAATGAATAAGGTCAAAAGTCTAAAAATTTTGAAATCAATATGGAGGAAAAATATGGCTGAATCACTCAATTGTAATTTCTTACAAATCCTCTGGTCAGTAATTCTTTTTATTATTAAAAAAAAAGAAAACTTTAAACAAATTTTTCTCATGGGATAGAAAAGCATACTTTTTCTTAAAAAGTCGGGAGGAGCAGGAGCATCAACATTATAAGATGGAAAAGTACAAAGCCAAGTGATATTGTAACAGACTGCTGGAGAGTGCTGGGTAATGATGCTTTGAGTCTAAAAGGCTCATCATCTACTGAAGGGTTTGTTGGAAACACTGGTCATCTTTTTAAAACAGTGATTATATATATATATATAAAGGTCAAGTAGTTAGAATGTACCATAACATGTATAATAGTATAATAACAACAACAATAAATATACACTTTAAACAAAACGTTCACGGCCTCTCAGACTTTTTATTCTATATACATATATTTTACTAAAGGCATTGTGATAGCCTTCAAAACCTACCCATACATCATATATATATATATATATATATATATATATATATATATACACACACACACACACACACAGAAATGTACATCATGAGATAAGCTAATTAAAAAAGATTAAGTAATTTTTGTGATTACTGAGTTTATGATGCCAAATAATTTGCAACCAAATTTACTTGATGTTATATAGCATTAAAAATAACTAGTTTGGGAACTAATAAAAACAATGCAGATATTAGAATTTTCTGAACCATCTCAACCAAATATGAGATGTTTCAGGAATGTTTTTGATATGGAAATAATAATCAGATATAAATTAATATGCTGATCCAAATTTTAAGTGCAACTAGGAGGTATTTAATAAGGGAGGAATCCCTGTTCCATGGCAACAACTCATTCATCTTTGAGACTCTTCATAAAGTTCCTTTATCAATTTATAGTCAAAACAATGTGACTTCTCATAAAAGAATCAAATGTGACTTCTCATAAAAGAATCAAATATGTATGAATAAGAAATGCTACTAACCTTGGATTCATGACCAACCGACGAAAAAAGTAGGTCCATGTGATGTAATCCATAGCATCTTGCTTAGAATTAATTGTTCCAGAGACAATTTCTGCATTCAAATGGTCAGGCAGTACAGACAGCAAACTGACATAAAAACAAAAACAGTTAAACAGAATAAAAATAATTTAGAATATGAAAAATTACTTTCATCAAATAAAACAAAGATGACTTGAATCAATGTATATAACACTATAAAAAAATGTAAATTTCCTTACAAGACTGTTGTTGTCATTGCTTTTGATTTATGGCATATCAACCTTGGTGGATCATTTATTGCCAACTAAATTTTATTTATTTTATTGCTTGTAATACCTTTTTCTTTCAACAATTTATTGTTATTTTGATATAAGTTTTGTGTCTAGTAATACTTTTTTCTTTTCAAGTATCAAGATTCATTGAAATTTGTTTTTAAGGGCAGGGTCTCCAAGCCCTACTCTGTTATTTAACCCATAATTGGAGGGAAGGGATGGATTAATACCTTTCCAAAGAGTACCAGTGCAAAAGTGAATGCAGGGTATTCAACTGGAATTCGAACTTGGCTCACCAACTTCTCTTTCCAAGCCAATATCCACTGCACCACAGCGCACATCCGTCACTAAACGCTTACAGCACCTGGTATTCCCAAGCGGTCATCCATCTAAGTACTGACCAAGCTCAATGCTGCTTAACTTCGATGATCAAGTGAGAACCGGTGTATTCAACGTGATATGGTCGTAAGCCTTCCTTATAAGGTAACATTTGGCATTCATTGACTGAGCAGTCAGTACTGCTGTCATTTAGAATTTAAAAAGTCTTTCTCTTAAATAAATATGAAAATAAGTTTCTCAAATTCAGTAGCTGTTATTACTCTTTCCAGTAATAATGTATCACATTTCTGTGCATCATCAGAAAAACTAATTACAATGTAGTGAACATTTCTGGTGACATAGTTGAAATAGTTAAATTTGGTATAGAAAATTTTCTAGCTATTTAATGGTGAATAGTATATTGTTCTGTTTAATAATCAAGAAGTATGCAGCATACATATCAGCAGAAAAGTACAACTGCTGATGTACTGACGATTACTACTGAAAGAGTCTATCAAGCTTTAGATATTGTAGAAATTGGAGTAGATAGACTAAACTATCACCCGGTTCACACTCCACCCACGTCTATTGAACAGGTGAAGAGGCTCATCCCTTGTTTCCTGTTTAGGATGCGGTTTCCGGTTTTCTCTTTTCCAATCTTTTCACTTTTCTTTTTTTTTCTTTTTCTTTTTTTTTTATTTATTTATTTATTTTTTTCAATTGGAGTAGATAGACTAAACTACCGCCCGGTTCACACTCCACCCACGTCTATTGAACAGGTGAAGAGGCTCATCCCTTGTTTCCTATTTAGGATGCGGTTTCCGGTTTTCTCTTTTCCAATCTTTTCACTTTTCTTTTTTTTTCTTTTTCTTTTTTTTTTTTATTTATTTATTTTTTTTTTTCAATTGGAGTAGATAGACTAAACTATCGCCCAGTTCACACTCCACCCACGTCTACTGTACAGGTGAAGAGGCTCATCCCTTGTTGCCTGTTTAGGATGTGGTTTCCGGCTTTCTCTATTCCAAATCTTTTCACTCCTACATAGCCCCTGCACATCAGTGGTGTTACCGCCTTGCTCGGGGTAATATGATTAAAAAAAAATAGATTTCAACATTTTCTGTTTTAAACCCATTAAAATTGGATCACAGCTAAGTATTCTCAATTCGTTCTTGACTCATTAAAGTCAGCTCCACAGTTCAGTTACAAAAGAACACTTGCCAATTGGATAGGAAATATTAATAATCATATTTCTATTCATCCTCAGCCCTGCACGTATGTGTATCCTTAGTAAACAATAGTTTGTACCAACCGATTCGGAGCTGATCATGTGATTGAGTTAGCTATTTATGTTCTCATTTGGTCAGAGAATAATGAGGAGGGAAGCATAGAATAGTCAATACCAGCCACAATGTAGCAAGTAAATAGTCAGACTGCTCTCGGCAATACACATTTGTGCTCTCTTACCTTCTCTCACCCTGTTTTCGTTATCTCTCTCTTTTCTTCTTCACCTACTTGCTGTCCACAAAAGGAAAGAGAGGAACTAAGATGTCAAACAAATCTCTTATGAAACTCAATTTCTTGGCCAAAAGTTAATTTTTATTAATATCATAACATTGTGAAATTCAGTCTCTTTAACAACTTTGACATTGACACAAATCTGTGAAACTCAAATTACTTTCTGAAAGTTGATTTTCTAACATCAGACAGCTTGTGAAATTCAATTGCATTTTTAGCATCAACTCATCTATTGACAAACTCAAGCAAAATGAGATACAAAACTAACTCAAGAACATTTCATGAATACAATCAAAGAGACAACTTCAAAACTTAACTGTAAGTTAAACAAACTATTATAAACAATTTCTCAACAAACTGTTTTAATTTCTTTACAATCATTCAAATACCTTTTCAAATTGACTGATAATTATGCACTCACATTTTAAACTCCATTTCTTCATAGTAACATCTTCAATAATTTATTTGAACATACAACCAATAAATTTCAACTGTTATTAACAACTTCACTATTCTATTTTGTACTTCTTGTTTGTGCATTTGATTAGTAAAAATAGGAGAGGATCCCTCTACAAATTGGTAACCCCAACATATGCTACCAAAGAGGGTCTCTCTACAACATGAATAGTGAAGCTTGGGCTATTTCTTTAGATATCTGACAGGTATACTGGTTTCTTCACAAATTGAAAAGTTATTCCAAATTCAAGCAGAATCTGTAATTACATGGACATGAAATATTCATCCTGTAATGGAAACCCAACGAAGTGAGGTAATATTATGAGGTATTGCTGGAGTAACCTAATTAAGTGATAATGTTTTAGCAACAAGTCTACCATGCCAGACCCCCTTCCTCAGAATATTATAATTTGATGAAAGTTTTACTGGAAGTGTCAGTTTTGTTTCAGCAGTAAGTTTATGTTATAACAAATTTAATAAAGGAGATAAAGAAAATCAGGCACTTAAATAGTTTCATTAGATGAAGACTTTTATATGAATGCCTAATATAAAATTTGTTCTGAAACATCTAAATTGTCAGCTGTATACAACAATTTTCTCAGATCAATGATTAAAAATGGTTTCAAACAAGTGAAGCAAGTAATGGACTGACATTACACAATCACAAACAAAAACTAGATCCTTTGAGGACTTTCAATACCAGCAACAATTAACATGAATAGCAGATGTAACTAAAAAAGAAAATAATGACATAATCAGGATTCTCCTTTTTTGCCTTATGTTTAAGGTGGTATCTCCACACTATCTCAAATATGAGGCCAGAAAAAAAAGCCCCTCCCCCATCAATACTGGAAAGAGTGATGATAGCTACTGGTCATGAGTAACCTATTTTCAAGAAAAATTATTTTAAGAAAAAGATTTTATTTAATAAATCCTAAAAGTGTTTCAAGAAGTAGGACTTAGTGTAACCCTATTTTCTGATGGCTGGTATTAATTTTAAGTGATTTTCAAGATGAGAAGAGATTTCTCCAAAACTGGAGAATACAATTATTTTTGTTGGGTAAAGTAGCCGAAATATTAACAAGTGGAAAATGCAGCTACAAGAGTTCACTGAGTGCAAAATTCTTTTGTTGAGAGAAGTGAGTGAGTTTATCAAAGTTAGTTACCTAATTCTAGTCAAAATATTTGTAAATAGGTTTTGACAATATGTGACTCCAGGTCGAAATACAGCCTTGAGAATTTCCTGTGTACTGATTACCAGGGCAGTTGATAAAAGCAGGTAGACAATAACAAGGAGTGGGTTTTCTGCCCTTTCCCCTGGTAGTTGAAATGCTAAATGTAATTGTTTTCATTTTGAGCTGGTAAGAGTTATACAGTGAGAGAAATAAAACCCATACCTAACTTTACCCCCCTCCCCATCTCTGGTTCTTGTTTAATAAAACTAGGGTGCAAGACAAAATTAGTTAGTCTGGCCCCCCTGTTTGGGATGAGAAGGTGATAAGAGATTTGAATGGCAGTTTGAATAATATGGTTGGACTGAAACATACGTTATGCTAAAAGACAATTGAGTAAACACCGACTCAGAAAACATTGTTATTGAAGTAATTTTACAATACCAGCCATCTGAGTGTCACCAGTTTTGACTTGCTTGTAAATCTGGTATTTATTCGATATATATAAATATATATAAATCTACACCATGTCGTTGTGGTCTTAAATCTGGTTTTCATTAAATACCAATCACTCGCATGTCTAGACCAGCCTCGTCAAGTGATAATAAGCTACTCTGCTTTGGCTAATCTGAGATCAACAACACAGTATGGGCAGAATCAATCGAAGCTCAGAAAGGTTGGCTACACTCAGCCAAGAGTCATGTTATAAACAATGATCAGAAATTGAAATGAAAGCAATGTTGGCACATACATTGAATCCATCATAAAAATCCAGGATATGGAATTAGTTAATATTAAACACTTCAAATATATTGGTATATGGATCAGTTATAACAAATTTAGTATAGGAGATAAAGAAATTCAACATAGAACAGACTGTGTTATGGAAAGTTTTCCCCAATAACACAAGTTGCTACAAAATCAAAAACTTAACCTAAGAACTTGAGCCATGTTCTTAAACATTCTTGTCAGATTGAGACTTTCATATGATATTATGCATGGTGCCAAACTTGTTCAGACATATCTGTCATCTGTATACAACCACTTTCTCAAATCAATAGTTAAAAATATCTTTAAGTGAAACATGTAAGTTTCAGAAAAGATCATTTTTCTTCAAACCCTGTGGATTGGGGTTAGGGAATCACAAACAAAGAATTGCACCAGGTAATAGAAACCACATCTCCTGAGTATTTTCAACAACTAAAACTTGAAGAGAGAATCATGACATAATCAGAATATCATGTTCCACAGTACCCCAAAGGCAAGAAAAGAAAGCCTCTATCAATACTAGAAAGAGTGATAATAGCCACTGTTCTCAAAAAACCTCTTCTTCTTTTCTTCTTTTATGTGCCATGTCCTTTCAGGACGTAGGTGATCATGGCTTTCCACATCTCCCTGTCCCTGTTGGCTCTTAGCACGCTTTCTCCTGTTGTACCATACAACCCTCATTCCATCATCCACCTGATCAGGCCCTTCAAATATGTTCTGCTGCTTTTCCCTGTCTCTTTTTCCCTCTATCTGGCCTGTTAGTATCAGGTTCTCCAAGCCCTCCTTCCTCATTGCATGTCCCAGGAACTTTAGTTGTCTCTTCCTGATGCTCAGTATTAATTTACTTTTTGTTTCCATCCTTTCTAAAACCTCATCATTGTTCACATGCTCGGTCCATGATATCCGCAGCATCCTTCTGTAGAACCACATTTGAGCTGCTTCAAGTTTTTCCTTCATCTTCGAAGATATTGTCCAACATTCACTGCCATATTGAAGAATTGACATCACATAGCAATCCAGTACTCCTCTCTTTGTTTCTAGTGAAATTGTCCTGTTTCTTAATACTTTACTCAACTTCTGGAATGCTTCCTTCACCATGCCAATTCGGATCTCAATGTTGCACTTTCCGTTTTCTGTTAACCTACTTTTCCAAAAAATTGTTTTTATAGGAAAATTTTATAAAATTCAACAAAAGCAACAATGGCTTCTCAGCCAATGAATACTGAAAGTTTCCTTATAAGGAAAAGGCTAATATTACCATTGTGTGTGCACTCGCGTCTGTGTTGTAGCTACTGTGAGAGATCAGATAACAATGTAAAGATACTGTAACAACCGTTGAAGGATCATACTGCTTTCTATCTTTGTGTCACGGTGACAAGAGAATCAAATGCTGCTTTTAATAGCAGCAATGCTATAAACAGATGCAGGAGAGCATTAGTTTTAAGCTATCAGTAAGCAACCTGATAACTCTGTTGACATGGGAAAAAGAAGTGATGAGATAAGATTAATAAAAAATACAAAAAACAAGATTCTAAATTTATCAGTGGTGATAAAACAATTTAAACATACAAAGAAACATTAGAAAAGTCTTTCAGAAATTTCCCAGGTAGAAACATATTTGACAAAATTACAATTCAGATTTGATTTTAAAAAAATACTTCATACAACCCAATAATAACAGGATTTATAGAATGACCCTGCTTAGGATTTGAATATCTGTGTGTCACCAATGATCAAAGTGGCATTCTCTTGCCCTTTGTATTAGACTACAGTGTAGTATCTGTGTATTTTGCTTAAGATCAAAGTTTAACTTCCCTGGCATTTCAGCCTAATCTTTTGCTTTTTGTCTTGGATCAGTGTAGTATATGTTTATCTCTGCTTGAGATAAAAGTTTCACTTCCTGGCACTTCTGTCTATGATCTGAACATCTAAAATAAAAGTGCTACTCTCTTGCCATTTGTCTTGGTATGACATCTACCCATGTGGCAGATTCACACTCAAGCTCAGGCCCTTCGACTGATCGTGGAGTTGATCACTTTGGCTCAAGTCCTGTCCCATTCCACATTGTGTTAGTTGATCGCAATACTGGCTTGGTCCAAATGATTAACTGGAATTGATGACTTGGTTTGGTTTGGTCAGAGTGAAGTTACACACACAAAAAAAAATAACTTGGATAAAAGAAAAGTATCTATATACAATTCCTGCATACAAATGTGTTTGTACAGTTATTGACAGCCCAAGCAGACTTATATTTTCCATGCAATAACAATCAATCCTTCCCTATTATTGTGACACAGCGTTTGTTGCCTTGGTTTTTAACAAGACTTCTGGAACAAAGCTTTAAGTCAGATCAGGTGAAGCAGTGGTCATGTATCTCTCTAATCTGCACACCCTCTATGTTTGCATCCTCTCTCTGTCTTTGCTGTTAAAAACCTCCTGCTTATATGGAGTCTCGCATCCAGTGAGGGTTGGGTATGACATGGTATAGGAATGTTAGTGTTCCCCAAACAACCAATCAGTGTTCTCCCTGTAAATGTCCAAATATGTGGGAGTTACTCCTCTGCCCTTGGAATTCTACCTGAGCATTCTCCTCTTTTTGGTCACCTGATCAAGCCCATCTCCTCCCTGCTTTGTGTGTGCCTCTTATCATCACTGCTTGATGGGTGTGGTTTTGTCCAAATGGCCAAATTTTGATTACAGTTTATTGTGCTTTTGGGTGTGGTTATTTTCACATGTGAAATTTATTATTTCAACCCTTTTGCCAACAAGTGACCAAAAAAAAAAAAAGGACAATCCCTTGATTTGAGATGTTTTATTGCATTTTGGCAGACAAAAAATTTAATTCCTATTCTTTTCATGGTTTCTTTAAAAGTCAGCTCTCCAGGAGTTCCTTAAAATATGCTATCACTTAATCTCAGTCTTGACCAAAACCAGATGGTCTCTTTGCCTTCTCTCTCTGGCAGACGAAAAAAAACTAATTACCATTTTCTTCCATGTTTATTTGTCTGGTCAAAAATAAGTGTTTTTCTGCCTTCTAAGTTTTTTTTCAATTTACTAGTGCCTTTCAAATAGTATTACACTGGACCACAGTGTAGTATCTGTGTACTCTGCTTAAAATCAAAGTTTCACTTCCACCTAGAATTTGAATATCTGTGTGTTTCCTAGGATCAAAATATCACTATCTTGCCCTTTATCCTGGATCACACTGTAGTATCTGTCTTCTGTTATAACACTTCCCAGGTATTTAAATTTTTGAACCTGCTTGATTCTAGTATCCCCGACCTGCATTTGGCATATTGGGCTGCCCTTTTTACTGATGACCATGCATTCGGTTTTCTTGCAGTTTATTTCTAGTCCTTTCTTGTTACTTTCTTCAGCTACCTTCTGTAGGAGGTCTTGTAGTTTCCTTTCTGTGTCTGCTATCAGCACTGTATCATCTGTGTACCTTAGTTTGTTTAAATTGTGGCCTCCGATTATGAATCCAGGCATAACTTCTAGGGCCCTCAAAATATTCTTGCTGTACAAGTTCAACAGATCCGGTGAAAAGACACATCCTTGTCTTACGCCCCTTTCTATCTTTGTATATCTACTCAATTTGTTACCTGTCTGTATGCAAGTGGTTCTTGATTACTCTCAAGTCTTTCCCAAATATGTCCAGGCTGCCGAGCATCTCCATCTATTCTTTGTGGCGTATTTTGTCAAATGCCTTCACATAATCAGTAAAGCACAGGTATAAGTCCTTCTTCATTTGTATTGCCCTTTCGGAGAGCATCCTAATCATAAATATGGCATTCCTTGTTCCTGAGTCTTTAACGAAACCATACTGTTCTTGTCCTATCTCTGGCCTGATTCTGCTTCTCGCTGTATTCATCAGGATTCGGACGATCAGTTTTGTTATATGGCTCATTAAACTAATGGTTCTGTGGAGTTCACACTCATTTGCTCCTGGCTTCTTAGGTAGTACTATGAAGACAGACTTGCTGAGGTCATCTGGCATAACCCCACAATTATAAATTTCATTTATTATTTCAGTAATTTTTTCTATACCAAATTCTTTCAGGGCTATCAGCAGCTCTATGACTATTCAGTTTGGCTACTGCAGATTCCACTTCAGACTTTAATATTTCCGGTCGGTCCTCATCTTTGCGTATTATTGGTTGTTCTCTCTTGTCGTGGAAAAGATCTTTTATATATTTTTCCCATTGTTGGAGTATTTCCTCTTTTTCCAAAATGATTGTTCCATCCTTAGATTTTATACATCCTGTTGAAGAGCAGGTTTTTTTGTCCTGTCACTTCTTTTATTTCCTTATACATGTCTGCTTTATTACTCCTGCTCAATCTCTACTTCTTCACATTTGTCATTGAGCCATTCCTCTTTAGCCTGTCTACATTTTCTTCTTATTTCCCTGTACTCCATTCCATGTCTTAATATAATTTTCTGCCTCCTTTGCATCATGTCCAGAATCTCTTCAGTCATCCACTCGTTTTTCTTTCTGCGCCTAATTTCCTTTGGGGCAATGTTGTTTGCTGATGACACTTTTGCTTCCTTTAGCGTGTCCCATTTTGAGTGTCCTTTCCCAGTTTGTTCTTCATATTTGGTTTTCATGCTGCTAGTGTATTCTTTCTGTAGTTTGAGGTCATTCATGAGTGCGTTGTATATCAGTTTTGGTGCTGCATTAGGCTTCTTCAATCTCTGGAGTTTCACTTTTAATTTGCATATGACTGGGACGTGGTCACTTCCACAATCAGCACCTGGACAGGCTTTGCTTTGAACCACTGCATTTCTGAATCTGCTGTTTATGGTTATGTAGTCTATCTGGTTTTTCGTGTCACCTCTTGGACTTCTCCATGTCCATAGACATTGTGGGTGCTCTTGAAGCCAGGTGTTAGTTATTACCTGACCATTTGCTATGCACCATTGCACCCATTTTTCTCCTCACTCGTTGCAGATTCCTAAACCAAAGTTTCCAGTTGTCATACCTTCCCTCTTCTTGCCTACTTTGGCATTCAAATCTCCCATGATGATCCTGATTTCTTGGCTTTTACATTTACATTTACTAGGCCTTCTCTAGAGTGGAGTAAAAAGATTCTATTTCTTCCTCGGTGCTTTGTGTTGTTGGTGCACAGATGACTACAGTTGCTATGTTAAACGGTCTCCCTTTCAGTTTGACCAGGAGAACTCTTTCGGAGAACTGGCAGTATCCCAAAACACATTTCTTCATTTCTTTGTCTAGTATTAAGCCAACCCCTTTTTCATTATTTTTGCCTCCAGCATATATTATCCTATGGTTGTCGCTGCTGAAGTCGCCATTATTTGGCCATCTGGTTTTGCATATTCCCAGAACATTGATTTTTAGTCTGTTCATTTCCTGCTTGACATTCTCTAATTGTTTGCAGCTGTTTAATGTCCTGACGTTCCATGTCTCCAAGGTAATCCTTTCTTTTTTGTGCACAGTCGCAGGGTAACGGTCCAGCGATACCTGTTGCTCATGTCGTTCCTTCCCGGGCGAGGGACATATTTTGAGAAAAACTGTCCCCATTACACCGTTGTTGCTAACAGTCGCCGGATGACAGTCAGGTGACACCTGTTGCCCATGTCGGTCCTTACGGGGTGAGGAATTGCTCTCTTTGGAAGCAACCCCCTTCACGCTGTTAGGTTTAATATGTATTCGTTGCATAGCCATGTTTTTACACAGGATAGAGATAGTGGAGTGGTATCCTGTTGCCTTCTCCATGGTGGTTTGTTACTTTATGAATATTAACTTCAGAATACTTCAGAATTTACTTCAAACTATAAACAAGATATATGCAGGCCATGACTATTAATCGTTTCAGCACATCTATAACCAAACTAATTTGTCATCTTGTTCAAGTATGGATTTGTTCAATTTCTTTTCAGGCCATTTCTATCTCTGTCTATCTAAAGCAGTGCACAGTAATGGGCTCTGAAAGGTAGCCATATATGCCCCAAGTTAGCAAAGGAGTAATTTATTATTTTTATGTTTAAAAAATCTTTACTTTTTAAAAAAGCTAGAGATACCAAGCAATTTAATGTCTTTAAAAATAAATGCATATTTCAGGAGACTTTTTTATTATTTTCTTATTTTTAAATTTTATTACTAATTTTACCTTATTAAAATTTAAAGTACATCCCAGATTTTAAATTATTCTACAAGTGCACCCTGAAGGTACCACCTTGCTTGGAGTGAAACAATAAAAACAAGTACAAAATGTTGAGAAATACTGAGCTAAAGAGTATAAGCCAGGAATAGACCTATTTAGCTGTACATTTTTTTTATTATTAATGATGAACTTAGGATTGTCCAGGCATTAAATGTGCAAACATATGATATAGATAAACAGAATGGGATGGGCAAACAGATAATTAATATTTAAGAGAGCTTCCATACAGAACAGATGCTAACAAGCTAATTTGAGTGGAGACCAAACTAGCTCCACAAGAAAATCTAAAAGAAAATGGTAACAAAAAGAACACTGATACTCAAAATCAGAAAGAGAGAGTTGAAATTTCTTGGACTCATAATTAGGAAAGAGTGATTTGAAAATTTAACACTCACAGGGCATATCAAGGGCAAGTGAAATAGGGGAACATACTGACAATCTTGTGTGATTGGATAGCAGAATGAGAAGCTTGACAAAGAAAGAAATGCAGGTAAAGGCCACAAGAGATAGGAAGTTGTGGAGCTCCATGATTACTCACATCCTGAAGGGATATGATATACATAAAAAGAAGAATGTGTGTTATATGGAAACATGTTGGTTGAGTTTCTTTTCTTGTCACAGTTAATAGCCAGGTTAAATAAGAAAGTGTATCAAGCCTGATAATTATCACATTATTATTCATATTTTTTGTAAATCTCATGTCACTGAAATATAAATTTGCATATTTTTTCTTTGTAATTCCTGCTGTTCATTACCATATTAAAAACAGTTAACATAATAATGAATCAAGATTTTGAAAATATTTGCTGTAGACATGTATCTTCTTTTATGTACTGTGTTCCTTCAGGACATGGGCAATCATGGCTCTCCACAAATTCCTCTCTTTTATAGCTCTAATCAATTCTCCACAACTTTGTATCCTTTAAAGCTCTTAGCAATGTTTGTTCCCTACTACTATCCTCCCCAGCCATTGTTCTGTCATCCATTTACACAGGCTCGTTAGGTAGGATGATCATGGTTCTCCACAACTTCCTATCCTTTGTAGTTTTAAGATTACACAAGCACATTAAGTTGATCATTGATCTCCACAACTTCTTATCTCATCCAATTCATATTTGCACAAGCTCATTTAGGCTGACTCTCCACAACTTCTTATCCGTTGCTCAAAGCGATGTTTGTCCTCTCACTATCCCTCCCAGTGCATGTTTTTCTACTCATTAATAGAGACTCTAGGCAAGTTGATCATGGCTCTTCACAACTTTCTATTCTTTGTAGCTAATGTTTGTCCCCTCCTAGTAAACAGGCTCATTAGGTAGGTTACTTGAAATTTCCCACTACTCTTCATGTCTTTAATATATTCAGTGGGTGCTAAATTTTCCAAGTCCTCTTTCCTTATTAGATGTCACAGATATTTTAACGGTTTCCATCTGATCCTAAGTACATGTGTCCTTTTTGTTATCATTTTTCTTAAAACTTACTTGTTGCTTACAAGTTTCATCCATGCTATTCTTAGCATCATCATATGGCTTAAAGTTTCCTCTTCATCTGTGAGGAAATTATCCAACATTAAATTAAGAGTTCAAAAACTTCATACACTAATAAATGCTAGTTTGTCCATGTATTTGTTAAAGAGCATGGCATTGATGGCTAGTGAGTTGAACTATCACTACTGAGTAGTAAGTTTGATCCTTATTTGGTACCCCATACTAATTCAACAATAAATAAACAATCTAACCAAACATTTCTTCATCATGTTAATATTCAGAAAAAAAATTCTTACAAAATGTCTACTTAACAAAAATAATTGTTTATATCTTGCAGCTTTCAAAAATCTGAGGTTTATCAGTTATGGCTCTTATAATTAGCAAATTTGGCCACTTCTGTTAGAGACTGTAACTAGTGTAGTGTAATCTGTTTTATCTTCCATGAAGACATTTGTGTTTTTGTGAAAGACTAACCTAAGCTTAATCAGTAATTGAAGACATCATTATGGTACAATAGTTAACAAGGTAATCATGTGAGTTGTAATTAATGTAGTGAGTTTGATTCAAATTGAGTGACCAACATTTAGAGTCTTCAGCACTTGGACATCTAGAGTAATGTCTAACAAGCATGTCTTGTTGACCATTATTATTATAGTGAGTTAGTTTTTCTGTGAATGTACAAAACGTGTAGCCTTATACTAATCTAAAACATAAATAGTAAATCTTACCAAATACCATTACTATTGCAGTGAGTTGATGAAGCTTTGACAAGATGAATCTTAACATATTAATTCCATCATAACTTACTTGGATTCAACTGGAAAAGGCTCATAGAGAAATTTTTTATAGAAATGCTTTTTTATATCATGAACTAGAATGACTGCTTTTCCTTGGGCATCAAATTGTGGTCTTCCAGCTCGTCCCATCATTTGTAAGACATCTAGAAGACAAAGGAAGAAAATCATAACAACAATTTTATTGATCAATTGCTTGTAGCAAATTTTCTCATTTAATTCCTCATCATTTTTGCATGACGTTCATTTAAAAATACTTTGCATTAAAGAACAATAACAAAAATTATAGACTAAAGGCTAAAAGAATTATATTAATACTTGAAATTTGACCATATTCCAATCATTCAAGAAAAGCATTTTCAAATGCAGATTACAAAAGGAGATTTATTAATTATAATAATGATGTATTTAAACAATTGAATCACGAGAACTCAATGATAATTACCTCTATCCCATAATAGTTGGTATATATGCATGTTTTTTTTTTTTGCAATATTTATTAAGTTTTATATCATGAGCAATAATTTTATGTTGTCATATTTGAACTTGACTACAGTCATTTTTTTTTAATAAGGCCAACTGTTAAGTTAAGCAAAACCTGATATTTTCAAAATTGCACCTGGTGTGTTTATAGATTTTACTTTATAATATTAACTATGGCTGGACATTTAACAACATGTAAAATGATATGTTAAATATATACAATGTTGATAAGATTAAGTACACATACACATATAAAGTGAAGTCTTGGAATAAGATTATCACTGATTACAGTGTTATTAGCACGTGTCACTGTGTGCGATTTATTTCGATGAATAAATTGTAGCCATTTTATAATTTTAATTTTGTGCACATTCTTTGTTTTTGATTTTTTTTACTGCACAGTATAGTAAGGATGATTGGATATTATCTGCGAGAAAAAGAGTACCGTGACACAATTCAGAATTTGAAAATGACATGTTGTACTGCTTGAATATGAACATTTCAGAGTACTTGTCTATCAATCTGAGGACAGTGCAAAAGATTTGGAAACAGTTGAATGAGTCTAATGATGATTAAAATAGTACAACAGCTCAGAAAACACACTCTGATCAATCTGATAAAAAAAGAACTGCCAAATTTGTTGGTGAGGACCTCAGACTCAACACAGAAGCGCCTTGAGAAGAGTACCTTGTGTCAAGAGGGTGGCTACTGGAGACCCTTTGTCTGGTAACAGAACTCTGCACCATACCACACAAGCAGGGGAACCTAGTCTTGGCTGTCATAGAATTTTTACAATGACATCACAACCTTACATCTAGTCACCTAACTCTCCAGACTGCAATCCCCTTGATTATTATGCATTGGGTGCAGTTGCAAGACCAAAAATATGGGCCTTGTTTGGTTTGTCATCATGACCTAGTATTTAAATATACAGTCAGTCAGTTAAGTGACATATGTGATACATGCTTTGGGCGATCATGTCTCAAAAGCAACATGAATGACTGGGCAGAAGATTTATCCTGCAGTAGGTTGCCATTGCTTTCTGCAGTAAACTGGTTGCCAGTCAAGGCTATAGAACCCAATCTGTCCTATTATTTAACCCATAACTAGAGGGAAGAGATGGATTAATACCTTTCTCAAGGGTATTTGTGCATAAGTGAATGAGAGGAATTCAACTGGAATTCCTCCCTTTTTAATTAATCATCATGACTGAGTGTGAAAACATAATGGCCTTGTTTAATTACTGATCATGCCAGACTGTGTGCTCTCACTTGTTCAGTATATTTGCAGGTTAGCTTTGAGTGCTGAAGTAACACAAGTGTGCCTGAGCAAACATCTGCAACAGGGATTAGCTAGCTACACCAGCAACTAAGTATACTCAGGAATAACTAACCTACCATTGTGCATATGCATGTCAGACTATGTTTTATAACTCTATCAGAATTATTCTATAATTAGAAAAGAGGAGAAAAACTACTTACCAGTAATTGGAAAATCCACATAACGCCTGCTTTTGCCACAGTAATATTCAGTACCTTTAATGATGACAAGGTGAGCTGGAAAGTTTACACCCCAAGCCAAAGTACTTGTTGCAATAAGTACCTAAAATAAATAAACACATATCAATCATTAATAAATATCACCAACACTTCCATAAGTCAGAAAAGGCAGGATCTCATTCCTCTCAATAATCTATTTTAATATATTCTGATTAGTATCCTTATTTTTGTTGTTTTGATTACTTCATTTCAGCTGTTAGAGACACTAGTTCAGGCATGGGCAACTTTTTTCAAGTAGTTGTTTGCATGGTTTTTGGCTTATCACAAGACGAGCCACACTACTAAAAAGTCTTGGTATAATATTATCACTGATGACAGTGTTATTAACGCATGTCACTGTGTGCAATTTATTACTAATTTATTCATTTGAAAAGATATATTTTTTGTCTAGAGAAAAAATTATAATAATGTTTTTTTGTCTCAAAAGTTAAACATGTTTGCAGATATAATCTTCCTAAGAGAAAATAACTAAGGGTTTAAAATGCTGAAAACATTACCTTCAATGAAAGGTTACAAAATTAAAAAAAACATTGTACTTCATCATTGTTTATGTATGTTATTATGTTTAAGAGAGTGTGAGTAAATAAGAGAGAATGAGAAAGATTGACAGGTGATAGAGGAAATCAGATTCTTTCCCACTCTCGCTAGATTCACAATATAACTTTCTTAGGACGAAGACCTGCTTTTGAGGTGGTTAAATTTGGCTCATGTCACTTACCCTAAGATCTTTTTTACTAATCATTGTTGTAAATGATCCATTTTTTATCACCCATCACATGGTACCCAAACATTGCAGCAATTTGATTACCCAAACTTCAATAAGTGCTCATGGACAATGAATTTTGATAAATTTAGTTTTTCTACCAATTTCCATGTTGTGTAATGCAGGTTATTATCAATCAATATCTTGATTTAGTCATCATCTATACCATGGAGTCTGCCTGAGCATTCTTCATCAATAAAGCTACAATCACCAACTCTAAAATTAGCAAACCACTTCCATACAGTTCTGTCAGCTAAAGCACCTTCACTGTACACAGTCCATATCTTTTTTTGTTGCTTGTGAAGCATTTTTGCCTTTACAGTAAGAAAAAAATAACCATCAAGTGTCTAAAATGCACTCTATAATTTCCCATTTTCATAGGGATGCAAAATTGACACGAATTAAGTAATTTTAAATTTTTTCATCAAGAGAGATTGTTTGAAGTGTGCTCTAATCAGAAATGTAAGCATATTATATCTATCAATAAATTTGACTTGTTCTAATGTGTTAGAACATGAACAACTAAAAATCAGCATGAAATTTCTAGACAACCCAAACCATGTTCAAACTTACTATTTCTTCTGCAGATCCTGTTTTTTTTTTGTTTTTTTTTTAATGAAGATGGAACAATCCTTAAGTTCTCGTCTGTGCTTTCATACATGCTACTTCAATTAGACATTTTAACAAGATAGAGAACAAGAATTATTTTGTAAGTTATTCAGATTAGTATCCCTATTTTTGTTATTTTGATTACTTCTTTCCAGTTGGTCAGTGCTGCAAATGAACCTTAAAATGATGCATTTTTTGAGTAGGTGAACCCCCCTAATAGCTCAAAAGTCATTTATATTTTCAAAAAGAAGGGTCATTTACGAATCAAAAATTAGCAGAGGCTACTCTTAAAACTGTAAGTTAAATTTTTTACAGCACATTAAAGGGACCTACTTTAATCTCACTTTTGATCACATTTTGCAAGCTAAAACCTAAGGGTATTGTTATTCTTTTAATTTAATGATGCACTGTCAAATTCCTTACAATATGCATACCATTGGAAAGAGACAGATTCAACTTTCATATGGCATCCAATTTATGCAAAAACATTTACTATTGTACTTAACATACTTTTAAAAAAAGAAAAATCAAAAATAGTCCGGCTGTGATTTTGGAAGAGGGAGAATGTTTTGTTTAAAAGTTTTTCTTAAAGAGTACAGAAAATGATTATTCTATTTAACTTATGAAATTTACTAAATAATGTTTGAGAATAATTTCCAACCTATTAGAGATTTACTTACTTAGTGCTCAACATATGATAGCCATTGAAAACATTCTAATAAAAATTACATTATCTCACTATCTAGATTGGGCTCACTATGATGTATACGTGTAATCCTTAAATTTGCTATAATTTAATGGCATTTTTAACTGCCAACACATTATACTTACAGTTGAAAAGAGGAGATATTCATCCATTTAATGGTGTATATAATATGTATCAGTGTTAATTGATGAATACAATAGAGTACTTGAAAGTTAGAAATTAAAAATTATTCACAACATATTTTTCATTAATATAATCACTACCCTTTTATATTTCTAAAGAACATCAATATATAATTTTAATCTATGTTACATTATATTAGTAAAAACACCACATAGACACATGTTGCTACTTGACATACATTTTATATACATTATTTAGTATACCAAAAAAGTTTTACCATATGTTTAAACGTTACCCATAATGATTAATTAAAGTAATCTATGGTTAGATAGAGCTCAACAGTCCAGCAAAGCAGTCCATCTAGGGAAAAGAAAACACTATCTTAAACCTCTGCTGCCTTGTGGTCAAATATAAAATACAGAAAGGGTTATTCAATAAATAAGGTAAGTTTTTCAGTATAAGGATTTCTAATACAGATAGACGCTTACATTTTTTAAAATTTTTTTCCTTTACTTCTTTTTCAAAGGGATGTAATTTTTTTTGCAGATTGAAAAAAAACTTTAAGAGTTTTGGAGATTAACAAAGATGGCCGACCAAGAAGCATGATTCAGGATTGAACAGAGGTCAGTTATCATGTTTTTGGTTGCTGAAGGGTGAAAACCAGTTGAAATTCATAGAAGAATGTCAACTGTGTATGGTGCCACATGTTTCAGCCAAAAAAATGTCTACAAGTGGGCTAAATTGTTTAAAGAAGGATGGAGCAGTGTTGAGGATGAAGACAGGCCTGGGAGGCCTACAGAAGTGAGGTCTCCTGAGGTGATCGAATCAATCAATGACCTCATTCAGTCTGACAGAAGGGTGACAGTGGATGACATTGCAAGGACTTTGAGCCTATCTGTAGAACAAACGCAGAGGTCATCAGTCACATGGAGTCATCTTGCATCAAGACAACGCAAGACATCACATAGCACCCCAAACAGTGTAGATCATCAACGAGCTGGGCTGGGAACTGCTCCCTCATCCCCCTTACAGCCCAGACCTTGCCCCTTCAGACTTTCACCTGTTTGGTCCTTTGAAAGCATTCACGAGAGGCATGAAGTTTGAAAGTGACGGTGAAGTCAAAAGTGCTGTGAGCGATTGGATGAGACATCAGTTTAAAGATTTTTATGCTGAGGGAATACGGAAGCTTGTGCACAGATGGGAAAAGTGTGTGATACTGCTGGGAGACAATGTTGAAAAATAAAAAAATAAAAAAAGCTTCTATTTGTTTTAGAAGTCCTTTTACTGAAAAATTCACCTTATTTATTGAATGACTCTCATAAATCCAGACAGAAAACCTGGCCTAGAACCCTGAAGATGGTTGGCTGTCAACACTGACATGTTTCTGGCAATTCCTGCAGCCAAGCCATCCCCAAATGTAATGCCCTGTATTCTGTGGATATTGTTGGTACAGCAAAGAAGATAGCCATATAGACTGGGCCTCCATATTGCCATTCTATGAGAAGGAAGACTGAGTTCAGACCACCTGCTGTCTTATAAGTCTTGCCTCTTTAACTTCTGAGAGAAGGAATGAGGTAACCTCACCATCCCTAGTGCAAAAGGAACCAGCAAGATATTTCCCTATTCTGTCTGTAAGATGTAGGGGAGTACTAACTACAGCAGTGATAAATGAATGAATAAATCTATGTACAGATAATACACACTTTAGTAATCAAAATGAGTGTCATTGTCTTCTACAGAGAAATAAGAGAATTTCAGTTGATTTGTTATATGTATTGTAGAGCAGCTAACATCTCTCTGGTACTCTCAAAAATGGTGCGGTCTGTAGACTGGAGTAGTTATAAAAATAAAGACTAATGGCAGTCTGGAATTTGGAGTGATATTGATGATTACTACTGGACTGTGCTCTCTGCGACTCTAACAACTTAGCCTCTCCTCTCTTCTACTATTTGTTGTTTTGTTTTATGAGGTTTGTCTTATTTGTATTAATATCCATTAGCACAGATATTGTGCTGTAGATACTCAGTGCACATTTTCTTGGTACTGTCCTGCCACCTCAGTGATATAACAATGTGTCAACAGATTCATCACTTAAGAGGTTTTTCAAGAGCAGATGTACATGGTTGGCTGGGTGTGAGACATGTGCAGAAGTTTTCTTTGCATCAGCAAATCAGTTCATATAACCGCTCCGGCATTGCAGCTGACCAAGTTATTATTACAGGGTCGAGTGAATTAGACATATTCATGTAATATCCACTTGCAATTAGATCAAGGATATCCAGAGTTGGGCAACTTACTTGTTGGCACACTATCAACTGGCATGATGCACAACGCACATGTTGTGGGGTGAAGTCTTTTTTTTTTTTTTTGTATAAAACTTCTGTGGCCTTTTCACAGCATTGTGTATTTTAGTAAATCACATTCTACTTTCCCCATATAAAGCTCCAACAGAATGCATGCAAGCTTTTCTCTCTACTCTCCTAATTTTGCATTCATGTACCCTAAGGCTGTTGAGAGAATGATAGAAACCTGCCTTCTCCCATCATAATCTTAAATGCTTTTCCTTTTCCATAGCTATGAAAGGAGCTGATTGTATCACAGCCTGTAATACAGTAAATAGGAAGAATATGTTTATTCACCCAGGAGATTGTTTCTTACATGGCAGATGCATGAGTGTGCATCTATTACAGTAATGCATATTTTCCAGTGTGCCATGTCAAGAAAAACTTTTTAGCAATGGTAGTTAATCAATGAAGCCAAAATAAAACAAGAACATCTGTGTCTAGGTTTTCAACAACTATCTGCTGGGCTCATTTTCTGCAGCTACAACAGCATGTAGAATTATCTCAAAATCAGGTTCTTCTTGGAAAGAAATTACTGCCAGGCATAACTCAGTCTCTTGCTGGTTTATTTTATATGTCCT
Source organism: Ascarosepion bandense (assembly GCA_037127315.1). Taxonomy (NCBI): domain Eukaryota; kingdom Metazoa; phylum Mollusca; class Cephalopoda; order Sepiida; family Sepiidae; genus Ascarosepion; species Ascarosepion bandense. The sequence continues at coordinate 281,122 of JBBBDQ010000304.1, forward strand.
CTCTACTGGCTTGCAACTTATATAGATCAACTAATCACCTTGAAGTAAATAAGCAGCATGTTCTTTCATGGCATCTATGTCGCATTTGGCAAGCTTGTATTTGTTATCCCCATGACTGATAAAAACTGACCCTGTCTTAGGATTGATTGATTGATTGATTGATTGATTGATTGATTGATTAGTTGGCCTTTTATGACTTATCAACCTTTTGCATGTTATTTAAAACCAGAAAATATTTTTAGACTGGAAAGAATTTTGTTTGAGATTAATTATTTACCGATACAAGTTCTACTATTTAATCCATACCTGGGGAGGATAGATTCATACCTTTCCAAAGAGTATTTGCATGTAAGTGAATACAATGAACACACCTGAAATTAAAATTTAGCTCTTTAATTTTTTTCTTTTTAATCAATTCACCTCAAGTAAGGTGATAATACCACTAAGATGCAAGGGGCTACCAGACGTGAAAAACAAGAGAAAGACTTTAGAAGGAGCCAAAAAGCCAATCCTAAACAGGAAACAAGTAATAAACCTCTACTCTTTTTCAAAAGATCAGGGTAAATCGTGAACTAAACAATAGGCAAACCTATCTACTCCTATTGTCACCAGGTTTACTTTCAAATTTCAACTTTCAAGCTGCTATACATTACACCAACTACAAATTGAAGCTTAAAGCACCTGCTATACCCAAGTGGTCATCCATTTAGGTACTGGCCAGATTCTACTTTACTTTGGTAATCATATGAGAACTGGTCTTTCACTATATGGACTGTCCAGCCTTCCTTGAATTAATTCTGCACTATTAACTTTAATTAATTTTTCTTTAAATTTTACTACACTATCAAAAGTGATTATTTTGAACTGCAATAATTTCTTTTCTAATTTTTTGTAAAAATCTATAGTGTCAAACAAATCTGCAACATTTGGATTAATGTGAATTAAAAAAGGAATTGAAGATTAATTGGATCTGATACAGATGTGAAGAAGATTAGAGTAACCACTAGCTGAAATGAAATATGAAAACAACTGTGATGGAGATATTAGTATGAATAATTCATCATTATCAGTTCACTTCAAACAATGAAAAAGCAAGAAAATCCACTGGCTGAAACAGTCATCAAAACAAAAATGGTGATGATACTAATCAGAATAATTAATCAAATAATGACAGATTTTCAGACAGCAAAAAAGGCTGGAGAATCCATTTGCTGAAAGAGGTATCAAAACAACAGTAATGGTGATACTAGTTAGATTAATTAATCAAATAATGACAGATGTTTTGATAACAAAGGCAGCTGAAGAACCCGCTGGCTGAAACAGTGATGAAACTACAATGTTGATGATACTAATTAGAATAATTCATTAAATAATGACAATACTTCATAACTAAAGACAGTATAGAATTTATGAATTATTGCATTTTAATTCAATTCATGTGCAAGTAAGAAATTTGGTCGCAAATCTCTAGTGAATTGTCCAGCCGGCAATGCAGAAATGAAAATAGGGCCAGAAATCCAATCTTCCCTTCGCAACAATAGAATTGTCCTTTCACTCACTAATCTACCAAAAATCAGACTTGTAACTAAAATTCTTATTCACTGAGCAATTTTTCTGATTGGCCACACCAGACACGGAAACAAGATTCAGTAGCATAACTTTTGATACATACAGCAGTTCTTGCTGTACTACAAATTTTATTTAGTTTATTGTCTTTGCCACATTTTCTGCTGTTTTCTTTGCCACAAGAACATTATAGACTTTTCTTAGATCAAAGTCCTACTTGCTTTTGTTGAGAATAAGGCAAGTCCTGTTCACCATTTCTGCCATTCTGCTGTTCTAGTTCCCTATGTCTGCTCCAGCTTCATGATACTGAACCCTTTATTTTGATCACTGGGCCATGTATCCTCGAGGACACGTGACACTGGGGATAAAAGTGTTGGTTAAATTAAGTGACTTGACCCAAACAGTTGTGAGTTCAATACCTGGCTACAGCAGTGGTGAGCAAAAACTTATAAAGTTGAGCTAAAGGGACATAACTAATACATTGGGAAGTGGCATGACTCATGGAACAAGAACAATCTACCTCAGTGATTGAAATAAAGGGTTCAGTTCAAAATTCCAATCACTTGAAAAAGGTCAAAGCTTACAACAGCCAAAACATTCTCTGAATATGACAATAAAGATTAAGATAACCGTCTGAATAATGTAAATAATTACAATACCTCATCTAAGAAATATATATACAGAGTAATCTTATATTCAAAGCATCTACATGGATCATACAACATCAAATACCATTTTTGTTTAACAAAGAAAATATACAATTTATAGATCTAACAGTTCTTTAAAAAGTGAAATGTACAAGTAAAATTAACTTACATTATTTTTTATTAGATAAAGCATTGTTAACTGATGTAGTGATATCAGTCAGCTGATATTTTGGTGGGTGAAAACATTTGAAGGATGTTACAGAAATGGTTTCAACAGTTGTTGTTTGATGATTGTTGGCTGAGTGAAGTGAACCTTGCAGGAGCCATGTCATGTGACCCTGATGAGGAGGGTTGCTGGGTGGAGCAGGACCCTGGGTTCTTGCTGAATTATTTTTTTGGACAGGGCTAGCGAAACAAAAAGGACCTGCTCTCTGTGGGACAAGAGGACCTCTTGTCACAACACAAAAAGAAAGGTGCATGCCTGTACACTGATTAGATCATTCTTCCTCTCACCCCTGCGTCATTCATCCGCCGCAGAGGTTTGCAGCTGGGTAGGTTTGTTACTGCTACAGTGATCTAATTGTTTTGTTTCATGAGTGGCAATCTGGCCCGAGAGTTATTTTTTGAGCCAGGTGTTCAACTGAAGTGGGCAGAACTTTGGGGATAGGCCCTGCTGTCAGGTTTGTGCTGCAATGCTACACCACTAGTATTTCTTATATTTTAATTTTTTTTTAAATCTGTTTCACCCCCATGCAAAGGCAAAAAAGCTACTAAAAATACAAGGGGTTACTGGGTGTGGAAAAATTAGGAACAGAAATATTAACAAGCATGAAGAGAAAAGAGCAACCAGGAGGAGAGTAGAGAGAAATTGACATTGCATTTAAATTTTGGCAGATTAAAGTTGGCTGGAAAGTATTGAGCTGGAAGGCAGTTTCACAAGTTAGAAGTGCAAGAAAAAGCTGTTAGTATAGAATTTACAGTTACATTCAGCTCAGTTGTGAATTAATTATATTTGCTTTTCACCAGAACAACTCATTCATCAAATCTATGATCACCAGTAACAACATGGGACAGAAATAAGGAATTAGTTCTCAGTGAGATTTAATTTCATCCCTTTTACCTCAAGAAGCCCACCTATGTGTGGCAGCTGCTCTTTGTAGAGATTTTAGGGTTGACAAAAGATCAAGTTCAAATTTTCAAAGTAATGCATATTGTTTACTTACTGTTATAGATTGGCATTTTGAATAACTTAAAACAAAAGAAATTTTAATCAAAGATTAAAAATGGCTAGGATTGTTCTTGTAATGTAACAAGAATGTTTTCTAATTTCTACAAGGAAAATATTGAAAACTGAAATGGTCTTTAAGTTATTATTGAAACAACAGAAATTACCTATACAGCACTCCTTACCTGGATTTCTTTTTGATGATTTTTTCAGGCTTTTGCTTTGCTATTTTTATACGTATTTAAATTTTCTCTGGTTGGGTTTATTTGAAATTTCTTTAGTGTCACGCTGCGTAATCTGACAGCTTTTTTTGCATTCCTCATTGAACAATGGCTTATTGTATTTTGAAGAGTTGGAATTTTTTAGTATATGTTTTTCAGCTATTTTTAACAGTGTGTTGGTAAAATATAGGATGACCTCTTTCTTGTTTTTATTGGCTTCTGCAGTGAGTTCAGCTAGGCATGAAGTTTTAAATCCACCCTAGTTAGCCTTTTCTAAATTCCAGCTCAGAATTTTTTTATTTAGTTTGTTGGTGTTTTTTTTTTTTTTATTTGTCATCTTGTACTTTTCAGTTATAATCCAGGAACAGGCTAGGGTCACATATTGTTAAATCTATCTAAACCTATCTAAATCTAAATCTAAACTTATTTATAAATGGAAATTTGTCTGTGTGTGTCCGTTACCTATAGACTCCGAAACGGATGAACTGATTTTCTTGAAAATTTATACAGTTGTACTATAAGCATCTGCAAACATTCTTAGCTAGGTTTTGCATCAAGGTACCCCAATAAATATCGAAAATTGATAATCAAAAAAATCGGGTTATAGAAGGAGTGGTCCGATTTTAATCAAATTTGATACACTCATACACATAAGAAACAATATTCAGAAGTTTCATGGTTGCAGTTCTTACAATAGTGCAGAAAATCGATAATATATATATATAAACGGCAAGATGTTTGTGTGTGTGTCTGTTTATCTGCCTTTATGTCTGTATTTTTTTCAGCCCTTTTATTTTAGTTTTTGCTTCAGGTTTGGCTCTAAGTAGGTATAATTGTAGTTCTTAGTCTCAGCCATGATACCATTTCCTCAGAGGACTTATTTAGCCTTTAAAATTCAGTTTACGATGAAAAAAACTTATTTGATATCGATACCAGGAAATCAAAATTTGACTTACATCCATTCATTTTTCTTTCAGTCTACAGTTTTGCTTTAACTGGAAATAACTATTGCTTTTTAGTCTTTCATGCCAACATCCAAAGAGTCTGAGCTCCAGGACCATGGATTAGTTTTAAAGCTTTCATTACACCCAAGCAACACTGGGTTATACTGCTAGTTGCTGAATATGTGCCTGTTGCTGAGTGTAGGTATGAGTTTGATTCATTGTTATACACCAATTCTATTATTTTGCCCTTTTTGTCCATTTTGTCCATTTTCTTGCTTTCCCCAGATCTCATTATGGCTGTTGAAGACCCCCATTATAATCAAGGGTCTTGGTGGTTGTGATATCAAATTGTTTAGCTCTGATTCTTTGACTTCTTCACTTGGGGGAATATATAGTGAACACAGTGTTGTTGTTTTGTGGAGGGTTTCTGATGTAGCAACTGTCTGCATATTGGTATTTAGTGTAATTTCACTGTGCGGGGTATTATTGTTAATGAGTACTGATGTTATGCTACTAGGTCTATCAGCATGCTGCTTAATATAGCTGTACCATTGATAATTTTTGATGTTGATGATATTGTTTCTTAGATGAGTTTCTTGATGGTATATAATTGCTGGGTAGTATTTTGTTATAAGAAGCAATAATTCATAGTGACTGACTCTTGCTCATCTTATATTCTATTGGATGATTTTATTGTCTATATAAGTTTAATTTTTGGGGTTTATGGGGTTTTTTTTTTAGATTTCTTAGTTTTTACTCTTGTGAGTAAAGGCACCTCAACCTCGATTTTTTCTAATAGATTACGCCTTGTTTTTAAGCTCCACTGGAGCCACTGGGTCCTTTGATTGGCCGATGTTTTCTCTGTGGATGTATTCTTGTTTGAAGAGGTCTTTGTCACTCTTTTTCCATTGTTCACCTTGCATGTTGGTGAACAGATGGAAGATCTTTGGTGTTTTGGTTTAAAGGTAGTCTTCACAAAAGAACGTAGTATCTTTCATTTCACCATTTCATTTTGTGATTCCTCTTGATCTCCATAAGTCTTTCTAAGGTATTCTTGAAAATTTGGCTACTCATTTGTAGTCAAATGCAGTAATTTGTCTATTAGCTCACAGTATTTGTTTTCTTGAGTTTTTTGTTCATTAGTGTTTGTTTTTTGTATTACCGAGGCATACGACTGCACTCTCATATAGGTGTCGACAATCCTGGAAAGGGTACATTTCTTTTGCGTTTAATTTGCACCACCTCTTTTTCTTTCCTATAAACTTCATAGTCTCAAGAGAATGCAGGGAGGTTCTCATGACAATTGGCATTCCTCTTCAGTATGGGCTGGGTTCCTTTCTGTGCATTTGCCACAGACCTGTTGTCCTCGGCATATGTCTTTGGGGTGTTCGAATCTCTGGCACTTAAAACACTGCAAGGGAGCTGGTACATAGTTCCACTCTTTCAACCATGAAATCTATTATTTTTCTCCCTTGGGAGAGTGGGTAAGTCAAATCTGAGTATATACGTGTTGTTAATATGCTCTCACCATTCCTCCTGATAATAATTCTTTTGTAATCGGTAACACCCTATCTTCACAGTGCTGTTTTTTTTTAATCAATGACTGATCAACCACCAGAATTCCATCCTAGTGCTTTACAGGTTGCCACCCACTGCCAACAGGTGGCCTCATGGGGGAGGGGCGGTCTTACCACTCTACAGAGGTGCAGTCAATGTATTCTACAGCCCCAGCCAACAGGGCCATGATGATAAGAAACATAAGACAACAGCATGAGATGAGTAAAGTAAACTCTTCACCTGGTAAGGGAATACATGTGAGACTACTGTCAGCTGACTGTCATCTAGCAACTGTTCACAAAATGAATATAAAAAATAATGACAGAAAGGGTTTTAAGTTTTAAGTTCCTTGGGAATAACTCCTTGCACAGCAAGGATAGACATGAGTAAGAGGCTTCATCAGTCTATTATTCAGCAATCATTTGCGACAAGCAAAAAATAGTAATTAGGGTCTGGAAGAGAAGGATGCTATATCAATGTTGCCAGCATGAAAACATCTATCAAGAGATGAATAGATTAAATGTTAACATTTTAAGCATATGCAAAATTAGGTGAGAAAGAAATGGGATCTTATAAGCAGCACACACAGGATAATATTTGCAGGTGAAGAAAAAATGAATGAGGTATAGATTTAATGTTACTTCATGACATAAGGAAATGTGTTCTGGGATACTGCAAAATCTCAGACAGAATCCTGTTAGCTAAACTGAAAGGGAAGCTCTTCAGTATATAAATTATCATTGTATAAGCACCAATAGTGCAAAGCAGGGAAGAGAAAATCAATAACTTTTACAACTCATTGAACGAGGTAAAAAAAACCCTATCTAAGTTACAAGAAATCAGCATCATCATAGAAGACCTGAATGCTAAAGGCCAGAAAAAAACAAGAAAAAAAAATGTTGGCAAGTTCAAACTAAGATCTCATAATGAACATGGTTAAAGATGCAGCACACAGCAACCAATCAAATAATTACCAAAACCTGGATCCAGGAACAAACAAGCCTGTGAATATAGAGAAGCCCAGGAGAGGAGACACAAAGAACCAGATTTATTATGCAATTATCAACAAAAAGATTCAGAAACATATTTCTGCACTGCAAAACATGTCCAAGTACTGACTGTGGGAGGGACCGTCTTCCAGTTGTGTGCTGAATCAGAGTCAAGCTACAGAAGCTGAAGAAGACCAGGGAAATTCCTAAACTGCAATAGAACAGACTCCTGAAGAACCCAAGTTGCAAAATCATATACAAAAAAAGAGTTATAAATGAGTATAACCTGAACGAAACTAAAAAATCAAGGTGTATATGCTGAGAAAAACTCTAGTGATGTTGGCAAATCAGATTATTCCAAGAAAAATATGACAAGAAAGAACTAAGTGGATGACAGCAGAAATTCTAGAGATGATGAAAAAGCAAAAACAAACAATGCCAAAGAATCTAAATGTATGCAGGCTAAAAAAGAATAGCCTAATGAAAGGTTCACAAAATAGAAAGGGTCAGTCAGTCAGTTAAGTGCCATACGTGATACACGCTTGGGCGATCATGTCTCGAGACATGATTGACTGGGCAGAAGATTATCCCGCAGTAGGTTGCCATTGCTTTCTGCGGTAGACTGGTTGCTGACCAAGGCAATCTGTCCTGTTATTTAATCCATAACTGGAAGGAATAGATGGATTAATACCTTTCCCAAGGGTATTTGCACGTAAGTGAATGCAAGGAATTCAACTGGAATTCGAACTCAGCTCTCCGATTTCTCGTTCCGAGTCGATATCCACTGCGCCACAACGCACATAGAAAGGGTAAGCAACATAAATAAAGCTAGTATTCACAATAGAATAATTTTTAAAAAAATAGTCTACAAAATGTTTCAAATATTTCCATGAATGTTTGCTTTATTTAACAACATTTCATAAATCAGAAAACGATGAAAAAACTGAAATATATTTAAAAGAAAGTACATCAAGTGGTTTAGAAAAAAAGGGGTTGAGATTCAATTTATAAAATCAGTCATTTTTGGGTCAGAAAATGTATTTTTCATCTAGCTTTAAAATTAAAGTTTTCAAACAAGCAAAGTAACTTTGAAAGAGGTGTTTAACTTAAAGTTACATATAAGGCAAAACATAACCTAATTTTGTGTCTTAATGTGTTTTAAAAGACTACAACATTCATTTCTTCAGAAATTATTTCATTTTGAGAAAAATCAAGTTTTTAGTTAATGGCTATCTAAAAAGATAAAATAAAAAAATATTAACAAAGTTTTTATTGCTGTAGTTTAAAAGTAAAAACAACTTTTTGATCATTACTGCAAAATAGTATAATGGCATCAAAGGAGTTGAGAGATGCTGAGAAAGCAGGCATGGTTAAATGGTAGTGACAAAATTCTCAATAATAATAAGAGGAAGAAGAAAAAGTACAGGGCAAATTAATACAGGACAAAACAAAACAAAAAGTACATAAAATAGCGTTCACAGACAAAAGAAATATAACATATATTAAAATACATCTAATCATTACAAAGTCCTAATCTAAACATAAACAATAATGAACCTACTGTTGAGAAAAAACATATTAAAAAAAACTATGGAATAATAAACACATCATTTGACATTGAAGCTGAGCTTTTGAAAATAGCTTACTCTCTCCTTAAATTCAATAACAAGTTTCTCAATTTTATGAAAGAAGTCTGAAATCAAAAATACATTCCTAAAAAGTGGGGTTTGTCATACATTAATTCACTATGAAAACAAAAATGTAGTCCTCAAGACTCTCACACATAAAGAGGTTTTTCAATTGGACTCATTATAGTGAAAGTAATGATAAACATTATTTTAACTCGGCTCTCATCATTTATCAAAGTCAAATCCTCACAACCTAATTTGTTTATTTTTTTTTTGGTAAGGTATGTAATAGTGAAATATATGTCATTAAATAACTCCTGGTAATTGTATACATCTCTAATAGAAAATTGTATATCTGTCATGGTGATCTCATAGAAATATCTGACCAGAAATCTACCATCCGCCCGTGTATTGAATACTGCTGCCACATCTGGTTGGGTGCCCCTGCTATTCTCCTCGGGGTTCTTGACAAAATACAACGGAGAGTCTGTAATGTGATCAATACCGACTTGGCAGACCGGCTGCAGTCTCTGTCTCACCGGCGCAATGTGGCTTCCCTGTGTCTATTCTATAAATACTTTCATGGCTTCTGCTCCAATGAACTTAGATCACTGGTGCCTCCTAGGTACGAATTTGCATGAGATACTAGATTAGCAACTAGATCCCACCCTTTAACAGTGAAACTGATAAAATGCAACCACAATTTCTACTCCAACAGTTTCTTTTCTCGCACTTCCCGACTGTGGAGTTCCCTTCCACATGATTGCTTCCCCGATGGCTACAATCTCCAGGAGTTTAAATGTAAGGTCAATAGACACCTCCTAACACACTAACCATCTTTCAAACACTCTTCCCATCTACCCAACCCCCAGCCTCGGTATCCTTACCCATCTATCACCCTCCTTCTGACATTTCCTATATCTAACCACTCTTTCTCTTCACCTTCCCCTATGTAACCCCATGCGCAATACAATAGTGGAATGCATTGCTTGGGGTGAAATGATTAAAAAAAACCAAAAAAAACAAAACAAAGTTCATAAAATAGTGTTCACAGACAAAAGAAATACAGTCAAGCCGTTATGGCCTTCTGACTTTAAAGTAAGAAAGAAAAAAATGTAGGTAAGACCAAGAAATTTCTGCATGCAATTGTAGGATTTGTCTGTAAATTTGGAAAGGGAGATTTTTAGCAGTCATTTCTCGAGGTTGAAACAATCACCTGCCTCACCCAACTTTCATTCAAATAAATAATTGCAAGCCTTTGCTCACCTTACACTCTCATTTTGGAGGTTAATAAATATTTACAAAATACATATAAATATCTATATTTTTCTTTTGCAATCTTTTTTAAATCTCAAAGGGGTAGAAGAAAAAGAAAAAAATGGGACAAAAAGGACAAGCCAAGAAAAATATAAAACTATTTATACAAATTTTGTTCATAGTTCAAAAGGGGAAGTAAGGAGGAGAGAAGAATGAGTGCACTTATTCATTCAATTGAAAGGGGGAGGGAATGACAACTATAAATCCCTGAGATTGAAACCAAGAAGAATCTCCATCATGTGTAAAAGAAATTCAAGTCAGTAAATTTGCAAAATGCTTGCCATTAATAAATTTTATTTTACTGGAAAAAAAAAATTTTTTTTCAAGTGTCTAAATTATTTCCTTGAAATCAAAAACTTCTTTCACTCAGCATCAAAACAAAAAAGTATTTAAAGAATTTTGCAGTTTAAAAACTATAATAATAAAAAAAATCATGTGGACACAGTTGAATAAACATTTACAAGGCCGAAAGGAGCAAATATTGAGAGATGATAAATAATTTCTTAATAATTGATTTTGTTGAAATGTATCAGCAATTTTCATGTTCAAAAACCACATCAAACTATTTTTCAGTTTAATTCGATTCGAGTCATGTAACAAATACTCTTCTTGACCCAAGAGCTCACCCAGACAGTGTATAATTTTTCAGGTTTTTGTGAATTCTTATTAAATAAAAATAAAATTATAGCAACTGTCATAAGATTGGAAATTCAATATCCTACCTGTATTTTCTGATTGACAAACAATTCTTCTACAATTTTTCGATCTTTTTCTTGAAGGCCAGCATGATGAAGCCCACAGCCAAATGCTAATGTCAACTTCAGATTTGCATCTTTCACACCCAGCAGTAAGTTGTCCATCTAAAAAATAACAAATAAATGTACTTTATCAACAGATTTTCTTCTTGTTAAATAAATTTCAAAAGAAGTCATAATATTTTAACTCATTCTTAAAAGATCATCATTATTAAAGAAAAGATCATGATTAAAAATTTTGGAAAATGTATGTAATGCCAGCAGTCTCATTTTAAGGGGGTTTTGTTCAGTGTGTTCTTGTCTTACAATATAATCTGAAACATAAAAGTTGTCTGAAAAAAACCCAAAAAAAACACATACAATACTTATTCATGTCCAACGCAATCTTACATAAAATGTGATGGACTATGTTTATATACACAAATGCACAATCATATTTTATTTTCATACACAATGCAATTACGACTTAAACATGTAAGATTTAAAAAGATTTTTTGTGAGGAAAGTGCGAATCACAATATACCTTCTTATTAAAACATAAAATCACATCTTGAGAATCTTTGGTCTGCAGTCAAATTTGAATATTTAAAAAAAACTGTTTAAAAAATAATTATTCAAAATTTTTTATTTATAATCATTTCACCCCAAGCAAGGTAGGACTGTCACTGGTGCACAGGGGGTTACAGTGAAAGAAAAAACAAGGTACAGGTAATGTCAAAGAAAGGATAAGAGATGGATGGGAATCAAGTAGATAGATGTTGGCAATTGACATTGTATTTAAACTTTTGGAGATTGTAGCTATCAAGGAAGCAAGCAAATGAAAGGGAGTTCCACAAATGGAAAATGCGAGAGAAGCAACTATTAGAGAAGAGACAGTTACATTTAACTATTTCAACAGTAAAAGGGTGGGACCTTGATGCCAATCGAGTAGCACATATAAATATATGTAGTCAGGGAACGAGGGAAAAAATCTCAGAACAGTTGCCATGAAAATACTTGTAAAAAAGACAGAGGGAAATCACATCCCATTGGTGAGAAAGTGAGTGAAGGCAGGCCACTGTCAGGATCGATTATATTGCAGATCCTTCTTTGTATTTTGTTGAGAACCTGAAGATGTATAGCAGGAGCACCCGATCAGATACGGCAACAGTATTAAATGCATAGACAAATGGTAGATTTATAAATGTGCAAAATGGATTCTGATGAGAAAAACTTCCTGGTACAAGAAAGTGACCCAACCTTCCTAGCAGTAGATGCAGCTATGGATTCAATAGAGTCAATCTATTTGAGATTATTTGAGAAAGTGAAGTCAAGGTGGTGCAGTGTGTTGCACTCATAGAATCTAGCACCATCCATTCTGATGGTAGGCTGTAAAGTTTCTCTGTAGTGGTTAAAAAAGAGCAGCTTCATTTTGAAGGCATTAGAATGTACAAGCTATTTTCTATCACATTCAATCACAGATTAGGGGTTCTTTTAAATGGCAATAGCCAGGTTTAATTTGTCAGTCTCGGCAGATTTACTATTAAGACAGAAGCAAATGGTAAATAGATTGCTACTTCGAAATTCATTACATCAAAAATATCATTGAAGAAGATTAGATAAAGTGTAGAAACTAGGATAGAGCCCTGAGGGGTGCCCTCGTTCATATGAAAGGACTTGAAAGCTTGCTCATTTAAAACAACCTTCATTTTGCAATTTGATAGGAATGATTGCATTAAATCAAACAATCATCCAGAAAAATCATAGCTCTGAAGCTTGCACAGAAGGTCAGCATGCCAAACCTTATCAAATGCTTTTGAGATATCAAGAGCAACAGTTAAAGTTTCACCTTTATTATCAAGAGCCTGGTATATATATATATATATATATATATATATATATATATTTAATGATGGTCATTAGTACATCAGCAGTAGACCTGATGAAGTAGAAGCCATATTGTCTGTCAGAGAGAAGGCTGTTAGATGTGAGATACCTATTTCAGCACTGATAATAGCCTCGAATACCTTGCCAAAAAGAGGTAAGAGGCTAACAGGGAGACAATTAGAAGGGTTAGAGTGTTTCCCAAAGTTTTTGAAAACAGGAATTACAGAGGAGGTCTTCCAACAAGCAAGAAAACAGGAAGCAGTGAGGCAATAGAAATAGAGTTTGGAAGAGAAATGGAGCCAACTCAAGGGCATATTTCTTTAGAACAATGACTAGAATTTCATCATCTTTGCTTGCCTTATAAGATTCAAGCTTAGAAATCATGTTAGAAACTAGAGACAGGGTTATATATATATATATATATATATATATATATATATATATATATATATATATTACTCAGTTGAGTCTCAGTTTTATTCAAATTATAAATTGTTTAGATGTGAATTAATCAAAAGGATAATTATACTAAATGAAAAATTATTCAAAATACCTGTTTGAAATATGTATGTGGTCTTGATCTGAGAAAGTCAATGCTAATTTGCCTAGAACTAATAACACCCTTGAAAGATGACATAGAGCATTTTACAGCAAGTGTCATCCATCATCCAACAATATGAAAATTCTTAGAAATCTTAAAAGAGAACATGACTTGCAAGAAATTCATACTGCAAAAGTAAGAGCAGGTTTCCGAACGTGCCAAGATATACTACAACATAAATGGAAAACTTCAAAAATTAGGGGTACCACTTAACAAGTACTCTTCAGTAATTGACGATTTGCGTGTAGTATTATATAACTTAAGGTGATAAGGATTTTTTCTTACTAAATTATTTTATAAATTTTATTGGTATTTTGAATAATTATCATTTAAGTATTTCCTCTTAATTTTTACATTCTTATTGCAATAAAGAATTTTTATTTTAAATAATTATCATTTAGTGTAATTGTCCTTCCAATTAATTTTCATTGCAGCAATTTACAATTCAAGTAAATGTTTTTTGAATAATTGTTTTTTGAACAATTTTCTCATAATCCAAATTTGATTATCATTATCACCAAAGTATCTGTCATGGTTGAGGGAATAATTTTCATACACTAACAATGAGTTTGTGTAGGCAGCAGTTGACATTGATTGATTGTATTTTATGGCTCATCAACTCTTTATTGATTATTTAAAGCCAAAACATATTTTGGATTGTAGGAAATTGCTTATAGCACCCAATGTTTTCAAGAAATCAGTTGAGTGTCATATGTGATATATGCTTTGGGTGATCATGTCTCTAAAGAGACATGACTAACTGGGCAGAAGATTATTTCACAGTAGGTTGCCATTGCTTTCTGGGGTAGACTGGTTGCCAACCAAGGCTATAGAAACCAATCTGTTCTATTATTTAACCCATAACTGGAGGGAAGAGACATATTAATACCTTTCCCAAGGGTATTTGCACCTAAGTGAATGCAAGGAATTCAACTGGAATTTGAAATCGGCTCCTTGATTTTCTGTTCCGAGTCAATATCCACTGCATCACAATGCACATCCAAGAAATACTCCATGTAAATACTGACCTGGCTTGACACTGCTTAACTTCAGTGATAGAACAAAAAGTGGTATTTCAACATGATCTAACCATAAGGAGTTCACATAGAAGCTGCCATACTTTAGCTGTTTACTAGATATATCATCAGATCCTATCACAAATGTTATTTTTAAGTCTATATTTTTAAGATAGCTTTCTGAATTTAATTGTATGATAGTAGTTTATTGATTCTAGCAATTCGAGAGAGTTACAAGAAATATAAATCTGTAAGATTTATGTAATTGAGATTATTGAAGTATATTTAACCCAACAATTTAGTATCCCAAGTATATCTTTGATCAAAGCGTTCCCATCAGCTGAGCTTACCAGGATCACAGTATCACAAACTGGGCCACTGGTGCACCTTCTGGAATTGAGAAAATTGTATTAGACTTTTACATTTATATTTCCCCTTGCTTTGTCATTGTTTTTTTATTTATTGTTTGTTGTACAAGCTTGCTCAAGTAGCATGCAGGTTTTTTTTGACAATAGGTTGTTGGTAGCTGCAATATATATACATGTTTTTTATAATTGTATGTGCAGGGGGTTACATAGGAGGAAAGTTATAAGAAGGAGTGACAGAATAAAGGGGGTGTCAGAAAGCGGATAGAAGAGGGATGAGAATACTGCAGAAATGAGATGAGAGCATGAGAGAGAGGATGCAAGTTAGTGAGATAGAAGATGACTATTGACTTTACATTTAAATTCTTCCACAGGCGGGAAGTGCAAGAAAAGAAGCTGCTGGAGTAAAATTTGTGTTTACATCTTATTGGTTTCACAGTAAAAGAGTGGGACCTAGTTGCTAATCTTGTGGCTCGAGCAAATTTGTATAGAGAGAGCACCAGTGAGCTAAGTTCATCAGAGCAGAAACCGTGAGAGTCCTTGTAGAAGAGACACAGGAAAAGCCACACTGCACTAGTGAGAAAGTGACTGTATCCAAGCTGCCAAGTTCGGATTGATCACATTGCAGATTCTACATTGAATTTTGTCAAGGGCCCCTAGGTGGATAGCAAAAGCACCTGACCAGATATGGCAGCAGTATTCAATGCATGGGCGGATGGTAGATTTGTATATGTGCAGGATTGTTTCAGCTGGGAAAAACTTCCTAGCCCTGCACAGAGAACCGACCTTCTTATGAATTACTTCTTGCTTGTATGTCAATGTTGATATCATTGAATCAATCCTGATATCTGGGCTCTGAAATGCTAAATACTTCAATTGCAGAGAGTGTTGCAGAAGTAATTCCACATTCTGATTACCTACTATGTGCTGCGTTTAGCATTCAGCACAGATTTTTTGGTTACTTAAGAATGGGTAAAGATAAGAGTTTCTGTCATAAAAAAAAATCCATCAGCTGTATATGCAGAATAATATGGTTAATAATGAAGTAGATATTAACATTGCAAGTCATTCTAGCTAATAAAAAGCACTTGCTTGACTGTTGAGACAAGAGTTGAGAGAAGCACCACTGTATATAACAGAAACTTTGTTGATACAAGTAAATAAAACTGACAAGATATTGAGTTGTATCAAAAGTATTTTCACATTTTATGTAACATTGTTTTTATAAAACACTTACCTCACACTCTATATATGATATCTTTCAATGATTACAAATTTGAAAGTTTTCAAGTGCTCAAGTTCAACTTCTCTCCTTGACAAGAAGAACCCAACTGTCAGCAGTTGGAAACTTAATCAACAACTGATGGATATCCACTGCTGAATTTTTTTTTTTTTCAAGGGGCAAAACCCTTGAAATATTTAAAGCATTTTTGGAAATTAGAGTCAAGTTTTGTTTCAAGTCCATCCACTTCTCAATTCCTGCAAAAATCTTCAACACATTTGAGTCTCAGTTTAGAATAATGTCTCAATAATTTCACAAAATGAACACCATAAAAATATTCTTCCTGAAATTTATATGACTACTATTGAAAATTTAATTTTTTTCTAACACATCTGACTGAAAAATTCAACAAAAAATATTGATTGTTAAACACCTATGATAGAATATTTAACCCTGCAACACGGTCGTGATCACATGAAACAAAGAATGTCGGTATCAGATACCCCACAACCATGTTACAGGGTTAAACGTTATTGAAAATTTCAGTTTTATTGCCACTACATGACCGACTACCCCAATGAACCAAATCACTTATAGACCTTTCTGACAATGGGTTTTAGAAGAGCATAGATACAGTAAATATTTTATGCACATCATAGATCGGCATATATGATACATCTGTGGAGAGTGACCTATTAGACTGGCCAATTCGGGTTTTGTTATAAGACAGGATTATAGCAATCATTAAAAAAGACTGCTTTAATTGTATTATAACAGCTGCTATATCAGCATGCATATTTTTGCTTTCTGACTCTCACACTGACTATGGCAGAAAATAAGTAACATTTTAAGGATATGGAGTTTTTTATTTTAAGGTAAAAATGTGACTAAAAAGCATAACAATACTCATGCAATTATTGAAGAGAACGTTTCTTTTTTAAAATGCCATGTTCTTTCATTTATGACAAAGACAATCATGGGTCTCCACAGATTCCATTTTCTTTATCATCTCTAAATTGTTATTTTTAAGATCTATTCTATGGACAATATTTGTTATCCCATATAGAAAGCAAACTTACATCATTCAGGTAATAAGAACTAATACTTTGTTGAGTTAACCTGTCTCCCCTGCTTGTTTAAATAGATTCATCCCAAATAGATCAATTTAAGCTAGTTGGGTTTTTTTTTTCTGTAAGGGAGACACTTTCAGTTGTCAGGTGAATTCATGTCAGAGTAATTCAGGACTGAACAGTCTTTTGCTTCCTAGATATTATCCCTAAAATAATTTGACAGCCATGAGTTCTTGGAAAAGATGGTATGGAGGTTTCCTATTACCTTCTTTGTGGTTTTGAATTCAGAATAGTCCTTCTTCCAGACTGACTGCCAGAGACTTATGGGTTACTAGGAATCCCTAACTATGAAATATATAACAGTGGCAGTGTTAGAAACTAATTTTAAAAAGAGCTCAATTCTACAATTTCAATCCATAGCCAAGGTGTAGAAAAGAGTTTCATTTCATTTTCAAGCGCAAAAATGTGAAAATAAACACAGCAGACTAGGTGAGAATTTGAACTTGGCTTATTAATTCCATTTCCCAAGTTGATAACTGTTCTGTTTTCTGTAAATCAGTTGAAGAGGAAATTGTGAATAAATAAACATGCTAAAGTAAACATTGAATGAAGCTCCACAGCTGACTGGATGAGTTGAGGTTGACAGCAATCAAAACACTAACCAATGTTATAAGACATGTGTGACAGCCAACATCAGCAAAATATCTAAATCAAATGTTAAATATCATGTGAATCAATTTAGTTATGTTAGCTGTGTTGTGTGAATTTCCAGAAAACAAACTCAACAAATTTTAAACAATGTAATTATGTGTGCATTAAAATCTCTGTAATGAAATATCATCAATCCTATTAATTTCTAACTTAATCTTCCATCTTAATTTCAGTTGCTTTTTATCAAAATTTGTTGTAAAAGACTTTTGCAGTCTTCCAGAAAATTAAAACTTATTTCAGAGAATTTTATAAAGATTGGAATATCAGATAAATGTGGTAGATAAGTAAAAACTTCCCAGCAAAGCTATAATAATTTTTACGATTAATTGCTATCCTTATGGATAAAATAACACTTTTTTTTCTATTAACCAATTCCATATACTTTTTGTAGATTACCGTCTTCAGTCGGTCAAATTGGGAACAATATTTCTTTGAATCTATTATTTGGTTCTCTAGAAGAATTTCATTAGAGCACTCTCTTCCAATCCAAACCTTATTGAGATGAGTGGTGGTTCATGTTACAGAATGCAAACGTCAGGGCGAGAATGGTGAGAAATTGGCTGGACTACTTTATGGGCAAGGAATTCTGACAGTGATTGATTGCCTTTTCCTGGGTTTTGAATATGAGTCCAAAATGGCACAAATTCAACAGATGGCCTTGAGATTTCCGGAATGTCAATATGTCTCCCACACCCAGATTTGCGACTGGCTAAGACCACCAGTAAAAGGACAATGAGACAATGTGCAACAAACATTCTTGTGATATCAGTTCTTCTACTGCCTCTTAGAATCCAAGCTGTCACTCTGAATAAAACAAATACCAAAAAAGAAATTTTCATTGGTACCATTTGATGTAGGAGTGTGGGAATCCAGAGACAACACATAATGCAACAGACTCTTAATGGTGCCATGACATATTTCTGTATAAATACATTTTATGAACTTGAAACCATCCCAACAGATGATTGGTAATATAAATGTCTATTAATTTTTGTCTTGCTATGTGCTTTTTGCCAAGACTTAGAATGGTGCATTTTACTGAATCTATTCATAGCCTTGCATCTGGAAGTTAAAAATATTAGTGATTCAATGAGGATGCACAAATACCTCAATGCGATACAGACTTTAGATAGAAGAAATAGTGGTTTACGAAATGAGTCGGAGAGATGGAAGTGTTATTTTTTGCTTGTCAGTCCCTTAGAGAACCAAATACTGAAAATAGTTATGCAAAAACCAGGTGGTGCTATAGAAAAATACACCCAAAGGCTGATATCAAACAACCAGCAGATGACTTGGGATACACTAAAGTCGGAGCTTGCAGACAGTTGACCATATATGTTTTAGGCAGCTGTCTAATATTAGACAGAGTAGATGAAGAAATCCAAACTTATATAGATAGGTTATTAGAATTAGCAGAGAGGGCTTACATGGAAGGAGACCATGGAGATTGGATAGTAGCATCATTAAAGAATTTATTTATGAAGGGGTTAAATAATGTAGATATTAGGATGGCAGTCTTCAGAGAACAACCAGAAACACTAGAGGCTGCATATGAAAAAGTATTAGCAGAGAGTAAGTTGTGACATAGTGTTGAATTGAACTTATGCAATAACTCATGGAGGTTTATCACACTAGGAGAAGGCCTAATATAGAAACTAATCCCAGGATAGGAAAGAAAAAAGATATGCTTCACCCGATATGTATAATAGAATTAAGTATAATCAGGTAGGAAGCCATAGACCTGAAAAAACAGTAAATAGAGGATGAAGTGTAGTTATCTGCTGAGAATACAATGGTGAAGGTCACATTAGATGGGGTTGCAAGTGAATACTTTTGGAAAACTAGGAATATCCAGTCAGAAAGGGCCTACTGAGTGGAGAAACGAATTGCCAACATATGTCATCTATAACATAGGCTCACTCCAGATTAGTTGGTAATAGAATAGGTCGAACATTTTGGTAGACACAGGAACAGAAGTAGGTGAGTTTACAATGTGCTGCAACCCAAACCTGAAATATTAAAGAAAGAGGTATGTCTACAAATGGTTCATTTCTACAGATAGATAGGCAGGCATGATTACAAATTAAGATAGGCAGCCAGCTCACACCACATAATTTTTACATAGTGAGAAACTTCAATAAGAGGAAAGATATTAGGATGGTACTGGCTACCACAAAATGGAGCTAGAATTTATTTCAATTTAAGAGCACCATGACTAGGAGATGAGCATGTGGCATTAGAAAAAGACAGACTCATTTTGTCCATAGCTAGGAAAGCTTGTCCAGAAATGTTAAAGCCCCTATTCATGCACATATTTATGGCAAAAGTCAAACTGCAAGAATTTTTTTTTATCATTTTGCCCCAAGCAAGGCAGTACCCCCACTGATGTGCAGGGGGGTGCATAAGAGAGTTAAAGTTTTAGGCAGGAAAAGAGTGAAGACAAAGACAAACCAGCTACAGGAGAAGAAAGAGAAAGGGCAAGAAAAGGATATAAACACAAGAGTGAAGACAGTTACAAAGGTAGAGAGAAAGGAAAAGAACAAGATACATGGGATGATGTGGAAAGGGCTGGAGTTAAGTGGATAAGATAATGGGAATTGACTTTGCAGTTAAATTCTTGGAGGTTATAGCCATCAGGAAAGCAAGTATATGGAAATGTTAAACTTTTATGAGGTTGAAAATCAAAATCAAGATTCATTAGTAACCTGTATGACGTTTTGTTGGTGAGTGCAATAGTAACAGTAGGTGTGATGAATAGAATTCCATTACTCATTGTCAAAAGAGAAATACAGATTTATTTGATATGAATGACAAAAATTTAGGTGGAACAGATACGTTGAAAATGTGTGTCAACACTGACAGATAAGTATCTAACAAAAATCACCCATATCATATGCACCTCACATAAAGAAAACTAGTAAATGGGGGTTTAGAAGAAAGGTTAAAGGCAGGGATTATAAATAGTCCTTGTGGCTTCCCAGTAGTGCTCGTAGAGAAGAAAGATGATAGTAAGAGTGACTTTTCCAAATTAGACTTAAAATCTGGATACTGACTGATAGAGCTACATGAAAATAAGAAAAAAAAAACTGTGTACACATGTCATCGAGGTTTATTTCACTTTAGTGAAATTGAACTGGTGAATGCACCCAATAAATTTCAGGAATTACTGTCCATCGTTTTACAGGAACAGGAGCAGCGCACTCTGTCCTATTTGAACAACATTTTAGTGTTTTCTGATTCCCTAGAGAATCATTTTGAACACAGTTGGATGGTTTTCAACAGCTTAAAAAAACACAAATTTGAAATTAAAACCATCTAAAGGTGAATTTTGTAAGTTGGAAACATGGTACTTAAGATTTAAAATCAATTCTATGAGAATTCAACTAGATACTGATAAAGTAAAAGTTATATGCTCCATAGATACTCCCACCACTGTCAGACAGTTACAGAGATTCATCAGTATGATGCTTCTACTGCCAAAGATTTATTCCATAATTCCACTAGCTTAGCAGAACTGGTAATTAAATTAACTATGAGGCATGCATGTTTTAGGTGAGCAGATGAATGTCAGGAATAGTTTGATTTTTTTTTTTATAATCATATCACCCTAAGCAAGGCATTTTACTGCCACTGTTGTGCAGGGGGTTACATAGGAGGAAAGTTATTGGGAAGGAGTGACAGAATAAAGGGGGTGTCAGAAAGCGGGTAGAAGAAGGATGAGAATACTGATGAGAATAGAGTGGATGGAGAAAGGAGCATGAGAGAGAGGATGCAAGTTAGCAAGATGGGAGATGGCTATTGACTTTACATTTAAATTCTTGGAGATTGTAGCTGTCAGGGAAGCAAGTAAACAGAAAGGAATTCCACAGGTGGGAAGTAAGGGAAAAAAAAAACACTGAAGTAGAATTTGTGATTATATTTTATTGGTTCCACAGTAAAAGAGTGGGACCTAATTGCTAATCTTGGGGCTTGAATAAATTCATATATAAGGAGCACCAGTGAGCTAAGTTCATTGAAACAGAAGCCGTAAAAGTATTTGTAGAAAGGACAAAGGGAAGCCACATTGCACCAGTAAGAAAGTGAATGTATCTGAGATGCCATGTTGGGATCAATCATATTACAGATTTTCCGTTGGAGATTGCTTGAAAAATATGATATCCAAATTGGTGATACCAGCATACCTAGACTCAAACAAGGAATATAAACTTTATACAGAATCATTGGACATAACAATCGAAGCTTGCTTAATGCAGTATATATATATATATATATATATATATATATATATGATGAAGAAATGAAGAAAAATTGAAATAACTGTATACTTCCTATCTCAGAAACTGAGTGGCATACAGAAGAGGTGGTCAGTTATTGAGAAAAAAATAGAGTACACCATCCACCACCTTCTTCATCCAAAAATGATGCCACAATGCATGTCACCAGACAAAGTCACACACACACAGTAATAGTGAGTAATAAGAAACCTGAAGAAAATTGTTCAGTGGTAATTCAGTTTGTGATGCAACATTTCAATCTCTTCTGAGAAATTGCCAATAAACCCCTAAACACCATAGAACACCCATAGCTGAGTAGAGAAGAGATAGATTTACATCTTTTTCAAGGATATTTGTGTGAATGTAAATATTTATGCAATATCAGTCTCCCTATAAAACAGTGAATTCTGGACAGTTTCCTCCACAGATTAAAAAAGACTTGAGGCAACAGAAATGTGGTTCTACAGAAGGATGCTGAGGAAACCATAGACTGAACATGTGAGCAGCAATAAAGTTTTTGAGAAAATAGAAATAAAAAGGACATTTATACTTAACATCAGGAAGAGATGGTTGAAATTTCTAGAACACATCATGAGGTAAGAGGGCTTGGAAAATTACATACTCTCAGGACAGTTTAAAGGCAACAGGAACAGAGTAAAATAACACAATCTATTTAGCAAGCTTGAGTAAATGAATGGTAGAATCAGATTTAAGAGAGATAAGACAAAATTTATTAAGAGCTATTAGGGATAGGAAATTGTGAAGAGCTATGATTGCCGACACCCAGAAGGGACAAGGTGCATAGAAGGTGGAGGACAGATATCACACTGATCCTAGGCAGAATGCTCAAGTATGATGATACCAGGCAAAAGATAAATAATCGCATCATTTTTATGGGTGCTTTGCTAAGTATAAAACATAAGATACTTTGTAAAATATTTATGATTGTTATGGTGAAACACGCCTATTCTTCAGATAATGAACTCTCCCTCCTATTGTTATATATCAATAAACAGACAAACACGCATATATATAAAAATATAAAGTATATTTTTATTAGACGACGATAACCCGTGTGGCACAAGGACAGAGAATTGAGAGCGCGCTCTAATGGGGGCTGACGGGGGGGGTCGTATCTGTTGCTCCTCTGGTCTGGTCTGGTCTGGCTCTCTGCCTGACTCTGTCTCTCTGCCCAGACTCATCTGTCGTGAAATCCGTGCCCGAGGTCTTTTTATCTCCAAACCGGTACTTCCGATTTTTTGCCTCGCCTACGCACGCCCACGTAATTCTCAGAGACACCTGTTCTGTTTGCCTCTTGTAGCCATTTCCGCTACTGCCGGAAATAAGGTCAAACAACCATCCGTTCCTTTCAATGGCCGGAAAACGCCCCCGCTTCCTCACTTCCTCGGGTGGGCCTAGATTGTTATATTACATTATATTGATAAGAGTTAACAGGAAGTTAACTCGAGAAGTTCTTGGGAAGTTCATAAAAGTTCTTAGAAGTTCTAGAGAGTTCTTTTGGAGTTCAGTAGAACTACTAGGCAGTTAGCCAAATACTAAGGAGTCAGCTTACAGTGGAAGATTACCAAGTTCCTAATATCTTGGGAGTGTTAAGTTGATTAGCAACTGACATAGCACAATTGTAACTTTCAGTGTGAAAACTACTAAGTAACATCTGATAAAAAAAATGTTTAAATCAGTAATTGCAATGGCAGCATCAGGTTCTATGATAACTCTCTGAGTTATGCTAATTGTAAATAGAGAATGTTTTTTTTCATAAGCAATTATCAGTATACTTATTCAGACATTCAGTCAGTTAAGTGCCATACGTGAAACACACTTGGGCGATCATGTCTCGAAAGAGACATGACTGACTGGGCAGAAGATTATCCCGCAGTAGGTTGCCATTGCTTTCTGTGGTAGACTGGTTGCCAGCCAAGGCTATAGAACCCAAGCTGTCCTGTTATTTAACCCATAACTGGAAGGAAGAGACGGATTAATACCTTTCCCAAGGGTATTTGCGCATAAGTGAATGCAATGAATTCAACTGGAATTCGAACTTGGCTCTCCGATTTCTTGTTCCGAGCCGATATCCACTGGACCACCACGCACATCCCTATTCAGACATTAGACATCACATTTGATTTCTTGTAAAATCTAACCTTTTAGCATGCAACATGCTCAAACCTGCCCTGTAAGTATCAGCTCTCACAGTTTCACTGTCTGCATTATTTGCAATAATGTCATCATATATTACAGAAGAGTATGCGTGGGATGGGATATGTCAGGATAAACATTGAGAACCAATAGTTATAGGAATGAGTGAATGCTAACTGATTAAATAATACTAATATATATTTATTGCAAGAAACAAGTCCTTATGTACCTACATAAAAGTAAATGTGTATATCTACATGAAGAACATATAAAAGTCAAAACAGGAAAATTAACATACACTGACAGTGCACAAAAACAAATACATCGAAAGTTTTATAGATACTTTCTATTTTTCCTATGTTCGTTTTTAGGCATCTACATAACCAATTTACTACATTCAAATATTTTTTCTTAAAAAAGATATGGAACTTAGATTTTACTTTACAACAGAGAAAATATTTTTTAGAAAGAAGTACAGGAAATATGTGACATGTGTTGTGGTGCAGTGGATATCAAGTCGGAACGACAAATTGGGGTGCCAAGTTTGAATTCCAGTTGAATTCCTTGCATTTACTTATGCACCAAATATCCTTGGGAAAGGTATTAATCTGTCTCTTTCCTCAAGTTATAAGTTAAATAATAGAACAGATTGGGTTCTATACTCTTGGTTGGCAACCAGTATACCATAAAAAGGAATGGCAACCTACTATGGGATAATCTTCTGCCCAGTCACTCATGTCACTTTCGAGACATGATTGCCCAAAGTGTGTATCACGTATGGCACTTAACTGACTGACTCTTTGAAATAAAAGTTTTGGGGCAAAGGTCTTAGGCATTCGCCTGACTGCTCTATGACACAGTCAGCTCTCTGCTTCCGAGCGGAGGGCACGGGCCCGGTCATGGTTCCGCCGAGGGGTGGAGCCACGACTGGGGAAAAATAGACAGAGATTTTTTGGCCCGGCTATATGGCCGAGAATACCCACTATAAAATGACCATGTGTCACATCTGGCCTTGCGTGGGAAGGTTAGTAAATACAGAAATAAAAGTTTTAATTTCTTATTTAATCCTTTCAGCATGTGTGTTGTGGTGCAGTGGATATTGACTCAGAATGACAAATCCGGGAGTTGAGTTCAAATTCCAGGTGAATTCGTTGCATTCACTTATGCACAAATACCTTTGGGAAAGGTATTAATCCATCTCTTCCCTTCAGTTATGGGTTAAATAACAGGACAGATTGGGTTTTATAGCCTTGGCTGGCAACCAGTCTACTGCAGAAAGCAATGGCAACCTACTAAGGGATAATCTTCTGCCCAGTCAGTCATGTCTCTTTCAAGACATGATCCCCCAAAGTGTGTATCACATATGTGTGCTTAAATGACTGATTCTTTCAGGATGTCATTCTCCACAGTTCCAGTAAATCTTACCATATTCCCAGTCTTCCATCCATTTACACACATTCATTAAGTAGGTTACTAGATCTTACACTTTGTCCCTCTTACATTCAATGTCTTTCAAGTGCCAAATTTTCCAGGCTTTCTTTTCTCATTATGTATCTATGTATATTATGGCAACAAGGTCTCACCCTTTTACAGTTAGATCAACCAAATGCAGGCGACAATTCTATTTTATCAGCTTCTTTTCTTGCACTTCCCACTTGTGGAACTCCCTTCCATATACTTGCTTTCCTAACAGCTATAACCTCCGGGAATTTAAATGCAAAGTCAATTCCCATCTCTTATCCACTTAACTCCAGCCCTTTCTACATCACCCCGTGTATCGTGTTCTTTTCCTTTCCCTCAACTGTCTTCACTCCTGTGTTCACATCCTTCTCTTGCCCTTTCTTTTTCACTCCTTGTAACTGGTTTGTCTTCCTCTTCACTCTTTCTACATCACCCTGTGTATGTTGTTCTTTTCCTTTCTCTCAACTGTCTTCACTCCTGTGTTCACATCCATCTCTTTCCCTTTCTCTTTCACGCCCGGAAGCTGGTTCGTCTTTGTCTTTACTCTCCTCCTGCCTAATACTTCAATTCTCTTATGTAACCCCTGCATATTAGTGGCATTAATGCCTTGCTTGGGGTGAAATGATTAAAAAAAAATCCAATAAATTTCAGCTGTTTCTTTCTGATTCTCTGTACATGTGTCCCTTTTGTTTTCATTTTCCTTAAAGCTTCCTTGTTTCTCATATTCTGTCCATAGTATTCTCAGTATCCTTCTGTATAACCACATCTGTTGCTTCAGGTTTCCTCTTTCTCTTTGATAAAATTGTTCTGTATTAAATTAACATCCAAAAGCTGCATAAATAATTAAATACTTTGGACACTTTGATGTCGTATAATGATTAGTAAGCTTGTCTCACTAAATCTGTTATAACTGAATTGTGAGTTCAATCCTCACTGTGTGCACCATACTTTCAGTCACACCTAAGCTATGCTTAGAAAATCACTATGAATAAATACTAATGTGCACATGTATTTGATAAGGAGCCTTAGCATAGGTTAATGGTTTGTTTGGTTGACAATTACTACTGAGTAGTGATTTTGATCCTTCTCAGTTCCTCCATTCAAAATTCAACAATAAATAATCCAAGAATTGATGCTATACACATTCTGCCATCCAGGTTACTTGATGTTTCATTCTATTATAGTTGCCTTCAAATATGTCTTGTGAGTGTCAAATTCTCCAAGCTTTCTTTATTATGCAACCCAGAACTTTCAACTATTTCTGATTCTTAGTATCCCATTTTTTTGTCTGCATTTTCCTTAAAGCTTTCCTCATTACTTTCTCTGACTGTACAAGTTCTTTTCATGTCATTTTCAAGAAAATTTTATTCTTTAAATACTAGTTTTGAGTATTTCAATAAATCTTTTTTTTTTATAATCAGTAAGCAAACTATAATTTGTCAGTGGGTAACAGAGTGACTAGTAAAAAGAGAAGAGTTGTGTGACCTGATTTGAGATGGGAAGAGCAGAGCTGTCAAACAGCTCAGATGGCCCAGCATTAAAACTGACAGATGAAACAAGTTGAATATCAGTAGCCAAATATTTACATAATCATCTTGTAACAATTTATCATTTTTATTTCTAATAGGTAAATGTTTTCTTGCCAATTAATCAGACCTATTATCAGCTCAATCATTTGCTTACCAAAGAAGGGGAAGATCTAAAACGAGATTGTCACTGTACGAGTTTTCACACCTGGTTCTCAGATTGTTTCAAACCTGCTCAGTCAGGATCAAAGAATCTCAAAATACATTTACCAAAAATAAACTCATATTTCTTTTTACTATATTTAAAACAACCAAAATTTTCTTCTGCATTACATTTAATCTAAGAGGAAATAAGGAGGAATTGTGTATTTCCTATAATGTGACAAAAGTGTTTGTGAAAACTACTGCCATATTAGGTTGGTACTCCTGCTAATCACCTCGAGATTCTTGACAAAATCCAAAGAAGGATCTGCAATATAATCAATCCTGACTTGGTATCTCAACTTCGGTCACTTTCTCACCAACATGATGTGGCTTCCCTCCATCTTTTCTACAAATATTTTCATGGCAACTGCTCTGATGAGCTTTTTTTCCTGGTGTCTCGACCACATGAATTTACACATGCTACTAAATTGACATCTAGGTCCCACCCTTTTACCATTGAAATAGTTCAATGTAACCCCCTCTTTTACTCTAAAACTTTCTTTTCTTGCATTTCCCACCTGTGGAAATCCCTTCCATTCATTTGCTTCCCTGATAGCTATAATCACCAAAAGTTAAAATGTAATGTCAACTGCCATCTTTTATCTCCTTGAATTCTATCCATCTTTAATTCTTTCTTTGAAACTACCTGTTTTTTCTTTCACTGTAACCCCCTGCTTGGGGTAAAATAATTAAAATATGCCTCTGTGAGCGAGAGAGAGAGGAGGAGGAGATGGAGGGGTAAAGAGGTCAACATTGAATAGTAAAACTGTTTTATGCTTGAACATGATCTTCAGGCCATAACACACCTGAAAAATATATGTTCTTATCATATATATCTTACAAAATCTTACAGAAAGTTACAAAATAGTATTAATCAGCATATTTATTTAAATTTATTCATTTGAACCTTATTTTATGTGGATAGTCAAACAAATAAAGTTTAATAAATATTTCAGTTAAGACCATTTTGTAATTTTCCATAAGATTTCGTAATATTGTTTTTGTTTACATTAGGATACAAACTAGAGTAGATATGAATGTTGTGAGAAATCAGGAACTTGTGTATTTATGGCTTAATTTGACTTTGTTAAACCATGAAATCTTCTGTGGTCAAGTGGTAAGACACGTCAGATCTAATAATGGCTTCTCTTTGGTATATGGGAGTTGCAGATTTGAATCCTGCAGGAAGATAGATATTTTCCTAACAAGATTTCTCAAATATTCAAGACGGTGGATATATATAAATGTACTGTTCAGTTAGAAAAAGAACAGAGTATCCACTCATATACAAGTATCCATTAAAAATAATGTTTAAACAAATAATTATATATATATATATACATAGGATGATTGAAAATAACTTCCTATGCATCCTGAACTCTTCTGTCTTGTAAAAATTACAGTTAGACATGAGAGACCATCATACCTAAAATAGGGAGTTAATTTTCAATCACCCTATATATATATATATATATATATATATATATAAAAGAGAGTAATAAATGAAATGTTCATTTATCTTGTCCTTACTTTAAGGGAATTTTGCAGAGATTATATACACTTGTCAATATGCAACAAAGGCTTAAGTCATAGTTTTTTTCCTTCCTTATTTACAGTTTTACTGTTGATTGTTGTGAAGACTCAACAATTTTCAATCAATACTTGACCAGCCTTAAAAATCTGTATTCAACCTGAACAATGTTTGCTAAAAGGCATAGTTTTGAGGGTTTCAGTAGCAGATTTGCCTGATTTCAAACACAATTTTATGCAGGCACATCACATGAATTTCTCAGCCATTGTAAAAATCACAAAACTATTCCAATACGGCATTGCTAAAAAAACTAGTAACAACCAAGTTTTAAGGAAAATGTAAACAAAGACAACACTTATACTTAACATCAAAAAGAGTCAGTTGAAGACATATAGACAAAAAAGTGAGTAAGAACAACAAAAGACAGTAAATTGTAGAGGCCCATGATAGCCAACATCATGAAGGGACATGGCACATCGAAAAAAAACTCAAAAATTAAACAGGAGTAGATTGCATAAATCAATAGTTGCACAATGACAATATTGCTTCACATATATTTCTTCTTTTTTTTTTTTTTTAGGATGTGCGTTGTGGTACAGTGGATATCGGCTCGGAACAAGAAACCGGGGAGCCGAGTTCAAATTCCAGTTGAATCCATTGTATTCATTTACGTGCAAATACCCTTGGGAAAGGTATTAATCCATCTCTTCCTTCCAGTTATGGGTTAAATAGCAGGGCAGATTGGGTTCTATAGCCTTGGTCAGCAACCAGTCTATCACAGAAAGCAATGGCAACCTACTGCAGGATAATCTTCTGCCCAGTCAGTCATGTCTCGAGAGAGACATGATCGCCCAAGTGTGTATCACATATGGCACTTAACTGACTGACATTTCTTTTTATATAAACAGTGTGACAAAAGTAAAACTCTTTCTGATTTAACTTTTAATTAACCAAATTAAATTACACTAGTTAATGAAAATTTATAAATATAGTTACATCGAAACAAACTATTTAACATGTTCAAAATGCTCCCTTCATGTTCAATACAACACTGAAACCCTATCAGCAACACTTGTACAAACTATTTTACATATTTCTATCTTAATTTCAGAAAAATTTATTACAAATTGCTGGTTTTAATTCAGGAATTGTTATAAACAAAATCTTTAAGTTCATGCCACAAGAAGAAGTTTGGTAATATTAAGTCTGGTGATTGTGATTACCTCATGTCGTCCTATCCACCTTAACTAAACAAAAAAAATTATGATGATATTGTAATTATAATTTTATTATTTATATGAATTATATATTAAATACTGGGATTAAGAAGAATTATCATTACACGTTTTTCATGCAAATAAACAGGCTCATATTTGCTGCTACACTGACATTTCAGTTTGTAACAAATTTAATCGTCTTTATCAATTTTTTTGAGATGAGGAATTTTCATTATTTCTATTTTCTTTGCTATTTGTTATATCCTGAACAAGGGTACAATTTAACAAAGTGTAGATCCGAGTGAAAAATTACCAATCCAGGCATAATAGAACAAAAGGTTTATTCAGCCCGAGAATTATTACAAATGAGAATAGTACTACTAAGTCTTCATCTGTAAGCAAGACTCACTAGTGAAAATGCTCTTGCTCATTTATTCATGATAGACTTAGTCTACCACAGTGTTCATAGAAGGTGCTGGAATATTCCATTGTAACACTAATCAAACCTGCATGTTTAACTTGGTTGGCTCATAATTTATCAGTACTTGTATCTCTGACTTGTTTTAGATGTCTATCTGTACTCATTAGGTTTAAGGCTCCAAAATTTCAACACAAGAATATCCAAAATACACATGACTGAGTGGATTAAAGTGCTAGTTAAACATACCAAGTTCCTTGCCAATTGTGGTATGATTGTGCTTACACTGGTTTTATGGAAGAAATGGAGAATCAACATGAAGATAAATAGAACTAATCTGTTTTCACCAACATGAAATATATACTTAAAAAATCATAAAATGTTTTAGTATTATACTAAAAAAGACTGAGATAGATAGATAGATAGATAGATAGATAGATAGATAGATATGAACATATAACGTCCACACCGGTGGCTGGTCTGCACTTAAGATCAGTTCACTCAGCTGGTCATGGAGTTGATCACTTTATCCCCAAGCCTTGTCTTGCTCCAAGTTGTGTTGATTGATTGCAAGACCGGCTTAGTTCAAATGGTCAAAAGTATTTATATGCAATTTCTGGATACAAAATTGTTAGTACAGTTGGTGATGGCTCATACAGGTCTGTATTCTCCATGCAATAACTACTGACCTTTCCCAATTATTGTGACAGTGTTTGTTGTCTTGATTTTTAATGAGATTTCTGGAACAAGGCTTTAAGTCAGAGGTTTTTCTCAGGGTAGCAAATCACATCAGATCAGGTAAAGCAGTGGTTTCATCTCTGGTCTGCACCAGTCTCTGTCTTGACTGTGTTCTCTCTCACTCTCTCTCTGGTCTCAGGTTTCCAGTCTATGTCTTTTCATGTCTGCCATTGAATCCACTTGTGTGTCATGTCTCCACTTGGTCTTTCCTGTCTGCACACACTGTTTTCTGGTTTGCCGTCATTCTCTGTCTTCACATTCCCTGCACTTTATCATTGTCTCCCCAGCCAGTTGAACTACCTCCCTCTCAATGGCTGGCCAAAACTGACTCTTCTTGGCAAAAAATTTAATTACTATTCTTTCCTATTTTCGTTTATAAGCTGGTCTGCTCTTAATAGTCAGCTCTCATCAATCAACCGAATTTTGCACCTGGAGCCACTCGATGTACAAAGGTAGTAAAAATTTGATCTAAGCTGGCCACTTGTTTCAATGATTGTAAAAATATTATCTATTCTTTCTAGAACATGCCATCACTTATCTCAGTCTTGACCAAAGCTAGATGGTTCCTATGTTTTATCTTTTCTCTCTTTTCTTTCCAGCAGATGAAAAAAAAAACCCAAATTACCCTTTTCTTCTGTGTTCGTTTGTCTGGTCATCGGTATATCTTCAGTCTATCAAAAATTAGAGTTTTTCTGCCTTCTAGTTTTTCTTCAATTTATCCGTGCCTTTCCAAATAGTGTCACAAACAGACTGAGACAGATATATATGAATAGAAAGATAGTTAATTTTAAAAAGTATTAATGGATTTTTTAAAAAAACCTAACATCTTATTACTATAATTGTGATATTTAGTAGTTGCACATGTTTGAGGAGACATCACTGTTATTTTGTGAATAGTGAAATTAATATCCAGCTGCTTTGAAAGAAGACTTTTGATCTCTAAGTTGGTAGATATTAATTTCACTGTTTAAAAAAACCAGGAAGTTTTAAGCAAATACGTGCATTCACTAAACATAATGTTTAGAATGATAGACATGATTAGGCTTATATGTGTCCTCACCATATATAGCCGTATACACATACTAGAGCCTTTTTTCCTTCATGCATACTTACAAGCGCGCACACACACACACATATATATATATATATATATATATATATAATATTAACTATAGTAATTACAATACCAATAGTAACAGAACTCTGCCAATACTAGTACTAATTAAGCTATAATTTAAATCATCTTGAACAACCCACCGAGGACAAACTCGGAGGGAAAAGTAAAAAAAGAAACAAACGAAGTACATGAACAAAAAGTCAAGTACCCGTAAGAAAGAAAAAAACCCCAGGACGAAAACCCTAACACTAAAGCGCTCAATACGAAGGTAGAGCAACAAAGACAGAAAATCTAAGCCTGAGCCAACATCCTGATTTACCCTAACGAGCCATAGGGTGAAACCTAGGTAGGTTTGTTGGGTCAGGCTTATATATATATATATATATATATATATATATATATATATATATAAACTTATTTATAAATGGAACTGTGTGTCTGCGTGTGTATTCATTACCTATAGACTCCGAAATGGCTGAACCAATTTTCTTGAAAATTTACACAGTTGTACTATAAGTGTCTGCAAGTGTTCTTAGCTAGATTTTGTGTCAAGGAACCCCTGATAAATATCGAAAATCAATAATCGAAAAAATCGGGTTATAGAAGGAGTGGTCCGAATTTAATCAAATTTGATACACTCATAGACAAAGACATAAAAAACAATATTCAGAAGTTTCAAGGTTGCAGTTCTTACAATAGTGCAGAAAATTTGATATCGATACCAGGAAATCAAAATTTGACTTACATCCATTCATTTTTCTTTCAGTCTACAGTTTCGCTTTAACTGGAAATAACTATTGCTTTTTAGTCTTTCGTGTCAACATCCAAAGAGTCTGAGCTCCAGGACCATGGATTAGTTTTAAAGCTTTCATTACACCTGAGCAACGCCGGGCTATACAGCTAGTATATATTTACCTGTACACACACATACATGTATAGATGCCACCTCATAGATACACATATATAATATATAGAGGCAAAATTCATGTATCATAGAGATAATTCACTGTAGTTACATATGAGAATTTTATTTAGTAGTTATTTGTTATATACGCTATTCAAAATGTTCTCTACCTTTTTTCAAAACATTTAAATTCTGTGCCTGCATGATTCATTAACACATCAGAAAGTTTCTTGTCATTTGACTGCATTCATATTTCATTCTTTAAGTTCCACAATATTTCTTGGGTGTGTCTAATAAACAATTGATTTCAAATAATGTGCAACTTTTGCCTCATATTAAAGGCTTTGTTTTATGTTTTTCTTTTAGTTTGTTGGGTGAGCTGTACCCCCTACCCCCGAATTTATGCATATTGGGATGTCTGGTTTGTTTGCTTGCTTGTTTGTCTGTTTATATATATTTTACAACCATTGGTGTTCATTGGTTTTTAAATCAGTTGACTCCAAGTTGATCTTTGTTTTTTTTTTAATCTAGTAGCTATATACATATATATATATATATATGTGTGTGTGTGTGAAATCAACAGATCAGAATAGCTCAAGCTGTTGCCCTGGATATCTCCAAAACATCTGACAGGGTCTGGTCTTCTGCACAAGCTACAGGGCTGTGGTATACCTGGATGCTTGTTTGACCTTATCGAATCATTCCTATCAGATTGTGTAATGAAGGTCATATTGAAAAGGCAAGCTTCCAGATCCAATCATAAAAACATGGGTGTCCTTCAAGGCTCTATTCTATGTCCTACGCCTTTTCTTATTTTAATCAATGATCTCCCTGATGTAATCAGAACCCAAGTAGGCATCTATGCTGACAACATCACCATTTACTCCCACCTTGCTGTAGATGCAGACAAAATAGACCTTGCTGCTGCTCTCAAAAAGAACCTCCAGTCAGTGGTAGACTGGGGTAAGAAATGGCTTGTAAATTTTAATGCTTCCAAAATGAAGCTGCTATCCTTTCACCACCATAGACAATTGCTCCTACCCACCATCAGCATGGATCAGTATAGTCTCCCTGAGTTGGACTGGGGTAAGAAATGGCTTGTAAAGTTTAATGCTTCCAAAATGAAGCTGCTATCCTTTCACCACTATAGACAACTGCTTCTACCCACCATCAGCATGGATCTCACTAGACTTCCTGGGTGCAATACACTATTCCTACTCGGTCTCACACTCTCAGCTGACCTTAAATGGAACAACTACATTGAGTTAATAGATAAATCTACTGCTAAGAAAGTTGGGTTCCTGTGTCAAGCCAGGAAGCTCTTCTCTTCTGAATCCATCATGCACATTTACAAATCTACCACTCACCCATGCATTGAAAACTGCTGTCTTATCTGGTTGGGCACCCCTGCAGTTCACCTTGGGGTTCTCGACAAAATACAAAAAAGAATCTGCAATGTAGTCAGTCTTGACTTGGTGGCCTGAATCCAGTCTCTCTCACTGATGAGAGATGGTTTCCCTCTATCTCTTTTACAAATACTTTCACGGATTCTGCTCTGACAAGCTTAGCTCCTTACTGCGCCCCCCCCCCCAATTTACTTGAGATACTAGACTGGTAACAAGGTCCCACCTTTTTACTGTGCAAACAATCAAGTGTAACCACAACTTCTACTCTAGCAGCTTCTTTTCTTGCACTTCCTCCCTGTGGAACTCCCTTCCATATTCTTGTTTCCCTGATAGCTACAATCTCCAAGAGTTTAAATGCAATGTCAACCATCATCTCTTATCTCCTTGAATCCCGTCAGTCTTCTCACTTTACACTTCCCTCTCACTCAGCTTTTTTCACACCAATGTATCCATCCTTCTCTTACCCATTCTGACACCTACTGTGACCTATTCTCCTCTCTCTTCACTCTCCTCTTGTGTAACCCCCTGCACACTAGTAAAAGTTCTGTCTTGCTTAGGGTGAGATGATTTAAAAAACAAGAGACATAAACATGAATAATTTCAGATAGATATAAGCAAAAGGGAACATGGACAGACAAACAATAGGTAAATATGAACAAACTGGGATAGAAAAAGTATGAATCATTTTGCATAAAAAACAGGAGTTTTCATTAGATCTCTGAGTAACTGTATATAAAAAATGATCTTATAATAATGGCTGCTGCTCATATCTGAGTATGCTTGTCTGCTAAGACAGCTAGTTTATCCCTGTTGCAAATGCTTGCTCAGGCACATTTGTGTTTGTTCACCATTTGTGGTTTATATGGTAACTATGTTCAGTTAGAGTTTCTGAGAGAGGGCGTATTATCTGGCATGATCAACAGTTTGAATGAGGCTCGTATCCTCAAACTCTTGTTTTTTTTTCTTTTTTAATCATCTCACCCCCAAGCAAGGCATTCTACTGCCACTGTTGCACAGAGGGTTACATAGGGGAAAGTGATGAGAAAGAGAGGTTAGTTATAGGAAATGTTAGAAGGAGAGTAATAGGTGAATGAGGATACCGAGTATGTGGGTGGAGTAGATGGAAAAAGAGCTTGAGTTCATGATAACTAGTGACTTCATGTTAGTACAACTATCAACAAACAATTCCATTACCCAATTTTACTCATAAGTCTTAGGTCAACTTATGGCATGGTTTTCAGGCACTTTCTGAAGGTGCTGCATGTGGGGATCATCTCCCCATGCTGATAACATCAAGAAGTCACCTTCTTGATCAAACTCAGGTCTCATGGACAGAAAAGTAAACATTCTAAACACTTAGCCATGTGCCAATGATCTCATTATAATTTCAATGCTAACCATAAAACTATGCAAAATCTTTTAAAAGCAAATTATAAGATATGCTAAAATCTCCCTTTCCATTTATCTCAATGGGGGGATCTGCATTAATTTATTTCTGAATTATGTTATGTTTTCCTTTTAATCTAAATCCCTTGATCTACTGTGCCTCAAATCTGTAGATATGATAGTTTAATCAAAGCAAAGAATGCATGAATAACTTTAGTGTGAACTGTCAAAGAATATGTAAAGAAGACAGTCGGTGAGAGTGAAATCAGAAGTTATGGAAACAAAAAGAAAGTGACAGATGGCACACACAAATATATTTTTAAGAGCAGTTTGAGGGCTGACTACTTCCAGTAACTCTATCCTCCCCACCAACTTAAACATATGGGACAAGATGATAAGGAAGGGAACTAAAATGAAATATAGAAAACTAAATAAGTACTTTTATCCCGAGACTTATTGTTTTCAATGGAGTGAAATCCATTTGGTAGAAAGGTCAGAGAACAAAAGAGCCCCATGAAGAAGAAAGATCTTAAATTATAATCAAATTGAATAGCAGCTGGTTTTAAAGGAAGACAGATGATAAAGGTCACCCTGCAGGAAATATCCTTACTTATTTATTATCAATAAATATGAGGTAATTACAGAATAAAAAAGTTTTATATGTTTGCTCACACATGCTTGCACACATACATACACATATATGTATATATAAAAGAACTAGCAGTATAGCCCGGCGTTGCTCGAGTGTAATGAAAGCTTTAAAACTATTCCATGGTCCTGGAGCTCAGACTCTTTGAACGTTGGCATGAAAGACTAAAAAGCAACAGTTGTTTCCAGTTAAAGAAAAACTATAGACTGAAAGAAAAATGAATGGATGTAAGTCAAATTTTGACTTCCTAGTATCGATATCAAATAAATTTTTTTCATCATAAACTGAATTTTGAATGCTAAATTAGTCCTTTGAGTAAATGGTATCATGGCTGAGACTAAGAACTACAATTATACCTACTTAGAGCCAAACCCGAAGCAAAAACTAAAATAAAAGGGCTGAAAAAAATACAGACATACAGGCAGATAAACAGACACACACACACAAACATCTTGCCTTTTATATATATTATCGATTTTCTGCACTATTGTAAGAACTGCAACCTTGAAACTTCTGAATATCATTTCTTATGTCTTTGTCTATGAGTGTATAAAATTTGATTAAAATCAGACCACTCTTTCTATAACACGATTTTTTCGATTATTGATTTTCGATATTTATCAGGGGTACCTTGACACAAAACCTAGCTAAGAACACTCGCAGACGCTTATAGTACAACTGTGTAAATTTTTAAGAAAATCGGTTCAGCCATTTCAAAGTCTATAGGTAATGGACACACACACACAGACAAAGTTCCATTTACAAATAAGTTTAGATATATATACATATGGGTTTGAGTCAGAAATAATTTTCACTTTCATTTACTAACTTTATTCTTTAATAACTAAAATACTATTTCATTTTATTCAATTATATATTGACCATCCTTTTTCAATGACCTGGGCCACTTTTTATACCTTTTGTGTAAAATTCCACAGGATTTAATGTTAAAACATTTCTGATGAACTCTTGAATCCGTGTTTTGTCAGAGAAAGTTTACCTCATCAAAGCATTTTGTAGCAATTGAGATATGTTAATAATCAGTTGGTGTAAGGTCAAATGAATAAAGATAAGAGGTGTTGAACAGTCTAAGATCCAAAACCATTTCCTACATGATTCTTGATGGATGTGGCCTTGCAATAACATTTTTCCTATTGTATGGGGTGCTTTTTGACCAAACCTTTATGGACATGTTGCAGCTGCTTGATGTATCCATGTGCTTTTAGCATTTCAATGTTTTTATAAGAACTGTAAATGAATATTACTCTGACAATGCCACCACACGTACAACATTACTTTTCTTCCATGGAGCTCCACTTTCGCATCAATTGTGGAGATTTATCAGTGTTGATCCACTGTCTTTTGTGTTGAACATTGTCATATGTAACCCATTTTTATCACCTGTTGTGAGATATTTAAGGAACAGTTCATTAGGATGATACATTTGGCATTACAACTGGTTCCAAAAATTAATTCCTACTCAGCCTAATAAATATGAGAGAATACAATAATACAGTGACTGACACATAAGTGGAATCTTAAATTTTCACTGTATAATCTTCTGTGTAATATTCAACACTGTATAAGATTATGTTGAAAAATAAATATTTGTTGTTTGAATTAAATACTTTTTTACTATAAGGTAACTTTACTGTTGTGTGTGTGTATGCAAGGTTGGGCAAACAATAGTTCAGGAAGCAGATGTGGCTCTTTGATATTTAATGTGAAATTTGCTCATTGAGCTCTTCTTTTTTTAAATCCCAATGAATATAAAGGTTAAATAAGAAAAAAATATCAAAATTTATAATGATTTGTCAGGCATAAACTTTGACCCCACTAAACTGAAAATTCATGGTTAGAATATTTAAGAATTCTTAAATTTTATTTTCAGTGAAGCAAATAATGAAAAAAGGTAAAAGAATTATAGAAATTTTAGATCAGCAAGGATTGTTACTAAAAGAATCTTATTTGGTTGCAGGTATGTGATTATTTAACAAATTAACAGTAGTGTCCTGTTTGGTCAAAATTCAGTCCTTGGGTGGTGAAACTGGAATGATCTTTCTAGAGCAGAGGCCTGGACACTGGTATACGGATGCCATGTACTGCCCAGACTGCATGCACCCCCAACCCCCGACTTCATTGACTAGATCTAAAGGAATACAGAACATTATATTTGGAGCAGTTTGAGGCATTGCTTGTTGACAGCCAACTGTCTTTGGGGATCTTCTCCAGATTTTCTGTCAGGATTTATTTCCATAGGCTTTTCCATGTTTAAATATAAGTGCAAAGAAATAGGGCTTTAAAATCAGGGTTTTATTTGATTATTGTAAGTAAAAATTACAACATAATAGCATGACTCTACTATGGATGCTTACGCAATTCATAAATGTTGCCCTTAAAATGTTTTGATCGTGGTGAGCATCTGTATTACCTGACCATCCAGAATCCGGTCTATGGCTATAAAAATGTTCATTTGATCACTGTTGCCTACTTTAAAACACTACCACTGTCACATTCATCATACACATCAATTCTTTTAAATTACCACCTGACTTCTCAAAGGCCCAAGATCTCACCACTTTCTAAGGAAAAAGTATACATGTTCATCTTTGTGGCATGAACATTGCTCACACTGAATTGTTACCATACTGAACCTTATTGTAACAGGCATCACTATCTAAAGCTCTGATACAGACTGTATATTGGTAAGTGTTACTATGTTAAAAGATCACAAAAAGACTGATTTTTATCAGAATATCTATTTCCTTTTATATTGTACATATTCTATCCTGATTGAAATTGGCATTACCAAAATGTTGCAATTTTATTTTTTCTTAGTGTAAACCGTAAACTTAGTGTTTGCCTGTCATGTGCATTAGGTCTCGTCCGTCTAGCCCTGGTGCACTGTCACTGGCTTCCATGGTTCGCTGCTGCTGCATGTCGTGTGCTGTTTGCAATTACAATTGCTGCTGTTGCGACTTCACTGCCGCAACGAGCTGACAATGCCTGCGACTACGCCACCGCTACCGCAAAGCAGAGCTGAAAACAATGAGGGATGTGTGTTGTGGTACAGTGGATATCAGCTCAGAATAGGAAATCGGGGAACCAAGTTCAAACTCCAGTTGAATTCGTTGCATTCACTTACACACAAATACCCTTGGGAAAGGTATTAATCTGTCTCTTCCTTCCAATTATGAATTAAATAACAGGACAGATTGGGTTCTGTAGCCTTGGCTAGCAACCAGTCTACTGCAGAAAGCAATGGCAACCTACTGCAGGATAATCTTCTGCCCAGTCAGTCATGTCTTGAAAAAGACATGATCACCCAAGTGTGTATCATGCATGATACTTAACTGACTGATTTCACAATAGGGAAATGAGAACAACATAAAATGAGGAATCCTGATGTAAAATCATTTCTCGAAGTCAGGAGCTATAATCAGGTATTTGGTGCAGACATTTGATTCATTTTGTATTTATTTAGCAAGTGCACAGCAAGTTGAGCACCACACTGTTACATTTATTTTTAATTTTAATATTCAAATTCGAAAATGCATTTTGCCTGTTCTACTCATATGAAAGCATGAAATAAAAATTTATTTTTTTCAATTGTTTCTTTGCGAGTTAAAAGCCAAAATATAAAATGTTTTACATGAAATTTCAAAAAAAAGAAACTTAAAAGTTAATTAAGTATCTAAAAATAATCGATTAATAACAACAGGAACATTAATTTCAATGACAAATAATAAAATAAGCAAATTTAAAATTGTTCTTTTTTAGACAATCCAAGGCATTGTAGCAGTTATTAACAGAAAACATGCTCTGAAAACCAAATTTGTTTTTAGGTAGGGTTAGTTGTGTTCACCTAGTACTAAATAATGCCCTTAGAGAAGTCATAAATCCACTACTCCATGAGTGATGTATTATCACTAGACATCTTGACCAAAAAAATTGCGACATAATGATTGATGATAAAGGGCAGTTAAATGAGAACTTGCAAAAGAACACAAACCCACAACAGAAACAACTAAATTTAAAGTCTTTATTTTATTTTATTTTTTCAAGAGAGAAATCAATTTACTTGAAACAATAAACTAAGTAAAAAAAAAATCACATTGTAAATTATTTATTCAATATTTCTAAAAAAATAATTGTATTATATATATATATATATATATATATATATATATATATATATATATAAAAGAAATTGCACAACACTAAAAATTATATAAAGCATAAATAATCAAGAAAATCCAGTCCAACTTATTATAATGGTGTTACAAAAAAATTAAAATATTAACAAAACCATAAACAATACTTTCTTCAGTAGAGGTTTGTTTTTTTTATTAGTTAATTAATAATAGCATGATGAAGTGGAAACATATTTGTCTATGTTTCTGAAATGAGGTATTGTGACTATTTACACCATTTACATTGTTTTGATTATTGTTTTCTTGTCATATTCACATTTTGACCATTTTATGCTCCAACCTTCTTCAGATGATATACATCGGAATTTTTAACCAAACCCTTTATTTCGAGGTAGATTGTTCTAGTTCCACGTGTCATGCTTTTGTCGATATCTCAGTTTCAGTTATTTCCCTTTAGTAACTCAACTCTCCAAGTTTTTGTTCTCTTTTGCTGTGGCCAGGTATTGAACTCACAACTCTTTGGGTCAAGTCACAGGATTACTTCAACCAACACTTTTATCTACTGAACATGACAAAGATGAGGACAATAATCCACACAATGTGATAGTGTAACAAAGTGGAAGCATGTTGAAAATTACACTTGCAAAAGGTGGGGCAAATCCTCTTAAGCAATCAGTATTTCAAAGAGGATTATTGCTAAATTTAAAATATGAACCAATAAAACAGGGATAATAAAAATGAGGTTTTTAACTCTTTTTTTAATGGCAAATCCATTTTATTGTTTGACATTATAAACTCATCAATGATCCTCTTTGATAAGGGTTAATCAAAAAATTGGTCAATTATAAGGATTTGCAGCACTAGTTTCTTTGAGATAGTAATTTTCCACATGTCCCTGTTTGAGGCAATACTTAAGTTTTATACAATTAAGAAATACTTTAATCCATTTTCTCATAGATTTGATGTGTACTGATTCAGAAGGTTATCTGTCAATTCCAACCTGCAGAATTTCATGCAGTTTGTTCCATAGAAACAATTAAAAATAAGGAAGTAGATAAGTTTGAGTTTTGTTTAACAGCATAATAACCTCTGTGGGTTATTTAATGCCGAAAAAGGTAGGGTTCTAAGGTATTTTTTTACTGTTCGGTTATAGTGAGAAGAGTGATTTAGTCAGATTTTAATGAAATTTTTTTTTTCATTTTTATTTTAGAAAACTGAAGATGTCTTCTAGTTTTGTATTAAAAAATGTATTGCTGGTAATAATTTTTTTTTTCTCCAAAAATTTATTGTTGGTAATATTTTTCCTTCAAAAATGTATATTTATATTTTTCTATAAAAGTCCATTTTATTGCTTTCATACTGTTTTGACCCCAGTTTGGGGGTTAAGTATTTGCTAATAGCTGGGACCAAAAGAGGTGCTACTACTCCAGGTCAGGGTGGACCTGGGAACAACAGCAATTAAGAGGTGGTTCCATGTTCCTCACAACCTCCCAATCAAAGGCCTTGCTGCTAGATGCAGTTTACTGTCATACCCAGGAAGGGGAAGTAGATAAGAATAATCACACTGGACAAGTCACAATTATATGAACAACTTTGTGATAAAAGACAAGTAAACAGGTAATCTGATAGAAGTTCTTAATTTGTACTTATATAAATGAAAATTAGTTTTGAAACAAGGCAAATAAAACTTTATTTCTTGTAATTAACATGATATTACTGTTAGGGATTTTACAAGTAATATAAAATACTACAAACTACTGTTTAAA
Organism: Ascarosepion bandense; assembly: GCA_037127315.1. Lineage (NCBI taxonomy): Eukaryota > Metazoa > Mollusca > Cephalopoda > Sepiida > Sepiidae > Ascarosepion > Ascarosepion bandense. The sequence goes on from JBBBDQ010000304.1 coordinate 323,730, forward strand.
ATGAAAAATTTCCAAAAGCCTAAAACAAATGCTCTTTATTATTTTTTTTTTTTTTATCAAGAAAATTCACTTCATTTTACAGCCATGATGGTACCAGAGAACAACTGATCATGTTTTACTTTTATTAATACTGATAAAAAAAAAAGATAGAGTGTATCACATATCTCTGTCAAGGATATTAACTTCGTTTTTAGTATTTTTGTTTTTTTACATCAAAGATGCTAAAATTAGAAGAAAATATACTGAAAATAAGCCTTTTCATAACAACTATTCTTGTCCTGGCCTTCCCTTCAGTTAGTTATAGCAAAACTTTGGAGATAAAATAAATTATCTGTAATGAAAAAATTGATTTAAAAGGTTAAAGAATTAAACCATTTCAGAAAACAATTAATTTCTTTTATGCATGAGAAATTGATATTTCTTTGGATCAAAGAGGTCAGCAGAAATATTTTCTTAACATGTTTGTATCGCAAAACAGATTTATTTTTCAATATCATAACACAGAAACCACAACTAATTCTCATATACAAAGCATCTTTGTATAAATACAATATTTTGAGAATTATAACAGATGTTAAAGTTACCAATTACAACATATGTTTATAAAACATATGCTGTTCCATAACAGTTTTTACATTGCATACATATTTCATACACTAAATGTAAAAATTCATATGAGACAGGACAACTAGTATTACAGTAATAATTATTCAGTTACACTATTAGCATTCAGACTGTTCATTTTTGTTATTATCACATTTTGTCCAATTCAGGTGTCTGTTGGTCTAAGTAATCTTAGTGTCATTTCAAACTTAACCCTTTATTTAATTTACAGAAATAGATTGTTCATATCTAAAGACGTCTTGGTCTTATTTAGTACTGCTCAGTTGTTACTCACCATGTTTCCCATTTTAATCCACTAGTCAAAAGTAGTGGTTTATGAATTTGGTGACATAGTACTTATGAGTTCAATCATTGGGCTTATATACTTGGGCTCATTGGGAACAGGGTAAGTAATAACTGAGCAATGCTAAATAAGAACAAAATATCCATAGATATGGATAGGAGTACAAGAATAATCTACAACAGAACAGATTAAATAAAAGGTTCACCTTAAAATTTCCAGACGGTTACTCAGGTCAAAGGCTGAAACATTTTGAATCTCAATAGTGCAAATAATGTTAACTCCTCAGCCCAGAAATTCATACCCAGTTATTTAATTAAATCAATGAAAGAATATGGAATAAAGAATTTTATTCTAAGAAATATTTATTCAGTTTAGCTTAGTGTGGTACATGGCCAGCAATAGTGGAAACTCAGTGAAGACTAAATTCATTATATAAAGCATGACATTAGCTTTACACAAAGCAAGCATTCATGTAGATCAGTAGTTCTCAACAAGAGCCCACACAAAAGACTAGCAAATTGGGGGTCCATAGTAAATCTACTTTGAAATGGTTTGTTTTAACTGAGAATTGGAATTTCTGCAGTAATCCATATTAAAATACTTAAAAGTAAAAAAGCAACTCTAAAACTAGCAGAAAACAAGATCAAGTGATGTCAGTTAGCATCCCGTTTACTCTACCAAATGTTTTGATTGTAAAAGTTGAATAAAAACTGAGAAGGATATATAAACGGAGATTATATATATATATATATAAAGGAAAATTATTCAAAGATTATGATTATTTATATAAATTAATTTAATATTAATTTAAAATATTAATACAATTAATATAGTAATAGACTTGACATTGTGAAAAGGGGTGATCTTCAACTATCATTAACATTGAAGGAACTGAATATAAAAAAACTCACAGAGCAGCATCAACCCCCATTGAATAAATCTGCACTTTAATTTATTAATTACTCACATATTTTAAAATGGTTTATTATTAGATATTTTACTAATTTATAAAAATTTAGTTCTTAAATACAAGTTTATTTTCATCAAATTAATTTTACTTCAAAATAAAGTATATATTTACTATTTTTATAATACAATTCCAAAACTTATCTAATAGTAAAAAATAAAATAAGCATTTCTTTTTCAACAAATGGTTATAGAGAGGGTCACCAAAAAAATAAAAATAAAAATAAATTGTAAAAGTGGTTCATGTGTAAAAAAGAAAAAAAAAGGTTGAGATCTACTGTGATAGATATTTATATTTAACTTTAGTTTTCTCTGACACCACCCAACTATCCCCACAAAAAACAAACAAAACTGACCCCACCATGCTGCATCCTGTGAAAACCAGACTCACTACATTAGTTTATAAAACAAGAGCTTACCAACTACTGCTAAAAGTAAGCATTTCTGTAAATATTTACAAAGTATACGTCTAAAATGGGGCTTAAATAGTGGAGCGCTTTGTGAAGATTGAACTCATTTTATGTGTGACCTGCAAGAGTAGCTTGCGAACAAATCCTGTTATAGGAAGTGGGGGTCTGCTACAACTGAATTTATCTTTAAGATAAATAGATCAAAATAATTAAAAATAACTTATTTTACACTTAAGCCAACTTATTATAAAACTATTTAACTGAAAACCAAAACAAATAAGAAAACATTGATTTCAGTAAATACTAAAATAAAACAAAATCAAGTAGGTATATAAAATAAACCCAAAAAGACAATATATGAATTTATTTTACTTGCATATAAAAAGAAACTTATTACATTTCATTCTTGACAAACAATACTTCAAAATTATGATCACATTTTCCTTAAAACTACCATTTCTTTCAATAATCAATGAAGAGCAACAGCTTAATTAAATCCCATTACTTGACTGTATTTGGTTTCTGAAATTTTCCAGTTGATTTTATATTGTTCTGTACAAATGTAAACATTTAAAAAGCGAATAACAACAATTTAACGTAATATAAGAAAAATTTTAATATCTGATTTTTCATTTATTTTTAATTATATAAAGATTATGAAAATTGATTTAAATAATATATTTGACCAATTATTTTTTACTTTTTTTTTTAATAGATGGAGGAGTTGAAATTTTTTAAAATTATTTCCTTGTTAAGGGAAATGCTAATGATTGTTCAAATGTTAAAGTTCCTGTGAGAATGATCAGTGATTTGTTTATGTCAGTTTATAAACAGTAATTGGCTAATTTCATTTAATTTCATCCTGTGAACTGTTTCTTGCTTTTTTTTTCTTTAGTAATTATGGTAATTCAGAGTTCATTTTAACAAAAAAAAATAAACAAGAATTTAAGTACCTATCTTTATAGAGTGCATTTAAGAGTGCATTTGATTAACAATTTTTCAACCCAACTCTATTGTTAACAAAAGACTATCTCTATAATAGGCTAGTTTTTGAAGTTGAAACATGTCTTGGTATTCTATTTTAGTGAGATTTAAACCCCCAAAACAGATTATTTATTTTTTGCCTATTGTTCAGTTCAGATACCACTGGTAATTACAAAGGTACAACAGCTAAAAAAACCCACTTTGATCATTCGGATTAAAAAAAAAATTTCCAGATTTGTTGGTGAGTGCCTCAGAATCATCATGCCTACATCAAGTGCATTGAGGAGGTAGTGCTACCCTATATCAAGAGGGTGGCTGCTGGAAGACCCTATGTCTGGCAACAGGACTCTGCATCATGTTACACACACAGGAGAATGCAATCAAGGCTGTCAGACAATTTCTGCAACCATATTACCCCTCACATCTTACCACCTAAATTCTTAGACTTCAATCCCACTTGATTATTATATGTTGGGCACAGTTCAGTAAGAGACCAATGAAAATCTTGTAATACTAAGATGAACTGAAAGTAAGGTTTATGGAAACTTAAACAAGGAGACAATCCAGAAGAGATGAAGGAGATTCCAAAGATGTCTGGAGGCTGTGGTTGAACCCAATGGTGGTTTTTATTGAATAAATTTACTCTTTAGTATTTCAAGATATTTTTGTTCAGTTTTAGTAAATATATCTGTTAAAATGAAATGTCAGTGTTATTTTCACTTTTGCTTCATTTTAATGACAATTCATCCATCTCATCATTTGTGTGTGTGTGTGCATGTGTGTGTGTGTATATATATATATATATATATATATATAAAGAGAGAGAGAGAGAGAGAGAGAGATACAACCCCTGGCAAAATTACAAATAAACCAAATGAAATTATTCAAATTAATGGCATATATTTTCTCAATGCTAGAATAGTATTGAATACTTAGTTACCACACCTTAAGCTTTTAGTCTTAGTAGTAGGTAGGTTCACCTGTCAGCTGGGTTACACTTCTCTTTGTTCTTTTAAACAGGTTTATCCATTGTTTGCTGTTTTGGATTGAATTTCTGGTTCCTTCTAAAGTCTTCCCTTTCACTCCCAGTAACCTCTTGAGTCTTAGAAGCATTATCGCCTTGCTTGGGATGGATTAAGAAAAAAAAACAACTTTTAGGCATGAATTTAACTAATTTAAAGTAATATTGTTTATCAAAGTAGTTCCATTTTTCCCAAGTGGTGGAGAATAGATCTTCTTTACTGAATGAAACCTCCTCATTGACCATTTTCATCTGGATTGAGATATGAGCTGTTTGTTGATTTTATATAACTTTCTTGAAGAAAAGCATCAATCCACTTTGTTCTGCCAGAATATGCATTATTATCCTGTAAAATGAATTCATCACCAAACCAATTTTCTATTGATGAAATGAGGATTTCAATGTGTACACGTGCATTGATTGAGTTAAATACTGGTATCTCTCCTGGTCTTTTAAATGACATACAACCTCATATCATGAATGATATGGGAAACTTGTATTTTTTCTTCAAACAGTCATCTTTACATGAATATATGATTTGCATGGCTTCAAACAAAAGTTCCATCATCATTGCCTAGGCTAATGCAGATGTTTCATTCATTACTGAATATCACTTTTATACAAATTTATATATATTATTTATCCATATACAAGCCTGTTTTGCTGCATTCACAGCTCATCAGTGTCGCAAGACACATCCACTTGCTTCTGACTGGAATGGAAACTCAACCGATTTGGTGTCAGTTGGAGTCGCTACCTCATAAGCCATAGGCATATATAATCAGAGAAGGGAAATTTTGACGTGTTGTATATAAGCAGTGTATACACACGCCAGTCACCAAAAGAACTCAATTCATTGCTAAAGAGTAATGCATATATCGCAGAAGTAGAAACTGTTTTTTAAATTTTTTTTCTCTAGAGAGCTCAATATATATATATATATAAAAGTGATTTAAAAGTTAATAAGTCCTATGTAATAACTATAAAATAATCATTTTAGCTCATAATTAGTTATATTCAACAGCCACCAGAAATATTTTATATAACCATTTTTGCCTATTCAACAGCCAATATAATAACATTATGAATTAGAAATAACTCATATTTCTACCCATAATACTCCAAAGAATAACATATATATAGTCAGGCTATAATCTAATCAACATGACCTGAACATTTGAGTTAAATACTGGTATCTCTCCTGGTCTTTTAAATGACATACAACCTCATATCATGAATGATATGGGAAACTTGTATTTTTTCTTCAAACAGTCATCTTTACATGAATATATGATTTGCATGACCTGAACATTGAGTTCAAGCATATTGTAGCCACTCTTTGTTGAAACCAATCTCCACACTTCTTATATTTACATGCTCTATCCCAAATATTAAGATTTTTACTTTATAAAAATAGTTATATATATATGAAAAAATTTATAAATGAAACTCTGTGTGCATGTGTGTGTGTGTGTGTGTGTGTGTATCCGTTACCTATAGACTCCGAAACGGCTGAACCAATTTTCTTGAAAATTTACACTATTGTACTATAGGCGTCTGCGAGTGTTTTTAGCTAGGTTTTGGGTCGAGGAACCCCCGATAAATATCAAAAATCGATAATCGAAAAAATCGGGTTATAGAAGGAGTGGTCTGATTTTAATCAAATTTGATACACTCATAGACAAAGACATAAGAAACGATATTCAGAAGTTTCAAGGTTGTAGTTCTTATAATAGTGCAGAAAATCAATAATATATATATAAATCGATACCAGGAAATCAAAATTTGACTTACATCCATTCATTTTTCTTTCAGTCTACAGTTTCACTTTAACTGGAAACATTTTAGTCTTTTGTGCCAACATCCAAAGAGTCTGAGCTCCAGGACCATGGATTAGTTTTAAAGCTTTCATTACACTCGAACAACACCGGGCTATACTGCTAGTATATGAAAAAACAATATATAAATTTCTTTAATTTACTCGAGTCAAGATTGTACCTGAGCTGGAATATATTTTTGGTTAGCCTGCAAGTATCATTTGACTTGTTCTTTAACTGAGATAATGTGAAAAGCAGGCTGATGGTTCATGTGGTGCAGTTGAAATTTCAGAATTATATGATGCAAAATTGTATTATCAGTTTCCTCTTGAGCAGGTAATCTTACCATAACTGGAGTTTGAGTTAGAGTTAGGCATTTAATTTAAAACATACACGAGTCAAAATTGGAAATTCCATGTACCTCCAGCCTTGACTGGTGCATGCAGAACAAATCATAAAGCTATACGTTTATTTATCAAAGTTCCAAGTTAGAAAAAGAAAGGAATGAAAAAATTTGTCGAGAAACTATAGAAACTTTTAGTGAATTATAAAGGAGCAAGAAAGGTATCCAGATATAAATTATAGGATTTTTTTTTAAAAATCCATTAAGTACACTAATACACTAGTTTAATACACTAATACTGTTTAAAATTGGCTATATTTATGGTAGGAAAGGTGCTCAATATCAAAATTGAAGATCTGTAGATATAAACAGTCCAATGACTTGTATGGTGACTGACTGACTGTTTCAGACCTTAAGCAATCATCAGATGATATATGTGTGTTTGTGTGTAATTAAAAAAGTAAAAGAATTTTTGTCTGTGCATTTGATAAAACATCAATGCGGGCGCATTCCTTCATGCCTTAGCCAATAATCGTAAATGCTACTACTTCATGTGATTATTATATAATTATTAAACAGTTATTGATTAGAGTCAAATTAGACCAGTAAACAGTTATATTAAAAAGTGCTCAATACACATTTAAAGAAAAAATAAAAGATAAAGAGTTAACATGCAGAACTTTTAAATATTAAAATTAGGAAAATCAATCAATTACTCTATCATGGTTTCAAAATTTTTGGTATTATCAGGTGTTATAGACTAATTGATTTCTTAATGCTTTATCTTTTGAACACACAACAGGAAGATGAAAAAATAAGAGGAGTAAGTCAAGAGTAGCAAAATAGCCCTGAAACCATGGTAGCATAATTGGCTGATCTTCCTAATTTTAATATATAATCATCATCATTTAATGTCTGTTTTGCATGCTAGCATGGGTTGGATGGGGTTTTCTTGACGGTTCTTTCCAGGCCGCCTGCTTTTGTGTAAGGCTTGGCTGTAATTTAAACTTCCTTAAATCCTCATTAATAAGCTGGATCCATGTTTAACATGGTCAACCTGTCTCTTTGGCCATCGACCTTAATAAACCTACAAATGCCGACTGAGTTTTCTATGTCCATTCATTCAACATGCCCAAACCATCTAAGTATTGCTTGATGCATAGCATCTGTTAAATTGGCAATGCAGTGGATATCAGCTTGAAATGACAAATCAGGGAGATGAATTTCAGTTGAATTCCTTGCATTCACTTATGCACAAATACCCTTGGGAAGGTATTAACCCTCTCTTCCTCCAGTTATGAGTTGAATAACAGGACAGATTAGGTTCTATAGCCTTGGCTGGTAACCAGTCTACCACAGAAAGCAATGGCAACCTACTGCAGGATAATCTACTGCCCAGTCAGTCATGTCTCTTTCAAGACATGATTGCCCAAAGTGTGTATCACGTATGGCATTTAACTGACTGACTGAATGTTTGTTCAGTCAAATATTGACTTTCCAGAAGTAATTAGGCCCAAGTAATTTTCAGTACCATCTTGTGTATGTGTGTGTGTGTGTGCATGTGTGTCTCTGCTTAGTAGGTGAGGTACTTACATATCATCTACCCATATGAGCAGTCAGGACCTAGAAAAAAAAGTCAGAGCTTCAAATCGTCATTTTTATGGCAAGTCCTCTCTACCAGGAAGATTGGTAGAACATAATCTTCCATATGATTTAATATGCTAACCTACATGGACAAGTTTGCCCAACTGCTACTTGTGTGAATAAGCCAATCTCTATTCCTATTGATATGTTTGTACCTGTTCTTCATGACTCTCTACAACCTCTTAGTGTCTTTTGCTCTCAGTAACTTTTGATTCTTTACTGTCCTTTGTCCATCTTCGGCCACCCACTCAGATAAACACGTAAGGGAGCTTATCTACTGTTTCTTCCTACTTCCCTTGCTTTGAGTATAACCTGTGAGTGTTAAATTCTCTTAGCCTTTGTTCTCATTATGTGTTCTGGAAATTTCACTTGTCTCTTTCTGATTCAAAGTAGGTTGATGCAAAACTTGATATTTTTTAACAACACTTTTATTAATATTCATAGCATCATTATTCAATCATAAAAGTATTTTCCTTACACCAACTTTCATTTGTGCTTTTCATCGCATCCCACCAAATAATAATGATTATGGTTTTGATTTGATGAACTGTTTGAGGAATTTTTTTTAAAACTCATCTTGAAAACACTGATCAAACAGACAAAACAAGGGATAATCTGAAGGCATGTATATATATATATATATATATATATATATATATATAAATAAAAATGAAGAATATGCTGCATATGGAAAAAATTCTGGTAATCCTTATCCTCCCTGTATGCAAAAAAAACAAGGGTGTATCAAAAACAAAATTTTTCTTTGACACCACTATTATTTTAAGTACCTTCATTCCTCGGCAATGTTTATAATTTTAAGAGCTGATAATTAAAATTTTAATAAAACCTAAAAATACAAAAGTGCATTTATACATTTTCTTCTTTTTGAGAATTGAAAAATGAAAATAATAAACACTGTATTTATTACATTGTTTATTGGAATGGTTGGCAAAACATTGGCGAGTTGATTCAAACTTTATAAAATGGTAAATAATAAGAATTTACTTATAGTTGGTTCACATATTTTACTAATTTAGCAAATATTTATAAATTTATGAATAAAAAATTATTTTCACATTTATTTCTTTATAAATTGATAAATGATAAATATTGCATTTCATTAGTTTTAATACAATTGTATTAATTTTTAGAATGTTGTAAATATAAAATTATTCTTGTAAATAAACAACCAAAATAAACAGTGTTTAATATTTTTGTTGTAAATGATCAAGACTAAAAAAATTTAATTGAATGAAAATTTAATAAAATAGTGTAACTAAACAATCTAATAACTGAATAGTTTTTATATTCTCAAGAACAAAAAAATGCATAAATTTATTTTCATATGGATTAAAATTCTAAGCATTGACTTTTAAAACAATAAAAATTGTTGAGGTAGTTTTATTTTTTTCTAATCTTTTCACCCTGAGCAATGTGGGACCACCACTAATGTGCAGGGGGTTATGGTTAGAGAAAAGACAGAATACATGGGGTGTCAAAGAAAGGACAAAAGCTGGATGGGATTCAAAGAGACAGAAGATGGCAACTGATGTTGCAATTAAATTTTCTGGAGATTATAGCTATCAGGGAACCAAGTAAATGAAAGTGAGTTCCACAGGTGGAAATGAAAGAAAACAAATTGTTAGAGTAGAAGAGATGGTTACATTTAACTATTTCAATGGTAAAAGGGTGGGACCTAAATATCAATCTAGTAAGTCAGTTAAATGCCATACATGATACATGCTTTGGGCGACCAAGTCTTGAAAGAGACATAACTGACTGGGCAGAAGTTTATCTCGCAGTAGGTTGCCATTGCTTTCTGTAGTAGACTGGTTGCCAGCCAAGGCTATAGAACCCAATCTGTCCTGTTATTTAACCCATAACTGGAGGGAAGAGATGGATTAAATACCTTTCCCAAGGGTATTTGTGCATAAGTGAATGCAAGGACTTGAACTGGAATTCGAACTTGGCTCCTCGATTTGTCATTCCAAGTCGATATCCATTGCATCACAACGCACTTAGTATGCTTAAATTCATATGGATGAGACACCAGTGAAAAAAGCTCATCAAAGCAGTTGCTGTAAAAATATTTGTAGAAAAGACAGAGGGAAGCCACATCACTAATGGAAGTCTAGTTTAGAAATGATGTTTGAGACCATAGACGGTGTTATGCAAATACCACTCAGTTGGGCCTGTGTTCTAAGAGGGAAAGCTAGTCTAAGCACTCCAGACAAGTCAAGTGTTGATTTACAAGCTAAACATTCAACCTTGTCTGCTATGGATTTGAAGACTTCAAATTGATTGAACAGAGGAGGGATTGAGAGTTTTCTATTGTTCAGCACACACTTGTACAGCTGCCAGTAATCTTTGGAAATTAACTTGTAAGAGGTTATACATTGTTTTATTCTATCAGCAAACAACAACTTAGCATCATTTAAGATACACTTACATTCATTATGAGCACAGACAAAGAGGCACCTATTGTAATCAGTTGGGTCACTCCAGTATAGCTGGAAGAAGTGATTCCTGTGAGCAATAGTAGCAGAGAAAGCAGAAGAGAACCAGATAAATGAGGTTCAAGTTGAAATTTCCTTGCTGGGATGAAAGCATCAATGCAAGCTTTCACCCAGGATGAGAACTCAGAGGCGCAGTCTTGAACAGGAAGACTAAAAACTTTGTTCCAGGGGACATCATGAAGGAAATCATGGCATGAATCCCAGTCCACTCATTGATAATAAGATATTGTTGGTAGGAAGTTCCTGGATGGAGTGAGACTTGAAAGAGATATTTACAGACACCACAGAATGATCAGATTTGCAAAGAGGGCAGAGCTGTATGGCATGGAAAGAGTCAGGGATAGAAGAGATCTAAAAGAGAAGAGTGTCCTTCAGGGTTACTGGAGAAATACATGGGGAAATCCACCACTTGCATGAGAGACTGCGTGATTGAGAAGTTCAGGAAGATTAGTGACAGTGTTTTAGCCACTTGGCATGATGGGCATTAAAGTCACCTAATACAAACATATTAGCAAATGGATGAAAAGAAATGGCCTTGTCTATCTAAATACTATTTAGCATGCACCAATCAGGACAGGAAAAAGGATGGTAAAAAAAAGAAGAGATAGCTTATCAAATTAAGTAGTGACAGAGATACTTGTAAGAATGAACTGGAGATTCAAGGGAGATCTCTCTCACCAGACTCACAGACCATGCATGTGAACATCAGAGCCCTTACTAAAGAGAGAAAGGCAACCAGGAATTGAGAAATTTAAATAATAGCAGTTTCAAGGAAAAAAAAACATCCTTTAGAAACACCATTTTTTTGTGGGAACAAATGTTTAAGATTGCCAAAATTACTATACTAGCTCTATCGTAAATGCTAATTTTTTCTGTTCCAGTGTGTTATCTAACAAAGTCAATTGCTCACTGTAGTATTGTACAAGAACACTCTCAGAAAGTTCTAACAATTTGTAATAATAAAATCCCTTTTGAATTCTACTAAAAAGAGAACTTCTTTTCTGTCATATAATTCTGTTCAGGTTGAAATATTGAAAACAGTTCTAAGTGTAACTATAATTTTCTTTGTTTTGGCTTTTCATAATCAATCTATTTTTTATTGTCAGTCAAAATCTTTCCCCAAAATGACCTTTTCTGTATTGAACAAAAAGACTCATGAGCTTTGTATTGGGTGAAGAATTTAGTTAAAAAAAACAAAGATGATAATATTATTGCTACTAAAAAGCATTCAGTATATTTAAATGGTGCTTTATTATAAATATTTCAAATCTTTAGGAAAAACATTTTGTGTGCATTTTTTTATCAAAGAGGATTATTACATAATCACAAGACAATTATTTTTTATTATAATTAATATATAATTTATTCTTTGATTTCACACATTAATTTGTATACAATGTATATTTTTATTTTTAAAAAAACTTATGTACGTTGGTTTGTACTCTTGGAACAGGTATATTTAAGTGATGTCATATTAACAAAATATCTCATTATCTTGACCATTTATCTTCATCACCATTTATTAATTGGATAATGAGTTTGACTCACTATTCAATTAAGATCTAACACAAAGACATTTTTCAATCCATTGCAGAAATGCCTATTTCTCCCAACGTTCTTCCTATTCTTGCTAGTATGGCTGAATTGTTGATGCTAATTTGTCAATATGTAGACTTGAGTGTACAGGCAGGGGTTTTAGAAATGGTGAGTTCCAGTTCATGTTGCTTTTTTATTTTTCTTACATTTGAACTGTTTCTGTTCTTCAATAGTGGAAATTTATTTACTAAATACTTCCTAAAGGTTTTTTTTGGAGGAAGTAATTCAATGTTTATATTTAAATGGTATTTACTTGTTATAATCTAATGAACCATGTGAATATTCTTTGTTCATAATGCTTGCTTTATTTTTTAATCTAAGTAAATTTTTACACAATTATGGTAAATAGATTTGTTGACGTTAACATCTGATTTTATTAACTTATATACAAACATTGTGATTACTAAAATATGTCTACATTTTTGTGGGGAGGCTCAAAGTAGGTATTCACTATTTGCCACAATCATGTTATAAACTTTGCTTTTGTCTTTTTAGTACAAACAAGTTCTTAAATATATATTTTTTAATTTCATTTTAAGAAAAAATAATTTGATGCAATATAAAACTATATTTGTTTCCCAAAACCTGAAAGAGAGACATTGAGCATAAAAATTTAATTCTAAAGTAACTGGAAATGAGCAAATAAATGGTTACTAATAGAACTATTGTCCATTACTACCTTTTGTATTCTTTCTACTGTTTCAGCATTATGGTCAAGCGCCCCAGCTGTTCATCTTAGTGTTCTCGACACGCTCCAAAGGAGAATCTGTAACCTGATAGGCCTCGACTTGGCAGCTCAACTCCATCCACTTTCTCACTGGTGGGATGTAGCTTCCTTCTGTCTATTCTACAATTATTTTCCTGCTTCGACGAACTTAAGTTACTGGTACCCCGTCACTAGAATTTACTCATGCAACCAGACTGGCAACTAGGTCCCACCCAATTACAGTTAGATCAATCAAATACAGCCATCAATTCTACTTCAGCAGCTTCTTTTCCCGTACATCCCACCTGTGGAACTCCCTTCTGTATATTTGCTTTCCTGACGGTTACAATTTCCAGGAGTTCACACTCCACCCACGTCTAATGAACAGGTAAAGAGGCTCATCCCTTGCTCCCTGTTTAGGATGTGGTTTCCGGTTTTCTCTTTTCCAATCTTTTCACTTTCATGTAGCCCCTGCTCATCAGTGGCATTACCACTTTGCTCAGGGTGATATGATTAAAAAAAAAACAAAAAACAAAAATTTAAATGCAAGGTCAATACCCATCTCTTATCCACTTGACTCCCGTTCTTTCTACATCACCCTGTATATCTTGTTCTGTCTTGTTCTTTTCCTTTCTCTCTGCCTTAGCAACTGCCTTCACACCTGTGTTTCCATTCTTCTCTTGCCCTTTCTCTGACACCCTCTATAACTGGTCCATCTTTCTCTTCACTCTCCTCTTGTCTAAACTTTTGCTCTTATGTAGTCCCCTACAGTGGCAGTACTGCCTTGCCTGGGGTGAAAGGATTAAAAAAAATCTCTTGTAATTTCCTCTTCTCTAATTTTTCTTGAATTCTTTTACATTCCTTCTAATCTTAGGGGAACCTGTGGAGAACTATGATAGATCACAATATGACAATTAGTTTTAGTCAAAATTATGCTTAAATTCAAAACAAAATTTAAAAACTTAAGTTACTAAATGATAAAAACAAAATAAATTGAGAGATGTCTAGTTTAAGGTAAACAGCTGTTAGCAATGGAAATGTCATCAAAAGTGTCAGACTGTTATTGTTTGATTTCAGGGTGTCTGCATTGTTTGTTTTCTCAGATAAACAGTATCAATATTATGACTGTCATTATTTCAAAATTAATAATAGGTTTTTTATGCCTTTGAATAAATAAAAAACCACATCTGTTGCTTCAATAGGATTCTGTCTTATACACATTCTGTTTAACATTTTTTTAAATTATTTCACATAAAACATTCTAATAATGATATCCATTTTAAAAAAATTTTAAAATTAAACCAATTCTAAGATACACTTAATATTTGATTAACAAACAAGAAATTAAAGTTAATTCTATTGATATAATTTTATTAAGAAAGTGTAAATATTGAAATATGAACAAAATTCTCTTGTCTTTTTTCTCCAATATTAGTGTTTTCTTTTTTCATAGTTATTTTCATTTTTTTTAAATAAATAAATAAGTCAAATAGCTGGAAATCATTCTCATTAAAGAGAAATTGTAAGGGAATGAAAAATAATCTAAAAGTGTGACCCTATGTTGATCCTGACCAATGGCAGCTAATGATGTAACCCTGAATTGGTCTTCAGGTTCCTTCAGACTACTGTGGTTACTATTTAGCGGACTACTTACTTATTAACATGTTGATTTGTCACTCGTATCATGTTGACAAGCATGGTTACACTCAATCTAGCTGGCATGTCACCTTCACAACCTTTCACTCCTCTACCACATTGTGTTTTTGATCTCAGAGGGTGAGAAAATCGCTGATGAAGTAACGGTGAAGAGCCACACAAAAAAGAATTCTTTGAAATAAAGAATCAACTCTGGTTAAAAATATAGTAACAATTTTGTTTACAGAGTGCTATGGGTAAGCTGTCGCCATTTTATATTTTTAACTAGGAGTATAGCCCGGCGTTGCTCGGGTGTAATGAAAGCTTTTATATATATATATATATATATATTATCGATTTTCTGCACTAGTGTTAGAACTGCAACCTTGAAACTTCTGAATATCGTTTCTTATGTCTTTGTCTATGAGTGCATCAAATTTGATTAAAATCAGACTACTCATTCTATATCCCGATTTTTTTGATCATCGATTTTCAATATTTATCGGTGGTACCTTGACACAAAACCTAGCTAAGAACACTCGCAGACGCTTATAGTACAACTGTGTAAATTTTCAAGAAAATCGGTTCAGCCATTTCAGAGTCTATAGGTAACAGACACACACACAAAGTTCCATTTATAAATAAGTTTAGATTTCACACGTGCATATTGTTTGTTATTGATTTTATCAACTGCACAGTAGAGTCAGTTGGATACCATTTGTGACAAAAAGAGCAAAGATGATGCAATTCATTTTGACAGAAATTGGAAAAAACATGTCATACTGCTTGGCATTTGCACTGGAAGCTCCAATATGAACATTTCAGGGTGTTTTGATGTCAATCTGAGAACAATGAAGAGGATTTGGAATAATATATTCAGTCAACATCATAGTGTTTGGAGTGATCACTTAGTGATGGCAACATTATGCCTCAATTCATCTTCCCACTGGGCCTGAGACACAACACAAAGGCCCACACCAAGTGCATTGAGGTGGTAGTGTTACCCTGGGTAAAAAGGGTGGCTGCTTGAAGACTATGTCAGGTAACAGGACTCTGCATCATGTCACACAAGCAGAAGAACACAAAGGCCCACACCAAGGGCACTGAGGAGGTAATGTTACCATGGGTATAAAGGGTGGCTGCTTGAAGACTATGTCTAACAACAGGACTCTGCACCATGTCACACAAGCAGGAGAACACAGTCATGGCTGTTAGACAATTTCTGCAACCACATTACCCCTTACGTCCTGCCTCCTAACTCCTCACCACAGCAAACCCCTTAATTATTGTTTGTGGGGTAATGTTGAGCAAGTGACCAACAAAACTCCTTGTAATATCAAAGGTAAACTGAAAGCAATAATTATGGCAGCATTCACCAACTTTAACAAAAAGACTGTCGAGAAAGGATGCAGGAGATTCTGAAGAAGTTGTAGTTGAAGCCAATGGTAATTTTATTGAATAAATTCACTCTTTAATATTTCAAGATATTTTTGTGTAATTTTGGTAAATATATCTGTTAAAATGAAATGTCGGTGTTATTTTCATTTTTGTTTAATTTAGACGACACTTTATCCATCGCATCCTGTATACATGATCTGTTGTATACAGTGGTTTTAACCCTCCTCACTTATAGTTATAATCAAATGACACTGGGATCCTCATTTAGAGTTTACAACCTGTGTTAGTAGCAATTTAAATTTCTAAATTCTAGTCTTTAGGGCTGCCAGGAGGTCTCATCAAATGATATGGATTCCAGTAGCAGTAATGTGGGGACTCTTCAAGTTGTTCAAACCTCCTACCGATATAGAGTCTTGTGTCCAACAGGTGTGTTGTTCATGAGGGTCTGGGGCTTAGTATCTTCCGCACTTTGCATCAACCTTTTTCTAAAATTCCATAGTTTCAAAATGATGTGTGTTAGTCAAGTAATTTTCCAAATTTAGAGGTTGCCCAGCCTCCTTTTGAGAGTTGTCAGATGAATAAAGCTGCCCCTTGACTCCAACTCTCTTCACAGTCAGCTTCTGTTTCTTTGTTTTTTGCCCCCACTCTTTTCAGTTTACCTTTTTGTGATAACTCTATATATATATATATATATATATATATATATATATATACACACACACACACACACACAAAGAGTTTGTCTCTTTAATAGAGCTATTCATGCTGACACCTTTATAATGTTCTTACTCATCAAAGCTGTAAGTTAAGTTATGATTTTTTCTTGTTTATATAGAATATGGTGTGATATTATGGAAGGAGTCTTGTTTGTGATTGGTTAGTTATTCTTTTTCTTCTTGTTTATGATTGATTGATTTTATTTATTTTTATTTTTTATTGTATAGTTGTTTAATTTTATTTCATTTTTATTTTTTTAATGTATGCCTGAGTGGGTGTTTGGTTAGTTGGGGTGGGTCATTTTGTTTTGTTGACTTCAGTTTGACCCTTTCCTGAGTGTGTTGGTTTGTCTTGCTTATTTTTTCTGGGTGATGGTTGGGCTTATTTTATTTGTATTTGTAAGTGTTCCTTTTTATTTTTGCTTTTATTCTTCATTTAGTGGTTGTTGTATTATTTTCTGTTTTTGTCATGACTAAGTGTTTGCATGTATTTTTATTTTTAGTATTTGTATTATATATATTTATATTCTTTGTTTTGTTTATCATGATTTCATATTTATAATTATATTTTTAGTTTTTAATTTTATTACTTTTTATATTGTTAATATGCTAATTTTGGTTTGGTTTTGTTATTTATTGTTGTTTGTGTAGCAAAGTAGGCATTTATTTGCATGTCTGCATTTTCCCATAATCTCACTTTTTTTTGTTTAAATTTTTACTTTGGTTTTTAAAACTAATTATTGCTAGTTTCTCTTCTAGGCATAATTTACAACTTTTGCTATTACAGTTGTATGATGGTACCATTTTTACTATTTATCTGATTTTTGCAGTAATGTTTTCTTTCTGGTTCCATATGTATTTTGATAACATTGTGTTGTTTTTGTATTTTTCTGTGTTTAATAATGTTTCATGATTATTAAATCTTTCTTTAAATGATGTTTCTCTTGCTCCTATGTAAATCTTTTCATCTGTTTTGGTGTTATTTGTTGCTTTGTATATTAGGTTGCTGGTAAGACATTTGTTATTAAGTGGACAGTTGTCTTTCTTTTGGCAGTTATATTTGTTCATATTACCTTTTTGGTTTGTGTTGTTATTAGTTGTATTAAGTATTTTCTTTTGTTTTGTTATATATATATATATATATATATATATATATATATATATAGAAAGAGAGAGAGAGAGGTGTAATACAAGAGTTCTAATCTCAACCTTATTACTTTCCTCTCATACTATAAATCGTGTAGAATCAACTTAGTAGTTTAAGCATGGTGACTAGCAATTATGATAAAAAACTGACTTTGAATTAACTTTTCACATCAAATTCTTTACATTCTTGCCTTTTTTATGCTTGTTTTTACCCAATAGAAATAACTCACAGTAGAGAGTTGTTGAATACTATTGTCTGAGCATTAGAAGAGAAGATAAAAAGTGCAGTTTATATAGAAGAGATAACAGTTAAGCTTAGACTTAAAAAAGTTATGATTGCAGGAATTGAAGAAAACATCCTATTGAGAGTTAGTTACAGAAATCACTAATGAAAAGAAATTCAGATGACAAATTCACCAGCCTGAAGGTTAAGTGATGCTAATTGGTTACCTGGTTACCTATAAAAAGTATATGCTAAACTTGAATGAAGAGTGGTAAAAAACTGGATTTTTTAAAATCATTTCACCTCAAGCAAGGCAATAATGCCACTAAGCCACAAGGGGTTACAGAGAGTCAAAGAGAATGAGAAGATTTTAGTGAGGAGAAAGAACAGGATTCAGGAAGACAGAAGATAGCCACTGCATTTAAATTTTTGAAGATCATCTGTGGCAGAAAAGAAAAAAACTGGAAGTAAGTTCCACAAGAGAGAAAAGAAACTATTAGAATAAAATTTACAGTTATATACAGCTATTTCAACAGTAAAACAATGAGACCTAGTTGCCAATCTAGTAGCATGTTTAAATTCATATGATCAAGCACCAAGGAGGAGAGATCATTAAAATATTTATTGAAAATACAGGGGAAGCCACATCACAGTGGTGGGAAAGTGACTGAAGTCAAAATGTCAGGTCAGGACTGATTATATTACAGACCCTGCTTTAGATTTTGTCAAGACTCACGAAAAGCACCAGATTAGATATAGCAGCAATATTCAATAGATATATAATATTTTTTGGTTGTTTGATTTGTTTTCTATGCCTTATCAACTCTTTGCAGGTTATTTAAAGACAGATAATATTTTGAGAATTTTTTTTTGA
This sequence comes from Ascarosepion bandense, assembly GCA_037127315.1. Classification (NCBI taxonomy): domain Eukaryota; kingdom Metazoa; phylum Mollusca; class Cephalopoda; order Sepiida; family Sepiidae; genus Ascarosepion; species Ascarosepion bandense. The sequence continues at coordinate 342,632 of JBBBDQ010000304.1, forward strand.
ATGCACGGTAATCATCAAAAAGAGAAGCCCCAAATGCCAATTATAGGTTGGGGACACTAAAATCAAGCAAGTACAGAAATTTAAATACCTGGAAAGTGCTTTATCAGAGGATAGAAAGTGTGACACTTTGGTAAGCTATGATTGCCTACATTCTAAGGAGATATGGCACATAAAGAAAAAAGATACTAGTTTTATTAATTAACACATAGTTGATGGGGATGAGAAGTGATGGATTCATACTTTTCCCAAAGGTATTTGTGCATAAGTGAATAAAACAAACCCAATGGGAATTGGAACTCAATGCACCAATTAACAATTCTGAGACATTATCTATTAGAACACTCGCACAGTCAAGCTTACAACACTTGATATTCCCAAGGGGTCACCCATCTAGGTTTTGACCAGGTTTGACATTGCTTCAGTGATCATACAGGAACCCATCTTTCAATGTGATGTGGCTATATTGAGATAATATGACTACAAATATTAAAAATGACAGTAATGAGCATTTAGAGAAAATAAGAAAGAAGGTTATATGATTAGATTTGAGCTTCTGTAACAACTGACTTTTATAGCTCAATTGATATAGCAGCTGTCATGGTAAACTTAATGAAAACTGGATGCTTAATCTTTATTTCCAAACTACTCTGTTTACTTATGTCCAATGAATGATAATCAACTGAAATTAAGATAAAACAAATACAAAATCTGATAATAAAATCCAAGTGAATACTGTCTTTTCATGATTTTCTAGAAAATTAATAGTAAATTCTTCATCAAGCATGTTTGGAAATGTATAAACCTCCAGTTAACTGTAAATACATTTTTATTTATATAATTAAAATATCTGAATAATTTTACATTCTATTCTTCAATTTCAAATATTCTGTGAAATTTCCAGAGTACTTTAGTATAAATCGGTGATTCCGAATGTGAGGTGTACACTCCACAGTGGGGCAATTTGGTTTTTAGGAGGCAATTCAATTGTTAGGTGTTTTGCTAATAAAAGTCTTTGTTCTTTTGATCTATTAGCCCTAACATTCCAATAATTAAAAATTTAGCAATGTTACATTAATTTCATTCATCATTTGTCTTGGATTTTTAAATTACCATCGATTGCACCTGGTGAATAACTTCCATTTTAAAATAATTTTAGAACTTCATCTTAATATAAATATTTAAATTCTCTATTACATGCTTCAAGGCATTTGATTGTTTCATATAAACATAAAAATAATATAAGACAATCCCTAATATTTTATTTTTTGGTAATTTCTTGCTCAGAACTTTATCTTTTATTTATTTTTTGTTTTTCATGGATGCCATGTTGTTTTTAAGTTTGCTTAAGCCACCTTAAGGCTTTAAGGCAGTTTGAGCCTTAAACACACTTTGAATTTTAAGTTTAAAATAAATGCTTAAATCAAAGTATTGGTGTTTTAAGCATCACCTAAAATGGAGTTCACTTTTTACATAAGAATTATATATCAACATATGGGAGTGGGGACATCAGGATTCTAGAGGTGATTAGGTGGGGCATGGCCAGAAAAGGTTGGGAAACACTGGTATGAATATATTCATTTCTACTTCAATTTGTTGAATTTCTAAAATGTTATCATCATCGTTGAATTCCCATATTTTATTATTATTGCTGCATTAGTATATTTTATTATCATCAGTCTATTTTTATTATCATAATTGCATTCCTATATTCTATTATTTTCATTACATGCCTATATTTTATTATCATAGTTGTATTCCTATATTCTATTATCTTCATTGTATTCCTATATTTTATTATCATAGTTGTATTCCTATATTCTATTATCTTCATTGTATACCTATATTTAATGGCAGATTCTTTTAATTCTTGAAAAATACTAAATCACAGTTTAAAAACTAACAGATTCACTACCAAAAGAAAAACAGGATTAAATTATTGTTTGAATTTCTGGAATGAGGATTTATCATTATTTACACTATTTAAATTTGGACTATTGTCCTCGTCTTTGTTATTATTATCACAGTGTTTCAGCAGTTGTGCCCTCCATCCTTCAACAGGTATATATTGACCTGGGTAATCTATAGGAAATTTATTTATTTAATATACTGTTTCACTACCCATGTCTAAGGATATCTCAGCAAGGTTTAATATTTAGTACTGCTCAGTTATTTTCCCCCTGTTTCCACTGAGCCCAAGTACACACTATCCAGCCCAAGAATTGAACTCATAATTATGATGCTATCAAATTCATGAAGCAACACAATCCACTAGAATATTGTTTTATAGTCTATAGATATTTACCTCATTTCCCCACTGAGACATGATGTGACACAAGGTCAAGTTTATGGTGGGAACCTGGGTGCATATGCTTGAATTAGAGCCAAAAATTAACCAGACTCTGCAACCATCAGTTCTGCTAGCCTCGGTGGTGACCATCCCTCCAGTGCAATGGGGTGGTGTAACCTCAGGTATCTGTTTCCCAGGGCCAGGCACCTCTCAGTATTTATTTTTGTCAGCCAAGTATCTGTCTTCAGACAGTGACACAACTGAGCCACACTCAGCCTGAAAACAAAGACATGACTGAGGGATGTTGTTCGCTACCTGCCAGGTGGCTGTAGCCTATAACAATAATTGAGCATTTATAAGGACCCAAATGTCAAAACATTGTGATAACAACAAGAAGAATGAGGACAATAGTTCTAATGTAAATAGTGTATATAAAGTTGTTTTTTTTAATCATTTCACCCCAAGCAAGGCATTTTACTGCCACTGTTGCACAGGGTATTACATAGGGGAAAGTGATGAGAAAGAGGGGTTAGTTATAGGAAATGTCAGGAGGAGGGTAATAGACGGATGAGAATACCGGTGTAATGGAGGTGGAGTGGATAGAGAAAATAGCTTGAGAGAACGGATGTGAGTTAGTGAGATAAGAGATGTCTATTGACCTTACATTTAAATTCCTGGAGATTGTAGCTGTTGGAGAAGCAAGTATATGAAAGGGAATTCCACAGGCGGGAAGTGCGAGAAAAGAAGATGTTAAAGTAGAAATTGCAATTACATTTTATCGATTTCACTGTAAAAGGGTGGGACCTAGTTGCCAATATAGTAGCTCATGTAAATTCATACCTAGGGGGCACTAGTGTGCTAAGTTCATTGGAGCAGAAACTGTGAAAGTATTTGTAGAAGAGGCACAGGGAAGCCATGTCACGCCGATGAGAGCTGGGCTGCCAAGTCGGTATCAATCACATTACAGAAGGAAAAATTTAGATAAAATTTATGTCCATTAAACTTCAATGTAATATCAAACAAATACCAAAAAAGTATATTTACATCCAAAAAAGACGATTACTTAGAAAATTATCAACTGGAATTGAAGTATAAATCTATTAAACAAGTGAGAAATGAGGAAGTTTTAAGGAAAATGGAAATGAAAATGATACTTGCACTTAGAACCAGAAAGAGAAAATTAAAATTTTTAGGACATAAGATGAGGAAAGAGGGCTTTGAGAATTTGATACTCATAGAACATAGTGAGTGGGCAGAGGGGAACAATGATTAATGAGGTTGCATAAATGAATAGCAGAATACGAACTGGGTGAGACAGTAAAGGGACAAACATTCCTGAGAGTTACAAAGGATAGGCAGTTGTGGAGAGCCATGATCATCAACATCCTAAAAGAATATGGTAAATAAAAGATAAAAACATAGTATTTTAATTGCCTTTTTCTATTTCTTTCTTAAATTTTTACTGTATTTTTCTTTTTTCTTTGTGAGTTGAATCAATGTAATTTGATATGAAAAATCTCTTCCTATCTTTGAAGAATTCTATCACATGACAATGGTTCCAGCCTTCATTTTTTGCTCTTAAAAATTATCACTGATAAACCTGATCAAACTTTAAAATTCATTTTAAGAAAAACACAATATATTTCCATAAGGCAGCTTACATAATTGATTTTCTTTACAAAACTACAGGTACAACTCAGTAAATTTGTTATATTTTTTTCTGAAACACCAAAAATGGATTTATCCTATTTCCACAAAGAATTTCTTCATTTGCCATGAGCAGAAACCTTATATTCCAAAAGCTTTTCTCATTTTCAAAGATAATTATAATCTCTTTTTTTCTCACCTGAGGAGAAACTGTTCAGGAGTACTTTCAGCTGCTACAAAAGGTTTCTGCCAAATAGAATGCAAGTCATTCAAATAGATACAAGAATCAGTATTCACTGCATCAAAATTGGTAAAGCTTACATTTTTCTTTCCAATGCTCAACAGATATTACTGAGATCTTCTTTTGCTGGAATTTCAGAAAATAATATTCAAAAGACATAGAATCCTTGTTTCTGTCATTTCAATAGTTTTTTCTAAAATATTTAAAATATCCAATTATTCTTTTAAAATATACCATATTTTTTGTAGCCTACTTCCATTTTGTAGAAAACAGGAAAATCATCTACCTCAAAAAAGAATTTGTATTCTGTGCACAGTTTGATGAAAAATAAGGGAAAAAAATCCTAGATAATTGTTGCCATAAGCATACTTCATGTACGGTAATTTTTTTTTAATCCTCCCCAACTATTGCGACCGATCACAAAATTTACTTTCTCAAAAAAAACCAATGGCTTTTGATTGGGATAGTTGGAAGAATAAAAAAAAGCCATTGCTTTTCTTGATGATTATGAATGTAATTTCTGGTAGTGAGCAAGAGTGAGTTTACAGCATTAAAATTTTTAAGTTGGATTTGTTGACTATTTTGCCATTTCAACTTTTCACATTGGATTTTGATTTCTGGTTTCTATACAACTTGTCTTTCCTGCCATTTGGATTTGGGATACAGACTTTTCCACCATCCTTGTTGTTTTAGACATGTGTTAACAGATTCACATTTTTTTTTCTTTAAACAACCTTTCAGTGGACAATATATTAAAAAATTAGAGATTAAAAATTTGAAAACTGTATGTAATAAAAATAAAATATAAAAGCTATCATTGAAATTACTAAACATTATATATATTTCATTTGAGAACAATTTATTTCCACAACCTAGGTTTCAACCATTCGGTATCTTCATGCAATTCATAATAACTGATTTTCCAATGTTTTCAAACATACAACAGGAATTTTTACAAACGTGCAACTGAAAGTTTTTAACAAGCAAAATTTCAAAATTAGGGAGGATTTAAGGATCTTAAACTCTTTCATCTAGGTTTGTATGATCTTAATATGTATTTTTTGGTGTGATTATATCTGAACATTATTTCTGATCTTTTATTTAATAATTGTTTTCTGCTCTGGAAACAATATTATGACTAACTTTTCTATATAAGTACAAAAGGTTTGTTTCTTTAACTGAGCAGATTCATGCTGACTTTGAAGTTTTGTGAGGACACTGTTTCAATGTTCTTACTTGTCAGAGCTATTTGTTATTTGATGTATGTGTGTGTGTGTATATATATATATATATATATTTTTACACACACAAAAACACAAGGGGCTGTCGGAAAGTTCTCAACTTAACACACTTCCCAAAATCTGACCCAGCATCAGAATTTCATGATAGGAATATTTTCTTCATCGGACAGAGAACTTTTCAATACATTGTGTGTGTGTGTGTGTGTGTGTATTTGATCAATTCACCCCAAGCAAAGCAATAATGCCACTAAGATGCAAGGGGATACTGGGAGCAAAAGATAATAAGAAGAGTTAAGAAAGAACCAAAATCTCAATTGTAAACAAGCCACAGGAGAAAATGTGTGTATGTGGGTGTACGTACAAGAATGGATCAACAAGTCTTTAGCCTGGTATCACTGTTAGCTTAATTTTTAAATGTTTCTGGTATAATGTTTTATTTATTTGATTATTGCAGAAACATTGAGTTAACTGCATTGGCAAGGAAAGAATTTGTTTTAAAAAAGTATTTTATGTAAAAAAAATGAAAAACAAAAACAGTAAAATTTCTGAAATTACTCCTGTCATTGTCAGTTTTTAATCAATATTGAGAAAAGAAATTCCATTGAGTATATATATATATATATATATATATATATATATATATAGATATATATAGATATGTATGTATATGGGGGGAAAAAAATATTCCGTGAAGTGTTTCAGCGAACATGACAGCACGACATGACTGATCATGAATGTATAATGAGGTTCAACTTGCATTCTCAAAGCACGAGGTTTGCCTTTTCTTTTTTTCATAATTCTAATTTCACCGTTATACATTTAAACTAGCATATCGCTATAATGGGGCCTCACATCAGTAAGTAGGGGCCAGTGTGCAAGTGAAACTGTTGAGAAGAAGGCCCCAAAATGGTGCACATTCTCTCCTGATGACCCCCAAATTTAAATATAAATTTAAGAGGAACACATTAAAATTCAATGAAATCAGATGTCGTAGAGAGGCTCAGTAAAAATGTCATTGGCATGAGCAGCATTACACATTCAGCTCGCTTCAGGTGAGTTTCAATTACTTTCCAGTAATTTTCTTCTATAAGAGTGAAACAGTAAGTTGTAACCTGGGCAGTTGTAAATTGAAAATTATGTGTGGTCACTCTACCAGTAGAAGGAGGACCCTCTCTTCAAGAGCACTGGAGATGTCTGCATGCATTAATATATTAATTATATAATTATATATTAATTAATTAATGCATGAATTTATCAGTAGCATTTTATTACTGTAATATTTAAATTTAAATTGATAGTTATCTTAAAATATGCAAAAAAAAAGAAAGAAAAAAAAACATAAAAATGAATGTGCCATTTTTTTATGAACAGGAAAAATCTAAAAATAGCTAAGGCCACATACTTTTTAAAATCTGAATGCTTTTGACAAATTATTGTATTAAAAAAAAGGATTCAAAAAAAAAAATTACATGAAAATTATTTTAACTTCATAGATAGAGAGTTATGTGTGTTTAAAATCTGTTTATAAACATGTTCCCTTACACCATTTCAAAATGAGATGTTTTTGTGACATGCACTCAACATTTATAGTATTAAAAATCCAAAAATTAAACTAGGTGAGAAATAATGAAATTTTCAATATTTCTTTTGAAAATTTGAATTTTACTTATTAAAAACTTAGTTAAAAAATGTTTATGTATATTCACACCCTATTTTATTTTATGATATCACATTATAATGGCTGTTGAGTTTTTATCAATACCTTATTTAAAGATTAAATTCTAATTTTTGAAATGCAAGCCTCAGGTTTTTTTTTACTTTATTCTTTTAAAAAAGTAATAACCCAATTTATGGCCAGCATTTTTTGTATCATAATTCATGTAATGAAAAAATAAAATTGTTCTTAAATTCTTCATTGATTTAGCTATTTCACATCTAAATGACACTAAAATATATCATTCTTTCTTGTGTATATATATATATATATATATATATATATATATATTATAAATTATATTTTAGAATATGTACAAATTTTTTATATATCCACTACAAATCGTACATTTGTTTTGATATTGAAACTACAATGTCTCATCAGGCGGTGTGGACAGGAATATATATATATATGGATATCAATATATATGCATATACATGTACATATATGAATATTTATCTGGCGTTAATAAAACAATGCTCAATGTAATTTAACAGAGCTATTAAGTATATATTAATAAATATATATATTTTCCTACATCTATGAGACAACTCTAAGTTTCATACACTATGCCATCATCAGGAGCTTATTATGAACTGAACACTCCGGGATTTGAAGTTTTGGTTCTTGGGTTGTTCATGGTAGTTATATATTATAATGCTGAAATGATATTTTTTAATTGTATAATTTAATTTGATTTGAACTAAAACTTAAACATGAAACTGCAAAGTAAATCCTTAAAAGTTAATTAAAATATAAATTAATAGGTATAATATTTTTAAGACAGAGGTTATACCTTTTGTTTCTATAGCTCAAAGAGGATCGCTTGTTTTATATTTTAGGTGAAAACGAAAGACATTCCGAGCTTAAAATCACCAACTGACGCCAATTCAGTCAGGTTTCAATCCTGAATAAAAAGCAATTGGATGTCTAACCATACTGATGAGCTGTGATAAAGTGAAACAGATCTGTCTGCGGATGACTATATATATATATATATATATATATATATATATATATATATATATATAAAATCATCCGCAGACAGATCTGTTTCGTTTTATCACAGTATAGTCATTCACAGACAGATCTGTTTCGCTTTATCACAGCTCATCAGTATGGTTAGACGTCCGATTGCTTCTATCCAGTATTGGAACCCAACCGAATTGACATCAGTTGACAATACTATCTCTGAGCTATGGGCGCTCAGTAGAGGAAGGTGGACTTTTAGCATGTTATATACAATATAAACACACGCCAGTAGCCGAGAGTGTTCAAATTAATTTCTGAATGAACAAGCGAATGAGCATAAATACATGAGCAGCTATAAAGGCAACAGTGCCTTTATCCTTCCCAAAGTAGTCTCTGTGGGACATCATACACATACCCCAAAAGTTCTTGCATGTTACAAAAATAATTTGAAAATTCCTCTTCCAGAATTCTTCATATTTTTATCCATAGTCTCAAATCTTCTTCCTTTCAATAGCAAAAGCTACAAGTTCCAGGTAGCCAAATCTGACCTGTACAGGAAATGACTGACCTGGATAATGTGATCAAATATTTAAAAAAAATAGAAACTGCACAAACTGCAAAGTAATCTACTTGTTCAGTTTTTGTGAATATTACAGTCACACAGTAAACAAACTCAGTGATGACTGAGTAACCTAATGAAAGAGTGTTCATGTAGGTCAAGTAAAATTCTGATTGTTTACCACATCACATGATTGATCTCAGATTTAAAATGGCTATTATTTTTTTTAAATATGAATAAACCCCTTACATCCTAGCACTTTTTATTGTTTTTCTTGGGTGAACCAATGAAAAAAATGTATTTTTAAATATTGATTAATATTAATAATTATTTTTATTCCTTTAAGTGCAGCTGAGTGGTTAATAGAATTCATAAACTCAGTTAAAATTTTTGGCATTCAACTGCTTACATTCACTTTGTACAAAGGCTTGAATCCACTTTTTCTTGTGCTGTCTTACTGACAAATTGTTTTGTCACTAACATGCAACAATAGTTGACAGAGAAAGAGTGAGTGAGTAAAAACTCAGACAAAACACTCTCACATCACTACCTTTGTAATAAAGCTGTTACCACTATTGCCAATCTCGACATTGTCCAACACAAATAATATTGAAAATGAAAAACAATATCAACTAATTACAACAGGCACTGCACAATTAATTCTACTGTAATCGCACAATAGCAATGAAAAGGAGTTAACGAACTTGTCAAAAACAAAAAAATAAATAAAAAAACAAAAGAAAAAGCAAAGTTTCCTAATTTTGAAATGCTGATGTCAAGAATATCTGGCAAGAAATTCATAAGTAAGAATTTTATAGAAGAATATGATTGTGAATAAATACCTTAATGGATAAAAATGCCTTGGAACAATATTAAATAAAATATAGAAGAATGATTCTCAATCATTTTTTCTTCTTAAATCTGAGAAAGAAACATAAGAATGAATAGTCAGATTTCTTTTATTTTGCATTTTCCTTTTTTTTTTTTTTTAATTAATATAAATATAATAAAAAAATTATGAAATTATTTTTCTGTCTTTGAAAAATAATGATAGTGTGAGGTGATGTAAATGTTACAGGTACAGAAATTGAAATTGGAAAATACTCTAGCAAAAGACATGAGCCCACTATTCCCTACACTTAGTCCAATCACCAAATATCTTGTCATTTGTATAGTACGATAGCTGATGTGAAAAGATTTCAGTCTGGTTTGTAATTCTTCCATACTACAGGTACTATTTAACTCAACCCTACTTGTAGCATGTCACAAACTGGCTTTACCGTGTATATCTTATCACTCGGACCTTTTTTTTTTTAAAAGAGAAAATTATATAATAATATTAAATTAATAGTTCCAATTTTACCTTTAGTATTTACAAGTACCAAAACCAGAAAATATGAGAAAAGTTGAATTATTTTTTTCCCACCATTAAGAATATTAAACAGAACGCAACAAATTCTAAATCTTTTTCACTTACCTAAGATAATACATTAAAGTTAAATTAAATACTTGGATTCAATTCAATTCAAAATAAGTTCTTATTTTCATTATTCATAAAAAAGAGAAGTGTTATTTTCTCTACTCTAAGATAATTTCTCACAAATTAGGAAATGGATTTGAATGGAAATGATAAAGTCAAAAGATTGAACCAAAAAGAAATAAACCCACAGAAAAAGAATAAGAAAGGAAAAAAAAAAAGAAAAGAAAAATTGTTTACTCTTATGGTTAAAATGTGTATGAATATAGAAAAAAACAAAAAAAAAGTTTTAAAAAATTAATCTAATGTTATTGGTCACAACCTAATATCTCAGCTTCAATCACTTTCCCACTGCCATAACATAGCTTCCCTGTGCCTCTTCTATAAATATTTCTAAAGTAATTGTTCTAATGAGTTGATTTTCTAAGTGCCACTTAGATGTAACACCAGGCCGAAAGTATGGGGCACCCAGTGAGGATTGAACTCACTACTCAGTTGTAATAGGTTCAAACAAGACAAGCTTGCTAACCATTACACCATGTTGATGTGCCCAGCTTTCCTCTTTGATACCTGAACTTCTCAATCTGTCCTCTTATATGTCAACAAATGCTTGACAATCTCCTCAAAGACGATGAAGAGACTCAAAGCAATGGAAATGTGGTTCTATAAAAGGATGCTGAGTATACCATGGACTAAACATGTGAGCAATGACAAAGTTTTGGAGTGAATGTCATGTAAACAAAAAAGAAACTTGTATTTAACATCAGGAAGAGACAGCTGAAGTTTTTGGGACATTTAATGAGGAAGGAGAACTTGGAGAATCTGATACTCACAGATCTGATAGAGAAATAGGGGAAAACAGCATATAACATACTTGATGGGCTTAAGTAAATAGATAACAGAGAAAGGTTTGAGAGAAATAACAAGACAAAATTTATTAAGAGCTACAAGAGACAGAAAAATGTGGAGGGACATGATTGTCTATGTCCAGAAGAGACATTGCACATAAAAGAAGAAGAACAAGACAAAATTGATAATCAGGTCTAATCATAAGTTCTATGCTATCAGTTTCTTCTTCCTTGTCGAACTCTCTTCCAACTCCCTCTTAACAATAGTATTCAAAAATTTAAATTACATGTCAATCATCTTCTGTCTATTTTTAATAATGTTCTTTTATTGTCCATCCTGTTTCCTACCCTCTCAGTAATCTGTTACATCTTAGTCACTTTTATTGACTTGCTTGAGTTAAAATAAAGATAAAAAGAAAGAAACATATTTAAATTTCAAGATACTACTATAACTACTATTAGTAAATAAACAATATGACAAAGAATCAAAAGTGTCAAGGACTATAACTCTAAAACTAACTTAACCATAAGAATTCTGTTCTTGAATTGGTGAAAGTGTCATCAAATGAAATCACAAAATTCTTTTAGAAGTTACTTCTTTATATTGATTTCCAATTATTAACTAACAGCTGGAATGTATTTCTATGGAATTAAAAATAAATAAATATATATATATATATATATATATATCATAGTTATATCTAAAGATTTCTTTTAAAAGATAATAAAAATACAGTCAAACAACAAAAGAATAATACTTGATTTTAAGATAGATACATCATTAAAAAGTAAAAAGAATAAAGAAAAAAAAAACATCTTGCTTTCATTTATAAATTTTACTCAACTGAAATTTAAACAAAAAGAAATTACACCGGTGAAAATTTTTAATACTTTCAGTCAGTTAAGTGCCATACATGATATACGCTTAGGCGATCATGTCTCAAAAGAGACATGACTGACCGGGCAGAAGATTATCCCACAGTAGGTTGCCATTGCTTTCTGCGGTAGACTGGTTGCCGACCAAGGCTATAGAACCCAATCTGCCCTGCTATTTAACCCATAACTGGAAGGAAAAGACAGATTAATACCTTTCCCAAGGGTATTTGCGCGTAAGTGAATACAATGGATTCAACTGGAATTTGAACTCGGCTCCCCGGTTTCTCGTTCCGAGCCGATATCCACTGTACCACAACGGACATATGCCCAAAAATACTTTACTATTAATTACCTTAAAATATGTAATTGCTCTGAAAAAGATCCATAATGTCTATGATTTAAAAACTATGTGTCTATGTGTGTGTACTGCTTAAGGTTTTGTAAATATGAGTCAATGGCGTCAGGGGATATATTTTAACACAGAAAATGTCCTACAAAATTTAAAAAAAAAAAGCATCCTCTTTTTGTTTTCCATTTCAGTTAATTGTCATAAATGATACACACTTGAGCGATCATCTCTTTCAATCTATAAGTGACTAGGCAGAACATTTTTCCACAGTAGGTTGCCATTTTCTTTCTGTGGTAGACTGGTTGTCAACCAAGGCTACAGAACCCAATCTGTCCTGCTATTCAACCCATAACTGGAAGGATAAGTGATTTATTAATAATACTTTTTTTTCAAGGCTATTTGCATGTAAGTGAATGCAAAAAATCAACTGGAATTTGAATATGTCTAACCTTGCATTTACTTTTAACTATACTAGACTAGCAGTATTATAGCCTGGCATTGCTCGGGTATAATGAAAGCTTTAAAACTAATCCATGGTCCTGGAGCTCAGACTAAAGAATATTTGTGTGAAGTTTGGTGTGAATCGGATAAAAATTGTGGATTTGTATAAAGGACATACAGACAGATAAACAGACACACACACAAACATCTTGCCATATATATATATTATAGATTTTCTGCACTATTGTAAGAACTGCAACCTTGAAACTTCTGAATACCGTTTCTTATGTTTTTGTCTATGAGTGTATCAAATTTGATTAAAATCAGACCACTCATTCTATAACCCGATTTTTTTGATTTTCTATATTTATCGGGAGTACCTCGACATAAAACCTAGCTAAGAACACTCGCAGACGCTTAACTGTGTAAATTTTCAAGAAAATCGCTTCAGCCGTTTCGGAGTCTATAGGTAACGGACACACACACACAAAGTTCCATTTATAAATAAGTTTAGATAGATTACAGAAAAACTAAAAGTATTGATAATATGGTCTCAATACTTCAAAAGCATAATTCATAAAAATTTAATTAGATAATCCAAGAATAGCTTAAAAACAAATAGTACTGTTCAAGGAAGTCAATTTCTGTCACATATTTACTAGCTGAGTACTATTATAGTATATTTTTAAAGTAATTAAAATATCAGCTCAGAATGAGAAATCAAAAGCCGAGTACAAATTCCAGTTGAATTTGTTTCATTCACTTACGTACACATACCCTTTGGAAAGGTATTAAGCTATCTTTTCTCTCTCCATCTATGGATTAAATAGCAGGAGAGATTGGGTTCTCTAGCCTTGATTGGCAACCAGTTTACCACAGAAAAATATGGCAATCTACTGCGGTTAAAATCTTCCGCCTAGTCAGACATGAATCACATGATCACCCAAGTGTGTATCACATATGGCACTTAACTGACTGATGGTTTAAATAATTTCCATAAAATCCTGTTTTATATCCTATTATCTTACTTCCTACTCACACCACCCCACCCTATTCTGGAGTTTTACAAAGTAGATTATACACTCCTATGTTTTGGACTTTACATCCTCAATTCAATTCTGTGTGTTAATTTTTCTAATTGGATATACACATATTAGAGTAGAAAAAGAAAAATCAATTCCACTTGTAATATTGTCAGAGGGATATGAATAAAAATCGAAATATTAACAAAATCATCCACAAATATAATTTTCAGGCATATATATGCCTGAAAATTTTATATATATATATATATATATATATATATATATATAAAATTTTCAGACATATCTGTATAGCGAACCTCAAGTGGAATGACTACGTGGAATCCATTGCTAAATCCGCAGCTATGAAAGTCGGCTCTCTGTGCAGGGCCCAGAAATTCTTTCCGCCTGAATCTATCCTGCAATTATATAAATCCACCATCTGCCCGTGTATTGAGTACTGCTGCCACATCTGGTCAGGTGCCCCTTCTATTCTCCTCGGGGTTCTTGACAAAATACAGCAAAGAATCTGTAATGTGATTGATATCGACTTGGCTGACCACCTGCAGTTTCTCTCTCACCGGCATGTTGTGGCTTCCCTGTGCCTCTTCTATAAATACTTTCATGGCTTCTGCTCTGACAAACTTAAATCACTGGTGCCCCCTAGCTGTGAATTTGCACGAGATACTAGATTGGCAACTAGGTCCCACCCTTTTACAGTGAAATCGATGAAATGTAACCGCAATTCTACTCCAACAGCTTCTTTCCTCGCACTTCTCGCCTGTGGAATTCCCTACCGCATGCTTGCTTCCCTGATGGCTACAACCTCCAGGAGTTAAAATGTAAGGTCAATAGACACCTCCTAACACACTAACTCACACCCACTCTCTCCATATGTACATCCTAAGTCATCTATCACCCTCCTGACATTTCCTATACCAATCCCTCTCCCCTGCGCTATGGTGGCAGTGGAATACCTTGCTTGGGGTGACACGATTAAAAAAAAAAAAAAAAAAAAAAAAAAAAAAAAAAAATGGAACTTTGTGTGTGTGTGTGTATCTGTTACCTATAGACTCTGACACAGCTGAACCGATTTTCTTGAAAATTTACACAGTTGTACTATAAGCATCTGCGAGTGTTTTTAGCTAGGTTTTGTGTCAAGGTACTCCCGATAAATATTGAAAATCAATAATCGAAAAAATCGGGTTATAGAATGAGTGGTCCGATTTTAATCAAATTTGATACACTTATAGAAAAAGACATAAGAAACGATATTCAGAAGTTTCAAGTCTTGAATCTTTTTCACTGTCTCTCTTTTCTTTTCCTCTTCTTCCCTACCCTCCGTATCAATGTTTAGATAACAACCTTTTCGCAAAATCTACTCTCTCTTTTAATACCTCTTCCATTATTCTCTCTGATATTATCTCATTTTTTTCTTCTTTCATGTAAACTTCCGGGTATGACTTTCTTTTTGAGTAAACTTCTGGTAAATGAATTTTGTATTGTATTTTCATAATAAATGAATTTTGCCGCTAAAGAAGTGAGGTTTTTCCTCACTGAAATGGCCATATGGCATGTGTAATTTTCAGAGTTTTATTTGAATATATATATATATATATATATATATACACACACACACACACACATATATATATTTAGCCAGCAATCCTTAATTTAAACATGTTTAGTTAAAAACAATCAACGAGTAAGTTCTATAAGGTTATCACAGGATGCACATGGCTGGACATTGCATGAGTGTCTTTTTTTTCAAAAAACTTTCAAAACTCTATTTCCACTGTTAAATAGTGTAAGGTTGATGGTAGGAGAAAATTGCTTGATATACAGTGCCCCTCTTATAGCAAATTGTTGATATTGTGATTTAAATAGTATTTTTGTATTTTCAAACAAAATTTTTCTTAAGTGTTCTTGTAAATTATGGGTTAATAAATGTTTTTTATTGCATTATTATTACTAGATAGGTGGCATGTAAGGCATTTACTCTGTGAAGTGGTAGTATGACCAATATAGGTAATTGATTTATGACAAGAAACAATATTTGTACAGGGCATTGAAACTCATTCACTATATTAGACAACAGTTTAGATTTGATTGGGTTATTTTTTATTAGAAACAAGGTTTACAGTCTTCTATTTCCTATAATATATTATAACTTTTAGATATTTTTGAGGAATTATGACAGAATTATGGTATTTAATAATTTTTAATTTGGAAAATTTGTCCTATTTATGAATTAAAAATGGGCAGTGAAGTGGCTGAAAGTGCTTGGAAAGTTGAAAATCATGGAACATTTTTACATTCCTTATCTTTAGCAAAAAGGAAACATGTAAGAATACTGGAATAATTAAATCAAAATTAATAAAATTTTCCTTGTTGGTCATTTTTTAATGAAATATATAATTGTGCTTGTCTTGGATTCTCACAATGTGTTCCATACTTTTGGCCTTGTGTTACATCTAATCTATGCTTTGTAAAATTGCTACATAAACACACATACATGCTTACTGTTTCACACCTTAAGGCTGTCAATCCTCATGCAGTATTGATTTCTATGCTCACACTGTTTATATCTAAAAATACTCTATCTTTGATATTGAGCACACTTCCTCTATAAAAATAAAAATTCTAAACCATACAATTATACAAAAAACTATAAAATAAAAGCCTGATTCAGATAACCAATATCCATTATACAAACAATATTTGTGGATGATTTTGTTAATATTTCGATTTTTGTTCATATCCCTCTGACAATATTACAAGTGGAATTGATTTTTCTTTTTCTACTCTAATATGTGTATATCCAATAAGAAAAATTAACACACAGAATTGAATTGAGGATGCAAAGTCCGAAACATAGGAGTGTATAATTTACTTTGTAAAACTCCAGAATAGGGTGGGGTGGTGTGAGTAGGAAGTAAGATAACAACTCAATAGGATATAAAACAGGATTTTATGGAAATTCGAATAAAAATATAGTTTTAATGTATGCTATATTTAGATGTAAAATTGCTCAATATTAGGGATAGAACATATATAAATAAAAAAGTAGACATTGAGGTCAACATTTCATGCTTGAATGCAATTTTCAGACCTAAAGTTTGTGTTCAAAAACAAAACAGACTGAGTCCAGAATTAATTAAGTGTATATATATATATATATATATATATATATATATATATATATCTCAATGGATAATGAACTTTGGATGGTTTCTTTTTAAATTTAGTAAGTGTGACTGCTTATATAGAAATGGGAAAATCTAATAAAAGATTCAAAAGACCAACCTTATAGGTCAAATCTCTTTAAACATACCGGAATGTGTGCGTGTGTGTGTGTAGAAAAAATGTGTAAATACATATGTTATTACATATGTTATATATTCCATTTCACACCAGATGTTTCTTTTATGACTGATAAACCATAAAAAGTCATGCCCTATGAAGGATAAACAATAGCATACATAACATAAATAGTTGAACAAGGCATTTAATAGTAGAACTGTTTATGTAGCACACAAAGGAATGAAATGAACAGTTGTGAAAATGAAAAATAATTAAACGTATAACCAAACACTTAAGTTAATTTTCTCTATTGGGTGCGATGGGTAAATTGTCGCCATCGTATCTTTTTAATTTTGTTTATGTGCACTGTTTGTTTTTCAATTTGCTCAATGGCACAATTTAGTTTTTTTTTTTTAATCGTTTCATCCCAAGCAAGGTGGTACTGCCACTGATGTGCAGGGGGCTACATAAGGCAAGAGGAGAGTGAAAAGAAAGACAGCCCAGCTACAGTGGGTGTCAGATACAGGGCAGGAGAAGGACATAAACACAGGTGTGAAGACAGTTGCTAAGGCAGAGAGAAAGAAAAAGAAGATAGAACAAGATAAGCAGTGTAATGTAGAAAAAACTGGAGTCGAATGGATAAGAGATGGGTACTGACATTGCATTTAAACACCTGGAGATTGTAGCTGTCAGGAAAGCAAGAATGCAGAAGAGAGTTCCACAGGCAGGAAAAGAAGCTGCTGGAGTAGAATTGACGGCTGCATTTGGTTGATCTAACTGTAAGTGGGTGAGACCTTGTTTCCTGTCTGGTTGCATGAGTAAATTCTAGTAGCAAGGGCACCAGTGACTTAAGTTTGTCGGAGCAGTAGCCATGAAAATATTTGTAGAATAGACAGAGGGAAGTCACATCTTGCCGATGAGAAAGTGGCTGGAGTCAAGCTGCCAAGTCAGAACCTATCACATTACAGATTCTCCTTTGAAGCCTATCGAGAACACTGACCATATATGACAGCAGTATTCCATGCATGGATGGATGGTTGATTTGTATATGTGCAAGATGGAATCAGGCATAAAAAACTTCCTGGCCCAAGGCAGTGACCCAACCTTCCTAGCAGTGGATTTAGCTATTGACTTAATGTAATGATTCCACTTTGTACCAAAAGCCATAATACAAAAGTTTCAGAGTCTTTGGGTGTCAGTTTAAGGACAGTGCAGAATATTCGGAAAGAGTTGGATGATATATCCAGTCAATATCATAGTGTTTGGAGTGATCACTAGTGATGGCAATGTTATGCCTCCATTCATCTTCCCACTGAGCCTCAGATTCAACACACAGGCCTACATCAAGTGCCTTGAGGAGGTAGTGCTGCCCTGAGTCAAGAGGGTGGCTACTGGAAAACCCTATGTTTTTTTTTTTGTTTATAAGCGTTTCACCCCGAGCAAGGCATGTCACTGCCACTACTGCGCAGGAGGCTATGTAGAGTGGAGAAAGGATGATTAAATATAGGAAATGTCAGAGGGTGGGTGATAGGCGGGTAAGGATACCGAGAATGAGGGTTGGGTAGATGAGAGTGTTCTGAGAATAGTTGGGAGTTAGTGTGATAGGAGGTGTCTATTGACCCTACATTTAAACACCTGGAGATTGTAACTGTCGGGAAAGCAGACTTGTGGAAGGGAGTTCCACAGGCGGGAAGTGCGAGAAAAGAAGCTGTTGGAGTAGAATTTATGGTTACATCTTATTTGTTTAACTATAAAAGGGTGGAACCTAGTTGCTAATCTAGTATCTCGTGTAAATTCGTGCTTAGGCGGCACCAGTGATCTAAGCTCATCGGAGCAGAAGCCATGAAAGTACTTGTAGAAGAGGCACAGGGAAGCCACATCACGCCGGTGAGAGAGCGGCTGCAGCCGGTCTGCCAAGTCAGTATCAACCACGTTACAGATCCTCCTTTGTATTTTGTCAAGAAGCCCAAAGAGAGCAGCAGGGGCACCCGACCAGATATGGCAGCAATATTCAATACACAGGCGGATGGTAGATTTGTATATGTGCAGGATAGATTCAGGTGGGAAAAATTTCCGGGCCCTGCACAGGGAGCCGACTCATAGCAGCAGATTTGGCAATGGATTCAATATAGTCATTCCATTTGAGGTCCGCCGAGAGTGTAAGGCCAAGGAGGCGTAGTATTTTACTCTCTGGGAGGCTAGCCTGTCCCATGCTAATGGGAGGTAGATGCGATTGTCTATGGTGGTTAGTTGATAACAGCTTCGTTTTAGAGGCATTGAAATTTACCAACCATTTCCTACCCCAGGCCACTATGGATTGGAGGTCCCTTTCAAGTACGGCAGCGAGGTTCACTTTGTCGTCCAGACCTGGTTTCTGATCGATGCGAGAGTAGATTGTTGTGTTGTCGGCATACATGCCAACTTGGGATCTAATGGTGTCGGGGAGATCATTAATGTAGATCAGAAAGAGCGTGGGACCTAGGATGGAACCTTGAGGGACGCCCGCGTTCATGTGGTAGTTTTGGGAGGCATGCCCATTTAATACCACCTTCAATGTGCGGTTAGAGAGGAAAGACTGGATGAGGTCAAACAGATGTCCAGTTATCCCATAGCTCCGCAGTTTACACAAGAGGCCAGCATGCCAGACCCTGTCGAATGCTTTGGAGATATCCAAGGCAACGGTTCGGGCTTCACCATTCTTGTCGAGTGCCTGGTATATGTACTCGGTAATGGTCGTTAGCATATCAGCAGTAGACCTGGTGAAGCGAAACCCGTACTGTTTGTCAGAGAGAAGCCCGTTGGCCATAAGATGCTGAATCACCTCGGCGTTGATAATGGCTTCGAAAACTTTGCCAAAGATCGGAAGGAGACTAATAGGACGGTAATTGGCGGGGTCTGAGGGTTCGCCAGAATTCTTAAATATAGGAACTACACAGGAGGACTTCCAGCAGGCAGGAAAGCAGGAAGCAGATAGGCAGAGGTTATAGAGTTTAGAGAGGACAGAGGAGAGTTCAGGGGCACATTTCTTCAGTACTATGACTGGGATTCCGTCACCGCCGCTCGCTTTGTGTGGGTCAAGTTGTGCAATTATCTTGGCAACCAGCGAGGGTGTAATTTAGTTGAGCCTTAGTTCTGGGTGGGAAGTCTGGTGTAGGTATTCCTAACGAGTCCAGTCTGGAAACAAAATTATGCAACATGCTACACAAGCATGAGAAACCAGTCGTGGCTGTCAGACAATTTTTGCAACCAAATGGGCACCTACATCTGGCCACCTCACTCCCCAAACTGTAACCCTCTTGATTATTATGTGTGCGGCAAATTTGAGTGAAAGGCTAACAAAACCCTTGTTACATCAAAGATGAACTAAGGCAAATATTATAACAGCATTGATCAACATTCAAGGAGACCATCCAGAAGAGTTGCAGGAAATTCCAAAATTGTTTGGAGGTTGTGGCTGAAGCTAATGTCACTTTTATTGAATAAATTTACTCTTTAGTATTTCAAGATATTTTTGTGTAATTTTCTTAATTATACCTGTTAAAATAAGATGTCAGTGTTATTTCCATTTTTGTGTAAATTAGATGACAATTCATCGCACTCTATATTTTGCAAACATACTTTCTTTTAAAGAGAATGAAGAACAACTAATATAATTTATTTCTCAATGTATTGTGCAAACTGTTATAAATACAAGGCACTCAAGAAATATTGTATATAAATTTACCTACAGTTATTTTTAGGGTATATTTTGTAAAGTCCTTATCATTATTAGGTTTTTCACATGTCAGTCTTTCAATGTTTTCTGCAATTATTATATATATAATTAGGTACTTCCAAATACCTAAAAATGAGCAGCTATACTGAAAAAAGTTCCAAACTATAAAAAAAAAAAAAGAAGTTTTGTCAAAATTAACTAGCAAACTGAACCCCCAGAATTATCATCATCATCATTTATCCATCACACCCAATGGTGCATAGGGAAGCAGCTTTTTGTTGCTGTTTCTGTAACAAACTGTTTTTTACAGGGCAGGGTTGTTAGCCCTGCACCCAAACCCCAAACCTGGAGGTCCAGTGGACCATTCTTGGTCCTTACATTTACAGCACCTGGTATTCCCAAATGGTCACCCATTTAAGTACTAAACAGGCTTGATGTTGCTTAACTTCGGTGATCGGATGGGAACCGGTGCATTCAACATGATATAGCCGTAGACCCAGAATTATCATAATATATAATAATTCTGGAGGTTTAGTTTGCTACTTAATAACAATAGAAAAGTGATGCCCAACTCCATGTGCTGTAGAATCTTGTACAAGCCATGCTGAATCCAGAAAAAAAAGAAACAAGTCACTGCTTCAGTGGCTTTCTTTAATAGTTTTTTTTTTTTTTTTTTAACTAACCTTAGTACTCCTAACCCTGAAGACAGCTTGAATATTGGAAATCCCAGATTTCAGTGCAGTTGTGAATCAACCATACCCCAAATATATTATGTGCAAAACCAAATTGTGACTTCTTTCCCTACCAAAATTATGATTTTGCTCCAGTGACTTTCTTACCTGGCCATGCCATAAAAACATGACACTAGATGTTAAATTCTTACAATTGTTAGTTATTTTTTTCTTATTTGAGTCCTTAGATTCATTTCTATAATAATTATGCTAATATATAGTAATTCTACAGGATCAGTTTATTCATATGTAGTAAATAAGGGGATCAGCTTATTACTTAGTAACAATAGAAAATTAATCTCCATTTTATCTCTAACAGAACTTTTTTTTCCCTTCAGAGTTAGTCTTTTCACCTTGTGGCTTCACAAACAACTTGGCGGCATTCATCACTGTTATTACAAAAACACATATCAGCAATACAAAAAAAAAAGAATTAACCAATACACACGGATTCTATAGAAAGAATGAGTTTTTAAATTTCTACAATTAATGTTTAGTGAGTGAGTGAGAGTGATGATGGTAAGTGAATAAGACTTGTATGCTTTAAAAATTCTGGCTTCCACCTCACTTCAATCACCAACCTCTGACATGAAATGTACAAGTACTTTAAGTATAAAAAATAAAACCTCCTATTGTATTATTTTGGTCCTTGATAAAGGCAGATGTTAATGGTATTGCAATAGATATTGAACCTTCTTACCATTAACCCATAATTTCTTTCTCCTGTGACTAACAGCTGATAAGCAACATTCTGGTTAAATGGTATATGACATGAAAATGTGTATGAAACAATCTTTCATGCAAAAAAAATTGTACCTATTGATATTCATTGATGCTTGGTGAATGTTTATAGAAACCAAACAGTGAAGGTGAGCACAGTTAAGCAATACATTGTGGCAGTAGCAATGTGTGGAGGGCTTTGATTGATAAAAGTTTTTATGAGAGCACCAGGCAGGCTCTTGTTATGCTGCTGAAAAAAATGCTTATTAAATTATGGTAATAGCATTTTGTAACTGAAAATATGCTTTATCCATTCATGTTATTGTGCTCATTGTATATGTTGAAATAATCAGGAAGCATTACTTTGTGTAAGTATCCTTTGTGTGTGTATCTTAAAAAAAAAATAAATAAAAAGCAATACTTAATTCTAAAAATGAAAAATCTTTCTTGAAGCTTTTATTTTAGCTTTAATTTCAAACTTATAAATTAAATTTAATATTTCCAAAAAAGCAAAATGCTTTGCTGTATTTCAAACAGAATTTAAATTGAAAAAATTTTTTCAAAATTGAAAAATTTTTTATTTTGTTTTCTTTTTTTATTATCAGTAAAAATGCAAAAATTATCCATATTGACAAATTTGTAAAATTCTCTTTATTAAAAAATCTTTCCAAAAAATTCTACTTTTCTGACATGTTGAAAAAAAATTAGTTGATTTAAAGTTTTAAATTAATCTGATTTGAAACAGATATTACTAACTTTTAATTTTAACTATCACAGAGGTGAGTGTTTTTATTAGGTAGTGACAACTGTCTTGACAGACTTATGTCCCCGCTTAGAAATTATTACCAAACATAGCTGTAACAATTACTTGAAGAATATAACATGAACATCTTCTTTATATAATTTTGTAAACAAAATTAGAAAAATATATTCTAAGAAATCTAATATTTTATTGAATTTTGGATACTTTGGTTTTTATAGTTAAACTTATGAAGAAACTTGTTGAGGAAATATTAGATAACTGCCAGTAAATTTTAATTTTACTATACTTACTGCTTCTATTATCTGATAATGTTGTGTTTAGATATTCATATTTACAAAAATTGATATGTTTACAAACACAAAATATAAATTCAAAATTGTTATTTAAATTTTGGGGGTTGTTGAATTGTAGTAACCTTTTCTATTTATCATAAGTAAATAATCTTAATTTAATAACAATACTACTTAAACACTACAAATTAACATAAAATTTTAAAAGTTTATAAATTGTTCTAATTAATATTTAAAAAAACTGAAAACAATTCTTGATAAAATTCATTATTCATTGAAAAAAATTTTTTTTCTTATGACAATGTTGTCCATAATATATTTCATACATAAAAGAAATTAAAAGCTTTTTTAATTAAATAATATCTTAGTTTTACTGCATGTCTTTATTTTACAGTTCAGAGAAGATTTGTGTTTCATCAAAAAACTTTAATGATCTCTAAATCTCCAAGGACATGTTCTTATAATTAATAGAAATTTTAAGTATTACAAGAAAGAATTTCCAAAATTTCATAAAAATTAAAAACTGGAGGTTAACAGATGTAAAAAAAAACAAAAAAACAAAGGGAATGAATATTTTTAAAATAATTTCATTCATTTATGAATAATTCCTGAAAATTATACTAAAATCTAACAGATACCTAATTTTTAAATCAGTGTGTTTTTCATCACAAAAAGATGATAAAATTTCCACTATCTAAACTTATTTATAAATAGAACTGTCTGTGTGTGTGTGTCCATTACCTATAGATTCTGAAATGGCTGAACCAATTTTCTCGAAAATTTACACAGTTGTACTATAAGCATCTGCGAGTGTTCTTAGCAAGTTTTTGTGTTGAGGTCTCCCCCCCCCCCCCCGATCAATATCGGAAATCGGTAATTGAAAAAATCGGGTTATAGAAGGAGTGGTTCGATTTTAATCAAATTTGATATGCTCATAGACAAAGACATATGAAACAATATTCAGAAGTTTCAAGGTTGTAGTTCTTACAACAGTGCAGAAAATCAATAATATATATATAAGGCAAGATGTTTGTATTTGTGTCTGTTTATCTGCTTGTATGTCTGTATTTTTTCAGCCTTTTTATTTTAGTTTTTGCTTCGGGTTTGGCTCTAAGTAGGTATAATTATAGTTCTTAGTCTCAGCCATGATACCATTTACTCAGAGGACTTATTTAGCATTCAAAATTCAGTTTACGATGAAAAAAAACTTATTTGATATCAATACCAGGAAATCAAAATTTGACTTATATCCATTCATTTTTCTTTCAGTCTACGGTTTCACTTTAACTGGAAACAACTATTGCTTTTAAGTCTTTCATGCCAACATCCAAAGAGTCTGAGCTCCAGGACCATGGATTAGTTTTAAAGCTTTCATTACACCCGAGAAACACTGGGGCTATACTGCTAGTTGATTTATAGTACAATGCTGACATTGGAGAAATAAGATTTTTAATCAAAATTTTGAAGGTTCTACAAAGAATTAAAAAAAAGTTTTTTTTTAACTAAAAATACTTTCCTCTTTGTTGGGATGCCCGCGCCTATTCGGCTATAATGGACTATTCCATTACTATGTAAAGTAATGGTGGCATCTACGTAGGAGAGTGTGCCGAGCAGCCGTATTGACAAGTCAGTTGTAGACTTCTGATGATGACCCGGAAGTACCCATTGCTCATACTATGTCTTACAACGCTTGAGATGATTAACCTCTATTCTTGTATTGGATACTAATAACCTTTGTAAATGCTATTTTCATGGAATACAACAATTAACCTATTCCTGTTGTTGAGTTATTTATCCTTACTCACGACACAACACTCTTAATAACAAGAATTTTGAGGATAAAATTTTGCTTTTAATTAATTTAAGAACATTTTTTTAATCATGTATGAGCATTTATTAAAAAATCTTTAAAAGTATATATTACTTCAAATGTTAAATATAGTGGATACTCAGTATTTGAAACAGATGTCCCATTTTTATATATTAAACAATATTATATCTAACCTGTGCATTCCAGAAATCATAGGAAATAAAATGGTGCATCTATTCCAAATACAGTGTATCCATTATAATAATGATTTTAGGAATAAAAATATTAAATTAAAAATAAATCCATTAATTCTTTAGCAATTGCTTTGGATGCAAAACTGACAAATATGAAGCTTTTAAGAAAATAATCTGGGTGAAAAGGCATGTGCTTCCTTAAAATAAAAAAAAGGAAAATATAGAACCTTGCTTGCTGTGTCATTCTTCATGGTTGAGCAGCAAAGCACACTAAATTAAACAGTGATGGCTCCTATAAAGAGGGATGCAGATTTGCTACTTGCTAGGAAACATTTTCTTAACTAAGATTCCCCAAATGCCTAGGCAATAATAAAAACTGTTTAATGAATAAACATGGGATGTTTATAGCTTTTCAAATACAAGTATCCAGATGACAATGTTTGAAGCAATAAAAATTTTGCATTAAAAATCCTTTTATTTTTTTTTAAAAAATATTACTGATATAGAATCACTCTGTACACTTGTCAGTGGGGACAAGTGGGCAGAGTGATTATTGGAGGGTCTGTCTATGAAACTCTGGAGTCAGGATGCTGAAAATAACATCTATCAGCTGAGTAATAAACTTTTTGTATTAATTCTGAAAATTATATATATATATATATATATATGGGGCTCACACAGGCATAACTTCATGTGAATATGGGGCTTAACATATATATGTATATGTGACGTTTTGTACATGCATACACATTTAATTTCTGTATAGTGTATCTGCCAAGTTTGATGTCAGAGGTTTCATGTATTTCCATCTATGTGGTTATATATTTTTTAGTCATGTACATTTTTGTTTTTAACTTCTGTATTTGTGTAAGTATATATCTAATTATGTTTATATGTTCATGCATTGAAATATGATTGTGTCTGCCCTGACCTCATTCATTCGAGGCTAATCACATTACAAATTTGCCCTGACTGTATCCAATATGTGGCAATTCAGTCTGTGTCCAAATAGAGCTTTAAAATTTAACAGACAAATTGACAAGTTGATAAAAACAAAATTTTGTAATTTCTGCATGTATACATGTGTGAGTATATTAATCTGTATATGTGTCTGTTTGCCAGTGTATGGGAATATACTTGTCTATTTTTCCATGTGTGGATGTTTGTAGGTTTATTTATGTGTGTGTTCTTTCTCTTCCTCATTTAATATGAATAACTTTCTAAATCTAATAAATTGTTAAACTTAGATCTATTTTATTATTGTTGCAAAATTTTTAAAAAAATTTCTAATAGTTAATTAATAATGCTGATCTCAATTTAATCAAATATTAATACTAATGCCCGCCAAAAGTATTTTTAAGTCTGCTCACATATTCTTCAAATTAAATGTTGCTTATTGGTCCACATTGTACATACAACAATGCCTCCCTGATTAAAAGGGTTTTGCTTGTTTTTAACCTTTTAAAACCCTTCAATTTGAAATAAACCACATCACTTGACAAGACACAAGAAGTGTCAAAACAAAATAGCTACTTTTGTAGTGATATTATAACATATCCATGTTATAATTTCTGAATAATATATATATATATATATATATATATATATATATATATATATATATATACATGCACAGCAAACTTGCATGGCCAAGTGATTAAAACATTAGCATTCCAACCAGATCCAGGTTTGATTCTCAACATGATTGGATTTGGTAAGGAGGGAATTTCTTGATGATATCATCCTGGGGAAATAAATGATCCAAGACTGTGACACAATTGGGAAATGCCTGAAAATGGATTGATTCAAACTTTGTGAATGAAATTGGGTAGACAAAACAGTTTAGAATCAATCAATGGTACTGGTAGCATATCACAAATCATCATGACTGAATATTTGAGCATACATGTTTGGTTCAAACAGTTGATCATACCATATTATGTGTTTCCTCCCAGAAACTATAAATAATAATTCAAAAATTTGATATCCATAGTGTCAAACCTGGTCAGAAATATCTAAGCCATCAGCTGTATACAACCATTTTCTCAGAACTGGTGAAAAAAAGCTTTGAGTGAGTAAAACCTGAGGGTCTTGGCAAAGATCATTTTTTGAACATTTTGGACTGGTGTTAAATAATCACAAAGAACTATACCAAATAACAGAAACATCACTTGAGGAGTACCAACAGCAGCAACAACTAAAATGGATAGCACTTATAACTCAAAAAGAAAATAATGACATCATCAAGATGTTAACATTAGACACCACTTCAAATAAACAGATAAGAAGGAAACTGCCATCAATACCAGAAAGAATGAAAAAAAAAAAGCTACTGGACTTGAGTAGCCTGTTTTACTAAAAAAAGAAACTAAATTAAAAAAAAATTTTTTATAAATTTCAACTGAAAGCAATACTTTCTCCTCAGTCAATGAATGCAAATGTTTCTTAGTACAGAAACAGCTAATATTACCTTTACAATTTGAACAGCATTTAGCTAACCACTCTAGCAGACAGGCATACTTAGAAATAAGCTGCCAAACATTAGTAAAGAAAGAGTTTATTTAAAATGATTCTTGGTGACAAAGATCAATAAAAAACATTAGTAGAGAAAGAGTTTATAATTGAAAATGATTCTTGATGACAGAGATCAATGATTTGGATAAATAAAAATAGTTTAATGTGAAAAATGAAAAACTGATTGAAACTTTCAAAATCTACTTTTACTTCGGTAACTCTTTTCTTATTTTGATAACTGAAGTAACTAAAACAATTCTGTCTAAAAACTGATTTGATTGATTCATTTTCTACAGCTTATCAACTCTTTGCAGGTAAAGACAGAAAAAATAATTTTGGATTGTAGGAATATTTTTGAGGGCTAATAATAGTTTTCTTACTAATTATAGCTGGTAGGAGAATAGTTAAATTCATACCTTTCCCAAGAGTATTTGCACAGAAATGAATATTAATGAACCTAACTGAAATTGGAACTTCACTCTACTTAATGATCATCATTTGAAGAGGAAATCTTTTTTGTTTTTATATCAGTACCATGAGTAATAGTAGCAGTACTTGTATTAATTCTTACTAGAAAGACCAGTGAAAAATTTCTTTGTTTTTCGATTTTAATTTTCTGATGAATCTTTCTTCTTCGGCTAATGACTGAATAAGTTCATGGCAAGTTCTACGGCAATAAAATATTCATAGAAATACTCCTATTTTGTTAAATATTTGAATTTAATAACTTTAACAAAATATTGCAATAACAATTATAAATATGAATGCTGGTCATTATTTTAAGAAGTGGGTACAAATGAAAAGATTTGAAATTAACAATTTCCATCTAACTGAAACAGCTGCTAAACACTTCTATCTTTTCTTCTCTTCTTTCATTCATTCATTTTTTTATTGAAACTAAGTAGCATATGTCTTTTGTTTTTCTATGCAATCAAAACAGAATAGTTCATTATTTATGTTTTTCTTTTAAAAATAAAAATTATACAAGTCTTACCATTTAATCCATAGAAAAGAGAGATAGAATCATACTTGTTCCTAGGATATTTGCCAGTATTGATGGCAGTTTCCTACTTAACCGTTTATTTGAAGAGGTATGTAATGTTAACATCTTAATTATGTCATTATTTTCTCTGAGTTACAAGTGTTATCCATTTTAGTTGTTACTGCTGTTGGTAGTCCTCAAGTGATGCAGTTTCTGTTATTTGGTAGAGTTCTTTGTGATTGTGTCGCACCAGGCTACAATGTTCAAAATAAAAATTATTTTTTCAGATACAAATTCCATTATTTAATCCATAGAAGAGGGAGGGGATGGAATCATACTTCTTCCAAGAGTATTTGTGCAAAAATGAATGCAACAAACTGAACTGTAACTCAAACCTGGCTCTCTCTCTATTTTCATTCCAAGCAGTATAAACCCAAGCAAACTGAAAATTTTTAATTTTGACAAATATTTCTGATTCTGCACTGTCTACTCTATGCCCATCTTCGAGAGTGATGATCATCCCCATTCTGTAAGAACATAGCACATAGACAAAGAAAAATTAACATAGTTCTCAAAGCAGAAAATATAGTAAATGAAATTTTAATTCCAGCTAAGACTCTTCATTTCACATTTCTCTGGGAAAGGCATAAAACCACTTATCCCTGTGCTTTATCACATCATCAGCTATCTTGACAAAAGCCTCATTGTAGCATGCCATAATGGCTGATAGAAAAGAATGTAATGAGATCAGGATTTTAGATTCAAGTAGAATAATGTCAACATTTCTCAACATTTAACTCTGTATTACTTGCATACAAGCAATGTAGACAATAAGGCCAAGTAAATCTCTTTACTTGAGAGATGATATGAAGGCTAATCCAGAAAGTTACCTCAACAATCTTTGAGGACATGAGATCAAAAAGATCAGAATTCAATAACAATTCTCACTAAATTTGCATTTGGTTAAGATCTAGATGTAGTAACAGGTCTTTAAAAAGTGAAATAAGGCTCGATTTTTAAACCTTAAATCTATTTAGTTTAAATAGACAAATAAAGCTATGTAGACTTTTGACAAGAACAAATATTTATCTGATTAAAGAAAATTATATGCAGTGTTATAAAAACATGGTACAAGGAAATGAATTAAGGGAATGAGGAGTGTTGGTTGTCACCTTAATTATTTGAACAAATATACCTGCTGATTGTATATTTCTTTAGAGATTGTTTTTCTTTATACCTACCCACTTATGATAGAACACATGACATCATTGTTCAATATATACTGACAGAAAATAAAATTACAACATATTGAATGTATGTTTCAATTTACTCAAGATTAAGCCTACAGTTAATGGAGCTGGTTACAGTAAATCATTGAATACATGCAGAAGTTTTTAAATAAGAGGTGGATCAATAGTAGTCAGATCCAAAACTAATACTTTATCCTCCTTGAGAATGAATACAGGCTTTTACTTTTCAGTGTGTATGAAAATAAAAATGACAAAAAGTAAAACTGGCAGCTGATCTTGTAAATGAACTCCAATCACTTGTTAACTGGGGTAAGAAATGGCTTGTGAATGTTAATGCCTCCAAAACAAAACTGCTATCTTTAGTCATTATAGAGAACTATTTTTGCTTTCCATCGTCATGGATGATGCCAACCACCAACTCTTTGCACCTTCTTGAATTCACATCTTCCATTGACATGAAGTGGAACAGTTATATTGAGTTAACTGCTATTTTTGATGTTAGGAAAGTTGATTCATTATGTCATACTAGTCAATTCTTCTCATATGAATCCTTCTCGTACATTTATAAATCTACCATTCATCTATGCATTGATTCTTGTTGCTATATCTGGTTTGGTACTTCTGCTATATATCTCAAAATCCATGCCAAAACACAAAGAAGGGTCTTAAATGTTATCAGTTCTATCCTGGCATCTTGACTTCAGTCACTTTCTCACCATCATTATGTGGCTTCCCTCTGTCTTTTCTATAAAAATGAGCTTTCATCTCTTGTATTTGATCACATGAATTTAAAAATACTACTATATTGTTAATTAGGTCTCATCTTTTTATGGTTGAAATAGCTAGATGTAACTGTAAGTTCTATTCTAATAGTTTCTTCTCTTGTACTTCTTGTCTGTAGAACTCTTTTCCAGTTATTGTTTCCCTGCCACCTACAATTTTCAAAACTCTAAAGGCAATGTTAATCATCATCTGTTTTCTTGATTTCT
Organism: Ascarosepion bandense; assembly: GCA_037127315.1. Lineage (NCBI taxonomy): Eukaryota > Metazoa > Mollusca > Cephalopoda > Sepiida > Sepiidae > Ascarosepion > Ascarosepion bandense. Next base: position 373,567 of record JBBBDQ010000304.1, read on the forward strand.
TTTAATGTCCTTTATCCTCATTAAAGTCTTCACATTCTCTTTTGCTCTCAGTAATTCCTTGCATCTTAGTGACATTATCACCTTATTTTGGGTGAAATGATAAAAAAAAAATACTTCTACTACTTTATTTTATGCCTCTTAAACCTATTGATGGAAGATCTTTAAATGAGTTAAATGAATTAATCAGGCATCACCTTATCATATCCTATACATATTCAATGGGTGACAGGTGAAGTAATCATGTCACTCAGTAAAGTTGTTGAGCATCAGGTAGGTCATTTGGAATAGCATGAGCATTATCGTGTTGGAACTGTATATCACTTTCCTGTTGCAGGAATGACAGCAGAAGTTAAACAATATTTAGAATGCACATGGCTCTGTTCAGGGTTCCTACCATAAATACTAAAAGAAAGCATAACTTGTAATTTATAGCATCCTAACCATGAGACGAAGGATTGAGCTTATGCATCATGGACAAATATATCCTGGAAGATGTTGCTTATAAGGACATTGTCACATAAGCAAATGGCCATCACTGGCATGAAGGCAAAATCTGCTCTCATCACTGAATATTACAGAGCAAACATTTAACCCTTTCACAACACCTCTGAAGTTATAACATAAGTGGAAGCCTGACAAGAAGCACAACATGCATATAGTTTTGCTGCAATTTTCCCAATGAGCTGTGTTGAAAATTCTGGAGTCACATTTGCTGATTAGCACCGTGAAACTCTGCCATTAACCACTGCAGCTCTTATAAATTGTCTATCTTGGTGTCTGTACAACGGTGCTGTCCAGGACCTGGTCTCTGAAAACAAGATGTGTTTATTTCATAACCACTGATAACAATAAAGTATCACCAACACATCCAACATACACAGGATGTTTTCAAAATGAAAACCCCCATATCAAAGGTCCACAATCTGATCTCTCTTAAATGGTTATAATTAAACAAGCAGAGTATAGGGATATCCCTATGGCTGACACCTTCTTATGCTAGACTTTTTCACCTTGCTGAACCATATTTAGGCAGGTATCTCTACCTAAAGCTTTAGACCCAAGCAGCCAAATGAGAAGAGTTTTATAATATCACAGGACAGATGACAGTTTTGAAAATTTTATCAAAATATTTACGTCTTAATATGTACTTACACAGGTTGAAGTTGGCATCAAACCTTAGGGTATTGAAATTTGTCTTTTCATCAGTATATAAATATTTCTACCATATCTGGTAATTATAGAACAGATTATTATTAACCCTGTACCAATGAAAGTGGACAGTGTGATTGCTGAAAGGTACATCTATGAAACTCTGGAGTTGGGATACTGAAGGTAACACTAATAAGCTAAGTGACAAACTTAATATTTCTATTAATTATATATTACGCTCTCATACCCTGATTGAGCACTCTGAAAGAATGGTAGACTTTGAAAAAACAGTAGCTACTCTAGCATCTGTGCATCGCTCATTCAGTAATGAATTAGAGCCCTCTAACTACTGGCGTATGATACATCATACACTAGAAGTCTGATCCTTCTACCGAGTGCCCATAGCTCAGAGGTAGAATCGCCGACTGACGCTAATTTGGTCAGATTTCAATCTGGGTAAAAGCAATCGGATGTATAACTGTACCACAAAACTAACCTATCTTAGCTGATTTCAAAAAGTGCTCAATACTATCTCTCTCATATATGTGTATGTGTGTGTATCAGTCAATTAAGTACCATATGTGATCATGTCTTTTTAAACCATTACTGACTAGGCAGAAGATATTCCCACAGTAGGTTGACATTTCTGTCTGCACTAGACTGGTTGCCAACCAAGGCTACAGAACCCAATCTGTCCTGCTATTCAACCTATAACTGAAGGGAGAAAATACTGATTAATACCTTTCTCAAGAGTATTTGCATGTAAGTGAATGCAACGAATTCAACTGGAATTCAAACTCGGCTCTCCAGTTTCTCATTCCAAGCTGAGATCCATTTCATCACAACAAACACCCCCATATATATATATATATATATATATATATATTTGCCCAATAATGACAGAAGATGATATAACATTATTCAAAATTGGTTAAAACAGTAGAAACTGAAAAGGAAGTTCTAATCATTATAATATACAAGAAAAAAAAACAAAATATCTTTATTTCTAATTAAATAAAGAGAAAAAACATCCTGAACAATGAGAGAATGCAATTAAATTATTCAGTATTCAAGACAAGCAAAAACTTTGAATTTATAAAGTTGGCACATGACATTTTGTGACATCCTCCCTATAAACTCATGACTAATGCATATTTGTCAACAGGACAATTTATTCTTTCCTTTGGCAATGGAGATTTTTCAAAAGCATGGAAGGAATGTTGGGAGAGGTGGCCCCTAACATCAAAGATGCTTTTTCATAGAACCAGTTACATACTAATAAAAAATGATGAGATATTTCAACATATATACTCTGAAGTCAATGACAAAATATTCTAAGAAAACTTATAGCAATTATAAAATAATTTCTGTATGAAATTCAATACTTTCTTATTCCTTGTAAACTATATTTTTTAAATCATTTCATCCCAAGTAAGGCAATAAAACCACTAAGACACAAGGAGTTACTAACTGTTAGAGAATATGAAAAAAAAAACACTATTAAGGAGAGAGAATAATAAAAGAACAGAAATTTAGAATCAAAAGATAATGATTGATATTGCATTTAAATTTTTCAATATCAAAGTTGACTGGGTGACAAGAAGTTAGAAGTACAATAGAAGAAACAATCAGCATAGAATTACATTTACATCAAGCCATTTCAACTGTAAAATGATGAAACCTTGCCACCAACTTAGTACTACACGTAAATTTATAAAAGTCTAGGTACCACAGAGGAAAGTTCATCAGAACAATTACCATGAAAGTATTTATAGAAAAGGCACAGAGGGAAGCTATATTACAGCAATAGGAAAGTGACTGAAGCCAAGATATCAGGTCAGGATCAATAACATTGCAGATTCTTCTTTGGATTTTATCAAGAATCTCTAAATATATAGCAGAAGCAACCAGACCAAATGTAGCAGCAATATTCAAAGCAAAGATGAACTTATAAGTATGTAGGATAGATTCTGGCAAGAAGAATTGTCTAGCACAACACAGTGAACCAACTTTCCTAGCAGCAGACTCAGCAAATGATTCAATATAGTTTTTCCACTTCATGTTGGTGGAAAATGTTAGCTCAAGAAGGTACAATGAGTCATTCTTCTGGAATTTAGCATCAACCATGATGATGAAAGACAAAAGGGTTCTCTGAAATGACTAAGAGAACAGTTTCATTTTGGAGGTATTAAAACTGATTGTAAATCATTTTTGAGATCAGCTGCTAATTTAACCTTATCAAACCAATCATACTCACTATTAAGACAGAGGTAAATAGTTGTGTAGCATAGATACTGAGTTGAGAACTTATCACATCAGAAGGACCGTTGATGAAAATTAGTAACAAGGTAGGTCCCCAAGAATAAAATCTTGAAGAATACCTCCATTAACCAAAAAAATCTTGAAGAGTGACCATTCAAGACAACTTTCATTTTGCAACTTGATAAGAATGAATCAGTTCAAAAATTTGTCCATAAATATAACCTTTGATGAAACCAGTATGCCAAACCCTGTCCAATGCCTTTCAGATATTTTTCAGATAGACTCTTTCAGCAATAGTCATTAATACACCTGCCGTTAACCTAGAAAAGTGAAAGCCATATTGCTTTTCTGAAAGAAGATTGTGAGATGTTTAACCAACTTAGAGTCAATTGGAGCCTTTTAGTATTTTTCCAAAAAGAGGTAGTGGGCTGAGAGAAGGATCAGATGGTTATTTCAGTTCTTAAAACCTGAAACTACAGAAGAATATTTCTAACAAGCAGGAAATTTATTTATCCTGAGATGTTGGAATTTATTTTATTTTACAACATGTGAGGATGTTTAAGCAATCTAAGACAAATCAGCCAAGGAAAAAGAAACCAACACACCAAGTTCAAATTTCATTGAATTCTCTTTCACACTAAGACATCACTATCTCTTTTCCCACCGTCAAGTGTCCTGTAAACCATTAACGTTGTAGGCACATTACATGAAATGCAACCATAGCAGCAATAGTGTTTCCTAAACAACACTGTCTAGAGGAGCTTAATCCTCTTCAGGCTGATTTAAATTCAGAATTTTTTTTTCTCCTAGACAGGTTGCCACCCAAAGCTATAGAACTTTGTCTGGTATTTACCTATAGCTTGGGGTAGAATAAATGGATTCATACATATACAAAAGGTATTAGCATTTAAGTGAATGTAAAGAACGTGACTGGATATCAAACTTGACTCTCTGATTCTTCAATTTGAGTCACTATTCCATTACACCAACATGCCTCCTCTCAGGCCAATTATGCATTAAATAGAATAGTAAACTGGTCTATCTGACCTTAGGTGTCAGTCAATCTTAGATGATATCTCTGATTTCTAAAACATAAAAAAGGCAATAAGAAACCACTCCTCTATCTTTCCCCCTGAATGCTTGACAATTCATTGTTAATAAAGAGAAAGAATCTATGGAAAGCTATGATCACCAGCATTTTTTGGTTTTATGAAAATTATGTAAGATAAATAAATACAAAAAAAATTTGGAAACAAGTTTCATATTAAATCTTATGTTGTTAAAAAAAAATTTGAACTAAATTCTCCAAATTAAAATTTTACAAATCCCTTAAAATCTGCTGAGAATAAAATATATTCACGATAAATATCTAACATTTGAAAATGAAGAAATGAGCGAATTCTGGTTATCAAGGATTTTTATTGTATGCAGATTGTATGCAGTTGCTTCAGATTAATCTCTTCCTTTTTGATATTTTTTTATAAATCTTGCAAGATTTGACAGACCCCCCATCCCCACCCCCCCCCCAAAAAAAAAGGCTGGAGGGTACAAAAATAAACAAGGTTTAACAAAAAAAATAAATAAGAGAAGGAAATAAGTAAAAACCAACCCACATAGTATATAATGAGTACAAAGAAAATAAAAAAATTTTATACACACACACGTGTATATATATATATATATATATATATATGTATGTCTAAATCTATCTAAACATATTTATAAATGGAAATTTGTCTGTGTGTGTGGGTGTGCGTTTATCCGTTACCTATGGACTCCGAAACGGCTGAACTGATTTTCTTGAAAATTTACACAGTCGTACTATAAGCGTATGCGAGTATTCTGAGCTAGGTTTTGTGTCGAGGTACCCCCGATAAATATCGAAAATCAATAATCGAAAAAAATCATGTGATAGAAGGAGTGATCTGATTTTAATCAAATTTCATACACTCATAGACAAAGACATAAGAAATGATATTCAGAAGTTTCAAGGTTGCAGTTCTTACAATAGTGCAGAAAACCAATAATATATATATATATATATATATATATAAAAGGCAAAATGCTTGTGTGTGTGTCTGTTTATCTGCCTGTATGTCTGTATTTTTTCAGCCCTTTTATGTAGGTATAATTGTAGTTCTTAGTTTCAGCCATGATACCATTTACTCAGAGAACTTATTTAGCCTTAAAAATTCAGTTTATGAAGAAAAAAACTTATTTGATATCTATACCAAAAAATCAAAATTTGACTTACATCCATTCATTTTTTTTTCTCTCTCTGGTTTCGCTTTAACTGGAAACAACTATTGCTTTTTAGTCTTTCGTGCCAATGTCCAAAGAGTCTGAGCTCCAGGACCATGGATTAGTTTTAAATCTTTCATTACACCCGAGCAATACCGGGCTATAATGCTTGTATATATATATATATATATATAAAATACTCTCTCTATCCTGATATTGAGCACATTATGACAAAAAAACCCTGCTTGCCTAAAATGCCTTTCTACCAGTAAACTACTGAAAAAAAAAAAACAAAAAAAAAAAAGCAATTTTGGCAGTCAGCATAACCACTATATATATATATATATATATATATATGTTGTGTCGTGGCTCATACCATGTGACATCCAGTCACCCGGGTGTATAAAAGACAATGTGTGCTTAGCACAGCGATTGTCATTTTCGTAGACTTTAAGAAATTACACCTACTACTGCGAGAGACCAAATATTATATATACATCTTGGTTGTACAACTCTGTTAATAAAGTAGTTTATCTACATTTCTATGTGTATCTCCTCATTCCACAATACAACAATATATATTCAATAAACTCTTAGTGAACTTATCTCATTGACTAACTTCACAAGTAAAATCAGTTGACAGAGTTCAGATGTTCAATAAAAATTATATATATATATATATATTCAATAAGCACTTAGTGGACTTATCTCATTGACTAACTTCACAAATAAAATCACTTGACACAGTTCAAATGTTCAATATATATATATATATATATATATATATATATATATATTCAATAAGTGGTTGATCAACTTCACAAGTAAAATCATTTGACATGGTTCAGATGTTCAATAATAATAATAATTAATTATATATATATATATATATATATATATATATATATATATATGCACGTACAATAGTAAGAACAAAACAATAGAGAGAGACCTGCCTGATAGTCCAAAAACTGATAAATGACAAAAGTGCCAGATGTTTCAGTAGTGGGAGAAAGTTTAATCTTAACTTCTTCAGGTCAAAGTCACATTTATCTATAATATCAAATTATTTTTTATTAAACATTTTTATTAAGAGTATAATAAGAAATTAATAGAGTAGATATTTTCAACAGATTTAATATCTTAATGGAAAAATTTTAATAGTTTTAAAGATTGCTTCCCACAAGTAAATGTTTATAAACAGAAATAATTTTACATATTTCTCACATGTATGTAAAGAATTATATTATACAATTTGAGCAAATTTAGCATTAATACTTGATATGACATTTCCTGAGAAATAGATTGGCTGAAGAGGTCCAGTTCATTGGCCAGCTTGTTTACCTGACTTGATCCCAATGGATTTCTTCTATTGGGGGAGAACTCAAGAATACATTTTATAGTGGAAAACCAAGAAGTGTTGTTGAGTTGAAAAATTACTTAAAAGATACATTTCAAGAAATTAACACACAAAAAGACTGTGTACCTATGCTGATAAAATTTAAGTGATTTTTTTTATTATTGTCAATGAAATAATTGTATTAGTAAATATAATTGTATATGTAATCTCAAAATAAATATAATCATTTACTATCCACCATATATATATATATGCTTTTTAGACATTTAGTCAGATATTAGGACATGGGTCAGGGGTCAGACAGAACTTTTCAGAACATACTCAGCTTATAAAATCTGCTTTTATTATTTACAAATAATTTTTGGTTGTGTGAGATTTTACAAATCAACTCAAAGGTTCTTCATCTTACTGTGTAAAATAGATAAATATTTATATTCTTGATTTCAGATATATAAAACTTGTCAAAGTTACTAAGAAACACATGAACTCAAAAAAGAAAAATTATATTGTAATGTTACTGAATGACTGAAATACAATTACAAAAAAATAAAAACTTGAACAGATATTTCAGGATAATAAAAAAAAATTGAAAATATTGACAAAAAAAGAATGAATGTGACAGAACAAATATTGAAGAAAAATTAAAAGAATAAGCAAGAAAATGCAATTGCCCAGCAAGAAAATATTGCAAGCTTGTGTTATAAATGATAAATTTTATATATAAAAATATGTAAAGATTATGAACATTAAAACAACCCAACTACCACCTTTGAGTAAACATCATGAAAGTTGGGCAAAGTAATGCATGAAAACTGATTTCTCAAAAATAATTGTTAGTGATGAATGAAGAGCTACATTGAATGAACCTGATGGATGCACAAGACAATTTCAACACAATTTAGAAAACAACCGTGGCAAGGTGAAATAATATTTACGGCAAAGATTGTAGTCAGTAAACTTCTAGGTTCCTTTAAAGTTGGTAGCATCAGGAGAAATGTAGAGACAAAATGGTATTTTTGAATGGCACAGGTAACAATCAAGACTGTTTAAGCTGAAAAGTATATTTATACAATATAATGCTCCATCACATTCTGCCAAACTGATGATCCCCTACCCCATCAAAACTGGTTGAAAAGATACCAAGTTAATGGATGTCATCCTCAGCTTCTCCAAATATTCCTTCAAGAGAAAACTGAGATTTATCATCCATGAGAATGGTAAGCAATATCTAATAAAGTAAAAGTTACTGCACGTACTGTTAAACTCAAAAAGAGTAAAAAAAATAAAAATCCAATGAATAAAAAACTGATAAAAAGTTTTTAAAAATTGCCAATATTAACATAAAATAATAAAATTACGATTCATTCAGGTAGGTGGTATATAATGTTAGCCAGATATTTTTATATGGTCTATATATTTTAAATCTATTTATAGATAATATTTTCCCCTCAAACAAATTATCATGAAGAATTTAAGTAAAAATGGATATTATAAACCCAAGATTACAAGTTGTATAGCCTCTTTGAATATAGGTACATTTTTCCAATGTTGGTCAGCTAATTTGACTCAAAAATCAAGATTCCCCCTTTTATGAAAATGATGTAAACAGATTTTAGTGTACTATTTCTTATATATGTATTAGATTATATATGGATATTGTTACAAGGATGCATATATATATATATATATATATATATATATATATATAAAAAATTAATATTAATAATGTCTAAAAAGTTATAGTAAGGGATTCTATTGGGTCCTACTTGTTATTACAAAAAAGTTTTAATTCATGAAATAGTTGTTAAATAGAGAAATTAGGAATAGAACCTTTTGGAAGATTGTAGAATGTTCAAGTAAAATCAAGAGAATTCTAAAGGATTCTAGAAATATGCAAATTAGATGTTAACCCCTATAAAAATAAATTTTGAGAAGAGAGTAGTTAGTTGTTAAAAGGATTTGCTGCTGACATTATCAACTCCGATTTTGATTCAAGGATTTATATCCAGCCAAAAGAATCTCTAAGAAAAGTTGTTGACCAACTAAAACCTGAAAGAAAACCTCATGGAACTAAAAGGGTAAATAGATTTTTTTCTTTTACCTTTTCATTGACCATACTGGCAATTATTCTTTATATACACATTTAAGGATTTCCAAAATTATTGCACTACTTCGCTAACTTAACTGGGTAAAAATACTGACCCATCCTTCTCCTTTGTAACACTTTGCCTGCCAGTAGTAAACTCTATGTTTTTGTTATGAATGCAAAAAATTGTAAATTTTGGACATATATATATATATATATATATATATATATCATTTACACAAATAAAAAAATAACAAAAATAAAAATTCAAATCTAGAAATGGTCATTTCATAATACCTGATGATTGCCAAGCCGTACTATAGATACAGGATAGGGTGTGTGTGTGTGTGTGTGTGTTTGTATATATACTATATATATATAAAAAATGGTCATGGTAATATTAGTTGTTTCTTTATGAGAGAATATCTAGCAAGGACACTGACCAAGCAGTCATTGTAAAATAAATTTGAAAAAAAGTTTTTTTTATAACAGTGCTAAGATGTGGAACAATAACAAAAATGTTGCATGCTCAGTGAAGATCAAACTCCCCACTCACTCAGTCATAATTTATCCAGTGAGACAAGCTTGCTATTACACCATGTCAAAATGCTTACCAAGGTGCGCATATATATATATATATATAAAGTGTGGTGGGTAAATTGTAGGCATTTAATTTCGCACATGCTTGTTGTCTGTTTTAATCTTGTCAACTGTATAGTATTGTAGGGTCAGCTGGGGACTGTGAGAAGAAGAGCATCATGGTGCAATTCACTCCACCAGAAATTTGAAAACAACATGTTTTACTGATTGGCATTTGCTTTGGAAGCTCCAATGGGAACATTTCAGAGTGGTGTCAATCTGAGGATAGTACAGATGATTCAGAAAGAGTTCAATGAGTCTAAAGATGATTACAAAGATATTTAGAGTGATCACTAGTAATGGTGACATAATGCCTCCATTCATCTTCCTACAGGGCCTCAGACTCAACACACAAGCCTACATCAAGTACCTTGAGGAGGTAGTACAAACCTGGGTCAAGAGGGTGGTTGCTTGAAGGCCCTAAGTCTGTATAAGGACAAAGCACCATGCCACACAAGCAGGAGAACTGAGTCATGGCTGTCAGACAATTTTTGCAACTACATCAACTCTTACATGGCCATTTACTGGCTATGTAACACCACACACTGCAACCTACTTGACTATTATGGGTATGGTGCAGTTGAGTAAGAGACTAACAAAATTCTTTAGAAAACCAAAAATGAGTTGAAGGCAAGGATTATGGCAGCATTCACCAACTTAAAGAGAAGAGATGCAAGAGATTCTGAAGTTGTGTGGATGATGTGATTCAAGCCAATGGCAATTTTCTTGAATAAATTTACTCTCAGTATTTCAAGATATTTTATGCAATTTTGGGAAATATATCTGTTAAAATGAGATGTCAGTGTTATTTTCATTTTTGCATAATTTAGATTTATGAGTTAAATTGCTCAATATCACGGATAGAGCATATGTAAATATAAAAGTCGACACTGAGGTCAACACTGAGCAGTGACTGTCTGTTTCAGGCCTGAAGATTGCATTCAAGTATGAAAGACTGTCACTGCTTGATGCTGACTTCAGTGTCCACTTTTGAGTGAATCGATATAAAGCAGTTGCAAAACTTGAGTTTCTGTAATAATTTTACAGCAAAATTCAATCCATAAAATGACATGAATTTACTCAAACTGTTAGACAATATAAATAAATGTGATAATGGTTTGTATTTTTAATTGATTACATTTAATAAAGATTTTAAAAATGATAACCAGATATTTGGGAATTCTTACTCTTTAGGATCATTTCAAAATAATATTTTATATTGCTAGAGCAAATTCAATTGTCTTATATTTGTTCAGGAACTCATTTCAGCTAAAGACACTGAAATTAGTCAGAGTTCTGAATAAATTGGAAAATGAGCCAAACCTTACTCTCCAACAAATAGCAGAAGACTGTCAGAGATTCATAAGCATACACCAAGATATCAAGGTATCTGGCATGTCTCACATAAGAAAAGTACGCTAAAAGAAAAAATAATTTAATTTTTCTTCTAAATCAAAAAAGAAACAAAACAATTTGCTTGCCTCCCCCCCACTCGTGTTTTGGTTGTGGATCACTACATTGGTATCAGGACTGCTCTTACCGGAATAAAAAGTAAATTGTAGCCATGTCGGACACAAGAGCTTACATTATTGAGCAAGGAAAAGGGTTAATAGCTGTGTAAAAAACACAAAATCAGATGATCAAGATTAAAAAATATGTGCAAGTACAAATCCGAAATAAAAAAAATTAAACTTCAGCTGGATTCTGGTTCAGATTTAATAATCAGAAATCTACACACTTGGAAAAAGTTAGGAAAATTTATGTCACTTTTCAAGGAAGGATGTTAAAACTAAAAATATTTGTTTTAAAGAATACAGAAAATTTATTCAGCACTAACTGGATAGAGAAATTTAAGTTGTGGAACATGCCAATTAATTCACTTTTTCAAAAACTCAAAAACCTGACCCCGAGGCAAATAACTTAATTAAAGATTTAAAAGAAACTTTTCCAAAAAAAACTTTTCTGAGAGCCTTGGTTGGTATAACATGATAACAAAATTCAAGTTAAAAGATGACAGGTAGCCAAGAAAAACGAAATGTCGTTTTCGCCTCTTTACTACAAATAGATGAAGAACTTGACAGACTAGAAAGAACCGGTGTCTGGTCAAAAATTGTGTATAGTCAATGGGCTTCACCGACTGTCGATATGAAGAAGAAATCAAACAAGATCCGGGTTTGCACCTATTTATTGATGGGGCATAATGCAACGCTCAAAGACTATCATTATTCTTTACCTAGACCGGAAGAAATTTTCGTAAAATTAAAGGAAGGTTAAAATTTTTTCAAAAATTGACCTCAATGATGCATATCTTCAAATACCGGTGGAGGAAGAATGTTCTAAGTTGATCTGTATCAACACCCATTGTGGGTTGGACAAGTTCGAATGTCTACCATTTGGTGTAATGGTTGTGCCAGCAATTTTCCAACAAATAACAGGCACTATACTGAGCGACTTTGATGATGTGGTTGCATATTTGGATGACATTAATGATCAACCAAAATATAGAACAGTATAAGAAACATGTTCATGAACTCTTCTCAAGAATTCAGGAGTATGGGTTCAAATTTAAAGAATCCAAATGCAACTTTTTTATGGAGAGGATTAAATACATGGGACACATTATCGATAAAGATGGTATAAGACCAGATCCAGAACAGGCTACAGCAATCAAGGACATGCCAGCTCCCAAAAATGTTTCTATTGGCAAACTACAACCGGTTGTTTATACTGAATATGCATAATTTACATGCTTTGTTAAACAAACTTTTGAAAAAAGACAAAGACTGGGAGTGGACACCTGAATGCCAAAAAGGATTCATCAAAATAAAGGGAGTCTTGATGTTGGGCTTGTTTCTCACCCACTATAAGCCAGACATTATAGTTGCCAGCCATGCCAGTTTGTATGGCATTAGAGCATGTATTACGAACAAGATGCCAGATAGATCTCACAAACCAATAGCTCATGTGTTGAGAACACTTCTTCCTGCAGAAAAAAATTACTTGCAAATTGAGGAGTCTTTAGGGATTATTTTCACTGGTACATTTACAGTAGACACTTTACATTGCGGACAGACCATAAACCATTACTGACCATCTTCAATTCTAAAAAGGGTCTGCCTGTGCATACAGCAAATAGACTGCGAAGAAGGGGAACAATCATTTTAAATTATAACTTTCAAATGGAGTTCATACCATCTAAAAAAATCTGTCACGCTGACAGACTGTTCAGATTAATTCTGAAACACAGAGAACTTCTTGAAAATACTGTGACTACTTCTCTTCAAACAGAAGAATTTAAAACCGCATTATGCAACACAGTAAGAAAACTCCCTGTAATTCTTGACCAAATAAAAGAGAAGCTCTAAATGATGAATTTATCAAGCAAACCAAAATCAAAATTTATGAAAAGAACAGACGGACTTTAGATATTTTCTCTTTATGCGATGAAGTACTGTTATATAATGAACAAATCATCATTCTCACAATACTACAAAGAAAAATTCTGAAAGTTTTCCACGCCGGCCACCCAGGGATTACAAGGATAAAAAGCCTTATGCACAGTTATATATACTGACCAAACCTGGATAAGGATATCGAAAACATTATAAAATCCTGTAAAGGATGTGCTTTGGCAGCTAAGGCACCTCCAAAATGGACCAACCATTGTCTTGAATTCATATAAATTTTGCAGGCCCACTAGACGGATTCTACTATCTTATAGTAGTAGATAGTTTTTCTAAGTGGCCTGAAATTCTTAAATGTATAAATCCTACTAGAGAAGTGACATTCAATTTCCTCCACAAACTGTTTGCTAGATTTGGCATAGTTGATTGTTTAATGTCAGACAATGGGACACAATTTATGTCTGGTGATTTTAAGGATTTTTGTGAGACTTTCCAGATCAATCATATCATGATAGCTCCATATAACCCAAAGTTCAATATACAGGCTGAGCACATTGTTGACACACTGAAAAGAGCTCTGAAGGAAGCTAGGGCTACACCCACAGAAAAATACCTACAACAGTTCCTTCAGGTGTATGAAATCATGTACAACAACAACACAGCATCATTATCATTACCCCCAGCCAAGGTAATGTTTGCATATAAAATCAGGTCTGTGTTCAACAAGCTACTTCTCAAACAAAGTCTAGATGAACAAACATGGTATTTACAAAATGCTACCAACCCGGAGAGAAAGTTTTTTTTCTGGATGTTTCAGAATAATAAATCTTTCTGGGAAATGGGTACAATTAAGAAAAGAGTAGAAAATATGGTCTATATAATTAAAGGTCCCCAGTTTACTCAAAAGACATTTAAACCAAATCAGGAAACACCTGTCGGACAATGCTGACAGCCATCCTCCTGAAGAGAAAGATGTCATTGAACATTGCTATTTAAGGAGAAAAAGAAAAATGACAGATTTTATCGTCATTAATCCAAAGAAAAAAGTATTAAGACTCCTGCAGAGCTGATACTTAGGAGAGGGGATGCTATGGTAATTTACCCATGTACACATGAACTCTTCCAACTATAAATAAGCAGCAGTTTCTGTTTTGTAGCAGAAGTCTATTCCAGCAGATAGTTCTGACAACCAGATAGTCACACAGGTGACCTTCTCATATCTTATGTTTTGTACTACTGTTCTTTGTTAGTATATTTGTTTAACTCTACCTTTCTTTGTATTTTTATTTCTGGCCCCTAACAAGGCCATAAGAAAAAGTTAAAAATCACAATTCAAAATTATCCCTTATTCACAACCAAGCCACAAAACTGCAGTGATGAGAATTCTCATCATCCATATTTAATGGATTAAGTCATGTTGATTTGCATGTCTAGGATTAATAAAATAAAGCTATAAATTTAAATGGTGTTTTTTTTTAATCCAAACATCAACTCATATTTCATTTTGAAAATAGATTAAGTTCTTAGGTCAACATTTTTTCCAACATTCCACTTAGATGAAAACATGGATTCTTTTGAACTGCTTTTAAAATTTTATACTTCACTGAAATTTTAAAATCATAAATAAAAATATGGTTCTAAAGAAAATGAAATTCAATACACTATAAATGCAAAATATGTTAGAAACAATATACACTGATAAAAAGATGGTTCTGCAAATGAATTTCAACTGAAAGGAAAATTATATTATGTGCTAATTTGGAATATAAACTTCAAATAATATTAAATGGTAAATGATTAAAAACACAAAAAGATTGTAACAAATATTTACTGCACCAAAATTGTTCAGTTCAAAAATGTATTTCATAATTAAGTTATTCCTCTAATATTTGATACAGACACCTGAAAATCTGTTACAAATCCTCAAATTTACAAGACCAAAAATACTGTAATTAGATTTTATTAGAAAAATACAGAAATATAAGAATTCATAGTTTCCCTGAACTCATTACATAATAACAATAAATAATGTTGTGATTTACAAAGAAAATCTTTCCTTTTCATTTCAATGAGGATTACTGACTGGAAAAATTAGCTCATTCTGATGAAGTATTTTAATAATTACGATTAATAAGTCTCTTAATTACTACTATTAAATATCATTTGTTGTCAATTATGCAATTTTTTTAATGATATAATTATAAAACACAATTAAGGAAAATTTCTTCAAATGATTTCAGTAAATATTGGCTGCACATTTTGCCATAGAGTGAGAAGAAACAAGACAAGCAGTTTCCACACATTAAGTAGAATTAGATGATTAATCTGTTTACTCTTGGGTAATCTCGACTATTTAAATAAATTTTTAAATATCATCATTTATTTTAGAATCACAAGAAACCTATTAAAAAAATTAATAAACAAGCAAATGAATAGGGGAGTTTTTCTCTTTATAAAAATAACTTCCTGATGGTAATTGAACATTTTAATAAAATAAGCTGCAGGAAACTTTGTGATTTTGAGGGTGGAATTATTTCAGCTTTTAGCAAAGAAAAAAATATATGCATATATGAAAGTGTGCTTTCCAAACCATTCATCTGGTTGTGGTATGTGATAACCATTTTGTTTGAGTGTATATTTTACTAAATTTGAATTAAACTGGCAGCAGCTATTAAAATTGGCACAATTTAACAATACAGGTTAAACCTGTTTTTATATAAATAGGATAGGAAACAATGAAATATTGGCATGATTAATATAAAGTTGAAATAAAACAATAAAAATGTATTTTTTTAAATGGTTTTTGAAAAAATATAAAAGTCAAAAAAAAAAAATCTGTCAGTGAGAACAAGAAAGAGTCAGACACCCAGATGGAATAAATATATATATATATATATATATATATATATATACATACATACATACATACATACATACACGCACACACAGAAGAGTTATTTTAAACTAACATTCATTCTACACCCACAGAAAAGTATTTTAATTTAACTTTAATTTTCACATGTACTGTGTGTACGTTTTTTTATGTGCATATATATATGCACACATACAGAAAAGTTTTTTTTAAAATTAGCATTCATTTTCACATTGTGTGTGTGTGTGTGTGTGTGTGTGTGTGTGTGTGTGTGCGCATGCGTGTGTGTATATACATATGCACACAGAGTGCAATGGATAAATTGTTGTCTAAATTTTTAAAAAAATGAAAATAACACTGACATCTTATTTTAACAGATATTTTTACTAAAATTACATAATACTTTCTTAAAATACTAAAGAGTAAATTTATTTAATAAAATGGCCTTTGGTTTCAACCACAGCATCTAGGCAACCTTGGAATCTCCTGCATCTCTTTTGGACGCTCACCTTGTTTAATAATCAAGGGGCTACAGACTGGGGAGTTAGGTGGCCAAATGTAAGGGGTGGTGTGACTGAAAAAATTAACTGACAGCCATGACTGGGTTCTCCTGTTTTTGCCAGACATAGAGTCTTCCAGCAGCCTCCCTCTTAACCCAGGGTAGCACTACCTCCTCAAGGAACTTGATGTATGCCTCTGTGTTGAGTCTGAGGGCCAAAGCAAAGATGAATGCAGGCATAATTTCACCATCACTGGTGACCACTCTAAACACTATAATGCTGACTGGATATATCATCCAATTTCTTCTAAATTCTCTATACTGTCCTTAAATTGGCACCCAAATACACTAAAATTATCATATTAGAGCTTCTGGCATGAGTGCCAAACAATACAGCATGGCATTTCCAAATTTCTAACAGAGTGAATAGCCTCATGGTGCACTTTGTCTCACAGATGGTGCCCAACTGACCCTACTATATTGTGCAGTTGAAAAAAATCAAAACCAAACAATGCACATGTAAAATTTTAAATATAAATTAGTCACAATTTACTCATTGCACTATATATATATATATATATATATATATATATATATATAATGTGTGTGTGTGTGTGTGTGTGTGTATATAAACTGAGATAAAAGTTGTTTTAAATTAAATGATTTTCACATTTATTTTAAATTAAATGATTTTCACATTTATTGTGTGTGTGTGTGTATGTGTATATATATATATATATATATATATATATATATATATATATATATATATATATATATATATATATATATATATATATATATATATATATATATATATATATATATAATGCATCAAAAGTAATTTTACAAAAATTTGAGGGCAGGTCCCTCACACTAAACAAGGACAAAAGTCGATATAAATGTATATTCACAAATCTTTCAATTTTGAGCTATTAAGTTTTAAGAAAGTTTACCGTAGATAGTGCTGTGGTGCCACATAGACAAGGTTCTGTTTGGCATTTGTGTACATTTGTGGTTAGCCTGTCTTCAGCATTTAATGTGTGTAGTAGTGAGTTAACTGGGAAGTGTTCCATTTAACAATGGCAGGATATTCCTATCATGAGCAGGAAGATATGATTTTTACATACAGCTACAGAAATGTTAATAGACATGAGGCTGCATATCTATATCAGCTTGCGTTTCCATAACAAAGGCAGCAGAGTCATCCAAATATTGCTACTGTTTATCTTTTATTTGTTGAGACAGGATCTGTGGCACCACATTCTATGGTAATATGTATTTCTGAATTGTATCTGGGATTGTATGCTTAACAGCATCGACCATAAACTTTAAACTTAAAATAACTCAAAAATAACTAAAAAATGAAGGATTTGTGAAGATTTGTTTATAAAGACTTTGTCCTTGTTTTGGTGTGAGGAACCCATCCTCGAAGTTTGTAAAATATTTTTGATACACTCTGTATATACAGGGTGATTGAAAAGTAATCCCCCATTTTAAAACACTTATAATTTATTTAGTAACAATTATTTTTACAAGAAATGGATATGAAAGTAAAGTGTTTAGCATGAGGTTTTATTTAAAATTTGATATGGGCACTAGATTTCACTAACAGCTTCTCAAGCTGCCCATGAATCATATCAACTGATTTCACCAAAGAACTCTTGTGGTATGAAAAAGGATTCCTGGTTGGCCACTTATACAATAAAATAGGGAGTTACTTTTCAATCACCATATATATATAATGTGTAGAAATATGTATGTAGTCTGAAAATGAAAGTTAATGTAAAGAAAATGTATGTATGTTAAGCACATATACTAACATTAGAATAACATTTATTTTAAAGGAATATAAACAGAAAGCTTCATAAAAGAATAGTTTAAAGACAGAACAGTGAAGCTGCATATTACATGCTGTTTTTAAAACAGAAAAAAAAAAACAACTACCTTTCATGTAAATAATAGAATGTATATAAGATGTTTTAAATACTTTAAGTGTATTTGAATTACATCTGAGATCACTTCTTAAAATAAGCTTTTAAAAGACAAACATATTTCTATCCATAAAACTTAAACTAGTTTTGCAAAAGTGGAAAACTGTGAAGATGAATTTTAAAATCATAAACATACAAAAATAATAATAATAATAATAATAATAATAATAATAAGCATTGATAAAAAATAGTATTAAAAACAATAAAACAAAGTCATTTCAGAAAACTTATGCAGTGGAATTTATTTGGTGAATTAGCTTTAATTGCAGATCGAAAGCATCTTTCAAATCATCAAAATATTTGTATATGGTTCTGTCAGGTATAAATTTATCACATTTCATGCCATAATTGGAAACACATTTTCTGTAGTGGTGCAAGAAGGCTATGTCTGTATCAACCCTCAACATTTTATAATGTTCTTCATTTGGTTTGCTAACATGATGAATACCAACTTCAAAGATTTTTTGTGGTTCAACAAGAACTTTGGTCCGCACTTGGCTAAATTTAGCTGAGCGTCCAGTTTGACTCATTGTAAATAATCCAGAAGGATGAGGACGCCCAGTGGAGGGATCAAAGAATGCACTCCAAAATGAAAATCCACAAATATTTTCCGCAGTCAACTTGCTCACAAAATCTGTCAATGTGGTCCCATTGTGAGGAATAATGAATTCATCCAGGTCATTGAAAGCAGTCATTTTCACTAAACTCATTGACCGATATAAACAATCATTGTGTGCAATCAACTGACCATTGTACCATATTCTGTTATCATGTACTTCATTAGGGAGCTTCCATGGAATGATAGTGACCGTGTTTTGCTTCTCATAATATTCAAGAACACGTGTTGCTGCTTCAGACAATCTAAAATTATAAAAGAAAAAGTGCTGTACACCCAACAACTTGGACAGTTCAATATATTCTACTAAATGCTCTTTAGATATGTCTCCGAATAAAGGGGGAATGCAAATTCCATACTCGAAAAGTTTCTCTTCAGGTTGGATC
This sequence comes from Ascarosepion bandense, assembly GCA_037127315.1. Taxonomy (NCBI): domain Eukaryota; kingdom Metazoa; phylum Mollusca; class Cephalopoda; order Sepiida; family Sepiidae; genus Ascarosepion; species Ascarosepion bandense. The sequence continues at coordinate 393,075 of JBBBDQ010000304.1, forward strand.
CGAGTGATTGGGATAAAAAGGTTTTCATCTGTGATTGGTTTGTTCTGCAAAGAAATGGTCACGAAACATGCATTTTGCTGTCCATGTTTTGAAGATGGCAGAGGACAGGACATAATATAACCACCAAAATGTTTGTTATGGTTTTCACACATCTGATACACAATGACATCAGTCCAACGACTGCCTGAAAAATGGCAAAAGAAACGAAGTTTATGTTTGCGTTGTGCAATAATGGCCATGACTCGGACAAATTTTCCTATATGTCGGTCATCCAAATAAGCCGAATAAATGAATATACCATCAGAAATTCGGTGGAATGTATTATTGGCAACATTGTAAGCCGATAGGTAACAATTCCTGTCCAAAGGTAGACTTGTGGTGATAGCATTTTTATTATAGTTGACACTGGGTGAGTGAAATTGTGGCTGTATTGGTTTGATTGTGATGTTAGCAGGATGAACTTTGACATTGCTCTCACGAGACAGCAAGAGGGACTTTTCAATGATACTTTTAGAGTGGTTCTTCTGATGAAAATATACAACACCACTTGAGCTTTTCTTTCTGAAAATGCTGTTTTTAAATCTATTGTCCAACTGCTGTTCAAATTCAAGCCGGCCATGAAATAAGAAGACCAGTGATAAATAAACAAGACAGGAAATGATGATTAATTTGCGATTTACAGATCGCAGCCTCTGTAACAAGTTGAAAGGCATGATATGGCTGGGGTAATAATGCTTAAATTGAACTGTGAAACAATACGTTTGTGGCGATGGAGATTAGGAATGGTGCAAATAAATGATTGGTGTGGGAATGGCTGTGGTGATTGTGGTAGGGGTGGTGATGCATAAAAATTCTTAAGTAAAAAACTGGCATTAACAGATATACAATTTCATCAGTCTGTCTTGACGTGGCACTCTATTTTAGAAAAATAATCAATTTCTAATAAATATAAAACTGAGATCAATTAGAATTCATTTCAATTAATGAATATCGATTCATATGTATCACGATTGACTCCAAAAGTCAATGATGCCAGTTGACTTGCTTAAGATTATTTGAAATAGAATTAAATATTTCAAGTGCAATTAGATCTAACATTATCTTCTGATAATGATGTCTGTTTACATAGTGATCATGTGGATAAAGGTGTCTCCCCCACAAGGTAATGAGACACACCAGTGAGGGGGAGAGTTATAAGCAGAAGACAGATAAGATAGACGTCTCATTCAAGGCTGGCCAGTCATCTGTGACAATACAATAAAAAGATTTTGTACATAGGCAGGAAAGACAGAGAAAACAAAGGCATGAAACAAAATAACATGGAAGATGACCTGTTTTGGACAGATTAAAAATATCCAAATCTCAATTCAATTAAGCCCGCTTGCATTTGCTTTTCAGTGTTTATACTTTCAGTATCTCAAAACAGATACATGTGGATTAGAACCAAGTTCATTTATAAAGAAGCCTCTGCTGACAGGCGGGCTGTATAGATCTTCTCATCTGTGGCTGATTGTAGTAAAGAAGTTCCACTCCTCCACAATGCAGTTTGTGTGACTACCTGTTCCACAGTCGCACATGTAAATTTCTAGAATGAAGAAAAGAAAAACTGAATTAGACTAAAATATAGTGATTTAACAAAAAATATGGAAAGACAGTGGTAACCATTGCTTAGAGACAGAAAATTGTCAAAATTGTATGATAATTTTTCTCGTGAATTTAATTAACTAATGCCATAACGAGAAGCTTCGACAAGGAGTTAGAACATGACAACAACACTCTGTAGGTATGATAAATTCGTTTTTCTCATAGTTCATTTTTTTTCATTTATACGGCTAAATTTGATAAGTGACAAATACGAACAAAATATTAAGAAATTAGATTCAAACCACCTCACCTCGATTTACAAGACTGTACACATCTCTTTTCCTTCGCCTTCTCTTCATATCTGTCAATACAGGTTTTTACAATGTTCACTTCCTTGTCGGTTGATGAAGCAACTACAGCAGGACTCTCATAGTACAACTGTGTTAGTTATCACAGACACTGGCTACTGCACACAAATTGTGGTGTTTTACAGCACCTTTGTTGCATTACTAGAGCAATTGTATGTTATTGAAGTGAAATGTATAATAGCAGCAGACACTTGAGTGGACCTCTACCTCACTAGTAGTAGTAATAGTAGTGGTGGTAGTGGTGATATACTGGTAGCAGTAGCAGTAGTATTTGCATTACTGGATGGGGGAAAAGCTTCTGAGCAGTAAGGCAAAGGTAGGGCATACACTCTATAGTAACAATGTATTAGCAGCAGCAGCAGAAGAAAAGAATCCGAACAAAATGCTAATACACTGAGTGCTATGGCTATGTGCTCATATTAAGTGGTTACCACTGTCTTAAAAAATAGATTTGATGACTTGAGAGAAAAGTGACAGATCAATAAGATCTATATATCAATATTATACAGCAATGATAAAGAGTGAAAAAAGAAAGAATTTATTTAAGGGTGGGGATAAGGAGGGTGAAATTAATTGTCATTTGAAAAAAAAATTTTTAAAGCAAGATGTAAAAAAAAAAAAAATTAACCAAAAAATATGGCATAACTTGAAAAATAAAAGAAGTGTTTTTTTTATATAGTAAGAAATGATTGCTGTTCTCGTAAGAGAGAAATTTATTTTCTGTTCATAAAGCAAATCTTAATTACTACAGATGACAATATTGAAAATAACATTTAAAAATCAGCTCTTCTAGAAATCTAATTATTACTTCTTATTTATCATCAAACAACACTAAATAAACAGTAAAATACAGAGTAATATTTCTAGACTCATTCACACTATAGGTATACTAGCATAGTCAGTTAAGTGCCATACGTGATACACGCTTGGGCGATCATGTCTCTTTCGAGACATGACTGACTGGGCAGAAGACTATCCTGCAGTAGGTTGCCATTGCTTTCTGCGGTAGACTGGTTGCCAGCCAAGGCTATAGAACCCAATCTGTCCTGTTATTTAACCCATAACTGGAAGGAATAGTCGGATTAATACCTTTCCCAAGGGTATTTGCACGTAAGTAAATGCAATGAATTCAGCTGGAATTCAAACTCGGCTCCCCGATTTCTCGTTCCGAGCCAATATCCAATGCACCACAATGCACATAGTAGCTAACAAAAAATTAGGATTACTAATAGATGGAGAAACACTTTCTAGGAAGATCACATTATCTGTGTGCCCTGCCTAGGATCTAAATGTTACTCTGTGAAAAGTACTATATACAATATGTGAGACACACACACTTTTAAGAAAATAGATATATTTTGAATGCAGCACTTTTATTACTTCAGATGTCATTATAGAGAACATTCATATTTGAAATAAATGCCCTATTTTTATTTTAAACAATGCGTTTAATTATACTGATCTATCTGGACATTTGAGAAATTGAATGAACCCACACCCCTCTTTGTAGGGAAATCACCATTTGATCCGGCATCCTTTACTGCTCAGCCACAAAGAATGTCACAATTACACAAAACTTTATTTCCTCTTTTGAAGGAAAGCACATCCTCTTCACTGAGATTATTTTTCTCAAAAGAACATATATATGTATATATGTGATTTGATTTTTGATTTTGATGAAGTAGCTTGTATTTTTACAACTGCCAAAATAAATTCTGAATTTATATGTTGAGTTTTCTTCTCTTTATATCATAAAGCTCTGGATAATATCCATTGAGATCTCTATTTTAATCTATTTCATATTAGATAAATTTTTAGGATTATCCCCTCCATTTTTACGGGTTTGTCATTATCTCATATATATATATATATATATATATATATATATATATATCCATAAAATTTTATGAATGTTCTTTCTATTATTGCACATTAATAGTCAACTCATTCAGTAAATTAACATCTGTATCAGATTAAGTTTTTCGGGCTTTAATTTAAACAAATCATCCATGAGTTCTTAACAAAACAACTTTATTCCTCCCCATTTTATTCAGTTACTCATCTTCAGAAAGACAGTTTGTTTTTTTCTTTCATATTATTCATAATGCAATAAATCTGAAATATCTTTCCAATTCATCATGTTCAAAAAAAAAAAGAAACATATCTCCTTAAGTTTATTGTGCCATCAAAATGTCAAAAAAAGCAAAGAAAAAAAAAGAAGATTTTCTTTAAGAGATGCAGAAACATAAGATGCTTTCTACATGACAAATATTGAAACAATTCTAGCAATGTATGCATTGTGAACTTATTCATCAACTTGTAATGCAAATACAAATCAGTTGAATAATAAGGTGAAAGAAGTTAGAATCTTTAACATTTATATAAATTAACAGAAATAAGATATAAAGTTAATTTCTAAATGTAATAATAATACCTAAGAGAAGAGAACAATTTAAGAAAAGAAAAATCAATGTTTTACAATGTTAAACAGTATTTCAACAGCATGTTTGTCTTCAAGTTATATATTTTTTTTAATTTCCAAGTATAAATCCATCAAAATTATGTCTTTGTATAATAAGATTTATACTAAGTTGTTTGATTAATTCCTCTGAGTAACTAATCAATTATTATAAGACAAGCAATGTTTGTACAAAGACAACTGCCTTATTGCAAGTTAAGATCATCTATTTGCAAGCTAAAAAGAAGAAATGTTTTTAACCTTATTTTTCAATGAAAAAGAGAAACAGAAAATAGAGAAAATTGTCTTTTCTGTTAAATGAACAAAATATTCCCAAAGTTAGAAAGACATTAAACAAAAATGAAACCTGAACACAAATTATTGTTTATCAATCTCCAATATAATCTTATATATAATACTTATTCTCTGTTCTGTCTTAAGATGCATAACCTTTTTGTCTTTGTTTCATATGACCCATCCCACTTTCTTATGCATGAAATGTGAGAAACAATTAGCTTGCAGTTTGTGCAAAGAACTATCTTATCAAGAACATTTTGGAAGACACTGTAAACTTTGGCTATTTTTGAACATTTGAAAATGAGTTTCTACCATAAATAATACCCACCAACCATATACACAAGGTGACTCATTCAAGAGAAATGAATTAATATTGCACATTATTCTAGCCAAGAAAAGGACTGTCAAGAACTTGAACCCCAATACAGAGTGTCTAATACAAAGCCCTTATTTTGGCTCTTAATTCTGAGAAAATGATTCTCATTTTGAATAAATAAATTTGGTGCAACTTAATTACACTGACATGAGAATTTGTCCGTTAATCCTTTCCAAGAAGAAATGATTAGTTTAATATATTAAAGTGATAATTGAACCAATCAATTAACACCTCTCAGCAAACAATTAAGCATAAAAATCTTTTTTGTTATCTGGTATTAACCTCATTACTGCAATATCTGAACAATTGTGACATTATTTAGTACATTTTTATATAGCTTTTCTAAAATACTCAATATTATGAATTCACTTGAAATGATTTATGCTTCAAAATTTGCAATAACTGTTCAATATTCATGTGATATTTAAATATAATGGCTAGTTCAAAATTGCATACATAATATTTTATCCTGTTTAGGCTTGTTTAACAGATAATCATTGTTTTTATAACAACTTTATAAACAGGATTCACTTTTAATTCACCATTAGTATCATGGATACCTGGCAAGTCCCACAAATTATTTTCTATAATTTTCATCAAGTGACCAATCAATGTTTTTGTGATTAGTCCAGTAACTTTTTGTTGTTTTTTTTTTGTGGGTTAGCGGGTGGTCTTACAGAAGACCAGAAAGAATGCTCAAGACAATATTAAGAAAATAAAGAATTGAATAACGTATCTTTTTATTTTACTAAATGTGGTGTTTGAAAAACTACAATACTAATACTGTGACAATTTACTAACAGAAGGTTAATGCCTTGAAAACAGGGCTACCTACATTTTTTCATAGTAAGCTTTTCAGTTGTTAAATGATTTCAATGATAGGAATATCATAGAATAAAATGTAAGTTTCCAAAAACTAAAATTGAATTAAAATATGCAACAATATAAACAATATCATCAATTTTCTTAAATTCAGTTATTAAATAAAATACAATGTGCACAAGTATGTGTTTATTCTGTTTCTTGGAGTTAACAATTCTACTGACTCTGGGAATAAGAAACCTTTTCACGTAAAATAACAGATTTCACTGGATGGATACATGGATGGACCTACTCATGCATGTTTGTATTTAGGGATTATTTTCATAATTCTGGCAAGGTCATTGCATTGAAATCTTGTTCAATCCAAGATTTAGTTATACACTATTATCTTTACTCAAAAATAAATGTTAAGGATCAAATTAAATGAAAAAGGATATTACATTCTCATCATAATGTAAAGTTTAAAACAAAAAATAATTGATGATTTTTTTCACTAAATCCATAACACTTCTGACAATATACCTGATCATCTGATTGAATCATTGAATATTGGTTTAAGAGTAAGTGAAATCAATAAGATATAAATTAGTTCAGAAATTAATGGGGGCAAGTTCACTTGCTGAAGATTGGGAAGGTAAAAAGTAATAAAGAAATAAGTTGTACCAATATCTGTCAAAGTTGTGTAGTTTATCCAATACATACAGTTATGACAATGAACTGTAAGTTTAACATCATACATTATAGTCACAACCAATAATATGAAAAACAGATTTACAGCCAAAAAACAGTTTTAAAAGGCCAAAAAAATATCAATAAAAATGAGAGTCATTTTTTTTGTTGTGGGCAATGTTTTTCCCTAATATTATGGGTTGCATTGGGATGCCTGGTTTACTTAAAATGTTATTTTCTGTTTATAGTTACAGCATCTAAAATTATTCAATCTGCATTTAAATTGCTATCATACTGGAAAAGACCATTTAGGCTTGCAAAGTTTTGACAATAACAAATCCTCTTGTAACTTAATTCAAACAATAGAAAAAAAGTAAACAGTCTGTGCTTAAATTGTCATTTGTTTTATAAGCATGAGTCAGTCAGTTAAGTGCCATATGTAATACATGCTTTGGGCGATCATGTCTCAAAAGAAACATGGCTGACTGGGCTAAAGATTATCCCATAGTAGGTTGCCATTGCTTTCTGCGGCAGACTGGTTGCTAGCCAAGGCTACAGAACCCCATCTATCCTGTTATTTAATCCATAACTGGAAGAAAGAGATGGATTAATACCTTTCCTAAGGGTATTTGTGCATAATTAGATGCAAGGAATTCAACTGGAATTTGAACTCAGCACTCAGATCTCTTGTTCCGAGTCAATATCCACTGCACCACAACGCACATGAGCATAAGTGAAGAAAAAGATTTTGCAAAAGGAAAGTAAGTATAAAAAGTGATTTTATTATTATTTATTTAAACAGTTTATTCGTATTTTTTATTTTTTTTAATGTTATAAATATTCTTGATAATGCTTCATAATCAATATTCTTCATATAAAATAAGATAATTCTTTATTTTCAATTGCTTCAGTTACAAAGTTCTTTTGTGATATATAAATAAAACTGTTGAATACCAAGAAATAGATGAATTGAAAATTATACTAATTTTATGTAGAGAATTTCAATGGTTTCTATTGATACAAAATGACTTGTTATTGTTTGGTAAATTGGAAACATCTTGCAGGTTTCTAAGAAAATTGTCTGTGATAAGTGGAATCACATTTCAATATAATTTATAATCAATTGCACTGATGATAAAAACTTTAAGTCATATGTTTGTACATTTGGAAATATTCTCCTGACCTTGCATGAATTATCTATGTTCATCAGCTGAAGTTCTATGTACTATTATTGTTCAATTATCTGTGCTATGTGTAGTTCTCACGATGAAACCCATTGAATGAAAAATAATAATAATGTAGTCTCTTGGATATAGTGTTCTACTGTCAGTATATTCATATGTAAGTCTCAGTGGTACCCCCACTTTCAGTTGTGTCATTTTCTTTTTCTTAGAAAATGTTATACTTTATTGTGGTAGGGTTGAGTTGTAGTTTTTTAAGAACATCAAGTAAAATAAATAATATTAAAGTTGCAATAACTAAGAAATTGAAATAATAATAAAATTATTTTATAAAAAAAAGTTTTCATAAATATTTTTCTTAAGATAAAAGATTTTATTGATGTGAGTACAAGGTGTGAGTTACATTACTTAATTGGTTTCACCTGGAAAGATCAATATTGTAATAGATTTTGCAACAAGAGAATCAATTACTATTGGGGAGAGAAAGGAATGTGTAAAATCACACACCCATCAAGCATAACTTTTTTTTTAACAGTTTGGCAATATTTGCATATATATTTTTTTCTATAAAGGAAATAATTTATTTAGCAGAAAAGAAGTAAAGTGAGCAAATTGATAAGTAGAGAAAAAAGTGGCAAGGAAAAAGTTTTCTATTGCTCTGAGGGAGAATACTTAAAATGAATTATTTTTATTTTATTTGCATTTTAAGATTTCCACTTAAATGAGTGAATTAAAAAAAACATTTAGTACATCCTTATGGTCTAAAAGTATATTTCGTAATAGAAAGTACTAATTATTTACTCAAGCTTTGATTAGAAATGTATATAAAATTACTGATTTTATAGAAATATGAAATAGGTAACAAAGTTGGAAAGCTTTTAATAGATTTAAATTGTAAAGTTTCCATGGAAATAAAACCTGAGTTAAAATTAAAGTAGTTTTTGTTGTATTAATCCATTGTTGAGCAAAAAAAAAACAAACTAGTTTATTATTTCCATGAAACATTGATATGCTGACAATGACAAAAAAATCTTTTCTTCTCTTTTCACTCACCTTTTCATTGATTTCTTTTAAAAACTTTTTTTGGCTGTAAACCTGTTCTTAGTTGCAACTCCACCTTTAATGCATGATGTTAAACTTACAGTTCATTGTCATAACTGTATGTATTGGATAAACTACACAACTTTGACAGATATTGGTACAACTTATTTCTTTATTACTTTTTACCTTCCCAATCTTCAGCAAGTGAACTTGCCCCCATTAATTTCTGAACTAATTTATATCTTATTGATTTCACTTACTCTTAAACCAATATTCAATGACTCAATCAGATGATCAGGTATATTGTCAGAAGTGTTATGGATTTAGTGAAAAAAATCATCAATTATTTTTTGTTTTAAACTTTACATTATGATGAGAATGTAATATCCTTTTTCATTTAATTTGATCCTTAACATTTATTTTTGAGTAAAGATAATAGTGTATAACTAAATCTTGGATTGAACAAGATTTCAATGCAATGACCTTGCCAGAATTATGAAAATAATCCCTAAATACAAACATGCATGAGTAGGTCCATCCATGTATCCATCCAGTGAAATCTGTTATTTTACGTGAAAAGGTTTCTTATTCCTAGAGTCAGTAGAATTGTTAACTCCAAGAAACAGAATAAACACATACTTGTGCACATTGTATTTTATTTAATAACTGAATTTAAGAAAATTGATGATATTGTTTATATTGTTGCATATTTTAATTCAATTTTAGTTTTTGGAAACTTACATTTTATTCTATGATATTCCTATCATTGAAATCATTTAACAACTGAAAAGCTTACTATGAAAAAATGTAGGTAGCCCTGTTTTCAAGGCATTAACCTTCTGTTAGTAAATTGTCACAGTATTAGTATTGTAGTTTTTCAAACACCACATTTAGTAAAATAAAAAGATACGTTATTCAGTTCTTTATTTTCTTAATATTGTCTTGAGTATTCTTTCTGGTCTTTTGTAAGACCACCCGCTAACCCACAAAAAAAAAAAACAACAACAAGTTACTGGACTAATCACAAAAACATTGATTGGTCACTTGATGAAAATTATAGAAAATAATTTGTGGGACTTGCCAGGTATCCATGATACTAATGGTGAATTAAAAGTGAATCCTGTTTATAAAGTTGTTATAAAAACAATGATTATCTGTTAAACAAGCCTAAACAGGATAAAATATTGTGTATGCAATTTTGAACTAGCCATTATATTTAAATATTACATGAATATTGAACAGCGATTGCTAATTCTGAAGCATAAATCATTTCAAGTGAATTCATAATATTGAGTATTTTAGAAAAGCATATAAACATGTACTAAATAATGTCACAATTGTTCAAATCTTGCATGCCATTTCCCAATTGCTGGCAGGAGTGAATTGTGCTGTTTTTTTCACAGATGGTGCCCAACTGACCCTACTTAACTTTACAACTGACAAAATCAAAAACAAAATGCACAAAATTAAAAATATAAAAAAGGAAAAATTTATCAATTACACCATATATATATATATATATATATATATATATATATATATATATTGTAATAGCTCTAGTTCTGTAAAATTAAAAATAAACATTATGCAAAAGTAAATTTTTTATTGTTCTTTCTTCACGTTATTATTATATATATGTATACACACAGACACACACACACATGTACACATCATAGCGTTTTTTATGTATACTTGTGTGTGTGTGTGTGTATATATATATATATATATATATGCCTGTTCAGAAATAGACATGTATATATGCCTCCTCATATATAGCTACACCCCCTTCAATATAAATTGGAGAACCTAGTCATAGCTGTCAGGCAATTTTTTGCAACCACATCACATCTTACATCTAGCCACCTAACTTCTCAGACTGCAAACCCACTTGATTATTTTGTCTGAAACAGTTGCACGAGAGACAAAATTTCTTGTACCACCAAAGATGAACTGGAGGCAAAGATTATGGCAGCATTCACTAAATCAAGGATACCATCCAAAAGAGATGCTTTGGTTGAAGCCAATGTTGATTTTATTTTTATTTTATAAATCTACTCTTAATTATTTCAAGATATTTTTGTGTAATTTTGGTAAATATATTTCTTAAAATAATTTATCCATTTCAACCTTTACATATGAGAGTACATATGTGTACAAATATACAAAAATAAAAAAAATGGCTCTAATATATGTATATACCTAGTTGTGTGTGTGTTTGTAAAATGAAAGGAACACATTCTAGTTTTGGTGAATTGATTTAGAAGTCAACAATATCAAATGCCTGATATAGATACACCTAAAATAAACAGGTGGACAGATGATCTTTTGAGTCTGGACATTGGAGGTGATAAGGTAATTTGATTCATAGTTCCCACTTATCCTCTGAGATCCCAAGTAAACTTTTTGAAACATCTTTCTTAATGTACACTGAACTATTTGCAATAACTGTATTACACAAGGAAGTTAAAATCTTTTTTCATAACATTACTACTTGCATAAATAACAAAAGCTTTTTGTTACGCCTGACAGTAACTTATAATTCTCACAGAAAATAAAAATTAAAATAAAATATACATTTATCTGTTCAAATTCAAACTTAGGCAACATCATATATTTATGAAAAATATACATTTTAAAAAAAATTAAAACTTGTTAGATACCAACATCTTCCAAGTATTAAACATTTTCATTAAATGAATAAAATATTATCTTAAAGAACTAGCAAGACTTAATAAGTCTAAAATTCATTAAAAAATGTTATTTTTTAAAAATATATTTCTAGATTTAACTTGACTTCTAAATTTAGTCTACTGTAACTGGTTTGTCATAAAGAGAGGTTGCTTTTGTCCCATTGTGTGTATGTTTATACAAACACACAATGTCTGAGAAAATCCACAATATCCACTCATAAAAGTTCTTTATAAAAGTAAAACTTCTATCCAGAAACACTTCTTAGATATTTACAATATATTGAAAAGTAATACTAAATTAATTTACCTGTTCTCAATTCCTATAAGCACATACCTATAACAAAGCTGTAAGAATATACATGACCTGGATTTACTAATTTATTTTAGTGAGTTTTAATCTAATAAGGAACACTATATACACACACACATATATATATATATATATATATATATATATATATATAAAAGCCTTAATAAGTAAATTTATCCATTTTGTTAGAAACATATGCTAGATGATCATTTAAAGGCTTATTCAGTAAAAGAAATACTAAATGTAGAAAACATGTTTCAGTATGACATGCAAAATAAATACTCACAAAATAGCATTATTTAGTAAATTATATGGACCTGAACTTCTTTGTGATAGCAATGTCCATTTTCTTATATATCCAAGTAGCTCTTTAAACATTTTCCAGTAAATTGCCTGCATACGGACAGGAAATGAGTTCAGCAGATAAACACAAATAGAAAGGGTGTAATACAAGGATGTGTCTTCTCACCAGATCTATTCTGGCTATAGAGCAAGACAATTCTGAGAGAAGTGGAAGTCCTGCCATGATTTGTCATTAGCAGCCACAATCTGAACAATATAAGAGACACAGATGATACAGTGCTAATAGCAGACACAGAAAGGAAATAACAAGACATCCTACAGAAGGTAGCTAAAGAAAGTGAAAAAGGAATAAACATGAATTGCAAGAAAACTAAGTGCATGGTGATCAGTCAAAAGAGGAGCTCAAAATGCCAACTATAGGTCAAGGAAACTAAAATCAACCAGATTCAGAAATTTAGATTTTTTTTTTTATAAGCGTTTCACCCCAAGCAAGGCATGTCACCGCCACTACTGCGCAGGGGGCTATGTAGAGTCGAGAAAGGATGATTAAATATAGGAAATGTCAGAGGGTGGGTGATAGGCGGGTAAGGATACCGAGAATGAGGGTTGGGTAGATGAGAGTGTTGTGAGAATAGTTGGGAGTTAGTGTGATAGGAGGTGTCTTTTGACCCTACATTTAAACACCTGGAGATTGTAACTGTCGGGAAAGCAGACTTGTGGAAGGGAGTTCCACAGGCGGGAAGCGCAAGAAAAGAAGCTGTTGGAGTAGAATTTACGGTTACATCTTATTTGTTTAACTGTAAAAGGGTGAGACCTAGTTGCTAATCTAGTATCTCGTGTAAATTCGTGCTTAGGCGGCACCAGTGATCTAAGCTCATCGGAGCAGAAGCCATGAAAGTACTTGTAGAAGAGGCACAGGGAAGCCACATCACGCTGGTGAGAGAGCGGCTGCAGCCGGTCTGCCAAGTCAGTATCAACCACGTTACAGATCCTCCTTTGTATTTTGTCAAGAAGCCCAAGGAGAGCAGCAGGGGCACCCGACCAGATATGGCAGCAATATTCAATACACGGGCGGATGGTAGATTTGTATATGTGAAGAATAGATTCAGGTGGGAAAAACTTCCGGGCCCTGCACAGGGAGCCGACTTTCATAGCAGCAGATTTGGCAATGGATTCAATATAGTCATTCCATTTGAGGTCCGCCGAAAGTGTAAGGCTAAGGAGGCGTAGTATTAGATACCTTGAAAGTGTTCTAACGGAGGATAGAAAGTGCAACACTGAGATTCAAAGGTATATTTGACATGGCCAAGGATACAGTTCAAAAGTTGAGTAGAGTATTGAGAGACAGGATTATTTTGTTGGAAACAAAGAAAACAGTACTAGACTGTTATGTGATATCAGTCCTCCTATATGGCAGCAAATGCTGGACAAGCTTATCAAAGATGAAGGAAAGACTTGAAGCAACAGAAATGTGGTTCTACAGAAGAATATTAAGAATACCAGGGACTGAACATGTGAGCAGTGACAAGGTTTTGGAGAGAATGGAAACAAAAAGGAAACTTAACATCAAAAAAAGACAGCTAAAGTTTCTGGGACATGTAATGAGGAAGGAGGGCTTGGAGAACCTGATACTCACAAGACAGGAATACATGACATACTTGATGGGCTTTGATTAAATGGATGGTAGAGCAGGGTTTGGTAGGGGTATTAACAGAAAGGTTGTTAAGAACTACGATTGATAGGGGGATGTGGAAGGCTATGAACCTACTGTCAACATTTTCTGTTATCTCTGATCAAAATTAAGCATTAACTTTTCAAAATAAATTTTAAATAGAATTTATATTTTGTGGTAGAGGCCATTTTAAAATGTTTTAGGAGCTGTCTAGAATTATGAGAAAAGGGTTGTTATCAAGAAACTATTGTTTGTTTTATTTTATCAATCATATTTTAGAGAAATGCTAAAACTTATATACCCTACAGTGGATGTTGTACAGAAGCTAGCAGCATGTACACAAGATGCTCACCAAAACTTTAAGGCTCACAAATCAAACTTCAATCATATATAATAGTAATATTGAGGAATGATTTTTCCATCTTTATGATAAATGAGGGGCTAATCATTGAAAAATTTAAGTTGTATAGTAAATATTTGAAGGAATCTTCATTTTATTTATTTATTTTTTTTAAGAATGCCCTAGGAATTTTTACACGCACTAATAATCTATTTTGTTAATATCTTTGAAAAATAAAGTAATTTATATTACAAATAGAAATATTGATCTCTAGGTACTAACATAGAGAAAGAAAAAAAAAGAGTTTATTTTACAGGGGTTATCAGTTATGGATGAATTGCTTATTTTACAATGTTTGTTCCCACCACAGATAAGCATTTGGTTTGGATGTCTATTGACCTTGTGCAATTTTTTTTTTTTTTTTTTTAATCATATCACCCCGAGCAAGGCGGTAACGCCACTGAAGCGCAGGGGGCTACATAGGAATGAAAAGATTGGAAAAGAGAAAACCGGAGACCACATCCTAAACAAGGAACAAGGGATGAGCCTCTTCACCTGTTCAATAGACGTGGGTGGAGTGTGAACCGGGCGATAGTTTAGTCTATCTACTCCAATTGAAAAAAAAAAGAAAAGAGTGAAAAGATTGAAAAAGAGAAAGATTAAAAGAAAATGTACAAAGTGTTGATGAATACAAAATAAATCTTTATATAACACAATATAATAATACATAAAGGATAAGGTAATTGCTGAATTTTCAAGGGTAAAAGTCCTGATGCAAAGAAAGAAAGAGTGAGAGAAAAAACCTGGGAGGAAGTAAATATATATGTATGTGTGAATATATCCAAATGAATTCACATGGTGAAGGAATGTATGTTTGTTTTCAATGTATTAAGAATGGTTTAGCTGTATAAGGTCACCAATTAGTTGTGTAAATGTCTGGGCATGTTATGATGATTGCAGTATTGGAAAATGGACAAAATTAATTTATCAACTCTAATTTTGGTTGATTTTTCTATTTTATATACACATCTATAGATCTGTATTAAAACAGTTGCTTATTTCTAATGTCTGTTTCTGGCCTTATATCCTAGTTGTGAAAATCTGATTAACTATATATTTTTAGAAATGGGGAAATTTTGGTCTCTTTGTTATTATTTATTATTTTTCTTACATCCTGGCTGTTAAAGCTTTCTGATTTGTTGATTGAAATATGACTTTGCATACTTGATGATTTCTATTATCCATCAATTTTTAAAGATGGTGAAATGTTAGTCTTATTTATTTCAGCACAATTTCTCAATGCTTTACAACCAACATTGTTTACATGGCTCTTAAACATAAGATATACAAAAATGTATATATGTGGATATGCAAATTTCTGCAAGCTTTTCTTTATAAATATTTGCAAAAAAAGTAGTTGTTTTTTTTCTCTAAGCATTATGCTAAAATCAATCAGCTGAGGTTATTTTTTTTTTAATCATATCACCCCAAGCAAGGCGATAACGCCACTGATGTGCAGGGGGCTACATACATAAGAGTAAGAAGATTAGAAAAGAGCCTCTTCACCTGTTCAATAGATGTGGGTGGAGTGTGAACTGGGTGATAGTTTAATCTATCTACTCCAATTGAAAGAAAAAAACAAAAAACAATGTGAGAAGATTAGAAAAGAGAAAACCGGAAATCGCATCCTAAACAGGAAACAAGGGATGAGCCTCTTCACCTGTTCAATAGATGTGGAAGAAAGTTTTAATTGTAAGCCAAATGATTAAATTTACTATTTCCAGTAAGCAAAATACTCTTGTGTATTTCAAACAAAAATTATATTGATTGAAATATAAAATTGATTATATTTTTTAATCTTCCAATTTTTGAGCCATTTTTAAGTAATAAACACATTTGCAAACAAAAGTTAATTCTCGGGTTTAAAAATCTTGCCAAAATAAAATATACATCTGTGACACATCTTTAGAAAATTAGCAAATTTAATGTTAAATTAATCTGATTTACACAAGCATTACTTATTTATAGCATGAAATTTAGACTGAAACTATTTCTTAAACACAGTTAAACCTTTCCACCATAATTGAAATGTGTTGACAAATTAACAGATGAGATAAATGTATGGCAATCACAAGTGACATAATTTTACAAATTTTTTCCTTGTAAGATGAAGAAACCCTGAAACACATGACCTTTTAATGTACACATAGAAATTAACATACCCCTACCCACCAAAATTTTTAAAATATGAAGGCATGATTATTTGCATTAAACTTTTTCCTTTTCGATTAGTAAATGTAATCATCAATTAATAAATTTATAAACTAACCACAATAAATCTTTGAAGTATTTTTAAAATATTTCTGAAACTTCATAAATTGGGTACCTCCATCCATTTGCTGAAAAAACTGGATAGCATGATGTTAAAAGGGCTCAAAATTAATAAAAACAAAGTTTCATTATCAAGATGTTTATGCTATTATTAAGAGAAAAGATCAAATGTTGCTGTTATCTTTAAAAAAACTTTAATTGAAATATTATACAAGTCAATTTTTGTTGTTGAAAGACAATTTAAACATTCTTGCAAAAATCAAGCAATTACCTGATTTCAACCAAACTTCCAGGACCCATTCACAAATGAATGAAATTATCTATGCAATTATTATTTTTAGGAAATCTTAGTAAAAATATTTTCTTCTTTACATCTGTTACCCCCTCCACTCCAACTAAATGCATAAAACTTCTAGAAATACATTATCTGTAACATTTTTTTTATTAGTTAAATGCAAGACTCATTGGGAAAAGCAAATCATGTAATTTTTTTTTTTTTTTTTAAATTACAAGACCATTTTTCAAAAAATCTGCTCCGAACAGTAAAACTGAAAATGCATTGAAAACTATGTGATTTTTAATGTAGATAAACTTCTAATTGATTTTATAAATACAATTTTAGGATATATTAAGAAAAAAAATTTCCATGTATAATGAATTTTTATAAGAATTGTTTTCAATTTTTTTTCCTTTGCTAATTAAAGTTTCAAATATCTTTTAAATTTCTTTCAGTTACTCAGTGTCTTCGATGATTAATTTATCAAATAAAAACTTTATTTACAAATTGAAAATTTAAAAGCTTAATACAAATCATTTAGGATTAAGATGTTTAAAATAATTTCTAAATTTTTTTTAATGCTAAACTGCATATTTTCTTTTACAATGGAAACTTAGAGATTTATCATTAAAAGGTCACATGTTTCAAGGGTTGTTCCACTTATGTTAAATTAGATTATGTTAATTTTTGGTCAGCATACTTCCAGATTGATTGATAACAGGTGCTGTCTTCACCTCTTTGAAAGGTCAACAAGACCTTTCTGATTAAGAAATACTTTATATTCTAAATTCTATACTCTGAACAAGTAATATTTGTTTCAAATCAGATTAATTTAACTTTAAAGTTGATAATTTTCCAAAAATAACAAGTGAGAGATGTACATTTTATTTTTAGAAGATTTTTAAATCTGAGAATTAACTTTTGTTTACAAATGTGTCAATACCTAAAAAAAAAATGTCCAAAAAATTAAAAAATACCAAAATTTTAGATTCCAATGAATATAATTATTGTTTGAAATACACCAGAGTATTTCATTTAGTGAAAAGAGTCGATTTAATCATTTAGCTTTCAATTAAGTTTCAAGAAAATGTTTATTTGTAAAAATTCAATTTAAAACTTAGGTATCAAAAATGGAGTGGAGGTACCTATAAAACAAAAACAGTTCTTTTAAAATGTCATTACTAATTGAAAAAAAATTTTTTTTTTCAGACTATAATGTCCTTAATTTATATTATTTATTAAAGGAATTAAAAGCTTATCAAATTAAATAATGCCATAGTTATATTGCATTTTCATTTTACCATTCGGAACAGATTTTCAGAAATAAAGGCAAAATGTTAAAAAAACAAATAACTGATTCACATTCCCTAATGAGTCCTGCATTTAACTAAAACCAATTTTTGCAACAAAATTTTTTAAAATTACATGAATTTACGTGAAGGTGGAGTAACAGATGAAAAAAATAAGTTGAAAGATTTTTTTTTGCCAATATTTAAAAAAAATAATTTCATTCATTTGTGAATAAACCCTAATAGTCTAACTAAATCCAGCAATTATTTGATTTTTGCAAGAATTTACAAATTAATGTGATTGTCACTAGAAAAAAAAAACTGAGTTCTGTAATACTATGTTTTTCATTGTAAACTCTCGTAATGATTTGGTTACCCGCTAACTAAAATCAAAAGATTTTTTGACCAAAATTTTGAACCTGTTACAAGGGATCAAAAAATTTTTAAAAAAATAATCTAAAAAGACGATCTTTTCTCTTAATAATAACACACATCTTGATAAAAAAAGTTTGTTTTTATTAAGTTTAGAGCTTTTTTATTTATACTGTTTTTTCAGTGATTTAGTGGAGGTACTTAAATAGTGATACACAGTTACCATAAATAAAATAACACCATCTGCTGAGTTATTTTTTTTTTAATCATTATTTGTAAGAGCAATGTTCAAAAGATGGCAATTTGGCTAGCAATAATAATAAAACAGGTAATGAATAAAAGCAAACTGGGATGCCATGAACACCTGTACCATGAAAGAACCTGGCATTAAAAAGACTTTGTTATCATCATCATCATCATCATCATCCTTTGACACTCCCACCCCACACAACAAGGTCAAGCAATGCCCTGCTCAGATCCTGGTGCTCTGAGTAGACATCATGGACTTTTTTTCAGATCGCCAACCCTACATCCTGGTGCTTTTATATATGAGACACCATCTCAAAAGATTGCCAACCAAGGCTCAAGACTACTTCCCAGCCATAAGGTTAATAAACAATTTTCCCCACAGTATTCTTACTGCAGTAGACTGGTTGCCAACCAAGGCTATAGAACTCAGTCTGTCCTGTTATTTACCTACACCTGTGGGGGAAGGGGAAGAGAAGAGATAGATGCATACCTTTCCCAAGGGTATTAAGTGAATGTAATGAATTCAGACTTGGCTCTCAGATTTCTCAATACCAACCATTAACCACTGTGACTTTAATGTTTAAACAAGCAATTAAAAAAAAAACCCACAAGAATGAACTATTTAAAACACATTTGTTTTTTTAATATCTTTTATAAGGATACCAAGCACCAACTTCACTATCAATAGTAAGCCACAATATGTTACTCATGGACTTTCACTTTACTTTAACCTGAAGAACTTTTGATATCTAAGATAGGGAGTTAAAAAAAAACTTCAAAAAGATAAAGTTTGGTTGAGTTATTGTTATATAACTAAATAAGTCATTTGCACCCAATAACCTTTCAAAAGGAAAGTGAACTAAGGATTAATGAGGTTGAGTCTATTTAATTTTTAACCATTAATACAGAGTTGCAAGTTCAAACCACGCTGAGTGCCCTGTGTAAAATTTCATGGTGTGTAAAAAAAAAAAATCAACCAACAAAAGTTGAATAATTTTTAAACAATATTTTTTAATATTTTGATAGAGAATCCAGATTAAAAATAAATTTAAAAAATCATATTGAGATAAAAAAAAAAAAGCATGTTTTGGGTTCAATAAACTGTCACCATTCTAAAAACTTTAAATTGTCAGTTTTTTTTAACCTTCAACTTTTTTATTTTTATAAATTTTTCAAATCGACGAAATGAAAGTGCCAGTGAGTAGTCATAAAAAAATCCAATACCACTGAGCAAGACGATCTATTATTCTAAATTCTAAAAATGATTTTACATTTACAAGAATTATCCAAATAGAAGAAAGAATAATTCTTATTTTTATTGAAGATTATAAACAAGACCTTTTTTTTTTTTAGTTTTGCTACTTGAGCCAAATCCTCAAGTGTTTGTTCAAATCCGGAATAAACATAAAAAAAAAAAGAAAAAGCATGTTGTACACACACACATTCTGTATAATTCAGAGCATGAATGCTCACAATAGGGTAGTCTTGCACAAAAAGGATTTTCACCCCCTACTTGGCACATTTTTTTTAATTCATTGTCTCCTGTCTAGGTTTTTAGGAGGCTGGGACGGAAAGGCAGAGAGAAATCTAAGGTAGAGGTGGTTGGTTGGCCAACCCTGAGTTAAGGAAAAATCCTTTCCTAACTCCATGAGGACAAGGATATGGGGATTTCTCCTCCCCCTTCCTTTTTTTTCTTAATCAAGCAGCTGAAAAGAGAAAGAGAAAGGGGAAAAATTAAAAATACTTGGAGGTCAGACCATCCTCTTATCCTCTCTAGAGAGAAGAGATAAAGAAAAAGTATTATAATTTAGGGAGTGGGCTCTAGTTATTTTACAAGGTGGGTTATCAATCACAGATACATGCTTCATTAAGAGGACCATTGATATAAGTTGTCCTAGAAAAAAAATTGTTTTGCTATTGAGGCCAACGTTAGGTATTTTTAAGTATCAAAGATGAATTATTTAGGAGTGGGGGAAAAGTTAAATTCTCTCAAACAGCTAGCTTCACTTGGCACAAAAAAGAAAAGATTGCATAGCGCCAATCTTTTCAGTGGGGAAAGAGACTGCTTGCCTCTAGAAATGTCAATTGAATTTCAACTTAAAGCATGGATATTTATTTTCTTTCAAATGGGCTCGAACACCAACCAATGGCGCTAGGAGGTGGAACTTTTTTATGCAACTAATTTCTATTTTTCACTCAGTCAGTCAGTTAAGTGCCATACGTGATACATGCTTGGGCGATCATGTCTCGAAAGAGACATGACTGACTGGGCAGAAGATTATCCCGCAGTAGGTTGGCATTGCTTTCTGCGGTAGACTGGTTGCCAACCAAGACTATAGAACCCAATCTGTTCTGTTATTTAACCCATAACTGGAAGGAATAGATGGATTAATACATTTCCCAAGGGTATTTGCGCATAAGTGAATGCAATGAATTCGGCTGGAATTCGAACTTGGCTTCCCGATTTCTCTTCCGAGCCGATATCCAATGCATCACAATGCACACACGCACATTTTTTCACTCACAGAGCTAAAAAAAAAAAAAAAAAAAAAAAAAAAGACGATTTTATACTTTAAACATCAATCAACAAATAGATATTTTTAATGTGGTTTTTAAAAGAAAATCATGACAATTCAATAGATTTTTTTTCTTACATTTTAAGAGTAGCCTTTTTTATGCGGGTACTTGTGGTTATTAACTTAACTATGAAGAAAAGCTGCTTAGGATATTAAAATTTATTTCCGGGTTCATGGTTCATCGACTCTTGTATGGGTCATGCCTTGTCGATTTCACTAATTTTACACAAATTTTAGCAAATCTGTAGTTCATTTCAGTAGAAATAAGCAGCTCTATATATTATTTCTGTTTCATCATTTTTTTCCAGAAGTACAAACTTCTGCTATCGACAACCAGACATATTGTTATTGTATGTGCAGCGAACAGGAACATCCTTTTGTAGTCCCTCACCCACACCAGAGATGAAGAGAATTTGCCAACAAAATATATTTTTAAAAAATATAAGGGCACAGTAGTTTTTTGTAATCAATTAAAAATATTGAAGAGTGATGAGTAATTGAATGACAAGTTGTTTCTAAATTTTACACACACAAACAAAACTAAAAGTAAAACCAAATTAATTAGTAATAATATCCGATATCGATTTTGTAAATGAAAAAATTAAATCAAAAGTAAGTGTATTTAAAAAAAGAGCTCTAAAATAAAAACAAGAAATAGAAAAAAAGTGGGCTCTGATCAGAGACAACCATTAAAAAGCCCATAAGTTCCCACATGGCCAAAAATAATAATTTTTTTACCTTGACTCATACTGCACATGGATACCTTTAGTTTGAAAAGTTTACAGCATTATGTCATTAAGTGTTACACAAATATTTTTTTGAATTCAAGGTTAAAGTGTTTTTTGTTTTTTCTTAAAGAGATTTCAGGCAGTAGAAGCGGGGGAGGATAAAGTTAGTGATTTTTTTGTTTTGTTTTTTACATATATAAAAAAAAAAAATTAAAAAGCAAAAATCGCATGGAAATTTATAATTGGGATCACTTTTTATGATTAGTATAAGCTGTTGTATTATGGTTATTTTAATAATCACTTCGCTACAAATAAGGGTTTTTAATTCTGAAAAACAATTTTAAAGCAATTAGAAAAAAGTAACCTTGAAAAATTAATTATCAATTTCTACAAAATGATTAGAAACAGAATCAAGAATGAAATACTAAAAATTTTAAAAATTCAGCTTTTGAGATGACACAACATTCATACATGTTTAAAACGTTTGCTGCTATATAGGAGAACTGATATTACATAACAGTTCAACTTGGAAAAAAATTACCAATATGACACTCACCAATACATAAAGATACGATACGTGAAAAAACTGATACAACCCTCACCAAGATATAACACTTGAAAACAAACAAAACACAATGCAGACACAGACACACCCTTATTGACACAAATAAAAAACTTTGAGAATGGTTTATGAAAACCAAAAGTCAGAAGACATAGGACAATTTATGTTAAAATTTTCCCAGAAAAGCAGACAAATGATTTAAACTGTAGAAAAATTAAAAAGATCTTAAATAAAGAACTTTAGTTATTCTTCAAGTAAACCTGTATTCTATTTTACTACAATTCACTCATTACAAGGCCTGAGAATCACTAAAAGTAAAGGATTACTTAATAAGGTGGGTGATATGCATGTCAGAGCAATCATCAGGAAGTGAAAATCATGAAGATAAGATAGCTAGATAATGATTGACCTTTGACTTGAAGAAGTTATGGAATCTGGTCTACTACTATTGCAGGTCAAACTATGAGCAATATGTAAACCAGCACAACCTGTCACATGGATGGGTGGTTGGCATGTAAATCAACTACAATAATAATATCACTATATATTTTCTAAACATATGCTGTTAAATATTAGAGACAATGAATGTCTATTATGTTTAATCATGAGCCGTTCTAAACATTGTATTTTGGCTTTAATTTCAGATAAAGTTTGCTATTTGGTAACTGTTATCATTGCTTAGCAAAGTTTTATGTTAACACAAAATAAAATCGTCTTTGATGGTGGATGTTTTTATGTTAACATCCTTGTAACCACTCTGAAGATGGCTCATGTGAGCCGAAAGCTTAGAACCAACTTAAAAAATTATCCAAATATTGGAGAATTTTTGTCTTTATTTTCACCTGAAATTAAAGCCAAAATATGATGTTTAGAACGGCTCGTGATTAAATATAATAGACATTCATTGTCTCTAATATTTAACAGTATATGTTTAGAAAATTATCTGCTGCCTTGATACAATATGGATATATATATATGAAGAAGTTGAAAATGCAACTGAAGTTTTTAAGAATATTTAAAGTAACTTTACCAGTTTTACAGTTTTATGATTTTGTAAAAATCAGAAGTGTGAAAATGGTAAAATTATATGTATCTTGATGAAGGTCATTGAAGGAGTTATTAGGTTGAGTCATTCATAATTTCCGTTTTGGAGAACTAACTGTAATATTTTAAAGAATAAAGTTGATAAACAAAAATGAAAATTATTTACAACTCCAACAAATAAAAAGCATCATAATAACATTGATCAAATTATAAAATTACACATTTAAGTACTAATGAATTTTGCAATTATTGAGCTAAATTTTGAGTAAGTTTAAGAACTAGATGATATCCTTAGATATAGGCTGTGGCATGAGAACAGTCTACCACTGTTGATTAAATAAAGGGATCAATTCAGGGTTCCCGGTAGATCAATATACACCTGACAAATGTAAGTAACTTTCAGTTTATATTATGTGACAAAAATGACAAAGAAAGAGATAAAGAATTAATATAAGCAATACTGACAGAATAACATCCTTTATTTATGTCATCTTTATATGGCCCTGGTGATATTGGCATGTGCATCGTGGCACAGTGGATATCAGCTCGGAACGAGAAATTGGGAAGCCGAGTTCAAATTCCAGTCAAATTCCTTGCATTCACTTATGCTCAAATAATAGGACAGATTGGGTTCTGTAGCCTTAGTCGGCAACCAGTCTACCACAGAAAGCAATGGCAACCTACTGCGGGATAATCTTCTGCCCAGTCAGTCATGTCTCTTTCAAGACATGATCACCCAAGTGTGTATCACATATGGCACTTAACTGACTGACTGATACTGGCATACTGTTTTCCTTAATGTATTAGGTAGCTTTTACTAAACATACTAATAAAGGTAGTACAGAAAAATCTTTAATCACTTCTCTTTTTTGTCCTTTTATTCCAACGATTTTTTAATTTGTTTTTGTTTCAATACCCTGTCTTTATTTGTAGACAGATTGAATGAAAACATGTACACCAAATTGCATACATTTTGTGTTTATATATATATATATATATATATGAATGATTTTTTTGATTTTTTTCTAAAAACAATTTTGAAAAATACATTTTTATATAATAATTAAGATTATGAGGAAGTGCTGAAAAATTCTCAGCTCAACCAACTTTACAAAATTTCACTAAATAAAATTTTTTTAAGACTGTGAAAAAGCTGAAAACTTTTCAGCATTTCATTATCTAAGAAGTCAACTTTTGTTTGTTCTTATTACCATAACACTGCAAAAATAACAGTGTTTTGTTAATGTGACACTATTTAAATGCTTTAACCTCAAAATAGAAGAGTGGCCCATTCTGACAAAGCCAAAAAACCAAAAATTCTACCCAATAACTATCACAACTACAACTGAAAAGAAATTCATCTAAGCTTAACATGAAAATGTTTACAACTATTTCTAAAACAATAAAATAAATTAATACAAAACAATAATAATAAGCTAAAACTTGAAGAAAGAGTTTACTCATCACCTGTAATAATTGCCACAAAAAATATATAGGAGGGACCTCATGGTACTTAAATAAAAGATTATATGAACACAAAAGAAATCTTTTAAAAAACAACACACTCATGTATTAGTTGCCTACCATAATGAGTCTAACTGTAATTTTGAATTAAAAAATGCTATGATAATTAGAAGAGAAAGTAAGATGAAAATATATACGAAGTGCTTTAATCGCTAGATTATTAACAGCAAATTTATGTCCAGGTTCTTACAATATTTAAAGTTTCTTGACTGATTCAATTATCACAATATAGGCTATTTAATAACAAAAGTGATGAGAATATAAACAAAAAGAAACTAAATTAAATCAGCTACATTATATACTCAAACACATTTAAAAAACAAAAATTAAAATAAAAAATTGGCATTACACATGGAATGAGAATAATATACCCCAGTGATCGTAATAAAGGGTTTGGTTCAAAATTCCTAGTACCTGAAGAAGACCAGAGCATACAATGGCATAAACATGGCAATAAAGATGAAGGCAATAGTCCAAACAATATAGTGTAAAATAAAACAACTAGACATCTCTACCTTCATGCACACGTATAATTGCATCAAAGTAAATATCATTTTAGTTTGATGAAGTTCTAAACAACAAAACAGATCACAAGAAAACTATTTCCCAAATTGTCAGAAATTTTTCCTAAAATTGTTATGATATATAAAAATTTATATATCATTTTCACATTAGAGTTGATAAAAACATTTAATAATGAATAGAATGTCCATTTCTTTAGTTTAATATTCAGGATGTATTGCAAAGCAAAAAAATTTGAGTTTTTAAATACAATGCGTTTGCAACAGTACTTAAATATTGCCATCAATTTTTTATTAGTTTCAATAAACTAGCTATAAAATTCATAAATTGGAAATGTTTTGACATCAAGTGGCGGCTGTCACAGTCAGTTTTTAAGTGAATTCTTATTACCAAAGAAGAAAGTTTAATTAATTTTTTAATATTTCTGTAGGTGATATGAAAAAACAATTAAATATTAACAAAATCAAGAATATTTTCAAGCAGCATTTTAATAATATGCTTTATTAACAAAAATAAAAAAAAATATTTTGTTGAGTTTTGGAATACAAACAATTAATTCGAGTCATCTGAATATAAGTATTTCAGTAATAAATTTAATCAAGAAAGCATCAGAGATAAATCTGCTAAGTGTTTTACACTTTGCAGGTGAATGATTTTTAATCATCCGAAAGGAACCAAGTAAATTGTATAAAACTCATCTATCACCCTTGGGAATGAGCTCCACTTTGTAGTCATAACAAACTGTTTAGAAAAAGTCAAGCATAAATAATATGATGTTAGCTTTTAGAGTAGAATTATTATACACTGCAGCTGCAACTCAGATAATGAAGCCTCTTCATTTTTCAATTTTGCTAATCATAAATAATAATATTCATTCTATATTAAAGATTTCCTAATTTAAAGCAATAAAACTATCTTTTTTTCATTTGTTTTCAGAAAGAAAAGCATAAAATTTTCCAACAGCAAATTTCTCTCTTCATACATTCTCACAACAAGCAAAATACAATACTTGCGTTTTTCCCAGCACCAATGATGCAATTTCTATTCAAAATAAGTCTCTGCATCATACAAGCTGAACATAATTTTAAAATATGTTAATTTCTCAAAATTAAGGTGTATCCTTAACACCAAGATATACAGTACTTTTTTTCCCCTCTCAAAATATGAATTTGGCAGAAAAATGAAAATTATCTCAGCTATTTTCCATCAAATTTTGCATAACAGCCATAGTTTATCAGGTATTAGATGTAGTTTTTATTGAATATTTTCATACACTGAAATTTCCCCTCCATTTTCTTTTTTTCCATGATATAAACAGATGCACACTTAGATATAAGCCAAAAGGCCACAATAGATTGGTGATTCACTGACATAGTGGTTATTGAGCTAACTTCAAAGATTGTAGTAAGCTTTATCCTTACTAAGTACACTCCCTGCCATTTATCAACTTGTGCCAGATTGTTAAGCTTAACAAGTACCAATAAGACTATAAAGGATGACAATAGGTTAAATCGATTCTTGTTCCATTTCTTTTTTGTCTTCTTTTACATCTGCTATGTTTAAAGTTGATTTGTCAAAATAAAAATTACCCAACAAAAGTTTTAATAGTGGCAATGGACTATGACTAGAAATAACATAGCCACTATTAAAATGAGAGAGACCCTAATATATGCCTCTATATTTAAAAGTAATTCCCTCTTTAATACAATATGTAAATTTAGTTAAAATTTACAATCAGAATGCCATTTGTGCCAAGAAGCTTCTGTATTGAATTACACTTGAGTCAAGAATATTTACCTTCTTAATTGTTCAATTTATGGTGTATCAGACACTTAATTATTTACTTGTTAAATGTTTAAAGACTTTTGGAGGTTTTGCTGTTTGATTTGAAAGAAAAGAACACCAGGGAAAAGACATAGCAGAATTGTCAAATTTTTTGAAAGGACAGCAGAAATGTGTTTTTAATTTTTGCTATTTGCAATATTTTGGGGAACTACTTTAGGTATTAAAGTAGTTCCCCCAAATATTGCAAATTCTCTGCCAATTATTTGAGAGAAATGTTTCATTTCAAATTTTTTATTTGTTTTTAATATAGTAACTAAGAAATTGAGGTACCTTGAAGTGAACACCTCTACCAAATATTAAAGTTGACAATTGAACTCATTTCAAGTTCAGAGGAGCATAAAAAGAATCAAGATCGACATATAAACACATCTGTAGGTGGTTTTTGAACAATATGTTTTGGATGTGCTTATTCATAGAGTCTAAAAGAGCAATTTTTAGTAAAAACATGTGTACATGTCTACAACAGAGAAGGGGTTAAAAGTAAGCCTGTCTAACTTGTGGTACATATAGGAAAGTCAATTAAAAATTTTGTAGCATACAAATATAGCCCCATCTCGTAGATTCAGAACAGGGTTTGACAAATGAGATAAATTTACAAGATTACAGATTAATCAAACTGAGTCCAAAGAGGGTCAAATATGGGAAACAAAGTACTGAAAGAATTTTAAGTAGGACTTCAACTCATATCTCCATCATGCACTTTATCTACTTCTGTTATAATAAAACCATCAGGTGAATTTACATCTTTTATTTATCTTTTATGTTGGTTTCTCTTTATAACAAATAAATATATCATAATGATAAACAGTGTGACTTTTCCTACATTCTTTTCTTTTTCTCTGGACATAAATTTTGTATATCTGTTTGACAGGAGTTAAGACAATCTCGCCTTGATTTAAACATCTGACCCAGACCTAATCAAGCAAGTTATATGTTCACTAGACCAGCATTCTTCTGCTTAAACAACATGATAAAATTAAGCTAGATAAGCACATAGATACTACATTGATTTTAGACAGATGTGCAAATCCAAACATGAACTTGTCATTTTTCACAGGGACTACACTTGTAAAAATAATGCTTCTTAGTACAAAAGAATGTTTTTAAAAAAATTAGTACATGTTAATGTTTCATTAAATAATGTAACAAACTACAAGCAATATATGGTATCTATAAAATTTTGATTAATTCATTTTCTACAGTTTATCAAACCTTTGAAAGTTATTTAAAGCCAGAAAATATTTTTAGGCTGTAAGAAGTTTTTGGAGATAATAATGGTTTAGTGATAGTCTTACTAATTAACCCATAGCTATGGGGAAGAGGTGGATTCCTAACTTTCCAAAGGGCATTTGCATATAAGTAAATATAACAAACGTAATGGGAACTGGAACTTGGCTCTCCAATTAACAATTCTAAGCCATTATCTATTACAACCCATGCACATCTAAACTTACAGGACATGGTATTCCCGAATGGTCCCCTATCTAGGCTTAATTGCTTAACTTTGGTTATCATATAGAATTTTGACCAAACATTCTGAAGTAGCAAGAATAAAACATGAAGAATCAACAAAGCATGATATCTGAATGATGCTAAAAACTCACTCAAAAATCTGTAATTCAATAGAAAAAATTCTCAGATGTAGACTCATGTGGATACCATGGATGACATCCAACCTACTCATAAATATGTAAACTATCATCTATTTACAACGGTTTTCTCAGATGCATGATTAAAAATTTGTTCAAGCAAATGAATCCTGTAGGTCTCATTGAAGACAATGATAGGCATTACAAAATCACAAAGAGCTTTACCAAATGAACAAAAACCACATCACTTGAAGAACAACAACTAAAACATTATCATCATCCTGCAGCCTCGGCCGAGATAGAACTCACTACACCCTTCCAGTATTCCCTATTTGTCATAGATCCTGTAAGGTCTTCCTTGGCGATAGATGTATCTCTATGTATCCTGTCTGGAAAGGTTAACTTACGAGATTGATTGTGAGATGATGGGTGCCTCCATAATACAAACGATAAAACAAGTTCATCTGCGGCACATGCACAATGCCCAGCAAACTGGCCATGTCTTTCTTTTGAACTAAGGTTGATACTCTTGGTAGGCCTCCATATATCATTTCTAACTTAAACAAAAGGCTTGGAAAGAAACTCCTATCAATATCAGAAAGAGCAATAACAGTGGACAGAATTAGGAAAAGTCTAATTTCTTGACAATTGTTTTAAGAGAAAAATTTTATAAATTTCAACTGACAGAAATGCTAATAGTTCAATTAACAAATACTGAATGTTTCCTTATAAGAAAATGGCTATTCTCATCATGATCCTTAATTTACATAAAAGTACTCAATCAAGAAATAAATTTCTGTTATGTCTCATCAAGCCTAAGCAACTGTAAAAGATGTTTAACCTGACTGAACATTCTGATACACCAAACACATAAATAACTTGGCATGAAAATATACAACAAAACCTCAAAAGAAATACTTATTTTGTTTCTATACATATAAAATCCATAGTAACTGTACTCGCATGGGTAGCATTTTGAGAATTGCTCATGTAGGTCAGACTATCGGACTAGACATTATGCGCACATGAGCAATATTACTTTGAAATAAGATTATAAGTATTCTTATGTTATATACAGATAGGAAGAATTTCTTTAGGAACACTTCAACTATTGATAACCAAAAATAGTGAACACAGCTCTCCTGACAAAGATGAGGAACATTACTCTACACACACACACACACTCCCAATGTGTGTCTAGGTTAGACAAGAAACAGAGTTTCATTATTGCATAATTAAAGTTTCAGAGTCTCAATTGCGATATTGATTTAATAGACAGGTGAGGAAAATCAGTTTCTGCATTTTTGCAATGAGAAACGTAAATATCTTCAAGGTTACTCTCATGAGAACCAGAAAAAGGAAACCTTGCTAGAAACTTTCAAGAGAAGAAAATCAATTCTTTGCAGACAAGAAACTTTTATAAAAAAAAATAAATCTAATAGAGAAATGCTTCATTCTGTGTTAATAGAGAACCAAGTGATGTATTCAGATATAAATACTATTAGGAATTTAGAAAAAAAATTAATTTGAAATTAATGTAAAGCAGAAACATTAAACTAATTTATAAAGATTAAAAAAATGATTTAATTTAGTTCATAATTTGAAATAATTTTTTTAGTCTTTTTAATATTTTATAGTTAAATTTTTTTTTAGTTTGTTTTATTATAGGCTATTTTTATTACATTTATTTTAATTTTTAGGTGTATTTTTAAACTTATGTTTAATGAAGAGAATTTGCAAGCAAAACCACCAGTAATTTCTAAAACTGAACTTGTGAGATGCTATATATTGTTTCATTCAATCAGCAATCAATAACTTTGCATCATTATGAGTAGAGACAAAAAGTGGCATCTATTGTAATCAGACATGTCACTCCGGTACAGCTGGAAAAATAGCAATGGCAGCCAAGCATGCAGGTGAGAACCAATGAGACTTAATTTGGAATTCCCTTGTTGGAATGAAAGCATCAATGCTGGCTTTCACCCAAGAGGAAACCTCAGAGGTGCGTTTTTGAACAGAGAGACTAAAAACTTTGTTCTAAGGGATGTCCCAAAGGAAATCAAAGGGCAAGTCTCAATCTGCATGTTGCTAACAGAAAAATATTCAGTTGGTAAGAGGTTCCTGGATAGAGAGGAAGCAGAAAGAGATGTTTACAGGCACCACCAAAGGACCAGAGTTGTCATGAGAAAAAAGCCATATAGTACAACATGAGTCAGTGATAGAAATAAAGAACAGATCTAAATAATAAGAAGCCAGTCCTTCAGGGTTACTAGGGAAATGCGTGGGTAATTCCACCACCTGTGTGAAAGATAGAGAAGTTCAGAATTTGAATGCCAGCCAGATCAGTAACAGAGTGTTTAAGCCACTTGGTATGATAGGCATTAAAGTCATTAAACACAAATATATTTGCAAACAAATGTAGATTTTTAAAAGATTTTCTTTGTACTTGTCATTATTTTATAGTTTTTAAAAGACATTTTAAGTTATTTTTATATTTCTCTCTCTCTCTCTATATATATATATATACACACACACACACACTATTGGATAAATAAAACATTCAGACAATTTTTATATCGTTTATGTACTGAAAAGAAAAAATTATAAGATCAGATAAAATATTATATAAAAAACTTAAGCAGAGTACTTTGTCATTTTTAATCAAACTTGCATGAAAGAGGGATTGCTGCCTAAATACTATTTCTCATATATATATATATATATATATATATATATATATAAACAAGTACTGAGAAACAAACTTTATGTTATCCTCTATTCAACACTTCAATAAATATTATCTACATCATAAGACTGAAATGTTAGTTTTAAAAAAAGGAAAAATATAACATGGATGAATATGGTTATCCTCCAGCATTTTGTAGAATCTGTAGAGAGCCATGAGTATCTATGCTCTGAAGGGTTACAGCTCATAAAAGAGGACTTTTGCTGAGAGAATTTCTTTTCATAGATATTTTATATGCTTTTTTTAAAAAGTATATCTATTAGGTTGTTACATATATTTGTTCATTTTTTTTCTCTGGTATTTTGCAAATGACCTGAAAGAAAAATTTTTTGTAACATTTTATGCTTCTTAGTAACACTGGTCATTCAATGAAGCTGCTAACATTATTGAAATTTTATTTTAGATTAGACACCCCTTTGAGATGGAATGCCAAGTAGACATAAAGAAGCATAGTCAACATCTATTTGCTTTTAATCAAGGTTATAAAGCTGCCAAAAGTGCTCAAGACATTTGTGTCATACACAGAGATGACTTCATTTCCAACAGAATGGCACAGAAATGGTTCAACTGTTTTACAGACAGGAAGTTTAAACACACAGACTCTCTACATTCTGGGCAACCTGTTCAGTTTGATGGTGACCAATTGCATGTGCTAATTAAAGAAGAACCATGGAAGACCACAAGGAAATTTTCTCTGAAGATGGCAAGCTCTCATGTTACTACCACTTGTCATCTTCACAAAGTGGGTAAAGACCAGAACAACCAGATGATCAATGCTAAGCTGTATGTTGAACAAATGAACAGGTCTAAAGAGGCAATTCAGTTGAAAACACCTAACAGGCAATATGGCGTGTTTATTTAATATAACAATGCTTGCCTCCATGTCACTAACATGACCAAACATGCAATTAAAGAGTTCAGTTTAAAAGTTCTGCCACACCCAACATATTCTTCTGGTTTAACCTCTTCAGATTATGGCTTTTTGGGTCATTTTATAACAATTTGAGGAGTATTACATCCAATAACAATGTGTAACATAAAACAGGGATTGAGGATTTTTTGAGTGAAAACAGTGATTTCTATTGCTGAAGCATTGAACAGTTAGTGGATTGTTGGAGGAGATCGTAAACAATGAAGAATACAGTGTTGAATGATTCATCTGAATTATTAATAAATAATAAGTATTAAAATAAATTATAAAATAACAACAATTTTAGCCAACCTAATATATTATTATGTTCTCAAATCGACTGAAAACACACGACATTGATCACAGCTGTACCAGTTTCATTTTTTTTAAATTCTCTATTATTTTCTGTTCAATCTGCTTAAACAGAAAAAAACTTAATTAAAATGCCTTCACACTCAAGAAAATGATTTTAACAATTACAATTAAATTGATAACTTGGTTATGCATGTGGTTAATTTGAACTAATTTGTTTATCTTTGCTGCTATATTTATTGTCACAATGTTTCAGTCATATACACACCAGGCTTCCTCACGTGTCTATCATGTTCTGCAGTGTCACAGATTGTAGAACACAAACATTTGAAGGTCACAGAGTAGCCATCAAAAACATTATGAAAAGCTAAAACAATAAGGATGAGGCAAAAAGTTAAAAACATACCATATGCAATGATTCAAATTTGTTATTTTTTTTTAAATATTCTGATATTCGCCTAATACAAGGTCCAAGAGCCACTCAAGGTAGATGTCATTCTGTGGTATAGTATGAGCATAATAGAAGACAAGAAGTCATGGTAGAGATGATAGTCCTGGTTATGGTGGGCTATGACTACAGGACGTTCTAGTGTGAACCAAGACTGGTTATTTAGTTTTTGTTGATATTTTTTCTTTAGGATAAAATTTTCCACACCTGAGAGGATCCAGAAATGAGGGAGGCAGTTCTGGAAGTTCTATTTTTGAAGAAAGCTGAAAGAGAAGTTTCTACAATGTAATATCTGAAGCTTTGGCAAATGAAAAGATTGTCTGATTAAATGGTACATCAGGGGATATTTTAGGTTTGGTATCAACTTTAATATTGGTCAGTAACTGGTCAGAAGTTCCCAAGGAGAGTAGCAATCCAGTGGAGCATTTTTCAGGCAAGATGTAAGAAAGAGATCTAAGAGGTTTGAGTGATGTCCTCATAGTGACAGGGAGATGATTGAGGTTATCGACTACATGGGTCAAATTATATGCGACAGAAGACAAAACAGTATCTGCCTTCTTTGTCAGTTCTAACTGAAGGGACTAATCACTGTTTGTGAGAAATATATTGAAGTCTCCACAAATATGAATGCTAACTGAGCAATGAACAGAGAGGATATCATCAATCTTCTCAGTTATTTTGCCAAACATTACAATTCCATCATTCTGTGTATAATATTGAAAATGAAAGATACTATAAACAAAGGTCATATGAATGGGATTTCCAGATCCACATTTTGAGAGTCTTTGCCACATAGGAACTCATTCTTAATATAGGCACAGAGTCTATGTTAATTTGAAGTATCATGTTATATTTTTTAAGGGCATGTAGTACAAGATTGTGAAAACTTGCACTGAAATACATAGGTTAAGATCAGTATCTGACAGGAACATGAGGTCTGGTTTGATCTTGTGAAGATGGTGTTCAACTTCTAGAAAGTTGGATCATAGACCCTTCACATTTTTGTAGGAGATGCTGATCATGGGATTTATGTTGATTTTATGTGGTTGGGTTTGTATCTTCTATTTCATTTTGTTATGGATGTAGTCTGATATGAGATTTTGGAGAGAGTGAAGACAAAGGGTTAACGCCAACCCATACAATATTTACTTCTAAAACCCTTAATGAAGAGAAATAAACAATTGAAGAAAAAAGAAATAAAGGTGTACTACTCAGAGTCAATTCACATCATCCATAAAAAATTTAAAACAAAACATCTTCTTGGGTCAAAATCATTATAGTTAAGCAGGGAACACAGATACTGAGAGATGTTCATTCATTTGTGAGGACTAGAAGACACACTACAAGAAGATGGGTTACAATGGCTGTTTGGGGACACACAAGCCTCTACTTGCCTCATTGAATTAATATTACTTAAGACATAACTAGTGAATGAGAAAGTTAGCATTAGGAAGATACTTATGAACTCTTTAGCGAGCAAAAGGAATGTAATACATGTATAAAGTTTTAACTCCATTAACATTTCATTAGGCATGATCAAAGCAAGAAAATGGAAAATACAAAAGTAGTTTTTTTTTTTTAAGGGGAAGTAGACAAATACTTTAAGCATTTATTAAAGTAAGAATTGCTTCATATGCTGCCAAATCAAAATTTTTAGAAGTTTCTATAATTTTTACAGGATGCAGCAGAAATACCTTACACATTATGGTAAAACATTAACTAGATGAAGACATCATTGCTACTAATGTTTTACCATTATATGGGAGGTATATTTTTTATCACCCAACATTAGCAAATGAAAAAAAATTAAATAAAAAAAATACCTCCCCACTCCCAAAAAAAAACAAACTTGGTCAGTTTGGCCAGTTGTGCTACCTGCCTTTGCTGAGATTACAATCCCAGAGAACATTTTCAAAGAGTCAAAAACCTACCAAATGTTACCTACAGCTTCTAAAAGACCATTTTGTTTAATCAAGTCCAACTTAGCGTTTCTGTGTTAAAAAGTTCATTTCATCATGATGTCTTCATCTAAAGATATTTAATCTTTCAATTTATATAAATACTTTTTTTAACGATAAACATGTTTAGGTATGTTTTGCCTAAAGATATTTAATGAAAATTCTTCATGTCTTAAACTTACGCTTTCAGCTGTCTCTAAAAACTCATGTGCACTTATTACAATTAAAGCCCTGTCAGATAGATAAAGATCTATCATCAAATTTTACCTGACAGCTCTCATTGATAATGTATGTAAGGCATTTATAAAATGAGATTGTTTTAAACTATAGAACAATCACTAAGTATTATGAGTCCAATATTTGCTGTTGGATACCTCTGAGTTTCAAACAGATAGGCTGGGATGATTTTCCTTTTTTAATAATAATTTACCCAGTACATCCTTATGTTAACCATCATTAAATAAAACACTTGATTAGAATAAGGATACCCTAGATTAATTTTTCTCCCCAAACGATTATGTCACAGCCCCTATATTAGAAATTAGAAGGTTGACTACCCAAATATTAACAAAATTATCAAAAGGTTCTTAAAAGTTATTAACTGAACCAAGAATGAATTCTGAAGTCTAGTCAGGTCACATTTTGGGAAACATCTTACACTGAGACCTTTTTGGCATGTCCTTATAAATATCTTTATTAATCAACCAAATTTATCATTTGCTTAACGGGAATTATCTTCTTATTTACAAATTGTTTTAAGTAAATAAATTTGAGTTTTTATAGAAAAAGTTACCAAGAGTATTATAGCAACAGTTTACATGAATATGTATTAAGATATTTTAAGGCTTCAAATGAATGAAATAGTACATTATGAATGAAAATAGAAAAATAGCATCTCTTTCTTTTCCATTTAATTCATATATTACAAAAATTAATTTTTCTGTTCCCAATCCAAATTAAATAATTTAGTTATCTTAACTTGTTAGCATTCAATTTGTGTTCAAATCACACTGTTTGCATGACTTCCTGCTTATGGCAGAGTATACATGGGGCAGGTTACAGCAAGTTAAATGTTGAGAGCTAATATTTATGGGACAAGTTAAATGCTAAGGGTTAAACTATATAATTTTCTTCATAGAAAATAAAACCCGTTTTAGCATTATATAGAAAACAATTGCAGACATCAGTCTTAAGATACAGGATTAATGATTTCTCATATGCAGTCCCCCTTTTCTATAAATATGTCAATGTTATACAATAGGTTAGTGGAAATGTGAAGTTAATGATGGTATAAAATGTTAATTTGGAACAATTTTTTAGTGAACTGTTGAAAGAACCAGTACTCACTCAATGCAGTACATTTAAATTATTGACCACCAACTAACTGCTGAATATTCCATCTTGTAAAAGAGATGCAATAATTGAAACTGATGGGCTATTTGGTTTCCATCTAATGGCAGCATGATTAGAACAGTACTTGATATGATTAAATTGAATTTTTTACTTTTTTCTTTGATAAATTTACTGCTTAGAAAGAAAAAAAAAACACTTTAAAGGACTCAGCAATACCATTCTTCATACTTGATAATCAGGTTTATGAAATTCTTTAGAGTTAATTATAGAAATATCCAAGCTCAAAATAAGAGTATTGATATGGCCAGACTATCTAATCAATGCATAATGGTTTCGTTATTTTGCATAGACATATATATATATATATTAAAAATAGAAAAAAAAGGAAATAGATAAAAATATATTAAAAGCCATAATGTAAGGGAACATGGTCTTACAATCAAAAAATTTACAATTCCAATTCATTATAACAATTGAAATATGAAAGTATTCAATATAAAAATGCCAAGACATAGTTCATTTTTTTTTCTTTTCTTTTTTTTAATAAAAAAAGCTTTTGCAAAAATTTCAAGACAGAAAACAGTTTCTAACTAAAATTGTTCAGACAATATTCATAATTTTTTTTTTGAGTATCATTATTTTTAAACAAAACTCACATTCTAAATACTGAATTACTAACTTATATTTCTCTACCTTGACTCATATTCTAAGCACAGATTTTTTCCCAACAATAGAAAATGTAATATAATACAAAATCTGTGACCAACAAGATTTAGAATTTGTAAAAGCAAAAACAATGAAAATAAAAACTTAATACACACACACACACACACACAAAAAGGAATTATTAAATTGGGAAGTGAAAAAAATGTTGCACTAGAAAGTAAATTAAAAAAAGCATCTGAAATGCAATATTATTTATTTTATTATTATAACAACTAGCTGATCCCCAGAAAAAAAAATATATATATATATATATATATATTCACAGCTCTATACATCATTGTCGAGCACTGTTTTAAATTAATGTTTTGGACGGTGAAAAAAATTTCTTTCTTCGTTCTGTACTCACTCAGATATATATATATATATATATATATATATATTTGAATGTCTAGGAGAAGCTAAAAAATGTTCTTGTTTATGTTTTTGGAAATGTTTTCTCTCCATTTTTACAATTTCATATAAGACTTTAGAGCAGATGTTTATTCGTTTTTTGTTTTTTTTTAATAATTATTTCACCCCAAGCAAGGCAATACTGCCACTGATGTACAGGGGGTTACATAAGAGATGAGTGATGAGAAAGAGGAACAAGTTACAGAGGGTGTCAGAGAATGGATAAGAGAAATATGAGAACACTGATGTAAAGAGAGCCGTATGAGAGTAGAGTGGAAAGAACATTATACAAGTTGTCAGGGAAAAAATGTGAGTCAAGGAAATAAAAGATGGAATTGGCATTGCATTTAAATTCTTGGTGATTGTAGCTGTCAGGGAAGAAAGTATAAGGAAAGGAATTCCGAAGGCAGGAAGTGCAAGGAAAGAAGCTGCTGAAGGAGAAGTTGTGGTTACATTTGATCGGTTTTAATGTAAATGGGTAGGACCTAGTCGCTAGTCTAGTAGTTTGAGTAAATTCATGCAGAGGAGGCACCAGGGAGTTAGGCTCATAACGAAATATATGATCAAAATATGAGGCAAGTTAAAGAAATCTAAGGGAAGTAATTCAGTATTTGGAATGAAATTTGTTTCAAATATCAAAAGCATGATATCTTTTTGTTATGTTTTGCATGATAGAAATAGAAATCTTCACTGTCTGAACTTGATTTGTCATTAAAAAATGTAGGAAGGTATACAAAAAGAGACAAGAAAAAGGAAAAAAATAAGACAAAGAGGTCTGAGAAAAAAAATACTAAAGAATTCCAAGAAGATTAATATATTGATTGTTATCAAGAAAGAAATTGGTTTTGTAAATCCCAGGGGAAGTTTTTTAAAAAAAATGTATAAGAAGAGAAGAAATTTTGAGGATAAGCTGAGAAAAGAAATCAAAATACCTGCAGTAATATTTGATGAAGATTTAAACAAAAAAAAAAACAAACAAAAAAAAACAGACATACATGTGCTATATATATATATATATATATATATATATATATTCAGAGAAACCCAAACGTAAAACAACGAATTTGTTCACCTGAAGAGAGTTAATTTTAGACTCGAAACATGTGTAGCTCAAACCATGACAAATTAATACTCCATAACTTGTATGAATACCAAACAATAAATATATATTTTAAAGAAAACGTTCACGGCTTCTCACACTTTTTATTTTATATATATATATATATAAAAAACTAAAAGAATACATTTTTTATGCAATCAATAGCAATAAAAGTAAAAAAAGAATGATGAATAAACAGAACACTTATCACAAAAAAAAACATTTTGATATGACAAATTATGATTTATAATTAATTAGGTAAAGCATCATGAGCATTTCTAACACTTCTTTATTTTGGCATATTTGCAAAAAGGACAATCAACACTAATGAGTTATTCTGCTGCACTTCATATAAAAAAAATGTCTGGAACAAATGTAGGTTTAAAAAAAAGAAAAAAACTCTTGTTTTAAATCACATTATAATCTTTTCAGATCATAAAAAGACCAATGTTGACAGTTATTTTCATAACTCAAGAAAAATATCAGAATTTAAACAATTGTAATAATTTTACAAACCTGGTCATATGACCTAACTGAACTCTTCCTGATTAATTTTTAATTGACTAATCTTTTATTTTTTGTTTCTTTATTCAATAACATAAGGGGTGGGGGCAATAATTTATGAAAAGTAACCTGAAGAATACTTTGACAAATTTTTTTCATAATTTTTTTTTAATAATTTTTTTCATTTTTTTAAAATTTCTATAATTAGTGTATTTTTTATCCTACAATATGAAAAAAATATATAGCTAAATCTGTTCTTTTAAAAATGATTCAATATCTGATTCATTTTATAGCAATTTTTTTTTATGAAAGTAAAACTTAACAGTTAAGAAGCACATGAAAAAATATAAACTTTTTTCTCAAAATACCAATATTCATTACTGACCTAAAAATATAAGAGAATTTTACTTAATAAGCAGCTGACAAAAGACCAAGTCTATCAAACAAAACAAGCATTAAAAAGTGAAAAAAAATCCTCTTTACCACTTCAAAATAATCTCTGGTCACTTCTTTAATCCTTCTTAAAGACTATCTATCATGAACATTTTTAAGCAGATTTAATTATAAGAAGATAAAACAACAACAACAATCATTTTCCATCATACACTTAAAGTTTCAAGTAGTATTTCCTCTTTTATCAAAGAAAGATTAAAGAGTTAGAACTCCTACACATCATTTTCTGATCCTTGCTGGTTGAAACATTGATCAGATTAATTAATAACTCTAGTGCTGTAGAATATGAAGTGTCATCAAAACTTCTACAGCCAAAGATATTTCTCTCTCCCATCTCCAGTTTATCTTGTGTCTTTTATATCATGATAATGCACTTTAGTAATAAAATTGAACTTCTTTCCTCTTTCACAACTTTCAAAATTTACTATTAACCCAAATGATGTGTCTTTTATTGCAAGATGTTAAACTTTGTCCTATGTTCTTATTCTGAGATGGGGGATCAGATATTTCTTTTTATATGCTGTGTATATTCAACATGCAATATGTGTTGTGGATGAACAAGAAATCAGAGAGAAAAGTTCAAATTGCAGTCAAATTTCTTTCATTCACTTATACACAAATACCCTTGGAAAAGGTATTAATTTCTCCCTCTTTCTTCATTAGATGTAACAGACATTTCAATTGCCTAATTCTAAATAAAAATATCCTTTTTGTTTTTATTTTCCTTAAAACTTCCTTATTACTCACATGAATCATCCAGAGTATTCTCATCCTCTTTCTGCAGAACATATATGTTGCTTCAAGTTTCTTCTTCATCTGAGAAAATTGTACAGCATTCAATGAGGAGGAGTGATATTATATTGCAGTTCAGTGATCTTTTTAGGGTGTTTCTAATAAAAAATTCCTCTTTCCTAATACTTTATCTAGCTACTGAAAAACATTTTTTGCACACTAGCTGAACATTAGAAGCCAGAT
Source organism: Ascarosepion bandense (assembly GCA_037127315.1). NCBI lineage: Eukaryota > Metazoa > Mollusca > Cephalopoda > Sepiida > Sepiidae > Ascarosepion > Ascarosepion bandense. Next base: position 433,968 of record JBBBDQ010000304.1, read on the forward strand.
GGTTAGAATATTGACTTTCTGACCATGAGACTTGGATTCAAATCTCACCATGGTCCATTTGTCAGGAAGATTTCTTGATATTATCAGTCTAGAGGAGGTGATCCCAGTGTGAGGCACCTTTAAAAAGTGCCTGAAAACTATACCACAGGTTGATTCAGGCCTTGTGAGTGAAATTGGGTAGACAGAACCCTTGGGGGCTGTTGATGGCTGTGCTGTCATAAGTTTAAGACAGAAGGTTTGAGTGTCTTGACTTTGTTCACTGCTAATCACGCCATCACAGAAACAGAAAATAAGGTCTGCTTATTATAGTTGCAGTATAAACCAGAGGTGGACTATTATGGATGTTGAAAAAGCACAAATGTGCCTAAGCAGGCATCTACCACAGAGACAAGCTAACCACCCTAGTAGACTGCCATCCTCAAATACAAGTGGCTGCACCATTTGTATAGAGGTCTAGGAATGATTTTCAAGGAGCCTACACCCCTTTGTAGAAACAAAGGGGAGATCTTTGGTAAAGAACTTTCACAGAAAATATTAAAATTTTATCCATAAAAGATTCTAACAATTAAATTATACATAAACAAATGCAGATTACTGAAACAAACTTCTATTTCAAATTTATCATATCTTATTTCAGGATTGATTTGTTTTTTATGGCTTTTTGTCAGTTATTTGAAGCCAGGAAATATTTTCAGATTGTAAGAATCTTTTGGAAATCATAACTATTTGCTGATATAAGTCCTGCTAATTAACCTATAGCTGGGGGTAAAATAGGGGAATTTATACCTTTCCCAAGGGTATTTGTGTCTAAGTGAATATAACAAATCCAACTAAGATAGAAACTCAGTTCTCTGACTTTCAATTCCAAGCCATTATCCATTCTATCCATACAGCCTAGCTTACAGCACCTGATATTCCCAAGCAGTCAACTATCTCAGTACTGACTAGGCTTGACGTTGCCTAACTTCAGTGATCGTACAAGAACTAGTGTTTCAACATGATATGGCCATAATCTTTTTGTGAAGTCATTTCAATGCATACTGAAGTTTTAAATTAATTCTTTCATCATTAGCTGATACCTAATGAGCAGATTGAAATGGTATCTACATTGCCCATCTGGGCTGATTACCAGCTTGGCATGAACCAGTACATTTACCGTAAGACCAGATTGTTGTTAAATCAAGAGTCGGCTACAATAACAAATATGCACAAACCTATCGCAATAATATTTTAAATTCTTTTCAAAATGAAGAGGTTTGATAATAACCATTTTTTCATATTATTATTGCATTTTATAACAATGGGTCAATACACTCCTTAACTGCCAAAGTGAAAGTCATATCAGAAACACCACTTAATTTCAGTAAGAAAATGAAGGAAAGAAGGGAAAAGAGAAGTGTTTAATGGATGTTATGAATTTAAAAGAATTAAGTGTGTTAGCTATTTTTTATATTGCTGGATATAAAAATTACACTAAGAAATGATGAAAAAAACTTATCAAAGTATTCTTCAGGTATATTTTTAAAATAAGTTATCACTCCCTCTTTCATCTGACCAGATAAAGAAACAAAAAATGAAAGAGAAGTTAATCAATAATTAATAATGTACTTTTTCCATAAGAAAATGAAAGAAAGGGGTATTTATGATTGTTATTTCAATAAAGTTATTAAGCACAAATATCTAAAGATATGACATAGGAATTTCTACGGATATTTTATTGTTGTGAGTATATTCAATCATTAAATTAAGAATCAAGATTCATCAAAAAATTCAAATAGGAAAACTCTGGAATTTTCACAGGTATTTCTTGTAATAATCAAAGCACAGGAGAAACCAGTTAAAAGTTTATAATTCAAATAATGAAATTTTTTTTTTATTGTTCTTAAATCAAATCTTAAACTAACTTGTTTTATTCAATCTTGTCATCACAAAATGTTAAGTCATTTGTTTAATATAAAACACAATACAGGTTTTCTGATACCAGTGATTCCAAAACCTAGGGGAATTTTACTCAGTCACTAATATCAAATAAATAGCAATAACCTCTGATCCATAATTCTGTTATCACTCAATTATGCTATTTTTCTAATGTTCATTTGTCTTAATAGAATTTCATTATTTAATTCTTTTTTTTTCTTATCATTTATGGTTGACACACAATGTCACACAACTACTACAGACTAGTTTTCTCTTTGACATTTTAACTCACTGGATCAATATGGATGAATGAGAAATAAAATAAATTCCTAGATAATTGGCATCATGATTGTTAGACATTTAAGTTAGTCTAGTGATGTCATGAATTTTAAACACTTTCTCATAATTCTGTCTTTAATTAAAAAAGCACTGAACCATTATTTGCTGGATTATCAGTGTCACATCTGTTCATTAGTACAGAGCTATTAAAGTAACTGATATAATACTGCAGAAAAATAAATATTATCAATCTTACACATTTATATGCCTACCATTTGTCCAATATTGCTGTCACATCTGGTCTGGTGCTTCTGTTATGTATTTAGAGATTCTTGATAAAATACAAAGAATTCTGCAATGTTATCAGTCCTAACCTGGCATCTTAGCTTCAGTAGCTTTCTCACTGCCATAATGTAGCTTTCCTGTGCCTTTTCTATAAATATTTCCATTTCAATGTTCTAATGAGCTTTCTTCTTTGGTACCTAGACTTTATCAAGTTAAGCACAGTACTAGATTGGCAAATTCATTATTTAATGGTTGAAATGGCTAGATGTAACTAAGTTCTATGCTAAGAGTTTGTTCTCTTGGACATGCAACTCCTACTTTCAAGTCAATTTTGATCATTAAACATTTAAACACAACATCAATCATTATCTTTTGTCTTCTTCCTTCTTGTTCTTTTAGTGTTATTTCTCTTTAATAATGTTTTCCTTTTTCTCATATTCTTTCACACTCAGTAACCTCTTGCATCTTAGTGGTTTTATTGATTCACTTGGGTTGAAATGATTAAAAAATCTTATTCTATAAACAAACTATATATTTCTTCCAATATAGACAACACATTTTTCAAGAAATAATTTTAAACTATAAAACTGTTTGATAACTGTCAATTTTTTTTTTCATTACAGATAAAATGGCAAAGCAAATTCTGAGAGAAAAAAAGTTAAATAATCATTATTGTAATATTTCACTTTGTTAAATGAAGCACTATCATTTAGAATTAGACTCATAAAAATGAACAGAAATTAAGATGAAAGAAACAAAGCCAAAAATAAGTAATCATTGTTGTATTTTAATACTAACTGCATTTTAACTTTACATAGGTAAGCTTTCAATTTTTTCTTTTTGTATCATTGTCCATTGGCTCAAATGAAGAAGAGACTTGAATCATGGTATTGCCCTACTAATAAATGTTACAAATACTGTGGAAAAATATGTGGTCAATATTTCTGGCTGTAAAAGAAAAAGTAAGTGATTTAACCTATGAAATTTTGAACTTTTGACTGAAAATTTGTTTCAGTAAATTTTAACCCTCAAGTGTGTATACTGTGATTTGGAAATCAGCCAGAAAAGGATTATCATTTGTCAGATATTCAACTCCATTTTATTGAAAGATTAAATCTTTTTATAGGCATAATTAATACTGTAAAATTACCAAATCAGTATAAAGAATTCATTTACATAAATGTATATTTAAATATCTAAATAAAGAGAGTAATGAACAGAATTTATCATATTAAGTGACATTTTTTCAATGTTGTGCAACAGAAAATAAGTTTTTGTAATTCAGATAAGAATAGAAACAATATTTTCATTTTTTTAAAAACACAACTGCCTTTCAAGAAGGAAGCAATCATGGATCTCCACAGATTCTTTTAATATCTGTGAACTGCTATAACTTCTAAGAAAAGATAGCAGACTGATCTCCCATTGTTTTCTCTAGTTTTGAATTGAGTAGTTCTTCTTAACACTGATCTTTCTAGCCTTGGCTGGCAACCAATCTACCCTATTATTTAACCACTAGCCAGGTGCAGAAAAGATGGATTCACTGGTAAGCAAACAAGTGTATACTAATTTTCTTAATAACTATAATATTCACAAACATTCAATGGTGATATGTGAAATATTTGGGAAAAATCAAAAGAATATTAATGGTGGATATGCTGTCATGATAATGATGCTCATCTGAGCAAATCAATGATAATAATTACAGTCAAGTGCCATACGTGATAAACGCTTGGGTGATCATGTCTCGAAAGAGACATGACTGACTGGGCAGAAGATTAGGTAGGTTGCCATTGCTTTCTGCGGTAGACTGGTTGCTAACCAAGGCTATAGAACCCAATCTGTCCTGCTATTTAACCCATAACTGGAAGGAAGAGACGGATTAATACCTTTCCCAAGGGTATTTGCGTGTAAGTGAATACAATGGATTCAACTGGAATTCGAACTCGGCTCCCCGGTTTCTCGTTCCGAGCCGAATCACACAATAATTACTCATCTCAAAAAAATAAAAAAATATCAAAAGCATTTTTCATGCATATCTTCACAACAAATGTCCACATGTAAAATCTATCTATGACTATTATGACATTGATGGTGTAGTAGTAATAGTATCTGAGGGCATATCATAAGTATTTTCATTTTTACAAATGTTTATTTCAAAGCTTATTTCATGTATATAACTAAAGACTATCAATGAATTCACTATCATCATTGATATAGTATGATGATATTAGCATTCATTGATCAAGCAGCCAGTACTACTTTCAGTTAAAATTTATAAAATCTTTCTCTTGAAACAATTTTTCAGGAAAATATTTTTTTTCAAATCCAGTAGTTGTTATTGCTTTTTCCACTGTTGTCTCTCTTAACCATTTATTTGAAGTAGTGCGGAATATCTACATCTTGACTATCAATACTATTAGATCATTATAAAAGTTTATGACTGATTAGAAAATTAAAAACAATAAAAATCGGGTACAAACTTTTACAATGATCCAGTATAAAGCTGTATATCTTATTTCAGATATCAAAATTGCAGATGGAAGTACTGATTGGGATACTTGTAAATTTAAGCCATTATTTTAAACTAGAGCTCAAATTTGTTAAAGCTGCTCACAGAATTTGGGAAGCAGAAGAAAATAATATTTGAGAAAAGCCAAGATCTTAGAAAGAACAATTATATAAGCTTAAAAAACATAAAAGATAGAAAGGTTCTTTATGGTTATATGAAAAAAAGAAAGAGAGAGAAAATACTTTTGATAGACCCCAATATTTATATATTAATATTGTGTGTATATATTATAACACTGCTACTCTATAAATGCACTCACTCTATGGTCACATAACCTTACAATTATTGGATCTATTAAAATGATGAAAAATAACAATAAAGCACTAAACAAATTTTTGACAAGTTTATCATTTACTTGCCAGAAATGCTTAAATACTACTTTATCTATGCTGCCTTTCCAATAACATTGTAATTTGTTTAAAATTAATGCATTTAAAATGCAAAAAAACAAATCTGTAAGCCTGCAATTTCAAGAAGCCATTAAGAAAGCAGTCTATTCACAATATATTTTCTTAAGTGCAAATAACAATATTTCTATACACTTCACAAATGCAAAAAAAGTCAAATTCATAAAACAATTTTTCTCATATAATGAAACAATAAAAAAGAATTTTGTCAAGGCAAAAAAGAGTATAAGTGATTAATTTTAGAAAATTGGTTATTAGTTAAAAAAATGTTTTTTCATTTTAAGGTTCAGATAGAAGGTGCAATAGAACATTACCTCTACTCAACATCTTAACTTGAATCTCACATCTCCAGCTACTCAAGAAAAATACAATTATTAGATTAATCAATGGCTGATCTTTGACTAATTATCTTCTACTGCAAATACACAATGACATCATTTTGTAGTTACATTTTTTGTTCACATAACCAGCAGTCACACATTACTGAACTTATTTTCCTTAACGGATAAATCAATGTGCATCAATATAAGGAATGAAGCAATCATCAAACCAATTGCATGCATGGCTCAGGTGACAAACAAAAATAAAATAAACCAAAATATCCAAGGTTCAATTCCAATTACCAAATGCACACAAAAACAGCAAGGAACTAGAAAGTTGGTCTGTATTTCAGTTCTTATCCATTTGCTCTAAACAGTTACAAATACAAACAGGTACATACGAACATCAAATAAAGATGAAAAATGTATTTTAACAATATTTTGTTTTAGTGCATCTATTCACAAGATGGATGTGGAAATGATGTAATCGGTAGCAGTTTGGAAGGAAAAATCAATGCACCAAGTTCAAATTTCAGTCAAGTTCATTACATTCCCTTTTATACAAGTATCCTTAGGAAATATAGGATTCCATCTCTTATCCCTCCAGTTATGCATTAAATAGTTAGGCAGACTGGGATCTTTAGCCTTGGTTAGTATTCAGAGTAGAAGATGGAAAACTGAATTCCTAAACCTGGATAGATGGAACCCATTAACATGAGAACAAGTAGTCATCCAAGGAAAGAAAAACCCGAAACAAAACCACTCCCTTCCTTAGACTACAGAAGTGTGGGTCCAGTTCCTCACAACTACAGGTTAAATAACGGTTTGAGTTTTGTTTGATGGCATATCAACCTGTGTATATGATTTAATGCCAAAAAGGTGGATTTAAAAAATTTTTTTATTATAGTGAAAAAGTTAATTTAGTCAGATTTTGATGAAAAAGTCTTTTTTTTTATTTTTTATTTTTTTATAGAAAACTCAAAATGTCTTCTGTTTTTTTTGTTTTTTTTGCTTACCTGGTAGTGTTTTGACAGAGTTTGTCTGAAACAGTTACAATTTAAGAGAATATGTTTAATTGTAAGGGGTACATTGCACATTAAGTGTCTTCCCATTTTAGAATATGTGATTGGTTGATATGGATAGGACCCAATCTGTTCTGCAATTTAACCCATAGCTGGAGAGAGAAGAGATGAATTTATACCTTTCCCAAGGGTATTTGCACGTAAGTTAATTCAACTGGAATTTTAAATCAGCTCTCCAATTGCCAAATAGCATAGTAGACTAGGATTGTTAGCTGTGATTGGCTAAGAGGAAAATTCTGGATTCAAAATCATAAGTAGCCCTGGCACAGCACGCACTATGTACCCAATGAAAGGTTCATGGAGTTCATAATGAATATGAATTCTCTCTTTAATAAATCTTATATTTCATATGATACAACCGAATATTTCAAAAAATGCTATTTCTACAATCTAGCAAAATCCAACTGAGTAATTCAGAGTCCTTAGATCAATCATTCAATAAAATTCCCTAATTTTTGGACATCATGTAATAGACAGTAAATATATTGTTGTGTCAGAGCACAGTTAACATGATGAATAAACAAAGAAACACATAGAATATAAACTTTCTGATCATATGCAATATAATGGCTCTACAACAAATGTATTACTTTCTTGACTTTATAATTCCTGCAATGTCATTGTCAATGTCACTGAGTTCTTTTCAAATGTTCTCTTTTAAATTTAAATGCTTCGCTTTTCAGTTCTTATTTTGTTCAGCTGCCCTCTTTCTATTCCATTTTCTCTTTTCAGCTGATAGTTTTTCCCTCTGATTAAAAATTTTAAAACTTGATAACAAGAATTGAGATTGTTTACCTTCCACTTATTACTCAATGAAATTGTCTTTCAGCAAAAGCAGCTCAGAGTCCTATTTGGAACATCTTTCACTGGTATGGCCCAATTTGAATCCAAATTCAGGATTAAGACTCCAATCTGACCATTCAGATTTGAAAGTAGTAGACATTTTTATTGAGATTTTATTCATCTTTGAAAATAAAAATATATCAAATAAATAAAATTTAGCATTTATATTCAATGCTCAATCTAGAATAGAGTCATTCAATGCATGTCAAGTTGCATTAGAAAATTCTTTGATTTCCAAGTTAGCTGTGAATACTGCAATGTCAATTTTCATTCAAAAGCATATGACCTTTATTTGAAGCAATGTCTTTCTTGCGTTTGAAGAAGCTAGAAATGTTTTTGATTCAGCTTTTTCGTTAAGTGATTTCTTGTTTATTTTAGATGATTCAATAAAAAGATATATTGAAATCTATTTTTAGCCGATTAAACTAAAATGGAAAACTATTGGATATTGTTCTGCAAAAATAGAAATTAATTTCTTATGGAAAGCTCTCTTTGATGATTACAAAAATATCTACAATGACCATTGGAAGATGATAAAAACTCTACAGAAAATGTGTCTCATAATAAATCAAACAAAAAAAAAACGTATTTTTGAAATATCAAAAAAAGAATAAATATTGTTATAATCAGTGGAATAAGATTTTAAAAAATCAAAAAAATATGAAAACCAATTGCGGAAAATCTATCTTCTAAATAATCAAAAGATCCAGACAGAACTGACAAAAGCAACTATTTTCAAGGCCAATATCATTGCAATTGAAAATGCTACAAATATTCTTTGTTTCTTTCAACCTAAGCCACCCACCAATTCAATACAGCAGTCACAAAAGAGATTCAACCCTCTTGACAATAACAACTCAATCAGATCAAATGAAATTCAAAGTGTAATTCTTAAGAGAATGCTGCCAATTCATTCTTAAATGATTTCTCATTAGAGAAATGGAAGTATATGTTCGACTAACAAGCTCTTTAGCAAAAGGAGAACTTCCAAACTCAGTCAACTGTTCCTCATTTGATTTAATCCCACATGAATTTAAAGTCATTGAAACGATAATAACCGATTCCACCCTCTCACTTCCCAATTTACAAATTGCAATTGCCAGTGGGGATCAAATAAGCCAATGCTGCATACACATTGGCTTTAACGTCAGTAAAGCTTTCAGCAGGATATGATAAAATTGCCTCTCATCAGACACACTCATTTACAACTGAGTTAATAACTAAAATAAAATAAAAAGATAAAAATAAAAAACAAAGAAAGTAAAAATTGTGATACACAATGCCATGGGGTCAGAGTACACTTCAAGTTTCCTTCCTTTTAAATAGTATAACACGTCAAGGTTTTTAAAAATTACATTTTAAGGTTGCCAATGGTTTCTTTATCATAGTGACATAATAGACATTTAACTTAAATTCAAATATAGTTTTCAATAAAAAATTGCATATCACAAAAAAAAAAAAAAAATCAGTTGCTAAAAAAATTTTAAATTAACATCACACTTAAAGTTCCAATAAGTAAAGTAAATTTCACAGTGATGGAAATGCCTTTAATCAAAGCTTACGGCCACATCATTGAAACACCAGTTCTTAATATGATCACCAGAGTTAAGCAATGATGAGCCTGATCAGTACTTAGATGGGTGACCACTTGGGAATACCAGGTACTGTATGTTTGGATGCACATATGGCATAATGAGCTTATGGCTACATCACATTGAAACACTGGCTCATGTACAATCACCAAAATTAAGAAACATCAAGCGTCCGGTACCTAGATGGCTGACTGCTTGGGAATACTAGATGTTATAAGCTTTGGTGTGCAGGTGGTGCAATGGGTAATATGTTAAAATTGTTAATCAGGAAGCCAAGTTCTAATTTCCATTGGGTTTATTATATTCACTTACAAAAACTCTTGGGAGAAGTATGAATCTCTCTTCTCTTCTAGCTATGAATTAATTTGTAAGTCTTGTATCACTAAACCATTATTAACTAACAAAAAAAAAATTATTACAAATTAAAAAATAATTTCGGAATTTAAATCACCAGTAAGACATTGATAATCCTTAGAAAGTGAATCAATCAATAAAATGTATCTAATCAAAGACCATATGTTTTACTATATTTCTAAATTACTAAGTATTAACAGGTGCTGAAAAGTTTTTTGTCTGATCAGAAATGCTTTAAAAATTGATGTTTGTGGTCAGAGTTTAAGGCATCAATTGGGCCAAGAACATTTTTGTCCCAACTTCATGTATGTACTAGAGCAGGGGTCGGCAACCTTTTAGAGAGTGAGGGCCAAAAAGCTATGTAGAATCATGGAGGAGGGCCAAACATCTATGGCCCCAGTGTTATGGAGAAGAACCATGTTATTAAATATGTGAATAAATTTTCTGTGTTTGAAGAAAGCAAGGATTCAATATAATTTAATATCTGAAGGGAATTTTATTAAAAAAATATCACATCTTAAAAATAGATATTTCATAAAAAAAAATTCCATTAAAATCGGTTGAAAACACTATTTTATATTCATTTAAAAGTGCCCGCTCACAAAAGTAATTTCACAGAAAAAGTGAAAGTGAGGCCGTACACTAATTTTGGCAATCCTTACAAATAAAAAATAAAAGTAAAACACATTCTACAAGTAAAAAGAAATAATTTTTTTAATTTCGACACAATATATTAAGACTATCAACTGTCACTTTGGTTTGGTTTATCTGTATTTATATCATGTCCAGAGTAAGGTAGCGGACTGGACAAGATTCACTCGAGGGCCAGATGTGGCCCACGGGCTGGGATTTACCGACCAGTGTACTAGAGTATCTATAAAGCTTTCCAGAATAACTTAAGACGATTCCTCTTCTTAGTCAGCATCAGGGTCCATTTGCAAATCTTGTATAAGGGAATTGATCAACCAAAAACTATTATTCTTTACAAAACATTATTAAAATAATTAATTATAAGATATTGTACTATCACATTATGGAATCCATAATTTGTTTATCCACATAGGGTTTTATTAAATTTTTTAAAAATCACATTAAAATTTGCCACTTTTTCCTTCCAAAGAGATAATTATAACATTACAGAAAAAATCTACTTTCACAAAATATAATTTTGATTTATATTTTTAAATCTTATGAAACATCTTAATGCATTTCTTAATTTAAAAAAAAAATATCAAGTCATATTATATAGTATTTAAATATAATACATTTTGTTTTTTTGGGTGATGTAGACATTACTTTTTTGGAAAAAAATGCATCATTGAGATCAAATATTATGTTACAAGTAGATGTACAACTACTTATAAAGTAAACATCTTAAGTTTTTTTCTTTCAGAAGTTATCGAAACAAATTATAGCTGGATTTTGGCACCTAGCGTATCTGTGACACCGAGAAATACAGCATCATATATTTGTAATGCATAGAAAAGTATTTTTTTTTAAGCAGTGAAAATGAAATATTAATGTTATACTATCTCTGTACAATAATAGTTGGTCCATATGCCTATTTTTCTTTTCATTACAAGCAACTCTTATTAAATATTATGTCTATACATGTTCTGACATTTAAATCTGACAAGAGTAATTTCTTTTAACAATCTGAGGTATCTTAATGCAAGCTATTCAAAGACTAGCAAAATTTGAAAATGTTCGAAACTGTATCTATTGAGTTCATATATTTTAGCAGATTATCAACCATGGGTGGGAATTTAAGAATGTGTAAGGCAAAACCCAAAATGAAAAATGATATATAAAATGTTATGTTATCGTATTTATTACAGCATTCTAAAAAAAAAAAATTATGCAAAAATCAACTCCCAAAAAGCATTAAATATAACCCAGATAAATAAATGGAAAGAATGCTTACATGCAAATTATGTAAATGCTTCTCAAAATAAATTGTTTTAAATACTTTTATGTTTTCAGGATTTAGACAATCATAGCTCTCCATAACTTTCTGTACATTGTTACTGAGTAACTTTTGACTCTTTGCCATCCCTCTTTGTGGACATTCTGCCATCCATTCATCCAAAATCATTAGGGACATGATTCACTGTTACTGTCTCATCTGCTTTAATATACTAGAGAGTATTAAATTTCCCAAGCCTTTTTTCCTCATAATGCCTCCTAGAAATTTGAAATGTCTTTCAGGTGTTATTCTTTATTTTATTTGACAATTATTTTTGGCCAAAATTCATACATTAAATGTAACAAATATTATAGAGCAGAGGTAGTACAAAAGATTACATTGATATTAGAGATTTGTTGACCACTGATTGACAGCAAGAAATTTTAAGAATTGAAATATTACTTCTGTTCTATAATAACTGATACATTAACATACATATATCATACACTAAATGTAACAAAGAACAAAGGCAGTATTATTTTCTTCCAAGTCAAAATGTATAAATATTTTAAAACAAAAAAAAAATATGAACAGAAGTATATAAAAGTTAATTTCTCTGTGTTAAACATTGTGGAAAACTGGCAAATTCGTTTACATAATATCAATTATACAAAAATAAATTGAATGAATGAAATGGTCCTTTTCTCAAGAATAAACAAAATTTCTTTTCCTTTCAGCATGCCTAAAACATGCAGAAAATATGAGATCTGTCTGGAAATAACCCAATCACTTAATATTATCATAAAAATAGCTTACCTAGGATAATGGCATCTTAATCAACTTCAAAATACTCCCCTTTTGACTTCACATACTTACCTAAGCATTCCGTTTCACCTTTCAAAGGTCTGGAAAGTTGACCATTAATATTGATTAGTATGTACTTTCATCTTAATATCTTATAATTGTTTTTATTGAAAATTTACTCAAGCTGTCAACCTATCGATTCAAGTTGACAGGCCAGATAAGAAATATTACCAAGAGTTTATCTTAATTTTAATATCTACTTATTGATAAAAACAAAAAGGAAACTTATACTTAACATCAGGAAGCGACAGCTGAAATTTCTAGGGCACATGAGGAGGAGAGAGGAGTTGGAAAATATGACACTCACAGGACAGGTTGTAGGCAGGAGGGACAGAGGAAAACCTACGTAGTGAGCTAACATTTACTGGTTCTAAAAGTGAGATCAGCCAATTGAGTTCAAAGTCCAGTTGAGTCTGTTGTGTGCAGTTTGCCTTTGAGAAATCTATTTTCTTCTTTTCCCAGCTATGGTAGACTGAGTTCTCTTTCTTTGATTGGCAGCCAGTCTAAGAGAGTGGATTCAAAACTGTGAATAAGGCAAAAGGAAACTTCTAATATCTTTCCAAAGAAGTTATGACAATTTACAAGTTGAAAAAAAAATTCTTTGGAGAGTCATAATCTCTGTCATCATGACGCTAAATGGTATTTAGAAAAAAAATCACAATTCTGTAAACAGATATTTTGAAAAGTTACAATAAAAATAAATCAAAGATATAAAGATAAAAATAAATACTTCATAATTATGAATAAGAATGCTTGACAATACTACATGCCATAAAAAAAATCAAGTCCACTTCCAAGATTACCATAGCTATCATTATATTCGTCTTTGCCTTCCCACTTTCAACAATGGTAATGAAGAGTCAATCAGATTGTTTTTATGGTTTATCAACACTTTGTGGATTATTTAAAGCCAAATCATAACTGTAATAATAATAATACCTTTTTTTGCAAGTAAATTTTTGCATTAAGAATTTTTTGAGGATAACAATGGTTTTCGAATACATAGCCTTCTATTTAGGCCACAGCTGAGAAAGGAGATGGATTCATATCTTTCTCAAGTGTATTTACACATAAATGAATATAACAAACCCAAATGGCATTCAAGTTCAGCTCTCTGATTTCTCTATATAAGTTTAGTTTGGTTTGTTTTACGGCATATCGACCCCTTGGGGTCCTTTAATGCTGAAGCATTAATTTCTTCAAAAACGTATTTTTGTTGGTAACATTTTTCCTTCAAAAATTTTTATGTATATATTTCATAAAAGTCTGTTTTTATATTTTCATAGTGTTTTTATCCCTGTTTGGAGGGTTAACTATTTGCCCATAACTGGGACCCTAACAGATGCTACCACCCCAGGTTAGAGTGGACCTGGGAACAACAGCAATTAAGAGGTGGTTCCATGCTCCTCAGAATCTCAAAATCAGAGGCCTTGTTGCCGGATGCTCTATATGTTAAATTTCTCTATTACACTACTTTGGCAGAAGTTACAGAAAGTCAAATCTTCACTGCATAAGGAGCTGACAGATCTAATTGAGGCAATGTTTTGCAAAAAAAATAAATAAAAAAAATACAAAATGATTTACTTGCTTAGTCATTGTAAATGTCACACAATACTCAATCTCACTCAATAGTGCCTCAGTACCAAATAAGTAACTCAACAGAAGAGTGCATGTTCAAACAGAGGAGCTCCTTTGATTGGTTGCTAAATTATACCAAGGCTGCTCAACTGATTCTAGAGATATTCAAAATGGCAGGATACTCTTCAGAGAGGCCTCATACAAGAAATTCAACACAACTCATATTAAAAAAAAGCAGCCAATGAGGCAGATATGCATCAACTCTTAATCAAAGATGAAATCCCACAACTGAAAAAAAGAGACAATATTGAAGATGAGATTTAAAATCCTGAGTTTTTTGTTTTCATTTTGGTATGCTTTTTTTGTGCTTCTAATATCTAATATGTTTAAAAAAAAAAAAAAAAAAAAAAAAAAAAAAAAAACAGGCATCTTGTATCAAAATTTAGAAGGAAGAAGACTATGTTGAGGATGAATTTTGAATCCTGAGATTTTTCTTTCCACTAGAATCTTTTTTTAACATGCTCATATGTGTTGAAATCCACACAGTATTTAATATTGTTGAAGTTATTGGCAACACTTTTTGTTGAGATTTACAAACTCTAGGTTTCTTTCAATTTAGAAAACCAACTGATGAAATTTGAATCAGCTGATTTGTTTAGAAAAATACTTTGACAAAACTCAAGCACAGTTTAATAATTTCTCTAATTTTATAGGACATCAAGGTAAACAATATTTTTTCATTTGATTTCAATCAATGTATAGCTATTTTAGAGCATGTTATGGATGGATGAACAGAAGTCACAGAATTCGATAGATAGAGTTTGGGATAATATATTTTGTACTTCTGCTATTAAATTTACTTTAATTAAAAAAAACTCTCAGACAAAATATGAAAACTGCCTCATGAAATGTTATAGTGAGGACATATTCTCAAAATTTGAAGTTTTCAATCCAATACCCAGTCTACAAATTATGCCAGAATGTGTGAAGAACGAAAAAGAAAAAAAATTCACATAATACATGAAAGAGATGTTTTCCAAAAACTGACATTGGAATCAAGCCAAATTCAAAATCCAAAAAAGGATTTCTATCTAGTTCGCCATCTGGTAAACAACATTAAAGCCCGTATCAGTGGAACATACTTTTTCTCTATCCTTCAAAAGATCAATTCCATTTTTATCTTTCAAGAATTTGCAGTTAAGCCACCTTTTTATTTGGGAATGATTTTGCATTTTGTTGTCCAAATTTTCATGCATAAATAACCTTTTACACAGAAATTCTTAACTTTTTTAACTACCTTCAGTCTTGAGATTTGAGTTGTTACTAACTCAGAACTTTCAGGAAGGAATCTATTATACTGCTGTTCTACTTCTAAGAATGGATTATGAAGAAAAAACAAAAGAAGAAAAAAGCAAGTGGTTGTAAAAAAAGTAACTCCCATATTTCTAATTGAAACTGAGCAAATTTAGAAATTGGACAAGTACAGTTCCCAATTAGACAGATTAAAGGCAGCAATCAATAAAACATTTTTTGTTGCTTTTTATCAGAACAATACCAGACCTGACATCTCTTTGCAGACCCAGCAGAAGTTAGTACATTTTATCTGTGATGTCCTACTACACATGCTATACTCAGCTGTCGGTGCATCTATCCATGGATTAAAGCATGGCGGACTGTGCTCTTTAATCTTGATTAGCCTAATATTCAAAGAGGACAAAATTCAAAACTGGTTGGACATGGGAAAAATTCACAACAACAGCAATATCTACTGTGGTGAGATTGTGGCTGATATGCCACAGGAGAGCCTAATGACACGAAAGAGGGGGAGGGTTATATATTTATATTAATTCAAGGTTCTTTCAAAATGATAAGGAATTTTTTAAAACTTTTACTATTTGTATACAAAAAGTATATACTCATCATAACAGAAAGCATTTAATTGACCTAAGTTTCAAGTTCAATGATTATGCAGATATGTTGTTTTTCCCATATTCAAATGCTTGAAATTTTGTGTGATCATTATATCTTATATTGACATAAGTATACAAATGGAAAGCATAATTCTTCATTGACTAATGGTAAAGTCAGTTGTTAAGTACATTTAAATTTCCATTTCCATTACTGAATTATTTTATTCCCAAATAATATGCTTACTGATGTGGGCACAGAAACTGCACTATGATCCACAAGTTGGCAGGTTAATCTGTGAGATAAACTAGTGGTTGTGTGTTCTATATATGAGTTTGATGTCTGATCATAAATAATACCATATAATGGAGTTTTCTGATTGATATACATTGTTTGTGATAATGAGTTTAGAAATTTTTAATTTTTTTTGTAGTAAATTGTTAATTGTATATTTGTGTTCTACTAATACCTAATCTTCTGATAGCTGCTTAATCTCATTTATAGTTTGAGAGCATTTGGTTTTTAGTGAAAAATTTATCAAGAAAAAACTACTGTCTTAATGCACATTATATATTTGCATGTGTCAAAATTCTCTCAATGTGCAGTGACTACACTCTGATCCTAGGCAAAAAGCCAGAAAGAGATACTTCAAACATCAATAAAACAAAAATAATTTGATACTCCTTATGTATCAATTCACATAAAGATAACCCTGTCATTTTTACAAATGCAAAAAAAAAAAAACACTGAACAAAAGCATTATACCAGAATCTTTTCTGTTGTCTCTAATAAAACCTGTATAAAATATTACTGCCCAAATACATAAATATATATATATATATATATATATATATATATATATATAGTGGACTCTCCTGTTGTTTTACACACATACAGGTACCTAAGAGTGCATATTTAGAATGGAACTGCCAGACTACCCACAAATATGATCTAATTACAGTTAATTTTTTCGGAAGAACTGATAATAGAGAAATGATGTACAATGTACTACGAAGGTTTGAATTCAGTGTTTTGTTTCTATCGAACTGATTGCCAACCAAGGTCAGAGAACCCAGTCTGCCATGCACTTCTCTACGCCTAAACCAACTGTGGGTTAATTAACCATTAATAATAACCGATAACCCTACTAAGTATTTGTATGAAATCGAATATCTAAAGAATTAATGGGTCTATTTTAATCTGATATTTTTATTATTTCAAACCTTATTCTTAGTGGGTTTTTTTTTTTTTAACATTATGTAATACATTTATTGGCCTGCCTGCTCACTCATGAGAGAAACAAAGAACTTGCTTTAAAAGATTTCAGGAGTACCAGGAAGTCTGCAGACAGTGTCAGGATTAATATATACTGTTTAAGATAAAAACAGGACATCTATTTCAAACACAGTTATCCACTAAAAATAACATTTAAAGTAATAAAAATGCAAGTGAATGTAACTAAATAAGCCAGAATTCTGACTGAGCTCACTGATTTCTCATTTCAAACTACTATTACACACACACACAATATATATATATATATATATATATATATATATAGATAGATAGACACACATACATATATACAGAATCAATTTTGTTAGATGAATGACCACTTGGAAGGGCCAATTATGTAAAAAATCAAATATATGTATTATTTTGTCAGTTTTATGCAAATCTTTTTGAAACGAACAATCACTTATAAAGACCAAAATTCATGTTCTTGACATCATCTACTTAAATAAAATTAATTTTATACTAAGAGCTTAAAAATTCAATCTCTATGCTACTATTTTCTTTCACTTTTAAAGTGTTTAACTCTTTTTGAAACTCTTCCTTTTCAAAACACCTAACAATTTTTGGAGTGCATTTACAGGCATCTTTCTGAAAAGTTACAGAAACAAGTTATTCTGCAAATAAGTGACACACACTGTATTTTGCTAGATGATAAGTATTATGTGTGCTTGATTACAACTAACAAATGATGCATGGTAATGAAATTTTCTCATAAGTTATGTGCTATTTAACTACTGCAAATTTTCCCCTTTGAAACAAACCATAAAAAAGCTGAAAACAAAAAAGCAATATTTGTTCTTAGATTAAATCTTAGAAAACAAATGGCAACAATAGACAGCTCACTTGTGGTGTGGAACACCCTTCTGGCTCCATGCTTTCAAGCCAACTTTAATCTGGAAAAATTTAAATGCAATATCAATCGCTATCTACTATCCTTCTGATTATTCTTTTTTCTTTCCGCTCATTGTTAATGTTTCTGTTCCTAATTGTTCCTCACCCTGTAACACCTTACGTTTTAGTGGCTGTATTGCCTTGCTTGGGGTGATTCCAATTAAAAAAAAATGTTTCCTGTAAGCACAGGTAATCAGGTAGATAATCTGAAAAGAAAATCATATGCTCAACTGTAATGGTGAAATTAGCTGTTTCCATACATGAAACATTCAGTATTTATTGACAAAACAGTTAGTGTTATTAGCAGTTGAAATTTATAAAACCTTTTCCTAAAAGATTTTTCAGGAAATTGGAATTGCTAAGTTTTCTAACAGTTAATGTTCTCTCTCATATTGATAAGAGTTTCTTTACAAACCTTTTGTTTAAGGTAATGTGGAAAGTTAACATGTTGATCATATCATTATTTTCTCTTCTAGTTACATGTGCTACCCATTTAAGTTGTTGTTGCTGTTGGAAGTCTTTTAGTGATGTGATTTTTGTTCATTTGGTAATGCTCTTTGTGATTTTGTAATACCTGTCATTGTTCTCAATGATTGACTTTTTTGAAATCTAAAGTCTTCCTCCACTTAAAGTCATTTTTAAATCATTGATCTGAAAAAACAGTTGTATATGGATATCTGAGATATTTCTAAATGAGTTGGATGCCATGCATGATATCCACATAAGAATCTACATCTTATGAGTTTATTTAAGAGAATGGCTTGAATTTTTGGGTTAATATTTTGGGCTTCTAGCATTTTACAGTGTTGAACAAAAGTACCAATAATGTAACCTATTTTGTGTTCAGTCAGTTAAGTGCCATGATACATACTTTGGGCAATCATGTCACGAAAGGGACATAACTGACTGGGCAGAAGATTATCAGCAGTATGTTGCCATTGCCTTCTGTGGTAGATTGAGTTCTATAGCCTTGGTTGGTAATTACCAACCAATGCTATAGAACTCAATCTGCTCTATTATTTAACCCATAACTGGAAGGGAAAAGATGGATTAATACCTATCTCAAGTGTATTTGTGCATAAGTGAATGCAAGGAATTCAATTGTAATTCAAACTCGGTCGGCTCTCTGATTTGTCATTCCAAGTTGATACCACAACGCATCTGTGTTCACCTTCCTTATTTTCTGTATTAAATATGTTATAACTGATATACCAAGGTGTTTAAAGAATTTATTATTTTTTATTTCCATGTACTGAGTTTTTATGATGGATTCAGGTTATGAGTTCTTAATATTCTCATTCCTATTTCAAATCATAGTTTCTTTTTGAAAAGGTTTAATTGTAATTGAACTTCTTCAATGTCATTCATCAGTCATTGTGTTTGTTTTTATTTTAGTGCTCAAACACTATTGAATTTCATACTGGGTCTGTTTATCACAGATGCATTTCAGAATGTTCACTTTTTCTCACCCAATATTTTTTCAGTCAGAGTAGACAGTAGTAAATGCTATGAAATATATAAGCTATCAAACAATAAAAAAAATCAATGTAAGAGTATATATTATTAATCATTAGACTTTTTATTTGATTAAAGCATTACAATCTAAACATTGAATATATTTCTGACCAAGTAATCATTAAATTACTGCATTACTTATATCTGAGTTTTGCAAAATATAATATAATATAATAAAATATAATAATGGGATGAATAGCTATTTACTTTTGATCAGCTTCTAGTTTATTTTAGTGTTTGCTTTCTACTAACAAAAATAAAATGAAATAAATGAACTTTTACATGAAAAAATAATTAAGCATTAAATCTAATTTACACAGGAAACTGCTGAAAAGTACTCAGCCAAACCAAGAAAACCTTAATGAAAAAATAAATAAATAAATAAAAAATGAAGAAATAAAAATTCTGATGTTTGGTAAGATTTTGAAGAGTGGGTTGGGCCAATTACTTTTTAGCAACCTTTCATATTCAAATAAGATAGGTTGAGATAAATGCAGATGAAAAAAAACAAAACTTTTCTACTTTAAACAGAAGCAGAGTCATATGTTTGTGAGTTTATTTTATGTCTGAAACATTTCTTTTACACAATAGAATTTTAGAGAACAATTATGTAGCTACTGATTCATGAATTTTGTGAGTGGGCCAAGCTATGGTAATTGGACTCAGTAGAAATAGGGCAAGTAATAAGTGAGTAAAACTAAATAAAAACTAGATAAAATATCTTTTGACATGGGCAGAGAAACAAGAACAATCTTCATCTAACCCTTTGAAATAAATAAAGGGTTCAGTTCAAAAGTACCTGAAAGTTACCAAGAATGGCATACACTTGTTGAAGACTGAAGGGTACAGTGGCCAAAACATTGTGATAACAACAACAAAGAAGAGGAGTATAGTTCACAAGTAAAAAATGATTATGTTACTGACTGCAATGAACATTCACCAACATTCTTCACATTATACTACAAGAATTATAAAGTACAATGAAATGATTTTGAGATTTGAATTCATGATAATAATACTAATAATAATTATACTAGACATAATACAAAATAATATGGCATGTCCCTTCCTTTCATATTCCTTTTCTTTATTATCTATGAATTGTCATGCATTCTGAGAAAGATTCTTCTTCTTCTATGTGCCTTGTCCTTTTAGGACATAGGTGATCATGGCTTTCCACGTTTCCCTATCCCTGGCGACTCTTAGTATGCTTTCTCCTGTAACATCTCACAGCCCCTGTTCTGTCATCCACCTGCTCAGGCCCTTCAAATATGTTATCCACTGCTTTCCTCTGTCTTTTTCTCTCTATCTGGCCTGTTAGTATCAGGTTCTCTAAGCCCTCCTTTCTCATTGCATGTCCCAAAAACTTCAGTTGTCTTTTCCTGATGCTCAATATTAATTTCCTTTTTGTTTCCATCCTTTCCAAAACCTCGTCATTGCTCACATGCTCGGTCCACGATATCTGCAGCATCCTTCTGCAGAACCACATTTCAGCTGCTTCAAGTTTTCCCTTCATCTTTGTTGATATTGTCCAACATTCACTGCCATATTGAAGAACTGACATCACATAGCAATCCAGTACTCTCTTCTTTGTCTCTAGCAAAAGTTTCCTGTGTCTTAATACTTTACTCAGCTTCTGGAATGCATCCTTCGCCATGCCAATTCGCCTTTGGATCTCTGAGTGGACTGAAATTGAGTATTTTTCTTTTTAGACTCAATGCCATCCATCCAAGCCTACCTTGCTTTTTAATCCATAGCTAGGGGCAGAAGAGACTAATTCATGACCTCCAATCATTATCATCGTCTGATCACAGTCATCCATTCATGGCCAACATTTGCACTATGAGCTCCAAAGGACCAGATCTTACACAGGCAGACCCTCTCCATTACACTTTAAAGGGCAGAATTAGTTCAAACTTTGATGCCTAAGTCATCCCAAAAGGATGTGATGAAAGAGATCATTTTTTTTTACAACTATACATTAACATGAGGTCTCTCACATTAAAAATGCCTTGTGCCATATCCCTCTCCATGGGAAGGTAATTAAATATCATCACAAACCCCTGACACAATCAACAATACACAGAAGGAAAAACAAAATCATCTACATAAAACTTTCATTATTAATTCAACCTGCAGCAAATATGAAAAAAAAAAAAAAATTAATACACACAAATTCATCAAACACTTTGAAAGCCTCTGTGCCCATAACAATGCTTAATCCACCTAAATTTATTTTCACCTTTTTGTAACAAAAATTGTACCTAGACTAATTGCTGATATACAGAGTGCGATAGATAAATTTTCATCAAAATTAAGCAAAAAGAAAATAACACTGACATTTTAAGTTATATTTACCAAAATTATTGTTTTAGTTGGTGAATTCTGCTATAATCCTTGCCTTCAGTTCATTTTTGGTATAACAAGGAGTTTTGTTGATTTCACTCAACTGCATCCCACACATAATAAAGGGGCTGCAGTCTGAAGAGTTAGGTGGCCAGATATAAGGGATGATGTGGCCACAGAAATTGTTTCACAACTGTGACTGGGTTTTTCTGCTTATGTGGCATGGTGCAGTTACCAGACATAGGGTCTTACAGCTACCACCCTCTTGACCTCGGGATGCAGTACCCCCTCAAAGCACTTGATGTAGGCCTCCATCTTGAGTCTGAGGCCCTCAACAACAAATTCAGGAGTTCTTTTCATATCAAAACAGTTGGAATAAGCTTTCCAAGATGCTGTACCTTCATAATCACCATTGGACTCATCCAACTCAATCCAAAGCCTCTTCATTGTTCTCAGATTGACACTCAAACACACTGAAATGTTTGTAAGGAAGCTTCTGGCATGAATGCCAAGCAGTACACCATGCCGTTTCCAAATTTCTGTTGGAGTAAATTGCATCATGATAGTGCACAACTGACCCTATTATACTATGCAGTTGAAAAAAATCAGAAATGAACAAAACACATGCACAAAATTAAAAATGTAAAATGATGACAATTTAAAATGGCAACAATCTGATTATCACACACTGCATAACCAATGAAGAAGACTAGTTTTCTACCATCCACTTATACTTTGATGCAAAACCAAACAAATGCAAACATCGAAATTTCAACAAATTGATATTTGAAACAGTCATGTAGCCAAAAGTAACATTCATGCATTCTATTTTCATTGCTATCACTTATTTTATATTAAAGTACCTTTTAGCTACAAATATTATAATATCTGCATAGTTATTTCCATTAGGACTTGTTTTATCAATGTTGTTGTTACTGTCACAGTGTTTTGGCCAGTGTGCCCTCCAGCTTTCTTCAGATGTCTATCGATCCAGGTAACCATCTAGAGATGTCTTACCTTGTTATTTAGTACTGCTCAATTAGTTTTCCCCATTTCCAATGTAGTCTGTACTACCTAGTCTAGGGACTGAACTCACAATTAATAAAGAGTAATTAAATATAAATATTCAATCTACCCAATTGCTTCCATTTTAAAAATGCATTATTTACTATTGTGATCAGTATAAATCATACAAGCATTTCGTGCTCTGGCGCATTATCTAAAGACACAGCCTTTCTGTGACAGATTATATGTGCATTTGATTAATAATAGATCATTTGACAACAGTTTAACAATAAAATTAGCATTGGTAAATTCCAACTGTGATAACAAAAAGTTCTCCCTATTTAAAGTGTAAACCACAAGTGACACAAGATAAAAATTGTTCAATTTTTGAGGATGAAAATTGAATTTCCTTGGTTTTTTATTCTTCATTTGTCTTACTTTTTATAAGCTTTACATTGTACTAATAACTGTCAATTGCAAATTTTATCATAGTTGGAATTTACTAACTACAATCATGTTATATATTATATATATATATATATATATATATATATATATATATATATATATATATATTGTGTGTATGTGTGTGTTTCTTACTGATATTTATCTTTTTAATTTCAGATACATAAAAATTGTCATGAATTGAAGAAAGATATAATCCCAAAGCAGTAACAAAATCTTATAAACTTATTGAATGACAGGAAAGTAAAATAGAAAACTGAAAAAGAAGTTGAAATGAGGTCATAAAAAAATTAAAATCTAACTAAAAAAAAAAAAACACAAAAGGAGACTTGTGAAAAATAAAAATAATAATAAAACCTCAAAAGTAGATTAGCCAGCAAGTAAACATTTAAGAAGCTGTTTTTGCAAATGAAACCAGAGAAAAAAATGTGAAATATAAAGAAAATCAGCTAAAGACATATAAGCAACCAAACATTTAAGTAAACATCACAAAAAGAAATATCTAAGTTGGGTGAAGAAGTACTTGAAAAATGGTTTGTCAACAATAATTTTTACTTAGGAAAATAGAGCAACACTAAAAAGAACTGATAGCTGTGTTAAAGGTTAGAGTTAAATCCTTTATGGAAAGAATCAATTGATCTAACTTAGAAAATAATAGTGGGAGGTGGAGTAATGTTTTTGGCTTGTACTAAAAATTTAGCTAAAAATAAAATTATAGGTCTCTTCAAAATTTATGATGCTATCAAGATAAATGCAGACAAATATTCTAAGTCATTTGAGTGGTTCCAGTTGCAACCAAGAAATGTTATATTCATGAAAGACTATACTCATTCAGATTCTTCAATGCAGAAAGTTGCCCATCTTGCCAAAAAACATTGCAAAGATTTCAGATTAATGGAATAGCTCCCAGCTTCTCCAGATATTACACCAGTAGAAACTTGTAATCCCACCATTAAAATAGGTATATGTAAAATAGTATTCAAGCAAAAATCTCTAGGAAATAATAACTTCTGCAAGTAATGTTAAAGTTGGAACAGTAGAAAAGTTAACAAAATCCATGCTTGAAAGACTAATGAAGGTTATAGAATATCAAAAGGCTCATATCAAGATATAGAAGAATGAAATAATTTATTCAATTATATAGGATATTGTCTTAAATATGTTTATCTGATACTTAGCTTATAGATTTCATTAAAAGTAATTGTTGCACTAAGTAAATAAAACCAGATACACCTACAAAACAAGTAATCAATATTTTTGATGAGGATAAATATTGCAAACTATAACTGATATATGTTGCTCATATAAATATTTACTGAAATTGTAATTAATGCTAATTTTATTATGAAAATATTGACTTGCATACTAAAATCTGATGTTGTACATGTTAAAACAGATTGGCATTCAAGTTATTATTGAAGTATTTTTATTGAACCAATTCCACTTTAATAATAGTAATTTAAACTATCTTAGATTGTAATTTAAAACAATACTGCTTGAAAGATTCTTATTATGCTTCCAAATATAGTACCAGATTTACAGATAGCCAAACTGAAAAAATTACTTTTCTATAAGGTTAAATGGAGGCGATAGGGAATATATGCAAAAGATTGAATTCATATTTGTTCATCAAAAATCCTTTGAAGTAATTTATATTATTATCAAACATAAGCTTAGATAAAATAATTTGGAGTATTTCTAAAAGTTTGAACACATGTATTTCATTTACACCAGAATTTTTCACTGATTTATCCAGACTAGTGTCTTCATCAATGCAATTGATAAACTCTAATAACCTCTTCAGTTGGCCTAGCATAATGTAGCAGTTAATGATTAAGAAAGAATTGAGGTTTAAAAAGTCCTCCAACTATTTACATGACAAAGTCATAAACTTTGTGCTAGACATATAGAATATAATGCAACTTGTTTTGTGATATATCTTTATTATGGTGTTGGGGGTATCATTTAGCTTAGCCATTACTGCAGAGTATCCGATTGAAACCAAAATGGAAACACCCATATGAAATTCCTCTCAGCACAGTTATAGTCTTATTTCTATTAAATAATAATTTCTTATATTTTCAGAAATTAGACAGCCAGATAAAAATACTATGACAATGCAGTCATCAAAGTGTTAATCATCATTAACTATGTGAATTGATTTATAGATATTAAAAAGAATAAAAATACCAACTTAGTTTAGTCTAGCACAATTTCACAAGTGTAGAACACTAAGTGAGGATCAAATTTACTACAAAGGTATTAGTTTGAGACTAAGCTTTATGTTATGGCAAGGTACCAACAAAAGTGATATGTATATAATTACTATTATAGTAATATTTTTATAATCAGTAAAGTCAGTAAAGTGCCATACGATCATGGGCGATCATGTCTCAAAAGAGACATGACTGACTGGGCAGAAGATTATCACACAGTATGTTGCCATTGCTTTCTGTGGTAGACTGGTTGCTGACCAAGGCTATAGAACCCAATCTGTCCCATTATTTTACCCATAACTGGAGGGAAGAGACGGATTAATACCTTTCCCACGGGTACTTGTGCGTAAGTGAATGCAATGAATTCAACTGGAATTTGAACTTGGCTCCCCGATTTGTCGTTCTGAGTCGATATCCACTGCACCACAATGTACATTTTTATCATAAGTGGTTATAATAAAAACATTTTATATCGCTACACAAAAGCTATCATGTTCCCATAATAAGAAGTGTACTTCATGAGTCAAGAATTGGTAAATCGCCAGTTACTAATCATCATAGTTCTGAAACATGAAAGTTTTTATGTAGCGATATAAAATGTTTTTTATCATAAACACTTATAATAAAAAATATTACAATAATATATATCTCTACTTTGTATTGAACACTTTTATACTTACAACGGTGGAAAAATATTTAGACTATGCTAAGAAGAAAAATTAGAAATTATGATATTCCCAAATAAAGATGAACTGTTAAATGAAAGAATGGAAATTATGACAAAATGCATCCACACTAAGAAATACCTCTTAGGTTCATACAACCATGGATAAAAATGCCATAATCCATTTTAATTTAAAAATTGCACGTTCATAAATTCCCTGCCATGTGATCATTCAAATAAAACATCATTACAAGAGCTTTCTTAAAAAGAAAAACAGTAAACGGTAAAATCAGTTATTAAAAATCGCCTGAAGACACCACTCATGGAAGAAACCTGGGTAGTGAAATAACTTGTTTAAAAATGGATAATATTCAAAAGTTCTACAATATAATTGTATTGAACATTTTTAAATACAAATGTGTACTGGTCTAACTATATTATGACCAAAAACTAAGTATTAAACAATCAATATATATATATATATATATATATATATATATATATACACACACACACACACCATACCAAAAAATACCTGTTAGGATCATACAACCATAGATGAAAACATAACTTCTTCTAATTTGAAAAAATTGTGCATTCATAAAAAAAACCCTATTACGTGAGTATTTTTAAAGAAACAGTAAAATCAGTTATTGTAAATCACCTAAAGACACCAGATGGTAGAGAAACCTAGGTTGCATAATATATCTAATTTACAAATGAAATATATATATATATATATCTCTGAGTGAGCAATGAACCAAATATAGACAGCAGATGATTTCAGTTCTTGCCCATTCCTCCTGATGAGATGTTGGACACCCAACGTCGAAACAACCATATGATTGTAGAAGACATATATAGAAAAAAATTATGTACATGTTCTAAAACATAATTTATAATATATATATATATATATATATATATATATATATATATAATAACAATAATTATGACAATATTAATAGTAACAAAAATAATTCTGCTAATACTAGTAATTGTTATACTATATTTAAGTTCATCTTGAAAAACCCACCGAGAACAAACTCAAAGGGAAAAGGAGGGGAAGTAAAAAAAGAAACAAATGAAGTACATGAACAAAAGTCAAATACTCGTAGGAAAGAAAAAACCCAAGACAAAAACCCTAACACTACAGTGCTCAATACGAAAGTAGAGCAATAAAGACAGAAAATTCTAAGTGAGAGCCAACAAACCTACTTAGGTTTCACCCAACAAACCTAGGTAGGTTTGTTGGCTCTCACTTAGATTTTTCTGTCTATATATATATATATATATATATATATATATATATATATATATATATATACGTGTTATTTCTAGTGGATACCCATATTTGAGAAGATGCTCCTTTTATTTATTAAATAGTATATTTATTATTAATATTCTGGCCAGAATATTCAAGAATTCTTATTAAAGAAAAATGTGGAGAGCGCATATTTTTCTATAATAAGATTTATATAGGAATATACAGTTAAATAAATACATGCCGCATCTACTAACATATGAGTATCCAATGAAAATAACATTTAAGTGATAATATATTTACATACATACACAAACTTTATAAAAATAGCCTTGACATTGCACTACTATCAACAGATTGGTACAATAGTAATTCAGATTTCTATTATGACAAAAGTATGTGATGACAGATGATGGTAAGGTGTTGGTTTGATCAGGAGCATATCCACATTTATCTACCATCTGTGCAAGAGAGAGCAAAAACAAGCCTTTGAAAAAGAAATAAACGTGCCAAGAAATTAAATCTAAACGTCAACAAGTAATTTCCAAAGCAGCAAGAAAGCAACACAGAATTTATTTGTTGAACCAAAGAAAAGAAGTTTTGAAATGCTGTTGACAATTGCACTGCAACATAATTGGTTTCATATTAAAAAAAAAATGAAATGAAAATCAGAGAAAAAATAAGAAAAAGTTAGGCCAAACAGGAGAAAAAAGGTGTTAGTGAACAAGGAAAGAGAGCTATAGAAGACACCGAGACAGGAAGGAGCTAGAGGGGACATTGAGACAGGAGGGAGCTAGAGGGGACACCGAGACAGGAGGGAGAAAATAGACAATAGAAACATTTAAGAAAAAAATGAAAATGCAAGATGGATAATAATGATAGCATATTGATGATCATAGTTCCTACATAAAAAGACAAAAGGTTATGAGAGAGCTAGAGGTGACACAGAGATGGGGGAGAGAGAGAGAAAAACTAGAGGGGACACAGAGACGAAAGAGAGAAAGAGACAGAGGTGACACAGAGACGAAGAGAGAGAGAGAGAGAAAGAGGTGACACAGAGACGGAGAGAAAGAGCAGAGAGGTGACACAGAGACGGAGAGAGAGAGCAAGAGAGGTGACACAGAGACGGAGAGAGAGAGGCAGAGGTGACACAGAGACGGAGAGAGAAACAGAGGTGACACAGAGACGGAGAGAGAGCAAGAGGCAGAGAGACGGAGAGAGAGAGAACAAGAGGTGACACAGAGACGGAGAGAGAGAGAGAGAGAAAGAGATGACACAGAGACGGAGAGAGAGAGAGAGAAAGAGGTGACACAGAGACGAAGAGAGAGAGAGAAAGAGATGACACAGAGAGACGGAGAGAGAGAGAGAAAGGTGACACAGAGAGGCAGAGAGAGAGAAAGAAGAGGTGACACAGAGACGGAGAGAGAGAGAGAGAACTAGAGGTACACAGAGATGGAGAGAGAAAGAGCAAGGTGACACAGAGACGGAGAGAGAGAGAAAGAACTAAGTGACACAGAGACGGAGAGAGAGAGAGAGAGAGAACTAGAGGTGACACAGAGACAGAGAGAGAGAGAGACACAGAGAGATAGGCACAGAGACAGAGAGAGAGAGAGAGAGAGAACTAGAGGTGACACAGAGACGGAGAGAGAGAGAGACGGGGGTGACACAGAGACGGAGAGAGAAAGAGAACTAGAGGTGGCACAGTGACAGAGAGAAAGAGACAGAGAGACACAGAGATAGGGAGTGAGAGAGAGAGAGAGAAACGGGGGTGGCACAGTGACAGAGAAAGAGCGAGAGGGAGACACAGAGATGGAGTGAGAGAGAGAGAGAGAGGTGACACAGAGAGAGGAGAGATAGTGTGAGACAGACACACAGGCAGGGAGAGATAGTGTGAGTGACACAGAGACGGGGAGAGATAGTGTGAGGGAGTGACACAGAGACGGGAGAGATAGTGTGAGATGACACCAGAGACGGGAGAGATAGTGTGAGATGGCGAGCGAGACGGGGAGAGAGATAGTGTGGGGGAATGTGCAGAGACGGAGAGAGATAGTGTGAGATGACACAGAGACGGAGAGATAGTGTGAGATGACACAGAGACGGGGAGAGATAGTAAGAGATGACACAGAGACGGGGAGAGACAGACAGAGATGACACAGGGAGACGGAGAGAGAGATAGTAGGGACAGGCACAGAGACGGGAGAGATAGTGTGAGAGATGACGCACAGAGAGACAGGGAGAGATAGGTGAGAGTGAGCACAGAGACGGAGGAGAATAGTGTGAGATGACACAGAGACGGGAGAGATAGTGTGAGATGACACAGAGACGGGAGAGATAGTGTGAGATGACACAGAGACGGGAGAGATAGTGTGAGATGACACAGAGAGCGAGGGAGAGATAGTGTGAGTGACACAGAGACGGGAGAGATAGTGTGAGATGACACAGAGGAGGGAGAGAGAGCGAGAGACACACAATGGCTGGACGGGGGGGGGAGAGAGAGAGAGAGAGAGAGATGGGGGAGAGAGAGAGCACGGTGACACAGATGGGGGAGAGAGAAACACGAGAGGTGACACAGATGGGGGAGAGAGAGAGAGCACGAGAGGTGACACAGATGGGGGAGAGAGAGCACGGGAGGTGACACAGATGGGGGAGAGAGAGAGAGCACGGGGGGGGTGACACAGATGGGGGAGAGAGAGAGAGCACGAGAGGTGACACAGATGGGGGAGAGAGAGAGCACGAGAGGTGACACAGATGGGGGAGAGAGAGAGCACGAGAGGTGACACAGATGGGGGAGAGAGAGAGAGCACGAGAGGTGACACAGATGGGGGAGAGAGAGAGCACGAGAGGTGACACAGACGGGGGGAGAGAGCACGAGAGGTGACACAGATGGGGGAGAGAGAGAGCACGAGAGGTGACACAGATGGGGGAGAGAGAGCACGAGGAAGGGTGACACAGATGGGGGAGAGAGAGAGAGAACGAGAGAGGTGACACAGATGGGGAGAGAGAGAGAGCACGAGAGACGACACAGATGGGGGAGAGTGAGAGAGCACGAGAGGTGACACAGATGGGGAGAGAGAGAGAGCACGAGAGGTGACACAGATGGGGGAGAGAGGAAACCGAGAGGTGACACAGATGGGGAGAGAGAGAGAGCACGAGAGGTGACACAGATGGAAGAGAGAGAGCACGAGAGAGGTGACACAGATGGAAGAGAGAGAGAGCACGAGAGGTGACACAGATGGAAGAGAGAGAGAGCACGAGAGAGGTGACACAGATGAGAGAGAGCACGAGAGGTGACAGATGGGGGAGAGAGAGAGAGAGCACGAGAGGTGACACAGATGGGGGAGAGAGCACGAGAGGTGACACAGATGGGGGGAGAGAGAGAGCGAGAGGTGACACAGATGGGGGAGAGAGAGCAGAGGTGACACAGATGGGGGGGAGGGGCAAGAGGTGACACAGATGTGGGAGAGAGAGAGCAGAGGTGACACAGATGTGGGAGAGAGAGAGCAGAGAGGTGACACAGATGGGAGGGAGAGAGAGAGCAAGAGGTGACACAGATGGGGGAGAGAGAGAGAGCACGGGAGGTGACACAGATGGGGGAGAGAGAGAGAGCACGGGAGGTGACACAGATGGGGGAGAGAGAGAGCACGAGAGGTGACACAGATGGGGGGAAGAGAGAGAGCACGAGAGGTGACACAGATGGGGAGAGAGAGAGCACGAGAGGTGACACAGATGGGGGAGAGAGAGAGCACGAGAGGTGACACAGATGGGGGAGAGAGAGCACGAGAGGTGACACAGATGGGGAGAGAGACGAGAGGTGACACAGATGGGGAGAGAGAGAGCACGAGGAGGTGACACAGATGGGGGAGAGTGAGAGAAACAGAGAGGTGACACAGATGGGGGAGAGAGAGAGAGAGAGAGAGAGAGCACGAGAGGTGACACAGATGGGGAGAGAGAGAGAGCACGAGAGGTGACACAGATGGGGAGAGAGAGAGAGCACGAGGAGGTGACACAGATGGAAGAGAGAGAGCACGAGAGGTGACACAGATGGGGGAGAGAGAGCACGAGAGGTGACACAGATGGGGGAGAGAGAGAGAGCACGAGAGGTGACACAGATGTGGGAGGAGAGAGAGAGCACGGGGAGTGACACAGATGGGGGAGAGTGAGAGAGCACGAGAGGTGACACAGATGGGGGAGAGAGAGAGAGCACGAGAGGTGACACAGATGGGGGAGAGAGAGCACGGTGACACAGATGGGGGGGAGAGAGAGAGCAAGAGGTGACACAGATGGAGAGAGAGAGAGCAAGAGGTGACACAGATGGAGAGGGAGAGAGAGCAAGAGGTGACACAGATGTGGGGGAGAGAGAGAGCAAGAGGTGACACAGATGTGGGAGAGAGAAGAGCAAAGAGGTGACACAGATGGGAGGGAGAGAGAGAGCAAGAGGTGACACAGATGGGGGAGAGAGAGAGCAAGAGGTGACACAGATGGGGGAGAGAGAGAGCAAGAGGTGACACAGATGGGGGAGAGAGAGTGAGAGGTGACACAGAGACAGGAAAGAGAGAGACCTAGAGATCACACTAAGATGGAGAGAGTGAGCTAGAGGTGACACAGAGATGGAAGAGAGAGAGAGCTAGAGGTGACACTGATACGGGAGAGAGAGCTAGAGGTGACACTGATACGGGAGAGAGAGAGAGCTAGAGGTGACACAGAGATGGAAGAAAGAGCTAGAGATGACATAGAAATGGAAGAGAGAGCTAGAGGTGACAACAACAAGAGGAAAAAAAATGAATGGAGAAATATGCCAGAAATAAAATGAAAATGCAAGAAAGATGAAAATGATGAAAGCTTATTGATGATCATAGTTCCTGCAATATGAGGTTGTTTCAACACTAAAAAAAACCCAGCTTACCTGAGAAAGAACATAGAACAACTCTAGAATTTGTCACTACCAACTGTTACTCTCGAACTGTTAATATTTTAATTTACAAAATGTGTTTTATATGTGGAACCACTCTAAAGAAAATCAATTTTAGACAACCTGATCAAAAACCTGAAGAGAATTTATAATTTTGCTTTAAACCTAAAGGTTGAGTTTTGTGAATTGTAACATCAGTAACTATGAATTTATCATTCATGATAAAAAAACAATCTACAAGTTATTTGTTTAACATCATTCCAAAATTTTTATGGTGCTCCTGACAATGCAAATATCAACTCATAAAAACATTTTACAGATTTCACTGTTGATTTTCAGTACCTCAGAAAATGAAAGAAAACAAAAATAAATATTCTTTTTAATTAAATCCAACTCATTACCAATTTTGCCTCATTAAACTTAGATTTTTTGACATGAACATTTACTTGATTTAGTGCAGTTTAAAATAATGACAGTAGAAGAAGAAGCACAGGAAATACTTACATGACAAGTGAAACAAACTCATTGGAATGCAGACATGGCTACTAACCCAGCTGCATCCTAAGACAGATATGGCTACTGACTCAACTGCATCATAATGCAGACATGGTTACTCAAACTCATTAAAATTCAAACTCAGCGGAATGCGACTGGCCTAAACTCATTGAGACACAGACATGACTATTGAACCAACCTCATCAGAACACAGATATGGCTACTGAACCAAACTGATCATAACTAAAGCAAGACTACTGACTACATTAGAATGCAGACAGTGTGACTGACTCAAAATGGTTTAATTCAAAATGCTGCAAAAGTCTTATTAAAAAAAAGAAAAGAAAATGTCACTAATTTTTAAAATCTTGAATGCATATGACTTCATCTCAGCTCATTTAAACAAGATATTTGTCCATAATTAATGAGCTTTGAAATTGTTTGAGCCCCAAAGAAATTATTTATGCTAAATAATACATAATCAAAACATTTAAGTAGCATGACAGAAATTGCATAGCTATTAGAATTTACAAAGAATTTGATGGAAATTTTTTTCAAATCTATTAAGATCTGTTTTAATTATTTTTTTAAACAAAACACAAAAAAGCAGAATACAGAATGAAATAACTACAAATTTTTCTTACAAACTTATATGTTGGATTATCCATGATTCAGTATAAAAATAATTATCAAGGACTTCTGAAGTTATTTAATATTTTCTTGATTGTTTTACCAAATTTTTGGCCTGAAAACTTATCAAACTAAAGTAATATTATTGGTAATAAAGACTTTGATGTACAAATATTTCAAATACAGAGATGTACATCACCAACATTATACAATATAATGGAAGCAAATCTGAACATCTATGGTAATTTTAAACAAGAGGAAATAGGAAAAATGCTTAGGAAATAGCAATTTCTGTCATGCTATTTAAATGTTTTGATTATGTATTATTTAACATAAATAATTTCTTTGCAACTTGAACAATTTCAAAGCACATTAATTATGGACAAATATCTTGTTTGAATGAACTGAGATTAAGTCATATGCATTCAAGATTTTAAAAATTACTGCCATTTTCTCATTTGTTTTTTAATTTGTTTTTTTCAATAAGACTTTTGCAGCATTTTGAATTAATCATTTGGCTTTTGGGAGGCTCCTATGTTCTTTATTCTCTTACTATTATCATCTGTAAAAATTCATGTTAACTCAAAGTTCATGAGATCACATTAACATAAGAATATTGCTTTGAGAGGAGCAGATGTGCTTTAAAGATCACAAGGGTTTTAAATATCAGTTTTACTGACTAACCTTTTGAAAAAGAAAGAAAATTTGTCATGTACAATGAAGAGCTTTATTAAAATTTTTGAATGAGGAAGTTCTTTATAATCTATGAATTTCTGCTTGTCAATAGTGGGAAAATTTATACTCTCAATAGATTGTATTCGGTCTGAAAGTTAAAGCTGTCCCTGATTTTTAAACATTATTATATTTGATAGTTTCTTTCATCCTTTTTTTAAGGATATTTTCTGACCAATTTTTCTTTGGCCATTTTGAAATAAGGAAATAGATTTAAACTCAATTATCTGAGAATCACAAAATTACTTAAGTTATTAGATAATCATGAAATAAAATGACTGAGAGAAAAATAGAGATATAGCCTCTGCTTTGTGGAAATTATTTTCATTGTTTAGTTCCACCAGGTATTCACAGGTAGGGTATAATATGCAATTTCTATAAAGTTCAATCATTAATTTCCACAAGGTTCCAAATGTAAGAAAAAATTTCTACTTAGCTTTTTCTTAAAAATTATTTTGTGGAACAAACTTTTGCAATGATTCTTTCCTGAACACCTCTTCAAGTCAAGGGTCAGTTGTCACCTTTAGTTCTCATTCATTTCACACACTTTATTCATTATCATCATTTTGATTGTAAACCTCTAGTTACCCTTTAGTCTTATATTAGGTGAAATTTAGTTTTAAAAAACACCACTTTCGTACCCTAAATGGTGTCTGTTAATAAAGTTGTTAACGTTGTCCATAGCTACTTATTTATTCTTTGACAGTCAGCAAATAGGTCAATTAAAAAATGTGATGCAAAGTAGCAAAAATGAAAAAGTAGTTAAAACTACTAATAAAATTGTATTTAATTAAAATTCATAGTTTAATGTACAACTCAAGAATTAGAAACTATAGTGAGGCAGTGCATCAGAAAAGCTTGTTAGTATAATTTAAAGCTCACTGCCTCTATCCTCTAATAGTTAATAGATTTAGTGTATGTATGTAAATGTATCAACTATTCTGGGCCTGAGGTAGTAAAATATAATCCATTTTATGATATCTTTAATCCTAAAACCAGCCACTGTCCTCAGTATATCAGTCAGTTAAGTGCCATACATGATACACGCTTGGGCGATCAGGTCTCGAAAGAGACATGACTGACTGGGCAGAAGATTATCCCGCAGTAGGTTGCCATTGCTTTCTGCGGTAGACTGGTTGCTGACCAAGGCTATAGAACCCAATCTGTCCTGTTATTTAACCCATAACTGGAAAGAAGAGATGGATTAATACCTTTCCCAAGAGTATTTGCGCGTAAGTGAATACAATGGATTCAACTGGAATTCGAACTCGGCTCCTCGGTTTCTCATTCCAAGCCGATATCCAATGCACCACAACGTACATCATATATACTTATATACGTATATACTTATATACTCAGTATATACTTATGCAAATACCTCTACTTAAAATGGTGTCCATTTTAAAGTTAAAATAGTTTTAAAATTACCTTCCAGTATAACTTGAGCTAGCACAATGCCCCAACAATGGTATAGTTTCTATGATATTCCTTGTCACCTTTTTTTCTTTTTTTAAGGGTAGATGATCATCATTATAGTTTATGAAAATCTGATAAAAACACTAAAAAATAACTCAAATCATTGTACAATATGAAATTAAATAAAACCCTGGGAAATATTAACATTTGTGATTGGTAGAAAGATAATACACCATTGCTCATCCTGCATGGCAACACATGCCTGTGAAACAATAATTTAAGTCTTACGTCTGAATGCTCATTTTTATTCATAAATTTGTAAGTAAAGCCAATGTAAAAACAAGGATCATCTGTATTATGATCTGTGACTATGAAAATAAAATATCTTTTGTCCCAATATCTTGAATTTGTTCAAGATATCGAGACAAAAGCAAAGGCTCCAGTTTTGTGAGACAATGACTGATGATGAAAAGAAAATGTAAAGACAAAATACAGTGTATAGAATTTTCCCAAGATCTGTTTCAATCAAACTTCAGAATTCAATCATTTAATGAACACACTAAATGTTTCTTCATTGATAAACTAAATAACATGTTTTCTAAGTCTTCATTATTTTAATTCCTTTGAAAGTACAATTAAAGGAAAATTTATCTTTAAAAAAATGTCCACAGAAAAGGCACAATTAAAAACAAGATAATTTCAACTCATAAATTTTATTATCTGAGACTGTACAGCTTTAGTCATTCTTTAGTCATTCTTTAAATATCAAGCCTCATGAAAAAAAACAAAAAAAAAAACACTAATTATCCAATTTATGAATTCATTAAACAAAAACTGAGGTTTTATTTCATTCCTTTTTTACTTTTAAATTTTAAAAAAACTTTTTCCCCTACTCTTCTATTTGTGTAAAATAATTAAATGTTCAGGAATAAAAAATAAATTTTTGTTATCATCTCAATAATGACTATTTAAAATATTTCACATGATAATTTAAAATTCATGACATTTTTTGAGATGCAAAAAAAAAAAGTATGTCTGCTTGTAGAAAGTGAAATATATAACAAAATTTTTATTACAAATTTTTTTTAAAAAAAGTAGGTGTTTTTGCTTTTTTTTTTAATTGTTACATACAACTCACCTTACAATTTCAAACTTTATGAAAAAAAAAAATTATCATTTGATGTCATAAAACCATCATCCAATAATTACATTCAATATTATAGTATTACACTGTTAGATTAGGCAAAAGTAATGGTAGTCTATAGTGTCTGAGTAAATATTGGCTTATCAAATGCTTCAATTTAGCATATAGATATTATTTTTACCTTTCTGCTTACAAAAGATGAAGAACTCTATTCCATCAAATACAGTAATTATGAATTAAAAAGTAAAAATCAGCCTTTTATGTAAGAATAGTCATTATGGGGTGGATAATAAATTTGTATATGGCTTATCTATTGCTAGCATTCTTACAACCGCTAAGAAGTTTCTTCTTCTATGTGCCTTGTCCTTTCGGGACATAGGCAATCATGGCCTTCCATGTCTCCCTATTCCTGGTGGATCTTAGCACGCTTTCTCCTGTAACATCTTGCAAACCCCATTCTGTCAGGCCCTGCTCAGGTCCTTCAAATATGTTATCCGTTGCTTTCCTCTGTCTCTTTTTCCCCTCTACCTGGCCTGTTAGTATCAGGTTCTCCAAGCCCTCCTTCCTCATTCCATGTCCCAGGAATTTTAGCTGTCTTTTCCTGATGCTCAGTAATAATTTCTTTTGCATTTCTATTCTTTCCAAAACCTCATCATTGCTCACATGCTCAATCCATGATATCTGCAGCATCCTTCTGTAAAACCACATTTCAGTTGCTTCAAGATTTTCCTTCATCTTTGATGATATTGTCCAACATTCACTGTCATATTGAAGAACTGACATCACATAGCAATCTAGTATTCTCTTCTTTGTTTCTAGTGAAAGTTTCCTGTGTCTTAACACTTTACTAAGCTTCTGGAATGCGTTCTGCACCAAGCCAATTCATCTTCGGATCTCTGTGTCGCACTTTCCATCTCCTGTTAGAACACTCCCAGGTATTTAATTTTTTGTACCTGCTTGATTCTAGTATTCCCCACCTGTATTTGGCATTTTGGGTTGCTCTTTTTGCTGATGACCATGCATTCAATTTTCTTGCAGTTTATCTGTAGTCCTTTTTTGTGACTCTTCAGCTACCTTCTGTAGGAGGTCTTGTAGTTTCTTTTCCGTGTTTGCAATCAGCACTGTACCATCTGCATATCTTATGTTGCTCAAATTGTGGCCTTCGATGACAAATCCTGGCGTAACATCTAGGGTACTCAAAATATTCAGTGCTCTACAAGTTGAACAGATCCTGTGAAAAGACACATCCTTATCTTATGCCCCTTTCTATCTTTGTAAATCTGCTGAATTCATTACCTGTCTATATGCAGGCTGCTTGCTGCCAGTAGAGATTCTTAATTACTCTAATGTCTTTCCCAAAAGTGTCTTGGCTACTGAGCATCTCCATCAATTTTTTGTGGTGTATTTTGTCCAACTCCTTCGCATAATCAATAAAACATAGGTACAAGTCCTTCTTCATTTGTATTGCCCTTTCGGAGAGCATCTTAATCATAAATATAGCATTCTTTGTTTCAGTGTCTTTGATGAACCTGCACTGTTCCTGTCCTATCTCTGGCCTGATTCTGCTTCTTGCTCTATTCATCAGGATTCGGACAATCAGTTTTGTAATAGAACCCATTAAGCTGATTGTTCAGTACAATTCGCACTTGTTTGCACCTGGCTTCTTAGGCAGTGCTATGAAAATCGACTTGCATAGGTCGCCTGGTATTGTACCACTATTATAAATTTCATTTATTATTTCTATAATTTTCTCTATGCCGAATTCTTCCAGGGCTATCAGCAGCTCTATTTCAATGCCGTCTAGACCAGCTGCTTTGTTTCTATTCAGTTTGGCCATTGCAGTTTCTACTTTGGACTTTAATATTTCCGGGCCATCCTCAACCTTTGTGTATCATTGGTTGTTCTCTCTTGTCATGGAAAAGATCTTTTATATATTCTTCCCATTGCTAGAGTATTTCCTCTTTTTCTCCAATATTATCGTTCCATCATTGGATTTTATACATCCTGTAGAGAAGCAGGTTTTTTGTCTTGTCAGTTTTCTTTTTCTCTTTATGCATGTCTGCTTTATTAGTCCTGCTCAGTCTCTCTACCTCCACGCATTTGTTATTGAGCCATTTCTCTTTAGCCTGTCTGCATTTGTTCCTTATTTCCTTGTGTAGTTTCTTGTATTCCCTTCATGTCTTGGCATCATTTTCTGTCTCCTTCGAATCATATAAAGAATCTTTTCATTCATCCACTCGTTTTTTCTTCTGCATCTGATTTCCTTTGGGGCAACGTTGTTTGCTGATGTCACTATCGCTTCTTTTAATGAGTCCTATTTCGAATGTCCTTTTTCCAATTTTTTCTTCGTATTTTTTTTCATGCTGTTAGTGTATTCTTTCTGCAGGTCGAGGTCATTCACAAGCATGTTATATTTCAGTCTTGGTGCTGTGCTAGGCTTCTTCATTCTCCGGAGTTTTATCCTTAGTTTGCAGATGACTGAGACGTGGTTACTTCCAGTGTCAGTGCCTGGATAGGTTTTGCATTGAACCACTACGTTTCTGAATCTCCTGTTTATGGTTATGTAGTCTATTTGGTTTTTCGTGTCACCTACTGGGCTTCTCCATGTCCATAGACGTTGTGGGTGTTTTTGAAACCAGGTGTTAGTTATTACCTGGTCATTTGCTGTGCACCATTGGATCCATTTTCTCATTAATTGCCGGTTGTGTCTTCTTCCCTCTTTTTACCTACCTTGACATTCAAGTCACTCATTATGATCCTAATTTCTTGGCTTTTGCACTGAGCCTTATCATTGTCCAGTATGGAGTAGAATGATTCTATTTCTTCCTCAGTGCTTTGCATTGTCAGTGCATAAACTACTATGATAAATATGTTGAAGGGTGTTTCTCTCAGTTTAACCAAGAGGACTCTCTCTGAAAGCTGGCAGTATCCCAGAACACATTTCTTCACTTCTTTTTCCAACTCCTTTTTCGTTGTTTTTGCCTTCTGCATAAATTATCCTGTGGTTGTCACTGCTGAGGTCTCCATTGCTAGACCATCTGGTTTTGCATATGCCCAGAATATCAGTCTGTCCATCTCCTGCTTGACATTCTCTAGTTGTCAACAGTTGTTGAGCGTCCTGACCTTCCATTCTTTCTTTGTTGCGCACAGTCGCAGGGTAATGGTTCAGAGACACCTGTTGCTCATGTCATTGCATCCCAGGCGAGGGACAAATTTTAGAATAAAATGTCCCCTTTACACTGTTAATGCTAATGTACTGCTGAATGTACTCTTCTTGAAGACCAATGAGAGCAAACTCAATCCTCATGAAATGTTCTGTGGCTCTGTAAAATGATTGGTAAGTGCACAGAAAAATGTTGGATGAATATATATGCATGAGCAAAAGAAAAGAAAAGGAAGTGGGAGTGACCCCCATTATATATATGTCTTGTTAAAAATGACCAACAAAGAAGATTTTTTTATTAAGTTTTGATTTAATTTTTCCAGCATTCCTACAGGTTTCATTTTTGCTGGAGATAGTAGAAATTACAAAAACATGAGGATAAAAATAACTTCATCAAAAAATAACATCCTTGAAAATAGCCAGTGAAGTGGCTGAAAGCACTTGCAAAGTAAAAACATTATGGAACATTTTCACATTCCTTTTCTCCAGCAAAAATTGAAAACATAAGAATACTGGAAAAATTAAATAAAAAATTAATAACTCTTCCTTGTCAGATGTTTTTAATGAAACATGTTTAAAAGAAAGATTGCTGCCCATATATATATATATATATATATATATATATATATATATCCAGGTAAAGAGAACCAACAGTTTTACAATTTCCAAGTTCTCTGGCATTTACTTTTTTTTAAAGAAGTGCTCAATACAATAAATATTGTAAAACATGATATAATCACATAATTAAATTTGTTTTTTTAATTAAAAGTACATTGCGACATGAAAATTTTTATATTTCTATCTCGTCATTAGGCAATGTGAGATCATAGTTGTGAAAATGATTTTCGTTTAAATATAAGAAATAATACATTTGTTATTTATATACACACACAAATATTTACACAATGGCCTTTATTATAATAGAGAGAATAAGACTGGGGTACAACAGCAGGAACAGCAGATTGAAAAAAAAAATGCCCTAAAGAGTGAGGCCTTCACAAAACTTTGAAGCTGGCATGAATGTACTGAGTTAAGTGACAAACTTCTCCACATTAATCCTATGCGTGTGTGTGTGTGTGTATATATATATATATATATATATATACACACACACACAGTGTGAACATGACTGCTAGAAGATTCAACACTGCATGTTGACTTCAATCTAAAGTTCACGCTGATGAAACAAACTTATTACCATGCAGAGTGGATACCTATGTCTATACTTATAAGCACTATCTCCAATATTGAGCCCTCTTCCCTATAAATATAGCAAATTTTAAACAGTATATATGAGATGACACAAAAAAGACTGAAAAAAAAAATAAAAAAACAACTCATACATCGTTATTTTTTGAGTGAACCAAAATTGTTTTCCTTTTTCTTGACCACTAAAACTGAGTAACATTTTCCATGTCATCAAAATTTGTTTTTTTTTTAAATACATTTTTCTTTTATTCTTTGTTTGCACTTAATAGGCGAGTTCAATTAAATGGAAGAAGCAATCCCTAAGATTTGTTTTTCTTTTATTATATAACTGCAGCGTCCAAGTTTT
This sequence comes from Ascarosepion bandense, assembly GCA_037127315.1. Classification (NCBI taxonomy): domain Eukaryota; kingdom Metazoa; phylum Mollusca; class Cephalopoda; order Sepiida; family Sepiidae; genus Ascarosepion; species Ascarosepion bandense. The sequence goes on from JBBBDQ010000304.1 coordinate 475,581, forward strand.
TCTTCTCCAGAAAATATCAATTTAAGAGTTTATAAAGGATGAAAGTGGTCAATTTTGATCTTTATCAAACAATAATTTTATCTTCTACTGAAGTTTTCCTGAGAACATTCATTCCTTTAATCAACAGATCTTTTTGATGCCAATGTTTAGATACTTGTTCTGAGGGCAAAGTAACAAACATTTTGAGTCTTTCTGAACAGTTGCCAAAGAAGAGAACAAATACTGGCCATCTTAACATACTTATTACATTCATCTCTCTCTGTTAGGCATATCATTTATATTATCTAGTACATAACTAATTCAATATTCCAGGAATTATTCAAACTTGTATTCATATTATTTACATTCAGATTAACATCATTTTTTTAACCATTTCATTCTAAGCCATGCAATAAACCCACTAAGACGCAGGGGTTAATGAGTGTGACAGAATGTGAGAAACAGTAAACATTATTAAAGAGTGAGAACAATAAAAGAACAGGAATTAAGAAGACAGAAGGTGTGACACTATCTCATGCGGTGATGCTTTCCTTTGGTTGGTTTAAAACAACGGAGAGAGGAATTGATATTGGTGATATTATTAGTGTTTTATTGCGTCACGTGATATGAGCTTAGGAAAAAAATAATAATTTTAGTACCATCAAGTGCTTCTAAAAGCACAGAAACATAAAATAAAGTTATTCTGGATAAATATACATTTCTCATCTCTCATGATTTTCACCTCTTTCATGTTCAATATGGATTTCTCTGAGATCTGGAGTATATTCTGCTAATCTGAAGACGCGTTGACAAAACAAGTGTCAGAGTGATTTGATAAGGTCAGCCCAGAGATCAAGACCGGTGGTGGGTACATTGGGTCCGTGCGAATCGAAAATAGAATCAAGCTCCAATATGAGTAGGCAAAATCTCATTCGTTGAGCGAAAGACATCCACAAATCAAGTGGGTGAAGACCGATTTTCATTGGCCAAAGACTGTGAGCCGGCCGGATCCCCAGAGAGGATCGAAATTGGTTATAAAAATAGATGCTCGACGCGAAAAGTTCAGTTGGAGAGCTAATTCTTCAGACTTTGGGCAGCACCCCCACACACTTCGCCAGCAGCCGCTCCGATTCAGCACATTCCATCAGATTCTGTCAAGAACCCGAAAGAACTTTGCTGTTTTAGAAGTACATTTCAATGCTAACGAAACTTAGATTAAACATTTCACTTAACAATTGGAAGCTATGATGCTTTTGGTGAACTTTCTCTGTTACAACCAGCATTTTAAACAACGTATATCATTTCCGATGATTGTATATCATTTTCGACAACTGTATTCTTGGGAAAAAACAGACATTGTTTTTTTTTCTTTATATAAAGACATTCTACATAGCTCTCCAGGCATGTTCGACTTCGTTCATTTATTTTATTAATTTTTTTTTGGTGCTGTGTTTATTTTTTTCAACCCACAAGTGTACACCAGTGTCCGGACTGGCTAAAAGGGATGACTATTAAGATTGCAAGACGAGACCTCTGGGATCTAATCACAACGTGGGACAGTGGCCCGTTGTTGCAAAAGATGTCCTGTAGTCCAGCTTTTGTGGCAACATCATTGGACGGGATCGCTGCGACTGGGTGGCTGTGTCACAACTGGGATTGTCACAACTGTCATCAAGAATGAGCGTCACATTAGACAGACGGCCAGCCAGGCTGAAGCGTCACATCTAGAGCCATTTCAACCAGGTTCTGGCTTGAGGGCAGCAGCCCGGCCTGCGGAAGTATCACAAAGGTAACAATTGACATTGCATTTAAATTTTTGAAGATAGAAGTTATCTGGAAGGCAACAAGCCAAAAGAAAGTTCTACAAGTGAAAAAATTGTTAGCATAGAATTTATGGTTAAATCTAGCCATTTCAACTCCTCTCAATCTCGTACTGTAGAGGAAAGTCCTTCAGAATAATTGCCATGAAAACATTTATAGCAAATGTACAGGAAAGCTATGTTGTAGAGATGGGAAAGTGACTGAAGCCAAGATGCCAGGTCAGGACCAATAACATTGCAGATTTTTCTTTTGGATGGGTCAAATTTTTCTTTTGGATGGGTCTTATTTCTTAACAAAGGAAGAAAGAAGAAATGGGGATAATTTGACATCATGAATATGGTGCGACAGGTCCTAGCTGAAAATGTTTCAGCTGGTGTAACTTGCAAGAAGATTTGTCATGGTAATAGCAATAAAAAAAATGATAGGCAAGCCATATTTTGACTGTGGGATAAGAGCTGCAGGGTGGAGAATAATTCCTCACTCACTAGCTAGACCATGCAAACCCTTTGGAATGAATAGTGAGGACTGGGCGACCTCCAGCCTAGATATGAACAGAAAACCCAGAATATTTTTGAGTACAAAAGATAGGTTTCTTGAACCTTGACCTCATAAATTGAGTCTAAAAGTCTTATTTCAGCCTGTTGATCAATTCTTTTAATCACCAGCTTCACTGTATTGACATCATGTTTACATCAGATTTGTACCCACACTTATTTCTCGTACCTGGTTCTCCTTCTGACATATCAAATTTGCATCTACTCAGATTTATGATCTTAGCTTCTTCTGACATACCACTATCCTTCAACCATCACACTGATCACTCAATTTTGACTCCAAGGAAAGTCATATTTAATCTCTTTTCTCACATTTATGCCTATGAAACTCTCTTCTGCATACTTGCTTCCCTGATGGCTACAATCTCCAAAACTTTAAATGTAACATCAATTGCCATCTTCTATCTCCAGGATTCTGGTCTTTCTCCTATTCTTTCTTCGAATTGCCTGTATCTTTTTTCTTTCTTTTTCCTCACTGTACACTCCCTTGCCTTGCTTGGAATGAAATAATTATATATATGTGTGTGTGTGTGTATGTACTGATAATGTTTTTGTTAATGTAATGAAAATTCATTTGGGTTTCAGGAATTAATGAAGTTTTTTCAAAGGATATTGACTAAAAATATTAGAACACAGTTATAAAGAATGGGTATTTAAACTTATACTAAGTTAAAACTTAATAATTATTACATTTTCTAGTCCCCCCCCCCTCCACCTTACTAACCCTAATACTTAAAACCTTTCCTCATTAACAGATAAGGGGAAGGAGACAAAATTAATTTTTACCTTGTCCTATACATACATTTGTATGTGGACATAGGTAAGTATAAGTGCTACTGTCATAGTGTTGATGACGAAACTGGATACCAAACTCCATGTTTTTGCAAGTGAGGTGGGTTGTTAGCAATATAAATATAAGACCTATCAAAAGATAGAACTCTCAACAAATCGGCAACCAGATAACTAAAAGCAGTGTCTCAATAAATCACCATGGAGAAGGCAATGGGAATTCACTCCACCATTAATCTCCAAAAATACCATGGCAATTATCAAACATATGAAATAGGAAACCTAATGGCATGAAGAGTGATAAGTCTATGAGAATTAATCTGGACCAGAAAGGAGCACATCAGGTGACATCTGAGTGGGAGATGTCACCTGATAATTATCTAGTGACTTTTTACATCAAACAAAAAAATAACTCTTGGAACATTAGAATGTTAAACAACTATGGCCTGCTGAAAAGCTGGAAAATGTCAAACAAGAGATAAACTTAAAATGATGGCATTTAACTTATCTTAAACTAGGTGGCCAAACAATGGAGATTTTGTCAGTGATAACCACAGGATTATATATGAATGTGGAGAGAAAAATGAAGAGTCAGATTGATATTGAATCAAGACATGAAGAAATGTCCCCTGAAATGTTTTCGTTATCTTGTAGTTAAACTGAAAAGAAAGCCTTTCAATATATCTATTATAATCGTGTTTGCACTGACAACACAAAGTATGAAAGAAGAAATTGAATCTTTCCACTCCATGCTAGACAACACCAAGACTCAGTGTAAATCACAAGAAATTATAAATATAATAGAAGACCTTGAATACCAAAGTCGGTAAGGAGAGGGAAGGGGAAATAACTGGCAAATTTGGACTATGAACTTGCAACAAATGTAAAAAAAAAAAAAAAAATGGGTCTTATGATGCACAACAAATGACCAGGTAATAGCCAACACCCGGTTTCAAGAACATCAAAGACAATTATGGACATAGTGAAGCCCAGAAGGAGAAACTAAAAACCAAATCAACCACATAACTATCATCAAGAGATTCAGGAATGCAGTTGTTCACTGCAAAACCTATACAAGTGTTGACTGTTGAAGCGACTGCCTCTTTGTTACATGTAAACTAAGAATGAAACTACAAAAACTGAAGAAAACTAAGGCAGAGCAAAATTGCAATACAGTAGTCTCATGAACAAATCAAATCTGAAGGAAAAATATATGGACAATGTCAAAAACAAAATACATGGGAGAAAATGAAAATAAAAACTCAAAATGGAACACAGTAAAAGAATCTTTACTGACATCAGTAAACAACATCAGCCCAAAGAAAAATGAATATAGAAAGAAAAACGAATGGATCACAAATGAGATTTTCAACATGATGCAAAAGAGAAAACAATGCCAAGATATGGAATGGAATACAGAAAACTAAGCAAGAAACTAAGTTACAAATACAGACAGGCTAAATACATATGGCTCAATGAAAAATGTGTAGAAATAGAGATTGAGTATCACAGATAAAGGAGATATGCATAAAAAATAAGAGAAATAACAGGACAAACAACATGCTCATCAACAGACATTTTTTTCCTGGAAAGCATTAAGAGCAATCAGAATTTATTGCTAATAGAAAAGAATTTGTAAACATTTTCAAACTCTTTAAAGTAAACTCATTTTTCTAGCACACATCAATTTTATTTATTGCTCCAGTCATTTACTTCTTTCTCACTCCCCTAGCTAATACTCAACACCTCCCCAAATCATTATTCCTCTTCTGCCTCTTAGTGATTAATCCTCTTTTCCATCCCCTCATAAATACTCTTCTTTGTATACCCTAATCACTACTTCTCCTCTTTGCCTCCTCTACCAACTACTTCTTCCCCTATTTGTTCCTCAGCTATTTCTCTACCACTTCCTAAGCACTATTCTATTTTCCGTCCTGTTATTTATCTCACTCTCTCCTTTCCAATGCGGATGTGCATTGTGGTGCAGTGGATATCGGCTTGGAACGAGAAATCGGAGAGCCGAGTTCGAATTCCAGCTGAATTCACTGCATTCACTTACGTGCAAATACCCTTGGGAAAGGTATTAATCCGTGTATTCCTTCCAGTTATGGGTTAAATAACAGGACAGATTGGGTTCTATAGCCTTGGTTGGCAACCAGTCTACCACAGAAAGCAATGGCAACCTACTTCTGCCCAGTCAGTCATGTCTCTTTTGAGACATGATCGCCCAAGCATGTATCACGTATGGCACTTAACTGACTGACTCCTTTCCAAGCTATTTACTCCTTTGTTGTCTCTTTCCAGCTGTCACACCCTGTAGCTATTTGTCTACCTCAATGGGGAGGAAGAAATGTTTAAGAAAAACTATCAAAAGTTTTAAATTTCACTGCATTCTATAACTTTCTTTTTCCATATCACCAAGTCATGGCATATTTGTAATACACAAGCCTTCTGCTCGAACCCCTGTTGATTTTGGTGAGAGCTTTGCAGCCATTAATTAACAAAAGCATATAATTTTGTAAGAATGGCTTAATCATTTTTAATAGAGAAAAAGATGAATTCAAAGTGCCTGCTTAGCTCAAAGCTTGCTATATAGTCAGTCAGTTAAGTGCCATATGTCAAACACGCTTAGGCGCTCATGTCTCAAAAGAGACATGACTGACTGGGCAGAAGATTATCCCGCAGTAGATTGTCATTGGTAGACTGGTTGCCAGCCAAGGCTACAGAACCCAATCTGTCCTGTTATTTAACCCATAACTGGAAGGAAGTGACGGATTAATACCTCACCCAAGGGTATTTGCACGTCAGTGAATGCAATGAATTCAACTGGAATTCGAACTCAGCTCCCTGATTTCTCGTTCTGAGCCGATATTCACTGCACCACAACGCACATCCTTGCTATACAAGGTTTCTTAGAATCTAAGTTTATCCATATGATGACTTATTTTATCAAACTCTTCATTATTTCTAAACTTTTTTCCATTTATTATAACTAACAGCTTCATTTATTCTTACACCAATATTTTTAATCACTCCTCCTATTTTGGTGTTTTCTAAATTTTATAGTTTCTTTTTTTATTTCATCAATTTTCAAACATTTCACAACTCTCATAACAACGACACTGACATTTAGTGTCGCCAAAGCAATGTAGTTTATCTCCCTTGCACTAGCAACATAGATATTACACACAAAATATATACAAATACTACTGGTGTATTATATGGTAAGATTACCAACTCTAAAGTCTCTGGCAAAGATTAAAAAGGTTTACAATGTTGGCTGCTTTACACAAACACATCAATGTCCTTGCCAATTCTTTTATGAACTGATGTAAAGCACACTCATTGTCATCAATATAATGTCTATAAATTGTGTCTATTCCTATTATTTCATCGATTGGTATAAACATTTTATATTTGAGTTCTAAAGCACTCAAGGACCTAATATCATAAAATAAAAAAGAGAAAAAAATTTTCAGGTCATGAGCATGAGACACCAGCAGACTTGCAAAGTTATAAAGCATTTCCTGGATAATACTAGTTTCTGGTTATGGGTATGACTGTAAACTGCATCCAGCAGCAAGGCCTCTGATTGGGAGGTTGCGAGGAGCATGGAACCACCTCTTAATTGCTGTTGTTCTCAGGTTCACCCTGACCCAGAATGGTAGCACCTGTTAGGGTCCCAGCTATGGGCAAATAGTCATCCCGCAAACTAGGGTCAAAACACTATGAAAGTATAAAAATAGACTTTTATAGAAAAATATATATTTTTGAAGGAAAAATATTATCAACAATACAGCTTTGAAGAAAAAAAAATATTATTACCATAATACATTTTTGAAGGAAAAAAAAAATATTACCACCAATACATTTTTGAATACAAAACTAGAAGACATCTTCAGTTTCTAAAATAAAAATTAAAAGATTTCATCAAAATCTGATTAAATCAACCTTCTCTCTATAACTGAACATTAAAAAAAATACCTTAAAACACTACCTTTCTGGCATTAAATAACCCACAGAGGTTGATATGCCATTAAACATCTCAAACTCAGAATACTAGCTTCTGAGATTATCACTAAACTAAACTTAGTACAGTACAAGTGCACACATGTGGAACACCTAATGAAAAGCCTTACAGTAGTAATGGATCTGTGAGATCAGCTTGCTAACCACTACTTGATGACAACAATCTCTGATTTTTTATTAAATATGGCTTCATCTGCCACATGTGGAGGACATTTAATGAAGATTAAATTCATTTTAGTCATCATGATTTGTAAGTCTAGTTTGTTAACCATTGCTTCAGGATAAATCACATTCATCATCGATAGTTATTAAGGCTGAATGGAAAAAAAAATTTTACTCTCTAAGAAGTGCTGGTTGGTTGGTTGTTTTTATGGCATATCAACCTTGCCAACTAAATTTTATTTATTTATTGCTGGTAATACCTTTTTCTTTCAACAATTTATTGTTATTTTTATATAAATTTTGTGTTTAGTAATACTTTTTTCTTTTCGAGTACCAAGATTCATTGGGATTTGTTTTTAAGGGTAGGGTCTCCAAGTCGTACCCTTGTTATTTAACCCATAACTAGAGGAAAGGGACGGATTAATACCTTTTCCCAAGGGTACCAGTGCTTAAGTAATCAGTGCAGGGTAATCAACTGGAATTCGAACTCGGCTCACCGATTTCTCTTTCCGAGCCGATATCCACTGCACCACAACGCACATCCGTCACTAAACGCTTACAGCACCTGGTATTCCCAAGTGGTCATCCATCTAAGTACTGACCAGGGTCAACGTTGCTTAATTTTGATGATCAAGCAAAAACTGGTGTATTCAATGTGATAGGCCATAATGGGTATTAAAAAGAATTAAGAATTTTTTTTTTTTTTTAAAGTCATGCTCCTTCAAGAGATCAACAACTAAAGCGCTTCAGAGATTGTTTCTTTATTATCTGTGATCTGTCATGACTATTGGTGAATAATAATAGCAAAACTTTAAATTCAGAATTGAACTCCTTGGCTGACTACCACACATATTTTACTTTACCCTGATGAAGAGAAGGATTCATGTCTTTCACAAAAATGAAATACTTTACCAATACGTATTAGTCTTGTGCAACTTCTGCAAACATGCTACTGGTCATGCAGTAAAGTTTCCTCAAAATCAATCTTCATTTCAAAGAGTAGAAAATATATTTTCAGACATACACAGAGTGTATGAATGTGTACATGCACATATATATAAATTTTGGTGGAGTTAATAAAACAGTGCTCGATGTAATATAACAGAACTATAAAGTATCTATTAGTAAATATGTATATTAACCTATTTCAAAATTTGATATATTGGAAATGTTGCATGAACAGAGAGGAAAGAATTGATCAAACTGATAATGCATTTCACCAATTTAAGGCCTCGTCAGATCCAAAACAAAAGACATAAAAAAGATTGTATGTGTGTATTCATGGATGTTTAAATACAAACATGCTTATTTAAACATTCACAATTACATATACATATTTTATCTCTCATTTTTTATCTGACAAAACCTTAAATTGGCAAAATGCATCATTGGTTTGATCAAATCTTTCCTCTCTTTTCATGCAGCATTTCCAATAAATCAAATTTTGAAACTTTATCAGAATTTTAATATTCGATTTAAATTAATATATTGTCCTATGTCTATAGAATGACTCAGAGTTTCATGTACAATGCAATCATCAGGTGTTTATTATCTCCAAGTCATGTTACACATATTGGATATATATATATATATATAAAAATTAAAACTGAATGCAGATAAAGCCAGAATTTCAACTTTGCTAACCAATTCTATTTTTATGCCAATAGCTGTTAAACTACCTGCACATCCCTCAGTTTTTTGCCTAGTCCTGACGATTAATCATGAGTACCTATGAGAAATATTTAACAATTATGAGAAGCCCTTATCATTAACCTATTTCGTTCTTCTTCTTATCCACTTATACAACAGTGTTAGAAGGTGCTTTAATGTCTTTCCTTGAGCAATTTTTGTTTTATCAACTTCTAGATTGTCATGTGCTAAAAACTTCAGAGACGAATTGGTTGTACATTTCTTGAGTTGCCAGAAGAAAGTCAATGTTGACATCCAACAGCATCAAGAAATTCTATTCATCATTCACTTTCAGAGTTGCCCTTCTCTAACTGATTTCTGGGCTTCAACGAAGGCTAGTCTACTTTGTATTTTAGATATAGTTGAGGAAGAAGCAATGAATCCATATCTTTCCCAAAGGTAACAGTCTGAAGTGAATAGAAACTATCTCTACTACAATTTGAATTCAGCTCACGATTCCATTTTTGATGCAATTAACCATTAAGCTACCTATGATTAATTAGTCTCATTCCCTCATAATACTTAATAAATAATTTGTTGTGAAAAAAAAAAAAATCAATAGAATTCTAAAAAAAATAATATGAGCATTTATTAACCAATTTGTTAGTATTTGTAGTTATGCGCAAGATGTTTATTTCAGTAAAATTCAGTCAGTTAAATGCCATATGTGATACACGCTTGGGTAATTATATCCCAAAAGGGACATGACTGACTGGGCAAAAGATTTTCCTGTAGTAGGCTGCCATTACTTTCTGCAGTAGACTGGTTGCCAACCAAGACTACAGAACCCAATCTGTGTGACTATTTAACCCATAGCTGGAGGGAGAAAAACAGATTAATACCTTTCCCAAGAGTATTTACACATAAGTGAATACAACAAATTCAACTGGAACTTGAACTCAGCTCTCCCATATCTCATTCCAAGTCAATATCCACTGCACCACAACACACATCAGTAACAAATCAAATCTAATTATTGAAAGGATTATTTCAAGTTGTTTTTTCTAATGTGCTTTTGAAGAAGGCCATAACATGGAAAATATAATACTCATGTTTTTTAAGTTTCACAAACTCATCCAATAAAAAAATTCAAAGCATATTTATCCGTTAATATACATTAAAAAAGAAAATGTATTCTTCCTTCCCAAGTTCTAGAAAATATTGAAGAAATATATCCAAATAAGAATTCTTGGCCAAGTTATTCTCAATATAAAAGGACATATTTAGTGTTACAAGAAAGAGTCTTGAAAGCACTATGATTTCAAAATTTAGCTAATGAGAAGGGCGCCAAAAGCAGCATTAAATTATCTCCATCTTGCATTTTTAATTTAATCCTGGGATTATTGCAATGAAAATTTAAATTTCTATTTTAAAAACTTTTAAAACAGGATTAGTTTCTAATAGTATTTAAATTTCTTAGCTTAATCATAATCAATGATTAATTTTTTATTACTATTTTTTTAGCTTCATTTTTTTTACCATAATATGTCTTAGCTTAATGTTGACAAATAATAATAAAGATAATAAAAATCTTGAAATAATAATAATAATAATAATAAAGGTAATCATAAGGATAAATAAAGCAAATTTTAAACTCCATTCATTCAAATTTTGAGAATCCTCTATTCTGCCAACTTTCAAATTTACTGTTTCATCAATCTTTATATTGTAAGATGGTGGCTTAGTAGTCAAGGTAGTTGCATATTTTCCACAAATCAATATCAAAATCAAAAGCCAGAATTTTAACTGCTGAATTGAAAATCAGATACCTTCCCCAACCCCCGACTTCAATATACACTTAATGAATTGGTACAACACAATTTCTTACCTCTTTCCCTCCATTTGGTATACTTCCAAAATGAGAAACACTTTGTAAATATCTATTTATTTACAGTTGGACAACAGTATCAGCAGGAAACAGAAAACTCCAGGACCAAACAAAATAAACAAATGTATTATTTATGTATTTCAGGAAAAATTCTGTGTATTTTGTAAAGCTATCAAAAATGTTATTTTGATTTATAAGCTTTTTTAAAACTCATCAAATCATTTTTATATGAGTATTTTCATTAGAGTGAAAACATTGTTTCGACCATGAGACTGAGTTCAAATCTCATGATCAATTTGTCAGAGATATGAATTCTTGATAATATCAACCTGAAGGAAAAAGAATCCCAGCATGTGGTACTATTGAGAAAAACCTGAAAACCATCACCACAGACTGACCCAAACCTTGTGAGTTTGGGTAGACAAAGGAGTTTAGAAACCATTAAGGGTTGTGCTAGCACAAAATCACAAGTCATCATGACTGAAGATTTGAGTGTACTAGAATGGTTCAACTACTGATCATGCCAAATTATGAGCTCACTCAGAAACTGTAACTAAAGTCTGTTAAGCATAACTACGATATGAACCACAAATTGGCTGTGTACATATTGAAAAAGCATCAATGTGCCTGCAATAGGGATTAGCTCATCACCCAAGTAGACTCCATAGTCTTCAGAGACAGAAAGATGTTTACTTGTATTTTTTCTTAATTTCTACCACCAACACCCTATAGTAATTTAAATTACTTTAGATTGCATAAATTTTAAACAAAATGTAGGCTCCAGATGAAATAGAAATATCTTTTACACAAGAAATTATTACACAAATTTAAAATGCAGCTGCCAGTTCGCTTCAAATAGTTTGTTTTCTTGCACTTATCACCTGTGGAACTCTCTCTCTCGATTTCTTACCTCCCTGCCACCTATAATCTTCAAAAATTGCAAATACAATACCAATTGTTCCTGAATTTTGTTACTTTTTGTTCTCATCTCACTTCTGCTCTCTAAGGTTTTATTCTCTTTTAGTTCTGTGTAACCCCCCCCCCCCCCGCATCCTAATGACATTATTGTCTTGCTTGAAATGATAAAAAAATCATTTCAGAGTAAATTTTAAGTTACCATTAAGACATGAAGCTTACTAAATATACAAGAACATTGCTCATCATATTACAAATTGTTAGAAATATATTTTTGCCAATGTGAGTAATATTAGGTTTTGTCATTTCTGGTCATTCATACTTTAATTAGAAGTGGGTTTTTGAGTAAGGGAAACTAAAACTTAGTGTGACATATTTTGTATATTATAAAGCAATAGACACTGGCTTATATATATTTCTAAACATGTCACCCCAGACAAAGTGATAAGAGCCACTAAGAGAAAAAGGGTTATTAAAAGTGAAAAAACCCAAGAGGACAACAAAACATTAGGTTTCAGGGAGCCAGACGATGACAATTGATATCAAATTTCAACTTTTTAATATCGTAGTTAACAGGAAAGCAAGAAACCAGAAGAGAGTTTGGCAGAGGAGAACTTATGGTTACAGATTCCAAGCCAAATTGAAAAACCGTAAATATTGCTTTATGTATCTACATGTTGTCTAGTATGTTCGTAAAAATATTCCCAAATCAACATATGAAAATCTACTAGACATACACACACACTTATGAATACAGATCATCTGAATCCCACACAGACAAACTACAATTATTATACACTTACATAGATAAAGCAATATTTATGGCTTTTAAGTTAAGCTTGATATCTGTTAATTTCCTGGAACTTCAAATTAATACATGATCTCTCCTCAAATTTGGGATGCTACAAATTATATTAACATTTCCTTACCAAGTAAAATGTACATGAAACCTGATTAACCAGTAAAAATCAAACACACAAGTAAGAATACTTCTTTACTTTTTCTATTTCATCCTCTGATGAAGCTTTAAGAAAACTGAAACATGTTAGATTGATAAACATTTCTTATTTGCGCTTTATTACATTAGGACCTTGAATAAGTTCTCACTGTTTTCTAAAAGATCGCATTCCCCAAATTGTATGCATGTAGTTTCAGATGGTAATGCATCTATAAGGAAGTACTACAAACAAGCTTGAAATTCAGTGTATGCCATTTCACTGAAGGTAAACAACTTTGTTTTCATAGTGCTAAACATGTCAGATTTCAAGCCAAAGAAAGTGTATTCGTGGGAATTTTACTGCACTACTTTATTCAAAAGAAATATGCAGCTGAAGCACACAAAATTCTTATTGAGACTTACAACAACCATGCTCTGCTGAAAACAACATGAAAATATTGTTTTAGACACTTTAAAGATAATGATTTTGATGTTAAAGATAAAGAACACTCTGGCACACCAAAAAAGTTTGAAGATGAAGAATTGGAGGTATTACTTCATGAAAACTCATGTCAAGTGCAAGCTGAACTTGCAGAATCATTGAGAGTTGATTACATGTCAGTTTTGAAATATTTAAAAGCATTAGCAAGGATTAAAAAAACAAGGACATTGAGTGCCATATGAAATGAAGCTGAGAGACGTTGAATGGCATTTTGTCATGTGTGAACAGTTGCTTCAATGGCAGAAAAGAAAAAGTTCTTGCTTCGTATCATGACCAGTGATCAAAACGGATACACTACAATAACCCTAAGCATAGAAGATTGTGGGACAAGCCTGGCCATGCATCAACATTGGCAGCAAAGCCGAATATCTATGGTTCAAAGCTTCATATCAGCATTTGGTGGGATTAGCTGGGTGTAGTTTGTTATAAGCTGCTTAAACTGACTGAAACCACCATGGGAGACGCTATCAACTACAAATGATATATTTGAGCCAAACAGTGAAGAAAAAAATGGCAGCTATATGAGCAGAGACATGACAAAGTGATTTTGCAACATGGCAATGCTAGGCCACATGTTGCAAAATGGATAAAAACCTACTTGGAAACATTTAAATAGGAACTCCTACCCCACCCGCTGGATTCACCAAACACTGCCCATCCAATTATAACTTGTTCCAATCAATGGCACATGGCCTGGTTGAGTAGCACTTTCATTCTTATAAAGACACCAAAAACTGGGTTGATTCATGGTTAGCCTCAAAAGATGCGTCATTTTTCCAATGTGAAATTCAAATGCTACCAGAAAGATGGAAAGAGTAGTGGTTAGCGATGAACAATACTTTCATGTTTCTTACTAATTTTTATCAATAAAACATAACTTTTTTATGAAAAATTAGCAAGAACTTTTTTGAAACCCTTATATATATTTATGTGAGAGAGATTGCATTTGGAAACAATGGAAGTATAATGTAAAAGAAAGAATAAGAGAATAAAAAATTAATAACAAATTCAAAAGGATTGAACAATTGATGACACCTGCTTAATAAATATTATCAATCATGTAATATCTATTTTTGTTTCTACATAATGGGATTAAAAAATTTATTTGATACTAATTTATAAATCACTTGCAAAAAAGATATAAAATGAAAAGTTCAAACAAAAAAAAAATCTTTACATAAAAAAAAATCTTGAAAAGTTTCAATAGAAAATTCTGTTCAAAGTTTCCAAGATAATGATATATACAAGTAAAATATTAAATTTACATCATTTTACTTTCAGCAGCTTATAAAATTTTAGTCACTGCAAAAATAATGAAGTCAAAAGCTATTTGACTGAAATGGATTATTTCTGTATTATTATTCATGCCTCTGAAGAAAAAACATTTCCAGTATTAAGAATCAAACCTACAATGAGACAGACCTATTGATTTGTAGATTTTGTGCAGAAAGATCATTAAAAAAAATCATGTGAAATGAAATAATTTCTACTTCACTGCATTTTAATGCCTAGAATTTGGCAAGAATTTAATAATGAGGTTGAAAATAGTATATCAACAGAATAAAGAAAGACATTTAACTATCTATTGTTCACAAATAGTAATTTCACAGAGAAGAAGCAGGCAAAGATCTGAAAGTAATGTGCTTTTTGTTCAGAATGAATACTAAATTTCTTCTGTACAAAAACTGTAAGCTAGTGAAACTCACTAAAATCGATAATAATAACTATTACTAGTTTTAACCTTTTAAAATTTCATGGTTTTCCTATTTTAAACTTTTGATGAAACTTTATTCTTCAGTTAATGATTAAATAAGTTCATGGTGAGTTCTACAACAATAAAATATTCATAGAAATTTTCCTATTACACCATTAAGTATTTGAACTAAACAACTTTAATAAAATATTGCAATAACAATCATAAATATGACTGCAGGTCATTATTTCAAGAAGTAAGGGGAGACTAAATAAAAAAAAAATTGAACTTGACAACTTTTTCCAATTCATTGAAACAGGTGTTAAATACCTCTATCTTCCCTTCTTTCTTTCATTTTCTGTGGATTAGTCCATCATTTATGAGGTATTAGCAAGAGATGTTAAACACTTCTTTCTTTCAATAAAATCAAGTAGTGTTTCAAATAAATCTTCTTTCCACTTGATCAAAATGAAATAGTCCATTATGTTGTTAAGCAAAGAGTTTGTTCAGATTGGAGAGAAACACCTAACCAATTGCTCCCCAGAAGTGATGGGGATAATAGAAAGAGAGGGAAAAGAGATGGGAAGTATAAAAAATAACACTGCTTTGGAAACCACAGAAAACTTCAGGAACAAAATTCTCACAAGACCGACTTTACAAGACACCATGTTTTCCCAACTGCCAATGTTGTTTTCCTCCAGCTTTTATTGGTAAGAGGCATCTTACAAAGATCCAGATCTTGACCAGTTGCAGAGAAGACCATATCTAGCTAGACATGCCAAACTGTTTCGCTGCTAACAGGGAAAATAAGGATGTAATTGGTGTTGACAAACATGTCCGCATGCAATCTGGGGTATCTTCGGCATCTGCACTGGTACTCATTTACTACACATTATTTATGAGGTATTAGAAAGAGATGTTAAACACTTCTTTCTCTCTTTCATTGAAACCAAGTCTCTGATAAGTCTTGTCTTTCCATGTGATCAAAATGGAATAGACCTTTAGCCAAGGCTAGCTATCAACAAGAAAGGAGATAAGTAACAAATAATCTTCCTAGATAGCAGTGAATGTTGGGCAACCTCCTCACATGTAAATAGACTTGAAATAACAGAAATGTGGTTCTACAGAAGAATATTGAGAAAATTATGAATTGAATATGTTTGCAACAACAAAATCTTAGAGAAAATGAAAACAAAAAGAGCACTTAAAATCAGAAAAAGATAACTGAAATTTCTGACACAATGTAGAAAAATGGCTTGAAAAGTTTAACACTCAAAGGACATGAATAATGCAAGAGAGATAGAGAAAATCTGTGTATAATCTACATCATGAGCGTGTGTAAATGGTTGACAGAACAGGGATTTGGAGATATAGCAAAAAGACAAACATTGCTAAAAGTTATGACAGAAAGTTGTGGGTGACCATGATCGCCCACATCCTAAAGGGATTTGGTACATAAAAGAAATTTAAAGAACATATAAAGCACATATCCATATATAAAATTATTATTATCATTAAAATTTAAAAGTTTAAAATGTCAGCATTCCAATATTATCCATGTTTCCTGTACATCATTCTAACCAACACTTACACTTTTATATTCCCCTCCATTCATACAGATGTATAATTTCATCAGCAAAAACATTGCTTTAGTTCAATAATGTCCTAAAGGATAAAACACTTCATGCAAAATGTTTTCCACTTTGTCATTAATTTTCCCCAACATTGTTCTGATATATAAAAGTTTATATATTTCATTTTCCAATAAACAATTATGTGTATATTTAGAGACAAGAGAATATACAGAATCATCCAGAAAAAAAAAAATTAAAATAACTGTTTCAAAGAGAGCCTTTAAACTACAAATCTGCAAATTGTCTTTTGTGGACTTAGAATTACTTTCATTACTTTAATTCAGTTGTCATTAATTCTAGTCAACTCTGCACAGGTGTAGGCAATGCAAACATTCACTTTTAAATCTACAACTCTTAATCTGCTAACCTTTTACTTTGCTTGTAGGATATTAAGACATGTCTTTTCATTATTAAATTCCAACTACTCTTGGTTCAGTGCTCATGAAGAGAAGCTAAATTCACATGTGTAACTTTCTTTCATTATGAGTAGCTTATCAACTGATTGCTACTGCCCTGTTGCTGAAACTTCATAGATAGCTTATCACCAATTACTTTACTTCTCTTGCTGATTGGATCATCTTCCAATGACTCAGTAAAAGTGCAACACTTTTAGATTCTTATTTTAAATCTAAGTGCAGTGGTAATTAGCTATATAATGCTAAAATAAATCTGATTAGTGATTTCAATTCCCCTTCCTTATTCTTAGAATTTGCTTTTTCACTATATATGTAATCAGTAATGTGAATAAAAGTTTCTTTTTTTAATCCTGTCTGTGATATCAAGTTTTAACTTAAAAATATTAATGTCATTGGCAAGGTAGAATCCAAGAGAAAGTCAGAGGAAAAGAGAAGGGAAGATTTTCTTAGAATGAGATTTACATGGTCAATTTGAGAGAGATTCACAAAATGTTAAGGACAAAGCAGCATCATGAAGATGGCTGAGATGTGGTAATCTGAATTGTGAAACTGAATGTTAGATAATTGCAGCACAATACCAAACCATTGTTACAAATGCCGTAAAATACATCTACACAAAACATGAATCCCTTCAAAATGTAGACTGTGGTGAACAATCTGAAAAAGGGACTCATCAGTGGCTGCAAAATGTTGGCCAAAAAGAATATAAAAGACGCCATGATAAGGTATGCCTTTTTGGTTATTGCATTAAAAGTATGGATATCAAGTTGGAACAATCATGTGCCTTGAAGAAGTTGAAATGCCCACAATATTCTGGGACTATGATTTTTAGACATAGTGAAACATCATTGCTGTCCAGATATTATTGTGCTAAAGCCCCACCCCCACAACTGTCATATTATTGGTGTTGCCATACCAAATAACACAAATATAGCAAACAAGGTGATTGAGAAAGTTATAAACCTTAAGTTATTTACCTTAATCTGACAGTTGAGACAGTAAGATTGTTTGGAGTGCAAGGTGATTCTAGTGCTGATGGATGCATTGGGATCAATCCCATCAAAACTATGTAGCTTCCTTGACCAGCTGGACATACTATGCCCACATTATAGTCATTAAAAAATCAGCTTCTTTGAGCACTGCACATATTTTTTAAAAGTGTTGTCTGTCTGAGGTCCTTATTGTGACTTGACAGATAAATTATTCTGTGTATTCAAAAACTTACAAGATGTAATAAAAAATAATAGGTATATAAAAGAATTACAGAAGCAAACTAACAATAGCCTTTTCTGATAAAACTTCAAAGACAAATGTTCATATTCTTACATTTATTTAGGGGGAAAAGGTGGGTGGGTGGGTAAATTCTCAGCATCTATTTGAAAAAAAAAATTCCATTCTTTAATAAGTAGAATTTCCATTCTTGATAGTCAAAAGTCTGAGCAAAGTGAAATTGACATTTAGGAAACTTTAATATGCAATTATCAGCTTGCACAAGTAACACAGGACTAATATTTACAAAGAAAACAATTCACTTTTGAATTAACACAAAAAATATTGTTCTTAAAATGATAATCACTATCAACAAAAAGAAAACAAGTCTAACCAAATAGCAGAAAGGGAAAAAATAATGAGATAAAAAGTAATATTAGTCAGGGCATTAATTAATAGACCAAGCTGTATTGTATAAGTAAACATGTCATCAGTTAATATTCCAACAACATGTCTGTAAATATTCCTAAGACAGAAAGATTAATGAAATCAACAGATTCCTAAACATCATCCACACACACACATAAATCTCCTAAATGAGAAGGATTAAAAAAAAAAAAAGAAAAAAATCACTTTATTTTCAAATGTTTTTTATTTACATTGTTTATTATTTTGGGATAAATAGAGATCAACAGCCCAGAAAGGCAGTTCATCTAGGAGAAGGAAAATCCTAATTTTAAAACTCTGCTGTCTTGCAATCATATCCAAAACATGGAAAAGATTTACAGTATTTACATTATTCGGACTATTGTCCTCATCTTTATTGCCATTTGTACAACGTTTCAGCCGTTATATGTTCCGGTCATCTTCAGGTTCCTTAAGAACACATGGCCCAGTACAGACAAATGGAAAAGATTATGAATGTAAATCCAGACAGAAAACCTGGAATGAAGCATGGAAGGCAGTTGGCTGTCAACACTGACAACTCTTGCAGCCAAACTGTCCAAAATGTAATGTCCTGCATTCCTTTGGGTCTTGTCAGTACAGCCAAGAGAAGTGGGTGACAGTCTGGGTAGTGTATGGTATTCACATACCATTGCCAGGAGAAGGAAAACTCTGAATTTAAAACCATGTGCTGATTTGTAGATCTTGCCCCTTTAACTTCTGAAAAAAAGGATGGGATAACCTCAACATTCCCAGTGCAAAAGGAATTGGCAAGTCATCGCACTATTCAGCACTGAATGTCACCAAAAATGATAATTATGAGATAGAGAAGAGTGGTGATCACAGTGATGAAAAAAATGTGCTAACTGAATAAATGAATGAATGTTTTATTGTTGGAAAAAAAAAAAAATGTTCAGAGATAGAACATAATTATTCAATGCACGGTGGAATTATCTAAACCTAGTAAAGTGTGACGATGACGATTCTGTCACCTATGCAGAAGTTGTCAATTGAAAATGTGAGAAACTTAAGTTAAATGAGTTATTTTAATATCTAATATTCGTTCAAGGCTTAACTTCAAATAAAGATGCAGAAATAAGATCCAGGATTCTGACAAAACTAGAAATGGATTTGAAATTAACTCTCCCAAAAAATAGCTGAAGAGTGTCAGTGTATGGTGACATTAAAACATGATACTGCAAGGATTAAGGAGAGAGCAAAAGAAATTCACAAATACATAGTGTCTGACCATCTAAGAAAAAAAAAAAAAAAAAAGGAAACATTTTTCAACTCCTAGTGAAACAGTAAAAAAAAAAAATACAATAAACCTCCCTCAATACCTAACACTTGCCATGGTTGTGCTAGTAAGCATTTTAAAAGTGATTGTTTCTTTAGAAACAAAATATGCTACAAATGTAAAAGATTAGGACATATGAGTCAGTCAGTCAGTTAAGTGCCATACGTGATACACACTTGGGCAATCATGTCTCTTTCGAGACATGACTGACTGGGCAGAAGATTATCCTGCAGTAGGTTACCATTGCTTTCTGCGGTAGACTGGTTGCCGACCAAGGCTATAGAACCCAGTCTGTCCTGTTATTTAATCCATAACTGGAAGGAATAGATGGATTAATACCTTTCCCAAGGGTATTTGCACGTAAGTGAATGCAATGAATTCGGCTGGAAATTCGAACTCAGCTCCCCGATTTCTCGTTCCGAGCCGATATCCAATGCACCACAACACACATTTGTTGTAAATCCAAAAAATGGAAGAGAAACAAAAAGTATGTCAACAAAGTAAATACATTGAGTAAAGCCAACAAGCAAAAAGAAAAATTAGCTAGACTTTGAACAAAACATCTCCAAAGAAAAAATTTGTTTTTTTCCAGATTAACAACATAAAAATAAAATTACAATTGGATATTAGATCTGATATTACTATAATTAATGAAAAGATGTGGAAAAAAACTGGGTAAACCTAGTTTATTGACTTTGAGAAAAGCTGCTTGTGGTGTTTCAAAGAAATTAAATTTCTGTAATATTTAAGATGATCGATGACTTAAAGCAATCCAGTACTCTTTTCTTTGTTTCTAATGAAATCCTTTCATTTCTCAGCACCTTGCTTAGCTTTTGAAATGCTTTCTTTGATAGCCCAATGCATGTTCGGATCTCAATGTCATATTTTCCACCCCCTGTTAAAACTCAGGTTAGTATAACAGGAATAAATTAGTAACAACTGGCAAAGTATTCATTAAAACGAAAATATTTGACTACGTTATGAGCTTATGGACTTTAACTGTTTTTTTTTTTAATAACTTTCTGGAAGAAGTTGCTAAAAATTAACTGAGTATAATCAGAATTTGAAAAAGAGCAAAAAAAAAAAAAAGACAAGTGGATGAAAATGTCAATTCCTTGTTTTTTTTTTTTTGTTTTTATTGGAAAGAAAAAACTCAGTTTAGATTTATTTATGATTTTGCAGATTTAAAACCAGAAAATATTTTTAGACTGCAAAAATCTTTTGATGATAATGATTTACTGATACAAGTTCTACTAATTAACCCATAGCCAGGAGGAACAGGTAGTTTTATATGTTTTCCTCCCCAAGAATATTTCTACTTAAGTGAGGATAACAAAGTCAACAGGAATTGAAATATGTCACTCCAACTTTCAATCTCTAGCCATACACATATTGAAGATTAGAGCACTTGATATTCCCAAGTGGTGACTCATCTAGGTACTGACTAGTCTTTGGGGATTATACGAGAATTAGTGTTTCAACATGATATAGCCATAAGCCAATCAAAACTTGTAGTAATTGTTTTTATTGTTTGTTTTCATGTGTCAATAGGCAAAGAATGCTTAAAAAGAAAAATCAAGACAGAAAACACAGACAAAAAATGAAAAAGAAACAAAAAATAATTATAATTATTTCTTTAAACCTTTACAACTTTTATTACAAATTAAATAAAAAATTTATAGCATTAAATGTTATTTTAATTGATGAATGTCTATTGAACAGGTTAAAAGGCCCATCCCTTGTTCCCTGTTTAGGATGTGGTTTCCGGCTTTCTCTTTTCCAATCTTTTCACTATTACGTAGCCCAATCTTTTCCAATCTTTTCACTATTACGTAGCCCCCTTGCTCGGGGTGATACGATTAAAAAAAAAAAAAATAACTGTTTGAATATTAACAGCTAAACAAAATTATGCTAGCTTCATCACATATTAATTGCTCCTTTTAGAGTATAAAATGTATCTGCAAATGTAACAACTATTATGGAACTGATGTATCATTGATTTGTTACAAGGTGTCTTGTACTGTATTTACATTAGTCAAACTATTGTCCTCATCTTTGTTGCCATTTGTATGATGTTTTGGCCATTGTACGCTTCAACCTTCTTCAGGTACTAGGAATTTCAAACTGAACCCTTTATTACAATCACTGGGGTGTATGAACTCCATTCCTTGTATAAATCCTCGATTGGAAGTCATGCGTTATCTCCCTCTAACCCTGCAAGTTACTTGTTCACCACTTTGTCTTGTACCATTTACAATTTTATAAAACTATTTCAAGTTTTCTAGTACT
This sequence comes from Ascarosepion bandense, assembly GCA_037127315.1. NCBI lineage: Eukaryota > Metazoa > Mollusca > Cephalopoda > Sepiida > Sepiidae > Ascarosepion > Ascarosepion bandense. The sequence goes on from JBBBDQ010000304.1 coordinate 497,768, forward strand.
CCAATATCTTTTATTAATTCATGATGATATCAGTTTGTAACTGTCACATGAAGACAGACAGAGAATCAATTTCAGTCTTCTTCATTTTCCAAGTTTGTTTTTTCCAATCTTAAGTTGATAAATATAATAATACAGTCAGAAAATGATGGCAACATTTGGAAAGCTTTTGAAAAATAATTAAAAAATAAATAAAATATTTAAATGTCCAGTATTAAAAAAAATGTTATCAACTTGACAGTGTTTCCATGTAAGCAACTTATATGAATTCCATCATAGCCAACTTTTGGGATAATTTTTTCCCCACCAGATGATCATCTTGAAAGCAGAGACATCATCCAGTAAAATAGAATGGCACTCACTTTGGCAGCACTCACAGACAACCATTATAACAAATCAATTGTTAGACAGCAGACTATTTTTATTCCAAAACTGTCACTTTCCAGAAATATGAATTAAGTATCAACCCTTTTAGACTGACCATATGTATGTAGAATGTAATCATGTGACACCTCTCCCTATTTTTATAAGTAAAATAAACATGGCAATATAATATATCCATGGAAGTGATCTCCACTGCCCTATGTATAGAAATTGTGAGACTATCAGTTTTCAGGTTGTGCAAAATATTGTATTATGAAAATGACTCAAGAAGAAATCTTGCACTTAGATATTCTTCACTGCTTAAGATAAGATAATGAGACCATCTGCAACAGAAAGGTGTTTGTCTGCCATATTTGCACAAGATTATTATTTGACTGACACTAAGAAATAAAATTGACAAAATATCACACATGTATAATGCAATCTCTACTTAACCCATTTTCCTTTTTGATTCCAATACAAACTTTCTTCTATTAAACAAAAATAAATACAGTAAATATTTTTATATTCAAAAGATCATAACATAAGAAAAAAGTATTGGAAAACTAGCAAGGAATTTGATCAAAAGTAATGCTTTGCCATTACCAGGTAATCAGGAGAGATACCAAACTAACTTCATTCAACAACCAACATGCCTGTATAAAGATTAACAAGATTATCCCTGACTAGTAATTCATCAAAAGTAACACAAGGGAACCTTACCAGCCACTATGAATCAGGACCTATACCCAATTGACTTCATTCAACAAATCCATTCTGCAGCAAATATCAGTTTAGTATTTTTTGCTCTCCCAAAAACTGGAAAATTTAACTTTTGACAAGTGATTGTGCAACTGTAACACATACCTCAGTTCAATAGTATGCTAACCAAATGTATCTTGATTATTGGAGATAGCAACGTGGCCTTTTGTTAGAAAGAGCTTAGTAAATTTCAAATGTGTGAGTGAAAATACAGAGAAAATTTAAATGCTAAAAAAGCAATCAATGATTTTTAAACTGAAATCTAATAAAAGCATTTTATTTTCACACAACCAGTAAATAGAAATCCATAAAACAGGCTATTTAAACCACAGAAATTTCACATCCATTCAATTAAAATGTATAAATTTTGATTTCTTTTTAACCAGATTTCAAAAATCTGGCCGTACTTACTGTATTATAAACATATCTCTAGGTTTCTGATAGAAAAAATTTAGAAAAATAGCACCACTTTCAGACAAATTTATGTAAAACCAAATGAATTTCTCATGGAACTAAAATATTTAAGTCATCTGACACAATCGCTTAACTCTGAGTCATAAGTTTTCTTAAAAAAATATGGCCAGATTCCAATTAATGTTGTCAGGCAAGATTGAAAAAAAGAAGAAAACATGAGTCACCTTTATATTTTTTTCCTGATGAATGAAATGAGGGAAAAAATATTTACAAAAAATATCTCGGACAAAATGTTTGTTTTTATAACAATCTTTTGGTCTTTGAGCAAAAATAATTTCCTAGTGAGTGAAAAAAAAAGGTATAAAATCATATATATAATTAAATATTATATATTAAAAGTATTATTATATATATTCAAATATTATATAATTAAAAGTTTATATATATTTTTTTTTAATCATATCACCCCGAGCAAGGTGGTAAGGCCACTGGTGTGCAGGGGGTTACGTGAGAGTGAATAGATTGGAAAAAAGAAAGCCGGAAACCACGTCCTAAATAGGGAACAAGGGATGAGCCTCTACACCTGTTCAATAGATGTGGGTGGAGTGTGAACCGGGCAATAGTTCAGTCTATCTACTCCAATTGAAAAAAAAAAGAAACAAAAAAGAAAAGTGAAAAGATTGGAAAAAAGAAAGCTGGAAACCACATCCTAAACAGGGAACAAGGGATGAGCCTCTACACCTGTTCAATAAAAATTATATTAAAAGTAAATTAAGTAAATCTTGCTGACGGAACATTTAATTTATAGTAAATAAATGAGTGATGAGCAATAGATATACTAAAAGTATTTATTTTCATTTACATCAATTAAAAAATTTCCTAAGAGCCACACCAGGTAGAGGGTTACTATGTGGTATTGTATGAATGTAAGAAAAGGCAAGAAGTGAAGTTTATGAGATTATATAGGAAAGATAACAGTTAATCTTAAACCTGAAAAGTTCAAGATTGTAATAACTGGGAAAACATCCTACCGGCAGTCTCTTCCAAAAATCCACAATTCCTGGAAAGAATCTGTCAGAGTGAAACTTACTTCTTACTAATGGAGCACAAAGGGAATGAGGATGATTCACCCTTGCGTACATGGCATAGTGGGTCCCAGTTGCAATGGTCAGAGCTAGTAAATCAAAGGAATGATGCTCATCAGACCAGATGCCACGAGAATGGCAATAGAGTGGCAAGAGACTTGTGCTGCTTCATCTGTTGGAAAGAGGTTTTAAAATTTCAAGAGAGAACAATTATCAATATAACTGAAAAGTTTTCAATGAAGCCATTTTCTCAAAATCTGAATCCAGATGTTTAACCACTGAAATAGTTATTTTGAAAGCTAGTCAGCATGAGAACTTTTCATCACCAGCCTCTATGTGTGTATGTGCATGTGTGAGAAATCTACACACATTCTTTATAATATTCTCAGAAGCAGTAATTAAAGAAGAATAGGAGCAAAATTGCTGCTAATTTTTATCAAGATTAGCATATAATCAAATTACAGTAATCCCAAAGTTAATCAAAGAATCAGTTATTTTGCATCATGGGACATACTTCAAGTGCTTAAAACTCAAAATTTGCCAATTTCAATTTTTACAATTCCAAATTCAAATCAAATCCTGACAAAAAACTGGTTGAATTGCAAAATGCAATCAGCAAGAATATAATTTACATATCTATAGATACATATCTTAATATATATGATTTGTGTGTGTGTGTGTGTGTGTATATATATATATATATATATATATATATATATGAAATAATGATATATATTTATTAAATACCAACAAATATTGAAAAAAAATATATGACAAAGTGGAAAAGGTCTACATGTTTTGTTCTTCAGAACTTCATCAGACTAAATTTGTTTTTTTTTTATGTTGATATGACTACACATGCAGATGAATGAGGGGTGCTGGAGATTTAAGTGTATTTTTTTAAATTTAATTTTTTTTTCATATCTAGCTTTAATTCATTTAGAGTCTTTTTCTTTCAATCACTTTTGTGATAATAGAAGATATGCCAGGAATGTTGAAATTTTGGAAAAGCCAGGATACAAATATACTATATATATATATATATATATGTATGTATGTATGTATGTGTGTGTGTGTGTGTGTGTGTGTGTGTGCGCGCATGGATGTGTGTTGTGGCATAATGGATACCAGCTCAAAATGAGAAATCAGAGATCTGAGTTTAAATTCCAGTTGAATTAATTTCATTCATTTACACACAAATATCATTGAAAAAGGTATTATGCCATCTCCTCTTCTTTCAGCTATGGGTTAAATAGCAGGACGGATTGGGTTCGATAGCCTTGGTTGGTAATGACACTATGACAGGAAAATTTTCTGCCTAGCCAGTCATGTCTCAAATGAGACATGATCACCTATGTGTGTATTATATCTATGGCAATTAAATGACTGTAAATAAAAAAAAGAGATGAGAAACTTATCAGCTAAGTACAGTTTTTCCTCGTCTCTTTTATAGCGATACATATACTCAAATAAAGTGTAAATAGTGATTTGGAAGACTGTGCAAAGCCCAAATTGTTGACAGTCAGTGGAACACTGATAGAACAGCATTTAAGGCAAGCAAACTTTGTAATAAAGTGCTTGATATCAAAGATAAAGCATTAATAAAATTAATACAAGTAAAAGTTTGTCACTTAGCTGGTTGATGTTACCTTTAGCCTCTTGACTCCAGAGTTTCATAGGCAGAATTTCCCATTTACCCTTCAGGGACTTTTTCATAGATAGATAGATAGATAAGGTGACTAAAAAGTAACTCCCTATTTTATGTATGGATGGCCAGTCAGAAGTCCTAACTTAGCATATTGGGACTTTTTTCTTTGAAGTTGGTTAAAAGAGTAACCAATATTTTAGAAGAACTCAAAGGGTAAATTGAAGAAGTTCTGTCTTCCATACCACAAGAGTTCCTCGTGAAATCAGTTGAGACAGTTCCTGGGTGGCTTGAGAAGCTGGTAGCAAAATCTGGTGCCCTTATTAAATTTTAAATAAAACTTCATGCTAAAAATTCCCCTTGCATATCTATTTCTTGTAAAATTTATAGTTAATAAATAAATTATAAAATGGGGAGCTACTTTTCAATCCCCTTTATATTACTTGTTTTTCTTAGTACACACATCTACTGGGTGAGGGTAGCTAATCCCTGTTACAAATGCCTACTCAAGCAAATTTGTGTTTCTTCAATACACAATGTAGTATAAAAAAAAGATGAATGATGATGAGGGTGGGAACAAAAGGTGCAGGGTGATGCTGCTCACTGGCAGACCAGCTGTTTTTCTTTCTTTCTTTAGTCACTTCTAGGAAATGGATTTCTGGTTTCCTTTTTACACAAGGCAGTTGTGAAACAGACACCAACTAAATCGATTCTCTTTCCTCTTTGTCAGGCTGACTGTCAATCAGCAACTTAGCAACTTCGACACACACAATCCACTGAGAAAATTCACACTGACAGCAGTGCTGGCACCCACTTTTTATGCCATTCCAAGATGGCCAAAATTTGCATGTATGCAAATATCGTCTTGTTTTGAACGAGATAGGCATGTATAAATTATGTCTTCAATAGCAGCCATCTTTCTTTTTTGTTATTATCTTACAAGCAAGACATATTCGTGCTCATTTTGAATTCCGAGGTAAGTCATGTCTTTCGTTACACACAGCCAATACATAGTTTATGCTGTGACTATTCTGAACAGACTTGCTTTTGTTAGAGAGTATATAATCTGGTATGATCAGAAATCTGAACAACACTAGTACACTCAAACCCTTAGTCATGATGAGCTATTACTTCATGCTAGCATAAGCATCAATGACTTCCAGACAGTTCTGTCTATCCAATTTCTCTCACAAAATTTGGGTCAACCCATTGTATGATTTTCAGACAGTTTCCAAAAGTGCCAAACTCTGGGATTACCCCCACAGCTCATTAACTTCAAGAAGTCATCTTCCTGACAAATCAACCATGATGAGATTTAAATGGTTGAAAAGTGAATGTTCTAACAACATACACACACACTTTATATACACAAGTTTTCCTTTACAGTCAAAACAGTGAAAATGGTATCTATGAACTTTTGCAAATGCATTGTACTTATAAAATCTCAGATTTTGTCACTATGGATTTTCTTGTTTCTCATCAATACCTCCTAAACATTAAATAAAACAAATAATATACTTCTTGACACTGTATATTCAGATTATTGTCCCTATTCATAGGCAGTGGAATGAGAACAACCTATCCCCATAGATTAAATAAAGAATTCTCTGTAGATTATCCAGATTGATATACAACTGAGGAAGGCTGGAGAACATAATGGCCAAAACAACAAAGATGAGGACAATAGTCAGAATATAAATAGTGTAAATAATCATAACATCAATCAAAAATAATATTCTATTTACTATTGAATTTTAGATAAACGTGCCTGCAATAAAACAGTCTCAAAAGAATGTTTTTTCCCCCCCATGAAACTTTTTTTTTTAAACTACCGTCATTCTTTGGTAATGTTTATTGTTTTAAATTGGATTAGAATTGAAATAAAACACAAACATAAATTTTCTTTGTTCTTGAGAATTGACAGGAAAAATAATAAACACTAGTATATTATTTACTGGAATAGTTAGCAAAACATCAGCTAAATGCCAAATGATTCAAACTTAATAAAATGGTAAATAATAAAAATTTCCTCATAGTTCATATATTTTAATAATTTAATGTTTATAAAAATACTAGCAGTATAGCCCGGCGTTGCTTGGGTGTAATGAAAGCTTTAAAACTAATCCATGGTCCTCGAGCTCAGACTCTTTGACGTTGGCACGAAAGACCAACAAGCAATAATTGTTTCCAGTTAAAGCGAAACTGTAGACTGAAAGAAAAATGAATGGATGTAAGTCAAATTTTCATTTCCTGGTATCGATATCAAATGTTTTTTCGTCGTAAACTGAATTTTGAAGGCTAAATAAGTCCTCTAAGTAAATGGTATCATGGCTGAGACTAAGAACTACAATTATACCTACTTAGAGCCAAACCTGAAGCAAAAACTAAAATAAAAGAGCTGAAAAAAATACAGACATACGGCAGATAAACAGACACACACAAACATCTTGCCTTTTATATATATATATATATATATATATATATTATCAATTTTCTGCACTATTTTAAGAACTGCAACCTTGAAACTTCTGAATATCGTTTCTAATGTTTTTGTCTATGAGTGTATCAAATTTGATTAAAATCGGACCACTCCTTCTATAACCCGATTTTTTCGTTTATCAATTTTCAATATTTATTGGGGGTACCTCGACACAAAACATAGCTAAGAATACTCACAGACGCTTATAGTACAACTGTGTAAATTTTCAAGAAAATCGATTCAGCCGTTTCAGAGTCTATAGGTAATGGACACACACACACACACAGACAAAGTTCCATTTATTAGTTTAGATAAGGAATTGTTTTCACATTTATTTCTTTATAAATTGGTAAGTGATAAATATTGCATTGTTTTTGTTTTTAGAATGTCATAAATATAAAATTATTTTTATAAATAAACAATCTAATAAATAAATAGTGTTTAATATTTTTGTTGTAAATTCTCAATAACAAAAAATAAATTAAATTTAAAAAAGTGTAAATTCACTTTCATCGTACATTTAGGTTTTCTTCCAATTCTAATCATCACTTTTTAAAACAATAAACATTACTGAAGAATGAAGGAAGTTAAAAAAGTGATATCATGGGAAAAACTGTTCTTTTGACACTACATCCTACTGCAGGCACATAAATTTTTATTTTTATTAATACAAGTTTAACATAAATTTCTACTTTTAATAATGTTGCCAAAAAAACAAAAACAAAAAAAAACATTGAACTTAATAAATTATCCATCTCAATATGGTGGATGCTACAAATGTAAAAATGTGTTAAATATACAAAAAAAAAGATATCAGTAAATACACACTATATTTTATATATGTGGATTGATATTTAATAAGCATATTTGGGTGTAGAGATGGATGGATACTGTGTTTCAACTCTAATCTCTTGTGAGTTAAAAAAAAAAACGCCCTATGACCAACCCACCCTTCTGAATTGGAATAATAGTAATAAAAATAATATAAAAAAGCACTTAGACTTGAATAACATAGCAGTTAAGTACAAAATTTTTGCAATACCACACAGTCTAATGAAATTTTTCAACTTGTATCATTTTGCAAAAATCCACACCAAATTTTACAAGGCATATAATAACAATTGCAGTTAACATTTTATTTATTTGATGAAGCTTACTTTTTTTTCCAAGTTGAATCAAAAGGGAAGTTGTTTTCTCTTTGCAAATAATCACTTAGAAACCTACAGAGCTGTGCAAAAACAAGTCAATGGTCGAGATTTATTATTTTAAAAGGGAAGTTGAAATCAGGTTTAAGTTCTCCAAACTGATTTGAATTAGACAAAGATATAAATGCATGCTTCCTCACAAGAACACAGTGAAATGCTCCATGCAATTATAGTGAAAGGTCAAAGCAGAGAGTGCTTTTAAAGAAATTAGTCTGGTTTATTATCATGTTGGAGAAAAGGAATAAAAAAAAAATCATCTTTTGATAGATTTTGCCTTATATGCTTCAAAGCATCAACAAATGTCTAAACTAGTGTCAATAATTCAAATTTACTCACCCATAAAGCTTTATCAATGATTGCCTTCGAGTCACTCAAGCCTTAAATTCAACTGGCTTATTTAACTTATCCAATACATTCATTTTTATAAATGCCCAATAAATGTCACTGTCTTGCTTTGTGTCCATTATTTAACTCTTTTGTTGTTGTTATTGTCCTTGACAAAATGATAACTGCAACCATTCTTTATGCAATGGGGGAGCAAACAATATCAAAAATCAGTCATAACATTGACCAATGAGGAGGCACAGAAAAGTTCTTGATCTGACTTATTTCTCAAAATCTGCCAATAGGAACGTATCAGATTTGGAACAAGAATTCTTCATAGAAATCAATATAGCATGGTAGATACAAATTTTATACAATGTGTAGGTGTGTGAGTGTGTGTGTGTAAACACACACATTGTTTGAAGATTGGTATGCTATGTTGATTTCTATGTCCACACTGTCTAAATTTACAAATGCTCTATCTTCAATATTGAGCACTCTTAAACCATAAATAAAGCAAATTTCAAGCAATTATTACATGTGTGTGGTCAAACAAAGCTACCAAAATAGATTTATTTTACTTATTTAAATAAATTTTTAAAAAATCCCAAGAGATTATTTTTATTTAAAATCAATAACATAAGACATTCAAATCATGTTGAAAAGATTTTTTGAAAAATCAATTCCCAGTGTGGAAATCTTTCTTTCAATGTTCTTTTTTTAATTCAGAAAATAAACTTATTTTACAAAACAAAATATGAAACCCATAATTCACATCACTTACTTACAAAATGGCTGCTTAGAGTAAGACTTCCTTAACAGAAAATGGAATAATGTTGTAATGAAAAAATGTCAAGCACACTTACACTTATTGAGTTGCAAATTTAGTAAAAATGCTGAAATGAGCAGAAATTCTCTGGCTCTCTCACTCAGTTTTCAGCTTAAGCAAAAATATCTTCAGAAATCTTGATTTCTCTATGACATGTCCTGAAAGAACATGGATGATCATGGTACTTTACAGCTTCCTGTCTCCTGGTACACTCAGCAAAAACTTTCATTTATGATTTCTTTCACATGTTTCTCCATCAATTTTCTCAAATTTCTAAAGTCATTAGCTCACTGCTTTACTTTACTTTTCTTAATTTCGATGTGCCTTGTGTGCATTCAATTTTCCAAGTCTTCTTTCCTCATTATACCTCAAACGCTTTAGCTGTCTTTTCTTGATTGTTAACAAGTTTTTTTATTAGTTTTTAGAACCTCTTAATTCATCAAATATTCTGTGTATAATATTCTTCAAATTATTTGATAGAACAAACATCTTGAGTCATTTTTACACTGATGACTGGATTATTCTTCTTTCACTGCCAAAATGGTGGATAGATTTTACATCATGTCTATTACTGTTTTCTTAATTACTAATGTTATTTTTTGACCCCTTAATATCTTATTCGGTTTCTCTATGCTATACACTTTTGAATAGTTAAATTTTGACACTTGTTTGATTTTGGCATCCCCTATGCATAATTCACATCTTAGGCTGTTTCTTTTACTTACCACCATGTATTCTATCTTATCGCACGAAAATTAAATCTGTCATATATAACATTACATTTCATTCAACTCTTTACTTCATCAATTATTCTTGGTCAATCTATGCAAGTAGTAACAGGCTTCGCATCCAAAACCAGACCTAACATTCTTATCTGCAATGATAGATTCTTCTTTTCTCTCTGGGGTGAGAGTTTATATACAGTTCTTTCCCACATGTGAAGCTGCATCAATCATACAGAGGCCAGGTCATCCCCAAAGATAACCCTATATTTGGCTTCTCTGAAAGACACAGCGTGCAAAGTCTATTCTGACATGATCTGGGGTGAGACACAAACTACATTACAGTTAATAGTCCTTTCTTCTTGCTTTCATTAACTTGTCTAGTCAATCTTTCAGTTTTCCTTCTGACTTCTTGAACACAAATGAATAAGAGCTTAAATTTCTCTGTAAATTTAAGAAGGAATGAGCAAATAATTATTTGATGGGAGTGCGTGGATCAATGATCAGCAATAAAGCATGATAATGAATATATTTTATAGTAATTTTTTAAGAAAGAAATAGATTACATGAAAGAAGTCTGTAATGAAATGAACAGAGAACAAATCAACAGACTGGCAACTGGGTCCCACCCATTCACAGTTAAATCAACCAAATGCAGAGGGCAATTCTACTCCAGCAGCTTCTTTTCTCACGCTTCCTGCCTGTGGAACTTGCTTCCATATTCTTGCTTTGCTGATGGCTACAACCTCCAGGAATTTAAATGCAATGTCAATACCCATCTTTTAACTACTTGACTCTAGTTCTTTCTGCACCACCCTGTTTATCTTTTCCTTTCTCTCCACCTTTGCAACTGTCATCACACCTGTATTCCCATCCTAAATTGGTTGTCTTTCTCTTTACTCTCCTCCTATCTCATTTTTTTTTTTTGCTCTTATGTAGCCCCCTTGCATATTAGTACCATTACTGCCTTGCTCGGGATGATACAAATAAAATTAAAAAAATCAGTTGCATACAAACAGAAACACACAATTTACTTAATATCTAGCCGCATCAACCACAAATATTATTTTATAAGTAGAAACAAAAAAAAGAACAGTTACAGTTAATTTAGGTTGGTTGGTTATTTTTGTTTGGCAGCATATCAGACTTTATGTGTTATTTAATGCCAAAATCAATATATTTTGTACACAATCTTTGTTTTTAATAATGGTTTTAGTGATAAAAGCTTTATTAATTAAACTATAGTGAGATGGGTTTATACCTTTCCCAAGGGCATTTGCATGGAAAGTGAATATAATAAACCTAACTCAAATTAGAACTTTGCTCTTCGATTAACAATTCCAAGACATTATCCATTATACCACCTGAGCATCCAAGTGGTCACCCATCTAGGTGCTGACCAGATTCAATGTTGTTTAACCTCAGTATTGAACGTGATGTGGCCAGAAGCCAGATAATTTAGAGAAATGCCTTCAGTATAGAAAGTTTTTCAAATTAAACCACAACTAAAAGAAAATTAGAATTATTATCTCACTGTTATGTCTGGTACAAGATAAAGAAGACTCAATAAATTATTTGTTTTTATGGCTTATCAACCTTTTGCCAGTTTTTTAAAGCCAAAAAATATTTTTAGATTTTTTTGGAGATAATAATTCACTGATAAAATTTTTACTATAATCTATAGTGGGGGAAGGGAATGTATTTAAGAACAAGTGATTATAAAAGAACCTGACTAGAATTGTAAACTTGCTATTGGATCTCCAATTCCACACATCTAAGTTTCCAGCACCTGGTATTCCAAAGCGGGCACTCTTCTAGTTACTGACCAGGCTTGGCATTGCTTAACTTGATTGTACATGAACTGGTGTTTCAATGTGATATGGCTGTGAGCTAAATACTCAATAAGGCTCCAACTCATAAGCAATGATAATTTGATTAACCTCCTAAATAAAATAGCAGACTCGCTATTTATTCTTAAGAGGTACCCAACATGAATCAAATTGATGTACGTTGGTCTGCAAAACTAACCTGTTCCCTTTACAGCAGATATCTGCAAGTATACTGTTTATAATTGTATAAAAACACATCAACAGAAAGTAGTTGATCAAAATGGCTGAACTGAATTAATCAAATAAAAAGAAATTTACATTATTCAGTGTTGAAGGTTCATAAAATATTTGTGTGTGTTCTTGGTTGCCCCAAATCTTCTTGATTAACTTGCTGTACCCAGATGACATCTTGCATTACAAAATTTAAAGGCATAATCAATCTCCTTAAAGTTCATCTATAAGCTATTTCAAATCGGCTGAATGCTCCCAACACATCCCACTTTTTACTGCAAATTGAAATGAAACAATTCATACTTGATAACTTACAGTGCATATATAAACCTGACAGATTCTCAGAAAGTACTGCCAATGATTACATTCAGACTACATTACAGCATAACTCAGAAAATATGAAAAAAAAAATGAAGTTGTTGATTTTAACAAGATAAGAGCTTACGGCCATATCATGTTGAAACACCTGTTCTCATATGATCAATGAAGGTAAACAATTTTGAGCCTGATCAGTACCTAGATGGCTGACTGCTTAGGAATACCAAGTGTTGTAAGCTTGGATATGCTGGTGGTACAAGGGATAAATATTTTCATGGCTTTTCCTCTGACGAACTTAGGTCACTGGTGCCCCCCACCCACAAGAATTTACTCAGGCAATCAGACTGGCAACAAGGTCCCACCCATTTACAGTTAGATCAAATGCAGGTGATAATTCTACTCCAGCAGCTTCTTTTCCTGCACTTGCTGCCTGTGAAACTCCCTTCCATATACTTGCTTTCCTGACAGCTACAATCTCGAGGAATTTAAATGCAATGTCAACTCCCATCTCTTATCCGCCTGACTCAAGTCTTTTCTACATCACCCCATGTATCTTGTTATTTTCCTTTCTCTCTACCTTTGCAACTGTCTTCACATCCTTCTCTTGCCCTTTCTCTTTCACTTCCTGTGGCTGGTTCATCTTTCTCTTCACTCTCCTCTTGCCTAAAACTTTAACTCTCTTATGTAGTCCCTGCATATCAGTGGTGGTACCACCTTGCTTGAGGTGAAATGATAAGAAAAAGATCAGAGTGCCGAGTTCCAATTCCAATTGTGTTCAGTATATTCACTCATGCAAATACACTTGTTAAAGCTATGAACCCACCTCTTCTCCCACCCAGCTATGGATTAATTATTAAAACTTGTATCAGTAAATCATTATTATTGCCCAAAAATCATTATTATTGCCCAAAACAAAATTCTTACAGTCTAAAAATATTTTCTGAATTTTAACTTGTAAAAGAACAAGTCATAAAAAAATACAAATCAATCAATCAAAAAGCAAAATAGATTAGAACTTCAATTCAGCTCAATAACTCTACTTTCTACACTGATAGCCTTGACATTACCAAAACATCACAATTTACAAAAAGAAAAGAAAATTAAAACTTTCCTACCAAATAGCATATCAATGTAACTATATAAGTTTTATAGTATCTGTTCAGTTGATCTCAACTTACAATGAAGCACATATGAAATAAATAAATCGTTTAATAGCAAACAGTATTTCAATCAGTCAACTGAGACTGAAAAACAATAACATGTGAAAATTAGGTTAAATAATTTATTAAGTTTGATAATATGTAAATATATTCCAGTTTAAACACCTTTTATTTTACTTCAATTACATCAATAAATTATTATCAATTGGATTTGAGAGAGAGAGAAAAACAATTCCAGTTCCTTTTATTGATATTCTTTCTTCCCCCCCCCCCCCATTTATAAATAAGAAAAAAGATTGATACCACTTTGTAATGGTTGGGATAACTAATCTTATATGAATACTGAGATCCACAAATGCAACCTTCTGCCTGACTAACCTTAGTTTAATCTATATCAACCAACAACAATTGAATAAAATGAATTTTACATGCTAAACAGGAATGATTGATTCAGTCAGTTAATTACCATATGTGATACACACTTGGATAATCATGTCTCTTTCAAGACATGACTGACTAGGCAGAAAATTTTCCCACAGTAGGTTACCATTACTTTCTGTTGTAGATTGGTTGCTAACCAAGGATATAGAACTCGATCTCTCCTGCTATTCAACCCATAGCAGGAGGGAGAAGAGATGAATCACTACATTTCCCAAAGGTATTTGTGCATAAGTGGATGAACAAATTTGAATGGAATTCAAACTTAGCTATTTGATATCTCATTCTGAACAGATATCTATTATGCTACAAAACAAATGATTGATTATAGAGGATAAAAAACAATCCTGTGCAGTCAGTTCCCAAAATAGAATATAAACAAGTTGAGCAAAGATTTTAAAAAGAGATAACACTACAAACTGATGAAAACATTTCTACAACATTCTTTACAAAACGTTTTTTTCATTCTTTTTTTTTTTTTTTAAAGTTAAATGACAAAATGCAAATATAATTATCATTATTTGAGATCATTTTAATATCTATTCTTCCAAAAGGTTTTTGAGGGTACAAACTGTTAAAGGGATCCCTTTCAGGAGATAAGAATGTTAATGGGATTCATTTCTAGGGCATGGGGAGAATTTTGAAGGGACAGGAAGAGACAAAAAAGGCTAAAAGGGATCCCTTTCTGGAGGAGGAGGGAAGGAATTTTAAGGAACTTCTTTTCAATAGGAAAGAGTGAATTTTTTAATGAGATCTGTTTCTAGAGAAGGAAGAGAATATTAATGGATCCCTTTCAGGTAGAGGGAGGGAATTTTAATAGTATTCTTTTTAGAAAGAGAGAGATAATTTTAATGTGATCCCTTCAGGGGGAGATAGGGAATGTTAAAACAACCCCTTTTATCAAGCTGAACACTTTAACATCTACCTTACTCACAAGCTGATTTTAAACATCCTGACACCTAAAACAGTTAACATTAGAACTCATAGTTGGCAAGTTCCAAGCCTTCATTCTTTCTCTTCTTGTGTTGGGCTTTTTGTTAAGCATTCACTGATTACTACAAAACAGTAAGCTTAACCTTGCTTCTTTTAAAAGAATACATTTTCTTTAATTTTATCAATAAAATAAAGCATGAAAAAAAATGAATACATATCAGTGAATAAACAATAGATTTATTAATAAATTAAATTCCTATATAATTACTAAATTCCTTAACTTTGCCTAAATTACTAGTTTACATTTGAATATTCTATCCTTTGTTAATGGGAAGATATTCAAATAGCCACTCTAGTAGGGGAAATGTTAAAGTGATCTTGAATTTGTTTTCTGGTTGCAGAATAATGACATGTCAGCTTATTCACCAAAAAGATACAAGATTTACTGAACAAGTAATTTAACCTTTTCTAATCTTTTTCTCTCTCTCATCCTTGCACTCATAATTGTGCAAGATGAGTTTGCTTGTACACAGGATGTTACATTATATAATTCCACTACTCTACAGACCAATTTCAGAATGTTACACTTTGTAAATCATATACATTGATTAGTGCTAAAAGAAACAAAAAGTAGATGCTTGGGTATTGCGATTTAACACTTTTACCCATGCCATAAGAAATGACAATACTTTCATTTGTATTATGAGATTTTTTCCAAGTGAGTTTTACCCAGTTATATTTTTTTGTATTGTTTTCTTTCACAGATTATGTCCTGGTTTTTTTAAATATCTTGGAACATTCCATTACTAATATAAAGACACTGTCACCTGGCATCACCAATGCAAATTACAAAGTAAAAATTACAACTATCACAGACAAGAATAAATCTTAAAAATACCCTTGGTGTATTATAAATGAAGCTGAATAAATATTAGAAAAGTTTATTTCTCAGTTAAAAAATAAAACAATAAAAATATATTTACCAAGTAAGTAGCAAAGTTCACAACAAATATTTTGTTAAGAGAGTATAACCTACTAAATTTTAATGACAAATCAACCTGTAAAAATGTATTTTTATATAAAAACCAATAAAGTTCACTATTGTTGATTTTTTAAATTTTATATCTGAAAACCCCATCTAAAAGAGCAGGATTTTAAGTTCATTCCTGCTAAAGACTAAATAAAACCTTTTGATCTCGATGCAAGATCAATATATTTCAACTTTGTATTGATTAAATCATGCCTTAATTGAAAATCATTATGAAAATCAATTCTACTTTTAAAGAAGTAGATAGGTTTGCCTATCAGCCAGCCAGTACTCCTTCCATATTTATTAAACAGGTGTAGAGGTTTATCCCTTGCTTATTGCTTATGATATATTTTATCAGTACCTTTCTTTCTTCCATCCCCTTAATGATCTGTTTTAACTTTCTGGTGATCTGACTGATTAATGGTTGTAACTTTTCACTGTGACGGTACCAGATTGGCAGTTTCAGGTTGATTCATCTCAATGCCTAAACTCTTTAATAGTTCTTAGAGAGACTTCTCTTGTCAACAGTCACATAATATTGAAGTATTTGCAGATCCATGTCATGCGTGGATAGATATTCATGCATGTACATTTGGCAGACAAGCCTGAGGCCAAATTATACATTAGACATAGCCACCTCATGGCCAGTTTGTATTGCCAGAGACAAAGGACAGTGATAATTATTTTGGCCTTTTTCTCCAGAAAGCATAATCTTGTTCTTTTATTTTTTTATCTCTCCTGAATAATGTTTTCTTTTTTTTATATTCTCTCACACTTAAGTGACTTTGCTTTGGCTGAAATGATAAAAAAAACCCTTCTTGGATCATATTCAATTTATGAAATAAATGGGGGGTGGAATTTCATTAATATTTCAAGTACCATTATTTTCATGGAGATATGTGGTCATTTTCTCATAAATCATATTCATTTCTGTTAGTGTATAGTTTTATACATGCATAGACAGAGCATGGTGGAGTAATGGATAATGGGTCTTCCCCACCCCCAAAGTTATGGGAAAGAAAGAGGACAAATCAGGTTCTATAGCCTTGGGTGGCAATCAGTCTAAGAGAAGGAAACTGAATTCAAAACCAGCTTGGAGAGGGTTAATAGTAGGACAAACTGGGTTATATAGCTTTGGTTAGCAATCAGTCTACCGCAAAAAGAAATGGAAATCTACTGTGGAAAAATGTCCAAGCACTCTCTTCCAACATGCCTTGAGCCAGCATAGAAGAGTAGGCTCAAAAAATTAACATGAGAATAATACTTCATCTTGATGCACAATCTGCTACAACGCTGAATAAATGACTGATGATGACACAGAGAAAACAAGAACAATTGTTCATTGTACATTTGTATACAATAGTATTAAATTATATGTAGTAGCTAAAAACATCTGCTTAATGTATCTTTAAGCTAGTTCATGTGGAAAGCCTTAAATAATCATGGATTTGAACTATGTATTTATTGAATTATACCTTTCTCAGAAATCAATATGAATTCTTGGATCATATTTAAGATCTTCTGTAGAAGATTTCAAGTATCTGCATTTTTATTTAAATCCAGTTTTTTTTTTGTTTTGTTTTTTTTTTTTACTTGTTTTTAATCCAACATTAAATACAGGCATAACATCAAATACTGTTTTATGAAGATTTAGAAGATGATAACTGTTGTCTATAGGTTAAGATTTACAGATATTGTTATGGTGACTTACCAATATGATACAAACTTATTCAAACTATATATAAGAAGCTGTTTTGCTTTGTAGAGGGAGAGTGGAATCTATTCCAGCAGACAACTCTGACAGCCGGACTAACAGTCACGCTAATAATCTCTCATTAGTATATGTTTGTACTACTGTCTTTTTAAATATATTTGTTTAACTCTATTCCTTCTTTGTGTCATTATTTCTGGCCACAACAGATATACTAAAGGTTATTGCTAATACTATACATGTCAATAACACAAGTTGTTCAAAGTATTTAGGGTGACAAGAAAGACCATGGAAAGATGATCATAGCTTTAGTTACTTGATGAAAGATTTTCAGCTAGATATCATCTTTATAGAGTTAAGAAAACAAAAAAGAAAAGAAAAACAGATTTGGTTTATAAAGGATGCAGCAGGAATATCTCTCACAAAATGGTAAGACATTAGTGACAAAGGTTACTTCATCTAACTAATATCTTACCATTATGTGGAAGGTATTTCTGCCACATCCTGAACTTAAATTAGGAACAAACAACACATTAAAAACCTTTAAAGTTCTAGAATTTCTAAAAATTTAATATGCTTAAAACATGCTCCATGGACCTATTTATAACCATAGAAAATTTGGTGACTCTAGTTCTTGAATTTTAAAAAGTCTAATATACTTAATGCATGCTCCAGGCACCTATTAGTAACCATAGAAAATTTGGTGACTGTAGTTCTAGCTGTCCTTGACTTATGTCATGACAGATTAAAAAAAAAGAAGACTTTTAGTGAATTATAGTAGGATGTAATAACATTTGACAAAATAATTGGTTTTAAAAGTAGTGAATTTGAATCATGAAAATGGAATTACAATTGGGTGAATTATAGAAAAGAAATATTTTATTTCATTTTTTAATTTATGTAAAAAATTTAGTCAGCATTTTGTAAGTTTCATATTTCACTGACTGTATATGCCAGCCAGAGGGGTTAAGTTTACACCTACATTTGCTGGGTAAGTTAACTTGAAAAATAAAAACACTTCCATCAGACTATCAAAGTTCAGAGAGTTTAAATGGACTAATATCACCAATAAAGGATGATTTATAATGCTTAAAATGTCAATAGTTATAATTATTGGATTAAAAACAATTTCATTTAATTTTCCAAATCATAATAATTTTAATTCACATGTAACTGCCAGAAAAAAATCCAGTTTAACAGTCATTGCTACAGATAGAACAACAAATATTAAATTAGTAGTAGCTGAGCAGTAATTTAGTAAAAATGATACCTGGCAAGAAAGTGAATGCAAAGCAGAGGTGTGTCATAATAGTAAAAAGATAACTGCCACTGATATTCATCAGCAATTGCCGTATGTTTACAAAAACCAAACAATGAATGTGATCACAATTAGTGTTTCAGCAGTGATGACAGTGATGTGTGTGACAAGTTATGTTTACAAGTATAACATACAAATTGTATCAAAACTGCATAGCCACTGGTGAGAACTATGTAGAAGAGGTAGTGTTTTTTATTTTAAAAATTGTTCCATCCAATAGTGTTATTGTGTAACTAAATAAAATAAAATATATCATCTTTAAAACATTCTTCATAATTTCTTTCTAAAAATTTCTGGCTAGTCTGTTATGTTCACATTCACACTCATGAGAAAGATATGAATTCATTTTTCCTTACCCACCTAGTTAGAGGTTAAATAGTAGGGTAGACTGGACTCACCCAATCTGGGTGACAGCCAGTTTAGGAGAAAGACTATATTAAATTCAAAACCATAAAGAAAACAGTGGGAAACTATTATTTCCCAATAATTGATTGCAATTCACAGATAATAAAGAAAAGGAATTCTGTGGAGAGTTGTGATTATATAGAAATAAGGGAATATGATATTGAAAAAAAAAAACACTAATCTATAAACTTCTTAGAAACTTATTTCATTTGGATGCTGAGAATTTTTAAAATGTTTAGAGTTTAGGGAAAAATTCTCCAAATTTAATTTTTTTTCATGTGTAATGTATAAATGAATTCAGTAAATATACAAAAATAGAAATGAGTGTAAGACAAGGATGTGTCTTCTCATTAAACTTATGAGACCTGTAGAGTGAAGAAATTCTGAGAGAATTAGAAATCCTACCAAGATTCATTAGTGTTAGCCACAATCTTAACAAAATAGCGTCCAGATGAAACAGTATTGACAGCAGACACAGAAAGAAGACTGCAAGAATTCTTACAGAAGATCGTAAAGGAAACTGATAAGAAAGGACTTAGCATGAATTGCCAGAAGAGAGAATACATAGTTGTTAGCAAAAGGAACAGTTCAACATGCAAATTACAAATTGGAGATACCAAAATCAATCAAGTGCAAAAATTTAAATATCTGGGAACTGTTTTAACAGAGGCTGGAAAGTGCAACACTGAGATCCAAAGGTGCATTGGGATATTGAAATATGCCTTCCAAAAAGCTAAGCAAAGTATTAAGAAATAGGAAAATTTCATGAGAAACAAAGGGTACTGAACTGTTATGTAGTATCACACCTATGTGGTTGTGAATGCTGGACAATCTTCTCACAGACGAAGAGACTTGAAGCAACAGAAATATGGTTCTACAGAAGGCTGCTGAGAATACCATGGACCAAACATGTGAGCAATGATGCTTTAGAGTAAACAGAAATGAAAAGGAAACATAATTAACATCAGAAAGAGTTTCTAGGGAACATAATGAGAAAGAGGACTTGGAAAATTTAATACTCACAGGAGAAACAAAGCAAGAGAATAGAGGAAAACAACAGGTAACTTATCTAGTGAGCTACTGTAAATGGATGGCAGAACAGGGTTTAGAAGAGATAACCAAAAGAAGAAATTTATTAAGAGCTACAAAGGATATGAAATTGTGGAGAGCCATGATCACCAACATCCTTAAGAGATATGGCACATAGAAGAAAATTTACAAAAATAACAAAAGGCAGTTGTAATATATTTAGAGTCTTAATCTTTGTCCTTTTCTATTTTATCTTTTTAAACAACTTCATATTTTTTTAATTTTTACTTATTTTTGTTACTTTTGTCTAGGCTGAATTTTATTTCTAATCATATATGAAATAATTTCAAAGAAAACATGCAAAAACCTTAAGAAATACATGAGAATAAATAACCTAAACCTATATACATGGGAAAAAGAATTATATGGGGTGGGATGTAATATTTTCTCCCAGCAAAACAATTCAAATATATCAAAGACTCTTAAAAGAATCAATTAGTATATCTGAGAGAAACAATTTTTTTAACATATATATTTGTGTATGCACACGCAGAGTATCAAAAATATAAAATCCAAAAATTTAATATCTTTTATTATCACAGTTATTGCTTTCACAATTAAATTGGTATTAACCTACCAACACTTTGAAGATATATTTTTGTTTTATTAGAAATATTGAAACTAATAATTTATTTGATAGTATAAAATTGTATTATTGTTCATCATATGTGTGTGTGTGCGTGTAAAATATTAATATTTCTATGGGTCATAAAAAAAGATGTCAACCTCAAAGAGAAACAAGATAATTTAAATTATTGGGAAATGGGAACACAAAATTAGAAATTGTGAAAAAAGTTGAACATAACAATCAAAAAAGTAATTTGAAACATTGCCAAACAAGAAAAAGTCCCCTTTTCAGAATTTCACAAAAAGAGACGTGAGAAAACTTGAAAAAAATAGTAAGAATAGTGGCCACCAAGAAAATATTTGAAGATACAGTTACAAATACAAAGAGAGAGAAAAAATGCAGAATATTAAGAATATCAGTTAGACATAAAACCAAACAAATTATTACCTTTAATTAAAGATCACAAAGAGAGACATCCAAGTTGGAAAAAGTACATGAAAACTGATGTCTTACTAGTTATTTTTCTAATTAATATAGAGGTATATTGGATGGATTTGACAGCCAAGTTAGAGGTTAGATCCTTCATGGAAACAGTCAACCAATACAATTGAAAACAACGGAAAGAAAAGAATTTGGGGGAATTTTATGGTAAATCATAAAATTATATTCAAAGTTGATAATGGCATCACAATGCAGAGTTCTTCAATATAGGACATTGTATAATCAAATCACTTTCTATAGCCAATAAATTGCTTTTATTTATTTATAAATAAAGAAAATGTATATTCTATGCTATAATTTTTTAAATGAGGAATTATCAGTATCATATATATCCTATATTCAGACCAACATGCTCATCTTGAACATTCTACTCTCCATCCTTCTTCTGGTATGTCGTCATTCAGAGTAAGTTTCTTGGAAATTTTTATATGACCTTTTACTTAATTTCTAAAAAGTTACCAACTATGACAACAAATTCCCAAAGAAAGCCAAACAGTAAATGGCTGAAATACTGTGAGTATAAAGGACAAAATAGTAAAGCATATAAAATATCTATGTTGCAATTAAATTGTTTTTATAATAAAATCTGACATACAAGCAACTTATTGACTACATTTTTAAAAAGTATATAAGAAAGTGAAAGAACAGATAGATTAAAAACCTACCATTCATTGCATTTACTTTTATAAAAAGTGCTCAATACTAAGTAGAGCTTAATATTGTAATATTTTTATTACAATGGTTTATAAAGTATTTTATCACTACACAAAAAAATTCATGCTTTAGAACTTAGTTCTTACACAAAGAAGAACAACTTAGTTCTGAAACTTGAAATTTTTTGTGTAGTGATAAAATGCTTTATAAATCATTGTAATAAAAATATTATATATATATATATATATATATATATATATATATATACACACACACACACACACTAAACCATTATAAGTCAGATTTAAATTAGATTTAAATAAGACAAGTAAACAGTTGTATTGAAAATTGCTCCCAATACATGTTTGAAGAGAAATGAAGCTTTAACATGTATTGCATTTAGATATTTAAGTTGGGGAGATCAGCCAATTATACTACCATGATTTCAATCTTTTTGGTTTCGCCAAGTTTGTATTGCAATACAAATTGCCTGATGAAACCATGGTAGCAATACAGACATTAAAATTCTTATTAGAATATCATTTAAATGTCATTAAATAAGATTTAAGAACAGCAAAAATTTAGCTATTCACTTTTTCAAGAAAAAAAAAATCAATATTCCCATCAACTTTTTTATTGGGCCCTTGTTTTAAAACATCTATAATCATGATGTTTACATTGTATTCTTTAAATAGACAAGATAAACGTGTTTTAGGATATTCTGCTATAAACAAGGAAATATTTAAAAAATATTTCCTTGACATGAAAGAAATTATAAAATAGTTAAGAGTTACTTTTTAACCTTAACTCTTGTTAAATATTACAAGAGTAAATAGTTGCTTAAACAATTCATAATTAAAAAAGAATTATTTTACTAATTTTATTAATTTGATAATAGACTTGATTAGTATGACCTTTACTTAAAAACAAGTAAGACTAAGGTAAAGACAGAGGGTTTTATAATAAATATTTAAGAAACATTAAGACAATTAAACAATGAAATTTTTTATGTTTGCTTTGAATCACACAACAATTAAAATGAGTAAACAAATGTTTCCTTCTGATACAAATTCCATATAAACATAAAAATCCAACTACGTAAAATCAACACAACTAATTCCACTAATCATTAGAAATGAAATATAGCTAATCTCTAAATTAATAATTTAACAAAGAGCATTGAACATTTACAGGAAGGAAATTTATGAAACCAAAGTGACAAAATGCTTTTGTGAACTTAATTGACATAAGTACCTTATTCTAATATTTAAATTTGATAACTGTAACTATCGACCAATTGTAGTACAAGTATAGTATAATTGTGAAAAATGAAAGACAAGTGTTTATTTTATTTGAACCTTCTCAAAATTTAAATATACTTACAAAAAAAAAAACAATAACATTTGATTATTTATTAAAACCTTGTCTTAGTTACCAATAGTGATTCAGAGAGAGCCATCTCAATAAGTACCTAAATAAATGTATACAAACAGAAAGATTACAAAAATGATTTTATCTTTATGATTATTTTATTTAAAAAAAAAACAAAAAAAACATCAAATTAACAAAACAACTCAGAAGTCTATGTTAATTGGACAATCTTAGGAGCATAAAAAAGACAAATACTTTAGAAATAAATCTAATAATAATAAAATTACAACAATATCTTGAAATTGTACAATAATTCTACTTTTAATCTAATCAAGACAATAACGAAAATTAATGAACATATTTATATTTTCATGAAAATAGTCAACAAACGGAAAAAACATAAAACACACCAAGAAATCTAATGAAAACAAAGAATTTCAATCTCAATAAAATTATTTTTCTTTAGACAAATAATAATCTAATGATACAAATATTTAGCAATCAGAATCATTGTTGTTATTAATTATGAGGTACCCCCCTACACACATGTATGCTTACCTGTGTATATGCCTACATATATATTATGCACACAGTGAAGCAAAAGTTACTGTCTTTAGTTTTCATTCTTAATGCATATTTCTTTTCGTCAATTTGTTGGAGCCAGTTTTCCGAAGTTAATTACAAAAATATTTTTAATCAATTAATTTTTATGGTTAAAAATAAATTCTATTATTTTCAAATTAAATTGAATCAGAAAGTGACTTTTGGACCCCTATATATATGTAATTTCAGAAATTAATTTTGATTCATTGATGATCAGCAAAATGATATCAAATAAATTAGATTTTTTTTAATTAACACAAAAATGTGATCCATTTTAGAAAAATTCTTAACCAAATCTTTTAGTTTTAAATCATGTAAAGTATTTACATTCCCAAATCCTATGCAAATGAAATCAGTTTTCAAAAAATGTACAAAAATATCTTTAATTTATAGAACAAATTAAATGTTTTAAAACTTAACATTTTAATAACAGAAGATAAAGCAAGATGCAGTAAATCTAAAATTTTAAATCATCAAAAACACTGAAAAAAAATTACATCATTTTTCTTAAATAAATAATATGCATTATTACTACCAATATCAATCTGAAATTGTTTCATAAATTTCATAAACTTCATAGATGGTAAATATTGCATGAAATCAATCAGTCAATTAAAAAGAAAAGGTCAACCAACATACATGTCATTAATGAAAGGTAACATTTAAAGCATTATAATTAAACATGACAAAAAACTTGCACAGAAACAAGAAGTATAAAATACACTTTACCTGTGAAAAAGAGACATCAGTTTGCTTCTACAGGCCACATATATTGGTGAATTTTTGTATGTCCAAATTCATCTAACCTAGAGCAATTTCTCACATTTTATATATATATATATATATATATATATACACACACACACACACACACAGATAGATAGATAGAGAGGGAGAGAGAGAAAGAAACTGAACAGGAAAACACAAACTAGATATTCTATCCTGATACCAAGCGAGAATGATATTTAGGATATGTCAACTAATAAAAAATTTAAAAGCAGGAAATGTTCTTTTGTTACCAACAGTCAATGTGCCCCTTGATACTGAAAGGCCAAACTGAATATAATTGATTTTCTAAAAGCAAGCAGGAAAGACTGGGAAAAGTGAATTGGGGACGTCACCATTATTATTATCTTGTCATTTGGTATGATGCTGTGTTCAGCAGAAGCAAGAAATTCTCTTCCTACAATTTGAGGAATTTTCATTCCAATTGGTCGTATTTTTATTTTTATTTTTTTTTAAATTACAAGTTTTTTATCATAGAGTTTGAATTAATTCAAATTTCTATTTACTTTGCCATTGCGATATAATTCAAGTGACAAACAGGCAAAGTTACAGAATGATTACAGAAGACATTTTCTTAAGGATTTAAACCATTCCATCACACAAATTTTGTTTTTCAAGAGGAAAAACAGAAAGAGAAAGAAAGAAACCAGATTGTAGTTCCTTAAGAAAATAATCAGAGTGCTTGAACAAAAGAAAATATCAAGATATATAGAAAGAGGAAATAAGAAAATCGGGGTCTGGAGGACATCCGAAATACTGCATCAAAAAAGAAGGGTGAAGAAAACAACAATAGTGTTTGTTATTAATGGATGCGGGAGAATTTTCCGTGAGGAGTGCGTCCATGATGAGGCTGCTTTAGCAGCAAGCATAAAGCAGTTCTTCACTCAATTTCAATATCCATCGAACATTTTCGTTGTATACTAAAGACAGAATGACAACAGTAAAGCCAGTGTCATTTAACTGCATCACTCACAACTGCAGCCTCTCTTCCATATTTAGGTGCCAATGAGTTTTTCTTAATCTTTTGCAGTCTAGAGAATGCTGGGAAGTCACTGGCAAAATGATGCCAACAACATTATCAATCAATGAATTGGAAACAGAAAATATTCAAGTATGCCTTCACTGTTCACATACAGGAAAATACCGCATAGCTCATTTGCAGAATGGAAAATGCAAGGGTGCTTAGAACAAATGAAATGCTATTTGTTACAAATAAAATTCAAACATCTTTCTTTTTCTTTGCTGTTTTTTTTTTCCTTTCCTTTTTTGGAGGAGACAATGATGGTCAGGGAGGTGAAAGGATATTTTTTGTTTGCTTTATCTCTAGACTTCCTTTCATTTGTAGTAATTAAAAGAAAAACATTGGCATAACAATGTTGAGATGTGACAACAGAAAAAAAAAGAAAGAAGAAAGAAAATTTAAAAAATGAAATAACTAGTTTTACGAGCCACAAGAATTTAATTATTGAGGATTTTTTTTTTTTTTGATACCAGTGTAGTAAATCTCCTCAATCAAGTTTGTTGGCTCAAAGGAAATTTAAAAAAAAAAAAAAAAAAAAAAAAAAATGAAAAAAAATTGGGAGGGGGCTAGGTGGAGGCCATTCCAAGGATGGCACAGGGCAGAAAAGGAAAGTTGCCTGTTCTACTGTTCCAGTTCAATGATTGCTATTGTTTGCCACAGAGCTTCCATTAGCTTCACCATCAACAAAACTATAGTCACTGCTAAGGTGACTGCTGCTACTGCTTATTTGAAAAGAAACTCTAGCAGCAGCAGTAATAGTAGATCTAAATGATATGCACCTTAATAAGCAGTCACGTTCGGCTTTTATCATTTCTTGCCTGCACATCTTGAAATCAAGAACATCTGCAGAAATAAATAATTGCTGTAATTGTTTAGTTGCCAATAACAGATAAGACAGCATTATAAAAAGTTACTTCCTTGGTTGATTAAATCTCTTAAATAGAAGAGAAAATAAGGTGTCAGGAATGGCACACATGGTTTTTCTTAACATTAATAGATGCTTAAACTTAAATCTGAATTTAAAAACATTTTTTTTTTATCTAAAATGGTTTTTGTTCTCAAAATTTAATATTTACAAATATAGTGTATGTGTGTGTGTGTGTAAGGAAAAGTTATGACAGTTTATTTCATATATACCTCTTTCAGAATTATTTGTTATGAGCTATGGACATTTCTGGTTCCAATCATATTCATAATAGTTTGGGATATAGTTGTAATTATTTTGATATTAAGATTGTTTTGGATAGTAGAGGATATTATGCACACACACTTATTTCCATCAGATTATTTGTGTATAAAAAGAATGAGAAGGAATCTGGAAAGCATTTTTATCAAACTTTAATGAGAATGAATAAATATTAGATGTGTGCAAAAGTACCCAGCACTCCATTTCCTGAAAACAAGAAACTTAATAAACATAAAAAAGAGCTAATTGTTTTTATTTTTTAATCACAATAAAATGCAGGAAAATTTTACAAATGTGATTTCATAAAAAATAAATTTTGTTTTATGATTAAAAATTTTCTTAATTATAAAATCATCAAAGAATGAATACAAATTTTAAAAAATAATATTTCTAAAAAATTCATTTTAACTGAAGATGTAAAAATAGAAAAAACAAAACTTGTGCAATGATAGAATAACTTACATTATAAAAAACATCTATTCAAACTTCTAATTCATATCCTAGAACAAACTGATTTTATATAAAGTTAGGTTAAAACTCACCCATGCATTTTAAAAAAAATGATACATGTATGTCTTCATAGTTCAAGTAAAACCTATTTAAATAGCACAAAACTTAAGACATATTTTCAGAAAATAACTTAGTTCATAAATCATGTTTATAATTTGATGTTTTGTTAACATTTGTCAATTTCATGTAATACATGATTAAATTACCATTTTTTAAATAACACCCATTGCAATAAAAAAAAAAAAAGAAACTATTAATTAAGCAAAATTATAATAGTAAAAGTTTTGCAATTTCTTAGTAACATGATTCAGGCTCAAAAAAGTAGGTTGAAATTATATTATGCCCTAAATCAGCAGTCAAGAAACAAGTTTAATTCTTTCTGAAGTTGACAAAACTCCCAATATAATCTTTCAGGATTTATTCATGAATTGTAATTTTTAGCAATAAGATTCCCAACAATTCTTATTTTGAAATAAAACTTTTCCTACTTATCTGACTTAAATGTTAATGAATCCTTCCAGCACAACGTGAAGTCAAGTCTCAAATGTGTCAAATTTTATTTTCTACTTTAATACTGAGCAATTTCACCACTCATAAAATAAATGTTTACTTTGAAATTATTCAATACAACATCAAATGGTAATGGTGAAATTAGTCATTTCCATACAGGAAACATTCAGCATTCATTGACCAAGTATTTGACATTACTGTCAGTTGAAATTTATAAATTATTTTTCTTTAAAACAGTTTTTCAGGACATTAGGTTTCTCAAGTAAACTATTATTGCACTTTCTAGCATTAATAAGCATTTCTGTTCAAATCTTTAGTTTAAGCTATTGTAAAAAGTTAATATCTTGAATATATCATTTTCACTTTCAGTTTCATATCACTGCTGTTGAAGGCCTTCAAGTAAATTTTTTTATCATCTGCTAATGATCTAAGGATGTGCGTTGTGGCACAGTGGATATCGGCTCGGAACGAGAAATCGGGGAACCGAGTTCGAATTCCAGTTGAATTCCTTGCATTCACTTACGCGCAAATACCCTTGGGAAAGGTATTAATCCGTCTCTTCCTTCCAGTTATGGGTTAAATAACAGAACGGATTGGGTTCTTTAGCCTTGGTCGGCAACCAGTCTACCGCAGAAAGCAATGGCAACCTACTGCGGGATAATCTTCTGCCCAGTCAGTCATGTCTCTTTCGAGACATGATCGCCCAAAGCGTGTATCGCGCATGGCACTTAACTGACTGAATGATCTTAGTCATTTTGGAGAGCCAATTTATAAAGTCTGATAAAGAGCTGTCTTCTTTAAGACCTTTGCTTGAAGCCATTTTTAGTCATTAATCTAAGAAAACAGTTTGTATAGATGAGAGGTTAGGCATTTCTGAACAAGTTAGATGCCATTCTTGACAATTCAAAAACATGTATAAATGATAAGGTTTTTATAAAACATCCATAACTGATAATATCCTCTAGAATCAAATAATTCAATGTTTTCTTACTTCTACTATTAACAACTCAACATCTGTCTATATTTCTGAGATATGGTATTGTAACTATTTACAATATTTACATCATTTAGACTGTTGTTCCCAAGGATAAAAGTGTTGGTTGAGTAAGCTAAAGAGTTCTAAGTTCAACACTTGGCCACAGCAGAGGGAACAAAAACTTGGAGAGGAGTTACTAAAAGGAATTAATTAAAACTGAAATATTCAAAAAGTCATGGTCCGAGGAATTAGTGCAAACTACCCAACTCCCTATGGACTAAAAGGGGTCTTTTCAAAATTCTAAAGTATATCTCCTGAAGGCTGGAGTGAGCATGTGATGGTTAAAATATTGTGAATATAGTAATAAAGATTAGGCCAACATCCAAATGGTGTAAATAATGTAAATATCAACAACTCTGTCATGTAAATGACTTGAGAACAGGGAAGAGAATTTGCACAAGACTATGAGAACCCTCCTGAAAAATTACTTGAAGAGGAAAATTTTAAAATTATAACCAACAGAAATACTAGTTACTCAATCAATGAATGCCAAATGTTTTCTAATAACGAAGCAGCTAATATTACCAATACCAAACTTCCCAGGATAAACTTGCAGGAAAACACATTTTTTACTGAATTACAAGCTAAGATACTTTAAATCATATTTATTACTCTCTTTGTATACAAACAATTTGAAATTTTCAGTGGAGGGTTATATTTTACAGAATCGTACAAATGACCCTGTTCCATCAGTAATACTTTCTAATTCCTAACCAAAGACAATCAAATATTTTTTTAGCCTAATTTTTAATGTACAACACACAGATTTTTTTATAATGATGTTCATCCTGAAGAAGGCCCAAGAGAACATGTAGTAGAGGATTACAGAGTAAGAGACACAGTTTATGGAGAAGACAACAATTGATGTTAGAATTGAACAGGTTAAGATTGTAGTAAAGTGGTCTGTATTTGAGTGGTAGATTTTGAATTTGCTTTATATTTATTTCAATTGTTTCATTGGATTTCTTTTGTGGTTCAGTTTGTATTATTTTCTTGGAGTATATGTCTTAGGTAGTTTTGAAATTTGGACTTGTCGTTTGGTCCTAAGTGCATGAGCTTCTCAATGAAGGCTCTGTATTTGTCAGGTTAACTGGTATTTATTGAGGTCTTTTTTTGCTTTATTTTTGCATAGGAAGGGCTTTTCAGGTATCTTTCTACTATTTGACTTGCTTCTATGAATGAAGTATTTTTCCCTATTCCAGAAGTCATATAATTGTGATGGACAGTTTTCCTGGCAGTTAGCACATCTTACTTTATAGGAGTATTCTTCTTATGTATGGTCTGAATCCTTTTCACCACATTTACCACATGTTGAGTGACAACAGCAGGCATCCTTATGATGTCCAAAATTTTTAAAATTGAAGCACCGAGTAATAATATACTGTTCCACTGGTTCAATACTGCTCCTCACTTTTATTTTTCAAGGGATTTGAGGTGTGATCAAAGTAAGGATATATGTGTTTGTTGTTACAGTTTCCTCTTTTTTTTATTATTATTATGATTCTGTGATAATCACTGTCCCCCATGGCTTCCTAAGGCAGATGTGATTTTCTCAGGTGTGGCCTTCATCTTAGTTTTCTTTTCGGCATGTTTCCTATTTTCTACCTCTACCAACAAATTGTCATTTATCAATTTCTTAACTATTTTGGGGTTAATTCTACTGGATAGCACTTTTTTCAATTAAGAAAGTAAAAATTTTTGCTAGAGAACCTTTATCTAGGGACACGAGCATGAGAAAACTTTGAAAGTCAACACTCATTTCTTTTTCAGAATCATAGTCTGAAAGACATCATTTAAGGATTTTTGTTTTGGTTATTCATAATTTTGATGTAGTAAAATTCACTGCTTGTGCTTCCCACCCACCTCAAAGCCCAACAATGGGACACATCAAGGGGAAAACCCAATCACTTTCATAGGCCAGTGCTACACAAACCAGCATACTCATATTTGCGAGAGATTCTGAACACCTGCTAAACCATTTGTTGCACTTACCAAATCTGAAGTGTACAACCTGGTATGTTTACAGTGATGTCTAGATCCCTTTGAACCAATTGATACTCAGTTATCACCTTTTAACATCTATAAATTGGATATTATTTTATCCTGGGGTATATATGATGTATTTTGTTATAAAGTATAACATAAATTGATATAGTTAGAAGTGCTAGCTGACTGATAGAATCATATCTCTCCTACACCCCATCTAGTCCAAGTAAGGGCCAAAGTGGTGTGTTGGAATATCAGAAGTATCAAAACCTGACTCAAAGTCTTCAACCACTAGGATACCACTCTCAGACATTATGGCTTGCCACCCATAGCAAACAGGTGGGCTCATTGGGGAGGGTGTACCTCTCTGCAGAGGTGCAGTTGGCATATTCTTAAGCCCCAGCTGACAAGACATAGTAAGATTTGTCTAACATGAAACAATTTTATGATCAACTTGATGGTATCATAAAATACCAGATGATTTATTTCTTATATACAAAGATTTTTGTTTAATGAACTATTTAAAACAGCCATTCCATTTTGTATGGATTGTGCCATTTAATTAATTTTTTTTTTAAACTTTCTGTATTCTTTGTGAGATGAATAAAATCTTTAATGAGGTCACTACCCTCTTGTGGTTTTACTACAATTTATGTACCTAACAAAAATTTTAAGAAAAAAATATTAGTCATGGAAAGACTTACTCTAATGTGGAACTGGCTATCTTATGTAACTTTAGCTGCAATATATTATTAGGCCATGATTTCTTACAATGACACTCTTGTTTCCATCTCATTTGGAGGACCCTTAACCAAACTGAATGTGTATGGTCTTGTCGCAATAGGTATTCAACCTCTTTCCTAGTTTAACTAACATTTCACCTGACTATAGACCATAACTGTAAAATTCTGGTGCTGTTCAGATACTGCTAAAATATTCATTGCTTCAGAAACAAAGAGATTGTTATGAGAAGGAATCATAGAACCAAGTTACTCCCATTGAAGAGCACAAGTTCTGGTGACTTCAGAATGATGGTAGACTACTCACAAACAATAAATCAGTATATATTATTAGACGCATTCCCCCTTTCTCGAATAGACAAAGTAATATCACCAGTTCAGTACCCAAGACTTGAAGTGTGCATACCACCAAGTACCAATTAAAAATGCCAAAAAAGAGTATTCCGCCTTTGAAGCTGATAGTCACCTATATCAGTTCTTCTGAATAGCTTTTGACATTACCAGTAGAGTGGCTTGCTTTCAAAGGATAATAACCTTATCTTTTCCAAAGGACTGCTACATTTGCTTATGTAGATAACTTAAAAATCTGTGGTAAAACAAGGGAGGTGCATGATAGCAACCTAAATAAATTCATGAGAGTTGTTCTACCCATCTAACCCTGTACTAGAAAAAAAGCAGTTTGGCAGCTGACACTGTCAACCTGCAGTTATCAAATCAGCAAAGGATCAATTAGACTCGACCCAGAACATTTCCATCCCCGTTAAGCGTCTTCTGATCCCTCAAGATAAGGCAACATTATGGTAAGTAATCAGACTATTTTCTCATTATTTCTAATTCTCTGACCGAATTAAACCCTTAATAACAACTGCTTTGTTCCCTCCTAACCTTAATTATGAGAAAGCATTCAATGACCTTAAAGAGAAGATTAAAAAGGCCCTATTATATTCTATTGATGAAAACTGTCTCTTAATCATCAAATCTGATGCTTCCGATTCCGCTATGGCTGCTGCACTGAACCAAGCACACCAACCAGTTTCCTTCTTTTTCAAGGAATCTCAGAATGCAACAATAAACTTAATAGATATATAATCACAAGTCATCATAATTTAGGGTATAAACATGCTAGCCTTGATCAAATTGCAGCTCTCTTCAAAAAACTGTGCCTAAAAAAATATTGCTGCCATTTTATTAAACAATTTCTACTATAAAGCCTTTGAACTTGTAGTTCACCAGCAGCTGGATAAAAGATAAAATTTCCTTAACTGAAAACTAAGAGCTTAATTAAGTAAAAAATTAAAATATGCTAATTAATAGTAGTAAGTAAGAAATTATTATTCATTATAGTGGAAAACATTTTGAAGAAAGATTCACAAAGAAGAAATATTAAGAAAGAAAACCTCTATAGTCCAAAGATCATTACAGAAAAAATTGACTTTAAAAAAAGAAAATGTTAGTACTTCAACTGTGTACAGTAATTTAAACAAAACTTTTCTATCAATTATGTATCTTTTGAATATAGATTTTTATGAGAAAAATTCTTTAAAATATGTTAACAATTGTTAATATTTTTAAAATCCCAAATTTTTGTTACAAACACTAAAATGTTAAAAATATATTGAAATTTACTAATAATGATTCCCAAAGGCTCCAGCTTATGAGTATAAAAAAAAATGTACTGAAAATATTATTTGTGCAATAGCGAATCAAAAGAGTTAGCAAAATCCCAGACACCAGAATTTAATTTGTTCTTTTTCTGAAATTACTTATTCTCATTCTTATACACAAAGCATCAATCAAAATGAATATTCTGGCATATTTGGATCAAAAACACACTTACAAAAACCAAATCTTTTACTAATACAAACAAAATCACTTTCAACGCAACAGCCATGGAAGAGTAAATTCATCAGCTGACAAAACCATCAGGCCAACTCTTACAAATACTCACTACCAAAATAACTTGGTTCTGTTTGCGTAGTACAAAAGCACAGTCTGCAATAGAGTTTCAGTGTAATTTCTTTTTTAATTTGTGCCCAGAGTGATTGCGTGGAAAACAAATGTGTACAATAATGGCTTTTAAATGGTGTTAAAACTAAAACTATAAAAATTTCAGTCTAATATTTAATTTACAAGGAAGTGCTAAAACATTTTTGGCTAAACAAAAAGAGCTTGAAAAATTCTATTTGGTCTGGTTTTAAAAAGTCGTTCATGCCGAGAACTCCTTACATTATTGTTTTTCTTTTAAATCATTTCACCCTAAACAAGGCAATAAAGCTATTAAGATGCAAGCGGTTACTGAGTATGAAAGATTATGAGAAAAAGAAAAATATTATTAAGGAGAGAGAATGATAGAAGAACAAGAATTAAGAAAACAAAAAGTTAACAGTCAATATTGCATTAAAATATTTAAAGATTGAAATTGACTAAAAAGCAACAAGCCAGAAGAGTTCCACAAGCAAGAAGTGCAAAAAATAAGTGTTGGCATGCAACTTATGGTTACACTTAAATTTGTAGAGTCTTATCTGAACAGTTACTATGAAAGTATTTCTTAAAAAAGCACAATGAAGCTACATGAGGTGAGGAGAGTGGCCAATAGAAAACTTATAAATGTGTAAGATTGATTCTAGTGAGAAAAATTGTCAAGCACTATATAACGTAGAATATTTGATATTTAAGTCAGATAAATTCCTATAGAGACAAACTCAAAATAACTCAATGTTAAATTTATTTATTTAATTTAACAGAGTAATATAATCCAGAAAAAATTTTAGATATTCTACAATTTCATACTTTCTTTTCTGGATGATTTCTGGAAAAAAATTTTTCTGGATGATTTTGAATATTAACTGTTGCATCATTTGGGTCTGACGAGCAACAATTTTTTGGCTACGAAATATGTATTACCCATGAAATTGCAGAATATCTCAAATTCTTTCTAGAGTATATATATATATATATATATATATATATATATATATATATATATATGGCATGTACGCATCGCTCATTCAGTAAAATGAATTAGAGCACTCTGGCTATTGGGTGTGTATAGTGATAATATACATGCTAAAAAGTCTGCCTTCTTCTACCGAACGCCCATAGCCCAGAGGTAGAATCACCGACTGACACCAATTCGGTCGGGTTTCAATCCTGGGTTAAAAAGCAATCAGAGTCTAACCATACTGATGAGCTGTGATACAGCGAAACAGATCTGTCTGCGGATGACTATATATATATATGTGTGTGTGTGTGTGTGTGAGGTATGTTAACAGCAATTATTATTTGAAACATCTTTGGTTTCGTTTTCCCTATTATAATATCAAGAAGTTCTGTTTTTTTTTACAAGTATTTTCAAATGCTGAAACATTCGTTTTCAAGGATTGTTCTGTGTATATTTATGCAAGTGTTTTATTAAATATTATTCTTACATTGATAGAATTAATTTCAAGTCACTCAAGGCAACATTTTTGACAGTGAGACTGAAATGTTTATGTGACAAAAATTATGTAATCAAAAAATGTAATATAAAAATGAATATGAACTTTGGCATATTTACCAAAAACACAAAACAACTAATTTCGAAATTCAAAAAATTTAATAAACAATTTGATAGACAGAACTTGTTGATAATATATTTTTTAATCTTAGGAGAATTTAATATCTTCCAAGCATAAGATTTTTTATTTTTTACGTGTTCAATGCACATGGGAAAATAAGGTCTTTGAAAATAAGGAAAATAAGGTCTTTGAAAATTTATAAAAGTTTTCTTTTAATATCTTGCACCTACAGGATATAAGCAATCATGACTCTTCACAAATTCCTTTTCTTTATTATCTAAAAATTATCATAACTTCTTGGGAAATTTAGTCATTTCCTATTGTTTTCTCCTCAGTTTCAAAATCAGTTTTCCCTATTTTACTCTAGTTGCTACCTAAGGCAAGATACACTAGCCAATCCTACTATTTAATGCATAGCTGTAGGGAGTGGGGGACCTGAATTATGTTTTTCCCAAGGGCATAAGGAAAAGTGAACAGGTGGGAATTTGAACTTGGCTGGCTAATTCTACTTTCTAAGCAGATAACTGTCACATGATTTTCATATACAATAATTTAAACAAGTACTTCTAGTCTCTTGCACTTATTTCAAAGAAAATTTCAGATTTGCTTTTACCTCAAAAACATTCATATTTACATGTTTTTTTTGAGTAAGCATTAACTAATTATTCACTTAAGTCCAATATTCTAAATCTTTTCAACTCTAGCATATTATACAACAAACTTTGTTCCCAACTGCAATTCATTAATCTAATTTCTGGAAGCAAGATAACAAGAAATGAGTAATGTTTGTGCATATTTGAATTCAGGTAGATATGCAGGTTACACAATGGGTAGTAGACATGAAAAGAGAAATTGATCAGTTAAAGTTAAATTCCAGACACATTTTTTTATGGACAGTTTCACACAAATACTTCCTCCTACACAGCTCTGTGTTAAATAGTAAAGTTGACCGGGCTCTCAAAAAGTCTTATACAGACAAAAAATTACTTCACTTGATATAAGCTGAAAACTATTGTCCTCATCTTTGTTGCCATTTGTACGACGTTTCAGTTGTTGTATGCTCCAGCCTTCTTCAGGTGCTAGGAATTTTTAACTGAACCATTTATTACAATCACTGGGGTATATCATCCTCATTCCTTGCGCAAAGCTTCAATTGGAAGTCATGTCATGAGTTATGCTAGGCTTCAAAAATCTCCTAAGCTGACCAAGTATAGGGATGAACACAATATGGGAGCCAGTAATACGAAGTGCCAGAGAAAATCATTAGAGACAAAAATTGGAATATGAGCTCTGGTAAAAGGGTTACTGGACATTAAGTTTATAAGTCCTAAAAATTAAGTTTTTCTTATCCTTAAAAACACATGGCCCAGTGGATATAGACATTGGCTTGACTCTTAAGAGTTGTGAGTTCCAG
Organism: Ascarosepion bandense; assembly: GCA_037127315.1. Classification (NCBI taxonomy): domain Eukaryota; kingdom Metazoa; phylum Mollusca; class Cephalopoda; order Sepiida; family Sepiidae; genus Ascarosepion; species Ascarosepion bandense. The sequence goes on from JBBBDQ010000304.1 coordinate 534,498, forward strand.
TGGTGAACAAGTAACTTGCAGGGTTAGAGGGAGATAACTCATGACTTCCAATCGAGGCTTTATGCAAGGAATGAGGATAATATACCCCAGTGATTGTAATAAAGCATTTGGTTTGAAATTCCTAGCACCTGAAGAAAGCTGAAGCATACAACAGCCGAAAAGTCGTACAATGGCAACAAAGATGAGGACAATAGTCCAAATAATATAAATACTATCTCATCTCAGAAATATAGACAAAAGCTGAAAACTGATGAACTTTTTTTCCTTTTACAATATTTGAGAGTGAAAAATTCCAATAAAAATTTGCTTGAAATATTGTATATAACAATATGCAAGAGTGCAATGTTGAGTATGAATTCTTGCAGGCCTTTAACACTCTAATGAGTTTGTTTCTCACAGAGTACCTTACACTTGTAACATTATGTTATACTAAGTTTAGTAAATATCTATTCCCACCAGTAAGTTGTGTATTTTATATCACCTGAAATATTCCTGTGTTATGGTTATACTTTAAAAGAGAACCAACATTAATTTCTGAATATCAGTTCTCTTTCAAAGAATAAACATGACAAAGACATTTCACATTTGATAAGTATTTGAACAAAACGCTAAGAAAATGATGACTTTTCACTACCAATTCAAGTAATTTTCTGAATAAAATCAAAAGAAATCAAGAAAGCAAAAAGTAAGATCTGTACAACAGAAAGTAAAATTGGAAAAAAGTCATTTAGTTTTAAACACAAAGAATAAAGTGACAACATAAGACAAAGAAGAGATTTTTATGAAGAGAAGAGGACTTATACCACAAGGTAACAATGGATTTTACAAGTAAAAGATACACAACAAATTTGTAATAAAAATGTCTGAGGTTGTGAGATAAAGTATTTTGATTGATCTATAGGTTTTTTCGACTGATATCCATTGTTTTGAAAACAATTGTGATCATTAGCAAAAATAGTTAAAATATTAACAAAGAGGAAATGTGTGAAGTTGTATCTTGACATAATTTTTTCTTATTGTACAAATGAAACTAAGAATGATTTCAGCCCAATATTTTCCTACTATAAACACAGCAGTAGTAGATATTTATCCCATGTATTAGCGTTTATTATAGCACAATGATAAAATGTTATTCTTGCAAGACATTAACCTCAGGTTTGCTTTTTGATGAACACTTAATAAATATGGAGGTGGATCAAAAAGCAATGCAATTTGTTTTATTCTATAAGAAATAAGGAATACAATGAAATATGTCATACATAGCTATACATCACAGGTTCACATCCTTACTTCTCAACATAGTCACCACCTACAAATGAGGGCATGTATCTCAACTTCACTTCTTCATCACTACCTGACTTAGTAATCTCAAATTTCCATCTCTTCAGTCTAGGTATCTCAAATAATTTTTGAAACTTAAGGTTTAAAATGAATTTTTAAAAATAAAAAAGCATTCTTGAAGCGTTCAAGTTTTAATTGAAAGCTAAATGATTAAATCTATTTCCAGCAAGCAAAATATTCTGGTGTATTTCAAATAGAAATTACATTCGTTAGAACTGAATTTTTTTGGTCACTTTCAATTGAAATCAGCCATTTTCACAGATTTGCAAAACAAAAGTTAATTCTCAGCTTTAAAAATTTTCAAAATTAAAATATACTTTCTGAAACTTTAAGGAATATTAGCTGATGTAAGATATAATTAATCTGATTTGAAAAAATAATTACTTACTTTAATATTTGTCTATACTTCTGATATGAGATATTATTTACCTTTACTATTTACATTATTCAGACTATTGTCCTCATCTTTGCTACTATGTCTATAATGTTTTGGCCATTGTGCACTTTGGCCTTCTTCAGGAATTTCAAACTGAACCCTTTATTATGATCACTGGAGTATATCATTCTAATTCTATGTGCAATGTCACTTCTGGTAGCCATGAGTTAGTTCCCTTTAACTTAAGTTATTTGTTCATCACTGCTGTAGCATGGTACTGAACTTTGAGTCAACTCACTGGAGCATGTGTTCTTGAGGACAACAGCATCTGAATTTCTGGGACTTATATACTTAATGTCTCAGTAACCATATTTTACCAGAGCTCATATTGCAATCTTTTGACGCTAATGATTCTCTCTAACAGTCCATATTACTGGTTTCTATATTGTATTCATTTCTATGCTTGGTTGGCTTAGAAGATTTTTGTAGACTAGCATATGTGCTAATTCCTGAACTTTACATAATTTCCAGTGGCATTCTCTATCTGTTACTTCAACTTCATAGGGGGCAGTTAGGGTTTTGAGTTCAATATCTCAGTGATTGTAATAAAGGGTTCAGTTCAAAATTTCTAGAAGCTGAAATGTACAACATCTGAAATGTCAAACATGGCAGCAAAGACAAGGACACTAGTTCATATAATGTAAATAGTTTACTTACTTTAAGTTTAAAATAACAGAGAAAGGATTTTTTAAAACAAACAATAGCAGTGATTACATACTTCTTATAATCTTAGGACTTGTCAATCACGTAACTTTAAACAAAAAGGGACATTATATAATATTTTATAGATATAAAAAATATTTTCAATTTGTATTAAGATTTCCAATTTTTGATGAATAAATAGAGTTTTCACTTAATAACAATATCACCTAACTGGCTGAAAGTAATGCAGACTTTTAAAAAATTTAAAATTTAATGAATTCTTTTTATTCAAATTTAAAAAAAAAAATGAAAACAATCCTTGTAAAAATAAATTATTCACAAAAAAAAATTATTTCTGAAGACAATTGCTCGCTTAATAAATCTTAATTATAAAAGCAATTAAAAGCTTTTCTAATTAAATAATGACATAGTTTTGTTGCATTTTCTATTTTATGATTCAGAGTAGATTTTCAGGAAATGAGTTTGAAAAAAAAAAACAATAAAAACAATGATTTACATTCTTCAAAGAATTCTGCTTTTAACTAATAAAAAAATTTCCAAGTTAAAATTTAATTTAATTTTTCAAAACTTCATGAAATTAAGTGGGAGATTAAAATATGTAAAAAACAAAAATAAAATAGAATAAAATAAAAATTTCAAAAACTTTGTGAAATTCAAAAATAATTTATTTGTGAATAAAACCTGAAAGTTTCTTTAAAATCCAACAATTATTTGATTTTTGTAGGAATTTGCTAGCCAATGTGTTTTTCACTGGAAAAAAATTCACAAACACTAATTGTAAATATTATACAAACCACTGATGCAAAGAAAAAAAGAAAAAAAAAGATTTTAACCAAAATATTGAATTAGAAAGGATTAAAAATTCAATAAAATAACTGCAAGATACTTTTGCCTTTCCTCTTAATAATAACACAAACATTTTAACAATAAAACTTTGCTTTTATTAAGTTTGGGGCCTTTTTTTCATCATGCTATGCTTTTTTTTTTCAGCAAAAAAGTTAAGGTACCTACTTTTAGTCTAAAAAAGAGGCACTATAGGAGACAAGCATTATAGTGATGAAGAAATGGAAACTGCTGGAAGGAACTGGCTAAATCAGCAGAGTTTTACAAAGCTGATGTACATACCGTCATTAGTAAATGAAACACTGACATTGAAAGAGGTGGTGACTATGTTGTGAAGTAACAATGTGAACCTGTATAGATATATCTTGATGTACAATGTTTGATTGTGTTCCTTATTTCCTAAATAATAAAACAAATTATTTAAACTATTTACATTGTTCTGACTGCTGTCTTCATCTTTATTTTCCTATCCATCATGTTTTGGCCATTGTACACTCCAGCCTTCGTCAGATGATATACATTGCAATTTCGAATTGAACCCTTTATTTTGCCCTACTGAGAGATTGTTCAAGTTCCACATGCCATGCCTTTTTTGAATATCTCAGTTTTCAGCATATATCATCTGAAGAAGGCTGAGTGTACAATGGCCAAATCGTTATGATGAGGATAATAATCAAAACAATGTAAAATAATTACAATACCTGATTTCAGAAATATAGACAGACATAAAACAAATTGCATGACTTTTATTTTGTTTTATTTTTTAACTAATCCTTGTACAATTTTATACCAAAATAATTCAATAAATCTTTGGATCAATCTAAGTATTATAATTTTTACAAGTACAAACCTATCATCTTTTTTTTTTTTTTTTGCTTTTGTCTTGATGGCAGGGGGAGGGGGGAAGAAGAGTTGTGAAATGAGTTTTTGTTTTCCTGAAAGATTTGACTTAAAAAACAAACTTAAAAATTTCTCTGCTATTTTCCTGTTTCCTCACCAAATACAAGTAGAGAGAATATGAACTATGGCAATTAAAAATGATACCTGAGTGAAATAAGTTCTAATTTGGATTTGTAGAAATATGACAAATCAAGAAAGTGGTGGAGCATTTATACTAAAAGGAAGTAATTTGGGAAGAGACTTTCTTCACAGCTGCTTCAGGAAAAAAAATATTTTAGAAATTAATCAAGCATCTGAATTGCTAAGTGCAAAAGATAATAATTGATAACTTAGCAAAACAGGTGAAAATCAATTTCCCTAAAAAATAAATGAATAAATAAAATAAAAAAATAGAATAATTTTCAAACTGCATATCAGTTTTCCCAATAAAATTTCCATAAGCAAGTTGTTTTGAAATTTTGTGAAATACCTTCACACAAGAAGTAATTGTATGAAATGGTATAGTCAACTGCACAATCATAAAAAATTTTCCATTGAAACAATAAATTGCAAATATGTCTCTAGTGAACTTGATTTACAGCATACAGTGATTTAAATATTACTCATTTTTCAGCCAATAAATAAGTTCAAGGCATTTGAATAATTCAATATATTGGGAAAGGAAAAACCAACAGAGTACAAATGTTCATCAAAATATGACACATGATCTTCGTTAAAAAATGGAAAAAAAGAAAGAGATAAAAATTATGCAGGTGATAAACTGTTGTAAAAACAAAACAAAAACAATGGAAGAAAACGTTATAAATGACAGATTAAAAATCAAATACAATATAGTCGAAAATCTTCAATGCTAAAGTTACAAGTTAATAAATCTAAGAGTTTTTAAACAGTCATTTTTGACACAAAAAGCATTTTTTTAATGTATAGAAAATTTATATAAATAGTTAAATAGATGAGTTTATATTGGAAAGATTCCAAATGGTACATGCTATAATTTTACCATAGAATAAAAATCTTCACACATCGATGCTTAACTTAATGAATCAGTCTACTATTCACTATTCAATTATTATAACATTTTTGTGTTAGTTTAACAATGACACATTCCAGCAACCTGCTTGCATCCAATTTTACATAAAGCTTAACACACCTGTTGAAGACCCTTGAAATGCATTATCAGTCTTTTGACAATCATTCTTTCAAACACAAGATTTTCAGTTGTACTAATATCTCAGTGCCAGTCAGGCATTGACTCTAGATGATGAGCATTCAGGGTGATCAGTCACTAGCAAAATTCCACAAACTGGGGAAAATATTCGTGAAGTCATCTATGAGGAATATTACTTAAAATATCAACTCTCTCATACCATTAGAATCAATTATTACAGCTGCCAGATGCTAAGTCAAGAACTTTCCAATATCAGAAAATTATATATATATATATATATATATATATATAGTGAATGAATAAAAAGAAGTCCAGTGACTAATCTTCGTACTCAAAATTTAGAGAGAGATCTATACATCATAGGTAAAATATATCTATTGAATTTATGAACTTTATGACCATCAAGCAATAATTGTTTCCAGTTAAAGCGAAACTGTCGACCGAAAGAAAAATGAATGGATGTAAGTCAAATTTTCATTTCCTGGTATCGATATCAAATAAGTTTTTTTCGTCGTAAACTGAATTTTGAAGGCTAAATAAGTCCTCTGAGTAAATGGTATCATGGCTGAGACTAAGAACTACAATTATACCTACTTAGAGCCAAACCCGAAACAAAAACTAAAATAAAAGGGCTGAAAAAAATACATACAGGCAGATAAACAGACACACACACAAACATCTTGCCTTTTATATATATATATATATATATATTATCGATTTTCTGAACTATTGTAAGAACTGCAACCTTGAAACCTCTGAATATCGTTTCTTATGTCTTTGTCTATGAGTGTATCAAATTTTATTAAAATTGGACCACTCCTTCTATAACCCGATTTTTTTGATTATCGATATTTATTGGGGGTACCTCGACACAAAACCTAGCTAAGAACACTCGCAGATGCTTATAGTACAACTGTGTAAATATTCAAGAAAATCGCTTCAGCCGTTTCGGAGTCTATAGGTTATGGACACAGACAAAGTTCCATTTATAAATAAGTTTATATATATATATATATATATATATATATATATATATAAAAATTGTGTATTTAGGCAGCAATCTCTTTTATGCAAGTTATCAGAATGTTTTATTTATCAAAGTGCTTTTGATTATACTTTTAGCCATTATGAAAAATGAATTTTATTTCACTTAACTGAATATATAGATTGTTTTGGGTATGTATGTAAAATCATCAGAATGTTTCATATTCCAAATACTGTGAGTATATTGTTTCTGTGTTCATAGTTGATATTGTTAAGTATCGGCCTTTTTTTATTTTATTAATAAGGCTTCCAATTGAACTCAACATGGAGGCCTACATTGCCTCATGTACACTAGTAAAGTAACACTACACCATTCAGAAAAAAAACTTGGTTTTATGATATATATATATGTGGGCACAGTGATCAAAACCAAGTAGAAACAGTTCCTTACATATTTTAACGCAATCTTCAGAATATTCATTATTCAAAAATAAAACAGACTGACAACACTCAGTGTTAACCTCAGTATCTGGTCTAATATTTACATCTGCTTTATCCATGATTTTAAACACTTTTACTCATACAGATATCTTAAAACTATATATATATATATATATATATATATATATATTTCTACCAAACGTCCATAGCTTAAAGGTAGAATCACCGACTGACGCCAATTCGGTCACTTTCAATCCTGGGTAAAAGCAATTGGATGTCTAACCGTACTGATGAGCTGTGATACAGCGAAACAGATCTGTCTGCAGATGACAATTTACACTGACACTCTGATTGAGCACTCTAGAAGAATGGTAGACTTTGAGAAGAATTTAAGGTCTCTCGCACAAGAGAAGCTATGATGTACCAAAATTCTAAAGACCATTAAGTTGCCGATGCCGGGATATTAATACGTACTGGCAAGAAATGAGATGCAGAAAGAGAATTACAGATGGCTGAAGAGAGGCTAAAAATGAAAACAATTATAGGAACTGTTGCAGAGGGGACAATGGGACTAGGCTACATCCAGCAGAAACCTATGGACAAGACAAATAAGAAAGAGTATCAAAACCTTCTCCAAAATAAAATAAGAGCTAGTGTGGAGGAGGATAGAATTACAAAAATGGTGGGATTAAGTCAGCAAGGAGGATGAACCAGATGGGAGAACAAAACAAAACGAAAAATTACTTGGTCTGATATATTATGGAATGAATTCACACACACAAAATTCCAGATCCAGGCAGTATATGATACACTACCCAGCCCAGTGAACCTCCATATTTGGGGGGAAAAAAGAAACTCCTACATGCAAGTTATGTTCAGGGAGAGCATCACTGCAACATATACTTAGTGGTTGTCCCAGGGCATTAAGTGATAAGAGATATTGCTGTCGCCACAATAAAGTTTTAAAGAAACTAACCAAAATATTCAACACAGCCATCCGGAGTTCGAAAATTAACCCAAAGAAAGAGAAAATTCAATTTGTAAGGGCAGGCAAAAAAAAAAAAAAAAAAAAAAGCAGGTAAGAGACTCATTAGATGTGTACTTTCCTCAGCTTCAGACTGGCAACTCATGGTAGACCTAGGATGCTGACTGAGGTTACCAGAACACATTCTAAGCACTTCCTTACGACCAGATAGGGTCCTGTTTTCGAATTCAACAAAACAGATTATTCTGTGGGAACTAACAGTCCCATGGGAAGAGCACATGGAAGTTGCACACCAACACAAAATGAACAAATACCAAGAACTGGTGGATGACTGTAGAAGACGAAGATGGCAAGCAATATGCTACCCAATTGAAATTAGTGTGAGGGGTTTCGCTGGAAAATCCTTAAACTTGGCCTTGAATAAAATGGGAATTACAGGGTTAAAAAAGAGGAAAGCGACCCAAACAATCCTAAATGCAGCTCTGGGGCCATCCAGGTGAATCTGGATATTTTTTATAAGTGTTTCACCCCAAGCAAGGCATGTCACTGCCACTACTGCGCAGGGGGCTACATAGAGTGGAGAAAGGATAGTTAAATATAGGAAATGTCAGAGGGTGGGTGATAGGTGGGTAAGGATACCAAGAATGAGAGTTGGGTAGATGAGAGTGTTCTGAGAATAATTGGGAGTCAGTGTGATAGGAGGTGTCTATTGACCCTACATTTAAACACCTGGAGATTGTAGCTGTCGGGAAAGCAGACATGTGGAAGGGAGTTCCACAGGCGGGAAGCGCAAGAAAAGAAGCTGTTGGAGTAGAATTTACAGTTACATCTTATCTGTTTAACTGTAAAAGAGTGGGACCTAGTTGCTAATCTAATATCTCATGTAAATTCGTGTTTAGGCGGCACCAGTGATCTAAGTTCATCGGAGCAGAAGCCATGAAAGTACTTGTAGAAGAGGCACAGGGAAGCCACATCACACCAGTGAGAGAGTGGTTGCAGCCGGTCTGCCAAGTCAGTATCAACCACATTACAGATCCTCCTTTGTATTTTGTCAAGAAGCCCAAGGAGAGCAGCAGGGGCACCCGACCAGATATGGCAGCAATATTCAATACACGGGCGGATGGTAGATTTGTATATGTGCAGGATAGATTCAGGTGGGAAAAACTTCCGGGCCCTGCACAGAGAGCCGACTTTCATAGCGGCAGATTTGGCAATGGATTCAATATAGTCATTCCATTTGAGGTCTGCCGAAAGTGTAAGGCCAAGGAGGCGTAGTGTTTTACTCTCTGGGAGGCAGGCCTGTCCCATGCTAATGGGAGGTAGATGCGATTATCTATGGTGGTTAGTTGATAACAGCTTCGTTTTAGAAGCATTGAAATTTACTAGCCATTTCCTACCCCAGGCCACTACGAATTGGAGGTCCTTTTCAAGCTTGGCAGCGAGGTTCGCTTTGTCACCCACACCTGGTTTTTGATTGAGGTGAGAGTAGATTCTTGTCTCATCGGCGTACATGACTACTTGGGATCTAATGGCGTCGATGAGATCATTAATGTACATCAGAAAGAGCGTGGGACCTAGGATAGAACCTTGAGGGATGCCCGCATTTGTATGGTAGTTTTGGGAGGCATGCCCATTTAATACTACCTTCAATGTGCAAATAGAGAGGAATGATTGGATGAGGTCAAACAGATGTCCAGTTATCCCATAGCTCCGCAGTTTGCACAAGAGGCCAGCATGCCAGACCCTGTCGAACACTTTGGAGATATCCAAAGCAACGGTTCGGGCTTCGCCATTCTTGTCAAGTGCCCGGTATATGTACTCGGTAATGGTCGTTAGCCTGTCAGCAGTAGACCTGGTGAAGCAAAACCCGTACTGTTTGTCAGAGAGAAGCCTGTGGGCCGTGAGATGCTGAATCACCTAGGCATTGATAATGGCTTCGAAAACTTTGCCAAAGATCGGAAGGAGACTAATAGGACGGTAATTGGCGGGGTCTGAGGGTTCGCCAGAATTCTTAAATATAGGAACTACACAGGAGGACATCCAACAGGCAGGAAAACAGGAAGCAGATAGGCAGAAGTTATAGAGTTTAGAGAGGACAGAGGAGAGTTCTAGGGAACATTTCTTCAGTACTATGATTGCGATTCCATCACTGCTACTCGCTTTGTGTGGGTCAAGTTGTGCAATTATCTTGGCAACCAGCAAGGGTGTAATGTGGACGTTATTTAGTTGAGCCTTAGTTCTAGGTGGAAAGTCGGGTGTAGGTATTCATAACGAGTCCAGTGTTGAATTGGTGGATGCCGAGATAATAATACCTGGACGGGACAAAATAACGGTAGTGTCTGATAGACCAAAAACTATGACAAAGAAATGAAACACTCTATATTAACGTCACCAAATGCGACGTAAAATATTTTCTTTTTTTATCTATTCATTTATCTATTCATATCAAAAGTCATATTTTTTTTCATCTGAAATATTTCATTAATATCATTTGTTTTACTTTTGTATTTTATTCCAGTTTTTTATCTATTCATTTCTCTTTTCAATTACCTTAGAGCTTTTGTTTTGTTTTAATCCAAAATATTTCACTCATATCATTTCTTTTTTTTTTCTATAGTTATTTATATATCCTTCCTCCAATATTTATTTTTACACTTTATCTATTCTTTTTTTTAGCTCAGACAATTACCGTATTCGGTACGATTTTCGATTTCATTGATAGACATATTCCTTCATCCTTATGTAATGGTATCTTCCACATAGTGTTAATTTATGTATTTATTTCAGTATATTTAAACAGTTTTTTTTTTCTCTATCTGGTCTTTTAGCTATTTTAACCATTCATCTTCACATTATTATCACGAAACATCAATTTTTTTAATGATTTTATACATTTATTTTAAATATATTTAAACATTTTTTTTTCTGATATTTATCTGAACCATTTATATACACATATTATCATCACTGGACATTCAGTTTTTTTTTTTTGTTTTTTTTTGTGTTTGTAAATGACAGAAACCATCAGTGAACCAGGGTAACATCACTGATGATGTGTCCTAACCACATCTAAATGATGTATTTTTCAAACTCAAAATGATCTTTGTAATCTAATATTTGACTGAATTTTAAAGAATTTTGGCTCTAAACTTCTGGTTGTAGCTCTTATTTTCTGTTAGTGTTGTGCATGGGCCACTGTATCTATAAAATTATGCACATTTTTTTCACACACAAAAACAATTCAAAATACTTTAAAAAAAATATTGGGGAGGGTATCAGATTGAAATAAGCTTTACAATATATGATTAGTAAATATAGTTTTACTTAATGACAATCTTTCCTAAGAGTTACATCACTGACACTGAATTTTAAAAGATTTTAAAATATTATGCATTATTCTAATTAAAATTTTTAAAAGTTATGAAAACAAATCTTGTAAAAATTCATTATCCATTGAAAATTGTTTTTTTTCTTAAAGCAATATTGTCCTTAATATATATTATTCATAAAAGCAATAAAAACTTCTCTAATTAAATAATGTTTTAGTTTTAATGCATTTTATTTTTTGATTCAGAGAAGATTTTGGAAAAAAAAATTGTGATTTAAATTTTCTAAAGAATTCTGCTTTTAACTAATATAGTCACTAAAAATCATCATACTGAATTTCTTAAGTTTTCATAAACTTAATTAAGAGGTTGAAATACACGTAAAATAAAAGAATGTTTTGTTGAGTAGTATAACAAATTTTGAATTTTATATTTTCAAATTGAAAAAAGTATCAAACTATCATAGACACAACTTGCTCATTTTATTTTACAAAACATTTTCAAAATGTCATCTTGCTTCAGAACCTCTGATGATGGCTCTACACAACATAATTGCCATCATTCTGCAAAAGATGATGCATTGGTTTTCAAGTCAGTTCTCAATCAAAAGACACAGTTTTATCATCGAGATCATTGTTATTATTAAAAGGAAAGATCAAAATATGTTTTCAATATTTAATTAAATTTTTTTACTCCTTTTTAGAACATTCAAAATTTTGATTAAAATACTTGTTTTTCTTGTGTCAGCGAATTAGAGCATCTTTTTTTGTGTAGAAAATCACATTAATTCAAACATTCTTGCAAAATCAATTGTCAGATTGCAATGTAACTTTCAGGAAATATTCACAAATGAATGAATTTTTTTTTTTTATAATTGTTTCACCCCAAGTAGAGCAGTAAAACCACTAATACACAGGGGGTTACAGTGAGAGAAAAGGAAAGAAAGAGAAACAAAAGAATTTAAATGGGATGTCAGAAAAAGAACAAGAGAACGTTGGGAATCATGAAAATATAAGAAGGCAATTGACATTGCACATAAACTTTTTGAGATTGCAGCTATCAGGAGATTGTAGTTATAAATCATTTTAGAATTTTTTTTTTCAGATAATTTTGGTAAAATAACTTTTATTTTACGTGTATTTCAACCTCTTAAGTTTATGAAAAATTAAGAAATTCAGTATGATGATTTTTAGTGACTATGTTAGTTAAAAGCAGAATTCTTTAGAAAATTTAAATCACAATTTTTTTTTTACCTGACAAATTTTATTTAACAAACATTTTCTGCACAAATGCACAATATATATAAAAGGGAACACTGAGGTCATTGCCAAGTGGTGATTGTCTGTTTTCATGCAATCATCAGATTAGGTTGGTTGGTTGTTTTGTTTTTATGGCAAATCAGCCTTGGCGGGTCATTTATTGCCAACTAAACTTTATTTATTTATTGCTGGTAATACCTTTTTCTTTCAATAATTTATTGCTGTTTATATAAGTTTTTGTGTCTAGTAATACATTTTTCTTTTCAAGTATCAAGATTAATTGGGATTTGTTTTTAAGGGCAGGGTCCCATAACTGGAGGGAAGGACTGGATTAATACCTTTCCCAAGGGTACCAGTGCTTAAGTGAATTCAGGGTTTTCAACTGGAATTCGAACTCGGCTCACCGATTTCTCTTTCCAAGCCGATATCCACTGCACCACAACGCACATCTGTCACTATACGCTTACAGCACCTGGTATTCCCAAGCGGTCATTCATCTAAGTACTGACCAGGCTCAACGTTGCTTAACTTCAGTGATCGAGAGAGAACTGGTGTATTCAACATGATAGGCCGTAAGCCCCATCAGGTTAGGAAGATGGTATTTAAACATAAAACAGAGTTTTGCCACTTGGTGTTAAAAGTCAGTGCCACTTTTATATTTACATCTGCTCTATCCCTGATATTGAGCACTTTTACCCATAAATGTACTTTAAGACTATATTTTCATTATTTATAGGCTGACTATGAAGTAGTGATGCTCGAGCTGTGAAACTTACTTAATTTCAATTCTTATTAATAACGGCATTGTTTCTTTCTAGGTCAAATGCAATGGGGACTATGCTGGAAAAAACTTCATTTGGCTACATGCCATCAAAGTACCTTGTACTTCAGTTGTAAATATCTTCCCTAAAAACAAAAACTGAGATAGAGAAAAAAATATTAAATGTACCTCCTGCTGAAATATATTTTAAGATTAGTTTGTTAGTTTTTGTTCAGAGGTTTGTATATATGACATTACTTTTTGCAAATGTGTTATTTTTTGTTCTCATGTATTTGCAAAGAAATTATCAGTAAGAAAAACTTGTTCAATTAAATAAATTAATGTATTCTGAAATAATGTTTTAAACAATATTTTTCTTGCACATGTATAGGCTCTGTGGAATTTTCTAAATTGATTTTTTTTTTTAGCTGGTTGTTCCAGTCAGTTTCTGATGCACCTGCACAAGAGTTGCTAGATTGTGAAATTTCTTTTTCTGATGAATGGAAAACAATAATTTTTTTGTCTTAGTTTTTGCTTCAGACTTTATCTTGTTATTTAGACAAAATCATTTTGATGCTTAGAATTTTGAATAAATATTCCTGTTTCATATTGCTTAGACCATGAAATAATAACTTTTAAATTGTTGAATGGTATCTACTTGATTTTTACTAATTTTGTTTCTGTTATAGCTGTACGAGTCAATTAGAAAGTTACATAAAAAAACAAAATGCCAAAAATCTAAATAACAACATACAAAATAACATTATTAACAAGGAATGTAACTGTAAGGACATAAGCAGATTCCCACTTAATAGACTTTGTAAAGCAGAAGGAGTTATTTACAAAGCAGAGTTACATGACATAGATGGACAAAAAAACAACATATTGGAGGTCTACCAAAGACAGTTTTAAAATCAGATGGAATAATCATAAATCTATATTTAAACTGGAAAACCTCAAAAATTGTACCAAACTGGCTAGCTACATGTGGAAATTAAAACTGAAAAATGGAAAAGACCCTGATGTAACTTGGAGTAAAGTTAAAATAGCCAAAACATACAATGGTGGCAATGTATCAAATGATGCTAGGAGGAAAAGTCAGCTATTATATTGTTCCCAGAGTGAATATTAATTTTATATGTCCTTTTGGCTTAGTACGACAAAAGTCATAGATAGAAAAACAAAGAAACAGAGTAAAAGTCCCATATATGATGATAATAATGATGGTAGTTAGAGGGCAGAATTCATTTGTTAATTTTATATTCCTGTTTACTTTCTTACAACAAAAAGTTACATAAAAATGTATGTGGGCTATTCTTCTTCTATATGACATGTCACTTCAGGACATGAACGATCATGGCTCTCCACAGTTTCCTGTCCCTTGTAGCTCTTAGTAAAGTTTGTCTTTACTATCTCTCCTAATCTCTGTTCTGCTAACCATTTACACAAGCTCATTAGGTAGGTTATACACTGCTTACCTCTGTCCTTGTTGCCTTCAATATGTCTTGTGAGTGTCAAATTCTCCAAGTTCTTTTTCCTCATTATCTGTTTTAAAATTTTCAACTGTCTCTTTCTGATTTTGTTTCAATAGCTGTATTTTATTTGATGTCAGACTTGCATTGTGTCGCATTCTAATTCAAAATTCTAACTCAGGATTGTTAATCAGAAAGCACTCTTTGAATTTGTTATATTCACTTATGCACAAATACCCTTGGGAAAGGTATGAATCCACCTCTTCTCCTCCCATTATGGGTTAATTAATAAGACTTGCATCACTAAACCATTATCACCTCAAAAAGAATTCTTATAATCTAAAAATATTATGGGTTTTAAATAAAAGAGAGTTGATAAGCAATAGAAAATTAATCAATCAACACATACACAAAGATATGTATACATGTGTACTTTGTTTATGCATGTAATGATTATGCACTGTAGGTCTTCATTTTATGATATTCATAAGAAAAATAAAAACATGAGAAAACTTCAGATATTATTGGAAACATTGTTTGGTCAATTGAACTCATGGAATTTCATTATTTACCTCAATCATTTCTGCCAAATTATTTGCAAGTATAAATACACTAGAAAACTGATCGCATAAAAAGCATGCAAGAGCACTCAAGAAGGGGAAATACTTTTGATACATCCCAATCCTATGTTCAAAGCATCAAGACATAAAGCCAAGCAAAATTAACAATAGCATGAGAGTGATCAGATGATGAATTTCACTTTTCACAGAGCACTAACAGCTATGAGGTAAAATACATGCATCATTAGATTATTCTTTGACATACAACTGATAAAACCAATAAAAAATATGAAATTTGGTGCAAATGCACCAATATATAATAGTAAAAACATGAGCTGAAAATAAAAATACTATCAAAAATATCTGAACAAAAGTAAATGTTTTCATACCTCTCATACACGTTTCTATTGAATTAGCAAAATATTATTTGAATTTCAAGTGAAAAAGCAGCAATTTGCAAATCATTCATTTATGATGCTCTTAAATATTCATAAGGAACTTCAAACATGTTCTCTATGATATTCTGTGAGACTTTATGGAGACAACAAATAAAATTCAAATAAAAAGGGAATATAAAAGTAGTTTATACATAGAAGTATATGTCTGTTTTATAAATATGTTCAAGTCATTTGAAAATTGAGTGAGCATGAAACTCAGGTTACAACTAGAGTCATCCTTTCATAAAATTTGACATTATTAAGTGTTTTTTTTTGCTCAGTCTTTAGGCCTTGGTAAGTTGTCTATTGATCCATCAACATTTTTGTTTTTCTTTAATGTGTGTGTGTTTGATGAAAATAGTTTTAAGGTATGCTATAATTATGGGTAAAAATGTGCATTGTCAGAGATAGGGTGTATGTAAATATAAAAGTGGATAGTGAGGTCAAAACACAGCAGAGACAGTCTGTTTCATGCTCGAATACAATCTTTAGGCAATCTTGGTCAATGTGCAAGGCCATGTAATTCTGGTTTATTATGAGTGTACCCTTGCTGTCAAAAATGACGCCAAAACAATTGAGAAGATTATTAGCTGTTTTCCCACATGTTATTGCCCCGAGTGTAACAGGAGTACACATTATATATATATATATATATATATATATTAATGCAGGTTTCATTGAATAATATAGACAAGTTTTGTCTATTAATTTTGTGTAGGATCCGTTCATACCGTCTGATATACTTGATGGTGATGTCGTTAAAAGACAACAAAAAATCACAGTATTTGTTGAATTTTTTATCAGGTCTAAGCTTTCGGCTCACATAAGCCATTATCAAAGAGTAAATAATAACACACAGTAAACATAGAACATTTAAGCTATTAACAATAAAGATAATTGAATTGAAAATATAAGTCCATCCCTACCGTGGCGGATGGCCGAAGACAGTGGTGTTGTGGTCCCTGGTCTGATTACAGACATTTGAGTACGTTGTTGGAAATATCGAAATTGATTGTATTCAAACCAGGTTTAAAATGTTTAATGTAGAGTGCTTCGAGGATTTTTAGTTTCTGCTTATTATTTTCTTGTTTGAGTATGTACGTGTTATCAACAAGCGTTTTTCTCAGAAATGTGCGTTGATAACCGTGTTGTTCTAAATGACGGAATATATTTGAATTTTTATTTAAGTGCAACGTCAGACGCCGTGAGAGCGAATTTGTGGTGTGGCCGATGTAGATATTATTGAGGTTGTTAGAGATACATTCTCTAAATGGACATATGAATTTATATACTACATTGGTCTTTTGCAAATCACTAACGGTGGGGGAAGAGTCGTTGCGGACAAACTCTTCCCCCACCGTTAGTGATTTGCAAAAGACCAATGTAGTATATAAATTCATATGTCCATTTAGAGAATGTATCTCTAACAACCTCAATAATATCTACATCGGCCACACCACAAATTCGCTCTCACGGCGTCTGACGTTGCACTTAAATAAAAATTCAAATATATTCCGTCATTTAGAACAACACGGTTATCAACGCACATTTCTGAGAAAAACGCTTGTTGATAACACGTACATACTCAAACAAGAAAATAATAAGCAGAAACTAAAAATCCTCGAAGCACTCTACATTAAACATTTTAAACCTGGTTTGAATACAATCAATTTCGATATTTCCAACAACGTACTCAAATGTCTGTAATCAGACCAGGGACCACAACACCACTGTCTTCGGCCATCCGCCACGGTAGGGATGGACTTATATTTTCAATTCAATTATCTTTATTGTTAATAGCTTAAATGTTCTATGTTTACTGTGTGTTATTATTTACTCTTTGATAATGGCTTATGTGAGCCGAAAGCTTAGACCTGATAAAAAATTCAACAAATACTGTGATTTTTTGTTGTCTTTTAACGACATCACCATCAAGTATATCAGACGGTATGAACGGATCCTACACAAAATTAATAGACAAAACTTGTCTATATTATTCAATGAAACCTGCATTAATGAAAAAATGCTGCCAAAATACACACAATATATATATATATATACATACACACACACAGAGTCTTAATATAATAGAGAGGATATATATCTAATCTAAACTTATTTATAAATGGAACTTTGTCTGTGTGTGTGTATCTGTTACCTATAGACTCCAAAATGGCTGAACCGATTTTCTTGAAAATTTACACAGTTGTACTATAAGCATCTGCGAGTGTTCTTAGCTACGCTTTGTGTCAAGGTAACCCCCTGATAAATACCGAAAATCGATAATCAAAAAAATCGGGTTATAGAAGGAGTGGTCCGGCTTTGATCAAATTTGATACACTCATAGACAAAGACATAAGAAACAATATTCAGAAGTTTCAAGGTTGCAGTTCATACAATAGTGCAGAAAATTGATAATATATATATGTATAAATCGATACCAGGAAATCAATATTTGACTTACATCCATTCATTTTTCTTTCAGTCTACAGTTTCGCTTTAACTGGAAACTTTTTAATCTTTCGTGCCAACGTCCAAAGAGTGAGCTCCAGAACCATGGATTAGTTTTAACACTTTCATTACACCCGAGCAATGCCGGGCTATACTGCTAGTATATATATATTCTTCGCATTCTTTTTTTTGCTAAATAAATGTCATGTCATTTGGTTCTCTTCTTTCTTCTATTATTTGTTTTTTTCCTTTTTCTGTTATCTTCTGTTTTACTGCTGATAAATCAGTTGGATTTTCGTTGATTTATTATTTTGTGTTGTGTTGACTACTTGGGTTTAAGTGAGCCAGTTGAATGTGTGTGTGTGTGTGTGTGAAAATGTGTGCACTCGTATACCTTCACAAACACATCTGTGTGTTTGCATCTAGGTGTGTGAAGCACTAAGAAATAGCAGTTAATTGAACAAAGTAGAATACACAAATGAAAACAAAACAAACAATAACAGAAAAAGAAACATAATCTGCCTCAGTCCCTGCCCCCTACAATAACACAATAAAAACAAAAATAGGAAGAATATTCTTCAAAATAATTGAAAAACATTTCCTTAAATACAGCAAACTATCAAAAATCATCAACAAAAACAGTCAAAATCAGTTACATCTGCATGGATAACATATAGGAAATAATAACCAAACACAATAGAATAATACTCAATGGAACCAATAACAACTACAACAAAACAACATGAATAAATGCAATTCTTGCAAAAAAAACAACTCAGTTTCAGTAACAAATGTCTAACCAACAATATATAAAGCTACCATAACAAATAACATAGAAGAAAAATATTTATATAGGAGCCACAGAAACAACCTTTAAATAAAGATTTAACAATCAAAAAATGCCATTCAAAATAGAAAGATACATAAACACATTATCAAAATATATGCAACATCAAAAAGAAAATAATATCACCACCAAAATTAAGTGGGAAAATAATAAAGAAAGCAGCCCCAAACAATAGTAGAAATTTTAAAGTTAGCTATAACTACTTTTAAATACTAAAGCAAACTACTAAACAAGAAAATGAAATGATAGGGTGATGCAGACACTCAAATAAACACATACTTTGCTACTTAAATACTAATACAAACAAAATGAATAAATACAATATAAAATACAATTTTGTTACAAACACAATTCACCACACCTAACACCTTGCTCCCGTCAATACCAAATGAAAATCAATTAAAAAAGAATAACCAC
The DNA here is from genome assembly GCA_037127315.1 of Ascarosepion bandense. Lineage (NCBI taxonomy): Eukaryota > Metazoa > Mollusca > Cephalopoda > Sepiida > Sepiidae > Ascarosepion > Ascarosepion bandense. The sequence continues at coordinate 553,788 of JBBBDQ010000304.1, forward strand.
GATATCAATAACAAATACCCGATTCCCCACACCAAAGCCACTAATAAAAACACAAAAACTAACATATACACCTACCACAATATAAAAATTACCATGCAGTTACAATCGTTACAACAAAAAAATACACATACAAATACACAGGAGCAGGTATATACACACATGTATACATATAATAATAAAGTAAAAAAAATGAAAAATTGAAAAACAACAAAGCTGCACATAAAGTGCAAAAAATACAATCAACAAATCTATAGTAAAAATTATATTCATGACATTTTAACCGCCGTTCACTCCAACCTTCTTCAGGTGATATGTGTTGGAATTATAAACAAACCCTTTATTTAATCCACTGTTCTAATTGCACGTGCCATGCCTTTTTGGATATTTCAATTTCAGTTAATTACCTTTAGCAAATCAAAATATCAATTATTTTAAGATCTTTCTGCTGTGGCCACAACTTACAACTCTTTGGATCAACTCACTTTTGGGATTACTTCAACCAGTGCACTTATCCACTGGATTAAATAAAGGGATTCCTTCAAAATTCTAATGTATATCACCTGAAGAAGGCAAGAGCATACAATAGCTGAATATGGCAATAAAGATAAGGACAATAGTCTGAACAATGTAAATAGTATAAAAAAAAATGGTTATAAAAAAAAAAGAAAAGAAACAAATTGTGCCAAAGTGTTCAGTTTATATTCATCTTCGGCAACAGACATTTTTCTCTTAAGTAAATAAACCTGTTTGGCTCAATTTTATCCTTTTCATCTGGGTAAATATAATATTCACAGCATCATACAAATTTTTAAAAGAAGCATTATATCCACAGCTTGACACAAAGTTAAGGCCTGAATTTTGATCAGAAAACTTTCCTAACATCTTTAGTATATATGATTAATATTTGCTATCAAGTGTATTGACAAGGAAAGAGATTATACTGATAAATATCTGTTGTGTAAAGACATTTCTTTTTTTTATCACTAGGATATGGACTGATTGTTTTACTTATAAATAAACATAAAAGTATTCAGTTAATTGCCAAAGACTACAAATTTATATGACACTGGGTAAGTATTATATTAAAGATAAAAAGAGAATAAGAATATTTTATTTTGTCAAATCAATATTAAGCCATAAGACATTGAAAGATAAAATATAAAATGTAACAATTTTCAAGATTCTAAATTATGAAACTGTCAATGATGTGCGACATGTAAAATTTCAAAAAATTGTATAGTTTCAATTACTTTGTAAATGTGCCATGCAAATTAGAAATAGATGTGACATAGTACAGACATAATACTTATATATGAAGGTATATAGGACCTGCTTTTTTAACCCGCAAAATAACATTAAGAGAACTCCCAAGTCTTACATGCAAAATTAAAATATCTGAGTTGCTGAGGTTTACTAAGACAATATAAACAACCAGTACCTAGCCTAACTCCATAATAATATATCAAATGTCAAGAAAGGTCTAATATATGCACAAGGAGGTGCTGAAAAATATTTTCTGAATATAATTTGCAAACTAAGGCACCTGGTAGGTTAATATTTACTCAGACACTGCATGCAACTAGTGTCTAACCACATTATACTGTAAAATCCAATGTAAAAAAAAGTACTTTATGTGTATAAGGATGTGCTGAAAAGTTCTCGGCCCTGTTTGCTTTCCAAAAATCTAACAAAAGACAAGAATCTTTTTTTAATCCTTTACTAGAGTCAAGAAATTTTCAGCACCCTCCTAGTATGTAAAATCTTAAAAGGCATTAAATATTAATTTCTAATAAAACATCTGTAAGTAAAAACATCTGAATAAATCTGTATATTTTGATCTTTGCATGTTAGAGACTAAATAAAATACCTATCAAATGTTAAACACATATATTAAATAAAGAAAAAAACAATTTTCTTTTTGTCAAAATACAAAACAAAGAGCAAACAGACCTAACATGTTCTTTCTTCAGGTGTGAGATTCAAGTAATTACAAGCCACCATTTTACTTTCAATGTAATTTACTAAATCAATATACTTTAACTTTGTTAATAAGTGCATTTTAAAATTTATGGCAACACAGATAAAAAAAAAAAAACCCCATTGTCAAAGGCTACACACGCCTATAAAACCAAGCACAAAAAAACAAACCCAACCAAAAAAAAATATATATAATTAAACAACAGGCATACCATCTCCTACATTAATGTAAAGGGTCTCAGCTCCAAATTTCCAGAAGTGGAACTTCAACTTCAGTCTCAACCTGACTTCTTGTTTTTGTCTGGAATGGGATCACTGCCTAAATCCCATTGAAGCAGCTCACAATCCTTGGTTACTCACCCATTATAACAAACATCAGCCTTGTCCCACAGCTGTACTTAGAAAATCACCATCTATTACGTTGACTGATAATATTGAACATTTCTATTCGTCTTGTCAATTGCTTCAGAACAAGGCAAGAAATAATGAAAACAACGTCTGTTTTTAAAACTAAAACAGTCTTTTAGATTAGGTACAAAAGGAATTTGAAACCAGAGTGTGTCAAAGAAACTAGGATTCAGACCTATAAGATTTTCCTGGAAAGCATATCAAATTATGTCTCTTTTCTTGACAATGAGTCAGTTTTGATAAGTTTGCAAGAATTTTTTAAGCAAATGTTTTATTAATATATAGAAACAATGATGCATATGCCTAGATTAGACATCTAAGTCTTTCTAACAAAAGAGAAAAATGCCAGAGTTGAGAAATTCATTGTTAACAAGTGTTTGTTTGATGTTGTGTCATTCATTGTAGAATATAGATTTGGAAGAAATCATTTGCATGTGTTGAATTAAGTTTTTTATAACAGCTAACTTATATCGTTGGGAGTATTCATTATTATAATTAAGAAGACACGAGTTTATACTAGTTGGTTTCCTATATAGATAAGTAGTAAATCTGTGTGTGCTGGAATCAATAAATACATCAAGGAATGAAATTTTATTAAGTTGTAATGTAAATTTGAGGATGAAGTGACTTTCAAATTTGTTTTTGAGTTGCATAATATGATCATTATTATTAGTTAAAATGGAAATGTTATCTATGCATCTTACATATATAGAGGGTCTATTAGTATCATTAAGTATTTTATTTTTTAAATGTGCCACATATATTTTGAAAAAAAAGGGCCTAAAGGAGATCCCATCCCAATACCATCTATATGAGTATAAATATTACCTAGGGGGTCATGAAATGATACTTGAATGGTGAATGTTAATAATTTTTAAAAAATAGTGTGTTTAATATTTATTGTTGGGAGAGTAGTATGATTGTATACATCATCAATAATGATGTCAATTGTTTCATGGACAGAAACATCTGAACAAATCAGTATATTTTGATCTTTGCATGTTAGAGACTAAATAAAATATCTATCAATTGTTAAATTCATATTTTAAATTAAGAAAAAAACAATTTCCTTTCTACCAAAATAAAAAACAAAGAGCAAACAGACCTAACATGTTCTTTCTTCGGGTGAGAGATCCAAGTAACTACAAGCAATCACTTGACTTTCAATATAACTTACTAAATCAATATATTTTAACTTTGTTGCTAGGTGTATTTTAAAATTCATGGCCACACAGATAAAAATACCCATTGTAAAACGCTACACATGCCTATAAAACCAAGCACAAAAATCAAACCCAACCAAAAAAAAAATATATATATAATTAGACAACAGGTATACTATCTCCTACATTAATGTAAATGGTCTAAGCTCCAAATTTCCAGAAGTGGAACTTCAACTTCAGTCTCAACCTGACTTCTTGTTTTTGTCTGTAATGGGATCACTGCCTCAATGCCATTGAAGAAGCTCACAATCCTTGACCACTCACCCATTATAACAAAACATGATTACCTAAATAGCTACAGTCACATGCTTGGTGTCTACATCAAAGACAGTTTTTTTTTTATGGCAGGGCCACAAAATATGACTACCCTAATCTTCCATATATGTTTGTGCAGAGCACTTATCCATAGTACCACACTTCTTCTATGCTCTGTATCATCAACAAAATTAAATGTCAGTGATCTTCAAGCAAATATCAGAATATCTTCACAAAATTTTCCTTAGCCAACTTTCACATATGTTGTAACTTTAATGAGTGGTTAGTCCATTCAAACAAAACCAATGAGGAAGGCAAATATTGCAAAGACTTCTCCATCGCTTATAAACTGACACAGAAGAATCAACCCAAATCCCAGATGCAACAGGCCAGCAAGTGAACATCTTCAACCTACTTCTAACACCCTGCCCTGACAAATGCTCATCAAAGGTTTTACCATTCCATATGGGCACATCTGATCATTCCCTGATCAGTATCCAGATTGATTCCAAACTACTGCCATCCCCTAGTATACCATCCCATAGAACATTTTTTCACGATGAGAAGGCAGATCAGGACAGCTTTCAGTCCTATATGATGGAAGCTTCGCTCCCAACCTTCTTCAGACATGCTTCCTCCAAAACTGATACTCTCATCTCCAAATGGATCCATTCTGGAATAGAGTGTTTTATAACCCAAAAGAATTTCACCAAAAATCAAACAGTCAACCCCAGTTCACCTCTGAATGCACTGCAGTCATAGTTCACCTGAACTACCACTTCAATATCTATCATAAGGAACTGTATTGTCTGGCTCTTGCTTCTTTCAAAATGTGCAATGCAACTACATGCAAGCTGTCCAGGCCAAAGTTGAAAAGAAACAAAATGGATCTCATGATCTCTGGGAGATCACCAACCAAATTACAAACAGAGGCAATTGGTTGTGCTCACTATCATAAATAGCTCAGAGGTCATATCCTCCTTGACAGACAAAGCAAAGCTCTTCACCTCGATATTTGCCTCAATCTCAACATTAGATGACAAAGACCATCCTCTCGCCATCTTCCCACTGGGCACAATCCCAGTAAAAGAAGTCTCTAGACTTATCAAAAGCCTCGACCCCCAAAAAGCCACTGGCTCAGATAAAATTCTAGTTATCATCCTTAAGAATATCTACCCAGAATTATCCCCAATTCTAGAAAAATTATTTAACCACAGATTGAGAGAAAAATCTTTCCCAGTCATGTGGAAATAGGCATGCATATATCCAGTCTTCAACAATACAAGCAACTGATCCTCCCCATCTCAATACAGATTCATTAGTCTCCAAAGTATCATCAAGAAACTTTTTGAGGCCATTATCAACAAAAAGGGCATTGAGATCCTGGATAATGAGCAGTATGGGTTTCAATCAGCCCAATCCACTGCTGATGTCCTACCATGACACAGAATGAGTGAAGCCCTTGACAACACACATATCACAAGGACCATAGCATTAGATAACTCAAAAGACTTCGACAAGGTGTGGCACAATGGCTTGCTATATAAGCTCTAAGCTATAAAATCACTAGAAGTGTTTTCTCTGTTATCAAATCAAAAGTGGTTATTAACAGTCAATCCACAAGGCCCTGGTAGACAATGCAGGTGTCCCCCAGTGGTCAATTTTCAAACCAACCTTCTTTCTGATTTGCATAAATGATTTACCTAAAAATATACTCTGCTCATTTATAAACATCTTGTTGTATCACCGAGGTGGATATGATACACAGAGAAAGTGTGCTGCAATGTTATTAAGCACAATATCCAGTGCAAAATAAATGTACACAAAACAGTACAATAGTTACAATGACAGACAAGAAAGAACTTACAACACAAACAGGAGGGGTTTAGATTGCAATAGTTGCCAAAGTCAGTTGAGTGCCATATGTGATACACACTTGGGCGATCATGTCTCGAAAGAGACATGACTGACTGGGCAAAAGATTATCCAACAGTAGGTTACCATTGCTTTCTGCAGTAGACTGGTTGCCAGCCAAGGCTAGAGAACTCAATCTGTCCTCTTATTTAACCCATAACTGGAGGGAAGAGAGGGATTAATACCTTTTCCAAGAGTATTTACGCGTAAGTGAATGCAAGGAATTCAACTGGAATTCGAACTCGGTTTCTCTTTCAAAGCATATATCCACTGCACCACAACGCAGTTGCTGAAGTAATCAGTCCAAATATTACACAAATGACCCTCAAATATTACACCTTGAATGTTATTATTCTTTACTTAAATAGACCATTTGAGACCATGGGCCATTCCACTATTGAGAGTGCTGCAGGAGTGTCAGCCACTCTATAACACATCTATGCTGATGATATGACAATATATGGGTGCACCTTCAAAAGTCTTGACAATCATAGATTGGCAGCTGACCTCACTTTGCTTTAACACTAACTTTCTAGTGGGGAAAAACTGGCTGGTTATATTGAATGCCTCCAAAACCAAACTGATTACATTCTATCACCACCAATCAGATTACAAACTACCCCCAGTCATGATGAAAAGATGTCCTTCTCAAGGAGGATCTATGCCTTGAGAGAATACTGAGCTCCAGGCTTACACACAACTTCAAGTGGAATTCCTAAATACAATCCATCACTAAAGATGCAAGTGAAATAATTGGCTCCCTATACCACTCCAGTAAGTACCTGACTCCTCAGTCTATCCACTACCTTTATAAAACCCAGATCAAGTAGAAAATAGAGTACTGTTGCCATATCTGGGAAGGAGCAGCCCAGAAACCTTACTTTCCAGTTTTGATAGAATTTAAAAGCACCTCCAAACGGGCAGGATGTAGCAAGTCTCTCACTGCTCTACCAAGGAGAGTGCTCAGATGAACTGCATCACGTGGTTCCACCAGGTCTGACCTTCACGGCTAAGAACCACCATGCCACTTATACAGTTGCAACCCACCCACACTCCCTCCATATTCCACTAACAAGAAGTTCCACTCAAATAGTCCTATGGAACAGGCTCCCAAGGGGATGTTTCTCTGATTATGCCTCTCTTAAACTGTTCATGTCTAGAATCAACCATTATCTTCCCCTCCTAATCATATAAACTGACCCTTAACGTAACCCTCCACTTCAAGTGGCCCCAGGGTTTTGTACAGAGTGCACCTAACTGTAAAAAAAAAATTTTTTTAAATAAAAAAATAAAATAAAGCCTACAAAACTACTAACAAAATTATAATTCCAGGTACAGGCAAGACAGTTACTACAAATGAAACAATGAATAAAATCTTGTTTGGAGGTTTGCAATTGATATTAATTTAGCTATTTTGAAATAATATACAATGTAAAAGTATTTCAGTATCAGTAAAAAAGAAAAGAAAAAAATCATTGCCTTAAATAATTTAGCTCATTTCTCTCAAAAATATCTCATTTCTACTTGTATTCACTTTTGTCACAAAAATAGTTTCATTCCCAAACATATTATTGCTGATTCTGCCAGTAAATTTGCCAACTGACAGGCAGAATTTTTCATGAAATGTTTTACCATGATGAGGTATTTTAAAAATGTTGAAGTTGTTCTCCATTTTTCTGTTTTTCAAATATTTGTTTCTCAAAATTTAACCTTATAAAATAAATTGACACTGTATTCAAATACTTATAAACAACCCCAAAATATAAACAAATTTATAAACATATTTTATTCCTTGTGAAATATAAAGCTGCAAATACTGATGCTGCTTTGATTTCAGTAGAAAATAAATTTCACAAGATCAAGTTGTTAGTCTCTCCAATTTTGAATTCGGACTCATTCATCTTCTAAAGTGGTTGGCAGCCAAGGATAGTTTCTGCTATTTAACCTATCACTGGGAGTAAAAAAAAAAAAACAGACTCATGCCTTTCCTTAATGCATAAGTGCACATAAATTGTCTCAAATGGAAATTGAATTCAACTTGACAATTACATTTTTGGCGCTGTTGATACATCACCCACACCTCCAAAATTAACCAGAATGTAATATTGTAAAGAACTGAGTATTTTGAATGTTCAGTTTCTGACCATGAGACCTTGGTTCAAATCTCATCATGGTTATGATTTCTATCTAAAAATAGGTAATTATATTTTTCACAAAATAAAGGCATTGTTATTTTATGTTATGCAGCAATCAGTAATAATTTATTTTCATTGTCTCTTTCAATTTTGAATATGATTTTCTTTTCAACTTTTATAACCAATATACAGATATACAAAAATTAGATCATTATTATCAGGAGAAGCAAAAAAAAAAAAAAAAAAAAGCAGCTCAAACCCTATAATTAATAAATTGTAAACTAGACTTGAAATTTCTTTTTACTCAAATCAGGATATTTTCAACAGTATTATTCTAACAAAAATCTCACGACACTGTACTACTTTGGCTGTGTCAGTAATAAAGAAACTCAATGACCCCCAAGTATAAATTAGATCATTATAATACAGATAAGAGTAATGAAGTAACAGGAAACATGGTCATTTGTACTTGCTATGATAAAACTTTGATTTAAATGGAAGTAAAATAAACGGCCATATTTTTCAACAATGTCAGCCTTAAAAATGAAACGTCATGACAAATAAAACATGTTAAACTTAAGGCTATTTGCTGGTCTGTTAGTTTTCAGCTTTGCTTGGGAGAAGAAAAATCTTGAAAAAAAAAAAATAAACAAATGAAGAGATCTTTGTAAAGTGAAACTGTTAACACAAAGTGAGAGACAAACTCAAAGGTGATATTTGAAAAAACATGAAAGGATAAGTGTTCAATTTGATTCCAATCAGATCCAAATATCTGACAAAAATTCCGCTGCTAAGAAAGTCGGTTCTCTGTGTAGGGCCAGAAAGTTTTTTTCCGTCTGAAACAATCCTGCACATATATAAATCTACCATCCGCCCATGCATTGAATACTGCTGCTATATCTGGTCAGGTGCTCCTGCTATCCACCTGGGTGTCCTTGACAAGATCCAACAGAGAATCTGTAATGTGATAGATCCTGACTTGGCAGCTCGGATACAGTCACTTTCTCACTGGCGCAATGTGGCTTCCCTGTGTCTCTTCTACAAATGTTTTCACAGCTTCTGCTCCAATGAACTTAGCTCAGTGGTGACCCCTATATATAAATTTAATTGAGCCACAAGATTAGCAACTAGGTCTCATCCTTTTACTGTGAAACCAATAAATTGTAAACGCAAATTCTACTCAACCAGCTTCTTTTCTCACACTTCCTGCATGTAGAATTCCCTTCCATTTACTTGCTTTCTCGGCAGCTACAATCTCCAAGAATTTAAATGTAAAGTCACTAGTCATCTCCTATCTCACTAACCTGCATCCTCTCTCTCATGCTCATTTCTCCGTTCACTCCCTCTCTTTAGTATTCTCATCCTTCTCTTACCCACTTCTTGACACCTCCTATAACCTGTTACTCTTTCTTATAACTTTCCGGACCTATATTGGTATGTTCGTGAGACCTTTTAGACAGAGATATTACAATCACAGGTATTCTTTTTTGAACCCAGGTCAAAAATACCAGACAGCCCTTTCACAGAGGTTCTAGAAAATGAAGAAAGAAGGGCTGGACCCTGTAATAAGCTGGAGACTGATAGGTTCTGCCCAAATTCTGAGAAATTTTCATGATAGGTGCGATCTGTGTCTGCAAGAAAAGATACTAATGTTAAAGTACCCAAACCAGCACCTACCCCTGAATTTTAAAAAGTAAGTGCCGCTAAAGAGCGAAATTTGTGAACATTTAAATTCTAAATTCTAATTTTAGTTTTTAGGAGAGTAAATATAAATTAAATTGTTTTTAATAAATTAATTTAATTTTTAAATAGTAATTTTAACCCCTCTACCTTTCTCTTCCTGTCTCCTTTAAATATCTACCTTTATAAAATAAGGATACTTTAACTAATTTAACCCCTGATTTCTTCTGCAAGTATATATATATCTTTTTCACAACATTAATTTTTTATATATTTTTATAAAAATTTTAAAATAATTTTTAGAAAATTTTGAAAAAAAAATTAAATTTTATTTTATTTTTAATTTTAATTTTATTTAAATCTAGAATTATCATTAATTAGATTAACTTAATTAAATTTAATTAAATCATATATCAGCTTTATTTCCCCTAAGTATGTTTTTTCTAAAAATCTTTTTGCTAATACTTTAGCCCATTTATAAACGCTAGTTTTGTTTGACACGTATCAAGCGTCTCTAAAATATGGAAATTTTTCTTTTTTCTCCTTCTCCTTCTTACCCCTTCCTGCTCTCTTTGTTTCGTTTAACCCACTCCTCAATCAAAGCACCACTTCCTATTCCATCCGTTAACCCCTTTCCCTTTGTAAAGCTAGAATAAGCCAAATTTTCAAATTTTTTCATTTACAACTCTATCTAAAAGTAAAATTGTCCAAAATCTAAAAATAGACATTGATTACTAACTGATTTTTTTGTGACGAAAATTCTTAACCTTCGATTTTTTATTTCTTTTTTATTTCATTTTGAAATGTGGTAGTTGCCAATGAGATGTGAAATCTCTCTTAGGGATTTCATGTTGAAATGATCATTCAACAGTTTTGAACATTGAAATTTATTTGATAATTGGCTCTGTAATTTTAATTACATTGAGCTCTCCACCTGTATCATTTTTTAATATTAAAATATTAATATTAATTAGGATTGGGTCTTTGGGATTTACCTTCCTATTTTTCCTTTTGGATTAAAGTTATTGTGAAAAAAAAAATAAAAAAATAAATATATATATATATATATATATAAAAAGGAAAGCTCCGGAGATTAACAAAATGGAATTAACAACAGACATATTTAATTTTATTTGTTTGAATATTATTATTATTGCAAATATGAAATGTGAAATTTACTTTAATTGTTTTAATTTAATAAATATTTTTATCTCAAAATTTGTTCTTCATTTCATTTTGTAAAAACTAGCATGAATATTTACAAGTACAATTATGGTCCATTTTTAACACTACCGTAATATTTGACAAATAGCAAAAATACCCTGTGTGTATGTGTGCATATATATATATATATATATATATATATATATATATATATATATATATATAGTTTCAAAACAAGTTCTGCCTTTCAAGATTTTTTTTTTTAAATTTCAATTTTTTTTTTTTTTAAATTGATTCACCCCAAGCATAGCAGTACTGGCAATCATGTGCAGGAGTTACAAGTGAGCAGGCCGAAAAGAAAGAGAAACAAGATTGGGGGATGGGGGCAGAGAAAGGGTAAAAGAAAGATGAGAATCAGAGGGCTAAAACATGGCAATTGACATATTGCACTTAAGCTCTTGGAAATTGTAACTATCAGGGAAGCAAATGTACAGAAAGGATTTCCAAAGTCAGGAAGTGCAGAAAAGAAACTGATAGAGTAGAAGAGACGGTTACATTTGACCATTTTCACAGTAAAAGGATGAGACCTAATTGCCAGTCTAGTAGCATGAGTAAATTCATATAGTTGGGGCTCCAGGGAAACAAACTCTTTCAGAGCAAAAGCCATGAAAATACTTGTAGAAATAACAGAGGAAGTCACATCTCAACAGTGAAAAAGGGTGGCTGAAGTCGAGCTGCCAAATCGGGATTGATTACATTGCAGATTTTCCTTTGAATTTTGTCAGGTACCCCAAAGTGAATAGCAGGAGCACCTGACCAGCTATGGCAACAATATTCAATACACGGATGAATAATAGATTTGTATATGTGCACAATGTATTCTGGCAAGAAAAACTTCCTGGCCCAACACAGTGACCTGACCTTCCTAGAAGTAGCTGTAGTTATTGATTTGATGTAGTTATTGTTCCACTTAATGTCGGCTGTGAGAGTGAGGCCGAGGAGGCGCAGTGTATTGCTTCCTGGGAGACTAGCATTACCTTTACTAATGGGAGGTAGATGAATTTATCTATGGTGATTAAAGGAAAGCAGATTTGTTTTGGAAGTGTTAAAGTTTACTAGCTATTTCCTACCCCATTCAATCTCAGATTTGAGGTTCTTTTGAAGGGCAGTAACCAGGTTTACTTTGTCAGCCTTGGCAGATTTCTTATTGAGGCAGGAGTAAATATTAGTGTTGTCAGTGTAGATGCCTACTTGTGAACTGACTACATCAGGAAGATCATTGATGAAGATCAGGAAAAGTGTAGGAACTAAGATAAAGCCTTAAGGGACACCCACATTTGTGCAATAGGATCTAAAAACATGCCTGTTTAATTTTATTTTCATTGCATGATCTAATGCAAAGAATGATTAGATTATATCAGACAAACATCCATTTATACCATAGCCCTGTAGTTTGTGCAAAAGGCCAGCATACCAAAGCCTGTTGAATGCTTTCAAGATATCCAGGGCAACAGCTCAAGCTTCGCTGTTCTCATTGAGAACCTGGTATATGTATTCAGTGATGGTTGTTAGCATATCAGCAGTATACCTCGTGAAGTGGAAGTCATACAGTTTGTCACAATAAGTTGTGAGAAGCAAAAACCATTTTAGCATTGATAATAGTCTTTGCAATATTTTGCAATATTAGAATTAAATACGTACTGATAAGAAGAGTAAATTTACTCAAAAGTCCCTTTAAAAATTTCTTCATCTCTTTCCAGTTTTCAATCAGAAGAGGTCAAGATATGGAGAAAGCAGAAAGGACAGTTTTGGTACTAAAATAGATACATCAAAGGTAATATGAGTGAGAAGCAATAAAAATAAAAAATAAAAACAAAATTAGGCTAAAATTAGGTTGACACTTTGACCATTAGAGGAAAAAAAAGAAAAAAGAAAAAAAAGTAAGTATGTATTCCCTAGAAACTACTGGCCAAATTTCAAAGTGAATCTTTATTCTGATTTGTTAAAAGGAACACACGCATAAATTTTATATCTTCCCACATACATAAATAGCAAACTGATATTTTTTTTGTATTTAAATGTAAATTATTGTCACAACCAACATTGCCTGATGATAAGATTGTATCTCGAAACACAGAAATTTCCATATCACAACATACTTTTAATTCATGATTATATTATGCTATACAATATTTATTGTATTGAGCACTGTTTATAAAAAAATAAATGCCAGGGAACTCAAAATCATAAAACCTTAGGTTCTCTCTATCTGTATATATATATATATATATATATATATATATATATACACACTCACACACTCACACACTTCAGAGTGACTAAGAGAATGAAATGGTTCCATATGTTTGATTGAAACAGTTCAATATAAAAATACATTTATTTAAAGCTAGTTCTTAATTTCTGGTGTAAGAGAACCATAAATTAATCTGAAATAAGAACATTTTTTTAAAATTTTTGTAACATTGTTTGCACAAGTAATGAATATTGAACCAATCATGAAATCACTGTTACAATCAATTGATTATTTGGGGGACAAAAGAACAATAAAGAATAAAGAAAGTAAAATTCAATAAAGAACAAAAGGAAAAACACCGGCCTTTCAGTGAAGACTAAAAGATTTAATAAAATAATTTCAAAAGAATGTAGTGTAGAAATTGGATAATTGAGTTTATATAAAATTACAATAATTCAACAGGAAATTCTTTCTTTTGTCTATTCTCTTACAATTATATTTAATTTGCATGTGCTTGGATTTCCATTATATTTTTAGGTAAGTAGATCAAATTTGTAGATGTATCTCTGTTTTGAGTATCAAACTCAGTTAGTCAGTTGAGTGCCATACATGATACACACTTTGGGTGATCATGTCTCAAAAGAGACATGACTGACTGGGCAGAAGATTATCCCGCAGTAGGTTGCCATTGCTTCCTGTGGTAAACTAGTTGCCAGCCAAGGCTATAGAACCCAATCTGTCCTGTTATTTAGCCCATAACTGGAGGGAAGAGATGGATTAATACTTTTCCCAAGGGTATTTGTGCGTAAGCGAATGCAAGGAATTCAACTGGAATTCAAACTCGGCTCTCTGATTTGTTGTTCTGAGCTGATATCCTTTGCACCATGACGCACATAAATTTCAGTTTAAAGATCAAATTCACTGGCTATAGTTTTGGGAATTTACTTGTGGAAGCATATACAGCAGGTACCCTTGGTTTTTTCAAAATTACTTGTTATCGACAACAGGTACCTTTACATTTGCTTAAATTCAATAAAAAATAATAACATTCTTTTAAACAAAAAATAAAAAACTGAATTATTGTATAACATGTAAATAATATATTTTTTTATATTTTTAATTAGATTCATATCTAAATATTTATATCTAAATTAAATTACAATTTGCTTTGGACACCATGTAAGGATGCAAGCATATTGGCTAAACATTAAACTGATTGTTTTTTTTCATTAATTTCATCAGCTCTGAACAATATACTTGTTCAATTCTTCTTTCAATAATTTTAATTTGTATATTTAATATCAATAAACCTATTTTCTAATCTGTAATTTTAACCGAAAGTACATAAATAAGAACCAAATCTTTTTACTTTCTATTGAAGTTATGTAAATTGCTTTATTATTCCAAGTTATTCAAAATTGTATTCTTATTTTATCACTGTGTCAGTCAGTGTATTTGTCCTTTCCCATTTATCAAAATGTGGAATTTACAATCACTCAGACAAAGATGTATACAGTGGAAAATTTAAATAAATGTGTCATGTATATTCATGGCAAGAACAAATACTAATGTCAGTTGTTTATTAGAATTTTTTTTTTTTTTGTTTAAATTATCATATTTCTATCAAATCATTTCAAAACAAAGAGAATTAACAAAGACAACTGTCAAATAATGTAACTAAAATAATCAATAGTTGATTAACAATGAAGTATTTGGGTTTTGCAAATCTTCCAGTTCATATCATATACAAACATTGAAGTAACGTACTTGACTTGGTAGGTTGGGATCTTGTGTTTCAATAATAAAATGAATTAAAAAGTGAAACCATATAAGCATCCAAATTTTGGAAGGAACTGGAAATTTTTCTTGTAAGGAGATAAAGTTATATTCAACAAAGATAACAGAAATAAACATCAAGTCTATTCATTTATTAAAGAGAGAGAACAAACACAAAAGATTTGACAAAAATATTCTGCAAACATGCAATAAAATAATAAAACTGTTTATGCAACCCAATAAAAATAGTTGATAAGATCTATAAAATAAATAGATCAAATCTCTTTCACTCTAATGATAATATATTACTCTAGCAACACAAAAAATATTTAGTGGAAAAGACTTTTTGAACCCAATATACAGATTGCGATAGGTAAATTGTCGCAATGTTATATTTCTAATTCTGTGCATGTGTTGTTTGTTTTTGATTTTGTCAGATATTCAGTATAGTAAGGGTAGGTGCTGTCAATGAGAAAAAGAGCACCATAGCACAATTCACTTTGCTAGAAATTAGGAAACAGCATGGTGAGCTGCTTGGAATTCAAGCTGGAAGCTCCAATATGAACATATCAGAATATCAGGACTTGGAAAGAGTTGGCTGAGTCTAATGGTGATTACAAAGGTATAGAATGATCACTAATGATTGATCTTCCCACAAGGCCTAAGTTTCAACACAGATGTCAACATCATATGTCTTGAGGAGGTAGTGCTGCCTTAGGTCAAGAAGGTGGCTGCTGGAAGACACTATGTTTAGCAACAAGACTCTACACCATGCCGCACAAACAGGAGAACCCAGTCATGGCTGTCAGACAATTTCTGTGACTACATCACTCCTTAAATCTAGCCAGCTAACTCTCCAAGCTGAAACCCCCTTGATTATTATGTGTGGGGCACACTTGAGAAAGAGACTCACAAAACTCCCTGTAACACCAAAGATGAACTGAAGGTAAGGATTATTCCAGCATTCACCAACTTAAACAAGAAGACCATCTAGAAGAGATGCAGGAGATTCTAAAGTCCTCTTGAGAATATAGTTGAAGCCAGTGGTGATTTAATTGAATAAATTTCCTCTTTAGTATTTAAAGATATCTTTTTGTAATTTTGGAAAATAAATCTGTTAAAATGAATTGTCAGTGTTATTATCATTTTTGTATAATTTAGACAACAATTTATCAATATTAACTTTTTGTTGTATCGCGGAATGAAGAGATACACAGTGAAATGTAGATAAACTATTTTATTACCAGTGTGGTACAACCAAGAGGTATATACAATATTTACAGTCTCTCGCATTAGTAGGTGTTACTTCACAAAGTCCGTGATAATGACAACTCTCCATGCTAAATGCACATTGTCTTTTATACATCTGGGCAACCGGATGTCACGTAGCACAAGCCACGACACAACACTTTTACATGGGTAAAGTTTTGGTAATAGTGAAATTAACCATTTCCATACAGGAAACATTTAGCATTCATTGACCAAACAGTTTTATTAATGGTTGAAACTTATAAAATCTTAAAACAGTTTTTTTTTTTTTGTACATTATATTTTAATTCCAGTAAATACTATAGCTCTTTCTATTAGCAATGGACTTGATGGGAGTTTCTTGGTAGTGTAGAAAATCAACAACTTGATTAGATTATTTTCTGTTCTCATTACATATGCTATTTTTTGTTGTTTGTTTGTTTGTTTGTTTATTTGTTTGTTCATTTTTTATCTTTTTTAAATTTAGGCACAGCAACTTACAAATTCAAAATTATTATCTGAAAAAACAGAGTACTATTCTCAGTAAAGACAGGCAAAAATTATAGAAGAGGCCTTCCATTTCCTTAAAGAAGTATTTTAAATATTTATTACTTTTTACTATATTTCAGACTACACAAAAGCGTTAGAGAATGTACAACATAGAAATCTATTGGAACTGCTAGGAAAACTTACTATGAACAAACCATCTTCGTTTGAAGAGAAAATGAATTAACTACAAAAAATAGAAAGGGGAGTAAGACATGACCACTTACATAGTAGAAAACCATTTACACTCCATCCGTATTCTATCAGCATCTTTCATGAAACACTTCCCTGTGAAACAGACTTCCAAGAGAATTTTCTCTGATTATTATAAGCTTAACCTGTTCAGCTCTTAAAGTTAACCATTATGTTCCTCACCTATCTATATAAACTATCCCTTAACAAAACACTGTACTTCGAGTAGCCCTTGCCTTGTACAAGGTGAACTACATTAAAGAAAGTAACTGTTCACTGGAATTATTTAATTTATACAGCAAAGACATCTTTAGAGAACTAAATGTCCTATCAGGATTTATTACTGGTGGGCATAATCTTAACAACTTAAGATATGCAGATGGTATCATGCGGATGACAGACACAGAAAAAAAACACTGCAACAACTCCTAAACAAGGTAGTAAATGAAAACAGGAAGAAAGAATTAAGCATATGAGAGTGCATTATCTTGCACGATCAACAGTCTCAACAAGCTCAATATGCTCAAAACTTTGGTCATAATGACTTGTGACTCCATGCTAGCATAAACATCAACAGCTTCCAAATACTTCCATCTACCCAATTTGATTCACAAGCCTTGGATCAACTAATGGTATAGTTTCCAGACACCTTACAAAGGTGCCACTCACTGTGATTGCCTCCCCAAGTCAATTGCATTAAGCAGTCACCTTCCTGACAAATCGATCATGGTGAGATTCATGGTAGTTTTCATGGTTTTCATTTTAATATTCTATATGGTGTATGTGTGGTGCATTAAATTTTTTTAAGATTGTAAATGGCAGAAAAGCAAGAACCGGAAGGGAGTTCCACAGGTGAAAAGTGTAAGTTAAGAAACTTTTAAAATAGAAGTGGCAGTTGCATCTAAATAGTTCAATAGTAAAATGTTGAAATCTAGTTGCCAATCTATTAACATGCAGTTGAGACACTAAAGAAAAAATTTTCATCAGAACAATTACAATAAAAATATTCGTAGAAAAGACAGAGAGAAGTCATGTCATCTCAGTGAGAAAATGTTTTTACAGTAAGTTCTTTTACAAAAACAAATAAAAACCTGCCAATGATTTCTTAATAATACCATGTTCCTTCTCTGGTCATAACTGAGATGGAATGATAAGAATTCTTTGCTCAAGCAATTTCTATAGAATCTTCTCATATCATTATAGCAAATGCTTTACTGATTTATTTTTCATAAATTATTGAAAAAAAGTTAAATCCAAATAAGATAATTAAATAAACAAATTACTAATAAAAATGCCCCACAAAGTTTTCAATTTTTCTTTTAATTCTTAAAAAATAATTTGGAAATTTTTCAACTTTTTATTTTGCAAAGACATGTAGAATATGCCTTTTATAAATTATCAAATAAACAAAATTCATCTTTTCAATCCAACTGTAAAACAGAGCTTAGAAACAACCAAATATCTTTTTCTAAATTTTTACCCATGGACTTAAAAAGACAGTACAAAGTTTACTGTTTATTTCTTTTTCAAATTGGCTCTTCATAAAATCCAACACATGAAGTAAACATACCCAAATTAAAATAAACCTCCTTATGAATAACAGAGAGAAGGATTTTGTAAAATGCTTTAAAACTTGTTATTTAAAAATAAAAACAAAGAACAATAATTATTTTTTTCTTGAATTATATTTGTTTATTTTATTTTACATAATTTTCACAGTTCCATATATATATATATATATATATATATATATATATATATAATTAAATCATTGATACATAGCACTGCATTGGTTGCAACAACTTCATAAAAAAATCTATCAGGCAGATTATCTGTCAAAAATGTTAAATATTGTGTCATAGTTTAGCTACATGATGAATTTATGAAAAAACAAAGTGGCTATATGATAGGAAAAATGGAAGTCATAGAAATAAGATCTGTACTCAATATAGAATTCAAATCTGCTGCACTATCTTTGTTGGAGATGATAAAATAGAAAAATAAAATGGTTAAATTTACTAAGTGATATATCCCTTCTCTTACAATACAACAATATTTGAGACCAGACAAAGGTCATGCAAAAATAAGCAGAAAGTTAAATGAAACTGTTCCACATAACAAAAGCATTTTGTTTGGTCATAACATAAGAACATTAATGTAGTTTAAACATGGATGGCTAGAAAAAAAAAACAAAAAAAAAACGCATACTTATCATACTTAATTTTTATATAGCAGGCATCATCAATTTGTGTTTCATTGGATATCATCACTTGATGATTAAAACTTTATTCCAAAGATACAAGCATTATGCATTGTTGATTTGAGTCTAAATGACAAACTGGAAATGGTTTGATTAAATGAGTAATGAGGTTACTGTTTATTAAAATTTATTAAATTTCTGGAGTATTATTTTCCTACAAATAAACTTGGAAAAACAAACCAAAGACTACTGTCTGTATGCATGCCTCAAAGAGAGAAAAAAAGGTGAAAAAAATGATAACTCAGTGCAAAGAAAGGCACAATTCCATTGAATATGTCAAGGACTATTATACTGTTAATAAATATTCAATTTACAAACAGCATTTATTTCATTAACCTTTTGTTTTTAGATTTTTAATCTAAAAAGAGTTAAAATATCATTTATAATTTTTTTTATATTATTAAAATAAAAATAAGATAAAAACTTCCCTTAAAAAAAAATGAATTTTCTTCCTTTTTTACTCATTTGGCATGCAGATATATGCAACCTTTCTTACCCTTTAAGTGTTAAAGACATGATTCAATATAAAACAAGAAAGCATGTGAAAGCATATCAGATGCTGATGTGGACTTGACCAAGTAATGCATATATAAATGCAGCCAATTGAGCATTTGAAAGGTATTCATTTTGTACTTTTCAATCACACAGCAATTCAATGCACGGCAGCAGAACCCACAACTCATATTATCGGACATGCTCAAGCAATTTTTAATAAGAAAACCTCATCCATTCTCTCAACAATTCTTTTTCTCTCTATTCAACATTCCTGAGAAAGGAGGAAGATATAAAACCTGTTTTATTACAGTAACCAACATCATTTATTTCACATAATCTCAAGTAACTATTCCTTACTGCTGAAATTCAATACCAAAGAACTGTTTGTGATTCTGAATCATAACACTTTCCACTGACTCATTCCAGAAATGAATGATCTTAGAAATGAATGATCTTAGTTTAGAATGATCTTTTTTTTAAATTTTCATTTTAATATTTTGTTGTTTTATCTTTTAAGTATTTTTTCAATTAAATAAACCATGTAACAATATTTGTCACAACTTTATCCTTGATTGGAACTGACACATAAAATGAATGACCAGCTTATTGCTTTCCTAGAGGCATTAACTCATCCAAAACTAAAGCAAGGATAACAGAAGAGATAAATTTTGCTTGGAGTTTTAAAAATACAACACACGCTCTATTTTTCTCCCTTGTCAAACTTAGGAATTTGGTAGAGTTGAACAATTCTCTCCAAAAATAATAATCTCTCTTATTAAGTCCTGTATACACTTTTCTTAGCAATTTTCATTTAATATTGACTTCCCTAAGGTAAAAAAATCTCCAAATTAAACCAAAGAAGCCACAAAAGAATAAACAATGAAAATTTGAACTAACCAGGAAATCGAGATAGAAAGAAAACCACTGCAACAAGTTTCTGTAACACATAAGGAGAAGAAGAGAATAAATTAACAGAGATCAGAACTGTAAGCATACATGACTTCACTTTCCACTGACTGGCCACACATTGCATCTCCATTTTCATTCATGTCAGTGTGCATCAAAAACTGGGAAAGGATGACTGCGCATTCACCAAGAAATGAAACATGATAATTTATACCAAGCTGATAAATTGTAACATGAACCCTGTTTCCCATATTATAAAATAGTTGTATTTATTTAGGATTTTGCTTGGATGGGTAGGTAAGTGATATCTGTGGACAATTTGTCATATCAGTTTAACAACTCAGTTTTTCTTTCTTACCAACTCTCTGACCATATATACATCTAGATATGTGACTGATAGTATGAACAGGCAGCATTGGAACTATGCAAAGAACAGTCCACCAAGGATAGACTAGAACTGGTTCCCTTAATCCCAAAGCTGATTGTTAATATAAAACAGCAAATGGATTTGCTCTATGTCCACTTTTGTTGTCACTTGGTCACTAAAAGCTCCATCCACTCATTTACTCCTCTGTTCTTCAGTCAATGCCAACAAGAAAACTTAGAAAATATAAACCTGCTGACTATAAAACAGAAACACCTGAGATCAAGATAAAATTGCATTTTTTTCTATGTGTGTGTCCCAATCACAATGTCACAATTTATCAGACAATCTTTTACCTGAAGAAGATGGGAGAATGAATCTACAGAAAGAAATATAACAGCAACAAAGATAGTCCTAAAAAAGATAAGACCTAATGACTTCTAACAAGATTAGAATATACAAATTATTCTTTGAATGTAATGCCTCCTATTTATTTCCACAGGGGGAAAAATAGATAGAAGGCCCAAAACACTATTGAATAGAGATTCTTTCTTTTTATTTTCTTTAGCTACAAAAACATTTTTTCACATAATCAATTCCATTAGATATGCATTTTTATCAGTAAAGAACAAAAGCCAACATGTAACTCATATGGTTGGTCAGACATATCATTTAATACTGCTGAAATGCATTAACTACCACCTAAACATGCTCACAACAATTGTTTGGTCTCCACAAATGTTTAACAAGTGTCAAATAATATCAACAGATGCATTACATCTGCAATGAAAATCTCAAATTCACACCTCTGCTTTAGGCATATTTAAATGTCAGACTGCCATTCAGCTCCTATCTAATACATAAAAAAATATTATGGGTTAGGGATGGTTTGGTTTGGTTTATTTTGTTTTACGACATATCAAACTCAATGGGTTATTTAATGCCAACAAGATTTTTATAATAGATTTGTATGAATAGAATATACTTTCTTTGTAAAGTGGATTTCGTTGAGAGTCAGATGTATTGCTGGTAATATTTTTTTTTTCTTCACATATTTTTGTTGGTAACATTTTTCCTTCAAAACGTTTTGTTGGTAATATTTTTCATTGAAAAAGGTTTTGTTGACAAATACTTTCAGAGCATTTTGAACTCGGTTTGGGGGTTAACTATTTACCCAAAGCTGGGACCCTAACAGGTGCTACCAATCCGGGTCAGCATGGACCTGGGAACAACAGCAATTAAGAGGTGGTTGGACTCTCCTCACAACCTCCCAATCAGAGGTTTTGCTGCTAGATGCAGTTTACGGTCATACCCAGAACCTAGGGTTAGAGAAGATTTTTATTTCTACTAGCACATCACCAATATCCATCTGTTACTTTGTGGGGCAAAATAAGAAAATAGGAGGCACTAGTTTCATACCAACCCTTATGCTATGTGACATCATTATCTTTTATTTCTGGTCAATGGTTTCTAGGATACCCCACTACCAACATGGAAAAATCTATTTTGCAATGCTAAGCCTATTTGATAACAGAAGGATTGCAACTCTCCTTCCTAACAAGTATATTTGACTGACAAACTGTAAAAAGTTTAATGAATGAGACAAAACCTGTAATCAAAGTTCTTTTCCTCACAGGATCTGATAACAGAGAGATAAAATCGATTATTTTTTTTAAGTTTTCATAATATTATTCTTATTATTATGAAAGACATGGTATCTTTGTGACTTTTTATTTATATTTGTCTCTTAAACCATATTTTGTAAATTAGTTTCATTTGAATGAAAAATACAACCACAAATAAGTGCAACTACAATAAATAATACAATAAATGATGTGGTCCAACTATATTTGCAAGTGGAGCAATGGTTAGTGATTTGGAACATGGAACTGGTTAGCCAAGTTTCAAATTCTAATCAAGTGGCTGTTAAAATCACTTATGTGCAAATACCCTTGGGAAAGATCTGAATCCATTCCTTCTTATCCCAACTATGGATTAAGTAGTAGGTCAGACTGGGCTCTTCAGCCCTGCTTAGCAACCAGTCTAGAAGGACACCTCTTAATTTAAAACAATTTGGACATGGTGCTTGCAATTCTAGCTCATGAAAAAACTACTTGCCTTAAAGTAACAACAACTAACGTGTTGATACTCTACAATTGGAATGTATGAAACTTGAGAGAAAGAGACTATACTTGTCACAACTACAGATAGTTTTGTTGTTATTTTTTTTTTAAATTCTTTATATAACTTTCAAATAAATATCAATATACATTATTAAGCAACTTTTTGTTTTATTATTAAAACTATGAAAACAATAATCCAGAAACTTATATATAAAGAAGAGAAACATTTTCATTCTGAGACAAGAGCAATATAATATCAAATCTTGTTTTTTTTTTTTGTTTTTTTTTTTGCTCTCAAATATATAGAACACAATACCAATCTTTGGTTGCCCCAAAATAAATTTTCAGAAGATGTCTCCATGGAATTAAAGCAGTTTGTGCATTTTGATTTGGTTAAATAATGATATAAAGAAAATAAATTTCATCTGTAAAAATTACATTTTTGACAACCAAATGCCAAGATTCTCAATTCTTGCATTGATTTTTGAAAATCATGTCTGCTTTTTCTGTTTGATCTGATTTTTTTTGCTTTTACATGGATTAATTCTGAAAATCTATTTACTTCAAATTTCAGCAAAGAACAACCACAGCAACTCAGATATAATATCTCATTACAAAGATTGAATGAAAACCATTTAATCAACTCATCAATAAGGTGATTTTTACTTGTCATGATCAGTTTTATTTAAAAGACAAACAGTTTTTTGTTTATCCATCCATCAATCTGTCAGCACCATGATTTCAAAATGGCCAATGCTAGAAGTATGATATTTTAAGAGTGTATATTTAGGTCTTTGAATTGCAAACAAAACCCTTGAAGGGTCTGTAACTGCTTTTGATATTTACTGAACACATCCAATGTTTCAATTTTAATCAAAATAATGGAAGATAATGATTTTTCACAACACTGTTTAAGCATTATCTTACAAATTGATTCATTTGGACACATTTTCTCATGGTTCTTGTCTTTGATCACAACATCTTCTTGACATCTTTTTTATAGGCATTGAGATATAA
Source organism: Ascarosepion bandense (assembly GCA_037127315.1). Classification (NCBI taxonomy): domain Eukaryota; kingdom Metazoa; phylum Mollusca; class Cephalopoda; order Sepiida; family Sepiidae; genus Ascarosepion; species Ascarosepion bandense. The sequence goes on from JBBBDQ010000304.1 coordinate 577,725, forward strand.
TTTTAACTTAAATCTATTCTCTTCATTTTTCTTAATCAAAAAGCAAGGTGATAATGCCACTAAGGTGGAATGGGTTACTAGGAATCAAAGAGAATGAGCCAGAAACCCAATTCTAAACAAGGAACATAAGACAAATCTCTACTCCTAGTCATACAGCAAGGAGGAGTGTGTACCAGATAATAGGTGAACCTATCTACTCGCTTAGATTCTTTTACTATATCTGCATACACACACTATGAACAGAGAAATAATTGCATGAAACTTGATGGTCTAATGATAACATGGGAATCATAAAACTGGCAGTCAACATGCTGAATTTATTTCCATGTCAATGTGCATATCTATAAATGTTCAATCTCCAAAGTTGAGCAACCTCTCCTAATAATATAGCAAATTTTAAACAATTATATATATCTTTAAAACAACATTTAAAAGTATTATTACAGTTAGATTTACGTCTAAAAAATATTCAAACTCTATTGCTTTCTACATCACGCGACGGACGCTTTTAGTTTAAATTTTAAAATCATTTGTTTCTGATGAAAGGCCGAGGCCGGTCTGAAATATCAAATATATATATATATATATATATATATATATATATATATATATATAAAATAATAGAAATAAATAAATACTGTCAAAAAATACATTTTTAACTTACAACTTTTTAGTAGTTTTTCTGATACATATTAAGACAGTATATGTGGATTATCATTATGCTATATATATATAAAATTTATAACAGAAGTATGTTATAACAACACTACAAAGTAGCTATTTTGTTTCAAAATTTCTTGTATCTTGTCAAGTGATGGTGCTGATTGTGAGATGAAGTTTTAAAAGGTTCAAAATTAACCAAACCCTCTCAATAGGGAAGACATTGTTATTTAGTCTGGGATGACCAATCAAAATAAACATTATTTTGAAAAACATGACAACATACCCTAAAAACAATTTATTCATGTATAAATATTTGATTAAAATAAAAAATCAGTATTACTAATTGACTATTGGTTTCACTTTAAAATAAAAATAAAAATTCATTTTAAAAAATTAAAAAATTATTATGAATTAATGTTAGAAGTTCCGAATTTCAAATTCTAAATTTAGCTGAGCATTATGTTTAAAGTAACAAAGTTATTCGAAGATGAAATGGGAAAGAGAGACAGGCAAACAGATATATATATATATATATATATATATATATATATATGAACATTGAAGTCAACACTCAGAGGCAACAGACTGTTTCATGCTAGGTGCAATCATCAGGCCACATGTGTTGGGTTTTTCCTTGGCTATTTATATATACAGGTCAGTGGTGCATTGTGGGTAATCCTATTATTTTGGCAAGAGTGTCTTGTTTATTTAATTATTTATTTGGATAAATTTATTTTACTTGTTTTTATTTTTATATTTGTATTTATTTAATCTTTTCAGTTTTCAATGTTTAGTTTATTTCTTTATTTAGATTTTTATTAATTTATTTTCTTTTATTTTTCTTTTATCTATTCTAATGGTTGTTATGGTGGCATTGGCTTGTTAATTTGTTCATTATTTGCTTGGATTAAATTATTTGTTCTTATTATTTATTCTTTTCAGTTTTCAATTTTTAAGTAACTTAGTAAAAAATTGTTTTCGTGTCTGCATTTTGAGATGAGTTCAGATCGTTTATTTAGTAATTTGTTTTGGTCTGGGCAGGTAATAATAGCTATTTTTTCCTCCAAAGTCTGATTTTGGATTTGTTGTTTTTGTAAGCTGATGTTCTTTTCCATATTTTCCTTGATATTTTTTATGTGATTTGGGTTTTTGTTTTTTTTTTATTTCCCAGATATAGTTGGAAAGCATTGCGCTGTTCATGTATTTACTATTTGTGAAGGATGTGTGCATAGTTTCTTTGTTTCCAGAATTTTTTTGTTGCTTTTATGTATATTTTTTCCTCATTATCTGGTGATTTTACCATCACTTGGTATATTGAATTGTTTTGTAAACAATTACCATTTAAGGAACATTGATTCCTTTATTCTGCAGTTACACATGGTTTAATTTGTCTGGGTTGTTTGTTGATTAGTTTTTCTGTTGTGCTTTTTTAATTTTTATGCCATGTTCTGAGTGCACCTGTAGCTGATTTTCACCCTGTTTTTGTTGAATATATATTGATTTCGGTAAGTGTTTATATAAGATTGCATTCAAGCAATATGTTCTCTCTGATAGTGAAGAATATTTTTCTTATGCTTGTTTTTACTATATGGTGAGTTGAATCATATGATATTTCTCTTCCTGTTGGCATTTTTGTGCACTGTGGGAGTATGTGAGTGTTGTTGGGAATCCACTATCCTTTAGAGCTGTTTCATAGTCTTTCTTAGCTTCATTAAATATGGTTTGATTGGAAAAGTTGTTGAAAAGCTTGTATTCAATTGTTTTTGGTATCTGCCTGATTATAGATGGCAGTTTACTGGAAGAAGTGTGTATATATACAGTGGTTTATCATTGGGTTTTCTGAATGGTTTATATGTACCTTTTCTTAGGTTGAAGGTAACATCTAGAAAATTTACTTCATTTAGGTTAGTTTTAATATCTATGTCTAATCTGTTATTTTAGATAATCTTTATAAATGCTTTTCTAGTTTTGTCTGTGTGCTGTTTTTTATAGTAGAAACTATAAAATTATGAGACCATTGTCCCTGTATCATTGATATCTATTAATTTACTTAGTTTGTATAGTAAATTCACAGGTCTCTGCACCACCAAAGCTTCCCATTGTAGTGTCAAAGATCCTTTATTTATTTATCCACGGGTTTTCATTGTCGAAAATTTACAGGAGTGTTTAATGATATCAATTTTATCAGTATTTATTTTTATTTGTTCCTGAGCTAAGGTGATGGCCTTATCTAGTATGGGTTCTGTTATGGATGTGTAGAATTCTTTTAATTCTAATTGTACAAGTTGGCAACGATGTTTGTTTTTCATACTGTTGAACCAGTCTGTAGTTGCTTTTGTGTTTTTCCACTGATTTAAACCTAACTTCTTCCTTAGTTCAGAATTAATTCTTTCTAGTGTTGTTTTACTTATTTTACCAAGTTCACTTTTGGTTGGCTTTATGAGTCTGCATGCTGGGTTAGTTTTGAAATTTTCTTCATGGTCTTTTAGTGTGATAAAGGCTTGCGGCTTACCGATGCAACTTATTCGGTTATCTAAGCTTAATTTTTGGGCAATTGCTTTTCGCTTCCATATTGATAATACAGAGCTATAAATAAATTTATCCAAATAAATAAATGAATAAACCACCCCCACCAAAATAAGCATTAGAAGAATTATCCACAATACACCACTGACCTGTATATATAAATGGCCAAGGAAAAACCTAACACATGGCCTAATGGTTGCACCTAAGATGAAACAGTCTGTCACCTCTGAGAGAGGTGACAGACTGTTTCAATGTTCACTTATATATTTACATACACTATCTCTGATATTGAGCACTTTATCCTATAAATATAGCACACCTTAAAACTATATAGATCGACAACAGACTGGAGTTCAACCTAGATTACATAACAGAATAATTAACGCTATCATGCACCTGAACAACACCGGCCAAAACAGTAAGGCATATACACACAAACACACTATCACAGTTTAACACACACAAATAAACATATGTACACACTTACCCCATACCCCAACACACTTTATACCAGAACACATACACACACCAACATACTATACACTGAACACACACACACACATATATACTACAACACACTATACACTGGACCATATATATATATATATATATATATATATATACACACACACACACGTATCTATATACACACATGTACACGGACACATGATCCCATAAAAGGTATGTAGGTATATACATATAAAATGATCACAAAGAGAAAAAAAATACATAACAAATAAAATAATTAAAAAATATATATATAAAATAAAATACAAGAAGTATATGTACATAAACACGCACACATCACACTCACGCACACACGAGAACACACAAATTAAGGAAGATAGATAAAATACCAGTCATAAAACAAAGCAAAGCCCTCTTCCACTTTAGCAAAAGTCAAACTACTGGTCAGGTCAACAAATACTTAGATAAACCACATATTAAAGCAGGCTGATATCATCAGACCATAAAAAGGCTCCAACTATCAAACTCACATATATATACCATGAACACACACACACACAGACATACATGCTCTAAAACACTTGCACTACAATTAATGACAGCAGCAGCAGCCAGGAATGATCATTCCTTGAAAGGCACTAATGAGCACAAGCTTTCCTACCATTCTGAAGATGAGATTTTGACCTCGAAATATTAATGTATAATAAATAGGTAATACCCAACAACAACTTCACCTTCCTTTATTTTGCTTAATGCATTGTGACAGCCTTCAAGACCTAATCATACACCTAAAACTATATATATATATATATATATATATATATATATATATATATACACACACACACACACATCCCCAGACATACATGCATATACATAAACAGGTTTTTAAGTATTGTTTTTAGCGACACATCAATTTCACTGTTAACTTGAATGCTAATGTAAGAAGTGTCTATGGATGCAACATATATTGGATACATGTAAGTCTGAATTCAAATAAGATGTACAAGGGGAGGGTTATATAGATTTCAAAACAAACACAGTCATATTCCAATGCATAAACATATAAATATAATATATAAGCATGTAAATTCACATTTCAAAAACAAAATATGTACCCAAACAAAAAACCAACAAAATGGCATATACAAAAATAAAATCACATACATGGATCCACTTATAAACAACTATATGCATAAATACACACAAATATACACAAAAACATACATTGTGAGAGAAATAAAACCCTTGCCAGGATTCATCATTGGCAGCCACAATCTCAACAATGTAAGATACACAGATGAAACAGTGCTGATAGCAGACACCAAAAGGAGAATGCAGGACCTCTTACAGAAGGTAGCGAGAGAAAACAAGAAGAAAGGACTAAGTATAAACTTCAAGAAAACTGAATGTATGATCATCAGCAAAAAGAAGACCCCAAAATGCCAACTATGGGTCAGAGAAACTAAAATAAAAGAACTAAAAAAATTTAAATACCTGGAAAGTGTGCTGACAAAGGATGGAAAGTGTGATGTTGAAATCCAAAGATGGCCAAGGACACATTTCAAAAGCTAACCAGAGTACTGAATGACAAGGAAAATCTCATTAGAAACAAAAAAGAGAGTGCTGGATTGCTGTGTGATGTCTGTCCTTCTGTATGGCAGTGAGTGTTGGACGATCTCCTCAAGGATGAAGGAGAGGTGGCAGAAATGTGGTTTACAGAAAATACTGAGGATACTATGAACTGAGCATGTGACTAATGACAAGGTGTTAGAAAAGATGGAAATGAGGAAAAAACTCATACTTAATATAAAGAAGAAACAAATGTGATTTCTGGGACATGTAATGAGGAAGGAGAGCCTGGAGAATTTAATACTCACAAGATGGATAGAGGGAAAGAGAGACAGGGAAAAGCAACCCGAGACCTACTTGAAAGGCTTGAGCAAATGGATGGCAGAGCGGAGTTTGGGAGAGGTAACAAGAAGAATAATTTTGAGAGTGACAAGAGACAGACCCACGTGGAAGTCCATGATCGCCTACATCCTGAAAAGACATGGCACAAAATGAAGAAGAAGACAAATTTTATGAAAAACTACTAATTTAAATTTTTATTATAATAACAGAGCATTATTTTAATTATCACAATAGATTGAATGCTCAGGCAAATATGAAAATCCAATTAAATGAAAGTCAACCTCAAAGACATTTACAAAATATCATTATCTTTCCTTTTTAAAATGACTATATATTCCCAAAATAAGCTAGGTTTGTGCAAACTTACTATGGCTCATTCTTAACTAATCAATCATCATAATAACAGTAGAAATCATTACATATTTTTGAGAATATTGACAGTTCATGGAAGCGAGAACAATTGTTCCAGAGTATTCTCTTCCACACTTATAAGACATTTTACTAAACAGATGAATAAATAAAATAATTTCAAATAAATACTGAGACTCATTTGTAAAGAAAGTCTCTTAAGAGTTGATTAAAAAAAAAATCTATGTCTTCACTTGAAAGGAAACCAGAGAATGTCCTCCATGTAACAAAACCCACTCAGACAATCTCTACCTTCAGTTGAAGTGCAAAGTAGAACAAAAAATCCTTTTACTTTCTTTAATTTTACACTAGCATCATATTCTAATCATAAACAGGTTAAGAGGCTCATCCCTTGTTTCCTGTTTAGGATGTGGTTTCTGGCTTTCTCTTTTCCAATCTTCTCATTTTGTTTTTTTTTTTGTTTTTTTTTCAATTGGAGTAGATAGATCTATCTATTGCCCGGTTCACACTCCACCCATGTCTATTGAACAGGTGTAGAGGCTCATCCCTTGTTCCCTGTTTAGGATGTGGTTTCCGGCTTTCTCTTTTCCAATCTTTTCACTATTACGTAGCCCCCTGCACATCAGTGGCGTTACCGCCTTGCTTGGAGTGATACGATTAAAATATATATATATATATATATATATATATATATTTTTTCAAAGCTTAAGATTTCTCTAGTCATCCACTCATGAAGGAATATTATTTTTTTCTATAAATAAAAAAGAAAATAAATCCAGCATTTGTAAATGCTGTTCAAATCATTTTCCCCACCCCATCACATTTTTGTTTCTCAACATCTCTTTTAACATTGACATTACTATATTTTATTTTACACATAAGGATATTTTCTATATTTGGTTATCAAAATAAATTTAAACTCCATAGATGGTTAATGGCAAAAAGAAGGCAGAAAACAGAATTAAAAACAAAAAAGATTTTTTTAAATGATAGGATTTAAGAATATAAAAAGTGGAAGCATTTATTTGAAAGGAAATCATCCCATAAACAAATTCAGAAAATCTAAGTCATATGTCACAAATTTTTTTTAAAAAAATTATTACCAATAAAACTTGGAAATTATAGAACAAAAATGAACTAAAACCAAATGGCTATGTTTATTAGATTAAAGTCTAAAAATACCATATGATCCTGGATTTATAACAGCCACGTGGACATGTCATTATTTTGATTTTAAATTTTTAAACTATTTTCTTCCTTTTATTTCTCAACATTTTCAAATTATTTTATCTTGTTCCTCAATAAATATTTTCAAATGCTCATATGAGAAATGTAGAATATCTCTGTAAAGTATGTGTCATTTGACTTAAAATATTGTAAATCAGTGTTTCAATTTGGTCATCAACAACAACTGCAAACTTGCTGAAACATTATCAGTTTTCCTAATCAAAATTTCCACTTTGAAACCTAGCAAACTATTTGCAAACAGTACTCTCAACTATACCACAATCTCTATAAATGACACATACCTTTTTTCTTTTTTTTTTTTGCTGTTTATACTGTTGTTTTCTTCTGTTTGGGAAATGAAAGAACATCAAATGACAAAAATGCATTTTCCTCTATTTTCACTTTTAATATAAAAATATGGGCAAACATAGATAAACATTCCCACAATAAGACAGTATCAAAAGGATGTTCCTCCATCACACTGCTTTCTTTTTTTAACTACCTTCATTCTTCAACAATGTTTTAAAAAGCAATGATTAGAATTGGAATAAAACCTAGACACATAATGAAAGTGAATTTATTTTTGTTCTTGAGAATTTAAAATAAAAATATTAAACACTATTAGATTATTTATTTACAAGAATAATTTTACATTTACAACATTCTAAAAATTAATATAAGTAGGACTAATGCAATGCAATATTTATTATTCATCAATTTATAATGAAATAAGTGTGAAAACAATTTTTTTCATAAATTTTTAAAGTTTGAATCAATTGGCAATTAGCCGATGTTTTGCTAATCATTTCAATAAATAATTTAACAATGTAAATAAACAATTTAATAAATATATATTCTTTATTTTGTTATCAATTCTCAAGAATCAAGAAAATTTATAAATTCACTTTTATATGTTCAGGTTTTATTCCTATTCTAATTGTAACTTTTTAAAACAATAAACATTGCCAAAGAGTGAAGGTAGTTAAAAAAGCATTGTCATTGGAAACACCCTCCTTTTGATACTCCATCTTATTTCAAGCATGTTTATCCATGTTTAGTAAAACTTTTAAAATGCACAATCTATATAGATGGAAGGAAACATTGAAATGTTATCTTTCAGAATATGTAGATATGTTTAATATCACTTAAATGTGAAATGAAATCATGTTTAAACGCCACATAATAAAAAATAACTACAAATATTTTTCCCAACCCAATATTTTGGCAATTTTCAAGTAAGATACAGACCATCAGGATAAAAGTTGTACATAAAGTGTCCAAAGTTCATGTTTGTTCTGTTTAAGTAATATTGACTACCTCAGTTATCAAAAATTTGATGTTGTCAAGTGGGGTAGACAGGATTTTGTTGGTAACAAAGCTTGTATGTTAAATTTGACAAAATTTGTTTGGAGATGTACAAACACACAAAAGTGGGTACTTGTGGAATGATAACTCTGGTCAAATGTAAAATAAGTAACAAAACTGAATAACAAACAGAATTGACAAAGTTGACAATAAACAAAAACAGGAAAAGCAAAGAACAAGGTAAAAAATAATAGAAAGCAAGAAAACAATATATGCAAGGCAAATTAACAATAATAAAGCAAAGTAACACTAATACATGTGTTGTAGCGCAGTAGATATCAACTCAGAACGACAAATCAGGGAGCAAAGTTCAAATTCCATTTGAATTCCTTGCATTCATTTACACACAAATACCCTTAGGAAAGATATTAATCTGTCTCTTCCCTCCAGTTATGGGTTAAATAACAGGGCAGATTGGGTTCTATAGTCTTGGCTGGCAACCAGTTTATCGCAGAAAGCAATGGCAACCTACTGAGGAATAATCTTCTGCCCAGTCAGTCATGTCTCTTTTGAGACATGGTTGCCCAAGTGTGTATCACGTATGGCACACAACTGACTGAACAGTAATATGGCAAAAAGATCAAAATGAATTGTGGGTTAACACACAAAAGCAAGTTCAGACAAGCGAACATAGCATTTTGACTTTAAGCCAAGACAGACTGGGACTGAATCAGATAAAACCAAGAACCAGCCTATTTTATTGGCTAGAAAAAATCCCAGCATGTTTTTGTGCGCTTCTGTCTCTAAATTAGAGAGAAGCAAGTGTTTTGCAGTAATTCCTACCCGGATTGAAACCAGCAGTAGTGAAAGGTTCTTGGGCTGACTCACTTCCCAAATGACCAAACATCAGAATTTGTGAGGAAGCAGGATCCTTTCTTGATTCAATCAGAAAATCACATTTAAGATTGCAATGAAATACTTGCAATTATTTTTAAAAGTTCTAAAATTAAAATGGAACTAAAGCTTATTTTCTTGCAGAACTTTATTTTAATTCTCAAAAAGATTGGCTCTGAAGTTTAAGATATAAAGAATTATTTTATACTCGTATCTTTATATGATTAAAGCAAATGTTTTATTACTGGCATGCCACATATACAATAATTAACAGAGGTTAGCACAGTGAAGTTTGAAATTCTTCCCTGCTACTGGTATCATAAAACTCAGTAGGACCAATCAAATTTCACAACTCTCCCACTACCCTAGAAACACTGAAAGACCTCGTACAACAATTTTACAGTCTCATCGATCATGAAACTATCCAATACAAATTATTGGCACACAGCTACGATCACAGACCCCCTCTCACTATGAAGTATAAACTCACTAGAACTCTCAAGAGACTTTTCTCCCACAACAAATCATGCACTCAAAAAGTAAATAAAAACTGAGATAAAAAAAAAATATCAGCAATAAACTTAAAATAATTTTATTGACTCATTCATTTATTCGTTAAGACGATGATGATGGTAATGTACATGTGTGTGTAACTGAGGAGATTGAATGTTACTAAACCTAGTCTCCTAACAATGAGGGGATAGAATCTCCCTACCCATCATCTCCCTCTTCAAAAACATCAAATCCCAAAATAAAAGACAAAATAAATTTGTCAGCCTCCAATGGGAACATCCTTATACCCTCATTCACGAACACAAAAAGGATACAGCTTCAGACCTACCCATTTCTCTAACCGGGTACTACCATTTCCAGTTTGCCAACCCTGTTTAATGAAACCCAAATCATTAAGCAAAGAATTTATAAAACAACATTTGGTATTCTGCCTGTGACCTTAACCAAAATTTCCACATTATGGGAAAAGAGCTAAATTCAGGAGATAATTAGCTGAACCCCAGCAATCTGTATGAGAAAATTTTAATAATCAATCAACTTTTATTAACTAAGAATAAGTTAGTTTTTAACATATTTCAGAAGCAACATAAGCTGTGTTTCATTCCTGATTGATTTTTCAAGTATAAAAATGTATTTGTAAAAAAAAAAAAAAATTATTTTTTTTAAATGCATAGAAATTTTTTTTTAATCATTTCACCCCCAGCAAGGCATTCCGTTGACACTATTGTACAGGGGGTTACATAGGGGAAAGTGATGAGAAAGAGTGATTAGATATAGGAAACGTCAGAAGGAGGGTGATAGACGGGTAAGGATACCGAGGATGAGGGTTGGGTAGATAGGAAGAGTGTTTGAGAGAATGGATGCAAGTTAGTGTGTTAGGAGGTGTCTACTAACCTTACATTTAAACTCCTGGAGATAGTAGCTGTTGGGGAAGCAATCATGTGGAAGGGAATTCCACAGGTGGGAAGTGCGAGAAAAGAAGCTGTTGGAGTAGAAATTGCGGTTACATTTTATTGGTTTCACTGTAAAAGGGAGGAACCTAGTTGCTAATCTAGTATCCTGTGCAAATTCGTACCTAGGAGGCATCTAAGTTCATCGGAGCAGAAGCCGTGAACGTATTTATAGAAAAGGCACAGGGAAGACATGTCATGCCGGTGAGAGAGTGACTGCAGGCAGTCTGCCAAGTCAGTATTGATCACATTACAGATTCTCTGTTGTATTTTGTCAAGAACCCCAAGGAGAACAGCAGGGGCACCCGACAAGATGTGGTAGCAGTATTCAATACACAGGCAGATGGTAGATTTATATATGTGCAGGATAGATTCAGACAGGAAAAACTTCTAGGCCCTGCACAGAGAACTGACTTTCATAGCAGCAGATTTATGAATTCGATATAGTCATTCCACTTGAGGTCCGCTGAGAGTGTGAGGCCAAGGAGGCATAGTGTTTTACTCTCTGGGAGGCAAGCCTGTTCCATGCTAATGGGAGGTAGGTGCGATTGTCTATGATGGTTAATTGATAGCAGCTTCGTTTTGGAAGCATTAAAATTTACGAGGCATTTCTTACCCCAGTCCACTACGGATTGGATGTCCTTTTCGCTTTGTCACCCACACCAGATTTTTGATTGAGGCGAGAGTAAACTGTGGTGTCTTCAGCATACATGCCTACTTGGGATCTTATGACATCAGGGAGATCATTAATGTAAATCAGAAAGAGCGTAGGACCTAGGATAGAGCCTTGATGGACACCCACATTTGTATGGTAGTTTTGGAAGGCAGGTCCATTTAATACCACCTTCAATGTGCAGATTAGAGAGGAATGACTGGATTAGGTCAAACAAATGTCCAGTTATACCATGGCTCCGCAGTTTGCATAGAAGGCCAGCATGCCAGACTCTGTCGAACACTTTGGAGATATCCAAGGCAATGTTTCGGGCTTCGCCATTCTTCTTGAAAGCCTGGTATATATACTCAGTGATGGTTGTTAGCATATCAGCAGTAGACCTGGTGAAGCGGAAACTATACTGTTTGTCCAAGAGGAGCCTGTGGGCTGTGAGATGCTGAACCACTTCAGCATTGATAATGGCTTTGAACACTTTGCCAAAGATCAGAAGAAGGCTGATAGGGCGGTAATTTGCAGGGTCCGAGGGTTCTCCAGTATTCTTAAATATAGGAACTACAGAGGAAGACTTTCAACAGGCAGGAATGCAGGAAGCAGATAGGCAGAAGTTGTAGAGGTTAGAGAGGACAGAGGGAAGTTCAGGGGCACATTTCTTCAAGACTATGATTGGGATTCCACCCCCTCCACTCGCTTTGTGAAGGTCAAGTTTTGAGATTATGTTAGAGACCAGCAAGGGTGTAATGTGGACATCATTCAGTTCAGCCTCAGTTCTAGGTGGGAAGTCTGGTGTAGAAACTCCAGACGAATCCAGTCTCGAATTGGTCGAGAATCTGTGAGTAAAGCATTCAGCCTTGTCCGTTGAGGAGGTGAGGACCTCAAATTCATTGATTAGAGGGGGATATTGAGGTCCTACTCTTGTTAAGCATGCTTTTACAGAGTCGCCAGTAGTCTTTGGCACCAAACTTACAGGATGCTATGCGCTGCTTCATTCTGGCAGCAAACAACATCTTAGCTTTGTTAAGTATCTTTTTACACTTATTACGAGCTTAGGCGAAAAGGCACCTGTTTTGGTCCGACGCGTAGCTTCAATAGAGCCAGAAGAAATGATTCTGGTGGGCAATAGCAGCCAAGCAAGTGGGTGAGAACCAGGGAGACAAATGGGATTTAAGCTGAAATTTCCTGGTGGAGATAAAAGCATCGATGCCAGTCTTAACCCAAGAGGAGACCTTGGATGCACAGTCTTTGACAGAAAGACTAAAACCATTGTTCCAAGGGACGTCACGGAAGAAGTCTCGGAATGAATCCCAGTCTGCTCTTTGGTAGCTGTAGGATATTCTGCTGGTCTGGGTTTCTTGGGTAGAGTGGGAGTGGAATGAGATGTTGATGGCAACTACGGTGTGGTCAGAGTTTCCGAGAGGGCAGAGCTGCCTAGGTAGTGCAAGAGTCTGGGATGGAAGTGAAGCAGAGGTCTTGTAGTGAGTCCCTTCCATTAAAGTTATTGGAGAAACACATGGGGAAGTTCACCACTTGTGTAAGAGATTGGGTGATTAAAAAATTCATGTGTGGACACCAGCAAGGTCGATGACAGAGTTTTCCAGCCACTTGATGTGGTGGGCATTAAAGTCACCTAACACAAATATATGGGCAGATGAATGAGAAGAAATGGCCTTGTCAATATTGTCAGAGATGCTATCAAGTACCAAACAGTCAGAGGAGGAGGAGTGGTAGAGAAAGAAGAGATAACTAACAGAGCTTAGAAGTGTAAGACAGAAGCACATGAAAGAATGATCCAGGGATTCAAGAGATGTCACCCTAGCTCGAGGGAGGTGTTCGCTAACATAAACACCAAGCCCATGCATATGGACATTGGAGTCCTTCCTGAAGAAGGGAAGGTAACCAGGAATGTAAAACTCAGAAGAAGGGATAGAAGGGTCAAGGTTAGTTTCACATAGCGCTAAGATATCAGGTGAGTTAGTTTGAAGGAATGATTCTACGATGTAAAAGTTAGTGCAGATACCTCGTATGTTTGTGAAGGAAACACAGACAGATAATAAAGAAATCATGTAGAGCAGAATCAGTTCTTTAGATCTGGTCAGGTAAGAAGACCTGCTAGCCCTGGCTGAGTAACAAAACTCACTAGCCCTAGTCGTGTAAGAAAATTCAAACACTGATCCAACAAAATCTCGCCAGGCAACATGATACGATAAAGACAAATACACTCCCAATGTGTTGCAGACTTTAGCGAAGGCACAAAAAAGGTTGATATAAATACAATCTAAACAAACAAAATGTAACTTGCAAAGTTATTTTAAATGATACTCTCATATTCTAAATAAACAATGATATTTTTATTTTTTTAATAAATTAATTTTTGTTATTACTTATAACAAAAATTTAATAAATTATGTCTGGATCTTTTCAACAGTAATATTTACAATATGAATGCTTACGAATTCAGAAAGATTTTAATTTACCAATATTTTAATAAACTCAGTTCAGAACTTTATACAACCAACTTGACAGTTTTCAGTTTTTGCATTTTAAAAACATTTACAAATGGTCTGTTTCGATATATTTAAATAAAAAAACAAAAAACATGACATTTCTAAGTTTTAAATTGTTAATATAAAATATAAGAAAAAAGTGAGTTTAACATAATAAAAAAATATACACAACATTATCCTAAAGCTAGTATATATCATTTTCCTTTTTAAATGAAACATTACGTTCACAACCCTTCTGAATTTTTATCCAACCCTGCTCCTAGAGTGTTGTTCTCCCAATATTGAGAAAACTTGTTTTATTGTATCAGTGTCTTAATCTTGTTGTTTTGGCTGATACATTCTTCAGTCTACCTCAAGTATCTGTGCTTTAAAATTCATTTGGAACTTTAATAAAAAAAACAAAGTACAAAGCAACTTTTAAAGATTAGCTAAAGTAAACACAGAAAAAATGGAAAAATACACTGACTGAAATGTTGTATGACTGATGATAAAAATAAAAATATAAACTGAATAACAAAAGCACTTCATCCTAGAACATCAGGAAACAACTATCCTACGATTGCTGTTAAGTCTCATCTCAGGAAGGTTACAAGGTCCACCTTGTCCTCCAGCTGTCACAGTCTTGCCAGAATATCAGAACATTCGCCAGCATCAATTACCCTGATGGAGACACAAGTAGGCAATGTCCTTCTAGAGGCTACATGGTCTGCTGCAAGGTTGTCTCCAATTTACAGATGGTAGGTTGAATTGGTAGATGACTCTGGTGGAGTGGTTATCAGTTTGTCGCAGGATGTGACTGAACAAGAAAACACAATGCTGAGCAATAGTTCAGAGGATGCTCACAGCTCAGCTGTTTGGTCCTCTGGCCGAGCTCTTTATTGGACATAATATTGGACAAGTGCACTTCCCTCAATGGTCTTGAGGGTGCAGGACTCAAAGCCATGGATGCAGAAGGTGAGAAGTATTCTATAAAACTTCCAAATGCTCTTTATTGAACTAACACTAGCTTTAACAAGACAATGTTGTCAACAGTTTTTTTAAAAATATCTCTAACCATATCTCTATCCCAATGTGCCTTGTGGTGCAGTGGATATCAACTCAGAACGAAAAATTCGAGGAGCATTCACTTACACATAAATATCCTTGGGAAAGGTATTGATTTTTCTTTTCCCTCCAGTTATGGGTTAAATAATAGGAAAGATTGGGTTCTATAGCCTTGATCAGCAACCAGTCTACCGCAGAAAGCAATGGCAACCTACTGGGGGATAATCTTCTACCCAGTCAATCATGTCTCTTTCAAGATATGATCGTCCAAAGTGTGTATCATGAATGGCACTTAACTGACTGGCTGACGACCCATAGTAAAGATTTAAGAATTATTTTAACAAGAACATTTTTTTTTCCATATTTAGGAGATATTTTAGATGTCTTGACAAAGGTCTCATCACTTGCATGTTATGATAGCAGAAAAGAGCGTAATAAAGTTGTAGATTCTTGGGGATATTGTTTCATTAAACCAACACCAGAAGTTACTTGTCCCATGGCTAAAATAGTTATGTTAGTTGTTAGTATTCTAGTGCAATTAAAATGCAGGATTTAATAAAACTGATTTTTAAGGTAAGTAAGCCTTCCCTTCTTGACTGATTGAAATAGCATCATATTTCTCTATGTACACTACTGGCCATAATTATTAGGCCACCGCAATGTTTTAAAAAATGATGTATTTCATACTATTTTTTTTAGTATTTATTGCCAAGTGAATAATTGTAAATGAAAATAGAATGGTTCTTTTGTTAATGCTGCACTATAACATGTGTATCAAATGAATTTATAGATATTTAATAATTACTTATATTGCAATTTCATCAATGAAAGAATGAAGAAATTTTAGGGTGATTCAGATGAGTTCATCTTTGCTTTCTTGTCTTGTAAATTTTTGCAAAGTAATAATAACAAAAGAACCATTCTACTTTCATTTGACAATAAATACTAAAAATAGTATGAAATATGTCATTTCTTTTAAAAAAACTGGGGTGGCCTAATAATTATGGCCGATAGTGTATGTGATACTATTATTGAGATGCCCACATAAAAAGAGGATAATGCATGATTTTATCTCAGTCTTAAGTGTTGTAAGCTTTATGATCAGTGATAAGTTCTGTGAAATGGTGTCTTCTAAGTTGCCACCCTCTTCACCAAAAGAATAAAATAAAAGATAAATAAATGAAAACTTCTGTTGTCAAGTGAAAACAAACCAAACATTGAAGCATTCTGGCCAGAAGTCTATATTAACAGTCAGAGTTGGGAGTGAGAGAGTTCTGAACTGCCAAATTGTCAATCTTACATTACGTTGAGATGGACAGGAGAAAGAGTCCTTACTGGTTGAAGGTAAAAGTTGATCTGTTAGTCTGAGGCGGCAGATGTTATCAACCATATATGACCTGCCTACTTACCCAGTGTGTTGTGGTGCAGTGGATATCAGCTCAGAATGAGAAATTGGGAAGCTGAGTTCAAATTCCAGTTGAATTCCTTGCATTCACTTATGCACAAATACCCTTGGGAAAGGTATTAATCCGTCTCTTCCCTCCAGTTATGGGTTAAATAACAGGACAGATTAAGTTCTATAGCCTTGGCTGGCAGCCAGCCTACAGCAGAAAGCAATGGCAACCTACTGCAGGATAATCTTCTGCCCAGTCAGTCATGTCTCTTTCGAGACATGATCGCCCAAGCATGTTTCATGTATCACACTTTTTTTATAATCATTTCACCCCGAGCAAGGCATATCACTGCCACTATTGCACAGGGGGTTACATAGAGTGGTGAGAAAGAATGGTTAGTGGTGAGAAAGGATGGTTACGTATAGGAAAAGTCAGAAGGAGGGTGATAGACAGGTAAGGATACCGAGAATGAGGATTGGGTAGATGGTGAGAGTGTTGGGAGAATAGATGCAAGTTAGTGTGATAAGAGGTGTCTATTGACCTTACATTTAAGCTCCTGGAGATTGTAGCCATTGGGAAAGCAGACACGTGGAAGGGAATTCCACAGGCGGGAAGTGCAAGAAAAGAAGCTGTTGGAGTCTTGATGGGCTTGAGCAAGTGGATGGCAGAGATACCAAGAGGAAAAATGTTAAGAGTGACAAGGGATAAGAGCAAGTAGAAATCCATGATTACCTACATCCTGAAAGGACATGACACAAAGTAGAAAAATACATAGTGAATCAGCTCATAGGTTACGTGTCCAACTAGTTATGGTCAAGCAAATAACCAGTTAATTTGTGATGCTGAATTTACTACTGAACACATCTAAAAAAAAAAGATGAAATTATTAATAATAATCACTTTGGATAGTATTTATTTCCATCTAATTTTCTAGTTGCTTTTATAAATTTAGTCATACTTTCACATTCTAACAAAAACATTACTGGATCCATGTGTACTAACACAACTTGTAATATATTGTGTTTTAATAGGCAAGAAAGATTACAGAACTAGCATATTAATACAATGATGTGCTGAAAAAGTCTAGAAATGAACAAAAGTTCAAATCTATTGTTTCGGCATTTGATCAAATTTTTAGAAGTGTGCCAAGCAAAGAAATTTTCAGCACATCGCATATATAGACTGTTTTATTAACTGACTACTTACCTAACCTGTACAAATCCTTGAAATAAACGCTTAAATATATTAGAAACGAGGTTTGAGCCTTCACTTCTTGTGGTATCTATTTTCACCCTTTGTTTCCCAGTTTTTAGTGCACACTGACACAAGCAAGAATAGAGATGCAATGTGGGGTTTCATGTGTCCAGTCAGTAAAAATCTAGAAGAGGAACCTAATTCTATGTTTAAATTTATTCCATATTTGGCCTTGCATAATACAAGGCTAAGCTTAATGAAAAAAATCTGTTGTGTTTCACATTTCTTTGTGCATATAGTAGTCGTAGCACAGCTCTCTGTTTCCTTTGTGATGACAGGGTTTTTTTTTTTTTTTGGGGGGGGGGTTTTTTACTTCTCCGGTTATTCTCTATTCATACATGCCTTTTAATTTGCGTACAATATTACAAAATCAATTATTTTCATGAGCATTTTATTAGGATTGATCATCAGCAAATTATGATCACTTCCAAATGTAGCAAGTTCAAACCTCCCAGGGTACCCTGCTCCTGTGGCCCAGAACAAAAGATAATAATTAGCACAAGCATTTAGCAGCCAAAAATAAAACAATGGGGAAAGACTAAATAGCATCACTGGGAACTAAGTATTAGGCACAGTAATAAGATAAGATGAAGACAAGGTATAAATTTCAAAAAGGGGGATCTTAATTAATGTTGGCTGGTCCTTCACAGGTCAAGTAACTAATACATTAAGAGCTTTTGGTGCTGAATGTTTAAATCAACAAAAATTTCTAATGTAGCTCAAAGTTGCCTTATCTTGAAACCACTTCATCATACAATTTCAATAACTTTCATTAAGAACCAGTTCAAACCTGCCTAGAAAGGAGTGGATGCACATTTGTACACACTTACCATCTGTTTTAACACAGATTCCTAACTTGAAAAAAATTACTGTTAAGTAGAAAGATAATGCACAATTTTAATCTTATATTACATGATTATGTCTCAGAATGAAAGAATTAATCCTCAATTAAAAGTTAAAGATAAAGAATTAAGTGTACTCATCAAGCTGGAATAATAGAATTTCATTTTGATCTTCATTAAACAACTCAAGATGACTGACAGGTAAACACAATTTGTACAATGTGAATGTAATTGATATGGCTAAATAATGACAGTCAAAAGGTATTTAACAACAACAAATTCTTACAGTTTTTCTTTACTTTGTGCATTGTCATGACTTAAATAATTTTATTAACTATCTATTAGCTACAAGAATAATCTTATTTAAATAACATTTGCATGTCATTTCTTTTGGTTTTTACGCATATCTATCTTTTTGAAGACATCTTTAGTTTCATATAAAGAAGAATAACATAAGCACTAGTGATCATTTATTTCAAGTGATAGGGTTGCATCTAATTGTATGATAAAGACTTCTCATTTAAAAAAGAATGAATTATGAATCACTATAAAAAGTAAAAGCACCAATTCTTTGCATCATATTGATATGCAGAGAGAGAGAGAAACAGATAATACAAACTGAGAAAGAAAGAAATAGAAAAAATACATTTTTAGATAACAACAGTAAAATTACAGACAAAAAGCTTGTTGTACTGAAAGACTTAATATTATTATTTCTACATTATTAAAGGTTAATTTGAAAAAGAATTATTATATTAGATCCTATGGGAAATAAATCTGATAAGGATTAATATTTCTATTTAAATATTCAAGTCTGTCAAAAATTATAATAAATATATGAAAATATCACCAGAGTGAGTAATTATACTTAAAATATTCTCAGTGACATTTGAATGGTATTGAAAAAATAAAAATAAAACGATTGAGGGCTGTTAAAATGAGTAATCTACAGGATGACTATTCCTTTTGTAATGATAATTATATTCACACCATTCTCACATAATTGTGCCAATTTCCTCTTGATAACTCAATTAAGTAAAGTACAATATTGACAAATTTTAAAAGGAATTTAAAATAGAATTTAATTCATCCTGTTTCATCTCTCCACCATGCATACTTTGCATATAAAGTTGCCATCTTGGACTAATGCAAAATTAAGTAAAGTAATTGATCAATGTTTTATATCCAAAGTCTCAATTGGTTACTTTTAAGAAAAAAAAATAAAAGAATGAAATAATTTTAAGTTAATGACTTCTGTTGTATAATTCAGCTGAAAACCCTAATTTGGAATATTAACACAATTTCTGAATATGTTCTACAGTCAACAAAAAATTATTTCTTTAAAAAAGAATCGGAACCAATTATACAACATAATCATAATTGCTGTTTCTGTCAACATTCTGGCAAATCATAGATTCTTTATCTAAGAAAACTGAAGCAGTATTTTGATATCATTCAAGCTATTCTTGAAGCAAAAAGTGTGATCATAACCAAATTTAAAGAAAATGTTCATTATTGCTAAATGATTCAAGATTTTGAAGTGAATGTCATATCAAATACTGTTCTAATTTTCCTTTGGAAAAAAAAAAGTTTTCTTCCTCCACCCCCACCTACAGAATTACACTTGACAAGATCTGATGAATAAATAGCATTTATTTAACATCGAGTAAACAAAGAAGTTTCAATAATATTTGTAATGGTATGAAGAAGAGACTTGAAGCAACAGAAATGGGGTTCTACAGAAGGATGTTAAGAATACCATGGACTGAATATGTGAATAATGACAAAGCTTTAGAGAAAATGGAAACAAAATGAAACCAACTCTTTCATCCACTAGATCTAGCGTGAATTTGGTAACATAGGGGTTGAGAGTTCAATCCCTGGGTTGGGCAGGAAAAGAGCAAGCAATAACTGAACAGTTCTAAATAAAATAAGAATGAGATATTATTCATGGATATGAGAAGTGGAACACGAACTGTCTACCTCTATAGATTAGACAATGGGTTCAGTTCAGAATTCCCTGTAGTTTACCCAGAATGATATACACCTGAGGAAGGCCAGAGGATACAACAGCTGATATGTTGTGGTAACAGCAACAAAGATGAAGACAATATAAATAGTGGAAATAATACTGTTTAAAATAAAAGAGAGCATCTACTCAAACACAGGTATCCACAGAAAGTAACGTAATAAAAAAATTCATTATTCATAAAAAAGTTTTTAAAAACCTTTCAATTTCATGAAACAATGTCTACTGCTTATCTTCTTTAATCACTCTTGTCTGATACTTGTAATTAACATAAGGATAATTTAAAATGCTTCATTATTATTTTGCCAGCAAGTTGTAAAATGTTTTTTTTTTTTTGCTATTGTCATTTTCCAATTAGTTTACAAAGCATTTTTAATGAATATGCAGAATTCATTATCAAGAGATGTGTTTGTAATGAATTAATTCTGAGTGTCATCTTCTCAGTCCCATGTGGGTCTTCAGTTTCCTTGAGACCACAATGAATACCATCTGACTCCTCACTCTTTAACACATTACTGGTTTGCCATTGGTATGGTGATGATGAACTGGTGTTCATCTCCTTCCTGACCATTCACTCCTCTACAAAGATCATTGATGGAAGTAAACTGAAGTGAAAAACAGGTCAATGGCTAGGAGTTACGCAAAAAAAGAACTTGCTAGGAGTTATGCAAAAAAGAACTTGCTTGGGTTAAAAATGCAGCAACAATTTGGTTTCTGTATCATTTGTTGTATGCAGCAGTTTTAACCTTTCTCACTCCAGTTATAATCAAATGACACAGATCTTCTTGTGGAGTTTACAGCCTGTGTTTATAGTAATTTAAATTTCTAAGTTTTGGTCTTCAGGCTTGTCACAAGGTCTTGATCAGGAGGATAGCAGTAGTGTCCAAGTTTCCAGCTGATATGGAGTCCTGAGTCTGGGTGGTGTGAAGTAGACTCGGGCTTGGTGTTTGGTCATCTTCCACCCCTAGCATCATCTTTTTCTAAAATCTCATATTTTTAAATTTAGAGAAATTAGGTTGCACCTTAACTTCCAATTCCCTACACTTTTCATCTCGCACCACCACTCTATATGGGCAGTGCTAATCTCTCTCTCCCTTCTCCCACCTTCACAGCATCCAACCTCAGCTCATTTCCAAAGGCTGATACAAATGTCTTTGTGGTGAATGTGAACTTTTAGAATGTATAGGTAATAAGGATGTGCCCAGTAATTAATCTTTTTTTATCTGTTTGTCTCACTTTGTTTAAAATGATTTCCCAACACCAGGGAAATGACCATATTCTAAAATAATTGGAGCCAATCCAGATGGCTCTGCCAGCTAACCAAGTTATTTTGTTCACCCACCATCATCATGAGTGGGAAAGAAAAATATTCCCAATATCTTTAGTAATAATTAAAAAATTATCTTTCTCTGTTTATGTGTTTCTTGGTCAACAATACCACACAGCCTTTTGCCTAAAGTCATTCCAAGTTAGCAATTAATCTTTTCTTATCTCACTCAAGCAAAAGAATATTCAAAATAACATCAGCTATAAAAATCTTTTAACAAATGTCACAGAAACTAAAATAAACAAACCCAGCACTAATCTTTATTTTTGGAGGGATATATTTTTTCTGGGTGGCCCAAACAAACCAGATATTTTCCTGGCTCTTTGTCTAGAACAATTTAGGTGTCATTTTGGTGACCACCTATTTTCTTTATCAACAAGGTATTGTAAACACATGTTTTTCTATTTTTCCAGAATTAACAACTCCAATGATACATTGTCTCTTTCTTATCTGCAGAAAGTGAGGAATGGTTGACAATTTTGGTTTTTGCTCAACTGTACTGAATTCCATCTAGTTAAATTTGCATTTGATTCTCTTTGGAACTGTTCCTGATATTTTATTTCTTAAAACAATTTTTTACGCATTTCATTTTTAATTTTCTTCTCAACTTTTCAATCTACTTTCCTGAGAATTTCAACAATTATCATCCAGCTAGTAGTCTCTTTCCTTTTTTTTTTCAACTCCCTGAGGTCCCATCCCAGTGTTACATAAGAAAGTGATTGTATTCAGCTGACAGTTTAGCTATATCTGAATGAGTTTGGTGCCATGTACGACATCCATATGAAAGTCCCAAATTGATGAAGCTATTTAAGAACATGACAAGATTTCAGGTTAAAGTTTTGGTTCTGCATCAATTTGCAGCATTAGGTAAAGTGCAGCATATTCTATGTTCTATAACGGAAATTACAAATACCAGTGAATAACATGAATAGAAATAAAAGCATATAAATATTTTCACAATATTGATTTTTATCCCACAAATTGACCATCTTGTTTTTGACAATGCATACACATGATTATATTTCATGTAGCTATTTGGAAGAATAATTTTGCTTGCTAAAGTACAGCACTTCCTTTGAGGAGGATGAATGTGCACAGCAAATTTAATGACAATTTAAATATAGGATTGCAAATAAATACAAGCAAAATTAGAACCTCTCTAATAAACACAATTATGACCAACAGTAAAATAAGAACTCAGAAAAAACTGCAAAAAATACAGAAGAAAAAAAGCAAACTTCCATAAAAATTCAACTACCAATTCCCACCCCTACAAAAGATGTAAAAAAAGCATGCATTTCCAGCAGAAATATCATCAACCACCTGATACTCTGCAAGAGACATGGAAAACCATTTGCTATGCCTAAAGTGAAGCCATATTACACCCACACAGAGCACCATTCAACGTTCAGGAATTTTGAACAAATTTACCAATCTATTCATCTGTCAAATTATCCAGCAGTTCCCATGTCTCACCGGACATTTCACATCTTACGGGAAATCATTCCATCAAGAATTTTTCTTTCCATGATGAAAGTCATTTTGAACCCAAGTTCCCTGAATTTCTTGACAGCATCTTTGTGTGAATCACAAATTTCTCAAGTACTGAACTGACAACTGAATAGATTTTGAGTTAAGTGAGTTCAAATATAAAAAAATATTCAAAGTAAGGTGGTTATAGCAAAAATACATGTTATTGAATTAAATTAAAATGTTTTTTAATGGCTAGTGAAGAAAACCATCTTTATCTATGTGCCATGTCCCTTCAGGGCATTGGCACTCACGGCTCTGCACAATTTCCTGTCCTTTGTAGCACTTAATATATTTTGTCTTTTTGTTATTTCTCTCTAAACCCTGTCCTGCCAACCATTTACTTAAGCTTCCAAGGTAGGTTATGTGCTGTTTTCCTTTGTTCCTGTTGTCTTGTATAACTATTAAATTTTCCAAGCCTTCTTTTCTCATTATGTGGCATATAAATTTCAATTATCTTTTCTTGCAGTTATAAGTGTGTTTTTTGTTTTCATTTTCTCTAAAACTGTCATTGCTCATATGTTTGGTGCATAGTATTCTCAGTATGCCTCTGTAGATCAAAATTGTTACTTTGAGGCTCTTCTTCATCTGTGAGAAAATTGTTTGGCATTCACTGCCATATCAAAAAACTGATATTACATAACAGTTCAGTACTCTTTTCTTTGTTTCTAATAAAATTTTCCTATTTCTTAATAGATTGTTTAGCTTTTGAAAGGGAACTTTTACTATGTCAATACACATTCAGACTTCAGTATCACACTTTCCATCTTCAGTTAAAACCCTTCCCAGATATTTTAATTCTTGTACTGTCTTTGCTGTCTTTGCTATTATATGCATATCTTATAAGATTGTGGTGATCAATAATAAATTCTGGTAGGACTTCTAATTCTCTTAAAATCGCCTCATTGTCTTATCATTAAGGAATAAGACACATCCTTGTCTTATATCCACTTTCTATTTTTGTATAAATATAAAAATTTGATAAGTGTCTGTTCATAAACAGCTCATAAAACATCACTCAATATGGCACCACTAATAAAGAATCCATATGATATTTATGAAGTACTAACCTTCAAATGGTATGTGACAAAATTTAGGCCCAATCAGATTATTAGTTTACAAAATACAGTTAAGTGAAGCTACTTGTTGCAAATTTTCAAAACAATGGAAAAAATATGAATTTTGTGTGTTGATAGAGCATTGCTTTCTGATGGGGGAAAAATACTATTCAAGCAAAGCAATGGCTTTATAAGTGTTATTCTGACTCTGCTCTATCAGAAACAATGATCAAGAGGTTGTATGCTGACTTTAAAGATGGTCATACAGACACAAATGGTACTGAACACTCAGGTCACCCAAAATTGACAGTTACCCCAGAAAATACCAAAAAGATACACAAACTTGTTTTAGCCAAACATAAATTGAAGTTATATGAGATAGCAGAGGAGTTAAACATAACAGAAGGCAGTGTATTCATCATTTTGCATGAACATCTGTCAATGAGAAAACTGTGTTCATAGTGGTTGCCATGTTTGCTCACAGTCGATCAAAAACAATGTGTTGACAATTCAGAGTATTGTTTGCAACTGTTTAAACACAACAAGAAGAAGTTTTTGCATAAATATGTAACAATGGATAAAACATGGATCCACCAATTCACTCTTGAGTCAAATCAGCAGTCAACTGAGTGAACAGCAGCAGGTGAATGTCATCCAAAGCAACCAAAGACGCAAACATCAGCAGGCAAGGTTTAGGTATCCGTATTTTGGGTTGCACAAGGTATTTTGTTCATTGATTACCTTGAGAAAGGAAGAACCATCAATAGCAAATATTATATAGCATTATTGGTGCATTTGAAGGAAGAAATCACCAAAAAATGGCCACAAATGAAGAAGAAAAAGTGATCTTTCACCAAGACAACACACCGTGTCACAAGTTGATCACAACAATGGCAAAACTAAATGAATTGCACTTCGAATTGCTTCTGCATTCATCCTATTCTCTAGATCTGGCCTCCAGTGACTACTGGCTGTTTGTAGACCTCAAAAGAATGCTCCAGGGAAGGAGATTTGGTGCCAATGAAAAAGTGATATCGAAAACTGAGGTGTATTTTGAGACCAAAGAAATCATTCTACAAAAAAGGCAAATTGTTAGAGAAGCATTGGAATAAGTGTAACACCCTAGAAGGAGACTATATTGATGAATAAAGTTGAATTTTGCCTAAAAGTTGTTGCTTTATTAGTTATGCCTGGGATTTATTGAGTGATGTGTTATATGGGATTAAGTATTCAATCAATAATTACCCCAAATATTCTAAAAGACAAATCTTGCAGCTCTAAGACAATTCAACTGCTTAGATAATCATTGTTTATTTTAATATATTTCCAAAGTATTAAGCTATTAAAACTACTGATGACATCTGATTACTTTAAGAGAAAAATATAATGAAAATGACCGAAATAAGCTGATTTAAGTTAACTTTATATGCTTGCTGCTTTATATGCTTGCTGCAACACATATACATCTCAAGAGATGTAGTGTATTGCCTTTAATACACATGGGGTATCCATGCCACGGTTTTATTTCAACAATTATTAATAGACACCTCAACATAGTTATATTTTTTATTTCATTTTTTTTTAATTTGTAAAACTGTTTTTAGCAAAAACAAAAAAATTATTATAATACAAATGCATCATATTAGAGAAGAAAAGGTTAAAGCCAGTGCAGAAGTATCATTCTTTATAGTTTATTAAATGAATTTCCTAAAATAAAGCATAAGTATTCTAATGGTAACTAACAAAAGCACAGATGATGTTATATCAAGGTCCAAATATCTAAGCTAGCAGTAAATACATGAAGTAGGTATCATAAAACCTTTCTTTTCAGAAGAGCGCTTACAAAAATATTTATTCATTTCCAGGATATATTAATTTCTCTTCACAGGTTGTGTTAATGTCACAAATTATCTAAGAGCTGTAAGCAGCAAAATCATACAGGAATTCAAACTAATCACTTCCATTTTGGGGGCTTGTATTGATTAGTCAGTTCCATAGAATATAGAAGAAGGATATTTGAATTTCTTTGACATCATTAATTTGGGGTATAGTTCAGTAAACAGATTTACTATACAAAAAGCAACAGCAAAAGAAAACAACTTGGTTTCCCCAGCAATAATGACTTGGAATCCTTGACTCAGTTGTTTCCATGTACACAGAAATTCAGACTTCCCTCAGCACAAAACTCTGCTGACAGATAGCTGCCAATCTTCAGACTGAACATCAGTAAAGTTATTGGTGCAACACCTGATTCTCATTTTCCCTTTGCTATCATTTTCCATATCCAAAACTAGACAATTGTGGTCAATTATGATTCTGACATGGTATAGATATACTAAGTTTGTTTTTTGCTTTTTTAAGTAGCATTTAAAAGAATAAAAAAAAATAAAGAGAAAAATCAAAATAAAATGTTTAACCCTTTAGTTATGATGAATGAATACAACTAAATTAAACTTTAAACATTTAGTATTCAACTCAACCCAGAAATATAGTCTCATAGTTTGCATGACTCCCTGTGTAATTTGCTATGATGTTGTCATATATTTTGGCAGAGGTTGAGTTTGAGTTTTGTTTAACGGCATATCAATCTCTGTAGGTTATTTAATGCCAAAAAAGTGGAGTTTAATTTTTCTTTTCTTTTTTATATTATAGTGAAAAAGTTAATTTAGATTTTGATGAAATAGTTGGCTGTTTTTAAAAAACTCAAACCATCTTCTGATTTTGTATTTTTGAAAAGATCTTTCAAATTGCTTATCTCGTAATGTTTTGACAGAGTTTGTCTGAAACTGTTACAGTTTAAAAGAATGTGTTTAACTGTAAGGGGTATATTGCACATTAGGCATATTGGAATGTCTTCCATTTTTAGAAGATGTGAGTGGGCAATGTGGGTGTGACCAATGCAAAGTCTGGAAAGTATCACTTCTTCCTTTCCATTTCTTCTGTAACCTGCCAGTGCCTGCCACTCACCGATGGTCTCTTGGATATCGGGGAACTTGTTATGTATTTGTTCATCCCATGAGTTTTGCCATTTGACATGTATGAATTTGTTAATAAGTGGTTTTAAATCAGTGCATGGGATTTTTGTTTTGGATATGTCTGTCAGGAGGGCTTTTTTTTGCAGCTTTGTCTGCCCTTTCATTTTGGTATATACCAATATAGCTTGGTATCCAACTGAAGATGATACTATTATTTTTGGAAAGAGTGTTCATTTCGCTTAGGAGTTTTGTGATGAGAAGGCAGAGTAAATATGAGGTGGGTTAAAGCAGGTTTAACATTAAGAGTTGATATTTACAGTGTGGGTTTAATGTTAAAGGATCAAAGCATTATAACAAAAATTTAAATGATAAAGGACATAAACTTTTTGAAGAAGAAAGTATTTTAAAGTTTGCACTCTTTAATCTTGCCTATTTGGTATCTGCTTCAAGGATATTTCTGTCAAGGCCATAACACAAAAACACATGACTGATAAAAGAAAAATGGCCGACTGTTAATGTTTCCAAATGAATGCATCAATAGTTGAATTATATAAAGATTTACAGAAGACTTTTCTGCTAGTAAAATTGATATGGAAAAATGTTGATCTTAAACATTCTAATTCAACTCAAGTCATCAAATCAAATAAATATGAAAAAAGATCAAAAGAAAAATAAAAAAATAAGAGTTTTATCTTACCTTATATGAAGTTGTATCATCACAAGTTGACAAGTAGTATCACGAGCTTTGATTTGTACTTGCTACACTGCACTCTTTTTCATGGTGGAATAAGAAACATGCAAAGGTGGTGCTCAGTTCAATTTAGACTGCAACTGCATTGTCATTTTTTAACCGCATTTGTTATTGCATTGTAAGCTGAATTGTTAAATACCTGTGTTCATTGAAAATCTGCTTTTTTTTTTTGTTGTTGTGTTTTCAAGGATTGAAAAAATTCAACTTTTCTCGTTGGGATGTTTATTTGAAAGTCTAAACTTTTTTTTTTAAGTCACCGATAGGATGCCAGGAATAAACTGTCTACAATTGTTGATCATGAGAATGTATGTCATTTTAAATTCACAAAGAATAGAATCCAAGCCACAATTTATAAAAATAAAAGAAAATCATTTCACAAGCCAATTCCAAGACTGGAACTTTATAATGGCTGTAAATGACTCTAAGAAATATTCACCCCATAGGAAATTCCAACCCTCAATTATTTTATGAAAAATTATTTGCTGGAATTTCTAAGTACAAAGTAGATTAAGTAATTCAAAAAATGAATAACTACTGAAGATTATAAGTAGCACTTTAAAAAACTGCAATGTATCCCTTCCTTAAGAGCCTTCTATGAGGTGTTTGAATTTTCATCATTTAAAATTCTATATTTTTTCATTGCTGGTTTGGATTTTCTCACATAAGATGCCAAAAGTTTGTCTGACTAAAGGAATCTTTTTATATGGATGAAATATTTTTTTCTTTCTTTCAAACACTTGCTTAATCCAGAAAGAAAATAAACCATTTAAAAATTGCTTGGCTGGAATTTTTCAATGTATGCACTACAAGTTCCTTTTCTTAGAAAAGTTCTTCTTACTCTGTTTACAGACTGTAGT
Source organism: Ascarosepion bandense (assembly GCA_037127315.1). Classification (NCBI taxonomy): domain Eukaryota; kingdom Metazoa; phylum Mollusca; class Cephalopoda; order Sepiida; family Sepiidae; genus Ascarosepion; species Ascarosepion bandense. The sequence continues at coordinate 606,789 of JBBBDQ010000304.1, forward strand.
TGTTTTCAACATATGCATTATTAAATTTTATGCACTTAGAGATGTGTCATGAAAGAACAATTTAACATGTAATCATAGAACAAGATGTGGTGAATAACACAAACTGAAAGAAAAATGTAATCTGTAACAAATGAATTAAAAAGCTGAAATAAAGTAATACTTCAATAAAGATTAATTTATTTTCTAACATGACATGTGCAGAATAATAATGGATAATGTTTAAATGAAACCATTACAAAAAGAAACTGTTTGTATAAATGAAAAAAAAGTTATCTTCAATGCAATAATCAAGCTACTTGACATGAATATAACAGGAACAGATTGAGTAGCAGTTGAAACAAAAAAAAAACATTAAATTTTAAGAGGATTCAACATGTAACCTGAAAGATAATGTTTGAACATTTACCTTCAATTGAAATAATAATAATAATAATAATAATAATAATAATAATAATAATAATAAAAATCAATGATATAGATTAAATTTTTTAATTATATATTAAAAAAAAAGACAAATTAAAAAAAAGATCACAGTAAGTGGAGATTGTAAGATAACTTGTTATGCAAAAAGTACTCGTAACATTAAAGCATTATACTTTGTTATTTTGGTAAAGTTGGGGGATCAATTAATGCTGACCAGATCATTTAGCATAGAAGACTCCAATTTGTAAAACCAGCCCAATCAGCAAAATAAAACTTTCATTGAATCAAGTGCGATAATGGTTTTATATTAATAATAATAATAATAAGAAGAAGAAGAAGAAGCACTAATTACAGGATTGCCACACTTTTTAAAAATTAGCTTTCTGCTATTACTCTTAACAAAAGACTTAAATTAGTACAATTTTCTCTGGTTAATCAAAATGATATAAAGGAAAGAAAGAATTGCTGTTAATTTATATAGGACATTTTTTAACATTCCCAAAAACTAGAGAATAATAATCTTTTATATTTGTTTACTGAATGTCAAAAGTGGTCATTCATCATCTGTTCTGGAGTGCTTTAAATACAATAATATTCTTTATTGCTTAGCCTCATGTATTTTTCCAGAAAATATTTTTTTATAGACACTAAAAACATCCTAAACTTTTCAAATCTAAAGTTATATTTTCTTGTAATCATTGCTGCTCTGTTAAAAACAACACTAAACAGCAGGTCGATGCCACTAAAATAGTTCACTGACATAGTAGTAGTTATACCATGTAGTATTTTAGTAGTTATACCATGTAGTATTTTAGGACCAATTATGAATAAATAGAATAATTCTGGAGCTGATTTCTTAGAAAAAAAAAAATACAACACAAATTCCAGCCCCAGTAAAAAGACTCATTAATGCTACCAAGGTCTACATCACTGTAAATATTTAACACTCCATTCATGTCCACACGCAAAAGCAATGCTTGACTCAGCACTGACAAAACTAATAAGAGAACACCTCAGACTATGTCACCTCTGCTCAAAGAACTAAATTCTACCTGTCTCCTTTATCCAAACTACTACTATGTGCACATACACATAATGACTCTTTCACACAACCACACATCTAACCATATTTTACTGTTCTCCCATAAATACACAATACAGTTTATATTCTATCCAAGAACTCTATTAACAATCAAAAAATGACATTACTCATTTAATACATTCAACCAACTTCATGTATTCTTGTTGTAATATAAAACAAGAATGGTGAAGCTCAAACCGTTGCCCTGGATCTTTCCAAAGCATTTGACAGGGTCTGACATGCTGGCCTCCTCTATGCAAGCTGCAAAGCTATGGTATAACTGGACCATTGTATGACCTGATCCAGTCATTCTTCTCTAATCACACAATGAAGGTAGTATTAAACGGAGATGCCTCCCAAAACTACCATACGAACGCAGATGTCCCTCAAGGCTCTATTCTAGGTCCTACACTTTTTCTGATCTACATTAACGATCTCCCTGATGTTATAAGATCCCAAGTAGGCATGTACACTGACAACACCACCGTTTACTCTCGCCTCGATCAAAAATCTCTGAGGTTGACAAAGCGAACCTCGCTGCCGAGTTTGAGAAGGACCTCCAATCTGTGGTTGACTGGGGAAAGAGATGGCTCGTAAATTTTAATTCTTCAAAAACGAAGCTGCTCTCTCTTAACCATCATAGACAATTGCTCCTAACCTTGTTAGCATGGAACAGGCTTGCCTTCCTGAGAGTAAAATACTATGCCTCCTTGGCCTCACACTCTCAGCGGACCTCAAGTGGAATGACTAAATCAAATCCATTGCTAAATCTACTGCCAAGAAGGTCGGTTCACTGTGCAGGGCCAGGAAGTTTTTCGCAGCTGAGTCCATCCTGCACATATATAAATCCACCATCTGCCTGTGTATTGAATACTGCTGCCACATCTGGCTGGGTGCCTCTGCTATTCACCTTAGGGTTCTTGACAAAATCCAATGAAGAATCTGCAATGTGATCGATACCGACTTAGCAGCTCGGCAGCAGTTGCTCTCTCACCAGCTTCCCTGTGCCTCTTCTATTAATACTTTCACGGCTTCTACTTCAATGAACTTAGATCACTGGTGCCCCCTAGGCATGAATTTACACGAGCTACTAGATTAGCAACTAGGTCCCACTCTTTTACAGTGAAACCGATAAAGTGTAACCACAATTTCTACTCTAACAGCTTCTTTTCACCCACCTGTTGAATTCCCTTCCATATACTTGCTTCCCTGATAGCTACAATCTCCAGGAATTTAAATGTAAGGTCAATAGACATCTATCACACTAACTTCTAACTTCTAACGGTCATGTCACGTTGAATACACCGGTTCCCGCTCGATCACCGAAGTTAAGCAACGTTGAGCCTGGTCAGTACTTACGTGGGTGACCACTTGGGAATACCAGGTGCTGTTAGCGTTCACGGATGTGCGTTGTGGTGCGGTGGATGTCGGCTTGGAGGGGGAAATCGGTGAGCCGAGTTCCAATTTCAGTTGAGCACACTGCACTCACTTGCGCACTGGTACCCTTGGGAAAGGTATTAATCCGTCCGTTCCCTCCAGTTATGGGTTAAATAACAGGGTAGGACTTGGGACCCTGCCCTTAAACAAATCCCGATGAGACTTGCTCCGTCAGGGAGGAAGCCCGCTCAACCCGACTAGGGTGAATGCGGCATACATACATACATACATATCACACTAACTCGCATCTATCCTCACAATCTTGTTTTCCATCTACTCCAACTGCATCCTCAATATCCTCATCCATCTATTCCCCTCCTCCTGACATTTCCTATAACTAACCCCTCTTTTTCATCACTTTCCCTTATGTAACCCCCTGCACAACAGTTGCTTGGGGGTGAGATGATTAAAAAAAAATTAATGGTATTTGTTAATACTAGATTGTCTTTTCTAACTGAAAGTCATTGGGTTATTCTAAATGGCTGAATTATGAGCAATTCTCCAACAATATTTTATGTTATTGTATTGAATACTGACACTCCAGATTTTGATGTTTAAAAAATCCCGTGTAAAAGGATTCCTACAAATGGTGGCCCTGATGTGATTACCTTGTGAAAACACTAAAAACAGAGCATGCAAATATATGTACCTTAAAAAAAAATAACGAAACAAAACACAAATAGTACAGAAGTTTCATTGACAACATTCACTCTGAATTTACCTGCATATAATTCCAACAACAAAGTCTAGTTTATACAACTGCAGACCATATACAACATGAAGAAAATTTTTATGCAAAGTGCCCGATATTGTTATTTAGTGGAAAAACTACCAGCAGGAGTCATGTAAAGATGATAGACTTACTCAAGACAATGTCAGAAGAAAACCCCTACAATAAACTGAAAAAAAGAGTATTATTATATGAAACAAAATAACCTGACTCTTTCCCAATTATTGAGACATATGAAGACAATTACGAACCAATGTCATTGCAGAAAATATTCTCAGGAGACCATGATTCGATAGACTACCCAACATATTGACACAAATTTTAGAACCCATGTCAGAGGAAATGGAACTGGAGAAACTTGCTGATTCTACTGACCAGATCCACGTGCATTTCAGATACAGGGAGGTGAATGCATTGACACCACAACCTACAAAATTTAGTTTCAAGTTTAGCTAAACAGATTTAATCCCTTTCAAACCTAAAATAACAACAACAAACTCCTCATGAAACAAAATGGACTAAGTACAGATAAAGTGGATGTGTGTTGTGGTGCAGTGGATATCAGCTTGGAACGAGAAATTGGGAAGCTGAGTTCGAATTCCAGTTGAATTCATTGCATTCACTTACGCGCAAATACCCTTGGGAAAGGTATTAATCTGTCTCTTCCTTTCAGTTATGGGTTAAATAACAGGACAGATTGGGTTCTATAGCCTTGGTCGTCAACCACTCTACGGCAGAAAGCAATGGCAACTTACTGTGGGAATAATCTTCTGCCCAGTCAGTCATGTCTCTTTCGAGACATGATCGCCCAAGCGTGTTTCACATAAGGCACTTAACTGACTGACAGATGAAGAAGTAACAGCAGAAATTTCAGCAATAGCAGTGGAAGATAGAAATTCAATGTTTGCAACTGCCATAATAAATTTGACACAGATTTAAGACGCTGCTTGAAACTTTGTAAACAGCACCAGAAAATTTAAATTCCAGCCAGTAAAGATGATGATTTCTGCTTGGCTCTCACAAAAGGATCATCTGCTTTAAATCCAGGATAGAAATCATAAATATAATTTTTTAATAGACACCGGAGATGAAATGAATCTTTTACTACCAGATTCAAAACCAGGACTTTACAAGGTTCAAACTGCTAACAGTATGAAAATTTTTGGTGAGAAAGCAGTGACCACTGACCTTGGTATGCAGTGAAATTTTCTGTGGGTTTTCACCCAAGCTAACATTACTACACCAATATTAGGTGCAGACTTTCTCACTAGATTCAACTTATCAGTCAACATAACTACTCATTTCCTTGTTGACAATCTGACAGAACTTTGCTCTTGATACCAGTCAACTGGAAGTAGTGTTGCCCTACCACAAGATAATGGTATTAAGGAATCAATATAAAAATACATGGAAATTACTCAACCTTTTAAAAACAGGAACACAGTTAAATACAATGCTAAACACAACATAAAACCAACAGGACAACCAGTATACTCTATGCCAAGACAATTAAAACCTGTTAAATATAAAATAGCTAAGTCAGAGCTGCAGGTAATTCTACAAATGGAAATTATGCACTCATCTAAAAGTGCATGATCATCATAATTGCACATGGTAGAAAAGACCAACACAACAGCATGAAGTGCATGTAGCAATTTCCATAGATTGAATGCCAAAACCATCTCTGACAGATACCCAATTCCACATATATACAATTATACAATGTGTCTCTAAGGCACTCACATTTTCTTGAAGCTAGACCTAGTGAAGATGTTTTATCAAACACCAATTTCTGAAGATGACATTCACAAAATGTCTCTGACAGCACTGTTCGTTATTATAGAAGTTCATAATAATGCCTGGGTTACAATAATGCTGCATTTTTTTAGGGAACTCTTAGCAATATACCTTTCCATAAAACATTTTCAACACCTGTGGTGGGGAGGACAAAGAGTTCAACATATATACCAATCATAAAGCATTGATATAATGCATTACACATATATTGATAAATAATCCACAGGGAATCAGACACCTAAATTACTTTACCAAATTCTCTTCAGACATCAGATATGTGACATGTTAAGAAAATATAGTGGCTGATGCCCTATCACATGCCACAATTAGTTCTTTAGATTCTGGTTCTTTAAACCTCAAGTTAATTGCTAAAAAACAAACCACAGACACTTCACTACAAGAAGTACAACAAAATACATCACTAAAATTAGATGAACTACTTGTTCTATTCTGTGATACAAAATTTTATTGCGTTGTTTCACAAACTCAACCATGGCTTTACATACTACCAATTTTGAGACATAAAATATTTTAATACTTACAAAAATTGTTTCACCCAGGAAAATGTGCAACTATATAAAGTTAATTACTGAACATTTTGTCTGGTTAGAAATGTCAACCAACATAAGAAATTTGGCAAAAATTTGTTTATCATGCCAGAAGAACAAGATAAGTAAGCACACCAAACCACCTGCAGGCACATTCAGAACACCTGATGCAAAATCACCAACATGTTGATATTATGGAACCTTTACCTTGGTCTCAAAAAGGATATACATCTATCCTTACTATCATAGATAGGTTTACTCTCTGGCTGGTGCTATAGAAATTAAAAGATATCAGCCATAACAATAGTCATTGATTGAATTGCAATATTTAGAGTACTTTCAGTACTCACAACAAAGAGGAGCTCAGTTTCAGTCTACATTATTTAGAGAGTTCAATCACCTACCCAAAACTTGACACATAAAAACTACAGCCTACCACCCTTGCACAATCAAGATGGTAGACCATTTCCACAGACAGTTAAAAGCAGGTCTAGCAATGAAACAAAACAAAACTGATTAGGTAGAGAATTTACCACTGGTACTGTTATCAATCAGAAACATTGTAAAAGAGGACTTGGTTGTACACCAAATGAAATGGTTTTCAGCACATCATTGACTTTACTTAATCAAGACTGTGATAACAACATGAACATTTCACCTACAACAACATTGAACTGAAACACAGAATGTCATTATTAACCTTAACACCTACACAGAAAGCAAACAAAATGATATAACTACCAAATGACATTTACACCTGCACATATATGTTCAAACTACTCAGGTGTATACTAAGTCATTAGCAGCAAAGACAAGTATTTCACCATCATGAAAAATAGAAAACTTGATAATATTGCTATCAATCGAATTAAATCAGTTTATCTCAATAACCAATTCTCACAAAAGCAACAAACAGAAAAGCATCCAGATTCAAATATCACTCAAAATATGAATAAACAAATATCCAGCAAAGCAAATGACACCCTACCAGAAACAATAACACAAAAGGATGTTACAACAAAATCTGAGAGACATGTCAATTGGTCAAAACATTACAAAACATACCTGAGATATTAAATTATTGTTTCCTACATATAATAAGAGATAAATTACTAATAATCTGGAGTTGGGGGGCTTTGTCATATTTACTAAAATATTTATAAACCAACACACAATAAAATATACCAATCAAACCATAGAATACAAATCATAAAGGATGTTTTAATCATCATCATAATTTAGGCAGACACCACAAAAATGTTATGCAGACATGGTAGCAGACACACCACATGGTATTTTAGGGCCAATTAAAAATATATAAAATAATTCTGGAGTTGATTTGTTAGAAAAAAATTACAAAAAAAGGTATAAATATCATGAAGTTCAGTTCCCAAGAAAAAGACTCATTAATGCCACCAAGATCAACATCACTGTAGCTGCTGATATTCAAAACCCCATTTACATCCACAAACAAAAGTAACACTCAACTCAGCACTGACGAAACTACCAAGAGACCACTTTAGACTATGGTGCCTCTGTCCTCAGTAAGAACTATATTCTGCCTATCTCTTTTATTCATACAACTACTACACATGCATACATACACATACTGACTCTTTCACACAAACAAGCATGTAACCACATGTCACTGTTCTCATATATATATGCAATACAGTTTACATTCTCTCCAAGAACTCTACTAAAAACTAAAAAATGGCATGACTCATTGAATGCATTTGATCAAGTAAAACCAGCCAAATTATGAGCAGTCCCACAACAATATTTTGTGTTATTGTATTGAATCCCAACACTCAATTTTGACTTTCCACAAAAACCTGAATAGAAGGATTCCTATGCATACATTACAATTGGACCTCAAGAGGGTAAACTCATGTTGATTAAAATAAGTAATATACTTTATTTGTTAATTATTGTTTAAATGAATTGAAAACAGCAAGAGAAGTGAAAGATAATGCGAAAGATGTGTTTATGTAAAAATCTTACCTCTGCATCAGGCATGTGGAGCCATTGCTTAGGGTTGTCTTCACCAGCAAGAAATCCAATTAGATCTAAAGCAGTTAGACGTGTTTGTCGTCGAGATGATACAAAAATCAAAACTGGTTTTGTGGATGAGTGAGTTTTGATGGCTGAAAAAGTTTAAAGACCAAAAATGCTATCACCTTGTATCTTGAGTGTTTTGCTGATTGACATTAAACTATTTGTAAAAAAACATTTCTCCATTTTTCATGACAACTTTTTTTTCATTATTATATTCATCATAAACTGACAGATCTTTTTTTTTTGTTAATACAGAGTAAAACAATCTTTAAATCTTCAAAGAATATTTTTTTTAAATTTTAGAAATTTTTTTAAATCCTCAAAGAACAATTCATGGGTCTATGAATAATAAGACGACTTGTAATACATGTGCAAGATCAATTTTCTAGTAACTGACAATACAAGCAAGTGTTTGAATTTTATGCAATTGTCAGACTAATTTACTAGGTGGCTACAGGTAATGTTATATTTAATAATAATTTAATGTAAGTTTCTAACAGTCGGTGATGATGCTGTAGAGATAGAAGAGATGCATTATCATGGGAAAATAGCAATAGTGGAGTTCAAATCCCAAATCAGAAACCCTAGGTTATAAGTCCAAAGTCAAAATTGCTGTGAGTATAATTCAAATGTAGTTAAAAATCTGTATCCACAATTTACGACACAAACTATGGGATCAAAAACCGACAAAGCATAACTCACAAAATACAACTGTTTTCTACACCCACAAAAAACAGAGAATGAATCCATCATCCAAGGTAGAGTTCTTTTATTAGTGTAAGAAAGGCAGTGATCAGTCAAGACTAGTAGGCAAGCACAAAAAAAAAATGACCATATTTTGAGGTTTGATAAAGTCAACCCAAATATTCATTTTGATTTTCTTTTTTGACAAACAGCAAAGAGAACATATTTTTTTTTATAGGAAAGACACTGTTTTCTTCGTTACTACAATATTTAGTGGATTGGATATGTATTATTGAATTGTTATTATGTGAAGTCTGGTAAAAACAAATAAGCCAACACATCTTGGAAGTAAGGGCCCCAGAAAATCAGTAGTATACCTGTAGTAAAGTTAATGTGCGTTGAGAAATAGTGTGACTATTATGTCTTAAATGTTAATAGTCTTTAAAGTATTTTGAGAAAGCAAAAGTCTTTTTGAAACCAATTTACTTTTAAACATTTAAGAAAACCAATGCACTTTTAAATGCTCCAGGAAACCATTGCACTCCTAAGATCCTTGGTGAAAAAAAATATTCCAAGAGAATATCAACATAATGAGTTCTTCATAGATTTTCACAAAATAACAATCACACTATGGGAACAGATTAATATATAATTACAATAATGTAATAATATTATCAATTAATCTATAAATTTAAGACAATGGAGCATAAACAGCTTTTAGAAAATAACGACTTTAATTATAAACTTGCCATCTTTACGATGTTTATTCTAAATTTTCTCATGTGATAGAGGCACAAGCGTGAGAAAACATTCAACTTGGATTATTTTAACTAGCAAGTGTAATGATGTGGGTGTACTGATTTAATGATGACTTGCGCAAACTAATGAATGAAATAAACTTGAATTTTTCACTAAACATTACATCTTTATAAGTTATTTTTAGCCAGTGTGTGTGTGTGTGTGTGTGTGTGTGTGTGTGTGTGTGTGAAAATCAGCCCTGTCACTCAGAGTCCATAGATAGAGATCACATTGTGTCAGAGACTGCTTGAATCCACTTTAGGGTGGTTATTTATTTAATCACATATACTAGGTAAATTCCCTCTCATTCAGTTCCCACTCATCTCCAGTCATTTTAACAGGAGTAAGGGTTTATCCGTTGTTTTCTGTCTAAGATTTAGTTTCCAGTTCATTCTAAAACCTTTTTCATTCTCTTAAACTCTTAGTGGAATTATAACTGGCGAATTGATTAAACAAAAAAAAAACAAAACAAAAAAAATTATAAATCCTTCCCATGCTTGCAAAACTAGACGCAAGTGTGAGGTCACATGCTTCTCCATTCAGTGGCCAGGAGCGACCTCAGCTCAACTCGTTGATGCATCTGGTTTCTTTAATAGTGTGAAATTGGATGCAAACCTATTCTGATAAAATACTATACATCGTCTTTATGCTAAATTCAATATAACTCAAGTTGAAGGAAAAATGGCTGCATTTTATTTTTTGTTTCTACATTCTCTGATCAAAAGAACAACTAAATCAACTTCAAAGAGAGAAGAATATTTATCAATAACTCTAAATTTAAACTTGAACCAACTATTTTTGACCCTCTTTATATAAAGCTAAGGATAGAATAATGCTTTCATGTGTGAACAGCTCTAATATTTCAGTCACTGCTATTCTAGCCTGCTTCCAAGGCAGAATTACCAAATTGATCAATGACTGTTCTTTCACTGTAAGCATACAGCCAAGCAAATTCAAATACCATCAATTTACTACTACTGCTAAGATTCAAATTCCTTTCAGGTCACAGCCTGCATCGTTCTTCCTTTTTTATATGCTGTTAGATCTTCCATACCATGCCACACAATATAAGAATCATTATTAAAAAAAAGCACAAAAAGGTGAAAGTACATACAAGTACACAAAATTTATTACTCAACAGCATATTTTAACAGTTTCACTTCCCGAGACAATTTCTGATATCAACTTGCTCAGCTAATGATTTTTGAAATATGAAAATAAAGAGATAAAATCATTTGCTCACAGTACATGTTGCAAGCATTCGAAAGGTACTTCATATAACTAAAATCAATCACCTTCATGTACAAACACAAACTACTACACATAAACCAATTTCATGCGTGAGAAAACCTTCAACTTGGATTATTTTAACTAGCAAGTGTAATGATGTGGGTGTACTGATTTAATGATGACTTGCGCAAATTTAATGATGACTTGTCTTTTTTTTGCATGAATTTTAATCCCACCAGAAGAAAAAACAATGTTGAGTATAGTACAACCAGTCACTAAAAATGCATGATTTTTAACCTCTTCAAAAATAAATTACCTGTATATAGTCTGACCCTTTATTTTTTTATGTTAAAAACCTGATCATGAAAACTTGCACTATATGATATATGGGAGTATATATGATAAGGTCTATGTTATTAATTACTGTTCTTCCACAAGCAACTAATTTCATATTACAAAAACAAATACAAAGAGACTAATGTTGCTTTATCAAAGGGAAAAGTTTGCCAAGTGATAAATTATCTATAAATATTTTCTGCTTATTATTTGTGTTTTCTGTCTCTATTCCTTTCACCTTATCTACTCCCTCGATTTGTAATATAATACTTAAAATTTCTATTTCTCCTATCTCATTATATATGTTCCCTGTTTAGGATGTGGTATCCAGCTTCCTCTTTCCCAATCTTTTCACTATTTTCTTTTTTCTTTTTCAATTGGAGTAGATAGACTAAACTATCACCCGGTTCACACTCCACCTACATCTATTGAACAGGTGAAGAGGCTCATCCCTTGTTTCCTGTTTAGGATGCGGTTTCCAGTTTTCTCTTTTCCAATCTTTTCACTCCTATGTAGCCCCCTGCACATCAGTGGCGTTACCGCCTTGCTCGGGGTGATATGATTAAAAATATATATATATATATACACACACACACTTACAGTAGTTTAAGATGACTTAAGATTAACTGTGCCTTATGTGTTCAGGAATGGTTTAATTTTAATTTCAAGCTGAAGTGGATAGGACGATGTGGAGCAGTTGAGCGGCCATCATGATCATCAGACCTAAAAACACCAGATCTTTTTTCTTGTGGGGTTGTACTGAAAGATCTAATTACAGGTTAAACTGAAAACTATTCCCTAATTAAAACAAGCAATTTTCTGAAATTAATGTAGAAATGCATCAAATGGTTTGTAGAAGTGATGCTAAAAGAGTTCTGCATTGTATTGAATATGTTGTGGGATAGGAAATTAAGAATTAAAATCACTTTTCTTCTTCACTTTTACAAAAATTCACAATGATGTGTGCAATCCTGATTTTTCTCAAATAGAAAAAAGATTGACTATGTGCTTAAAGAAAAAGTTGAAACCAGATTTTGCAAGAAGGTGTTAAATTGATTTTCTGACCAATGGAAGTGAATTGCAAGACTAAAAGGACTTAGCGATCAAGTGCGAAAATCTGAATACTATAAAAGGCCCCAGTCAGTGTCAATCAAGAGACTCAGATGGGAGCAGCGAGAGACACAGCTAAAATGTAACGAGAGAAGCTTCAAGTCAATTCCATTCATTCTCTTTCCTTCTTATGTGCTGATTCCTTTTACTTCTTCTGCATCCAAAGACATTCCTACCAACAAATGCTAATACATACATACGTACGCATATACTCTTTCAACAATTACTACTACGAACAATTTCTTCAACTTTTGATACCTTTAACTTTCTCATTGAACATGAACTCTACACTTAACTTCTTAATAATGTTTCTAATTGCACATTAACTCCTACAACTTATGTTATCCTTTCCTTTTAATAAATTTCTATTTTAAAATTCAAAATGTATATTTTATTCTTACACTATTCCACACATTCCAACCTGCCGACAACCTTCTGATAACAATGAAAACCTTCTGATGATGATAATTCTGGATAAAACTTGTAAGTTGTAGGGAGTTCAATTATGTATGTCACAAGGCCAAATCAAATAAACATTAACTATCTCCCTATAGCTACAATGTTAAATAGTTTGTTAATCATAAAATGTATTGTTTTGATGTAACAATACTTATAACTTTTCTTAAATTACTGTAATTCATTTTTGTCCAATATAAATTAAGAAATAAAAAAAGAAATTACTTTTTCTACACCCTCTATACAGAGTAATAATAAATACACATTTTGTTCTTCACTGATGCAATCATCAGGTGTAGATTACGGATTATATGTGTATAAATTAGAAGCAAAACAAAAAGAGTTTTTGCATCATGTTTTTGGAAAGAGTGTAAATCGCACAATTTATTTTGTATATTATTTTAATCAAATGAATGTATTTTTATCATGTATAATTTAGTATAAAATTAATGTAACAGTGTAAATTGTCAACGCAATAGTTTTATCTTATATGTTTATGTTCATATAGTCATGGATTCGTCCATTAATTTTGATACATGTGAGCTTAACAGTTCAGTTCTAGAACTGCACTACTAGACTATCCATATATATGATTTGAATATGGTGGTGAAAACTTATGTAGAACCAGCCACACTTTTCAAAACTACTGATAGAGAAATGGTGCATAGTGTGCCATGTTTCCAAAAATCCCTCCTCAGGTTTGAATTCAGAGTTTTTCTTCTCCTAAACTGGTTGTCAATTGAGCTGAAAGAAGAAGAGATAGATCCATAACTTTCCCATTGGTGTTTGTGCAAAAGTGGATTTAACAAGTTTGACTAGAATTTGAACTCAGCTTGCTGATATCCTTTTCTGAGCAACTATCCATTAAAATGCCTGCACATCAACAATATAGCTGTCATGGGTCATCACTATTACTTGGGTTTCAGTCCTCAGTAAATGATACCCACCCCCTTGCAAGAATGATATGAACAGATTTTAGTATGCTAATTATCCAAGTCTATATATTTGAAGTTCATTTAACAGATGGTGCCTATTTTTTCTGTCAAGACCTAACACCATTCAAGGGCAGGTAATCCATTTTTTATCAACAATGAACGTAACCAAAATATCGATATTGTAGCTCTCCTGTAAAGTTGAAAAATAAATGATTTGTGAATTTCTCAGTCTCAAGGTTTCAAGCCCTTCTGATAGTTTCAGTGTAGAAGCACTTCTCTTTGTTAAAGAATCTGCCAACTGAAGTTTATCAGCCACGTAATTCACTTTAACTTATACCATCTCTTTTAATCTTGCTATATCTACTCATAATTTTTATAACTAACAATACTTGAGGATTATAAAACATTTATTAGTAATGTATTGTCTCTATAGCATTGAACTACTTATAATATATTCTGTCCAAAAATCTCTTGTACCAAAAAAGCAATAAACACACACACACTGATGCCAAATAGACTTCTGCTTACTATATCCAACTTTTTAGATTCCCAACTGATTAGTGCCACTTTCTTGCTCTCATTTTGAATAAAAATGACCATACTATAGGAAGTAAACACAGTTACATACCATATTAAAACATGCCCAAACTATTTTCAACCCAATCACAGACAATGTTTACAAACATGTCAAACAAATTCCACAATACAATGCACACTGTTTAAATCAGGGTGTCGGCAACCTCTTGGTGAGAGCAAGCCAGAAAATTATGCAGTGTCTCGGACGAGGGCCACGATATCAAATGTGCTATAATAAATTGTTCTTATCTCAGACAGCTCTGTTCAGAAGGCTGACTTAGTCTGGAAGTTGGAAGGGGAAAAAAACAGCAAAATTAATGTTATATTATTTTAAAAAATGGTTCCTTATTTTACTGCAGGAATAATAGGATAACAACACAATAATAAAAAAAAGTGAAATTCCTTATTACAAACAAAATACAGTTAGAAATGGCAAATTATTTAATGAGATACTTGTTTCTCCTTATTGTTCGATAACTTCTCCACATCAGGTGAAATATTTGATAATGACACGAATAAAACATCATCCAAGCTAGTTCTTAAATGACTTAATATATTTAATTTTCTAAAATAGTTATTCATAAGCATATGTACTTCCAAATAATGATACCATCATTTTCACATTATTCAACATGCTTTTATATTTTCCACTTGGCAAAACATATTTCTTGCAGAATTCAGCAGCAGATTCAAAATAAAATTTTGATTTAAAAATTGGTTGCATTCTAAGTCAGTTAACTCCAACTGATATTTTTTTGTCACTTTCTCAACAAATTAATTAGATAATTAGAGTCCAGGTGGTAAGTTGGTGGGCTGGACAAAAATTTCATTTGGTTATGATAGGTGCCTCTTTGTCTCTGCTCATAATGAATGCAAATATGTCCTAAATGATGATAAGTTGTTGTTTGCTGATAGAATGAAACAACATATAGCATCTTGCAAGTTTAGTTCTCAAGATTATTGGCGGTACCGCAAAAGAGTGCTGGCCAACACCAAAATCTCGATCACTCCTCTATTCAATCAATTCAAATTCCTCACAGCCACAGTAGACAAATTTGAAGGTTTTGCTTGCAAATTCTCCTGCAACTCAACACTTGACTCATCTGGAGTACGCATACTATTTCCCTCCAACAACAGAGGCCCAACTGAATGGTATTTGCATACCATCTCCGGTCTTGGACATCATTTCTAAACTAGACTTCCATAAAGCAAGCGGAGGTGATAGAATTCCAGTCATCATCCTAAGAAATGAGTCCATCAGCTGGCTCCTGCATTCTTCAAACTCTATAACTACCACTTCACTGCTTCCTTGCTTATTGGAAGTCCTCATCTGTAGTTCCTGTTTTTAAGAACTCTGGGAAACCTTCTGACCCCTCTAACTATTGCCCTCTTACCACTTTTTGGCAAAGTACTCAAGTCTCTTATCAATGCTGAAGTAGTTATGCAACTCACATCCTACTACCTACTTTCTGACAAGCAATATGGCTTCTGCTTTGTCAAATCTACCGTTGATGTGCTAACAGTCATCACTGAATATCTTTAACAGGCTCTTGATAAGAATGGCAAAGCTTGAGCTGTTGTTCTAAATATCTTGAAAGCATTTGACAGGGTTTGGCATGATGGTCTTCTGCACAAGCTCCAGGAATATGGTATTTTTGGATTATTGTTTGATTTACTCCAATCATTTCTATCAAATCGTGAAATGAAGGTTATTTGAACAGGTTAGCTTCCAGATCCTTTCAGACAAATGCAGGTATCTCGTAAGGACTCTTAACTTCTTTACTGTTTGTGATCTTCATCAATGATTTTCCTGATGTCATCAGTTCCCAAATAGGCAGCTATACAGACGACACTAACATTTCCTCCCCTCTCAATAGAAAATCTACCAAAGCTGACAAAGTAAACTTTGCTGCTGCTTTTGAAAAGGACCTCCAATCAGTGATGGACTGGGTAGGAAATGGCACATAAATTGTAATAACTCCAAAATGAAACTGCTCTCTTTTAACCACCAGACAGAAACTTTACTACCTGCCATTGAAATGAATGACACAAGTCTCCTAGAAGGCAACACACTGCACCTCCTTGGCCTCACTTTTTCAACCAACCTAAAGTGGAACAAATATATCAGATTTATAGCTGCCTCTAGTGCTAGGAAGGTTTGGTCACTGTGTTGGACCAGGAAATTTTTCTTATCAGAGTTCATCTTTCACATTTATAAATCTACCATTCATCCATGCATTGAATGTTGTTGCCATATCTGGTCAGGTGCTCCTGCTAGTCACCTTAAGGATCCAAAGAAGGATCTGCAATGTAATTGATCCTGACTTGGCATCTCAACTTCAGTCACTTTCTCACTAACATTATGGGGCTTTCCTATGTCTTTTCTTCAAATATTTTCATGGCAACTGCTCTGACAGGCTTTATTCCCTGATGACCCGACTACATGAATTTAAGTGTGCTACTAGATTGGAATCTAGGTCCCACCCTTTTACCCTTGAAATAGTTCAATGTAACTACCTTTTCTAACCTAACATATTTTTTTTCATGCACTTCCCACCAGTGGATTTCCCTTCCGTTTACTTGCTACCTTGATAGCTACAATCTCCAAAAGTTTAAATGCAATAACAATTGCCATCTTTTATCTCCTTGAATTCCATCCATCTTTTATCCTTTCTTCAACACTTCCTGTGCCTTAGTGGCGGTCCTGCTTTGCTTAAAATAAAATAAAAAAGAAAGAGATATAGCCCAAGAGAGTTGCCGACCCCTGGTTTAAAACAAAATGTCTACTGATTAGAAATGAAACTCTCCAAGAAATATTTGACCAATCAAAGAAAACTAAAATCCTATTTTTCTAGTTTTCAACTGTCTCAAAGTGGTTCAAACACATGAGAAGATGTAGCTATATAGGTTTTTTTTTCCTTCTCCAAACACATGCTAAAAGAAACTTAAAACAAATTATCTCCAATAACAACAACTTGGACGGTCAGTGAATCTTCACTGACAATCAAAGTATTTTCTAAATTGCAGATTTTCTGTAGACCAACTACACAAAGACTTACTTAACTAAAGACTATTTTTACTCCTTTCTGATTCTTTTGAAATACTTATGTTTTCTTTATTTTATAATTGTTTGTAATTAAGACATTTAAATTTTAAATATAAAAACACCTGAATGACTGAATTTTTTTTTACAATACTATAGGAAGACCTGTCTTTCCAGATTAGCATATGCAGTATCAGAATACACAAGAACCTTCATAGTTTTAGGATTACCTAAATTAGAAAATCTGAGTATATCTTTTTGGGAATTTCAATTTTGTCAAGGCTGTTTGCTTCATGCAACATTTTAACAATTTCATGTATTGCTCATAGCCCATTTCATAGCTTATATCTGGCCTTATTTGTGAAGTAACCCACATCTTTTAACTGCTTAAATATTTTAGCTCACCTTTTTCTAGTCATGCAACTTCAAGCTACATTAATGGAGTTATTGTTGGAAGTCTTAATTGTCACTCTTTATAAAGGTTCATTTTCATGTGTGCTCATCTTAAAGGTTTAAGTTTCTATATAATCTATTCTTGGAAAAATTTACCACAAAAGGCAAAGTCATCCGCCTAACTAACTGAAATTCCTATAGATTTTCCCCTTTCATCATGTCACATGAATATGGCATTATAATATATACATAATTTTCGATGTATAATAGTACCTTTCCCTTTCTTGTACCAAGATCTAAAAGTATCATTTAGTCTATAAATGCACATTTTAAGGTGCCAAACTTAAGATTTTATACAGATCATGAAGAGAATGCAGGAATATTTCTCTAAGGAACTTATTTATAAAAATGTTGCGATCATATCAATGGATTGTGACTCCTAGTTCATCCTTGCTACAGTTTGAAGTATCAACCATAAATACTCCATGCTGCACATTGGAGAATCTTTCCCCTGAGATTTTTAGTATTGTTCAACACCACAGGCTGCCAATCTTTAATTTTCTTTTCACAATCTTTATATTTTTCTAAGATAGCCCAGCAAGATAATACTGTTACTTGATTTTCAAAAGGAACCACTTCAAATACATTACTTATCAACCGCCTCAGTTCCCTTTCCTTAATATCTACCATACCTTGAGACATTTCATGAACAGTACAGCATTTTCAAGATTAAGAAGCAGTTCATTCCATAATTCAACACATTCCTAATTAACACATACTAGCTTTTTTACAGCATGAACATTTACCAAGATTTCATATTTTCCAGTTTGCTTTGGTTGCAGACTTATTAATTTAGCCCTCTTCCATGCATTTCTATCCTTATCTTGTATCTGATAAACAAATGATTTTTTTATAATCATTTCACTCTAAGCAAGCCAGGATCATGCAGGGGTGTTACAATGAGAGAAAGTACAGGGGATGTCAAAAAAAGATAAGCAATGGATAAGAATGTAGAAGATGGCAATTGATGTTGCATTTAAACTTTTGGAGATTGTAGCTATCAGGAAAGCAAGTTCCACACACAGGAAGTGCAAAAAAAGAAACTGTTAGAGTAGAAGAGAACGTTACATTTAACTATTTCAATGGTAAAAGGGTGCAATCTTCATGCCAACCTAGTAGTATATGTAAATAAATATGGTTGGAAAATCAGAGAAAAAAGCTTGTCAGAGCAGTTGCCATGAAAATACTTGTAGAAAAGACAGAGGGAAACCACATCATGTCAGTGAGAAAGTGACTGAAGCCATACTGCCAAGTCAGGACCGATTATATTGCAGATCTTCATTTGGATTTTGTTGAGAACCTTAAAAAGAATAGCATAAGTACCCAACGAGATATGGCAAAATGCATGGTCAAATGGTAGCTTTATCAATATGGAAAATGGATTCTGACGAGAAAAACTTTCTGGCTCAACACAGTGACCCAACCTTTCTTATCAGTAGATGCAGCTATGGATTTAATGTAGTCATTCCCTTTGAGATCAATACCTCAAACTTGTTGGTTTAGTCATATTCTGAGGAGAATTTTCATGTCTAGCACCAGTAATCTACACATTCGAGCATTTGTAGAGCCTTCATATACTGATATATAATATTAGGAAAATAAATCTATGACAGTATATTATTTCTAACTGATGAAAAATTAGAGTTAAATCCAACTACCAATTGGTTTGAACAAATTCTAACATTATTTTGCAAGGAGTTTTTAGCACTTACTGCCCAAGCAAGGACTACTTTGGGTTCACAGATAACATCTGATAAACATTTATAGAATGCCTCTGCCAATATTTGGTTATGCCTTTACTGAATGAAGATTCACCTACCATTGTTAAAGTTTTGATATTTCATTTATCATTCATCTGTTTTTGTCATTAGTTTTAGGTACACCAAAATATACACTAAAATACACTTTGTATATTTGGTAAATGCCTTGAACAATTTCATCTGGATTAAATTTATCAATCAAAAGCATACCCACAACAGGATGTAATGGTGAACATTTATATTTAATGCACATCCCAAGAGTAACAACATTCCTATATTATCTTTAAGAATTCTTCATCACAAAAAAACTTTACTTTCCCAAATAAATTTCTACAATCCTTCTTTTGATACATGTGAAAATTGTCAATATATTTTTTTCTTTTTCCCCTTCTCATGTTAATCATTTTAGTGCAGATGTGTGTAACACTACAAAAATTCAAGAACTTGAATCATCTTGTTTCTAAAGTAACATGTTTGTGAAAGGAATACAGTAGTGATGAGACATGAGCTATATCACTTGTAAAATTTCAAGCAACTTCAGCTCTCTTCATACAAACTCTACCCAAAAGAAGTAGCATATCCTTATTTCCTATACAAGCTTCAATCATCACATTTTTCTGATGGAAACATCTGGAAATTTTACTTTTTCAGCTGCAGTAACTTCTACTGTATCTCCAAATTTGAATTTAGTGTTAATTGGAAAATATTTAACAAGACTCTTTTCTTGATTTGTTAAAGTATCAGGAAAGGTATTTAACTACATTTTACCAATAACAGATTTTGTATAAGCACTCTTATTGCCCTTCTGAGCAACTTTTTAACATACAAAACTGAGGCTCACCATTTAATAGTGTTATGTTAACTGTCTGATGTTTTGTATTGCCTTCACAACAATAATAATGATTATAGTCTTTTGTCAAATGTTTTATAAAAATACAATTAAAACAACTCATAGTATTTCCTTGTCTATTGGTAGGATTAGATGCAGTTCTCTGAAATCTGGACCGAACATGTTTATTGCTTGTTTTAAAAGTTGTCCTATGTTCACCTAAAAATATCTGGAAAGTTCAGATTTAGATGGATTATTTTTATCTATTGAAGTAGCCGAGTTACCAAAAATCTGTCATGAGCCACCCTGATTTTTATCAGATACATTTACTGCCATTATCACCAAAAAAAAAAAAAAAAAAAAAAAATGTTTGCATTCCCTCTGGCAGATGAACATTAATAAAAAAAAAAAAGAAAAAAAGAGATTTTTTTTTTTAAAATCGTTTCACCCCAAGCAAGGCATTCCACTGCCACTATTGCACTTGGGGCTACATAGGGGAAGGTAAATAGAAAGAGTGGTTAGATATAGGAAATGTCAGAGGGGGAGGGTGATAGGTAGTTGGGAGGATGGGAAGAGTGTTTGAAAGAATGGAGGGGAGTTAGTGTGTTAGGAGGTGTCTATTGACCTTACATTTAAACTCCTGGAGATTGTAGCCGTCGGGGAAGCAGTCATGTGGAAGGAATTCCACAGTTGGGAAGTACGAGAAAAGAAACTGTTGGAGTAGAAATTGCGGTTGCATTTTATCGGTTTCACTGTAAAAGGGTGGGATCTAGTTGCTAATCTAGTATCTCATGCAAATTCGAACTTAGGGAGCACCAGTGATCTAAGTTCATCAGAGCAGAAGCCATGGAAGTATTTATAGAAGAGACACAGGGAATCCACGTCACACCAGTGAGAGAGAGACTGCAGGCGGTCTGCCAAGTCAGTATCGATCACATTACAGACCCTCCGCTGTACCTTGTCGAGAAGCCCAAGGAGAATAGCAGGGGCACCCGACCAGATATGGCAACAGTATTCAATGGATGGATGGATGGTAGATTTATAAATGTGCAGAAGAGATTCAGATGGAAAAAAACCCCGGGCCCTGCACAGAGAACCGACTTTCATAGCAACGGATTTAGCAATGGATTCAATATAGTCATTCCACTTGAGGTCCGCTGAAAGTGTGAGACCAAGGAGGCGTAGTGTTTTACTCTCTGGGAGGCAAGCCTGGTCCATGCTAATGGGAGGTAGGTGCGGTTGTCTATGATGGTTAATTGATAGTAGATTCATTTTAGAAGCATTAAAATTTACGAGCCATTTCTTACCCCAGTCCACTTTGGATTGGAGGTCCTTTCCAAGCTCGGCTGCAAGGTTAGCTTTGTCACCCACACCAGATTTTTGATCAAGGCGAGAGTAAACTGTGGTGTCATCGGCGTACATACCTACTTGGGATATTATGGTATCGGGGAGATCATTAATGTAGATCCGAAAGAGCGTAGGACCTAGGATATAGCCTTGAGGGACACCCGCGTTCGTATGGTAGCTCTGGGAGGCATGTCTGTTTAATACCACTTTCAATGTGCAGTTAGATAGGAATGACTGGATTAGTTCAAACAATTGTCCAACTATACCATAGCTCCACAGTTTGCATAGAAGGCCAGCATGCCAAACTCTGTCGAACACTCTAGAGATATCCAAGGCAATGGTTCGGGCTTCGCCATTCCTGTCGAGTGCCTGGTATATATACTCGGTGATGGTTGTTAACATATCGGCAGTAGACCTGGTGAAGCAGAAACCATACTGCTTGTCCGAGAGGAGCCTGTGTTCTGTGAGGTGCTGAACGAGCTCGGCATTGATACACATTGCCAAAGATCGGAAGAAGGCTGATAGGGTGGTAATTTGCAGGGTCCGAGGGTTCTCCAGAGTTTTTGAATATAGGTACAACAGAGGAAGATTTCCAACAGGCAGGAAAGCAGGAAGCAGATAGGCAGAAGTTGTAGAGATTAGAAAGTACAGAGGAGAGTTCAGGGGCACATTTCTTTAAGACTATGACTGGGATTCAGTCCCCTCCGCTCGCTTTGTGGGGGTCAAGTTTTGAGATTATCTGAGAGACAAGCAGGGGTGTAATGTGGACATCATTCAGTTGAGCCTCAGTTCTAAATGAGAAGTTGGGTGTAAAAACCCCAGACGAGTCCAGACTCGAGTTGTTCGAGAATCTCCGTGCAAAGCATTCAGCCTTGTCTGCTGAGGAGGTGAGAATCTCAAAATTATTGATTAGTGGGTGTATTGTGGACTTGCTCTTGTTGAGTACTCTTTTACAGAGTCGCCAGTAGTCTTTGGCGTCGAACTTAGCGGATGCTATGCGTTGTTTCATTCTGGCAGCAAACAACGTCTTAGCTTTGTTAAGTATCTTTTTACACTTATTACGAGCTGAAGTGAAAAGGCGCCTGTTTTGGTCCGACGAGTAGCTACGGTAGAGTCAGAAGAAATGATTCCGGTAGGCAATGGCGGCCGAGTAAGCGGGCGAGAACCATGGAGACAAATGAGACTTAAGCAGAAATTTCCTGGCAGGGATGAAGGCATCGATGCCAGCCCTAACCCAGAAGGAGACCTTGGATGCACATTCTTCGATGGGAAGACTAAAAACGTTGTTCCATGGGACGTCACAGAGGAAGTCTCGGAACGAATCATAGTCTGCCCTTTGGTAGCAGTAGGATTGCTAACAGAAGTAAAATAAATAGTACCACAGTTCTCGAAAAGAACCTTGGATAGCAAAATCATTTACACAAACTACTTAAGTTAGTGACAAAAGAACAAATAAAAACAAATAAAATAAACAAAGGGGAAACCAAAAAATATTAAAAATTAATTATTAAAATTCAAAGAAAAACAAACTCATTTCCGTTCACTTACCACAAGCAGGTAACACACAGAAAAGTTGATTCAAAATAAATTTCTGAGGACAGAAATACAATTTAAAGCATTTTTTCAGATAATATGGACGAGTTAACTACTCTTTGTTAAACGAGAGAAGCTACAATACAATCCACTTGGAGAGGGGGAAATGTCTGAGACTATTCTTTTTACAAGACGAAAACTGATATAAAAAAAAAACTAATATACAAAAAAAATGTCCTGATATAAAAATTCAAATTTTACCAAAAACTCTGTTATATACCTGATGGACAACAAAAGTTGTAAAACTCTTCAAAGCCAAATAAGCACATGTGTTAAGGCCTTTCAAAAACAACATAAGTTTGTTGGTAATACTCATAATGTGTTTTCTATGTGAAGTATCCATGCAAAAAAGTATATTGTTCTCTAACATAATCTTTAGCATGACTAGTGAGAATTAGCAAAATATCAGCGTTAATTCTGACTCACAAACCTCCCCTCAACTCAAATGCCACTCAAGCACTCAAAATATCTGATGACAGGTCTGTCGTCGCTCATTACAATTTTTATCATAACTTACTATCTCTAAAATTTAGGGCTTCAGAAGAATTTTAGCATCTAACTAAAGTCTATACTAAATATATGTATCTCCAATTTTACTTCTGAAATCTGTTCACCTGAGTTAAATGCATTGACATATGAATATCTTTTTCTCTGTTGCCTTCACCGTTTATTATTTTATACAAGTCGTATCAAATAGTCATTCATTCCTATTTCTTATCTGGCCAAAACTAATAAAACACACACTATTATTAACTTTTCTTTCCTCTCCACCAAATCAGGAAAACTTTTTCAGCCTTTGTGGTTATTTTTTTCTCATTTCATGTAACATTATAATGAAATAAAAAATGAATTCATCAATCTATAAAGTTGAAGCAAAAACCATTTCTTTGAAAAACAGATTTTAAAATACTATTTTTGATATTTCAACTAGAAATCCTTTTGCTTAAATTATACAATGAGGTTTATTTCCTTTTGGTCTTGTCAGGCTGGAATATTTGGTCCCTGTTTCTTCAAATCACATTAATTTTCTTTGTGTAACATTCTTATGAAAGCATTCAGGCAAATTTATTTTAAGGTAACATTTTAAAATTAGTAAATTAAGACAATTCAAGACTTTATTTTATTTTTGATGGTTTGTATTATGACTTTGGGTCCAACCAAAGTCAAGGACAAATGATGTGCTCTAAAAGTTTTATTGCTTTGAAACAGATCCACTTGGCAGTTGGACTACTCAGGCTTAGCCTATCTCAACCTCTAGAGTTGATATATATGACAAAAACTAGTTTTAATGTATGCTATATTTATGAGTTAAAGTGCTCAATATCAGGGATAGAGCATTTGTAATATAAAGCTGGACAGTGTGGTCAACACCTAGTGGTGACAGTCTGTTTTATGCTTAAACACATGGCCTGAACACTGCATTTCAGAATGAAAGACTGTCACCACTGGGTACTGACCTTAATGTACGTACACACACTATCACTTCAAATGTTATTTTTAGTGAACACCCATGTTTGAGTAGACACTGTGTATTTATTAAACAGTATACTTATTTATTTTCATCTACTAGCCTAAATATTCAAGAAATCTTATTAAAAAAAAATATCCACTTTCTGGCAGGATTTGAAGTGGCATTCCTCTTAGCAGGAGGAACAATTGTTAGATTCAAAGTTCTCTTGATAGATTCAACCACAAAGTGCATCAATGATCAAGCAAATTTAGTGCCTTATAAACACAAATCTTTTCCAGATTCTTGAAACAGTAGTATATTTTAACAACAACTTCATTTTTTATAACTTTTTTCTAAAAAAATATTGCTTGCAACAATAATAATACTTTACTTACATTAAGCATCATAAATACAAAAGATAATATTCATTAAATATCCTGTTTTCATTAATTTTTTAAAAGTTAAGATTGATTCCTTCATTTTCTATGGCTTATCAACCCTTTGCAGGTTATTTAAAGTCAGAGAATATTTTTTTTATATTGTAAGATTTTTTTTGCGGGGGGGGGGGGGGATATAATAATGGTTTAGGTGATGCAAGTCTTAGTAATTAACCCATAGCTAGAAGGGGAAAAGTGGATTCATACCTTTCCCAAGGGCATTTGCACATAAGTGAATATAACAAACCTAATGGGAATTGGAAGTTGGTTCTCAAATTAACAATCCCAAGCCATTATTCATTACACCATTTGCACATCCAAACTTACAGCACCTAGGTACTGACCAGGCTCAACATTGCTTAGCTTCGGCAATCATACAGGAACTAGTGTTGCAACATGATGTAGCCATAAGCCTACATATCTAAAGAGTATCAATGAATCCACTATATTATGATTATCGATACTATTCAGCTGTACCTTTTGTTTCAGATGTCCTAATAGCAAACAAGTACTCATTGAGATTCTAATAATTTTAAGACATCTTAAAATGGGTCACTATATCAATGAAGAATTTAGAAAATGGAATAAAATGGTGTAAAAGTTTGATGATTTGGGGAGATTTTTTTTGTAATCATTTTACCACCACCCCAGTATGGCAATAAAGCCACAAAGATACAAGGGGTTATTGAGTGTGAAAGAATATGAGGGAAAAAAAAAAGAAAATCATTATTAATGAGAGAGAATAATAAAAGAACAGAAATTAAGACAAAAAATAAGAACTGACATTGGATTTAAATTTTTGAAGATTAACTGTTGACTGGAAAGCAAGAAGCCATAAGAAAATTCCACAAGTGAAAGAAGTAACTGCTAGCATAGAACTTATAATTATATCTAGCAATTTTAATTGTATGAGACCTTGCCACTAATCTAGTCAGTCAGTTAAGTGCCATATGTGAGACACGCTTGGGCAAAAGATTATCCCGCAGTAGGTTGCCATTGCTTTCTGCAGTAGACTGGTTGCCGACCAAGGCTATAGAACCCATTCTGCCCTGTTATTTAACCTATAACTGGAAGGAATAGACGGATTAATACCTTTCCCAAGGATATTTGCGCGTAAGTGAATGCAATGAATTCAGCTGGAATTCGAACTCGGCTCCCTGATTTTTCGTTCCGAACAGATATCCAATGCACCACAACGCACATCCTAATCTAGTAGTGCACTTAAAATCATAAAGTCTAGATACAAAAGAGGAAAGCTTATCAGCACAATTGCCATGAAAATATTTATAGAAAAGGCACAGAGGAACTATGTTATAGTAATAGGATGGTGAATTACCTTTTGAAATTAAGCCCAGAAGATGACAACGATCAATTGTCATCTACAAGCATATCTTTTGTGTATGTTTAAAATGCTTATACACTGTAATTAGCTGTTTATATACAAGGAAACTTGGCATTCATTGACCAAGAAGTCAGTACTGCTTTTAGTTACGATTTTCACTTTTCCTTATTTTTTTTTTCAATTGGAGTAGATAGACTGAACTATCACCCAGTTCACACTCCACCCTCGTCTATTGAACAGGTGTAGAGGCTCATCCCTTGTTCCCTGTTTAGGATGTGGTTTCCGGCTTTCTCTTTTCCAATCTTTTCACTTTTCCTTATTTTTTTTTTCAATTGGAGTAGATAGACTGAACTATCGCCTGGTTCACACTCCGCCCAGTGGCCTTACCGCCTTGCCCAGGGTGATATGATTAAAAAAAAAAAAAAACAATTTTTTAGGAAAACAGGTTTCTCAAATCCAGTAGTTATTATCAATCTTTCCAGTATAGTTTCCTTCTTAACCTTCCATTTGAAGTGGTGTGGAATGTTAATATCTTGATTATGTCATCATTTTCTGTTCTAGTTACATGTATTATCCATTTTAGTTGTTGCTAACTTTTGGTAGTCATCAAGTTATGTGGTTTCTGTTAATTGGTACAGTTATTTCTTAGTGATTCTGTAGCAGCAGTTCACAATGTTCAAAGAAGAATGATCTTTGCCAAAACCCTCAGGCTTTACTCATTCAAAGCATTTTTTCATCATTGATCTTAGAAAGTGGTTGTACATAGCTGGCATCCATATAAACGTATCAATCTGATGAGACTATTTAAGAATATGGCTAAAGTCTTCAAGTTGATGTTTTGGTTCTGTAGCAATTTACAGTGTAGGGCAAAATTACCTCTGACACAGTCTATTCTACATTCAATTTCTTTCTCTCCTATACTTAATTTATAAAAAACTGATCCATGAACAAGGTATTTAAAATGTTTTGTATTTAGTAATTCCACAGTCTGAATTTTTATGATGAATTCAGAGTAGGAGCCATCTTTGATTTCGTTTCAATTCCAGATCATTGTAATTGTTTTGGAAAGGTTTATCTAGAATCCTATTTCTTAGAACATTTGATAAAGGAAGCTGATTTTCTGTTCAAGATCATTCTTATCCCAACAATGAATACCTATGTCATCAGCATAGACAACCTAATCATCAGTAGATGGGGTATATAATGCTTAAGTGGTCAGTACCCATCACCTTACACTTGTAAATGCACAGAGTATAGTCTAAGAAGAGATTAAATAGACTGGGGTTTTCATTTCCTCCTTATAGGTTTTCATTTTATGCTATTCATAAGAAAAATAAAAACATGAGAAAATATCAGTAACATTATCTTTACAGAATTTGTTTGCTCAAATGAACTCATGAATGAATTAATGACCCTTCTCAAAATTATAGATAGAATAAATGAGATTATCCCAGTGATATGCTAAATAGCAGGGCAGGTTGGATTCTGTAGCTCTGGATAGCAACCAGTCTTTGAATTTAAAACCATGGAGAAATAAACAGAAAACCTCTCAACTACCATTTCCAGGAACACTCATGATAATGAGTTTATGAAAGAAAAGGAAGCAGTGGAGATCCATCATCGCTGACATCCTGGAGGGATATAGCATCTAAAGATGAAGATATGGCATTAATTTTATGATAATAATTTTTCCTATGTTCTTTAAAAGTAAAAATACAAGAAAATTGAAAATTAATATTCCTTAAATTTAAACTAATATAATAATTTAATATTTAAATATAATTTCAT
The DNA here is from genome assembly GCA_037127315.1 of Ascarosepion bandense. Taxonomy (NCBI): domain Eukaryota; kingdom Metazoa; phylum Mollusca; class Cephalopoda; order Sepiida; family Sepiidae; genus Ascarosepion; species Ascarosepion bandense. Next base: position 635,030 of record JBBBDQ010000304.1, read on the forward strand.
CACAGCACAAAATAAAAATAAAACATCTATTTAATTTAAATCAATGACATTGGATAGGATTCAATTAAATATTTTCATTTAATTTATTTAGTCATTTATGAATTTTATAAATAAATAAATACATTCATTTCAGCAAGGCATATAACAAAAATTTAAGGGAAAAATATGTTGTGCTAAGTCGCTGTTATTAAAATGTCTACCAAATGATTGAAGGTTTATTCATATTTTTAAATTTTTTATTTTTTGCAATTTACAATCTTTCATTTCAAGAATGGAGCATATAAAGGACCATTATTTTGAAAGGAAGACTTATTCTAATGCAAAACAATATTATTTCTTCAAACATTATTATAGTGCATACTCTTATTTGAAATAGATGAAACGTTATTTAAAAATAACAATATTAGACCATGTTTACTTGAAATATTCACTCAACACTATTCCATTTTAACTGATGACATACTCAGCCTAGCATATCAAATGTAAATATATAAATTGTATGGTCTAAATTATAAGATCAGTATGTGTGTGTGCATGCATGTTACAGGGTTCCCACAGAACTGTGTAAAAAAAAAATTCTAGGACTCTTCCAGGACTATGTAAAAAAGTTTCAAAGACTGAAACTGATACATGCATATACAAAGTGTATAGTCATCAATTTACAAAAAGCAAACTTTATCTTTTAATAATTTGATAGTTGAGATGTTCAAAGAAAAGCTGCAACTATTTCCAATAATTTGTGTCACATGGATCAGTTGAAAGCAGTGAAGAAATCAAAGTGTTGAAGGCAAAAAACACAACTGAATGAAGTCCTGGTTATATTACACATTTTGTGTAGCATTCTACACAGTTTGGAGTTCTACTCTTGAAATTTTTAATTACACACTTTAATTCTTACTACTACACATTACAACTACCTAAACTACACATGGTTTGTGAATGTTACAAAAATTCTTGATTGCTGTATATTTACTGTGAAGTTAAGTATAATGGTTTTAATGAACATAAGTACAAATAGAAATTTTCACAAAAACACTACACACATTAGTTATCCCTACTACTCATGGCTTTCATTGCACATCATACACAATGATGTTAACATTTTTTCAGTTTATCTAGTTTAGTATTCAGCTCCTCTTCTAATTTTGATATTTCTATGGGCTTATCCTTTGAAAATCTTCACATGGCATTGGACCTTGCAATAAGTATGAAGTTTTGAGTCCACTCTGCTTTCTCTGCATAGCTGTCAGCTGACTTGAGCAAATGTTGTGTGCAATTTTCAAGCTTGTAATTGTTTTTTTTTTTTGGGGGGGGGGGTCTTCAGTTCTTCAATTTCTATTGGCATGGACTTGTTTTTGTCCAGCTGCTACCTCTTTCCTTTTTTTTTTCCTTCTCAGCCTCAAGGTATTGCTTCTATGCTGCTCTGGCATTGGAAGCACTGCAGAGAAGAGCCTTAGTTATGGGAAACATTCCCAGCAATTCTAACTGTGACCAAATAGTCCATGATAATGTGCTGTGTGACCAGAGTCTGCTGTTTCATTTTGTCAGTGGAAATTTCCTTATTGATTGAGTAACCTCTCTCCACTGAGACCTACCCATGAGAGAGTACTAGTAATCTGCAAACAAATTTTTTTGATATTCTTTGTTGCTAAAAAATGATGAGTAGAAAAAAGTGTTTAGATGGTCTTCATGCTTACTGAGACTCTTGAAAGCAATATTTCCAGCAGCCCCCTCTTTTTACTAACTGATGAGGTCATCACAATCAGACTTGCTGACTGATTTTCTGTCCATCATGTGAAAAAAACATTTTTTTTCTGTAGCAGATTTTATTTTATGGTTCAGTCATGCAAGTGATCTTACAAGAGAGTATCTAAGGGGATACTTTGCCAGAATTTTCTCATTACCTTTGCTGCAATTCTGCATGCAAACAGACCTTTTGTTGACACATTTCTTTTCTTAGATAAATTTTGCATTGCCCTGTCTGCCAGAAATCCACACTCAATTTTTGCAGCATCATAATGCATGTTTGGTCTGACAAAATTATTACAAATTCATTCAGCTTGGAAAATATCTTTAGCGTGCTCTACCTTTACAAATCTTAACAGTTTCATGATTATGCTAAAAAGATCATCTGCAAGGAAAGGAAGCAATGGTTTAACATTCTAATATTTCATCAGAAACACTTAAGTGTCTTTCAAAACAGACACAAAAATCTGTAATTTCAGTGAAAATAAATCATCATACATGCTTGACAACACTGCAGAGAAGGACTTGGTCAGAGGACATTAATTAAATTAAAAAATTTGATGACATCAAACCAAATGACTAGGACTCATTCACATGTACATTTTCTAGCTATCTATGGTGAGTAAAGAGACAGGGTTACTATTTTTTAATCATGAAGTGTTGATCTTTCTGACCCTTCCCTGTATGATTTGTAAGGGGAAGAAACCATTAAACACATTACTTTTTAATGTGTACACGGAAATTACTGTACAAAAAAACTTCAAATACACAAAAAAAAAAAAGTCATGTAGAAAGAAGTATTGATGCTGACGCAGTACATGATGACAGCCAGATGTGAGATAAACTAAGTGTATTGTTATCAGAATTGACATGATTATCCAAATTTTTTTTTTCTTGTAAGGGGAAGAAACCTTTAAACACATTACTTTTTAATGTATACACAGAAATTACCATCCAAAAAAAAATTTCAAATACACAAAAAAAAAAAACAAAATCATTTCAAAAATATGATGACTCAACGATTTGTATTAAACTTTTCAATCAGTAGTCTTCACTTAATAACCTAATGCCTACAAGTAGTTAAAAAGTGTTTTAAACTTTAAAAAATAAAATAAATTAAAATAATTTTTTAAAAATTTCATTATTAATCAAAAACATTTTCTTCAGACTACAATGTCCTTAATATACATTATTTACTAGAGCAATTAAAAGCTTATCTTATTAAATAATGTCATAGTTTTATTGCATTTTTTTTTTGTTTTACGATTGGAAGCAAAATATTTTTAAAAAATAATACATGATTTACATTCCCCAATGAATCTTGTGTTTAACTAATAAAACCAATTTTTCTCTACAAAATTTAATTTCTTGAAATTTCATGAATTTAAGCTGGGGGAGGGGTTAACAGATGTAAATATATATATTTTTACAAAGATTTTTAAAAAATAATAATTTAAAAAATAATTTCATTGATTTGTGAATAAGTATTGAAAGTTTCATTAAAATTCAACAATTATTTGATTTTTGCAAGTATTTTCAAATTAATCTTTATCACCAGAATAAAAACTGAGTTACATAATTTTACATTATCCATACTTTGATCTTTCCTCTTAATAACAAACATTTTGATGGGAAAAGTTTGTTTTTATTAAGTTTGAGGCCTTTTTTATTCATACTATGTTGTTTTTGTTTTTTTGTTTTGTTTTTTCAATGCTTTAGGCATAACTAGTAAAGTATCTATTTATTTCAACATGATCAGCTGATCATGAGATCAAAAAGACTTTACTTCATAAACTCACCCATTGCTGACTAGACATCAAAGAGAATTTACTTTTGAAATTGATATGTGAATAAAATTTCTTTGTTGAAATTTTAAAAAACATTGATAAATTCTTCAAGATTCTACTAAAATGTATTTTATTACTGTAAAATAATTTATTTTCCTTTCAACTATAATTTCAATGAGTGTGAATAAATTTATCTTTGACAGAGATGTTTACTTGTCTCTGACACATTACCTTTGCTTTTCCTCTTTTCTTGTTGAGTGAGGGTAGCAGATAGAAGACTCATTCTTCTTTTATATGTCCTGTCCCTTCAGACAGTAAGCAATCATGGCCTTCCACATTCCCATGTAGCTCTTAACATCTTTTCCCTAGGTATTTCTTCCAAACTCTACTCTGCCATCCACTTTCTGAAGTCCATCAAGTATATCAGCCATTGTTTTTTCCTGTCTCTCTTTCTCTCTATCCGTCCTGTGAGTATCAGATTCTCCAAGCCCTCTTTCCTCATTACATGTCCCAGAAACTTCAGCTCTCTTTTCCTGATGTTGTCTAAATTTTCTTTTCATTTCCATTCTCTCCTAAACCTTGTTGTTACTCACATATTTGGGCCATGGTATCCTAAACATCCTTCTGTATAACCAGATTTCGTCTTTCCTTCATCTTTGACGAGATTGCCCCGCATTGACTGCCATATAGGAGAACAGATATCACATAACACCTCAGCACTGTTTTCTTTCTTAACAACAAATTTTTCCTGTCTCTCAACTTAACTTTTGGAATGCATCCTTGGCCCTGACAATACACTTTCACATCTCACTGTTGCACTTCTGTCCTCTGTTAGAGTACTCCAAAATATTTAAATTTCTGTCCCAGCTTGATTTTAGTATCCCTGACCTGTAATTAGCATTTTGAGATCCTCTTTTTGCTGATGACCATGCACTCAGTTTTTTGTGATTTATATTTAGTCCTTCTCATTTTCCTTTGTTACATTCTGTAGGAGGTCTTGTAGTTTCCTTACTGTATCTGCTATCAGCACTGTGTCATCTGTGTATCTTATATTATTAAGACTGAGGCCACCAATGACAAATCCTGGCAGGACTTCTAGTTCTTTCAGAATTGCCTCACTGTATAGGTTGAATGAATCCATTGAGAAGACACATCCTTGTCTTACACCCCTTTCTATTTTTGTATCTGCTAAATTAATTTCCGATTCATCTGCAGGCGGTTTGCTGCTAATATAGGTTCTTGATTATTCTAATGTCTTTCTCGAATATGTCAAGGTTGCTCAGTGCCTCTAACAGACTTTTATAGCATACCATGTCAAACTCCTTTGTGTAATCTATAAAACACAGGAATACATTCTTCTGCATTTGTATTTGTCATGTAGAAAAAAGTGTCAACTCAAAAGGGGAGATGTCATGCAGAAAGAAATGTTGATGCTGACACAGGTGGTTGAACACTGATCACCAAATAACAAATAAAACTATAAGAATGGATTATACCACTAAGGATCAAGTGACCACAATAATAAGCTATACTAAACACTAGATAGAAGTCTGGGTGGGATAAATCAAGGGGATCAACTAAATAAATTAACCAAGTGGATCAACTGGATTATGAGTAGCAGAAGCAATCGTATTAATTACAGCAGAGTAGCAGAGTTCAGTGTTCACAGGGTGATATTACTATTTAGTCCTCAAGTAGATTACTCAAGAGGATTCCCAAGAGAGGATACTACATATTATTAAGAGGAACCTCTTTATACAGTACCATTTGTAAGATTCATGAATAATAATCTTGCAATAGCAAGATACCAGAGTATCACCTCATAGTAATACTTATTATTACAAATCTACGAGTAACTAAAGTAATATACCAAAACCCAAGACAATACAATCATGTGATACTAGAACACATTAGTAACCTTTAAGGTCACAACAATAGTCAACGAGGTTACAACAGCATTACCCTTCCCGAGCATAAATATCACGTTCCTTGTTCTGGTATCTTTGACAAACCTATACTGTTCTATCTCCGGCTTGATTCAGTTGTACATGCTATTCATCAGAATCCAGGTGACGAGTTTTGTTACATGGCTCATTAAGTTGATTGTTCAGTGGAATTCAAATTCATTGTGCCTACTTTCTTAAGCAGTACTATGAAAATCAATCTGCTTAGGTCTTATTTCTGTAATATGTCCATCCCAAAATTGTCTAAAGCTGTCATGCATCTCTATTATTAAAAAAAAAATTTTTTTTAAAGGACAATTTTATCATGTAAAAAAAGCCACATTTCTGGGATTTTGCATTTTGACTTTCATGCATTGAAAAAATAGATGTGTGGGCAGCCTAATTTAGAAAATTCCAGTACTTTTCAAGGAGTTGGGGAGGTTGGGCTATTGCTGTTTCTTCCAGGGCTTGAAAATGCAAAGATGAATACCTGATATATATGTTTAAAAAAAAATCACAGAAATTAGTCAACTAAAATAGAATGACTAATAATGATACCCAGAGTAGAGATGATCATCTTTTCTTTTGCTTTGTCTATATTACTTTGTTCAAGGCATTTGCATATGCTGTAAAATTGTCTAATTGAACTTGCTATAATTCAAGCAGTTGAACAGGTTTAAAGATATGAGTAGTTGTTCATTTTATATAAAGCATATAAGTGTTATAGCACAATAGTAAGCATGGTACCATTGTAATTGAATAGTTTTGGATTTGTTTTTAATGAGAAAATGTTTACTCTTTTTATTGAAATAAACTCAGAGATAAACAAATTCATTATTAAACAAAAGTAGTAATTTATTTTGTTATTGTTTATGGACAAAACATTAAAAACTGTATTTCAAAAATGAAAACTTTAGATTTTCAAAATATACTATTAAAAATAGCAACATTATTTACTGCCTTATATCCATTTATGTGAGGAAATGCGACATTCAGAGCAGAAAATAGATTTATTTGAATAACTTAAAAAAAGATCAAAGATTATATTGAAAAAAAAGTTATTTTTAAAGAACTGGTTTTTAAAGCTGAATAAGTAAATTACTTATCTCCATTGAGCAAGAAAAGCTAAGTAGGGCAAGATATCTCGGTACCTTCACTAAAAAAACAGCATAGCATGATGAAAAAAGGGCCCCAAACTTAAAAATAAAATTTTATCATCAAAATGTTTGTTATTATTAAGAGGAAAGACCAAGTTATTTTTTAATCTTTCCTAGTATGTTAAAAATTTTGCTTAAAATTTTTTGTTGTTGTGTCAGGAGGGAGCCAGAGCTGATGACAAGAATTTTAACACATTTGTTTCTGGTGAAAAAATAAAAATGCAATAAAACTGTCATTATTTAATAAATAAGATTTTAAATACATTAATAAATAATATATATTAAGGGCATTATTGTCTGAAGAAGAAGAATTTTGTGATTAATAATGAATTTTTTGCAAAAAATTGTTTTTATTTTTTCAAGTTATAATTTATAGCTTCAAAAATATTTTAAAATTCTTTAAAAATTCTTCAAAACTTTATCTGCATTAGGTTATCAAGTTATTAAGTAAATACTAAATTTACTTATCAAAAATTGAAAAGCTTAATGCAAATAATCGTGTGCTAATAATTAAAATTTTTTTTTATGTGTATAAAACGTGCATATTTTGAAAGTATGGGTGCCCATACACAACATTATCAGAAAATAAGATCAATGACTATAGTAAATTTAAAATCAACATTCCTAAAATTAGATTATGGAGAATATTTCTAACATTTTTAAAATTACTGAGTACTTAAAATTACACAAGGAAGCATTCACCTGTCATTTTTTTAAATTATGTTTTAACAAATAAAGCCTCCATAGGACAGTAATCTAAACTTATTTATAAATGGAATTGTCTGTGTGTGTATCCGTTACCTATAGACTCCGAAACAGCTGAACCGATTTTCTTGAAAATTTACACAGGTGTACTATAAGCATCTGCAAGTGTTCTTAGCTAGGTTTTGTGTCGATGTACCTCCGATCAATATCGAAAATTGATAATTGAAAAAATTGGGTTATAGAAGGAGTGGTCCGATTTTAATCAAATTTGATACACTCATAGACAAAGACATAAGAAACAATATTCAGAAGTTTCAAGGTTGCAGCTCTTACAATAGTGCAGAAAATTTGATATCGATACCAGGAAATCAAAATTTGACTTACATCCATTCATTTTTCTTTCAGTCTACGGTTTCGCTTTAACTGGAAACAACTATTGCTTTTTAGTATTTCGTGCCAATGTCCAAAGAGTCTGAGCTCCAGGACCATGAATTAGTTTAAAGCTTTCATTACACCCGAGCAACGCCAGGCTATAGTGCTAGTAAACACATAAAAACACCTTACAAGGGCTTGTTAAGCAATGAAAGACACATAAATCACTACTACTGTTAGTTTTTAAAATCAATTTTTCTGCTTTTTTTTTATTTTAATTAAAGTAAATAATATTTATTTTAAATCAGTTAATATTTATCAAATAAAGTTTAAATAAAGTATTTTTTGGAAGATTTTAAGAAAACTACATAGAGTGCTAATCAACTATTTAAAAAAAAGGTAAAAAAATTGATTCCAATCAATATAATTTCTGTTTTAAATACACCAGAGTATTTTGCTTACTGGAAATGATAAATGTAATCCTTTAGCTTTCAATTAAAGCTAATATGAAAGCTTCAAGAAAGCTTTTTCATTTATAAAAGTTCATTTTAAAATTTAAGTATTGTGAAAAAAGTGAAGCTACCTATATAAGACACGGTGTCGATAAAATCATGAAGCTGAATATACAAATTAGCTATCTTCATCAAGCAAGAACCATCAAGTTGGCCAAGATATAAAACTCATGCTGGTAGATACAAATCAAACTACCTGTTTTATGTAGTCATTATTAGTAAGTTCAATCCTAGGTAGTCATCACCACTAAACAATACCTCTCCCAAGGAGAAGAACTAGGACTAAATCCTTGTACCTGAAGTGTGCCCAAAAGAGGAAATGCCAAGTGAGTTTAAGTACATTTTGTCTCACTTTAAACCTTGTCTTTGTCATATTCCATTCAAGTCAGTGAATATATAAATCATAAAACACTTTTTGTGTGTGTTTATATTCAGCTCTTATGGGGCCCATATCTCCAGGTTAAAAGGAGTCAACATTAATACCTGATGCATCTCAACAATTGTCTCCCATCCCATGTATGTATAGGTCTTGCACTTTCAACTCGGTATTGTGCCATATTCCATTTGAATAGAAATGAAGATAAATACCAAAATAAAACCATAATTTTTATGTGCATTTGCTATAATGCTCATAAACACCAAACAGTACCACTACTACTGAATAAAAGAAAAAGAGTCAGGATTAATCACTGATTCTTACGACACAGGGAAGTCCTGAGGGTGATGAGCTATTTTTATCTCTAGTTTTACACACATGTGGGACTCCCACTTTAAAGTTAGCATATGAATAAATACTTCAATAAAACTACTTTTATTTGATGTTACAATCTTAATTCATTTTCAGGGTTTTGAGCATACATACACACACTTTTAGTTTTATATGTTAGATTAAAACACTATCTATAAAAAACAATCAGATAAAAATCATTGTATAGTGACTGTGATTATCTAATTTTAAAACAAATATGTACTTGGTAATGGTGAAATTAATTGTTTCAATACAAGAAACATTCAGCATTGACTGAGCAATTAGTGCTATTGCTAGATGAAATTTACAATATAAAGTCACAAGAAATTAGAATAATCATGGGAAACCTGAATGCCAATATTGGCAAAGAGAGGGAAGGAGAAAATGGTTGGCAATTTTGGACTGGGAAATCACAATGACAAATGGGTTCAATGGTGCACAGCAAATGACCAGGTTTCAAGAACTCCCAAGACGATTATTAGCAGAAAGAAGTCTAAAAGAAGAAATGAAAAACCAAATCAACAATATAACTATCAACAAGAGACTCAGAAACACAGTTCTACACTGCGAAACCTATCCAAGGGCTGACTGCAGAAGCAACCACCTCCCAATTATATGCAAACTAAGGACAAAACTCCAGAGATTAACACAGCACCCAGATTGCAATACAAAAGACTTGTGAATGACCTGAATATGCAGGAAAAATATACAGACAATGTAAAAAGAAAATATAAAGGAGGAAACTGTAAATAGGAGGCACTAAGAGAAGCTCTGGTGACATCAGCAAATGACATCATCCTAAAGGAAAACAGATGTAGAAGAAAATATGAGTGGATCACCAATGAAATTCTTGACATGATGCAAAGTAGACAGAAAACAATGCTAAGACATGGAATGGAATACCAGAATCTACACAAAGGAAATAAGGAGCAAATGCAGACAAGTTAAAGAAAACTGGCTCAACAAGAAATGTGCAGAAATAGAAAGATTGGGCATGACAAATAAAAGGGATATGCATAAAAAAAATTAAGGGAACATGCTTGGCAATGTGATAGGATGAATATATCAGACATCTCTTCCATGACAAGAGAGCAGCCTGCAATACACAGAAATACTGACAGACCAAAAATATTAAATGCCAAAGTGGAAACTGTACTGACCAAACTGAGAAGAAACAAAATGACCAGGTATTGTAATAGAGATGCTGACAGCCTTAGATGAATTAAGTGTAGACTGGATTACAGACATAATAAATGAAATCTACAACAGTGGCAATATAACAGAAGACCTAAGCAGATCAATTTTTATAGCACTACCTATTAAAAAAGGTGCAAAATAATCTTAACTTCACCAAACAATCAGCTTAATGAGCTACATAACAATACTCATCATCCAGATTCTGATGAATAGAGCAGGTAGCAGAATCAGGTAAAAAGATAGGTCAAGAACAGTGCAGGTTTGTCGAAGACACCGAAACAAGGAACACGATATTCATGTTCAAAATGTTATCAGAAAGAGCAATACAAATGCAGAAGAATGTGTACCTGTATTTTATAGACTTTACAAAGGTATTTGACAAAGTACACCACAAAGACTTGTTAGCAACCTTGACATATTTGAGAAATGTGTTAGAATAATCAAGAACCTATAGTGGCAGCAAACTGCCTGAATATGAACAGGAAATGAATTCAGCAAATACATGAAAATAGAAAGGGGTAAGACAAGGACGTGTCTTCTTACTGGATCTATTCAAACTATACAACAAGGCAACTCTGAGAGAACTAGAAGTCCTACCAGGATTCGTCTTTGTTGGCCACAATCTGAACAGTATAAGATACGCAGATGATGCAGTGCTGATAGATGACATGGAAAAGAAAATACAAGACCTTCTACAGAAGGTAGCAAGGGAAAATGAAAAGAGAAGGGATAAACATGAAGTTCAAGAAAACTGAATGCATGGTCCTCAGCAAAAAGAGGACCCCAACATTCTAACTACAGGTCAGGAATATTAAAATCAAACAGATGCAGAAATTTAAATACCTGGAAAATGTTCTGACAGAGGATGTAAAGTGCAACACTGAGATCTGAAGGCACATTGGCAGGGCAAATGACACATTTCAAAAGCTAAGCAGAGTATGGAGAGACAGGAAAATTTCATTGGATACAAAAAAAAAATATAGAGTACTGGACTATTACGTGATATCTGTCCTCCTATATGGCTGTGAATGATGAACAGTCTTTCTTTTCAAAGTTAAGATTTTCAAAGCAACTGAAATGTGGTTCTACAGAAGGATGCTGCGAATACCATGGACCGAACATGTGAGCAATGACCAGGTTTTGGAGAGGATGCAAACAAAAAGGAAACTTATACTTGACATCAGGAAGAGACAGCTGAGGTTTCTGGGACACGTAATGAGGAACAAGGGCTTGGAGATTCTGATACACATAGGATACACAGAGGGAAAGAGAGACAGAGAAAATCAGCATGAGACACATACTTTTTTTTTTTTTTTTTATAATCGTTTCACCCCCAGCAAGGCATATTACTGCCACTGTTGCGCAGGGGGTTACATAGAGTGGTGAGAAAGGATGGTTAGGTATAGGAAAAGTCAGAAGGAGGGTAATAGACAGGTAAGGATACCGAGAATGAGGGTTGGGTAGAGGGTGAGAGTGTTGGGAGAATAGATGCAAGTTAGTGTGATAGGAGGTGTCTATTGACCTTACATTTAAACTCCTGGAGATTGTAGCCATTGGGAAAGCAGACACGTGGAAGGGAATTCCACAGGCGGGAAGTGCAAGAAAAGAAGCTGTTGGAGTCTTGATGGGCTTGAGCAAGTGGATGGCAGAGATACCAAGAGGAAAAATGTTAAGAGTGACAAGGGATAAGAGCAAGTAGAAATCCATGATTACCTACATCCTGAAAGGACATGACACAAAGTAGAAAAATACATAGTGAATCAGCTCATAGGTTACGTGTCCAACTAGTTATGGTCAAGCAAATGACCAGTTAATTTGTGATGCTGAACTTACTACTGAACACATCTAAAAAAAAAGAGGAAATTATTAATAATAATCACTTTGGATAGTATTTATTTCCATCTAATTTTCTAGTTGCTTTTATAAATTTAGTCATACTTTCACATTCTAACAAAAACATTACTGGATCCATGTGTACTAACACAACTTGTAATATATTGTGTTTTAATAGGCAAGAAAGATTACAGAACTAGCATATTAATACAATGATGTGCTGAAAAAGTCTAGAAATGAACAAAAGTTCAAATCTATTGTTTCGGCATTTGATCAAATTTTTAGAAGTGTGCCAAGCAAAGAAATTTTCAGCACATCGCATATATAGACTGTTAAGAAAAATAAATAAAAAAGTAAGATACAAACCAATGAATGCAGGTTTATTCATGGAAGCCATCCTTGGACAGTAATGTTGACCAGGAAATCCAGAAACATGGACTTCAAGGGGGACAGGTCGTACAGAAGGTCGAAAATTGTAAAGACCCATCTACAAGAAGGAAAAAAAAAAAAAATCACAAAATTAAAAAGCTAGCAAAACAAATTTATTCTTACAAGTAACAATCAATTTACTCTTGTGTAACTTTCTACCATTATTGTGTATGTTGTATAGACAGGCATTTATGTTAAAGCTTATATGCCTCTCTAGCCTGTATCATGTAGCTAGATGCAAGCAAATCAAGAGTTTTCTTCTTCGTTGTGCCATGTCTCTTCGGAGCATTGGAGAATATAGCTCTCCACAACTTCCTCTCCTTCGTAGCTCTTAATAAATTCTGTTATTTCTCAAATTCTGTTCTACCATCCATTTACTCAAGCTAACTAGATAAGTTGGAGAATATAGCTCTCCCCAGCTTCCTCTCCTTTGTAGGGCTGAATAAATTTTGTTATTTCTCAAATTCTGTTCTTCCATCCATTTATTCAATCTAACTAGATAAGTTATACATTGTTTCCTCAATTACTCTTGCTTTCAATATGCCCTATGAGTATCAAATTTTCCAATCCCTCTTTCTTCATTATGTACTCTAAAAATTTTAACTATCTCTGAAGTTTAATTACAAGTTTACTTTTTATTTCTATTTTCTGTAAAACTTTGTTATTGCTCACATGTCCATCCATGATATTCTAAGTATCCTTCTGTAGAACCGCATTTCTGTTGCATTTGTGAGGAGACTGCCCAGCATTCACTACCATATATGAGAATTTATATTAGTCACAGTTCAGTACTCTTTTCTTTGAAAATTGAAATTTTCCTGTTTCTTAGCATTTTGTTTAGCCTTTTGGATGACATTTTTAGTTATCCCACTTCACCTACAGATATAAGTGTCACACTTTCCATCCTCTGCTAAAACACTTCCCAGATATTTAAATTTTTTTTACTTGATTTTGGTATCTCCAATATGTTAGCTGATTTGCAAAATGACATATCAACTCCTTATGAATCATTTAATGCCAAAATTTAATTTTCTTGGGAACTCTGAAGTAATAAAATTATGATATATGTTATTCTGCTTTCATAGTTGAATGCATGATAGATGATACTTTTTAGCTTTTGTGCATATACACGTTTGTATGCACTAGAGGCAGTGATATGTGTATTTTATGTGGTATTTTTTTTAAGTTATATTTTAGAATACAATATAAGAAACTGTAAGATATTATATGGATTATGTCATGAAAGAGGTTATGCTGACTAATTTTGTTTAGCGGGATTTCAACCACTATCAAAATCTAAATAATTTGAACACAATTTTATAGCTTCAACTAAATATATTTTGAATGCAATTGTACATCTTCAACTACAGATAAAATGCATCCAAGTATATATAATTCCAAGTGAAGAGGACTCAAGGTTTTTTTTATTTTGAGTACTCTGGCATTTATTTTGTTATAAACAGTGCTCAATATAATGAGTATTATAGAGCTTAATATAATTATATAGTTATATATCAATTTTACATTGCAACATGGAAATTTCTATGTTTCAAGATAGGTTCTCATCATCAGGCAGTGTTGATGTGGTTGTGCAGATGATTTACATTTTAATGACAAAATCTTTTGGTTTGCTGTGAATGTATGTGGGTGTCCTTAAAAATAAAAATTTATTAAATAAACGCAACAAAATTAATGTCATATGTAGACATTGTAAATTATTCACATTAGAAAATTAATAAAATCTAAATGAAATAACATGCATATAACTAACACGTACATAAGAAAAATAATCACTGACGAACTAGGTAAAAGTAAAGCCGAAAATAGAATACATTTTTTTTTAAATAAACCCCCACTTTGTATACTGGAAAAAAAACTTTACAACAAGTAGATATATGGAACAAAAAAATTACAGTTTAGGTTTTTTAAAAAAATCTTTTCTTTAACAAAGATACTAAAAAGGATAAGTAAGGAAAGGATAGGGGATTGGTACTCAAAAGGAATATCACATCAGTCAGTTAAGTGCCATCCGTGGCAAACGCTTGGGCGATCATGTCTCGAAAGAGACATGACTGACTAGGCAGAAGATTATCCCGCAGTAGGTTGCCATTGCTTTTTGTGGTAGATTGGTTGCCAGCAAAGGCTACAGAACCCAATCTGTCCTGTTATCTAACCCATAACTGGAAGGAAGAGACGGATTAATACCTTTCCCAAATCAAATGTAATGGGAATGAAGGGAAAATGATAAGATCAGATTAATGGGAAGTAAAACATTAAGGAAGGGACACAAACAAGGGAAGAATAGGATAAAAGAAGAAGGAAAAAAGTTGGTTAGCATGTCTTCTTAAGGGTCAAACCCCAAAGTGAATAAATAAAAAACACCCACATACATTCACAGCAAACCAAAAGATTGTCATTTAAATGTAAATCATCTGCACAACCATATCAACATTGCCTGATGATGAGAACCTATCTCGAAATATAGAAATTTCTATGTCTCAATGTAAAATTGATATATAACTATATAATTATATATATGTATATAAATAGATAGATATATGCACACCTACTGCTGGTATTTTTGCTATCAAAATGTATTTTTATACCTTCATGGTGTTTTTGTTTGAAGGGATCACCATTTGCCCATAGCTGGAACCCTAACAGCTGCTACTACCCAGGGAAGTGGACCTGGAAACAACCACAATCAAGAGGTGGTTCCAGACTCCTCAAAACCTCCAATCTCCCATTTAGAGACCTTGCAGCTGGATGCAGTTTATTGACAAACCCATGACTCTACCAATTTGTAATTTTCATGATGAGCTGTTCCTTTTGCTAACAACCATGCATTTCATTTTGTTTTATCAAATGTCTTTAACTTTCTGGATCATTTTTCCAACTTCTCTTTCATCCTGCCTTGAACTGGTACATGGTGGTACAAAGGCAGAGTTATGTGTGTTGATTACTCTCTGGAAAAATGTCTTTTATCACAATGTGTTATATTGTTCTGGAATGGTTCTTAAATCTTGATTTGAAAGAAATCCTTTTTACCCTGATTAGATTTTAATTACCAAGAGAAGAGCTGAACCTGAATGACAGTATTGGCAATTACGAGGGTCATTCAATAAAAAAGGTGAATTTTTCGATATGAGGACTTCTAATACAGATAGAAGCTTACTTTTTTCTTTTTTTTTTTTTCAATGTCGTCTCCCAGCAGTGTCACACACTTTTCCCATCTGTGCACAAGCTTCCGTATTCTGTCAGAATAAAAATTTTTGGACTGATGTCTCAACCAATCACTCACAGCACTTTTGACTTCGTCACTTTCAAACCTTGTGCCTCTCATGAACGCTTTCAAGGGCCCAAACAGGTAAAAGTCTGAAGGGGCAAGGTCTGGGCTGTAAGAGAGATGAGGGAGCAGTTCCCAGCCCAGCTCATTTATGGTCTGCACCGTTTGGGCTGTTATGTGAGGTCTTGCATTGTCTTGATGCAAGATGACTATGATGACCCCTGCGTTTGTTCAACAGATAGGCTTAAAGTCCTTGCAATGTCATCCACTGTCACCCTTTTGTCAAACTGAATGAGGTCATTGACTGATTCAATCACCTCAGGAGACCTCACTTCTGTAGGCCTCACAGACCAGTCTTCATCCTCAACACTGCTCCATCCTTCTTTAAACAATTTTTTGGCTGAAACATGTGGCACCATATACAGTTGACATTCCCCTATGAATTTCAACTGGTTTGCACCCTTCAGCAACCAAAAACTTGATAACTGACCTCTGTCCCATCCTGGAGCATGCTTCTTGGTCAGCTATCTTTGTTAATCTCCAAAACTCTCAAAGTTTTTTTTCAATCTCCAAAAAAACTTAAATCCCTTTAAAAATGAAGTAAAGGAAAAAATTTTTTTAAAAAGTTGGCTTCTATCTGTATTAGAAGTCCTTCTACCAAAAAATTCACCTTATTTATTGAATGACCCTCATACAAACACTGCATAGAGTATGCAGTGTTTGTATGAGGGTCATTCAATAAATAAGGTGAGATATCACTGACCTTCTTCCAATGTATTTCAACTAAATAAATCAAAATATACATAATAACAATGCAAAGAGGCAGCATTAACTGAAAATTTTGTTAGATGAATTCCATATAACCATTATATAGTATAACAACAACTAATTGTAAAAATTCACTTGTTTCATCAGCTTGTAGGGGATGATGACCCCATTAGTAATTTTTTTAAGTCATTTCATTCCAAATAAGACAAAGCCACTAAGATGCAAAAAGTTATTGAGCATGAAAGAATATAAGAAAAAGAGACTTTATCAAAAAGGGCAATTAATAAAAGACCAGGAATTAAGAAGACAGAAGATAATGATTGACATTGGATTTAAAATTTTGAAGATCAAACTTGAGTGGAAAGCAACATGCTGGAAGGGAGTTCCACAAGCAAGAAGTGTGAGAAAAACTCAGCATAAAGAGCAAAACATCAGCTAAAAGATTTTGATATTTGGCAGCATTATGCCAAGTGATGATGAAGACTGCGTTCTTTGAAGTGGTCCAAAAGTTGCCCAAACAATTACACTTCCATCACCTTGAGAGAATACCAGACCCTTTTTCATACAAATCATACTGAGAGGATGCAAGTCCATCAGGACCATTCAAATTGATCTTACTGGCATACCATCCACCCGTGTACTGAATACTGCTGCCACATCTGGTTGGGTGCCCCTGCTATTCACCTCGGGGTTCTTGACAAAATCCAACGGAGAATCTGCAATGTGATTGATACCGACTTGGCAGCTCGGCTCCAGTCACTCTCTCACTGACTGGACGTGGCTTCCCTGTGCCTCTTTTATAAATACTTTCATGGCCTCTGCTACAATGAACTTAGATCACTGGTGCCTCCTATGTATGAATTTACACGAGCTACTAGATTAGCAACTAGGTCCCACCCTTTTACAGTGAAACCAATAAAATGTAACCGCAATTTCTACTCTAACAGCTTCTTTTCACACACTTCCCACCTGTGGAATTCCCTTCCATATACTTGCTTCCCTGACAGCTACAATCTCCAGGAATTTAAATATAAGGTCAATAGACATCTCCTATCACACTAACTTGCATCCATTCTCACAAGCTCTTTTTTCATCTACTCCACCCACATCCTTGGTATCCTCATCCGTCTATAACCCTCCTCCTGATATTTTCTAAAACTAACCCCTCTTTCTCATCACTTTCCCCTATGTTATCCCCTGCACAACAGTGGCAGTAGAATGCCTTGCTTGGGATGAGATGATTTAAAAAAAAAAAAGAGAAATTTTACCACATGCCAAACTTCTATTTCATGTGTTCTTTTGCTCAGTTCAATCATTGTTGCTTTTGAAACTTTGTAAGACATGGTGCTTTTTTTTATCTCAAAATCTCTAATCTTTTATTTCTTTCTTTCAGATCATCTTTTCATTTCACAACAGTGTGGATTTGCCAACAAGTTGGTAAACAATCTCTGAGCAATTAAATGAAGACTGTATTGCTTCATGACTCAACCTCTTCTCATAATAATCTGCCCTTTCTCAAACACTGACAGCTGTTTATCAAGACATGGCTGATAACTTGTTAGACAAAAGATGACACCTAAATTGTCAGTTTGTTATAAAAGCTAATGATTATATTAAAGAAGATTGAAAAGTACCTTCCACTATTTATTGCATTGTCTATGTAAAATTGCATTAGTGTGACTAATTATTATAGAGGAGCCTTCTTAAATTTACCAATATAAAGAAAAGCATAATTTCTTTCAAGGTTTTAGCAAAATTGTTGTTTTACTGTATTTTATAATATAGTCTTACATTTTCACAATACTTGTTTTGCAGCATGACAAATCAGAAGCTGAGAAATGTTTATGTGGATGTCAAACAAAAATATATCAATTCCAAAAAGCTTTAACAAAAATAGCCCAATGCTCACTTTACAAGCTGGAAATTCAGCTGATCTTATAAATATGCATCATACTGTAGATAAAAGATGAAAATCTTTTGCTCTGAAAATCAGTATTCAAAATTTTATTTGTGTGTATGTATGCTTTGTTTTTTTTTACCTTGGCTCAAACATCAACAGCCCAACACAAAAAATTAATAAATTTTTAAATGCTATGATGCTTCAAGACAGACAATCCTCTAATATATATATATATATATATATACTACCATGACTGTTCTTGAAAAAAGTAGTGAAGCCATTTCCTGCTTCATGGTTTTTTTAATAATGCCACTAAGATGCAAGGAGCTATTGAGAGCAAACAAGAATGAGAAGACATTAGTAAGGAGAAAGGACAATAAAAGAAAAGGATTCAAGAAAACAAAAGATAGCAATTGACATTGTATTTAAATTTTAGAAGACTGTAAATAGCAGGGAAGTAAGAAATCAGAAGGGAGTTCCATAGACAAGAAATGCAAGAAAAGAAACTATTAAAATAGAACATATGGTTGCATCTAAGTAGTTCAACAATAAAACAATGAGACCTAGTTCAGTCAGTTAAGTGCCATACGTGATACACACTTGGGCGATCATGTCTCAAAAGAGACATGACTGACTGGGCAGAAGATTATCCCGCAGTAGGTTGCCATTGCTTTCTGCAGTAGACTGGTTGCTGACCCAGGCTATAGAACCCAATCTGTCCTGTTATTTAACCCATAACTGGAAGGAATAGACGGATTAATACCTTTCCCAAGGGTATTTGCGCGTAAGTGAATGCAATGAATTTGGCTGGAATTCGAACTCGGCTCCCCAATTTCTCATTCCAAGCCAATATCCAATGCACCACAACACACATACCAATCTAAAATTGGCACCAAGGAGAAAAGCTCATCAGAACAATTGCCATGAAAATATTTGTAGAAAGAGAGAAGGAAGACACTCCTGGGACTGGTTGACTTACCAAAGTTAAACAGTCAAGTCTACTATTTAACTCATCACCGAGAGCAGTGGGTACAACAGATGCATTCATGTCTTTCTCAAAGTTATTAGTACAAAGGGAATGCAACATCATTGGCCAGAACTTGAACTGTCAAATCAGTTCTCTACACTAATAACTATTAAACCATCTATACATCCAAATGTTACAACTGTTACCAGTTGAAGATGCAACCAATGTCGCCTGGGGAAAAAAAATTCCATTTATCTTCGAATCAAGGTTGCACACTTTTTAGCTGAACACATGAACATATAATAAAAAAAGCAAAGAATGTGAATGGATATGATTCCAGGTTCACACACTTAAAATGATATTGTCTTAGGATAAAATCACACCTGTATCAGGGACAAACAACGGAAACAATTTTAAAGATTTTAAACAGAAGTGTATTATTCCAACAAACCAGAACAAAATGAAGGAATGAGACCTTATATACATACAGAAATGGGTTGTGGAAGAAATAGTCAAAAGCAAATACAAAATAAGTGGGAGTGGCAATAGTTTTGGTAGTGTGAAGTGAATGCAGTATGTGAAATTATTTATATGGGCTGGGGTGAAATGAAAAGACTTGTTTCACCAAAAAAATATACACATTTTTTTTTCTTATTTACCACTCCTCTTTCTTTTCTGGCCACAATCAAGCATTGGAATGAGGGACATCTCACTCTCATGCCTACTATAGTTGACGAAGTTCCACTTGTTTGAGCATCCAAACATTTTTTCTTTCACTGCAGGGACTAACTGCATAGGAGAGAAAATCTCACCGAGTTTTCATTTCATGAGCATCACCTATTAGGATAGGTTTTATGGAAGACTCAGGTTCAACTGTCCACAAAAAAAAAAAAAAAAAAAAAAGTTTCCCCTCCTTTTTTTTTTTAATCATGTCACATGGTGATCTACACATGTCATGCCATAAAGGAAAGGGGAGGACAATTCATGCCATATAGCTTGTTTAGAAGCAGGCAGGGAAAAGCATATTGATTGAGACTGATATGAGGGAAGAAAGAGTTAGGTAAGTGAAAGAGAGAGTGAAGTAAGTAAGTAGAAGATACAGAGTAGTTAGTTTAGTGAAGCATGTCTAACTTACTCCTATACATCAACAGGTTTACTACTATAATACTCTAACACAATACAAAAGAAGAGAAAAACATTGGACTGAATAAAGATTAACTTGGTGTGAAAATTAAAGTTATTTTTCCTTAATTAAAGAAACCAATGCAGCCCTAAGACTGCAGTACAGTAGACTTGCGAATGACCTGAACCTTCAGGAAATGTATACTGACAGAGTGAAAAAGAAATACAAATGGCAAATTGGAAACAAGCTCAAAATGGGATGTACTAAGAGAAGCTCTAGTGACATCAGTTAACAACATCATCCAAAAGGAAAAAGCATGTCAGAAGAAAAATGAGTGGATTCTTAACATGATGCAAAAGAGACAGAAAATGATGCTAAGATACGCAACAGAATACAGGAACCTACACAGAGAAATAAGGAGCAAATTTAGACAGGTAAAAAAAAAAAAAAGATCGCTAAATGACAAATGTGCTGAAGTAGAGAGGAACTAACAGGACATAAGACCTGCTCAGGAACAGAGTGTATAAAAACTAAGGACGGAACCCTTATACTAGAAAAAGAAAAAAATACTTCAGTGATGGGATGATTATGTTGGAGATCTCTTCCAAAACAGAAAGACCAGAAGGTATTGTAATAGAGATGCTGAATTCAGTGCAGACTGGACTACAGACATAATAAATGAAATCTACAACAGTGGCAATATAACAGAAGACCTAAGCAGATCAATTTTCATAGCACTACCTAAGAAGCCAGGAGCAAAGGAATGTAAACTCTACCAAACAGCTTAATGAGCCATATAACAAAACTTATCCGGATTCTGATAAACAGAGCACACAGCAGAATCAGCCCAGTGATAGGATGAGGACAGTGTAAAACATACTGAAACAAGGAATGTGATATTCATGCTCAAAATGCTATCCGAAAGAGTGATACAAATGCAGAAGGAACTATATCTATGCTTTATAGACTATATAGAGGCATTTGACAAACTATACCACAAAGACTTGACTGTGATGCTCGACAATCTCAACATTTTCAGAAATGATGTTAGAATAATCAAGAACTTATATTGGTAGCAAACTGGTTGTGTCCAGATACGAAATGAATTCAGCAAGTATGCAAAAATAGAAAGGGGCATAAGACAATGACATATTTTCTCACCAGATCTATTCAACTTATACAGCAAAACAATTTTGAGAGAAATAAAATCCTTGCCAAGATTCGTCATTGGTGACCAATCTCAACAGTGTAAAATACAGATAACATGATGCTGTTAAGGAACTGGAAAAGAAATTGCAGGACCTCCTACAAAAGGTAGCAAGAGAAAGTGAGAAGAAAGGACTGAGCATAAACTTGAAAACAATGTATAGTCTTCAGCAAAAAGACCCCAAAATGCCAACTACAGGTCGGAGAAAGTAAAGTAAAGAAATTTAAATACCTGGGAAGAGTTCTGACAGAGGATGGAAAGTGCGACATTGAGATCTGAAGACCCATTGTCATGACCAAAGACACATTTCAAAAGCTAATGAATACTGAAAGACAAGAAAATTTCATTGGAAACAAGAAAAGAGTGCTGGACTGTTATGTGATATCTGTCCTTCTGTGTGGCAGCGAATGTTGGACAATCTCCTCAAAGAAGAAGGAGAAGCTCAAGGTAGCAGAAATGTGATACTACAGAAGAATGTTGAGGATAACATGGACCAAACACGTCAGCAACGATGAGGTGTTGAAGAGGATGCAAACAAAAAGAAAACTCATACTTAACATCAAGAAGAGACAGCCAAGGTTCCTGGGGCACGTAATGAGGATGGAAGGCCTGGCAAATCTAATACTCAAGTACTCACAGGATGGATAGAAGGAAAGAGAGACAGAGGAAAGCAGTGTGAGACATATTTGATAGGCTTGAGCAAATGAATGGCATAGCAGGGTTTGAGAGAGATACCAAGGGAAAAAATAATTGAAAGCAACAAGAGACAGGCCCAAGTGGAAGTCTATGAACACCTATGTCTTTAAGCGACATTGCACATGAAGAGGTATCAAATGAAAAAAAGAAGTGAAATTCAAATTCTTCCTTGATTTTTTTCATTTTTCAACTTTCTCTTTACTTACTTCTGTGATATTCAGCCAGTCAGCAAGATCACGGGCATTGGCAAGGGCAGTTGACAAACCAACAATGCGAACATTTTTCTCTGTATGAGATGAAATGAAATTGGTTCGAGAAACAATCACCTCCAGAACAGGACCACGTTCATCCCCTAAGGAAAGAAAAAGAAAAATTCAATATAATGTTTTATATGTCTCTCATCCTATATATATATATATATATATATAGAGAGAGAGAGAGAGAGAGTCATCTGCAGACAAATCGGTTTTGCTGTATCACAGCTCATCAGTACAGTTAGACATCCAATTGCTTTTAACCCAGGATTGAAACCCAACAGAATTGGCGTCAGTCGGCAATTCTACCTCTGAGCTATGGGCACTCAGTAGGAGGCAAACTTTTAGTGCACAATGTATCATACACCAGTAGCCAGAGTGCTCTAATTCATTACTGAATGAACGATGCACAGATGCTAGAGTAGCTACTGTTTTTTCAAAGTCTACCATTCTTCCAGAATGCTCAATCAGGGTGTGAGAGCATAAAGGCAGTTGAATGACAAAGTGCAAAAATTCTGTTTAATACGTTTTGTCCTCTTGAAGGATCTCATCAAACATTTTCTAGCGAATGATATGCATAACACAGAATTTTTGCAAATTGTCATTCAACTGCATCTCATTGATATCAGTCAGTCAAATGCCATATGCTATACGTGTTTGGGCGATCATGTTTCTTTTGATCCATAACTAACTAGGCTGAAGCTTTTCCCATAGTATATTGCTATTTCTTTCTGTGGTAGATTGAATACCAACAAAGGCTACCAAACTCAATCTGTCCTGCTATTTAACCCATAGCTGGAAGGAGAAGAGATGGATTAATACCTTTCCCAAAGATATTTGCACGTAAGTGAATGCAACAAATTCAACTGGAATTTAAACTCGGTTCCCAGAATTCTCATTCCAATCCAATATCCCAATATCCATTACCCCACAGCGCATTGATATATATAAATTTCAATATACTATTCTCATATATAAATAAAGTATACCTAGTGAGCCAGACAGATCTACCTACTTTACTTATTCTGCTCTACCTAAGTATTGAGCGCTTTTTTGTTAGTTGATCACTCGTGTCAGGGTTTTTTCTTTGAGCTACGTGCTGACTCAGTCCAAACTCTTTTGACTGATGTTCATGTACTTAGCTCTTTCTTTTTTTAAAACCCTTTTTTCCCTTCTTCATAGATCCATGGAAGGCTTTTCGACATGAGTATAGTTATTATGTCTTTTATATATATATATATAGTAATGGTTGTTACAATGGTTCATAAATTCATCGTATCACTACACAAAAATTTTCACGTTTTGAAGCTGCTACTTGTGCTTCTCATCGGGTGATAAGTTGAAATGAAAATTAAATGGTGAAAACGGTTTATTTATGGTGATATGATGTTTAAGTGAATATGTGCTTCGGTTAGGAGCAGTAGCTTAGTTTAAGACAAGTTCCTTATTTATTTTGTCTGGGTACTTCTTATATTGGGATTTATGGGGTTTTTTTAGGAAGGGTAGACAATTTTTGTTTATTTTACTGCTATCTATATGTGATTGGAGTGGCGCCACTGTTAATGAAAACAGATGTAAGTGAATGTGGGTTAGTAGGGGAGGTTAGTATGATCTAGTTGTCAGTTTTTAGTCATAGAGATATCGATTTGGGTTAGGAGAAGGTTAGTTTTGGACCGGTCATTTTTTCATTTAGTTTAGGTAATTCATATATTGGGATATATGGTTTTTTAAGGAAGTGTAGATCGTTTTTATTTTACTACTATTTATAGGTGGATGAAATTGCTGTTAATGTTGTGTGAGATCTATTTTCTTTTATTTATACATTATTTGTTCTTTATATTTTGAGGATTGGTTACATGTATTTGTTACTTTGGGGGGGATTGCTTCATGTGGATGAGGTATTTTTTGGTTATTTAAATTTTAACGAGAAATATTTGCGATGTTTACATAATACCGCTAATTCATCTCTACGGTTTAATATTTCGCTATTGTTGGAGTATTTTAGAATGTGTAGCTTTTCACTTAAGCATAAAGGGCAGATGTCGTTAAGCAAGTTGCAGGTTCTAGTTTTTTCCATGATTTTCCATTTTACTTTGCATTCCTGTTTTGAGTCCTTTAATTTCCAAAAATATATGTTAAGTGCATGTACCAGTGCTGCTTAAAAGTGTTCTTGGTAGATCCAATATACACTTTATTTAGTGTTATTTATTATTTTTAGTGAGATTTTCAATTGATGTTATGTTGCATTGGTAGATTATTGAGTTTATTTTACATTTATTCTGTAATGGGCAATTGTTGGGGTTTCTACAATTACATAGGTTTTTTACTGTTGTCATCTTTATTATTTTGGTAGTTAATTTTATTTTGATCTACGTGTTGATTTAGGATATATTTGTTACAATTTTTTCTAGGTTGTTTGTGCTACTATAACTTAGTTTAAGTGTATTTTTGTTAAAAAGTTTACTTAGAGGGTTTTTGGTGGGGAAGTGTTTTTTAATTAAAATGAGGAACTTCTGCCCTAACTTGGTGTTTACTCTTTTTCTCAATCTGTTTACTATTTGCTAGAATCTACAAACTTTTCAGTTAATTATATATACCTTAAAACTGATCTTTATTAACTGTTACATTGCTGTGTATGATTACTTTAACTACTAATCATTTCTATAATCTAGTAATCCTGCTTTTAAAATTTAACTTCATGGCCTTGTCTATTTCTTCAAAATTCTACTTTTTTTTTTAGTAACAAAACCCTTTCAAAACTAATATTTTATTTTTTTTTATTGTTCTTATTTTCAATCTTTTCGCATCTCAAAATAATATACTAGCTACAGTTTTGTTCAATTCTTATTCAAATAATTGACATGTCCTGTTTAGTTTATATCACTACACTTTGTCCCAACATTAACTTGTCTACACCCATGATTCTTTTAAAATATAACCTCACACTCCACTACAATCATCTAATATGGCAGAATTTTTTTATTTTTTAAGTTTGATTTTGCTATTTTAAATTTCCTTGTCAATATAGATATGACCCAGTGAATGAACTATATTTCACTGTCTGATGATTGCATATTGAACATCGAAACTTAATAGCTTTTGAGTTGCAGTATGCAATTATTATAACAATAATAACTATATATCTATAAATGCTCTACTTTTGTATTGATCACTTTTTATAAAAGAATTTTAAACTGTGGAATATATCCATAAGTTTAAACCACTTATATATAACTAAATCAATGGCTAGTAAGGTTGGGTCACTGTGTCAGGCCAGGAAGTTTTTTCTGCCTGAATCAATCATGCACATATACAAATCACCCATCTGATTGTGCATAGAATACTGTTGTCATATCTGGTCAGGTGCCCCTGCTGTTCATCTCAGGGTTCTCGATAGGTTCCAAAAGAGAATCTGTAGTGTGATCAGTTCAAACCTGGTAGCCCGACTCCAGCCACTTTCTCTTCCCTCTGTCTCTTCTACAAATATTTTCATGGCTTCTGCTCTGACGAACTTAGGTCACTGGTGCCCCCCTCCACAAGAATTTACTCAAGCAACCAGACTAGCAACAAAGTCCCACCCTTTTAAAGTTAAACCTACCAAATGCAGCCAACAATTCTTCTCCAACAGCTTTTTTTCTCACACTTCCCACCTGTGGAACTCCCTTCCGTATACTTGATTTCCTGATGGCTACAACCCCCAGAAATTTAAATGCAATGTCAATTCCTATCTCTTATTCACTTGACTTCAGTCCTTCCTTTGTCCTTTCTACAACACTCCATACATCTTGTTATTTTCCTTTCTCTCTACCTTCGCAACTGTCTTCACACCTGTGTTCCCATCTTTCTCTTGCCCTTTCTCTGATACCCCCTGTAACTTGTTTTTTCTCTTCACTCTCCTCCTGCCTTTGACTCTCTCATGTAGCCCACTGCACGTCAATGGTGGTACCACCTTGCTTGGGGTGAAACAAAAAAATATGAAAAAGAGCAGAGGGGAGCGTGTATGTACAGACATAAAAAAATATCACTACAAAGTGACCATGGCACAATGATTGTTTAAGGCATAAAACTGATAGTCACTATTTCTATAGTACAAAGAGCCACTTAAAGTAGCAGAATAAAAGGCACAATTTATGTGGATATGTGGGAAAGATAATGGTTAACTCTAAACTTGAACAGATTGTAGTAATCAGGAAAGTATCCTCTTGGGAAGAAACTGCTCAAGTGGAAGTTACATCATACCAATAATTCCACCAAAAGAATCAAAGCCTGGCAAGTTAAAGTAATTTAGAAACTTTCTGTCCTTTTGCAATTTTCATACTATAGTTGCTTGATTTACTTCTATTTTAATCGCTGTGTGTGTCTGTGTGTGTGTGTGTGTATATATATATATATATAAAACTCGATTTTCTTTTAATAGAAGATATTCGAACTTATACAACTTAATAGTTAATATCAAACTGTCATTTAACTCTACCCTAACACATGTATTTGGAGCTAATCATACACTTAACCCCAACTTACATGCACCAATCTTTACTTCCTATCCTTGTTAAGGGATGGAGTGGTTGGTTGGTTGGTTGGTTATTTGGAGTTTTATGGCATATCAACCACTATGGGTCACTTCATGCCAAATCCAGCCTGTGCATAAATATTAAAAATATATACACTTTGTATACACAATTTATGGATAATGTCCTTGAGCCACAGCGTGTTTATTCTTACTCCGGTAAGTTATTTTGAATGTTTCTATCTAGCATGTGTTAGTTATTTATATCAAGCAGTTTGATTTGTTTCTATAGTCAATTGATGCAGTTTTCCACTACCAGTTTTATTTACTGTGGGTAAAAGGCCAGTGTAGTTTTATCCAACAGTGATTTGGTTGTTTAGTTTTTTTATGGTATATCAACCTTGATCGGTTGATTATTCTGAGTTATGACAAGATATTATATTTTTGGATATAACACTGTCTCTCTCAAGAAAAAGAGAACATCATCCATTTCCACCTTCTCAAACAAATTTCTCATATTATCTGTTTTAAAATACCGCTCTCTGGTTCTAGCTAGTGTGCCACATTCCATTAGAATATGTTTGATTGTGTAAGATGTTCGGCATGTCAAACACTGTGGTGGTTGTTCCTGCATGAGTATAAAAGAATGAGTGAGTTTTGAGTGGCCAATACGCAAGCGTGATATGATGACTTGTTCTTTCCTTGATTTTCTGAAGCCCAACCTCTATTCTCCCAGTGTAGGCTTTATTTGGTAGTGTTTGTTGTTAGTGTTGCCATTCCAACGTTGTTGCCATTTTGTCAAAAAGAATTTATATATTTGAGGTTTCAAGTCCGTATATGGAATACTGATATTGTCCGGGCTGAGCTCTAAGGCCAATTTTGCTGCCGAATCAGCTCTTTCATTTCCATGCACTCCAATGTAGCTAGGTATCCAGCAAATAATTATATCTTTGTGACTAGACATAGAGTCTAGTCTACTCAGCAATTTAACTATTAATGGATTTTCTAGACATTTGTTTTTCACCGATGTTAATACTGAGAGTGAACCTGAAAATATGATAAATTTGTTGTGTTTGTCGTTGGAAATTATGTTGAGAGCAAGATCAATTGCACAGACTTCTGCTGTAAAAATGGAACTTTCCATAGGAAGGGCTTTTTTGTATACGATTTTATTAAGTACAGAAGCACATGATCTATTGCCATCCTTGGATCCATCCGTAAATATATAATGGTGATCCGGATGGTTTAAGAGTATAGTATGAAATTTTTCCAAAAAGGTACTGGGGGTGTGTTTTGCTTTTGGTAATTTGTTTAATTGAAGGATTACTTGGGGTTCTTTGATGGTCCAAGGTGGAACTTGTGTGAGTGTACTTTTATGTATCCTTTTAATAGGAATTTTGGATTCATGAAGAATAGTCTCCATTTGAAGGCCAAATGGTTTGATTGCATTTTCTTTTTGTTGAAACTGTTGCTTATGTTTAGAATTGAAAATGCAGTCATAAGCTGGGTTGGTTGGACACGATTTCAATTTTAAGTAATATTGGAGAGCCAGTTTTATACATCTAAGTTGTAGAGGAGCTTCATGAGTTTCAGTGTATAAACTTTCAGCTGGAGAAGTTCTGAAGGCTCCTAGGATCTGTCTTAGTCCTTCATGGTGAATTGGGTCAAGCTACTTAAGGTAAGATTTCCTAGCAGATCCATAAATAAATAAATATATCATAATCTAATTTGGTTCGGATTAGGGCTCTGTATAACTTGATGAGGGCTTGACGATCAGCTCCCCATTTTGTATGGGCGACTACTCATAAGAGTTGTTCAGCATGGGCCGTTTTAGATTTTAAATGTCATATATGAGGTATGAAAGATAATTTCCTGTCAAATATAACTCCCAAGAATCTATACTCATTAATGACTGGTATTTTCGTGTCTTCCAACTTTATTTTCCTCAGATGACAAAAATGCACACATTTTGTTTTGCTTTTAGTTATCTTGTATCCATTTCTATGTACCCAATGTATTACTTTATTGATGTATTATTGCAGTTGGCGTTCTGCAGTCCTCATATTTTGATCTGGATGTGATGCAGAAGTCGTCAACATAAAGATAGTCATCAATTCCAGTAGTTAGGCACTTTGTTATACTGTTAACTTTTATATTGAAAAGTGTCACCGATAGGATACTCCCTTGTGGGACTCCCTCTTCTTGCTTGTGAAGGTTTGAAAGTGTGGATCCAATTCAAACTCAGAACTCCCTATTCGACAGAAAACTCTTAAAGTTTGGCAATCTACCTCGCAGTCCAAGTTTATGGAGATCTTTCATTATTCCAAACTTCCAGGTGGTTTCATAAGCCTTCTCCAGGTCAAAGAAAATTGCTATAAGATGTTGTTTTTGGATATTGGCCTCTCTTATGGAGGTTTCTAATTTAACCAAATGATCCATTGTTGATCTGATTTCTAAAACCACATTGAGATCTGGTGATAAGTTTATTGGATTCAAGGTACCAGATCAGTCTTTTGTTAATTACGCGCTCCATTGTTTTACAGAGGCAACTTGTGAGAGCTATCGGACGGTAGTTGGATAAGTTTGTGTGGTCTTTTCCAGGTTTAGGTATAGGAATGACAGTTGCTATTTTCCATGTTTCTGGGACTGTCCCATGTGTCCAGATATCATTAAATATTTTGAGGAGGTAGGTCAGTAATTAGTTTGGTAGATGTTTTAGAAATTCATAATGAATTTCATCAGGGCCGACTGTTGTATTGTGTGATGCTTTGATTGCTTCTTTCAGTTCCACTAATGTAAACGGAAGATTATATTTTTCAAGATTATTTGTCTTAAAATTAAGTTTTTGTTTTTCAATGAGGTTCTTATAAGTAATGAATTGTGGGTTAGAGGTGTTAAGTGGGGAATTTTGTGAGAATGTCTTGGCTAGTATATCTGCTATGTCTTCCTTTGTAGTTGCTTCTGTCTGATCTTTTCTAAGATGTCTGAGAGTGATTGGTTGTGGTTTTCCAGATATCTTCGTTATTATCCTCCAAATATTGTTTGTTTTAGTAGAGGAGCCAATTTGATTGACATAGTTTTGCCAACTTTCCTTTTTTGCTTCTTTAACGATTTTTTGGGTTTTTGCCCTGAGCAGTTTGAAGGCGTTGAGATTACTGGTGGTAGGTTGTTTATGAAATTTCCGTAAGACAGCCTTACGAAGGAGGATAGCTGTCTTGCATTCATCATTGAACCAGGGAGTTCTATGTTTGTCTGAGCTTGAGGTTTTCCCGATGGATTCATTGGCTATGGAGATTAAAGTTTCGGTAAAATATTTTGTGTGTTCTATAATTTTAGAGTCTGGAAAAAGTTTTTGTTCACAGAGGGTTTCAAAAACTTCCCAGTTTGCCTTGTTAAGTTTCCAATGAGGGAGTTTTTCATCTTTAAATGGTTGTAGAGTTTCAAGAAATATGGGGAAGTGGTCACTACCGCATAGATCATCATGAACTTTCCACCCATAGTCGATATAGCTTATGGGATCGCATAGAGTGAGGTAAATGGCTGAGTAAGAACCTGTGAATGGGTTGAGGTATGTTTTTGATTTATCGTTTAGTAGACAAAGGTTATTTGATTCAATGATTTTTTCTAGGTCTTTACCTTTTCTATTGGTTTTCTGGCACCCCCAGACAGTGCTGTGGCTGTTTAAGTCTCCCAGCAATCAATAAGGTTTTGGTATTTGCTCAAGTAGTTTATTCATTTTAGAGTCACTGATTGGGGTCATGTGAAGGGATGTAGATGGAGCAGATGTGTATTGGTTTATGCAGAGTAGCTTTAATAACAATTGCTTGGAGGTCAGTATCTATCTGAATTTGACTTTGGGGTATATCTTTCCTGACTAGGATCGACACTCCTCCAGAGGCTCTGTTTCCATCTTTGTTAAAATAGTTATACATGTGATGATGCTTAAATTTAATAAAGTTTGTTTCTTTTAAGAAGGTTTCTTGTAGGCAAACTATTTTGGGTTTATGGTTGGCCAGTAGTTGGTGAAGTTCCTCATAATTAGCTGAATTCCTCTGCAATTCCACTGTAGGATTGTATTACTTTGTAATTTCATTGTTTGGAGTGAATTTTGTCTGAATGGGTGTTGTTGCTCTTTTTGGATTTGTTTTTAATACTCAGCTCATCAGTTTCCATCCTTTCCAGAAAACTAAACCCGTTTTCTGTGTCAATCTTCGGAGTTGATGGTTCTGCAGTTTGGCCCACCAAGCCTGAGACCCTTGGACGTTCCTGTGAGGAAGATGGAGTATGGTCTTTCTTGGACAGTGATAGGCGTTTTTCTTTGTTCTTGTTTGATTCAGGGTATTGTGTATTATTTTTCCCTTTGTTATCACTTTTAAAAGTTGAAGGACAAATTGGTGATTGTTGCAAATTCTGTTTTTTGGTAGGAGTGGTCTGTGTCTGTGACGTTTTTTTCCTATTTCTTTTTCATTCTTTATTTTATCATGGGTTTTGTTATTCTGAGCAAGGACTTCCAATTGAAATGTTTGTTGAATACTATTGGTGTATTCTTTTTTTTTAGTTCTGCCTGGAATTTTATCCACTCGCTTGAATCTAATTTTATGAGTTTTTCAATTAGTGTTCTATATTTTTTATTTCAGAGTCAGCTCTCCGTGTAACGGAAGCATAGCTAATCTCACCCATATAGCCCTCTACAATTTTCCTGGTCTCCAGGAAAGATACATTTTTCTTATGTTTTACTGCAATTATTTCTTTTTCTTTCCTGTAGTGATCCTGTTGACAATTTGAACATCTTGGTGATTTCAAACATTCCTCCTCTTTATGGTTTGGGTTTTTCTCTCCACATTTAGCACATGTCTGTTGTCCTCTGCAAGCGTCCCTGTGGTGTCCAAATTTCTGACATTTGAAGCACCTCAGGGGAGCTGGAATATACTGATCCACTTTCTCCAGATAGAATCCTATTTTGACTGTTCTAGGGATTTGGGCCTGATTGAAAGTCAATATATAGGTATTTATATCAATTTTTTGTCACCCTTTCTTATGTTTATTCTTTTTATATCTATCACTCCATGTTTTCCCAGGGCCTCTCTTGTTTCTTCTTCTGAAGCTAAAGCCAACTCCCGGCTTCTGATTACACCTTTGGAAGTGTTTAGCTTCTCATGTGGATAGGCTTTGCATTTGGTATCATGAAATTTTTTTCATTTTTAGGAGATCTTCCACTTGTCTCCTGTTATCCATTTCGACTAGTAAATTTCCATTTCTCAAATTTTTTACATTTTTTGGGGTTGCTCATATAGAGATAACTCTTTCGATCAAGAAAGGGGAGAATTTAGCCAGACAAACTTCTTCCAGGGATTCAACGATAATGAATCTGGGGAAGTCCGCTGTTTCACCTTCAGAGTCCGATTCCGATAAATTTCTTTTGGATTTTTTATTTAAAGATGCCATGTTTTGATTTTGATTTTCACTGGCCCTGTGCTCCACCACCCACCACGGAGTCCAACTTGAGAAGGGAATGAACCAAGGGGGAAACCCATTCGCCGAGTGAGTCTTGAGCACCTGCAAAATTTTGGTTGTATAACTCTTTAATTTAGCAGTGATGAAAGAGTCTTTTGCTCTCAACACGGTTGACCCTTAGCCCCTGCCTTCTAGCTCATGTAAGATAAAGGGATGTGAGATGTTCCACTAATATATTTCAATAATATTTTTGAGATAGAAAGAGATATGTGAGCTAGGGCATGTCGGGACCAGCCGATTGATCAGATCAGGCCTCTCTGACCGCCCGTCTAGCCCAGGTAAGGGCCAAAGTGGTGTGTTGAAGGAACATGACCTCTTTGCGCCCAGGTCATGAACTTCTCAACCACCAGGATTCCATCCTCAGGTATTACGGGTCGCCACCCACAGCCAACAGGTAGTCCCCTTGGGGGACTTTTACCCCCTGCAGAGGTGCAGTTGACATATTCTGAAGCCCTGTCGACAGGGCAATGGATGGAGAGGAAAATAGGGGTTACTCTCACTGCCCAAGCAGTAAAAATAAAGCTCAAAATTAATTCTTCAGTTAAACTGCTAAGTTAATTTCTAAGGAAGCTGTGCTGATAGACACTGAAACTAAGATAAATTTAAAAAAAGAAAAAAAAAATTAAATAAAAAGAAATTATGACACAAAAGTTAAAGGGAGAAAAAGAACCAACCAACACCAAACTTCTAAAATGGCTGGACAGTGCAAATTGAATGGTCTTTAAAAGATAGTCAGTATAAAATTGAACTATGAACTTGTTAAAAATAAATTTGATTTGTAGTATTTAACAACTGAACCAACCAATTTTGTTGACCATTTCTCTTGAGAAGAACGTAGCTTTTAAATTGAAAAATTTGTAAACTGTCAATACTATTGCTTGCACCTGTAATTTTGCTTTGATGATATTAAATCAAATGAGGATAGGGGATGCTGATGAACCACTGAGCAACTTTTATTGCCCACCCTCTCCCAACAGGCTTTTTATATGAGTGAGCTTGCCTCTAGAGTTGAGGTCTCAGGTCAGTACAATGTTTTTGATTCAAAGAGGAGCTCTGTTGTCTTGATTTCTAGGTAAATGAGTTTCCCTGGGTACTGGATATAAATGTTTTGAGTTTTTAGTATTATCTACCTGATATTCAAAAGATTGGATCCCTGGCTAACTTCAAAGGAGGTTATCCTAGCAACAAGTGTTAATCATATATATATATATATATATATATATATATATATAAAGCTCAGACCTGATAAAAAAATCAACAATTATTGCGATTTCTTGTCTTTCCATGACAACACGATCAAGCTAATCAGATCATACGAACGGATCTTACACAAAATAAATATACAGAACTTGTCTATATTATTCAATGAAACCTGTATTAATATATATATATATATATATATATATATATATATATATATACACAATAGCTGCCACTTTCTGAGTATGATATAACATCATACATTCACACACATCTGTATAAACCTATTTAAAGATTAATAAATGATCTGTGGAATTCCCTTCCATTTACTTGCTTCCCCGACAGCTACAATCTCCAAGAATCTAAATGTAAAGTCAATAGTCATCTCCTATCTCACTAACCTGCATCCTCTCTCTTATGCTCCTTTCTTCATCCACTCCACTATCATTAATATTCTCATCCTTCTCTTACCCACTTCCTGAAACCCCCTATAACCTGTCACTCTTTCTCATAACTTTCCTCCTATGTAACCCCCTGTAAAACATTGGCAGTAAAATGCCTTGCTTGGGGTGATATGATTATTAAAAAAAAAAAATTATTTGTTTAAATTATATCTGAAATACAAAAGTCAAAATGTATACTAAATGAGAAGTTATCATTATTTACATTATAGTTAATATCACAAATTTTCAAACACTTTGCTCTCCAGCCTTCTTCAGGTGACTATTGATTCAAATCACTTTTTGGGAAATTTAGAACTGAACTACTTAATGCATCAGAGTAGATTTTTCCATTTCTTGGAATATCTTGTTCTATTCTTGGTAGTGCTCAGTTATTGCTAGTCCTATTTCCAACTAGCAGTATAGCCCGGCATTGCCCGGGTGTAATGAAAGTTTTAAAACTAATCCATGGTCCTGGAGCTCAGACTCTTTGGATGTTGGCACGAAAGACTAAAAAGCTATAGTTGTTTCCAGTTAAAGCGAAACCGTAGACTGAAAGAAAATGAATGGATGTAAGTCAAATTTTGATTTCCTGGTATTGATATCAAATAAGTTTTTTTCATCATAAACTGAATTTTGAAGGCTAAATAAGTCCTCTGAGTAAATGGTATCATGGCTGAGACTAAGGACTACAATTATACCTACTTAGAGCCAAACCCGAAGCAAAAACTAAAATAAAAGGGCTGAAAAAAAAAACAAAAATAGACATACAGACAGATAAATAGACACATACACAAACATCTTGCCTTTATATATATATATATATATATATATATATATATATATATAAAAAATCGATTTTCTGCACTATGGTAAGAACTACAACCTTGAAACTTCTGACTATCATTTCTTATGTCTTTGTCTATGAGTGTATCAAATTTGATTAAAATCGGACCACTCGTATAACCCGATTTTTTCGATTATCGATATTTATCAGGGGTACCTCAACACAAAACCTAGCTAAGAACACTCGCAGATGCTTATAGTACACCTGTGTAAATTTTCAAGAAAATCGGTTCAGCCATTTCAGAGTCTATAGGTAATGGACACACACACAAAGTTCCATTTATTATATAAGTTTAGATGAGTTAATACGACCAGCCATTGAACTCAAAAATATTATGCCAACAAAATCACAAAAAAGATTCTTTAATTCTTTCAGTTATTGTTTGTTGTACTATTGTAAATCTACAACTATTATCACATATAAGATATTACTGTATTTATTATATTATAGTGCAAGGTTTTACAATTGGTTTTTTATGCAAAAGAATAGGTGGTCACACTATGCACAAGTAAATTTTTTTGAAGCAGTTAAAAATCATGCATTTTTTGTTAACTGATTGCATTCTACACATATTTTTTTAATTTTTTTTTTATGGAGGGGTTAAAATTTATGCATTTTCAGTGGCTATAACCTACCTGATAGTTCTACATTCTTACAGTATCTTCAACTAATCTTAATGATCCAAGTAAACTTCTTTAGCCTGTCTCCTGTAGCCCTGCACTACAATATTTGATTAGCGTTGCTCAGAGGCTGAGGTTCTATGATACACAAGCTATATGAAAAATCAGGTTTTTCACAAAAGATTCAAGGGTCACACTATGCATGAAGCAGGCTTATACAGTATGTGTCAGGTCAGCACTCTTAGATTCTAATGTTATTTTCTTATGTATTAATACTTTACTTCATTGCAATACTGGATATATTATCCAACCCAAAGTATCTATTGATAGCAAGTTAACTAGTAACCATATATTCTTTGGTGGATATGTAAAATACATGAACCCTTTCCAGTCAAAAATTGTTAAATGTACCCACAAATTTCAAATCCTTACAATCTGGGAGGGCCTGAAGGTGCCTGCAATTAGGTAGTACTGTCCTTTAATATACAGCATTAACACCATCACTATATTAACTAGAGGTATTAACAATCAGAAACTTTCACAATACTTAAGAGACTAAATTTGCTATCAATTGAAATATAAAATCAACTTGTAATACTTGATTTCAAAGTTTTTGAGATAGATAAATTGAACTGCACTAAAATATTTCTTTTCATCTTTTTAAAAATAAAACTATCTTGGTTTTATTTATCAAGTAATAGCAACATGGCTAAATTTGATGCCATTTGAAAAAGAAATCAATTACCTATTATATAAAATCAACTTGTAATATTTTATTTTATAGAGTTTTTGAGATGGATCAATTGAATTGCATTAACATCACATTAAGATTTTTCAACAATTTTGTTCAGGACTCCAGAGATTTAACAATTGAAATCTTTTAAGTGTTGATAATATTAAAAGCATCAAAGATAAATAGATTGGTAAGTATAAAAAAGCAGAGGAGTATTATTTTCAAATAACAGCACTATCTAAAGACTGAGAAAGGAAAGTCTGCAATGTTTAACATTTATGCTTACAAAAAATAGCATGTCAAAAGAACGGTTATTCCCTTGACATCACTATTAATGTATACATTAGACTCCCTCAGTCATGTATAGTTTTTAAGAAATGAGGATTAGAATTTTAATAAAACCCAAACATATGAAAATGGATTTATACATTTTCTTTATTCTTGAGAATGAAATATAACAAGCACTATTTATTTTTTTAAATTGAATAAAAAAAAATTGGTTTTCATAGTTATTTATAAAAATGGTAACTAAATAATGCATTGTAGTTGGTTTACATTTTTTTATAATTTTATATTTTTTTTAATTTTTGAATAAAAATATTTCTTTTCAAATTTATTTCTTTATAAAACACTAAATAAATCTTCTAAAAAGTAAATAATAGATACCACAATGTACTTGGTTCACATATTTTTATATTCTTGTAAATAAACCCAAGGGAATTAAAAGTGTATGCTGTAATAATTCTTTTGACACATTTTTTTTTTTTTAATCAATTGCTAAATATTACCAGTGAGTCAGTAACTTACCCAAAAGGTGAATCTCATCAATGACCAATAATGCAACTTGTTTAACGTAACTTCGGGTTTGCCAGCTTCGGCTGACACCATCCCATTTTTCAGGGGTTGTAACAATCAAATCTGCATTGGCAATAGCTTTCACATCAGGTGTGAAGTCTCCAGTCAGTTCAACAATTCTGAAATTAAAATAGGAATTAACAAAATGTATAAAAAACTTTGAATGGTTAGTATATTAATTCCATCTTTTTACCAATCAAAAAGAAGCAGGGGGACAAAAGAAAAAATTAATTCCATATTTTGTAGTTGTTGTCAATGGTGTAAAAGTGATTAGAAAAAAAATTCAAAAGAATTGTAAAAACATCTATACAATGAAAAGTATGATATTCTGTTTAATTGTCTATAAGAATAAACTAGAATATCAAGTATTATTTAGCAATTTGATCCTAAGGAAAGCCATTTAGCAGATGTTTGTAGAGAGGCACCATTTTTGGCACAGGCTTGCAGATAGACATATTCAGTGAATGCTTGTATTTGAGGTAACATCTCAAAAAAAAAAAAAAAAAAAAAAAAAAAAAATACAGTATAGTTGATATCTACAGGCCTGGGAAACACTAAGTTTTAAGGAAGAAAATGTATCTCTTGGTAGGTATTATGCCTGTATCTCCCCTTATATTGGAAAAACAAGCTTTCAGTTAAGTACCTTACAGCAAATCCAGGTTAAATTTCTTGTTCCAAGCTGATATCCACTGCACCACAACACTCATCCCAATAATGTAGCATAAATAAGAGGGTCTACACCTTCCAAAATGATGATCATTAACATTATTAAAAAAAAATATTTATAAATATTCAATGGCAACAATAAAACCTTTTGTAGAAGTCAATTTTATTTTGCTTATTTTTACAGTCACATTTCATTAACAATGTTTGGATATTTTCTTAGTTATTCTATTAAAAAATATATAAACAAACTAGTTGCCTCTCTTTACACACTAAGCAGCAATTTTCAAATCAAGTAGACAGAAGAAATGTGAAAAACAGAAAAAAAAATGATTGGAAAATAAAAATAAAAGAGGCTTACTTTTTTCCAAGTTTTTGTTCCAACCTTACTCTCCAGTCAATCATTCTCTCTCGAACTAAAGCTTTTAATGGGGCAATGTAAACTGCCTAAAAACAATAAAAAATATATAAGAACCAAATTTATAAGAGAATCAAGCAAGTGAACCTTTGAATTTGTGGTTAATCATGGATTTTAGAACACAGATTCATATTTAGAAATAATTTTAACATTACAATATTAAATTTTAACATTCAAATTTAGAACTTTTTAACTTTTTTAACTTTTTTTTTTTTATTTGCAAAATCCCTTGAAATATTCTAAACAGAACTGAACAATTAATTTTTTTTGTGGCATCATGACAAAAACAAAAAAAACAAAAAACAAAATACAAACATTTTCACTGAATAATTACTTGTTATTTAAAACTATCTCAAATATTTTGAACTGATAAGATATCAGATAAAAATCTACAAATGATTGACAGGTTAGAGAAGTTCTTTGCCAAGAAAGGGTAATTTACTAAATATCTTTAGGAATAAAAGGATTTTCCCAGTTTGGGCTATTAGATAAATCATTTTGTTGGGTTGCCAATCAGTAAAGTACAATAAGTTTCAATTCTAAAAAAAAAGTTCAATAATATCATTCTTATAGGACTAAAAATTTCCTTGGAATATAAATAAGATAACATAAAAAAATAAAGACATGCTAGTTCTTGTTAGGGTTCTAATCTTCCAACTGGTTTCAGTTATTATTAAGAAAGAAATTAAATTGAAAGTTTGTCAGTTAAGTGCTATACGTGAAATACGTTTGGGCGACCATATCTCGAAAGAGACATGACTGACTGGGCAGAAGATTATCCCGCAGTAGGTTGCCATTGCTTTCTGCGGTAGATTGATTGCCAGCCAAGGTTATATAACCCAATCTGTCCTGTTATTTAACCCATAACTGAAAGGAAGAGATGGATTAATACCTCATAGCTAGGAACAACAGATGTATTTATACCTTTCCCAAGGTTAACTGTAATGAATTTGACTGGAACTAAAACTTTATTCTCCAATTTCAAGCTGCTATCCATTACACCAACTGCACATCCATATGTGTGCGCGTACACACACACACACACACACACACACACACACACACACACACACACACACACACAATGCATAAAAATTTACCTTGGCATTTGGATAATTCTGAAAAACTCTAAAAATAGCCAATTCTGCAGCAACTGTTTTGCCTGATCCTGTTGGAGCTCCCAAAAGAATGTTACAGTCTGCATGGTACACAGCATGAAATATTTGTGTTTGGACTGGATTGAAATGGGTGAATGAGTACAAATCTTCCAGCTCTTTATTTTTTAAAGCACTCTTTGGTAATGGCTGTAAATCCAAGAGAGCTGAAAAAATTTCAAAATTAAAAAGAATAAATATAATGAAAAATATTTATGAAATAAGGTACTTAAATATTTAACTAAATTAGAATTAATTAAATTCAATAAACAGATTATGAATGAAACATACTGCAAGAAAAACAAGTTAAGAGGTAACATTGAATAAATATTATTTAACTACTCAGGATAAAGTCTTTTAGCTAATGAATTTATCAAACATTTTCTAGGTGAATTTCTGGTATGAGGAGTTATGACTTTTATTATTGAACTTGAAATGAATATTCTCATTTTTGTTGTTATTAACACAGCATTTTGGCCATTGTGCCCTCTGACCTTTGGGTGTTGATCCAAGTAACATTCAGGGAATTTCAAACCAAAAACTTTATTTAATCTACAGTGGTAGATCATTCTTGCTTTGCTGTCTATGGATATTTTGTCTTGTTCTTTTTCAGTATTGCTCAGTTATTGTTTGCCTTGTTTCTACTGAGTCTGAGCATGTACTACTCAGCCCAGGGATTGATCTGATCAAATTCATAACTAACATTTTAATTCTTTCACTGGATTGTTTTAAATTTGAAAGTA
The DNA here is from genome assembly GCA_037127315.1 of Ascarosepion bandense. NCBI lineage: Eukaryota > Metazoa > Mollusca > Cephalopoda > Sepiida > Sepiidae > Ascarosepion > Ascarosepion bandense. The sequence goes on from JBBBDQ010000304.1 coordinate 675,354, forward strand.
GTCAGTACAGTCAATGAAACAACAACAATAATGGTTCCTTACGACGTTGTTATTCATCCTTTCAATAAATATGGTGCCTCATAAAATGTATTTAATTATTTAAAAAAATCAGTTAACTCCCTTGCATCAAATTTTATAACAGAATCTTGTTGAATTTAGAGGTGTGGTGTGTGTGTGTGAATAAGTAAATAATAGGTAAGAAAAAAGTGTCTAATCTAACACGTTTCACTTTAACAAACTTCTTCAGAGATTTTTTTTATAGACGAATGATTTAAAAACCATTTAAAAATTTTTTTTTAAAAATCCACACAGAGAGTATGTTGATTGAGGTATGATTTCATTGGTCAGATACATGTCACATACAATAAAGCCATGGATGAATATTAAAGGTAGAGAAAAAACTTATGTCTGTTTAAGTGTGTGTGTGCCACATGTAATAAAAATATTAGATGTTTATTAGAAATGTAAGTATATGTAAATGAAAATAATGCATGTCAAGCATATTTAAACTATAGACAAGTTAAGTGTGTGTGTGTTGGTAACATTAGTATATGAGAATGACACAATAAAAAAAAAGCAACAAATGAAATTTCTAGGGCACATAATGAGGAAAAGAAGTCTGAGAATTTGACATTCACAGGACATTTTGAAGACAAGAGAGACAAAGGAAAGCAACAAATGAACTACCTAATGAGGTTGTGCAAATGGTTAGCAGAACAGGCTTCAGGAGAGTTAGAAAAAAAAAAACTTTACTAAGAACTACAAAAAACAGGAAGTTGTAGAGAGCCATGATCACTAACATCCTGAAATGGCATTGCATATAGAAAAAAATATCTATTGTTTGCTTATCACAAAATAATTTCAAAACCTTTCAGCAATACAAATTATTTTAGTCATTAATTGTAGTTGTTTCAAAAGTCCCCAAAAAGTCACTTTATAAAAAATAAATGTCTTACTATTTTCTTTGAGTTGTTTTAATTTATAATCTCAACCCAGTGTTAAAAAAACTTTTTTTTAAAATAATAATAAAAACTCACTCATAAATGACAAATCACCTTATTTAATTTCTTTATATTTCCAGAGGGAAGTGTATTAAATAAAAAGAATGCTGAAAACTCACTTGTGTGTGGAGGATGTTTTTCAGGTAGAATGAGATGTTGGAATGATATTGGGAAGACATTTGTAGAACCAATCCAACGATCAGAAACTACTTTCACATAATATTGACTTGGAAGTGGTTCAAATATTGGAATGGTAAACACCATCATCTGAGGTTCTTCTCTCACGACCTAAATATAAACAGACAATAACTTTTTTTTTTTTAAAATATACAAGCCACATAAAAATTCATGAATCTTACAGTAAACATGACTGAATGTAAAATTAAAACATTCCTTTTGAGAAACATTTCAAATTCTTAGATTGAGGAATAAAGTTACTTAGTATCTTTCATACAATACATTGTTTGAAAATGTTACAGACTTATGCAACCAAATTAGATGTAAAGCATCTTATTATCCATCCCAAAAATACAGATGATTTCTTTTTAAGGAATGGCATTAGCATAAGTGTATCTTTTCCCTTTTTGGTGTGTAAATCTCGATGACCAGAGCTGGGAAACTGATCTCTTCTCTGAGGTAGCTCTAACAGCTCATGACTGAATATTTTTCTCTTATTTTCAACAGAATTTTCACTTGTAGTAAATTAACTAAAGAAAAATACCTATTTGTGATTTAGTAAAACTTAAGCAAAAATTTTGCTCAGAATTAAAATTTATCAGTTATAGTATAAACCATGTCTGTACATTCAAAGATCTTCAATGTTTGTTTTTCATAAAACATGTTAACCATTCATTTAAAAATAAGGCTTAAAAATAATTTCTAAAATTAATTTTAATTTTCTTTTCAAGCTATTTTAAAAAATATGATTGCTCAAAGCTGTGAATTCAATAGAATCAAAGAAATAAACAGAAAGGAGACATAAAAAAATAGACTGATTGAAAAAGACAAAAATGGAACATAAAAAAAAATTAACTTTAGGCAGTGTTTTTTTTTTCATTAACAGAAACAATGTTGAATTTATGCACCTTTCCAAAATGAACTATTTAGCATTGAAAACATTTGTATTATGCCAACCAAAAATAAACTTCACCTCAATAAATTTAAAAAAACAAAAAACAAAAAACAAAAAAACCACTTTATAGAATTGTAACACTATCTTTGGTACCAAAAAAAAAAAAAACGAGAAGAAAGAAAGATAATAATTGAATATATTTTTTTTTTCTTTCTTCTTCAAACACTAGAGCTAAGCAAGATATATGTTTAGACTACTCAGTAAAATAGATAAAGTTTTTGCAACTCTTGAATGCTGGTGACAAATTCGATTAAAATTTCTTATCACAAAAATTGGAAAAGCCATTTTCTTGAGAAGTGTGTTATTGTTTATTGAAAAATTTAACAATAGAAGCAACAGCTGTCTAAGGAACAGGGCATGGGGGATTTTATGACTCCTAGGGACAGCCACCTCTTGCTGAGAAGGAGAAACAAAATTCACTGAAATAAAGGGGTTGATCAGATTACCAATAAAAAAAATTAAATTTCGGGAAAGTTGTAGGAACATTTTACATCTCCCTCAAGCAATAGTGGGAGGCACACACTCAGGAAAGAAGGAGACGAGGTTGATCAGGTGACCAAAAGAAGAATTCCTTATCGGTCATTTGAAAATGCTAAGTGTACCCAAAGTGCATCACAACACCTCCTCTAAATGTGAAACTCAATATAAGTAGATGGGTTTTCAGACATTTGAGAGAGTACAGTTGAAGTGATTTAACACAAGAGACGTGTTATCACATGATTGCTTGCCTTAGAAGAAACTCCAACTTTAGTCTGGTGTCAGATCAACCAACTTAGATTAAGTGTTATATCCTGTAAAAGATGTGGGTCAGAATTATAGTTGTCTACATGGAAGAGTGATATAAACTAACCAAATACTGTACTGAACAGGACATGTGTATATAAACTCCTTGTTGTTAATTTTACAAAGATTTCCTTTTCTTATTGTGACTCCTAGCTCTGTCTGGATCATTGATGCAGTGGATTTTCAGCAACTTTCAACCCTGAGCCCAGTTTGAAACAAAGTTATCAACTATTGATTGGCTACAAGATTTTGGGTGTTGACACAAAGTTCCAGAGGTGGGGGGTTCACAGAATAATTAAGCTAAAGAAAGTCTACAAATTCAAATAGCATGACTGTCAGATAGTACTAGGATTTTAATTTTTATTTAAACACTTTGTACCAACAGATAATAAAATGTTATTTTAAACAAATATACTAAATAATTATTCTTGTCCACTTGTACTACAACATCTCATGGGAAAATTTTATTTCTGCTGTTTTTTTTTTGTTTTTTTTTTACTTGAGCAATTAATTTATCATATCTGCAAAATATCTCATGTCACTCCAGTGTAATCATTGCTTTCACTATCTTTATTACCATCACTATCCAATTCATTACCAGAGTGAAATGACTGAAAGGAATATCCAAGATATCTTTTTTTTTTTTTAATCACATCACCCCAAGCAAGGCGGTAAGGCCACTGGTGTGCAGGGGGCTACATAAGAGTGAAAAAATTGGAAAAAAGAAAACCGGAAACCACATCCTAAACAGGGAACAAGGGATGAGCCTCTTCACCTGTTCAATAGACGTGAATGGCGTGTGAACCGGGCAATAGTTTAGTCTATCTACTCCAATTGAAAAAAAAAAAAAAAAAAAAAAAAGATTGGAAAAGAGAAAACCGGAAACCACATGCTAAACAGGGAACAAGGGATGAGCCTCTTCACCTGTTCAATAGATGTAGGTAGAGTGTGAACTGGGATGTCCGTATTAATACAAGTGTCACACGTATCAAAGCAATGGAAAATTTTTAAATATACGTGTGATGAATAATTTTAACGGTGAATTGTGTGATAATGCAAGTGTGTTCTTATGTTGCAACGCTTGTCTGTCTAGGTGTATGATGGACAGTAACTTTAGTTAATATAAGTGTATATGTGTATGTAAGTGAGCAAATAGTGAGCGATTAAATCATTAAAATGTAGTGATTAAATGTAGCAATGTATTGCGATGATTTTGTATTTGGTTGTATATTTTATATTTACGTATTTTTTTTTTTTAATCACATCACCCCAAGCAAGGCGGTAAGGCCACTGGTGTGCAGGGGGCTACATAAGAGTGAATAGATTGGAAGAGAGAAAGCCGGAAACCACATCCTAAACAGGGAATAAGGGATGAGCCTCTACACCTGTTCAATAGACGTGGGTGGAGTGTGAACCAGGCGATAGTTCAGTCTATCTACTCCAATTGAAAAAAAAAAGAAAAAAGAAAAGTGAAAAGATTGGAAAAGAGAAAGCCGGAAACCACATCCTAAACAGGGAACAAGGGATGAGCCTCTACACCTGTTCAATAGACGTGGGTGGAGTGTGATGTTGTCAACCATTATGCTTAATATGTATGCTGATAGACATGCATGAAAAGATTCCACTTTCCTTCATATTTCAAATAATAAAATTTGGATTTCACTAATTCTGTAAAAATATGGACTTATAGAAACCACTTACATGTTTTTTGTGCAAGAGAAAACTTTCTGAATGGTAAATATAACAATTGTCTGGATCTTCAACCCAAATCCAAAATGGTTCTCCTGTCTTCCCATGAACCTGAAATAAAAAATTAAATATGCTGTTAGTAATTTTAATGATCCAATGAAAACATTTTGTGATAAGGTCATTTTTTTTATTTTTTTTCTCAATCTTTATTCTATAACAATTTTGATTTGTAATATCTTATGCAGGTTCTGATCACATACAACAATATTCAAATGTTTGCCATAGTTTCTTTGATTATTGTAAGTTTAGTGAATAAATTCACACTGGGTGTCCAATGATTATAGTTTTGCACCAAACTAATAGTAAATATAATGAACCTGACTAGCATTGAAACTCAACCTTCTGATTTAAATCAGAAGGTTGAGTTTCAATGCCAGACAGGTTCATTATATTCACTTACAAAATGCTTTTTCTGGGAATTCTAAACAATAGTGTGACCTTTTGTTGTTTTGGATTGACTTTTAGTTTTCCTTGCTAACCTGGTTTTGTTTAATATACTATAATAATAGAAAATTTGTCACAAATTATAAAACTTAATTATATTCTATGTGTATAATTATAAAAATAATGAAGCATGTAACTGAAAATTATGAAATAATTTTTTTTAAAAATCCAGAATTTTTCATCTTAATGGTGAACAATCTAATAAAAGAATAAATAAAACCAATTATTTCTCCTCTTTGTAAATTGTAATTCATTATTGTTGGTTATTTTTGTTTAGCAGTCTATCAACCTCTGTAGGTTATTTAATGCCAAAATTTAAATATTTTGTAAGTAATTTTTTTTTTTTTGAGATAATAATGATGTTAGTGATACAATTCTTACTAGGCAAGAAGTGGTTGATTCATACCTTTCCCAAGAGTTTGAGTTTTGTTTAATGGCATATCAACCTCTGTGGGTTATTTAATGCAAAAAAAAAAAAAAAAAGTAGGGTTTTAAGATATTGTTTTTAAATGTTCGATTATAGTGAGAAAATTGATTTAGTCAGATTTTAATGAAAATTTTTTGTTTTTATTCTTTTTTATTTTAGGAAACTGAAAATGTCTTCTAGTTTTGTATTCAAAATGTTTTGCTGAGAATTTTTTCCTTCAAAAATGTGTTATGGTAATAATTGTTTCTTCAAAAATGTATAGTTTTCTATAAAAGTGTATTTTTATACTTTCATAGTTTGGGGGTTTACAATTTGACCATAGCTAGGACCCTAACAGGTGGTGGACCTGGGAACAACAACAATTAAGAGGTGGTTTCATGCTCCTCACAACCTCCCAATCAGAGGCCTTGCTGCCGGATGCAGTTTACTGTCATGCCCAGGATCTTTCCCAAGAGTATTTGCGCATAAGTGAATATAATGGACCCAATGGAAATTTGAACTCCGCTTTCTGATTAACAATTTAGAACCATTATCCATCACACCACCTGCACATCCAAGTTTACAGCACTTGGTATTCCCAAGCATTCACCTATCTAGGTACTGACCAGGCTTGATGTTGCATAACAGGTAATTCGATGAGAACTACTGTTTTAACATGATATAGCCATAAGCCTGTTATGATTTAGGAATACACAGAGAAGAAGTTTTGCACACCTAAAACAATTCCAAATTCAATATCTAGTCATAATATTAGAAAGAACAAAAGCCTGAAACATTAAAATCTAACAAATGAAAATATAGCTTTAAAATTACAATAAGTAATAAAAACTAATTGTGTAATATAGCAATCTAGCCCCCACCCGAAGAAGGTTGATGCAATCGATGATATTTCCCGTCAATGAAGGGGTCAGCGAACGACAAGACAGGTGTTTGAGAAATACATCCTGTCGGCGTCTGGAGCGGATGTCGCAGGGTTATGAGTCGGGCTCGTTTGACCTTATTTCCGACAGCGGCGGAAATGACTACGGAAGTAAACAAAACAGGTGTCTCTTGGAATTACGTAGGCGTTGCGTAGGCGAGACAAAACCGGAAGGAAAAGTCCCGGTTCTAGAAGACTATAAAAAGAAATCGACACACAGATTTGCCAGCAGAGAACGGCCAGTGGAAGCAGAGAGACACCACAGGCAAGACTTACACTCCCGTCGACTCATTCTATGTGCGCTCTCACTCTTCCATTCTCTGTTCCACACAGGCTCGTCGTCAGGAATAGAAATATAATCTTATATTTTTATATATGCGTGTTCTCGTTGTTTGTCGTCGTACAGTGATATATAACAATTGCACTAATTGAAATATTCTAATAAAAACAAAAATTTGTGTCTGTAGATAAGGAAAAGAAAATATAAAGACATTTATAATATAGTAATATTTATGAATAAATAAAAGAAACTATACTATGGCTAAGTTCATATATAATGGAGAGAAAAAACAATCAGAGAAATAAGGTTCTGATAGGAAAACTGACCTTATCATCCCAGTGGAAATCAGCAGTTATAACCAATCTCACTCTAAGAACTGTGCGAGTGATTGGCTGGATTGTAGCATCCAGTTCCAAATGAGGAATCTGATGAACACATCTTTTAATCACAGAACCCATTTTAACATGGTGAACCATATGGCCTACAATATAAAGGTAAATAAAATAAGGAACATGCAAAAGAATCATAAAGTGCTTCCAGTTAAGATTTAACATCACAAATGAGAATATCACATTTTGTAGCATACAAACCACCAACAATCAATGCCATCAAGAACTTGGAAGAAAATCAAAACTCACCTTAAAACCCACCCTGCATTACACAATCTCTCTTGGCACTTTATTTGTTTTTACACCAAACAACATAAGATTGGACCAGTAATTATTAGGTTGTTTAATTTTTACAAAAGAATTACTACTCAAGTTGATTACATAGTGTTTTTTTTTTTTTGTTTTTTTTATAATCATGTTTTTTTTTATCGTTTCACCCCGAGCAAGGCGGAAATGCCAATGATGTGCAGGGGGCTATATAAGTGTAAAAAGATCAATTAGAAGAGAGTGAAGAGGAAGATGAACCAGTTAGAAAGGAGCAATAGAAAGCTGAGAATGCAGGTGTGATGACAGTTTCAAAGGTGGAGAGAAAGGAAAGGATATATGGGGTGGGGAAAGAGCTAGAGTCAAGTGGTTAATAGATGAGTATTGACATTGCATTTAAATTCTTGGAGGTTGTAGTCGTCAAGAAAGCAAGATTTTACTGCTACTGTCACAGTTACATTAATTTTCATTATGTTGGATTAAAAAAAAAAAAAAGTTTCAATATATGTCTATGTTAGCAACCACTCACATCCTCTCTCCTAATACCCTTTTTCTCCTCTGGTGATAGTGACAGTGGTAGTGATGGCAGTGAATCAAAGAGTTTGACAAGGCCATTAGAGTGAATTTGATTTTGAGAGACAACTGTGTGACAAAGAAGCCCACACATCTGGCCAGAAGTGCCTCTCTTGTGGCTCAATATAACTTGTAAAATTAGTGGAATTCTTGAGTACAGCATAAAATAATGAAGTTAGTAATATATTTGCTTAATTTAATTTTCTTTTTTTTTTTTTTTGAGCCATGCAGACATGAGTAGCATAGTTGCTTAATATTCAGTCAAATTTGAGTGAATCTGCTTAAAAATAAGTTGCTTCTATAAAAATAAAAAAGTAACCATGTAATTTAATACCATCTAACTCCACCTTAACCATTCTGTATCTTCTCTACTGTAAAAGGGGGAGGGGGTAAGAGACAAACCTTGTTACCTGAGAAACTCCCTACCCACAAGAAAAGTGTCAAGAGAGCCAGAAGATTCCTGGTACCAACTACATGTATATATGCAGGTCTCCATGATGTGACCTTGTGTCAAATCTATCATCATGAGGGAAGGTAGATAAAAAAAATTTTTAAAAATGCACGCTGTACGTTTGGCATCATTACAAAAATAACCTAATATCATTTACATTATTTACATAGTTCAGGCTGTTATCCTCATCTTTATAGTCACATTCAAAACATTTTGGCCATTATATGCTCCGGTCTTCTTCAGATGATAAACATTGAAATTTCTAACTAAACACTTTATTTAGTCCACTAGTCCACTGGGGTAGATTTTTCTAATTCCTTATGTTGTGCTTCTTTTTTTTTTTTGGTGGTGGTGGTGGGGGGGGGGGGGGTATCTCAATTTCAGTTAATTCCTTTTAGTAATTCAACTCTCCCAGTTTTTGTTTCCTCTACTGTGGCTAAGTATTGAACTCGCAACTCTTTGGGTTAAGAGTTCAACATAACAATAAAAATGAAGACAACAGTCTGAATGATGTAAAATAGTATAAATAGTTACAATACCTCATCTCAGAAATATAGATGGATAATCATCACATTAAGTGATGATTATCATGTCTGATAATTTGTGATATAATTAAAGAGAAGCTATTCATAATGTAGGCAATCCCATGACAGTATGAAATAATCTGTACTTAATACTTTTGTAAAGACAATGTAAAAAAAAGGTTTATTGAATATTGAAAGTAAGTTTTAACACATTTATTTTCAGGGAAAAATCTATTGCACATCATTTGAAGTATTTAAACTATTTTCTTTTTTTATTTTCAACAATAGATTCTGGAATAACAGGAAATCTAATTTTCTTGACCATGACAAAACATACATGACATCTGGATCCATACTCATTATTTGTTGCTTAATTGGCTCCCAAACAAATCCTTTATGTTTTACCTGCTTTGCAATATCCTCTTCTCTGTAAGATTTCTGGTACCAACTGCATGTATACATGTAGTTGGTACCAGGAAATTTCTGGCTCTCTTGACACTTTCTTCTACATTTTTTTTTTTTAAGTTGTTTTACTCCAAGCAAAGTGACAATGCCACTAGACCACAGGAGGGTTATAAAAGGAGTGAAAGAGAATGAGAAAACTAGGAATAGGAAAGATTAAGAAAAGGAAAAAAAACGGAAGATGGCAATTTATGTTGCATTTAAATTTTGAAGATTGTAGTTATCAGAGAAGCAAAAAATTGGAGTGAATTCCACAGTTGAGAAGTGCAAGAAAAAAAAAACTTAAGAGAAGTGGCAGTTGCATTTAGCTAGTTCAACAGTAAAACACTGAGATCTAATAGCACACTTAAATTCATGTGGTTGGCATACCAGGAAAGAAAGCCCCTCAGAGCAGTTAATATAAAAATATTTGTAGAAAAGACAGAAGGAAGCCATATCATTCCCATTAGTGAGAAAGTGAGTGGAGTCAAGATGCATGGTCAGGATTGATTACAGACCCTTCTTTAGATTTTGTCAAAAATTTTGAGATGTACAGTAGGAGCACCAAACCAGATATGACAACAGTATTTAATGGATTGATGAATAGTAGATTTAGTAACGTGCAAGATGAATTCTGACAAAAAAAGTTTTCTGGCACAAACAGTGAACCAACTTTCCTTGCAGTAGACAAAGCAATTGATTCAATATAATCACTCCACTTCATTGTCATGGAAAATGTGAAGCCAAGAAGGCATTACAATTTACAAGTTATATATTGCCCCAGAGTCTATTGCTGTTTGATTTCAAGATCATTATCCCTGAAGTCTTTTGTATCCAAATCTAATAACTGAAACATTTTTGTATGAATACCCTAAAACCAAGATCTTCTAGAGCAGGTATTTCTTCAATCCCATTATACACAAATTTCAATCACAATCCATATTGAAATTTTAATTATATAGAGTTTAATACCAAAAATAATTATTTTCCTTTGATTTTTATTCTCTCTCGGTTGTGGCAGCATTCTTATTCAGGTGTTAATTAAAGTATATAAAAGAATAGTAGCTATTAATTAAACTGCAATATTTCAAACAAAATGCGTTAAGAGATACCCCTATATGGACATTTACTGAGGTTTATATACATACACATATATATATATATATATATATATATATATATATAAATTCTTGACAGACTTACCGATTTCCTGATGAGTCATCTCTCTCATTTTTTCCAAAGTGAGGTTGGCCTTTTCTATTTTATTTAGTACTTCAAAGGATAGGCAATGTTGAAATTGTCTCAGAGGACTTTCAAATTCCCATTGTCGTTTATCCACCGTCTTGCTGAGAGTTAGCAAGCGGCTAGCCATGATTGGCCAACCCTTTCGCAGAGCAATTTGAAATAAAGCACGTACAATTCGGGCTCCATTCTACAAATTAAAAAATTAAGAATATTTATTCTTTATAGTTTTTACACTATGACAAACTTTATTATACAAATCATTATTTTCACAAAAAATTGAAAATATAACAACTGATGTTGGTATAATTTTCAGTATATATTTATATGGTAAATATAGCTTGTGAATTACAGTTTATATATTTTAATGAGAAAAAATTACAATAACTTGTTTGGTAGTGTGAAATGACAATCTTATTCAGTAGTATCGTAAATAAATACATGGGTAGACTTATTGAAATTTGTTTTTTTAATTTCAGATTTATAAAGACTTTCACAGAATATAATAAATATATAACATCAAAAGAGAATATATGAAAAAAAATGTGTCATAGGAGCACAACATTAAAGTTGCAAAAGTCACAAGTTTGGGACAATCAAAAAACGAAATTGAGAACAATGGCAATACAGCAACAAGGAAAAAAATGACTTAAAGAATGTTGCAAAAGAGTTTCAAGAAAAATGAAAAACATAATCTGGAAAAGTGAATAAACCAGGAAGAAGCAACCAAAATATCACCTTTATTCAAACATTACAAAAAGAAACATCTAAATTCGATAAAAAAGTACAGGAAAACTAATTTCTCGACAATAATTCTTACTGATGAAAGTAAAGCAACACTGAATAGAGCTGATGGATGTGTTAGAGATTGGGGTTGGGTCCTTCATGGAAATAATCAATAGGAGTAGAAAAGAAGATGCAAGTTAAAAAGTATATCTATATAAGAAAATGCTTCTTCAGAGTCCACGAACTTATTGCCCACAGTATAAAAAAAGAAAAAATTAACTAAATGGCCTCCAGCCTCTCCAATAGAAAACAAGTAGTTCAACAGATGTATATAAGAATGAAAAACAATGAAAATTTCTAAAAACTGTGTTAAAGTTGAAAGAGTGGCAAAGTTCACAAAATCAATGGTTGAAAGATTGATGAGTCTTATATAAGGTTAAGGAGTCTATATAAACATGTAAAATAATAAATTAAGTAACTCTTATAACTGGGATACTGTGTTAATCAAATATCCTGCTATGACCTGTCTCTTGAATTTATTTTGCACTTTGTTTGCATAATAAACCTGAAACCTCCAAAACAACTTATCAATATGGATAGATATTAAAAGCTGAAATTTACATGATATATATGACTTGTATCAACATAAACATATCCTGAAAATGTTAACATCAATTAAGAAACTTACTCATTACACCCAATGGTGTGAAGGGTAGTCTTTTTGCTGTTTCCGCAACAAATTTTTTTTTTTTATGGGGCAGGGTTGTTAGCCCTGTGCCCAACCACCAAACCTGGAGGAAGGTGATTTTCTAAGCGTAGCTTAGATGTGACACAGCCGAAAGTAGGGGGTACTCAATGAGGATCGAACTCACTACTCAGTTATAATGATTCTAGCGAGACGAGCTTGCTAACCATTACACCACGCCGAGGTGCCCATAACATCAAATAGTTAATACCAATTTTATTGCGAAAAAAAGCCGACTTGCATAATAGAATCTAACAAAAGATCTCGGGGAGTAATAAAACTCAATATTATAATGTGCAGTTATATATATATATTTTTTTTTGTCATCAAAAATGTGTTCCCCCCTAATTTCAAGACATAAAACAAATAAAATACATTCTGAGATTTATCATCATAATATACAAATATGGATTGCACACCTGAGGAACACTACAGATTAAATTGGCTGAAATAATGTTAACAAAACAAACAAAATAAAAAAAATAGAAGCAAAAAACAAATCAATCTGAACAATTCACAGAACTAATTTAGATTTAATATAAAGACAATTTATTTTTAAGCAATTTCAAATTTTAGATGTTGAAATTTTGGTAAATGTTAGTTTTAATTCCCTTCGCTTTTCCCCTTCAAATTTATCCAAAATAGCATTATCTGTGCAAATATATATGCTGAACTCAAATCAAGTGTTAGTTATTGAAAAAACTTACCTTTTTTTATCTAAATGTCAATAAAAAAAAAATATATATCTTACACTTTTTCTCTCCCGTAACTCTCACAAAGTCATGTAATTAACTGCAGAATGACATACTGCGCATGTAAACAAATTTTCGCAGAATTTTTTGGGATTTTTCTTCATTTACTGATACTTCCGGTGATGTACTTCCAGGAATGAAAGCAATGCACTATTGTATTTCTACACTTATTACTTTCATTAGCGGAAGAACATCGCCGGAAATTTTAGTAAAGGAAGAAAATCGACCAAAATTCCAAACAAAATTTCTGCCTACATAGAACGTCATTCTGCAGTTAATTACATGACTTCGTGAGAGTTACGGGAGAGAAAAAGTGCAAGATATACTTCGTTTTTTTTCTGGACTTTCAAAGCAAAAGAGGTAAATTTCTTCAATAACTAATTGTTGATCTGAGCTCAGCATATACATTTGCACAGAAATAATGCTATTTTGGATAAATTTGAAGGGTGGGGGAAGCGAAGGGAATTAAAACGAACATTTACCGAAATTTTTCATTAAATCAAATTGTATTCTTTCCAGAATACTATATACAAAATATAAAATTTAACGTTTATATTACAATTTGCTGGTCACATATGAGTAAACTTTATTTTTCAATGAAATTAAAAAAAAACGTTCATTTATAAATTCTGCAAATAGATGAACACATTTTATTTTTTTGATACAATTTCATATTTTTAACCAATAGTTACAAAAACTTATTTCAGATCAGCATAAAATTCAAGTTTCTAAAATCTTCAAATCATTCAATCAAATTTAATTACTATAATTATGTTTACTATGACAATTATATATATATATATATATATATATATATATATATATATACATACATTCATAATATACTGAAACCATGATAGGTTTAAGATAAGTGCATGAAATAAGTTTGAAGTAAAGCTCTGTAAAACAAAGCAAAAATGAAAGAAATTTAATACAAGCTAATGTTTACTCTTCTTAAGAAATAAATTTTCACTAACCTGTACAACATAAGCTTGGTCTGATACAAGGGAGAAATTATCCAAACAGGCATGAGAAATATAAGATTGCAGAAGAATATTCACTTTACCAGGAGAATTCTCCAACCCCAAAGAGGCTGGCATTACGCAATCTTCAGTGTGCAGTTTTTCGAGTTCTTCAAGTTCTTCCCGACGAACCTCAAAGAAAAGTTAAACAGATTCAATAAAAGATGTATTTATTAATAAATTTTAATATCAAAACATTATCTATCCTTGTTTTTGTTTTTCTATTAAAACATTGTGGAACCTGAATAAATTATTTGATAATAGGTTTTTTACTTTATCAATCTATTAATTTGTTTAAGTTGTGACTGGTATAATCATATTTTTTGCATGATTCAGGCTCCTGTCCATTAAAGATTAACATTAGAAACACAGTAAATGTCAAAATTATTTAAAATTATTTAATTATTTAAAAGGAAAAAAAAACGTTTGTGTAAAAGTTGTTATATCTTTGGTCAGCACATTTTTAATTAACGTTCACTTAATTAACTTAGTTTACTCTACTGTCTAAAGTTCTGAGATTAAATATAATCATATTAATAAATCATTTAAACTAGTATCTATAACTGAGGAAGTCTGGAGAACACACTAGCTGAAAAGTATAACTATTCAACAGAATGATTCATAAAATATTTATATTTATCATGACTTACTTAAATTTTAAGCAGTTATATTAGTAATCAAAAATAAAACTATAGTAAAAGAAGTACCTTGTAAATTTTTTTAAAAAATGACATTTTAGTATGTATTTTATAAATATTGTTATATTTTATAAAAAGAGAAAGAAAAGATCAAGTTTTGGATTTTTTTTTCAGTGATAGAAATGCAAAAAAGGTAATCTTTGTTACATCATTGAAAAAGATGGAAGTAGAACATAAGCCGACAGTTTTCTTGGATGAAATATCATTATTATTCATTTTTAACATTTTTTAACATCTTTTTGCTTTTTAACACAACTTTCTGACCCTTAATTAAGCAGCATGGATCAGAAAGTAATAAGCCTACACATATTTGAACCTGAACTTTTTTTTTTTTTTGACAATGACAATTTGTAGAGGACACAAGATCAATATTTAGTTTAGATTGATGTTAAACATGCTGTTAACCTTGAGAATTCAGGACAAAGTTTTCAAGTTCCAACAATATGAAGAAGAAAACGAATTTGAATACATCATGAACAACAAAGGTAAATTTTTATGTAAATAAAAACCCAATAATAATAATAATAATATAAAACAACAAATGTTCATTTACAAAACTGTGTGAAGGTTCTGAAAAAATATTGTTTAGCATTTAGTTTTAGTTTAGTTTTAGGTCAATTAAAAGAGTTGTCAGTATGTGTTTGAAAGAGAATAAGTTTGTAATATGAGATTTACTTAAGTACAGGATGTGATGGATGAATTGACGTCTAAATTATGCAAAAATGAAAATAACACTGACATCTCATTTTAACAGATATATTTACCAAAATTACACAAAAGTATCTTGAAATACTAAAGAGTATATATTTACACTATTAACATTATTCAGACAATTGTCCTCATCTTTGTTGCCATTTGTACAACGTTTCGGCCGTTGTATGCTCCAGCCTTCATCAGAGGCTAGGAATTTTGAACCAAAACCTTTATTACAATAATAATCACTGAGATATATCATTATCATTCATTGCATGAAACTTCTTTTGGTAGTCATGAGTTATCTCCCTCTAACCCTCTAAGTTACTGGTATTGCACTCACAATTCTTTGGATCAAGTCACTGAAACTAACCAATGTCTATATCCACTGGGCCATGTGTCCTTAAGGACAAGAACAACTGAATTTCTGGGACTTATAAACCTAATGTTCAGTAATCATTTTTACCAGGACTCATATTGCAATTTTTTGAAGTTAATGGGTTTTTTTTTTTAGTATTTTTTACCAGAGCTCATATTGCAATTTTGACACTAATGATTTTCTCTAGCACTCCGTATTTCTGGTTCCCATATTGTATTCATTTCTATGCTTGGTCAGCTTAGATTTTTGTACCCTAGCATATGTACTGATTCCTTAAGTTTACGCAGTTTCCAGTGGGGTTTTTTATCTATTATTGCAACTTCATCCCATAGAGGGCAGTGATCCCCTTTCTCCCTCCATATGTGGTCAGCTACGCCTGATTTTTCTATCTCATGTTATGGCCTTGCAATATTCTTGTAGCCTTACCTTACATGGCCCAGTGGATATAGATGTTGGTTAGTTCCAGTGACTTGACCCAAAGAGTTGCGAGTTCAATACCAGGCTACAGCAGTGGTGAACAAGTAACTTAGAGGGAGATAACTCATGACTACCAAAAGAGGCTTCATACAAGGAATGTGAATGATATACCCCAGTGATTGTAATAAAGGGTTCGGTTCAAAATTTCTAGCATTGTACAAATGACAAATAGAAAAATACTGAGTATAAATTTATTCAATAAAATAGTCATTGGTTTCAACCATGGCCTCTGTACGACTTCAGAATTTCTTGCACAGCCTCTTCACTTAAGCTGGTTAATGCTGTCATAATTTTTGGTATTACAACAAATTTTGTTGGTCTGTCACTCAACAATGTTCCATACAGAATAATCAAGGGGGTTGCAGTCTGAGAAGTTAAGTGGCTAGATATAAGAGGTGGTATGATCCAAGAAATTGTCTGACAGCAATGACTAGATTTTCCTGTTTTTGAGTCCTGTTGCCAGACAGTGTCTTCCAGTAGCCACCCTCTTGACCCAGGGTAGCACTACCTCTTCAATGCAATTGATGTAGGCCTCTGTGTTGAGTTTGAAGCCTTGTGGGAAAATGAATAGAGGCATAATGTCGCCATGACTAGTGATCATTTCAAACACCTTTGTAATCACCATTAGACTCATCCAACTCTTTCTGAATCCTATGCATTGTCCTCAGATTGACACCCAAACAGTCTGAAATGTTTGCATCGAAGCATATCAAGCAGTACAGTATGCCATTTCTAAATTTATGGCAGAGTGAATTGCGTCATGGTGTCCTTTTTCTCACAGACAGTGTCCAATTGACCCTATGCAGTCAACAAAATCAAAAACAAATCACATACATGTGCAAAATTAAAAATATAAAATGGCAACTGTTTACCCATTAAACTCTGTACATATATTCATAAGGAAGGGGAGAAAGTCATTTAGTAGCTGGTGTCTCTGCATCACTAGCTAGCAGTTTTGGGACTAACAATCAACCAACTTTCTTTGAAATCACTATAGAACTGATAAGTCTTTTTGAGGTGAGTGAATTTTCTACTACTGACTTTTTCAGTTTGAAGGCTTGCCTTTTTTTTTTTATTTGCTTTCAGATTAGCTACTACTTCCCAGGGTTAGGATTATGAAAACTAAACAGAACCATTTGAGAAAGTGATTATTCTATCTGAACAAACACATAATGCAGTCTTTATTATATCAAACAAAATCAAACCAGCTCAAGCAAAGCTAATTTTCTTTTTATTCTCAAAATCAGACGAATTATGTGAATTTTTAAAATTCTTGTTGGTTACTGATCCTTTGTAATATCTCAATTGTTGTGCAAGGGCGTGTGCATAACCCACAAGATTCCAAGTATTACACAATGCAGTGGTTTTATGTAAAAAAAATCCTACAAAAGAGTTTGGAACTATACAGCTAGAGGATCTAGATGAGTTGTGGTATGCTGCAATGAAAAGATGTAAAAACATTTTAAGAGTAACAAATATGGTAAATGCTTACTTTTATTTGATCAAATTCTTGAGCTTGAGATATTATATTTAGCACCTGGCTCTCTGTTATTTGAGGTTTGAAAAATTCATTTACAACCTAAAATGGAAATGAGGAATAAAACAATTCATAAGTAAAGAAAATAAGTTAGTGAAATTCACATTCGTATAATATTATGCATATTTCGCTTCATCCTATAATGTCTGACTAATACCAAGTTGACTGATGGTTATAATAGATTTGATACTACAGGAAATGTAATATTTAATTATACAGAGACTGGTGATCACCATCTTAACGGTAGGATAAATAAAATACAACACAAATATCTTTTGTTTTTATTGCTGAGTCCTCACTGTTCTTGAAATGATGGTTGGACAAAGGGAATCAGAGGCTAAAATAAAGATGAGTTTTTACCAAGTCAAATAAGAAACCCTTTTCATATGATCATCTTTGACAATATGAAAAGGTGGGGACATTTGAGCAGCCATTTTCTGCTACTTTCATTGACACTATAACCAGTGTGTCTAGTTGGTCACATTTTTAGGATCACAATCAAATATGTAGATTACATACTTCGCTTTCATTGGACCAGGTTAGAAAGTGAAATGTTATACTTCAATAAATATAAATGTCATACTTCCAGAGGTCAAGTCAAATTGCTGAATATATTTCAATATATGTCTTATATTCACTGTCTTCAGATTTTAATGACTTTCAATCATAAACCTTTGGCATATTTTATCAAATTTGAGTGTAAAATATCAGTTTAAACTTTCAGAAAAACTTAATTTCATCAAAGGGTTAATACTATAGTAAACTCCACATTTGTAATAGAACTAATTCATATCAGGATTTCCCATCTGAAAATATTTTCAAAAATAAAATTATAATTATTTTATAAAAATATCATAAGAAAATGCTTACCTCAATTGTAGCATATTTGATATAAAAATGACTGGCTATTCGGCCAAGGTCAGTTGAAGAAAATCCTTCTGTTGGTTCATTAAATCGGATCATGTGAGCTTTATCAAGGTGGCGGCCAGCTTCAAATATCAGTTTCTTGCGATGAAGATACAAGTTGGGATCTTCCTAAATTCAACAATAAAAATTATTTTTAACTAAAAACAAATTCATAAAAAATAAGATGTTACAAATAATTAACATTTTTCTTTCATTATCATTTGAACAAGCCACTTAAAATATATATATATATATATATATATATATATATATATATATAGTAGCTCTAATTTTATGGTTTTAAGAATGACATGTAACCTTTGAAGTCTTCTGATTGTAAAATAACTTATTTTATCTTTGTATACTGCAGAGTGTAAAAAGTACTGACAACCAGTGACTAGTCAATTAAAATTCATGAAACATGCTGGAATTGGGATTGACTGATCAATACCCAATAAGATGTGATTTGCTGTAGAGATTATATATATATATGCAGGTTAGTATTTTATTAAAGGGACAAGTAAAAATGTCTTTGTTAAAAAACAGTGAAAAATGTTTTGTAATCTCAGCTTAAATTATCAACTAATCAGTTGATTTTGATCATAACTGTAAATTTTAAAACCAATCTAGATATTTATGGCTTGAAATGACAAAGATTAAAAAAAAAAGAAAGCAAATACTGTAATCTGTCTTTATTATAATCCATCTTAAATTTGCCTCCAAATTTATTCACATTTGTTAAATATTTAAACTAATCTATGATATATAAGAAATGGTAAGTATACAATAAATGAGTCATTAATGTAAACTATTCTGATATAATCTTTTTCAGCCAGCCATGATATCTGCTGCTGCAATCGATTGCTCACCTTTATCTCATACTAAAAAAGGCTGGATTTTAACTTTTGCTCTTATTCATTATTTCTTTCTTTTTATAATTAAATAAATTATTGTCATCTAGACTGCTCAGATCTAACATGGAATCTTTGTAGATTTTAACATTAATAATTTGAATTAAGATATTTATCAAACTCTTTAAAAGTATGTTTAATGTAATACTTGCCTCAAGAGTGTTGTAACCAATTCCATAGACCATTGGGTTGCATTTCATTCTTACAAAAAGGTAAGTATAGCTGAGCCATTTGACAGCCTCCTCAACAGTGCTGACAGTTCCTAGGGCAATCTAACAATTAAAATAGCAGTTGTATATTCACAAACATTCTAACCATGCCATATTTAAAAATGCATTTTCTCATTAGGCATAATATCAGATGTTTAAGATAAAATTTTAACCTCCAGCCTCACACATGTTCACAAAAAAGTTTCTGATGTTTCAATATTTTAAAGCAGTTTCATATCTATTTCTACATACTGTAAGTGTTAAATTCTCAAGTCTTATTTTTCACTTGTGACAAAATTCTTCCAGTTTTTATTGTCATATAAAGCAGTAAACATTACATAGTAATCCAGCTTTTCTTCATTTCTACAAGGAAGTGTTGAAAAATTCTCAATTTGATCAAAAATGGATTAAAAAATAAAATAAATAAAAATTCTGTTTGGTCAGAGTTAGAGAAGTAGAACAGATTGCAAACTTTTCAGCATTCCGTCATATTTTTTGATCCCTTAGTACCTTACTTCGTTTCTGAGAAATATCTTTCACTATTCCTCTGTCTTCAAACCTGTGTCACACTTTCTATCATCAGTTTTTAAACTGCCCAGATAGTTGTTATGGGGAAACACACCTATTCCTCAGATAATGGGCTCTCCCTCCTATTAATAAGAGTTAACGGAAAGTTCATAGGAGTTCTTTAGACTTCTAGTGGAGTTCAGTAGAACTACTAGGCAGTTGATATTAGTTGGCAGTTAGCCAAATACTAAGGAGTCAACTTTTAGTGGAAGATTACCAAGTTCCTAACATTTTGGGTACTTAAATCGATTAGCAACCGACATAGCAAGATTATAACCTTCAGTGCGAAAACTACTCCACAACAATAGTTGAACTTCCATATTTAATTAGAACATCCCCAATGTGTAATTCACATCTATAACCATTTTGCTAACCATCATTAATTTAAACTTCTTACAATTTCCATAGTATATTCTGCATCTTGCATTTTAATAAATCCTGGTCAGTTCTCTAATTCTCTTAGAATAATCTCAATACACAGGTAAAATAAATTTGTTGAGAAAAAACACTTTTGTAATACTTCAAATTAAAAAAGAAAAAAATTTACCTCAGCATTAAGATTGTCAGTTAAGCTTGCAATAAACTGACTTTCAATTGGATTCTGTCGTGTTATAAGAGATAAATAGTGTGCCAATTTATCATGGGTTGATATGATTGTTCCATGACCAAAAGTATCGAACTGAGGTCGACCAGCACGGCCAAATATCTGCAGAACATCTAAGATTCCTAAATCTATGAAGGATCCTTTTTTAGCATCATAAATCTGTGTCCCCTGTAAAAAAAAATATTGGTGACAAAAGATTCTCAAAATAATTTGAAACATTAGCAATTTCTTATTTACTACACAGCAATCTTTTTGTTGCTAAAATATTTTAATTATAACATTGTAAAAGAAGTTTGAAAGAATAGAACTTTGGTAAAACAAGGTGTAGGTAAAAACCAGGTATGTCTGCAGCAGCTTTATATCTAATTTATATAAGATGTAATCTTGAAAGAGATGCACATTGTAGGAGCAGTGGATATTGGCTCAGAACGAGAAATCAAGAAGCTGAGTTCTAATTTCAGTTGAATTCCTTGACACCAGGCCATTCTGTTTTCTTTCGCGACTCAAATCTTCAACTCCATACTTACCAATTCTCTTTTTTGACTGAACAATATTGACACACCTACAAGCATACTCTCTACCTATCCCTTCTACTACTACTAATCCTTCAGTTTCTAAATAACCATGAATTTATATTATATTTTCTAAATTAATCATTTTCACAATTTATCTTAATATAAATATTGTTCTGAAACATGAAAATTTTTGTGTCGTGATATAATGCTTTATAAACCATTGTAATAAAAAAATTACAATACATATATATATATATATATATATATTGTCATATATGTGAATATTTTTAAATTAAATTTTATTTTCTTAAATGTATTGTCTTTCATTTGTCATCTAATTAAGGCATAAGAAAAATTTTAACATTTGAACAAGCAAAACTGATTAAACATTTTTCCCAAAGAAAATCAATAAGGATTAACAAGGAGAAATATTAAACTAGTTTCACTGAGGCATTTTATTGATAAATAAAGTTCATTTTACTTTACTTAAAAATGACTGTTAAATTTAATAGATACCAACCTTAATGATGACAGCATGTGCTGGCAAATTTACTCCCCAGGCCAAAGTGGCAGTGCACACTAATACTTTGATGAGTCCTTCTGCAAAGAATTTTTCCATCAGATTTCGATCCTGTCGAAGCATTCCAGCATGATGGATGCCAAAACCATCTGGAAACAATTCTTGGAGCTGCCGATTTCGTGAGTTCTGAGCCTATAAAAAAAATTTAATTTTTAAATTAAAATTAAACATGCAATACTGTCTTTTTTATTTACATAAGACCTTGTCAAAATTCTGTATTCATTTTAATCATACATTATAATTAATGTATGATTATATGTACCCATTTCAAATTATGAATCAAAGGGTAGATATCACAGAAATATGTGAAAATATACAAGAGGAAATTAAATTGATAAGGAGCTGTTAGTTGGACACTCAGCTGTTTAATTGCCACTTCAATGTGCTTTGTTTACCTTAACTCTTTCCAGATGTGGCCAACTAAATATAATATCAGTTCACTATAGAAAGATACTGAAGCTGCCAGAGAAACATGTAATGGTGACATGCTTCAAAATTAGCAAGTTTTACTTTTATATATATATATATATATATATATATATATATATGGCAATTTTATTATATTCAGTTTCCATGAAAACAACCAAAAGCAGTAAAAATACCTCTCCCATAGCCTGAGCATTATCCAACCAAAAAATAAATGGTATAGCAGGGTGAATTTATATAGTTTATAAATAAATCTAATTTAAATTAACTGACAAGATTTTAAAATAAATTCAGTTTGAGAAGAGTTAAAATAGAAGATAGATTAATACTTTATTGGCTTCTTTCTCTTTCCTCTCTTTAGTAAGATGGCAATTCAATAATACAAAATATTTTATCGTTTTGACTCACAAAAACACTTTTACAAGAATAGGATTATTGATTTATACTAATATTCTCTTACACTATTGTCTTTTTTTTTTATTAAATTTATGATATGATTTCTGTCAGTTGTTACCACATTGTTGGCATCTGCCCATCTCAGGAGATGGTGTAGCACAATAAGTCTGAGTGGGGGCTAGAGAAATTCTTGTCTCTGTGCTGCCAGTAAAATCCAAAGAAAAGGTTAAACCAATTTGAACCTGGCACAGATGCTGGAGGAGTTGTTGAAAGGTGACACAATACACCATCCACTCCAGATTTCTGTCCCCTTTACAGGTTTGCCTTCTTTTCACTGTGGTGGTTTGAATTCAATTTTTCTTCTCCTAGACTAACTGCCACTCAAAGCAATAGAGCCCAGCCTACTCTGCTATTTAATCAACAGCTAAAGGAAAATGGATTCATAGATATAAGTACAAAGTGAAGAAACTGACTTTGTCAGAATTTGAACTTGGAATGCCAATTTCATTTTTTATGATGATAAACATTATGCTTCCTGTTTTTTATGTAGTCATATACCATATATTTCTGTGAATAATGCATCCTTTAAACCTTAAAAATTACCCACAAAAATAAGGAGTCTTCTAATACAACAGTTACAAATACTATTATCAAATCCGGTGATGTATCAGCACTAGTACGTAGGCTAGTATGCTTGTGTCATGGATCACAGTACGCTAACAACTACTAATGTAAATATTTCTAATTAAAAAATTCACATTATAATGCTGTACTACAGTCAAATGTAATAAAACTACTAATTCTTGATTTCACTTTAAAATGCAATATTGAAGAGATGATTACACAACAATTTGCAAAAGTTTCACTTAGCAACACACACAAATAACAAATAAATCTTTCATTCTTGATTTGTAGAGGCATGGTGTATTCACACCAATTATTATTTTTCATTATAGTGTTAAATAACATTTAGAGTAACATACAACCTATATTCTTCATTAAAATTCATTATCACTGTGGTGTTAAACAACAACATTTAGTATAAGATGCAGACATTATTTTTGAATAGCATATTATTCAGTATTTTTTTGTGATGTTAAGCAACAAAACATTTAATATGCTATTAAGTTGTTAGAATTAAATTGTTATGGTTATTTTCATAAAGAGTTACACCAATACTTTATATTTTATTCTTTTTGACTTGATAACAAGGTAGGTAAAACAACAACATCAGCTTTATTTTATATTCGGAGGAATCATTATGATAGTCCTAACTAATATTGGTGGTGTAGGCTAGCCTATGTTTTTGATTATCTTATACTACAAATATTAGATAAAATTAAGAAAATTTATCTAATTATTAAGTCTTGTCTTATGTATAGGTAACCTTATACATGGAAATATACAGTATATGCAAATTAATACCAATAAATTAGAATTTCATGCCTGTTCCATAAATATGTTTCAATTTTTAGTACTTATTTCTATTTTTAAGCTAAACTTCATGCCATGTCTTAAAAACATTTGTTTTGTGAAATTTAATGTTTTTCAAATATCTGTTTGAATTTAAATTTAAACTGAATTAAAATTAGAATCTTTTGAAAATCATTTGATTATATCAGTGATCTATTTCTTAAATTCTATTGCAGAAACCAACTACTGTTTGTAACTGTCTTTTCTATGAATAAAGAAAAATAGATTTACTAAATTTGACTCTATGTGAAATTTTGTAATTAAAATTCTACTAGGTAATGATTTAGTATCTTTTTAAACTAATGGCCTTTCATCAATTTGGGTAGCTTTTAACAAGGCCATAGAAGTGAGTGCCAAAATTTTTCCAAACAGAAAAAAAAAATAAATAAATAAAATCTTCTATCTGCAAAATACATATGAATTTGGCTGAAGAATACACCAAAACAAAGACAAAAGTCCAAAGAGTGGTAAGGAATGAAGAAAGTTAAAAAAGAAAATAACTTACAGTCTTTTGAGCAATGCCCAAGTTTTTTCCTTGTGGAGCAAAAGAATGAATGTGGTCTTTGTTCTTGGCCATTTCTCGCAAAACCATTGCAGTACGAACGGTCTCATTTCGAGCATGAACAAACACCATTACCTAAAATCATACATTCAAGTTGCAATGAATGAAAGAAAAATTTTATGTAATACTTAAATATCATAGGTTTATCATAACAATGTCTGCAATCGTATATGCAATGGTAAAAACTGATTTTGAATAAATTACAACTCCTTGATATAGAAATAAATTCTTAAATCAAATTTTAATACTATTTATTAAAATGATAGTGTACCCATACCATGAAAAATGATGGCAATTGTTTGATTGTTTTAATAATGAGAAGCAATAAAACAAAAGCTCTAAAACAATGTATTGCGATTCAATAAAGTGGAGATAAAGAATTTACAACTAAAATAGAGGCCAATGAACTACTTAATTTTTTTGTTACCTATATATTTTTAGACATTCAGTGGTATCTATGAATCATTGATTACTCATGGTATTGTATAAACTGCATTGAGACAATATCTTTACATGTTAAAAATTTTCTGTTTAATATAACAGTGAAATGGAAATATCTTGGAAGAAAAAGATTAGCAACAGAATGATAAAGATAACAACAAAGACGGAAATGACAAAACCTTTTCAAAACCAAGTTGAAGCAAGATGATTATTTAATAGACATAGGTAACTGAGTGCCTCAAATGAAAGGCTTGAACAAATAGGACTGCAATCTAAGAAACATAGTAGTAAATGAACTGATTAATTAAATGGTTCATTTTGCTTGGGAAATAATTTTGCCTAAATGCAGATAAATATTTTATTTATATAAATTATTAAAATGATTAAGAAAAGTAATCACTTGTAAATTTACAAATTTTAGTTGATTTACCTCCATTCCCACTACAGCTGCGACAGAAAATAGATACATGTTGTTTATTATTATATGGTTTAATAAACCATATAATTATTATCAAAAAATTGCTTTTTCAGTTACAAGTGACTCAAAATTCCCTTTTATCAACTGGTCGAATTGTTTATTTGTTATTAAGATTATGTTAATAATAAAAAATATACTAAACAAAAAACTGTTGGAGAAAACAATTATATGAAACACTAATAAAATACCAAAGAAGCTCAACTGATGCTTAGAAATGCAACTTCAAAATGTAATTAAAATATATTGATTAAATTTTATTACACACTGATTCAAATCAATTATATTTTATGGCTAATTTTTCAGAACGTCACAATCCATTGAGTCAAATTTTCTTCTTCAATAAACAAGTCAGTGATTTTATGATATACAACTAATGATAAAAGATAAAAACTCCAGTTGTTAATTTATTTTTCATTTGATTTGACACTCTTGCAAAAAAAAGTTTTAAAAAACTAATAAAAGCAATTAAAACAATAATGCATAACAAGCGGACTCACTTGATGGCCTTTTCGAACTTGATCTAGAACTTTCTCATAACAAACAGTATTGAAATCTTGTAACTGCTGCATCTTTGAAGTGGTTTTAATACCTAAATAAAATATAAATCATCATTTTATTTAATTTGAAAATGCTCAAAACAAAGTCACTCACGACAATTTTTCCAGTATAATAATCATACTATATTATCTTTTTCTGGGAATAAGTCTTCAAAATTTATACCATGCCCTGTAAGCTGAAGAAGGTTATTTCTATTTCATGTTTATTATTACATTTTGATTTAAAAAAAAAAAAAAAAAATTAGAAACATTATCAACAAAAAAAGTACAATAATCAATTTTATAATATAAAACACAATGTGACTTTATATATTTACTAGCAGTATAGCCTGGCATTGCTTGGGTGTCATGAAAGCTTTAAAATTAATCCAGGGTCCTGGAGCTCAGACTCAGCCTAAAGAATATTTGTGTGAAGTTTGGTAAGAACCGGATAAAAATTGTGGATTTGTATAAAGGACACACAGACAAACATTTTGCCTTTTATATATATATATATATATATATATATAAAATCGATTTTCTGCACTATTGTAAGAACCTTGAAACTTCTGAATATCGTTTCTTATGTCTTTGTCTATGAGTGTATCAAATTTTATTAAAATCAGACTACTCCTTCTATAACCCGATTTTTTCGATTATCAATTTTCGATATTTATCGGGGGTACCTTGACACAAAACCTAGCTAAGAACACTCGCAGACACTTATAGTACAACTGTATAAATTTTCAAGAAAATCGGTTCAGCCGTTTCAGAGTCTATAGGTAATGGATACACACACACACAAAGTTCCATTTATAAATAAGTTTAGATCAGTCACACAGCCTGACCTCCCTTACTTACAAAATATTCCACTGACTAAAGGAGCAAGAAGTCAGAAGAAAGTTTCACATGTGAGAAGAAACTATTAAAATAGAATTTATTTTTATATAAGAGAAAAATAATATAAATTCAATTGAATTTTAATTAGACACACTAATAAATAAAATGACACAAATAAAGTAAATCTGGAACATTTCTGTTATACATCAGTTCAGATTTACAAAACATACAACTAAATGTCTATCATTTAATTGCTATACAAAAGTTTTATCTTGTATAGATATATGATTCATATTTTCCTGTTAACAGTTATCTATTTACATAAACCATTATATTACAAATAGAATTTATTCAACTATGTCAAAATTTTTATTCATTCAAATGATTATATTAAGTCCTCTGAGAAAGTTCCAGGACTGTACAAGCTGTGATTATTATTTATGGTTTATCAACCTTTTGCAGGTTATTTAAATCCCAATGGGAGATAATAATGATTTACAGATGTTTAACCCATAGCTGAGGATAAACAAGGTGGATTCATGTCTTTCCCAAAAGTATTTGTGCATAAATGAATATAACAAGCCTGACTTGAATTGGGACTCAGCTGATTTTTAATGGCCAGGCTTTGTCCATTATACCACCTGCACAGTCAAACTCCGGATATTCCAAAATGGTTATCTATCTAGATACTGAACAGGTTCAATGTTGATTAACTTTGGTGATTGTACAAGAACTGGTGTTTCAAGGTAATATGGCCATAAATCTGTACAAGCTGTAATTGTACCATTCAACAGAAATGGGCATTCAGTTAATGCTCATTGGTACTTGAGTCAGGTCTTCCAATAGACTTTGTGCTATCTACTAGTGTTCATTTATTTGGTGGTGTTTTGTAATATATGCTCTGCAATCTTCTTAATGGTAGAAAAATTTGAGTAATGAACCTGCATCAGATTTTGCATGAAACTAAGTAAATCTGCTTTCCAGATTTTTAAAATATTTTCTCAGGCTTTTGGCAAATATTCTTGAGGTTAAACATGGGTTTTTAAGTGACATGAGCATTTCAAGGCCAGTCTAATGTTGGTTCAAAAAGATCAGCATTCAGGGTGACCAACTACCAGCAACGGGTCAGTAAATGTGGAATGTTGCTACATCAGCTCACTGACATTATTGGAATCAATTATATAGTCAAGCCAGATCCTCATGAAAAACCTGAACATGCATCACATTTTGCAATGTTTGTTCTCCTGTGGTACTATGGAATATTTTCAATGTGGGCAGTGGTCAAGTTTAAATAATATATGAAATCTATTATTTTGCTAGTATAATAGCACCTTATGTCTTTTAGGACTTTTTCAAAAATGTTTTGATACCACCTCGTATATAGCAAATAAAGAAAAACAATATTCACACCAATTACTATATATATATATATATATATATATATATATATATATATATTTAAATGTTTATCTTTTTTTATTTCTCGTTCAAATAATATAATGTTCACTTCCCTTGTCAAAAACTGTCTTTAGAATAGTCTAGGTGGATTTAATTTTTTACTTTTATTTTTCTATGGTTCAAATGGGAAAAATAATTTTTAATAAAAATTTTGTAATGAAAATCTTTGAAAATAATAAAAAAAATAATCTTATCTAAAAACATTTTTTGCTAGCTCTGGATTTATAAATGCTTAATTATGTGTTCTCTCTCTGGCTCTCTCTTATATATATATATATATATATATATATATATATATATATATATATATAAGAGAGAGCCATATATATATATATATATATATATACACACACACACACACAGACGATGCGATGGGTAAATTGTCACCATATTATGTTTTTAATTTTGTGCATGCATGTTTGTTTTTGTCAACAGGACAGGATAGTAGGGTCAGCTGGGCACTGCATATGAGAAAAAACCCAGCATGGCCAGAAATTTGGAAACACCCTGCTGTACTGCTTGGCATTTGTGCTGGAAGATCCAATACAAACATTTCAGAGAATTTGGGTGCCAATCTGAGGACAGTGCAGAGGATTTGGAAAGAGTTAGATAACTCTAATAGGGATTATTATACTTGTGATGAGAATGCCATGCCTCCATTCATTTTCCCACAGGGCTTCAGACTCAACATGAATGCCTATATCAAGTGGTTTGAGGAGGTAGTGCTGTCCTGAGTCAAGAGGGTGGCTGCTGAAAGACCCAATGTATAGCAACAGTTTTCTGCACAAGCAAGAGAACCTTGTCATGACAGTCAGACAATCTTTGTGACCACATCACCTCTTACAACTGGTCACCTAATTCCTTAGAAAAAAATATATTCTGTCAAATCAGCCTCCTTCATTATTCTTTACAAAATTTCGTAACAAACTTGATTGATGTACATCTATAAATTTTAAGTTAATAAAAAGTAATGCATTAGAAGTTTTAATAACCTTGTTCTATCAATTCATTAACTAAAAAATGTTTCAGGGTGCAAATATTTAAAGAGAAAATTAAATTACCAATAAATGTCTGACCAAGAGGTACAGGCCGGAATCTTCCATCAAAAAAGAAAAGGCCAAGGCTTACATTGACTCTGAGAAACCTTGCTACATCCAAATAATTTGGTAGAGTAGCTGATAGACCTACAATTCTTATCATACTCTGGGTTGCCTCTACCTATAAAGAGAAATAAAACAAAAAATCATTAGAACTATAACACTCAAATATGTGTATTATTTCAAATTATTGTACTCATCTTGATTGATAGAAATGTTATTATAGACACATTTCAACTGGTCATCATCAGGTGTCCATTGATTGGCTATGGGATATGTTGATTATTGTGATAATCTTTGTCATTCCTGCTGAATTATTGTATCACTACCAGATCCAAGCATTGACTCATGACCAGTAATATACATATAACCAACTCTAATATCCATTACACTGTTGTCCTAAAGTACATTAGTATTGTGTTTTTGGAGCTTTTTATATTCATTGTCAGATGGTTTTTGACATTTCATTATGACTATTAACACTGAATATAAAAGGCTCAAAAATATAACACTAATGTTCTTCAGGATGATGACAGTGGATCTGGTAGTGATGTACTAATTTATCACCTAAAATAATTAAAATTAAAAAAAAGTAATCAAGAGTACTTGAATAAATAGAGGTGAAAAATAAGGAATTGAAATAACCTGACGTAGAGTCCGAGCCACGATACTTTCAATAACAGAGCCACGGTCATCATGTAGTAAATGGACTTCATCAATAATGAGCAGGCGGACAAGTTGAGAAAGGGACACATCCCCAGTTCCTTTTCTGGTGACAACATCCCATTTTTCTGGGGTAGTAACAAGCATCTAAAATCAGAAAACAAAAATTAAAGCAAAAATGTAAATTTAAAAAGAAAATATTGCATATGTAACTTTGTCTAATTGGGACTAATATGTCTGAGAGATTAGAAAAAATAGGTAATATCATATTAACTTTTTAAAATGCCTTCGAAACTAAAATCAACTTTAATGTTTGGCTGGTTGATTGATTTCATTTAGTGGCATATCAACCGCTGTGGGTTATTTAATGCCAAAATCTACACATTTTGTACATAATTTTAGGCTTTCAGGGTAAAGTTATGTTTTTTGGATATATTGCTTGAGGATTATAAAATCTATTGTTGGTAATTTCACTATCAAATTTATTTTTATATTTTTTTAGTGCTGTATTGATTGTCATTTTGCTATAAAAATGTATTGTTGGTCATTTTATTATAAAAATGTACTATTGATTTTTGTTTGATGGGGTTCACTATTTTCCCAAAGCTGGGCCCCTAACAGGTGCTACCACCCCAAGTCAGAGTGGACCTAAGAACAAGAATAATTAAGAGGTGCTTCCACACTCCTCGAAACCTCCAATCTCCCAATCAGAGGCATTGCTGCCAGATGTAATTTACTGTCATACCCAGGATTATTCTGTTTAATGAGTGAAGTCACTAAAATATTATCGAACAATATTTTTTTCCTTCCTCGCTTCTATCCTTAACATAACAGCTATCATACAATGTCAATGCTAATTAAACCAGATATACAGGACATTGTATAAATCAAATATGTATTTCTGTGGCTGATATCTTTCAAAATTATTTATAAATAAAATTTACGTTGCACTTCCTGTGCATAATAATGTGCCCACCACAACCAAAACATGTTATCAATATTTTTTTTATAAGATTCCTATTATAATTCTGCTTGTTCCTTCGTTAAACACATACATTACTCCCTGTCATTACTTCAGATAAATAATGGACTATTCTGTTTTGATTGACTGAAGAAAAAGATATATCAGTCTTTGGATTTAGTGAGAGAAAGAACAAAAAAAAAAAAAGAAATATATAGAGGACACTCATGCATTTAATATCTAATTCAGTGAAATGGAAAATCTTGTCAATTTTCAATCTTTTTCATTTGTACCCTCTTTCCTCTTTAAATAATGACCTTTCAAACTTATGATAGTTATAGTAATATTTGGTTAAAGTTGTTAAGTAAAAAGTCAATGAGTCAATAAGAGAATTTCCATGAATATTTTATAAATGTAGAAAGTACAATAAGCTTATTCAGTCATTAAATTAAGAATTATGATTCACCAGAAAACTCAAATAGGAAAGCCATGAAATTTTTATGGCTATTTCTAGTAAATACTTTAAGTAGAAACTTACACATCATACTGCTTATATATCCTGAAAAATTTGCCAACATGGGTTGATTAATATCAATTTTATTGTGAAACATTAACTTGCATAATCTGATATA
The DNA here is from genome assembly GCA_037127315.1 of Ascarosepion bandense. Lineage (NCBI taxonomy): Eukaryota > Metazoa > Mollusca > Cephalopoda > Sepiida > Sepiidae > Ascarosepion > Ascarosepion bandense. The sequence continues at coordinate 707,257 of JBBBDQ010000304.1, forward strand.
GGGTTCATAAAAATATATACAACATTTTCTACAACAATAAAATCAGTATGGCCAACGAAGCCCTCATCAGGTTCAGGTATGGTTTCAGAGACACAGCATCATTACAACTAACACATGATGGCTCAGCAGTCTTAATATACCATCAACATTTATTGATTCTGCCTCAGTGTGGGAGTATCAATTAGAAATAAAAGCAGTTCCTGCCCCAATGACTATCTCCTTGATATCAACTATCAATCAGGTATATCAAGGCTAAAGGGGAAGTAACACTCCAATCTCCGGATTCAAAAGGATAAGCATTACTCGTAAATCCACTATTTCTATCCCAACACATCAACATAGTAAATGGATTTTTCTCTCTTTTGGCTTAAACAGCTCAGAAAAACCAATGACCAGACAAACAGGAAAAAAAAAAAACTAAGGAAAAATTCACATAATCAAAAGGGAAAACAAACCCAGCCAAAGGATGATCAGAAAACAATACAACATGCCTCTGCTTTCTGCGTCCATTTAATGAATGTTTAGCCAGTTCAGGGATTGAATCTGACATTACATATTTAATCTCCAACCAGTTGCTATACCCATTGCTGGCACCAAGTTGCAAAGAAAGTTCTCACAGAACAATCAAATCACCCACAACCCACCCTCCATATTTTAGCACCCAACTTGTAGCTAGTGAAGTCAAATTTAACTAAGAAGATTTGGTCACCAGTCGACACATGTTCATAGTTGATGTGATTGAATGTTGGTTTTTGCCTTTATTATTTGCGCTTCCATAATATTTATTTTTTTTAATTATTACCCTTGTATTTTCTACAAGTATGTTTTAGGTGGGGTTTGATAGGTTTCTGTGTGTGTTTAAATAGATCCTAATTGAGCTACGGTTAGAGTGACATAAATAATATTCGTTCTCTATAATTTAGATCTTGCAAGTGTGTTATTGTTGATGATATGGTTAGCCATTTTAAAATTTTTAAAGTAAATAATTTGATTTTCTTATTCTGGTTGACTGGGGTTGAGTAGTTCTTTATGTTTCTAAGACAAAATTCATCTTGCCTATAGTTAATGTGTATTTGGCCTTTATAGAAAAAATTAATGTTGTTTTTATCTGTATGTCAGTATTACTATCAGTAGTTCAGAAAGCCATTGTTAACTAGCATCTGTTACTCATTATTGAATTCTTTAAGGAAGAGGGGACAAGAAGATGAATTCTCACGAGCTCTCTTGAGTAAATTTTTTATAATGCTTAAAATTAAGGTGGCAATAGTTTCTACTAGTGGCTTTTTTGTATAACACAGTAGTAAATGTGTTATTACTGAATTCTATGAGAACATCTAAGAATGGGAGATAATTTTTTTGACTATCATAAGTGAAGTTAAGGACAGTTTTTCAAACATAATTTTAAGATTATGAATTTCTTTTTTGATTTCAGCTAAAATAAGAATATCTACATAAAGGACATACATTTTGGGTTTATTAACTTTTTAAGATATCTTGTTTTCTATGTGTTACATATAGTAGTGAGAGAAGCATGGACCAATTGGATTTCCTATACTAACACCATTAGTTTGATTGTAGATATACATACAGGAATTCAGTTTCTTGTCTGGCATAAATAACCTTCCACTGGAGTTAGCAAAAGCCAATGAAAACCCTAACCATTGCATGGCAAATTTTCAAAACTTATTTCAGGAAAAAAAAACAAAAAAAAACTACATCCTTAACACTGGAAAATATGATTGATAGATATTTGTTATAGCTCTTCATAATAATCTTATGTAAAAGGTACGAGACAAAATTTTCATACACAATATCCCATCATCAAACATTTTTTGTCTAAACAAGAAATAAAGAATTAAGAATAAACACACATAAACAAGTCCTATATCCACCATAAGTCATGACAACTGTAGGCCAATTTATAGAATATTTCAGTTTGTAAATGATTAAAGAATGATAATGGTATTCAAACTTCTCACCTGTGTCGTTGCAATTTCTTGCTTAGTTAGCTGCATGTCTCCAGTCAATTCTCGCACAATGATGCCAAGGGCTTCAAGACGTTTGCTGAAATTCCTCACCATTTCAGCAGCCAGAGCTTTCATTGGGGCAATATATACAATCTGTCAAAATAAATTAAAAACTAGATGAACAAAAATAAAATAAAAAAAAGTAAAATAAAATAAAAACAAAACAAGATGAATAAAACTAATTAAAATTACCAAAATAAAGTAACTAATAAACACAATTTACCTTTGTAAAATATACATTTCATTCTTAATTTTAAGAACAAGGAAAAGATTTAGCTATATTATTAAAAGATTTAGATATATTATTTTAAAATTATGTTATTACAGTAATTCAAATAACTGTTAAAGAAAGTTTGTTTTTTTTTAAATTAAAAATATAGCAGCTAAAAACTTAGTTTAAGGGTTTCTCTGAAAGTTATGCTCTTTATGTCCTAATATTAGTCCACAACATTAAAAATGGTGGTGGTAAAAAAGTAGAGGTTGAATCTTCCAACCAATAAGCCATTTATTTTTGCCTTGTTATATATAGTAACTGAGCAATCACTGTTGAAGGTCAATAAGTATAAGTTTTTCTTCATGGAGAAATTTAATTATACACATCTGCTTAATATGTCCTTTCATGTCAAATGCCATTTAGACCAAAATTTGTCACAAAGCAAAACATGTGTGTCTGTCAATATAATAAAATAGGAGACATTACTTTCAGAGCAACCTTCTGTTTGCACCTCAACAAGATAAAATGCATTAGTGCTGTGTATTTCATCTGGTTGCTACCTTCAAGAGCTGATAAAATATCACTAAATGTCATGCCACGTGATAAATTACTGCGTACATGTTTATTGTTAGACGTATGACATATTAACCTAAGTGGACAGCTTCAGTTATTTGGAGACTCTCCATGGTGCTGTTTTTTACCATTATTCATTTTTTAAATTTAATATTACTAAACTTGAAAAATAAGCCTAATTTTTAATGAACTCACCTTGAACTCGTCTTTCTTAATAACATTCTGTATAATATGCTGTTTAATTTCCCTGACAACTGTTAACATAGCAATATTTGTTTTGCCTGCTCCTGTTGGTGCACAGATCAGTAAATTTTCATTGGTTTTATAGGCAGTTTCATAGACAATTGACTGAATTCGGTTGAGTGTTTTCATACCTTGGAATGCAACTGCACCAATCTGAAATATTCAAGTGTTTTAAAATTAATGACATCATATATTATAAGGTTTATTAGAAAATTTGAAACATTTAAAATGGAACAAAAAATAAATAATTATTTATCGCATCCATTATTTTTTTTATTGCCAAATGAATATAATCAAAGTATTATTCATTTATTCTATTGGGTGAGAGGTTTGGAGGAGGAGGGGTTTCCTCAATTCATAATAAGTTATGTTGAAGGTAAATGTTGCAATGAAATGTTGCATCATTACTAAAAAAGAACCCTATACAAATTTTTATTAATTTATACCAAACAAATATAATAAACATTTTAATTTTCTACTATCATGGTAGCCATAAAATGACAGATTTGATTTGTTTAATGGCAGATCAACTCTTTATGGGTAATTTAGTATAAAAATTTAATTTTTGAGAGAACTTTAAAGTAATAAAAATGATATATGTTTTTCTGCTTTCACAATTGAATACATGGTAGATGATACTCAGCTTTTGTGCATGTTCATGTTTGTGTGGTGATAGGTGGTGATATGTGTGTTTTATTTTTTTCATGATCAAGCAAGGCATTTTACTGCCACTGTTTTGCAGGGGGTTACATAGGAGGAAAGTTATGAGAAAGAGTGACAGGTTATAGGGGGTGTCAGGAAGTGAGTAAGAGAAGGATGAGAATACTGATGAGAGTTGAGTGAATGGAGAAGGGAACATGAGAGAGAGGATGCAAATTAGTGAGATAGGAGATGACTATTGACTTTACATTTAAATTCTTGGAGGTTATAGCTGTTGGGGAAGCAAGTAAATGGAAGGGAATTCCACAGGTGGGAAGTGCGAGAAAAGAAGCTGATGAAGTAGAATTTGCGTTTACAATTTATTGTTTCACAGTAAAAGGGTGGGACCTAGTTGCTAACCTTGTGGCTCGAGTAAATTTACATATAGGGGGCACCAGTGAGCTAAGTTCATTGGAGCAGAAGCCGTGAAAGTATTTGTAGAAGAAAGTATTTTGTAGTATGTTGTAGTTTTGTTGAAGTTACATTTTGGAAAACAGTTTGAATTAAGAAATTGTAGAATATTATATGGTTTAATGTCATCAAATAGTTCTTTCATGTTGGTTGTTTGTTCTTGCTTATCAGCACATAAAACTCTATGGGTTATTTAATGCAAAAATCTAAATATTTTGAATACAGTTTTATGGCTTCAAATAAATATATTTTGAACACAATTGTATGCCTTCAACTACAGATAAAATGTAGAGTTCGTAATTTTACTATCAATATATATTGTTGATAATTACTGTTATACAAAAATGTATTGCTAGTATTTTTAAACTTTCATAATGTTTTGATTTTGTTTGGTGGTTTGCTATTTGCCGATAGCTGGGACTAACAGGTGCTACCACCATGGGTTAGGGTTGACCTGGGAACAACAGCAATTAAGAGATACACTCCTCAAATCTCCAATATCTTTGTTGCCCAATGTAGTTTACTGCCATACCCAGGACTAATAAAATGATAGGATTTATATTTTGCCTAAGATGAGTGTAGTATCTGAGCACTCTTCTTAGTATTATATCTACTGACTGTGAAACTGACTAAAGCGACAATATACAATGTAGCCATCAACTGTTTATCTGCTCATTCCCATACTCATTGCAAAAAGCAAAAGAGGAGGTAAGGAAAAATAGGTGTGAAAGAGGAAAGGTAGAGAGTAAAGAAGAAAGTTAGAGATAAAAAAAATGAAAAAATGACTGAAAGGAAAATGGGAAAAACTCTGGATGAAAGAGAGATATAGATAGACAGATTTACTGTCTTGAGTTTCTTTTTTTCCATGTGATTTTTTTAACTTTGTTTTTTTAATTATTTCACCTCAAGCAAGGTAATAAAGCCACTATGAAACAAAGGGTTACTCAGTGAGAGAGAATATTTAAAAAAAGAAAACATTATTAAGGAGAGAGAACATTAAAAGAATGACAATTAAGAAAACAGAAAATAAAAATTTCAATTTTTGAAGATCAAAGTTGACTGGGAAGCAAAAAACTAGAGTGAGAAGTGCAATAGAAGAAACTATTAGCATAGAACTTACAGTTACATCCAGTTATTTCAACTGTAAAATGATGAGACCTTGCTGCCAATTTAGTAATGCACTTAAATTCATACAGTGTAGGTACAAAAGAGGAAAAAAGCTCATTAGAACGACTAACATGAAATATTTATAGAAAATTTAGAGGGAATCTATGTTATGGCAATTGGAGAGCGATTGAAGCCAAGATTCCAGGCCAATAACACAGCATATTTTTATTTGTATTTTATCAAGAATACCTAAGTACACAGCAGAAACAACGGACCAGATACGACAGCAATATTCAATGCATGGACAAATTGTAGCCTTGTAAATGTATAACGAAACAACTTTCTTAGCAGTAGACCAAGCAATTCACTAGAATCTTTCCAATTCATGTCAGCAGAAAATGTTAGCCAGAGAAGTCAAAAGGAGTCACTTCTGGAGAAGTGAATGAAACAGATTTTGTTCTTTTAAAGAAATATACAAATTATACATGAAAGTAGCTTTATACAATACTATTAATTTAGAGATTTCCCATGTTTATAATTAACACAAATTTCCTTTTAAAAAAGAAAATTAATTAACATCGATAAATATACATTTTTGTAAAAGATTTTCATCATAAAAATTGAATTTAAAAACTAAATTGAATTACCCTTACTATTCAAAATTGTTGCAATAGTTTGAAATTTTCTTAGAGCCTGTAAGTTGTTTTTGTCACTTTTGATAAACTAATTTAAATCTTAGTCATGGAATCAAAGATTCATGGTAATCAATAATTGCAAAGATCTTTCAGGTATGTGAATTAACAGTTGAAGTTGAATCCTATTGCTGGTATTGCCTTTAACTTATTTTGGAACATTTTATATGTAAATCTCACAGGATACAGCAAAATGGTTCAAAGATATTAATGATAATATATAATTTCCTTTCACATTTTTCTTTTTCCTTCTATTTTGCAAGATGTTCTTTCTAATGCCAGCCAACCAAATACTTTTTTTGCAAAATAGTTTTTTTCCCCTAAGTTATACTGAGTACATAAACATTTATATTTGTGGATAAATTATAATACTATTTAGTACAAACAGAATATAATGACAACAGTAGACTGAGCTCTCTAGCCTTAACTTGTAACTCATCTAAGAGATAGAAACTTTAAATTCCAAACCCATGATAAGGGAATGGAAAACTACTCCATCTTTCTTAAGAAAGCATGGAAATCCACAGATAATGAAAAATGTGTACAGTCATAATCACCTACAAAAAGATATTGCATTAAAAAAATTTCAATTAAAAAATTGCCTATGTTGATCTGTTGTGCAAATCTTACATAATTATTGAATGTAGCACCTGTTATAATTTAGGTACAAAGAGATAAAATTGCAATGAAGTGATAGTATTTACCTCATCAAATTCTGAGATGGGTACAAGCTTGAAGCTGAGAGACAAAGGTGATTTCTCATTTGGAGGTAAGTGGACTTCTTCATATAATTTGTTATCAGTACGCTCAAATCCAACTGGAAGAGACATCTGAAAAGGAATTTAATCAGAAAATAATCAGTTAAATACAATTACAATCTGAACTTATTGATTTTAATGCTTTATCTTTGAAATGGAATTAAATATACATTAAAAGAATAAATGAATCATTTTATATTAGACAAAGCCAAATCTGACATGCAAAATGAATTGAATTCACTATCAATAGCTTACAAAAAAGTTGTTAAACAAAAATACAAAGTACTTTGTGTAAAATGAATATTAATTCATTGGTCCAAGAAGTATAACAGAAACTATGCTCCTCAGCTACATTTTAACCGCATCAAAAACTATTGAATAAAAGCTAAGCCAGGTAAATACTAAAGATATATCTTGCATTCAAATCCAGTCACATTCACTTCAAACTCTAAGAGAAATGAATTCAATTTCAAGGATTTGTGAGATCTAAAATGCATGACATCAATTGTAGGACTTTTATTCAAACAGTTTATTTAGTCAATCCAATCTGCAGTATTTTTAATGCAGGAATCTGTGATTAATACAATAAATGTTGCCTTAAAATAAAAAAAATAAAGATATGTGTTAATCAGACTTGAGAAGTGAAAATAGTGGAGGAAATAATGTAATTAATCTGCAAATTTTAATTTTTTTAAAGAGAGTTTTTAATAATCTGTTTTAAAATACTAAAATTAGAAAATTATACTTTATTTTTCTTTTTTAAATCTTCAAAAATTTTCAGATACATTTTTTTTTTGCAAAACTCAATGTTAAAAAAAAAAATTTCAAACAAAAAATATTTTACTTTTATTGTATTTAATATTTTTTAATTCTGGGCATATATTTTACATCTCTGATTGAATTTTCAAATAAAATTTTAACTGATTTAATTTCTCCATAAACTTATCTTTTTTCCAGAAATGTAAATATTTTTAATGTTGAAATTATATTTTATAAAACAGTGTGTGCATTTTTTTTTTTTTTGGGGGGGGGGGGGTATCAACTTTAACAATTATTTCTATAAATTTAATTCTAAACTAATAATTAGTTGATTTTTGGAATATCTTAACTTTAGTACAATTCACATGTTGCTTCTGTCAAAAGTATACACACATACACACACTCCCTATTGTAAAATTAAAACTTTTCAAATCAGTGTACAGCAGAAAAAATTATTTTATTGCAAACTAAATTATTTTGAATTTACTTTTAATTAAGGTGTTATTCGATTTTGAAGATAAAAAACATTAATAAAAGGAGTGCTAATTGGAAATTTTCTGCATTATACTGGATTATATTTGAATTTTAGCTGCTTCTGGTTTCAAATGGGTTGATAAACAATGCTAAAATATATTTGTGCAAGAATACTGGATTTAAAATAAAAGTTTAAGACTAAAAAAAAAAAAATAAATAAACACAGAAACTTTACTTTGCAACTGCCAATAAAGGCTGATGATTGTTTAGCCTGAGCCAGGGAATCAAACACATAAGGAAGCTGTTCTTTTGATGCTGAGAGACGGACAATTCCAGATTTTGTAAACAGAGGAGTCCTTTGAGAAATTGCAAGAGCAGCTTCTCTGTAAAAAACAAAAGATAAGAAATACAAATTATAAACTAATAAATGAAGCAATACTGAATTAATATTAATCCAGGTACAACAGAGACTAAGAAAATTATTATAACTATTCATGCACATAACAAAAATGTTTGTAGCTGAATCAAGATCTGACTAAAATGTTTTAGGTAATTTCATTATTCTCAAACGAACCACTATATCAGTCAGTCAATCAACTGACATACATGGTCAGTCAGTCAATCAACTGACATACATGGTCAGTCAGTCAATCAACTGACATACATGGTCAGTCAGTCAATCAACTGACATACATGGTCAGTCAGTCAGTCAGTCAAGTGCCATACATGGTCAGTCAGTCAAGTGCCATACATGATCAGTCAGTCAGTCAAGTGCCATACATGATCCACACTTTGGCAATCATGTCTCTTTTGATCTAGGCAGATTTTCCCCACAGTAAGTTGTCATTTCTTTCTGCAGTAGACTGCTTGCCAAACAAGGCTATAGAACTCAATCTGTCCGGCTATTGCTGGAGGAAGAAGAGATGGACCAATACCTTTCCTAAGGGTATTTGAATGTAAGTGAATGCAAAAAATTCAACTGGAATTCAAACTTAGCTCTCTGATTTCTCATTCCAAGTCAATATCTACTACACTACAACTGCTATGTACCACTCCAAAATAGATAATCTTATAAATGAACAAATTATGTATTAAATTTTGCTTAACTAAAATAATTTGCAATGTTAATTTGCTTCTCATAAATACCTAACTCCAGCTCATATGGTCAGCAGATATATTTTCAAACAAGAAATTTTCATCATGTTTACACTAGCTTTTAAAATTCATATGTAAACTGTTTTACATCTTTCATGTAGAATAAAATGGCTATTGTACTATACATGAAAATACATCCATCCATTTTTAATACAAAAATAATGGTTTGTCTTATTTAGAAGTTTACATTGCATATGAATGAAGACACTTAATTGGTGCCCATCAAAAAGTAATAGAAGAAATTTTGAAAATTATTATTTTAAAAAAAAATGTTCCATTATTTGTTGTGAGCTAATTTAATTTCTATCTTACTGATGAATAGAACAGTTTTTCTAATGATTTTTCTTACATTAAAACGTTTTCTACAAAGCAATCTTGATCTGTTGGTTGTTTCACATGATGTACCAAGTGGTATGAAAAAGTTTTATGTCAGACCATGAAATAGGTCTCAATACCAAAACTTTCAATAAACTTGGAATCTACTTAAAACAGCCAGTATTTAGCTACAAACAACTTTATGTTGTTTTTTTAATTATTTTTCACAAAGATATTTAAAAAAAAAAGTTGAACAGAAGATATTTTTCACAAAAATATTGTCTTTCATAAAGTTCTTGAAGATTACAAATAAAACAGCTCTTATCAAAACTTGACAATTTATAAATAAATAAAAAATGTTTGAATTAATATAAATAATTTACAGAAAATAATTTACCTTTGCGCTCTCATTCTGAGTGGATCAAAACTGTTGGAAACATTTTCATTTCCAATGCATTCCTTGCGGGCAGTTTTTTTTCCTTCTTTGCGGATTTGCTTCAACAACTGTTTTTCTTCTTCAGTCTAAAATTTAATGCAGGATTAAAAATATTTAAAGTGATATGAAACTCAAGAGTCTTGGAATTAGGAAAACAGTAAACAAAGAAAAAGGAAAAATGAAAATCAAAAACAAAATTTCATCATTGCTAACTTTTATTTAACAAATAGTTTAATCTCCATCCTTTCACTGATGGAAAGATGATCAAATTTAAAACCTAATTTACTTGTCCAGGTGAAAGCCGTCCAAAGCAACCAAAGATGCAAACATCAACTGGCACGGTTTTGGCCTCTATGTTTTGGGATGTGCCAGGTATTTTGTTCATCGATTACTTTGAGAAAAGAAGAACCATCAATAGCAAATATTATATAACATTACTGGTGTGTTTGAAAAAAAGAATAATTGCCAAAAACCACTACAAATGAAGTTGAAAAAGTGATCTTTCACCAAAACAATGCACCATGTCAAAAGTCAATCGCAATGATGGCAAAACATGAATTGTACTTTGAATTGCTTTTGCATCCACCCTATTCTCCAGATCTGGTCCCCAGCAACTACTGGCTGTTTGCAGACCTCAAAAGAATGCTCCAGGGAAAGACATTTGGCTCTAATGAAGAAGTGATATCAGAAACTAAGGCATATTTTGAAACTAAAGACAAATCATTTAAAAAAAAAAAAAAAAAAAAAAAGCATCGAATTGTTAGAGAAGCATTAGAATCAGTGTATCACCCTAGAAGGAGTGCCTAAAAGTTGTTTTATTAGTTAGGCCCAGGATTTATTGAGTGATGTGTTATAACTGAATAATTTAAAAAGAGTTTAATAAAATCTTATAATTATTAAATTTTTTTTAGCCTTTAAAAAAATTAACTTTTTTTTTCTTGTTTCTGATTTTATTGCTCGGCTCTGGATAGTTGTTGTCCAGGCTGGGTGGAAGGGAAATATATTATTCCAAGATCTTATTTTTAACAGTCAAATCATGAGTATAGGTGTACATGTGTTTGATTATATACTAAATGGCACAAGAACATCTAAGTGACTCATGCAAAACACAGACATACACACACATATATCACACACAAGCAGTGTGCAACAGACAGAGAATCAGTTCTTCTTTCATAGTGTATATTACGTAAGTAAGGATTCCCATATTAAAGTTTATAAAAAATTTATTTGACATTTAAAAATCCAAAGCAATCCATTTACTTCCTCAACAGGGAACTAAACACATTTTTTAATTACTAGCAGTATAGCCTGGTGTTGCTTGAGAGTAATGAAAGCTTTAAAACTAATCCATGGTCTTGGAGCTCAGACTCTTTGGATGTTAGCACGAAAGACTAAAAAGCAATAGTTGCTTCCAGTTAAAGCGAAACCATAGACTGAAAGAAAAATGAATGGATGTAAGTCAAATTTTGATTTCTTGGTATCGATATCAAATAAGATTTTTGTCGTAAACTGAATTTTGAAGGCTAAATAAGTCTTCTGAGTAAATGGTATCATGGCTGAGACTAAGAACTACAATTATACCTACTTAGAGCCAAACCCAAAGCAAAAACTAAAATAAAAGGGCTGAAAAAAATACAGACATAAAGGCAGATAAACAGACACACAAACATCTTGCCTTTTATATATTATCAATTTTCTGCACTATTGTAAGAACTGCAACCTTGAAATTTCTGAATATTGTTTCTTATGTCTTTGTCTATGAGTGTATTAAATTTCATTAAAATCGGACTACTCCTTCTATAACCCGATTTTTTCAATTATCGACATTTATCAGGGGTACCTCGACACAAAATCTAGCTAAGAACACTCGCAGACACTTATAGTACAACTGTGTAAATTTTCAAGAAAATTGGTTCAGCCATTTTGGAGTCTATAGGTAACGGACACACACAAAGTTTCATTTATAAATAATTTTAGATTATTTCTCTAACACTTCTATGTCCAAGTTTTGTTTCCTTTGCTTTCACCAACAATTGGTGATATGAGAATAGATCAATAAATCTATAGTCTGAAGTATTGTTATTAAATGAATTTCTATTTGAAATTTTCTTGGAAAAATGCTTTATCTTCATGATTTATATTCACTACTGAATTAAGGTTATTGAAAAGGAGGGAGATTATGTTGTGTAAAATAATTGTTTTTCTTTTTCCATTGTTCAACTAAGGATATATTACTGCATTTATGTGTATTTCAACAGGGTATCTACTGATGATATTCGATATTTTTTTTTACTTACCTGAATTGTGACTTGACAGCCATAAGTGGGGCGAGATCCAGTATCTACTTTTTTCTCTGTGAAGAAAAGAAATTTGGTTATAATCTAAAAGGATCATTGAGTGAAAAACTACAAATGATTAATAAAAAAAGCTGCTCAAAAGAAGAAAAATCACTTGAGGTAGCTATTATTACAAGGTTTGATATCTTTATATAAAGATATATATATAACAATATAACAGTTAAGAGATTTTGATATCATTACCCTGTTATGATTTTTGCTCATTTTTGTAGGCATCAAATGATCCCTTTATTCACATTGTATGGATGATAGGAATCGAACTTGTTCAGTGAAAGTTTGCTTGTGATGTACAGATGATTTGAACCCATTCTCTGTGTGAGTTATTAGTGCATCCAAGAAAGCTAACTGATTGTTATTTTCTTCTTCCATTGTGAAGTGGATTAAAGGCCTTATTGAGTTCACGTGTAGTATTTGTACAGCTTTCTGGTGTGACCAGAGTATGAGAGTGTCATCTATGTATTTTGTTTTTAAGAATGCAATATTCTTCAATGTTTAGGCTGGTCTGATCTAATAATTATTGATTCCACTGGTATTATCTTTCTTTTACTTTACTTCAAGACTACCTATATGACATTACATTTATAATTATTTATCATTTGTTTGAAGTTTGAGTTTTCAGTTATTCACTGTTGAAATTGGCTTCCAGTTTAATAGCAGAGATGAACTTTGAATGATCATAACTTTGTTGTTAATTATAAGAGAATTTCGGTACTTTTTTTTCTTTTGTCAAGCTGTGTAAGTTTTTTGGGGGTTTTCTTTAGATATATTAAAAATGAAATTCTAGTGTGGGATACCTATTGTAATATTTCTTTATCTTGATATTTAAAAAACATTTTCTTGTGCTTTCCTTAACATATGACAGAGAATGGAAGAGACTATAAAAAAAATCATACTTGTAAATTATCAAGAGAAAAAAGTGTTTGATTTTGCTAATACTTAGCTGTCAATCCAATTCACAATGTCCTGTGAATGATGAAAATAAACACTGCCATATTTCTTAAAATCAATCATACTTCCTGTTTTTTAAAGAAATATTGATTGTTTTCAGATTTACTTTCATTCTCCAAAAATTTCTCCATTGCCTTAAGTTTTGAGGTTGAATGTTTGATTAGCCCTTCCCCTTTTTTTGACAAAAATTTTATTTTGATTTGAATAAACCCTAACAGAAGTGAAGGAGTGCTCATAACTACCATTGGATTTTATTTGATAATTCATTGTTTAAAGAGATTGAATATTAATGAGAAAACAGTTTGGAAGCAGTGTTATTTGATTATTCTGTTAATGATTTCTGTGAGGTCAGCAAACCAGAGGTATACTCTAAGCTTAAAGATAGAAAATTATCATATTTTATTATCAAAGTAATAACATTTGAAATTTAATATTTATTAATATGTATTTTATATGAATATTAATGGAAAAAAGCATGAAACTACTTCTTGAGTTTTGTCCCAATGCAAGATATCTCATTAGTGGCATGAAAAGAGTAATAGCAAACACTTGGGAAAACCACTCTCCAATAACTAACTTGTTCAAATGGTAACAGTAAAACAACTGTTACTGCTATAGTTAACTTTGACAGAAGCCAGTAATATGCGTGTTCATAACTAATTTCCTCCAGCATGTGTTATGTTTTCATTTTTACGATACACCATCACATGAAAAACAATAAAACTCAATGCCAAATATGTAATAAACTTGACCAATTGATTGATTTGTTTCTTTTATGGCTTATTTATAGGTTATTTAAAACCAGAAAATATTTCTAAATTGCAAGAATTTGGGGGGAAATAATAATAATTTACTGATACAAGTCCTACTAATTAACCTATAGATAGGGGAAGAAGAAGTGGATTCATACTTTTCTCAAAGATATTTGCATGAATATAAAGAACCCAATTCAAATTTGAATTCAGTTATCCAATCCAAAGTTATTATCCATCATACTACACACAAATCTAAGCTTACAGCATCTGGTATGACCAAGTGGTCACACATCTAGGTACTGACCACATTCAAGATTGCTTAACTTTGGTGATCATATGAGAACCAATGATTCAACATAATATAGCCATAAACCCCTAATAATGTTGGAATAGCAACACAAGATTAAAATATTAATTTATGGTGAAAGACATTGATAAGCTGGAGCTTCAAATACAACCAAGTTTAGTGAACTAAAAGTAGAAGACAACAAATGAATATTTTAATGAGTGCATCCTCAAATACTTACTAGCTGCTTGATATGACTGTTCTTTGCTTACAGTGATTGCTGCACTTACATATTTCTGTCGATTCTGGAGTAGATTTTCAATTAAATCCAACTTGTCAAATCCCAAAAATTCAAAAAGCTAAAATTAAAAAATAAATTTTTAATTATTTTTTTACAAACTTTAATTCAATCAATTCAAAATTGAATTCATGATAACTGACAAAGAAAACTAAATTATAAGAAACTTATAATACGATAATTATATTGGATAAAAACAAATTATTGGGAATGACATAACACCAAAACACTTTCCTCCTCCTCAATTTATAAGCAGAAGCACACAAATGCATGCTGAGATTTCTTTCTGGTCAATAAGATAGGCTACTTGACAGTGTCATCTGACTCATTCCCGGTTTGTCTTGCTTTCAAGTTGGAACACTACTTTCGCTTATCCAAATTTGCTCTTGTGTATCAACCTCAATTCTTAGTTTGTGAACTTTTTGCCATATTACTGTTAATTTGCCTTGTATTTATTGTTTGATTTCTTGCTTTATATTATTTTTGCCATATTCTTTTCTTTTTCTTGTAATTGTTTATTGTAAACTGTGTCAATTTTGTTTGTTGGGCAGTTCTGCCATTTATTTACATTTAACTATGCCCACTAACTCTACAAATACAAAATCGTTTTTCAAAGTTCATTTCTTTTTTTTTTTCAACACATAAACAAGATGACAACAGAAGACAGTTGCTAATATACCAATTGGATAGGTTTATTCTAGCCAATACTAAATATACAGAAGACACAATTCACCACCACCCATATAATTCAGGTAATTTAAATTTATACAGAGATGTTCCCCAAATCTGTTTGCTATAAACATCTTGAGAGAGGTTTGGGAAAACAAGTTGGTAACAGAGAATGGTTACTCATATCAACTGGATGAGTTTATTCTAGCAATATCAGATATACAGATGAAACCATTCACTCCCAACACCCATGTAAGCCAGGTAATTCACTATTTATACACTGAGATGTTCTCAAATCTGTTCCCTGCTTAAAAATTGTTATACACCTCAAGAAGGCTGTAGAACACATTGGCTGAAACATTGTAGTAACAACATCAACAAAAAGTGAGAGTTCAATTGTCAGGACGATAATGATTTTCATAAAGCTCTCAACAATATTTTAGAAAAGAACCTTAAGACAATAAATATCAAAAGAGTGAAATAATAATATAAGGGCCCTGATGCTACAACAGACATGACTATCATGGCTTCTTATAGCAGTTGATTGGAGATGTTAACAACTATGTTCTATCTTGGTGAATTAAAATAGACAACAGTAAATAACCCATTGGCTATCATGGATTTGCTTGTAATTGCCTGACTTTAAACAGTTGGCGGATGTCATACTGTGTATCACTGTTCATGAATAATAGTGGTGAAGCATCATGGCCAAGTTTCAAGAAGGTTGTTTTTTCTAAGTTCAAAGGATGAAGCAGCAACACAACTTGGCAGTAACATAAAGAAATAACCCCCAATTAGAGACTGTCTGAGCAGACTGGATTATCCAACCTGGAGGTCTTTCTAACTGGTCCCCACCTGCAAGTTAATGCACTGCTTTTACCAAAAGCAGATATCATATTATGCACATTTGACATTTCAAATATCAGACTGGGTGTTATGAGGGGTATATTGGGTTTTGTATATTTGTACCCCAGCATTATTTTGTTAGCATGTTGCTCTCACTCAATAATACATATTAAAAATTCAAAGTCAAATAATAAAAAATATCACAGACTGTATTGTATGAATTCATGAATTTGAGTAGTGAACCAAATGGCCAAGAGTCCAGAAATTTTACTCAAACAATAAAAATGTTCAAAGATTCTCAGATTACTGAAGTTATTCTTTTGTCTTCTATGTTTTTTCTATTCTCATTATCTACATTGTTCGGACTATTGTCCTCAACTTTATTGACATGTTTACAATGTGCTGGCCGTTGTATGCTCCGGCCTTCTTCAGGTGCTAGGAATTTTGAACCAAACCCTTTATTTCGATCACTGGGGTATATATTCTCATTCCATGTGATGCCACTTCTGGTAGTCATGAATTATCTCCCTTTAACTTAACTCTCTAAGTTATTTGTTCACCACTGTAGCCTGGTATTGAACTCACAACTCTTTGGGTCAATTCACTGGAACTAACCAATATCTACTGGACCATGTGCTGAGGATATAGACATTTCAGTTAATCAATTCTACAACCTCCGCTTTTTATGTACTGTGTCCCTTCAGGATACGAACAATCATAGTTCTCCACAATTTCCTGTCCTTTGTAGCTCTTAATAAATTTTGTCTTTTTACTCTGCTAATCCCTGTTTTGTCAGCAATTTACACAAGCTCGTTAGGTAGGTTATGAGCTACTTTCTTCTGTCTTTCTTGCCTTCAATATGTCCTGTCAGTGTCAAATATTTTTACGTCCTCTTTTCTCATTATGTGCCCTTTTTTTCATCTAAAAGAAGATTTTTCATCATTCACTGCCATAGGACTGATATTACATTAGTTACATACTGTTAAGTACCCTTTTCTTTGTTTCTAATGAGATGTTCCTGTTTCTTAATACTTTGCTTAGCTTTTGGAAGGTGTTTTTCACTATCCCATTGAACCTTTGGATTTTGATGTTGTACTTTCCATCCTCTGTTAAAACACTTCCTAGATATTTAAATTTTTGTAGTTGCTTGATTTGGTATCTCTAATTTATAATTCATATGTTGGGTTCTTCTTTCTTTAGATGTACTATTTATATGAAAATAGATGTTTTGTTTTGGGTAGTGCAAAGTGAAAAATGGTAGCAAACAAATCACTGTTGTAGTAACAAAAAAAAAAGTCACAAGTTCAATCATCTATAAATCTCTTTAAACAATTATTATTCTTTAAAGTTAGGGACAAAAAAAACAATCTCACCCAAAAGAAGGAAAACTGACTTATAAAAAAAAAACCCTTGTTAAAAATGTTGGCTTACCTCATTTTGTAAAGCATCATCAGTTTTGGCTGAAGATAGAAAATCAAAAAGTGTTGAACAAAGATTAGCTACATTCATTCCAAGACAGTTATTTTCATCTGGAAAATGTTTTTTAACTTCAGCAATCAAAGCAGATGAATCTGATGTACTATCAGATTTGGAATCAGCTCGACCATCTGGTGTCCTCAAAGATCTCTGCTCACGATCACCTTGGTATTTCAGAGACAATTCACTTGGTTCCATTTCATCGTCAGACTCTGAACTTGAGTAACTCATTTCCATAGAAACTATTGGTTCAGAAAAAAATTTCATATTTTTTCCAAATTCCAGAGCATCAGAATCAGAATTTTTTCTAACACAACAGTTTTCACTTAATTCATCTACAATATAGTCTGGAAGCCAATTGACAATTCTGGAAACAATGTGACAAGCTCTTGAAGCTGAAGAGGCAGGAAAAGGTCCAAATATGCTCCGTAATTTCATGGTTTCAGCATGTCCAACCATTCCAACTCCAAGAAACACTTGAAACAAGAAATAAGCTGCACTTTCAACTGTTTCTATACTTGCTTCCGGACCAACTGTTATAAAAAAGGAAATTCAATTCACAATAAGTAATATTACAACTTAAAGCATAATTTAAAAAAAAAATTAAAAATCTACAACAATTCATAAATATAAATTACAGCTTCTGTCAGAATTTCTGTGATGAAGAATTGTCATGACATTTTGGCCAATTTTCCATTCAGCCATCATCAGGTGCATGTTGATCTGGATAACTTACAGGGAATCTCAAACTGAATCCGCTAATCTACAGGAGTAGATTGTTTTCATTCCAATGCCCATATTTCATCTAGTTCTTATTTCAGTAATATTTCATTATTGCTCAATTTCTACTGTGTACAAATATACACTGTCTGGCAGTACTAACGAATTATCCCTAGATATGGGCAGTGGAACAAGAACAATCTACCCCTGTAGATTAAATAAAAGGTTCAGTTTGGAATTTCTTGTAGGTTACCAGGATTGATGTGCCCCTGATGAAGGCTGTAAGGCACAACAGCTGAAATGTTGTAATAAAAACAGTATAAACAGGTTATAATAGTTAAATCTATTCACATTATTTCAACAGTATTGGATAGGTTGCAACTTGAAAAGTATTACTGATAGTGTTTTCAATCCCACAGTTAATTTATTTATCAGATTGAAAACTTTATCAATGATACTTTCCAAATATTAAAAAACATTAAGTATTCATTTTTGAATTATTCTTTTTTTATAACTTTATTGTTGCTTTTTATCACAGTATTATAAATTTAATATTCTGTTAAAATAATAATAATAAAAAAGATTGCAATAAAGATACTTTCCAAAGAGACTTTAAGTCTCTTTGGAAACGATTAAAATTAAATTAAACGGTTTAATTTCTATTTTTGTCTTCAGAAATTGAATTAAATCAACTTTACAGTGTTAGCTGCTTGTGGTAAGTCAACTGGGATTCAGTCCATTTTTCAGTCTGTTTTTGTGAAATTTCTTGAAATTATTTTATTTATTTATTTCGTCTTTTGGCCGTCTTTGTTTTTTGTTTTTTTTTTTCGTCACTTAATTTGTGTAAATAATTTTGCTATTCAAGGGTATTTTCGACTAATGATAAATAGCATCACGGTTCAATTATTTCCATTAGTTTTGTCTTGTAGAAGATTTAAATTTCTGTCTTCGAGAGATTGAATTCTTAACGGCTTGGCAAGCGAACGCAAGCAACATAACTCGACTATATTCTGTAAAAAACGGTTTAATTTCTATTTTTGTCTTCAGAAATTGAATTAAATCAACTTTACAGTGTTAGCTGCTTGTGGTAAGTCAACTGGGATTCAGTCCATTTTTCAGTCTGTTTTTGTGAAATTTCTTGAAATTATTTTATTTATTTATTTCGTCTTTTGGCCGTCTTTGTTTTTTGTTTTTTTTTTTCGTCACTTAATTTGTGTAAATAATTTTGCTATTCAAGGGTATTTTCGACTAATGATAAATAGCATCACGGTTCAATTATTTCCATTAGTTTTGTCTTGTAGAAGATTTAAATTTCTGTCTTCGAGAGATTGAATTCTTAACGGCTTGGCAAGCGAACGCAAGCAACATAACTCAACTATATTCTGTAAAAAACGGTTTAATTTCTATTTTTGTCTTCAAATTGAATTAAATCAACTTTACAGTGTTAGCTGCTTGTGGTAAGTCAACTGGGATTCAGTCCATTTTTCAGTCTGTTTTTGTGAAATTTCTTGAAATTATTTTATTTATTTATTTCGTCTTTTGGCCGTCTTTGTTTTTTGTTTTTTTTTTTCGTCACTTAATTTGTGTAAATAATTTTGCTATTCAAGGGTATTTTCGACTAATGATAAATAGCATCACGGTTCAATTATTTCCATTAGTTTTGTCTTGTAGAAGATTTAAATTTCTGTCTTCGAGAGATTGAATTCTTAACGGCTTGGCAAGCGAACGCAAGCAACATAACTCGACTATATTCTGTAAAAAACGGTTTAATTTCTATTTTTGTCTTCAGAAATTGAATTAAATCAACTTTACAGTGTTAGCTGCTTGTGGTAAGTCAACTGGGATTCAGTCCATTTTTCAGTCTGTTTTTGTGAAATTTCTTGAAATTATTTTATTTATTTATTTCTGCCTTTTGGCCGTCTTTGTTTTTTGTTTTTTTTTTTCGTCACTTAATTTGTAAAATAATTTTGCTATTCAAGGGTATTTTCGACTAATGATAAATAGCATCACGGTTCAATTATTTCCATTAGTTTTGTCTTGTAGAAGATTTAAATTTCTGTCTTCGAGAGATTGAATTCTTAACGGCTTGGCAAGCGAACGCAAGCAACATAACTTCGACTATATTCTGTAAAAAACGGTTTAATTTCTATTTTTGTCTTCAGAAATTGAATTAAAATCAACTTTACAGTGTTAGCTGCTTGTGGTAAGTCAACTGGGATTCAGTCCATTTTTCAGTCTGTTTTTGTGAAATTTCTTGAAATTATTTTATTTATTTATTTCTGCCTTTTGGCCGTCTTTGTTTTTTGTTTTTTTTTTCGTCACTTAATTTGTGTAAATAATTTTGCTATTCAAGGGTATTTTCGACTAATGATAAATAGCACGCGGTTCAATTATTTCCATTAGTTTTGTCTTGTGAAGATTTAAATTTCTGTCTTCGAGAGATTGAATTCTTAACGGCTTGGCAAGCGAACGCAAGCAACATAACTCGACTATATTCTGTAAAAAACGGTTTAATTTCTATTTTTGTCTTCAGAAAATTGAATTAAATCAACTTTACAGTGTTAGCTGCTTGTGGTAAGTCAACTGGGATTCAGTCCATTTTTCAGTCTGTTTTTGTGAAATTTCTTGAAATTATTTTATTTATTTATTTCGTCTTTTGGCCGTCTTTGTTTTTTGTTTTTTTTTTTCGTCACTTAATTTGTGTAAATAATTTGCTATTCATATATTTTCGACTAATGATAAATAGCATCACGGTTCAATTATTTCCATTAGTTTTGTCTTGTAGAAGATTTAAATTTCTGTCTTCGAGAGATTGAATTCTTAACGGCTTGGCAAGCGAACGCAAGCAACATAACTCGACTATATTCTGTAAAAAACGGTTTAATTTCTATTTTTGTCTTCAGAAATTGAATTAAATCAACTTTACAGTGTTAGCTGCTTGTGGTAAGTCAACTGGGATTCAGTCCATTTTTCAGTCTGTTTTTGTGAAATTTCTTGAAATTATTTTATTTATTTATTTCGTCTTTTGGCCGTCTTTGTTTTTTGTTTTTTTTTTTTCGTCACTTAATTTGTGTAAATAATTTTGCTATTCAAGGGTATTTTCGACTAATGATAAATAGCATCACGGTTCAATTATTTCCATTAGTTTTGTCTTGTAGAAGATTTAAATTTCTGTCTTCGAGAGATTGAATTTTAACGGCTTGGCAGCGAACGCAAGCAACATAACTCGACTATATTCTGTAAAAACGGTTTAATTTCTATTTTTGTCTTCAGAAATTGAATTAAATCAACTTTACAGTGTTAGCTGCTTGTGGTAAGTCAACTGGGATTCAGTCCATTTTTCAGTCTGTTTTTGTGAAATTTCTTGAAATTATTTTATTTATTTATTTCGTCTTTTGGCCGTCTTTTTGTTTTTTGTTTTTTTTTTCGTCACTTAATTTGTGTAAATAATTTTGCTATTCAAGGGTATTTTCGACTAATGATAAATAGCATCACGGTTCAATTATTTCCATTAGTTTTGTCTTGTAGAAGATTTAAATTTGGTTCGAGAGATTGAATTCTTAACGGCTTGGCAAGCGAACGCAAGCAACATAACTCGACTATATTCTGTAAAAAACGGTTTAATTTCTATTTTTGTCTTCAGAAATTGAATTAAATCAACTTTACAGTGTTAGCTGCTTGTGGTAAGTCAACTGGGTCCAGTCCATTTTTCAGTCTGTTTTTGTGAAATTTCTTGAAATTATTTTATTTATTTATTTCGTCTTTTGGCCGTCTTTACTTTTTGTTTTTTTTTCGTCACTTAATTTGTGTAAATAATTTTGCTATTCAAGGTATTTTCGACTAATGATAAATAGCATCACGGTTCAATTATTTCCATTAGTTTTGTCTTGTAGAAGATTTAAATTTCTGTCTTCGAGAGATTGAATTCTTAACGGCTTGGCAAGCGAACGCAAGCAACATAACTCGACTATATTCTGTAAAAAACGGTTTAATTTCTATTTTTGTCTTCAGAAATTGAATTAAATCAACTTTACAGTGTTAGCTGCTTGTGGTAAGTCAACTGGGATTCAGTCCATTTTTCAGTCTGTTTTTGTGAAATTTCTTGAAATTATTTTATTTATTTATTTCGTCTTTTGGCCGTCTTTGTTTTTTGTTTTTTTTTTTCGTCACTTAATTTGTGTAAATAATTTTGCTATTCAAGGGTATTTTCGACTAATGATAAATAGCATCACGGTTCAATTATTTCCATTAGTTTTGTCTTGTAGAAGATTTAAATTTCTGTCTTCGAGAGATTGAATTCTTAACGTTTGGCAAGCGAACGCAAGCAACATAACTCGACTATATTCTGTAAAAAACGGTTTAATTTCTATTTTTGTCTTCAGAAATTGAATTAAATCAACTTTACAGTGTTAGCTGCTTGTGGTAAGTCAACTGGGATTCAGTCCATTTTTCAGTCTGTTTTTGTGAAATTTCTTGAAATTATTTTATTTATTTATTTCGGGGTTTTGGCCGTCTTTGTTTTTTGTTTTTTTTTTCGTCACTTAATTTGTGTAAATAATTTTGGTTATTCAAGGGTATTTTCGACTAATGATAAATAGCATCACGGTTCAATTATTTCATTAGTTTTGTCTTGTAGAAGATTTAAATTTCTGTCTTCGAGAGATTGAATTCTTAACGGCTTGGCAAGCGAACGCAAGCAACATAACTCGAATTATATTCTGTAAAAAACGGTTTAATTTCTATTTTTGTCTTCAGAAATTGAATTAAATCAACTTTACAGTGTTAGCTGCTTGTGGTAAGTCAACTGGGATTCAGTCCATTTTTCAGTCTGTTTTTGTGAAATTTCTGAAATTATTTTATTTATTTATTTCGTCTTTTGGCCGTCTTTGTTTTTTGTTTTTTTTTTTTTCGTCACTTAATTTGTGTAAATAATTTTGCTATTCAAGGGTATTTTCGACTAATGATAAATAGCATCACGGTTCAATTATTTCCATTAGTTTTGTCTTGTAGAAGATTTAAATTTCTGTCTTCTAGAGATTGAATTTTAACGGCTTGGCAGCTCTAACGCAAGCAACATAATCAGACTATATTCTGTAAAAAACGGTTTAATTTCTATTTTTGTCTTCAGAAATTGAATTAAATCAACTTTACAGTGTTAGCTGCTTGTGGTAAGTCAACTGGGATTCAGTCCATTTTTCAGTCTGTTTTGTGAAATTTCTTGAAATTATTTTATTTATTTATTTCTTATTTTGGCCGTCTTTGTTTTTTTGTTTTTTTTTTTCGTCACTTAATTTGTGTAAATAATTTTGCTATTCAAGTGTATTTTCGACTAATGATAAATAGCATCACGGTTCAATTATTTCCATTAGTTTTGTCTTGTAGAAGATTTAAATTTGCTCGAGAGATTGAATTCTAACGGTTTGGCAGTTTAACGCAAGCAACATAACTCGACTATATTCTGTAAAAAACGGTTTAATTTCTATTTTGTCTTCAGAAATTGGAATTAAATCAACTTTACAGTGTTAGCTGCTTGTGGTAAGTCAACTGGGATTCAGTCCATTTTTCAGTCTGTTTTTGTGAAATTTCTGAAATTATTTTATTTATTTATTTCGTCTTTTGGCCGTCTTTGTTTTTTGTTTTTTTTTTCGTCACTTAATTTGTGTAAATAATTTTGCTATTCAAGGGGGTATTTTCGACTAATGATAAATAGCATCACGGTTCAATTATTTCCATTAGTTTTGTCTTGTAGAAGATTTAAATTTCTGTCTTCGAGAGATTGAATTTTAACGGCTTGGTAGTTTAACGCAAGCAACATAATCAATTATATTCTAAAAAACGGTTTAATTTCTATTTTTGTCTTCAGAAATTGAATTAAATCAACTTTACAGTGTTAGCTGCTTGTGGTAAGTCAACTGGGATTCAGTCCATTTTTCAGTCTGTTTTTGTGAAATTTTTGAAATTATTTTATTTATTTATTTCGTCTTTTGGCCGTCTTTGTTTTTTGTTTTTTTTTTTCATTACTTAATTTGTGTAAATAATTTTGCTATTCATGGTATTTCACTAATGATAAATAGCATCACGGTTCAATTATTTCCATTAGTTTTGTCTTGTAGAAGATTTAAATTTCTGTCTTCGAGAGATTGAATTTTTAACGGCTTGGCAAGCGAACGCAAGCAACATAACTTCGACTATATTCTGTAAAAAACGGTTTAATTTCTATTTTTGTCTTCAGAAATTGAATTAAATCAACTTTACAGTGTTAGCTGCTTGTGGTAAGTCAACTGGGATTCAGTCCATTTTTCAGTCTGTTTTTGTGAAATTTCTTGAAATTATTTTATTTATTTATTTCGTCTTCTTTTGGCCGTCTTTGTTTTTTGTTTTTTTTTCGTCACTTAATTTGTGTAAATAATTTTGCTATTCATGGTATTTTCGACTAATGATAAATAGCATCACGGTTCAATTATTTCCATTAGTTTTGTCTTGTAGAAGATTTAAATTTCTGTCTTCGAGAGATTGAATCTTAACGGTTTACAAGCGAACGCAAGCAACATAACTCGACTATATTCTGTAAAAACGGTTTAATTTCTATTTTTGTCTTCAGAAATTGAATTAAATCAACTTTACAGTGTTAGCTGCTTGTGGTAAGTCAACTGGGATTCAGTCCATTTTTCAGTCTGTTTTAGAACTTCTTGAAATTATTTTATTTATTTATTTTATTTTTGGCCGTCTTTGTTTTTTGTTTTTTTTTTTCGTCACTTAATTTGTGTAAATAATTTTGGTTATTCAAGGGTATTTTCGACTAATGATAAATAGCATCACGGTTCAATTATTTCCATTAGTTTTGTCTTGTAGAAGATTTAAATTTCTGTCTTCGAGAGATTGAATTCTTAACGGCTTGGCAAGCGAACGCAAGCAACATAACTCGACTATATTCTGTAAAAAACGGTTTAATTTCTATTTTTGTCTTCAGAAATTGAATTAAATCAACTTTACAGTGTTAGCTGCTTGTGGTAAGTCAACTGGGATTCAGTCCATTTTTCAGTCTGTTTTTGTGAAATTTCTTGAAATTATTTTATTTATTTATTTCGTCTTTTGGCCGTCTTTGTTTTTTGTTTTTTTTTTTCGTCACTTAATTTGTGTAAATAATTTTGCTATTCAAGGGTATTTTCGACTAATGATAACAGTATCACGGTTCAATTATTTCCATTAGTTTTGTCTTGTAGAAGATTTTAAATTTCTGTCTTCGAGAGATTGAATTCTTAACGTTTGCGTTTTTCTAACGCAAGCAACATAACTCGACCATATTCTGTAAAAAATCTGCTTAATTTCTATTTTTGTCTTCAGAAATTGAATTAAATCAACTTTACAGTGTTAGCTGCTTGTGGTAAGTCAACTGGGATTCAGTCCATTTTTTCAGTCTGTTTTTGTGAAATTTCTTGAAATTATTTTATTTATTTATTTCGCTTCCCTTTTGGCCGTCTTTGTTTTTTGTTTTTTTTTCGTCACTCTTAATTTGTGTAAATAATTTTGCTATTCAAGGGTATTTTCGACTAATGATAAATAGCATCACGGTTCAATTATTTCCATTAGTTTTGTCTTGTAGAAGATTTTAAATTTCTGTCTTCGAGAGATTGAATTCTTAACGGCTTGGTAAGCGAACGCAAGCAACATAACTCGACTATATTCTGTAAAAAACGGTTTAATTTCTATTTTTGTCTTCAGAAATTGAATTAAATCAACTTTACAGTGTTAGCTGCTTGTGGTAAGTCAACTGGGATTCAGTCCATTTTTCAGTCTGTTTTTGTGAAATTCTGAAATTATTTTATTTTATTTATTTCGTCTTTTGGCCGTCTTTGTTTTTTGTTTTTTTTTTCGTCACTTAATTTGTGTAAATAATTTTGCTATTCAAGGGTATTTTCGACTAATGATAAATAGCATCACGGTTCAATTATTTCCATTAGTTTTGTCTTGTAGAAGATTTAAATTTCTGTCTTCGAGAGATTGAATTCTTAACGGCTTGGCAAGCGAACGCAAGCAACATAACTCGACTATATTCTGTAAAAAACGGTTTAATTTCTATTTTTGTCTTCAGAAATTGAATTAAATCAACTTTACAGTGTTAGCTGCTTGTGGTAAGTCAACTGGGATTCAGTCCATTTTTCAGTCTGTTTTTGTGAAATTTCTTGAAATTATTTTATTTATTTATTTCGTCTTTTGGCCGTCTTTGTTTTTTGTTTTTTTTTTTCGTCACTTAATTTGTGTAAATAATTTTGCTATTCAAGGGTATTTCGACTAATGATAAATAGCATCACGGTTCAATTATTTCCATTAGTTTTGTCTTGTAGAAGATTTAAATTTCTGTCTTCGAGAGATTGAATTCTTAACGGCTTGGCGTTCTAACGCAAGCAACATAACTCGACTATATTCTGTAAAAAACGGTTTAATTTCTATTTTTGTCTTCAGAAATTGAATTAAATCAACTTTACAGTGTTAGCTGCTTGTGGTAAGTCAACTGGATTCAGTCCATTTTTCAGTCTGTTTTTGTGAAATTTCTTGAAATTATTTTATTTATTTATTTCGTCTTTTGGCCGTCTTTGTTTTTTGTTTTTTTTTCGGCTACTTAATTTGTGTAAATAATTTTGCTATTCAAGGGTATTTTCGACTAATGATAAATAGCATCACGGTTCAATTATTTCCATTAGTTTTGTCTTGTAGAAGATTTAAATTTCTGTCTTCGAGAGATTGAATTCTAACGGCTTGGCAAGCGAACGCAAGCAACATAACTCGACTATATTCTGTAAAAAACGGTTTAATTTCTATTTTTGTCTTCAGAAATTGAATTAAATCAACTTTACAGTGTTAGCTGCTTGTGGTAAGTCAACTGGGATTCAGTCCATTTTTCAGTCTGTTTTTGTGAAATTTCTGAAATTATTTTATTTATTTATTTCGTCTTTTGGCCGTCTTTGTTTTTTGTTTTTTTTTTTCGTCACTTAATTTGTGTAAATAATTTTGCTATTCAAGGGTATTTTCGACTAATGATAAATAGCATCACGGTTCAATTATTTCCATTAGTTTTGTCTTGTAGAAGATTTAAATTTCTGTCTTCGAGAGATTGAATTCTTAACGGCTTGGCAAGCGAACGCAAGCAACATAACTCGACTATATTCTGTAAAACGGTTTAATTTCATTTTTGTCTTTCAGAAATTGAATTAAATCAACTTTACAGTGTTAGCTGCTTGTGGTAAGTCAACTGGGATTCAGTCCATTTTTCAGTCTGTTTTTGTGAAATTTCTGAAATTATTTTATTTATTTATTTCGTCTTTTGGCCGTCTTTGTTTTTTGTTTTTTTTTTTTTCGTCACTTAATTTGTGTAAATAATTTTGCTATTCAAGGGTATTTTCGACTAATGATAAATAGCATCACGGTTCAATTATTTCCATTAGTTTTGTCTTGTAGAAGATTTAAATTTCTGTCTTCGAGAGATTGAATTCTTAACGGCTTGGCAAGCGAACGCAAGCAACATAACTCGACTATATTCTTGTAAAAAAAACGTTCTACTTTCTATTTTTGTCTTCAGAAATTGAATTAAATCAACTTTACAGTGTTAGCTGCTTGTGGTAAGTCAACTGGGATTCAGTCCATTTTTCAGTCTGTTTTTGTGAAATTTCTTGAAATTATTTTATTTATTTATTTCGTCTTTTGGCCGTCTTTGTTTTTTGTTTTTTTTTTTTCGTCACTTAATTTGTGTAAATAATTTGCTATTCAAGGGTATTTTCGACTTTTACTAAGTTAAAACTTTGTAAGCCTCAGTCACTTTTTCCTTTTTTTTTTTTTTTTAATTGGAGTAGATAGTTTCTACTATCGCCCGGTCTCACACTCCACCCCCTTCTTTTGAATGAGTTTAGAGGTGATCACCTTGTTTCTTGTTTAGGAAGGGGTTTCCGGTTCATCCCCTTTCTCTGGTCTTGGTGTTAGTTCAGCTGGAAGCTCTTTGCAGTTACGGAGTATGGTGGCAACGTCTTTACATTCTGAGGGTACCGGGTTGGCAGTTTCCTGGTTGCTGCTTCCGACTGGTAGTTAGGAGCCCGAACTCTTGCGTAGCGTCTTGAGAGGCTGCTCTGATCAACAGTTGAATAATACCGGGGTTCTTGTAGTGCCATATCGCGCATGGACGGGCGTCCCTGCATGAACGTTCGGTGGGCAACCCCGAGGCCACATTATGTTGTAGGCCGCGCCAGTCTCCATCCTTCACAAGTTGCAAATGATTGACCGACTGATTCTATTCTAAGACCACTCCTTCACTGAATTACTATGGAAAAAAGCAAACATAATAACAAAACTAAACCAGCTCATTTGAAAACGCCCAAACCTGTCTGCATCTCTTTCACTAACATTCGCGGCATCCGCACCAACTTCCCCAGCGTAGATTCTTTCCTCCATAATAACTCACCTGATATATTAGCCCTATGTGAAACTAATCTTAACCCTTCTATCCCCTCATCTGAGTTCTGCGTTCCTGGCTACCTTCCCCTCTTCAGGAAGGACTCCAATGTTCATATGCATGGGCTTGGTGTCTATGTCAGCGAACACCTTCCTTTAGCTAGGGTGTCATCTTTTGAATCCCTAGATCATTCTTTCATGTGCTTCCGCCTCTCACTTCTCAGCTCGATTAGCTATCTCTTCTTTCTGTACCGCTCTCCTTCCTCCCCTGACTGTTCGTTACTTGACATCATTTCTGACAATATTGACAAAGCCATTTCTACCCATCCCTCTGCCCATGTATTCGTGTTTGGTGACTTTAACGCCCACCACACCAAGTGGCTGAAGAACGCTGTCACTGACCCTGCTGGTGTCCACACCATGAACTTTTCAATCACCCAATCCCTTACGCAAGTAGTGGACTTCCCCACGCGTTTATCCGACAACCCTAACGGAAGCAACTCACTTCTAGACCTCTGCTTCACTTCCATCCCAGACTCTTGCACTACCAGACAACTCTGCCCTCTTGGAAACTCTGACCACACTGTAGTGTCCGTCAATATTTCACTCCACTCCCGCCCGACCCATGAAACACAGACAAGTAGAATATCATACTGCTATCAAAGAGCAGACTGGGATTCGTTCCGAGACTTCCTCTGTGACATCCCTTGGAACAACGTCTTTAGTCTTCCCATCGAAGAATGTGCATCCGAGGTCTCCTCCTGGGTTAAGGCTGGCATTGATGCCTTCATCCCTGCTAGGAAATTCCAGCTTAAATCTCATTCGTCTCCATGGTTCTCACCTGCTTGTTCGGCTGCCATTGCCCACCGGAATCATTTCTTCCGACTTTATCGTAACTATGCGTCGGAAGAAAACAGGCGCCTTTTCACTTCAGCTCGTAATAAGTGTAAAAGGGTACTTAACGAAGCTAAGATGTTGTTTGCTGCCAGAATGAAGCAACGCATAGCATGCTCTAAATTCGGCTCTAAAGACTACTGGCGACTCTGTAAAAGAGTACTTAACAAGAGCAAGTCCACAATACCCCCGCTAATCAATAAATTTGAGGTCCTCACCTCCCCAGCAGATAAGGCTGAATGTTTTGCCCGCAGATTCTCGAACAATTCGAGTCTGGACTCGTCTGGAGTCTTTACACCCGATTTCTCACCTAGAACCGAGGCACAACTGAATGATGTCCACATTACACCTTCGCTTGTCTCTAAGATAATCTTAAAACTTGACCCTCACAAAGCGAGCGGTGGTGACGGAATCCCAACCATAGTCTTAAAGAAATGTGCCCCTGAACTCTCCTCTATCCTTTCTAAGCTCTACAACCTCTGCCTATCTGCTTCCTGCTTTCCTGCCTGTTGGAAATCTTCCTCTATAGTTCCCATATTTAAAAACACTGGAGAACCCTCTGACCCTGCAAATTACCGCCCTATCAGCCTTCTTCCGATCTTTGGCAAAGTGTTCGAAGCCATTATCAACGCCGAGGTGGTTCAGCATCTCACAGCACACAGGCTCCTCTCGGACAAGCAATATGGTTTCCGCTTCACCAGGTCTACTGCTGATATGCTAACGACCATCACCGAGTACATATACCAGGCACTCGACAGGAATGGCGAAGCTCGAACCGTTGCATTGGATATATCTAAGGCGTTCGACAGAGTTTGGCATGCTGGCCTTCTATGTAAACTGCGGAGCTATGGTATAACTGGACATTTGTTTGAACTAATCCAGTCATTCCTCTCTAACCGCACAATGAAAGTGGTATTAAACGGACATGCCTCTCAGAACTACCATACAAACGCAGGTGTCCCCCAAGGCTCCATCTTAGGTCCTACACTCTTCCTGATATATATTAATGATCTCCCTGATTCCATAAGAACCCAAATAGGTTTGTACGCCGATGACACCACAGTTTACTCTCGCCTCCAACAAAAATCTGGTGTAGGCGTCAAAGCTAAACTTGCAGCCGAGATTGAAAAAGACCTCCAATCCATATTGGACTGGGGTAAGAAATGGCTAGTAAATTTTAATGCTTCTAAAACGAAGCTACTCTCAATTAACCATCATCGACAATCTCACCTACCTCCCATTAGCATGGACCAGGCTTGCCTCCCAGAGAGTAAAACACTACGCCTCCTTGGTCTCACACTTTCAGCGGACCTCAAATGGAATGACTATATCGAATCCATTGCTAAATCCGCTGCTATGAAAGTCGGTTCTCTGTGTAGGGCCCGGAAGTTTTTTCCGTCTAAATCTATCCTGCACATTTACAAATCTACCATCCGCCCGTGCATTGAATACTGCTGCCATATCTGGTCGGGTGCCCCTGCTGTTCTCCTCGGGCTTCTCGATAAGGTTCAGAGGAGGGTCTGTAATGTGATAGATACCGACTTGGCAGACCGCCTGCAGTCTCTCTCCCACCGGCGAGACGTGGCTTCGCTGTGTCTCTTCTATAAATACTTTCACGGCTTCTGCTCCGATGAACTTAGATCACTGGTGCCTCCTAAATACGAATTTGCACGAGATACTAGATTAGCAACTAGATCCCACCCTTTTACAGTGAAATCGATAAAATGCAGCCGTAACTTCTACTCCAACAGTTTCTTTCCTCGCACTTCCCAACTGTGGAATTCTCTTCCAAACGATTGCTTCCCCGACGGCTACAATCTCCAGGAGTTTAAATGTAAGGTCAATAGACACCTCCTAACACACTAACCTGCTCCCATTCTATCAAACACTCTTCCCATCTGCCCGACACTTATCCTTGCTATCCTTACTCATCTATCACCTTTCTCCTGACATTCCCTATGTCTATCCACTCCTTCTCTTTACCTTCCCCTATGTAGCCCCATGCGCAATAGTGGCAGTGGAATGCCTTGCTTGGGGTGAGATGATTAAAAAAAAAAAAAAAAAAAAAAAGTCACATCCTATATTTAAATGGACATGTTCCCTCACAGAGGCCCTGTACTTTGAGCAGCTATTAAGACTTGAACTCAACTCAGATCTCAAGTGGAACTTGTACATACCATCCATCACAAAAGTTTCTGGAAAATTATCAGTTCCCTGTACTATTTCTGTAAGTACTTCACTTATTCTGCTATCTTCTACCATTACAAGAGCCAGATTAGGCTAAAAATGAAGTACTGTAGCCATGTATGGGCAGGAGCTGTACAGTTCTTCACTTTCCAGTTTCAATAGAGTCCAAAAGCATCTTCATATCATTGTGAATGAAAAATTATTTTCCACCCTACAACCCTTTTCTCACAGACAAAACATTGCAAGCTTCTCATTGCTCTATAACTATTTCCATGGGAACTGCTCAAACAAACTACATTGCTTAGCTCCACCAGTTCTAATCTCCACAGCTAAACTCCACCAAGCTACACACATTGCAGCAAATCACCTTCATCTCCTTTGTATTTCATTGGTGAGATTTCAGTTTTAATCAAGCAGCTTCTTCCTACAAAATACTGCTTTGTGGAACCAACTTGCAAGAGGATGCTTCCTCAATCACTACAATCTTAACCTGTTCAACTCTAGAGTTAACCATTATTGTCCCCCTTTCATCTTAGTAGCTTTGTTACCTTGCTTGGAGTGAAATTAATTAGAAAAAAAAAATACAATTGAACTCTTTACTTAATCTACAATGGTAGACCATTCTCATTTTTCTGTCCATGTCCAAAAATATCAGTGGAATGAGAACAATCTACTCTCCATAGATAAAATTAAAATATTCAGTTTTAAATTCCCTGAAGATTAACCAGATTGACAGACATTGGAAGAAGACCAAAAGACACATTGTAATAACAACAACAAAGATGACATTAGTTCAACTGTTAATAGTGCAAAAAACATTATGCTAGTTATTTTATGAATTAGATTTGATGAATTCATTGCAACACAATGAACATTTCGTTTTATGAAATACTTATTATTATCAATAAGATAATGATATTGTGGGTGAAACTATACACAATTTAAAAATTTTGTTCTTCCTTTTAACTCATTCATTCTTGCACATCTTGTTTAAATGAGGAGCTCTGCCAGAAAACTAGCCAGCCAAGTACCTTCCACAGCATTGCTCAGCGCCATGTTCGCTGGCTCAGTCACATCCAGCAACCAGATGGCCACCTTACCAGAGTCATCTATCCATTTGATGCATTATCTGCAAACTGGAAATGAGCTTGCAGCAGACCATGCAGCTGCTGGGAGGACATCATCAGCAGATTAATCTGGCACTGGAGGATGTTCTGACTCCCTATAAAATTTGGAGAGACAAGATGACTCTCATGGACTGAGATTTACCAGTAGCAGTCACATTCTTGCACATCATACATAACAAGAAAGAAAAGTCATTTCCTACAATCACTATACTTTATCTACTGGCTTTCAATAACACATAACAGATATTCTATGTGCCATGTTCTTTCAGGATGTAGGCAATCATTACCTTCCACGTCTCCTTATCCCTGGTGGATCTTAGCACGATTTCACCTGTTATCCCACCCAAACCCCACTCTGCCATCCACTTGCTCAGGCCCATCAAGTATGTTGCACACTGATTTCCCCTGTCTCTCTTTCCCTCTATCTGACCTGTGAGTATCAGATTCTTCAAGCCCTCCTTCATCATTACATGACCCAGGAATTTTAACTCTTCCTGATGCTCAGTATTTCTTTTTTGTTTCTATCCTTTCCAAAGCCTCATCATTGCTCACATGCTCAATCCATGATATCTGCAGCATCTTTCTGTAGAACCATATTTCAGTTGCTTCAAATTTTTCCTTCATCTTTGATGAGATTATCCAGCACAAACTGCCATATTGAAGAACAGACATCACATAGCAATCCAGTACTCTCCTTTGTTTCTAGTAAAATTTTTCTCTCAATACTTTACTCAGCTTCTGGAATGCACTCTTCGCCATGCCAATTTGCCTTCAAATCTCAGCATTGCACTTTCCATCCTCTATTAGAACACTTCCCAGATATTTAAAACTTTGTACCTGCTTGATTTTAGTATCCCCCACCTGTAATTGGCATTTTGAGCTCCTCTTTTTACTGATGACCATGCATCCGATTTTCTCATAGTTTACTTGTAGTCCTTTCTTTCTACATTCCTCAGCTACCTTCTGTAGGAGGTTTTGTAGTTTCCTTTCCGTGTCTGCTATCAGCACTCTATCATCTGCATATCTAATGTTGTTCAGACTGTTGCTGTTGATGACAAACCCTGGCATAACTTCTAGAGTTGTCAGAACACTCTGGCTGTATAAGTTGAATAGATCCAGTGAAAAGACACATCCTTGTCTTACGCCTCTTTCTATCTTCGTATATCTGCTAAATTTGTTTCCTGTCCATATGGTGGGGGGGAAGGGTTGCTGCCAGTAGAGGTTCTTGATTACTGTAATGTCTTTCCCAAATATGTCAAGGTTGCTGAGCATTTCTATCAGTCCTTTGTGGCATACTTTGTCAATCACTTTTGCCTCGTCTATAAAACATAGCTCCATGTCCTTTTTCATTTGTATTGCCCTTTCTGATAGCATCCTAAGCATAAATGTAGCGTTCTTTGTTCCAGTATCCTTGACAAAACCACATTGTTCTTGTCTTATCTCTGGCCTGATTCTGCTTCGCATTCTAGTCATCAGGATTCGGATGAGTTTTGTTATATGGATCATTAAACTGATTGTTCGGTAGAGTTCGCATTTGTTTGCACCTGGCTCCTCAGGCAGTGCTATTAAAATTGATCTGCTTAGGTCGTCTGGTATTACACCACTGTTATAGATTTCATTTATTATTTCTATAATTTTTTCTATGCTGAAATTGTCTAAGGCTGTCAGCATCTCTATTACAATGCCGTCTGGTCCAGCTGCTTTGTTTCTATTTAGTTTGGTTATTGCAGCTTCCACTTCGGATATTAATATTCCCAGTCCATCAGCATCTTTGTGTATTGTCAGTTGATCTCTCTTGTTGTGGAAGAGATCTCCTACATATTGTTCCCATCATTGAAGTATTTCCTCTTTCTCTAATCTGATCATTCCATCCTTGAATTTTATACATCCTGTTGAGGAACATGTTTTTTGTCTTGTTAGTTGCCTTATATCTTTATGCATGTCTCCATTATTAGTCTTGCACAATCTCTCTACTTCTGCACATTTATTGCTGAGCCATTCCTCTTTTGCCTGCCTGCATTTGATCCTTATTTCCTTATGTAGTTTCCTGTATTCCATTCCATGTCTTGACATAGTTTTCTGTCTCTTTTGCATCATGTCAAGAATCTCTTCAGTCACCCACTCATTTTCTTTTCTTCTGTGTCTGATTTCCTTTGAGACAATGTTGTTTGCTGATGTCACTAGCACTTCTTTTAGTGTGTCCCATTTCAAGTTTCCATTTCCAATTTGTTCTTCATATTTGTTTTTCACACTGTCAGTGTATTTTATTACCCTTTTTGAAAATGACAGCCAATGCATTCAAGACTTACCAGCTCTTGAAAGTAGGACCCCTAAAAATATTAAAATGTCACTTTTGTATATAGCAAGCTATGTTAAAAGAAAAGTTTCCCCCAGAAGAGGAAATATTTAATAATATTAGCTTGTATTTTCAAGAATATGAGCATTTTGGAAAGAAATAGATTGTGGTGATTTTAAAATTCCATTGGATACCATAAGAATAACAGATATTGGTTATTTTCAATTGTTTCCCTTTTAACGTGTTTAATCAGTTAACTCCCCCAATTATCCTGTTAATTTTGAGTTCTTATTAACGTAAATTGATTTTAAATTTTAAAACTATGTCTACTGGTAATATCTATTAATGTATCATACCAAAATAAGTATTTTCTTCATTTTCTGTGAAACAAACTGTACAAGCAACAAAAATCACAAATTTTGTAAAGATTATCAAAATTATTGCTTCTCTGAAATTCACATTTTCTACAAATAATTTTTTAAACTTTGTTGATACACATCATTGTTGTTTAACATCTGTTTTCATGCCAGCATGGGCTGAATAGAGTTTTCTTAATGGCTCTTTTCCTGGCTGCCCAATTTTGTGTAAGGCCTGGCTGTTATCTCAACTTCCTTAAATTGTTTTGAGAAGCTGAGTCTATGTTTTACATGATCTACCTGTCCATCTTTGGCCGTCAACCTCAATAAGCCTATGTAAAAATACTCAAGATGTTAGAAGAGGCAAAAGTTCCCTAAATTTTTTTCCAACCGGATCTTACACAGGATATTAAACTTGTTTCTGTATTTCCACCTGCACTTAACATGTCTTCAAGATAGCAAAACTGATCAACAACCTCATACTCAACATTATCAAGCTCAACCTTCTTGTCATGATTTGTGACTGGTGGGTTCAGGCAAGTTCTGCATTTGAAATTCACTACACTGCATCACTTATGCACCCAGTGAGTACAATAATTGCAAAAATGAAGCTTGAATCAACACCCTTACAAGAAACTCCACATGGGTGCTTTCCTGAGGTGAAAGTTGGACCTCGATTTATGTCACTAATCATCACCTTAGTCTTAGCCAAATTCACCCTAAGCCCTTTACTTTCCATACGATTTACGATTTTGTCTGAAATTGCTTGATAATTGTATTATACAATTAACACATCATCAATAAATCCCAGGACTGACATATAGATGGCACAACTAATAAAAAACTCTATATACATGGCTACCAGGTCTGGTATAAGGATCACCTTGCATCTGAGCTATCTAGTCAGGCTGTAAAAATATTATTAAACTGCATGGTAATTTTTCCTTCCTGCTTTTATTAGTCAGTAATATTTAACACTTGATTATTTAATGAAGTGTTGATCAACTACATAGCTAACATCACCCAACAATGTGCTCATTACTAAAAATACAACTCACTCACCAATTTCCTTAGCTCTTTGAAACAGTTCTTTGTAAGCTTTTTCTAGTTCAGGTTTATCAACAGCAGCTTTTGTCTCAATCAAAGAAACCAATTTAGACCAAGTTTCTCCATTTTTGTGCTGGTCTTCAGTTTTGTGCATACGTTTAGCACGCAACTCATTCTTTTCTTCAGATAGTAATTCTGTTGCACTCACATTTGAGAAAGCTCGTAATGCACTGGTTAGACGTGGTAAGCTTTCACAAACTGCTAAAGCCATGATGAATCTAATAGGAGTAAAAAGAAAAACATTTACAGTCAAACAAAATTCAAGATGAACAAGAAGAGGGGAAAGGTGGCTGATGGGGTAATAAATCTGGAACCAAATTAAATCTTAATTACGATCTATTAATTATTGGAAAAGTTTTCATTATATCTTTTATTGAATTTATTTATTGAATGTCTATTCTATTCTCAAAAATTAGTTCTAATATTTTAATTAAAATAATAGAAAGAAATTATTTTTATGAAATAAAATTACTTTAAAAAGAATTACATATTTATATCAAGGGAGGTAACTGTAAGATGCTTAAAAGATAGTATCTGTTGTATAACGTGAAAATTCTGTAACATCCCATCCACTTTAAATTAATGGATTTTTGTAGTTATTTCATACAGTTTAAAATTTGTCTCAAATAAAACAAATAGGGTTATTTTCTGTGGTATTCGTAAAAACATTAAAAAGTTTAAAACATTTCTTCTTAACCAACGTTATTCACTGGATATTGCCCAATGAACAATCCACCCCCGCTCTCAAGATATCACAATATTGTGCAATGTCTGAGTGATAGGAAACAGTTTGCAGCTGATTTTAAACAAAAAGTACACAGAGATGAAAATAAAATTTTAAGAACCTGAACTGACTTTATTTATAACGATTTTCAGAATAATTACAATAAACTTTTTTAAAGCCTCATTTCAATTTTTTGTCGATTAAAAGCTTCATTTCATTTTTATAAGTTTTTGAAATTTGAACTTTAAATAGTTACGTTATTTGATTTTTGTTTCGATACTAAATTTTTTATGTTGTTTTTCTTTTCGGTATGTTTGTCTTTTAAAATGTTTCATTGACTAATTTACACTTACAGTAAGAATTTCCTTTAATAATTAAAAACAACTTAAATAAAAAAAATGTAAACTTTCTTTAGTTTACTACTTAAGTAATATTTTTAAAATTTTTATTTTTTTCCACAGCTGAGTGCTGCATCTGATTTTTACCTTTAAAAATTTCATATTAATTACTGATCATCAATTCCTCTGAGCATAAAAAAATGAAAATGCATGAAATTGAAATTAGAAACATCTATCAATATTTTTAAATTGAGAAAGTTAAAATACCAAAAAAAAAAAAACTAGTTAAAATTTCTATCATGCATTTTTAAGTGTCGTCATGTTTAGTTTATTTATTGTTTCATCTTTCCGTATGGTAAAAAACGTACGATTGGTTTATTATATTGAAAAAATTTTTGTAAATAATTTTTATACAGTTCATTAATTTAGAAAAGAGTAAATAATTTACACAAAAAGAAAAAAGCAAGATATCTTTGCGCAGAGAAAAAGTATTTTTTTACGATCAAAATTTTAGCCATTATGAATTTCAGAATGAATTAATTTTCTTAGATAAACAAAAATAAATTTAAACAATTAATAATTTTAAATTTAAATCAAACAAACTTGGACACCTTTCTTTCTTAGATAGATTTTACTTTTTGTCAATGTTGATTGTTGAATAACCCACAAGTTGATTTTTCATTTGTATTTTGTTTTTAAAAACCACATTTAAAATTGAAATAAACTAAAAATTATTTGGGCTTTGTTGGTCATACGAATTTTGTATTTTTAGAGAAAAAAAGGTATAAACTTTAGTAAAAAATGTAGAGTTCTACAATAAATTACAATCTCTAACTGACTTTAAAAACTTTACTTGAGCAAAAAAAGAAAAGAAAATTATTTACACTACACTAGTACACCAAGAAGGGTCAAAGAATGTTTTAGAGAAAAAGCTTTATTATTCTGTCGACAAATAAATTTTAAAATTATAAGGACACATGTTGGTTCTATGCTATCAATTAAAAATAAAAACGAGATCAATTATTTTATTTTTAAATAATACTTCTTTTGAAATGAACTGTTTAACCACAGTTTAAAGCTTTTAATTTTTTCGAGATGAGATGTGAAATCAATGAAGAAAAAAGTAAAATTGATTATTAAGTTTACCTTGGTTGCAACAAGAAAATAAAATATTAAATAGATCTAAAACTAAAATGAAAAAAATTGATTGAAAGATTGGTAAAAAAAAAATTAAACAAAAAAAATCACAACGCGCAACTGAACTTTGAGAAAACAGAAAACGATTTCTTAGAAGACTCAGAGTTTTTCCTTTTCTTTTTTTTCTGTCTAGAGTAAATTAATGAATGTAAAAATGTGTATTTAATCTATGACAGATTTTAAGTTGTTTTTTTTTTTTGTTTGTTTCATAGTTTTTCCTTCTTTTTTTTTTTTTTAACTAAAGATTTTCTTTTTAAGTAGGGACGTGTGTCTTTTGGTTTGTTTTTACCAGACAAATGGGTTTTTTTTTTTTTAACTTCGATATTCACAGGTGTGCAAGTTAAAGTTTTAATTTCTATTCGTACATTTCAAGGGATTATTTTTTAAAAGATTAAATAATCATAGTTTAATTCTAGAATATTTGATTTTTAAAATCAAGTTTTATTTGCGGAGTCACTCAGGAAGTAAAAAGTAGAACAAAAATAATGATTTTCTTACCAGATTTTTAGAAAGATTAAATTTAAAAGTTATAATTTTAGGCTGTGATCGATTAGTTGACAGTTGCTTAAAATATCCCTAGAAAAAATATCTAAAATTGTTTACTGAAAAAAACGCTTTTCTTTATACATTTATTTTACCAAACACTTTTTAACCAAATTTAGATCTTTTTCTCTGAGTGCTAATAATGTAAAAAGTAAATTTTCTTTTTAGAGAGAATTACACTTTCACTTTTTTTATTCAGATTATGATGAAATTTTATAGAAGTGACTCGTATCTTAAAATCAATCTTATCGATATAAAATTTAACAAAACGTATAGTAAATAAAACAAACGAAAATATTTTAAAAACTAACACATATAAAACTTTCTTCAAAGAGATAGAGTCTCGCTTCTTCGTGTTGGACACTTCGGTCTACAATTGATTAATGCAATAAATGAACAATCTAAAATCTTGTTAATTGTAAACTAACTTGATCATATTCTTAGCATAAAACTGTTGATGCTAAATAATTAAAATACTCACCGAA
Source organism: Ascarosepion bandense (assembly GCA_037127315.1). Taxonomy (NCBI): domain Eukaryota; kingdom Metazoa; phylum Mollusca; class Cephalopoda; order Sepiida; family Sepiidae; genus Ascarosepion; species Ascarosepion bandense. The sequence continues at coordinate 747,172 of JBBBDQ010000304.1, forward strand.
GTGAACGTCTTACTCTTTCTTTTTCTTTTTAATTCATACGTTCATTACGACAAGTGGCTTTCTTGTCACGCAGGTGCATGGATAAATAACCATGCTTTCCCGGTGAAGGAACAACATTAGTTCCCTCTGAAAAATCATCCAGCAAACATATCAAACCTCTATGGATTATTTATTACCGAAATCTATACATCTTGTATGTAATTTTATGGTTTCAACTAAATATACTTTGAACACAATTGTTTACCTTCAACTACAGATGCTTTATACATAATTTTAAATATTTTCAGGGCAAACATTTTATTTTTATAGTTTGTAGATGATATTGTTTGTAATTTGCTAGCATTTTTACTATTGTTGGTAATAACTTTTTATATATTGCTGATAATTTCACTACAAAAATGTATTGTTGGTAATTTTTTTTTATAAAAATGTGTTGCTGGAACTTTGAACAATGAAAATGTATTTTTATATTTTCCTAGTGTTTTGATATTTGTTTAGGGGTTCACTATATTTTCATAACTAGAACCCTAACAGATGCTACCACTACAGGTCCTGGGAACAACAGTAAAGTGGTTCCACACTCTTCAACATCACCAGTCTCTCTAGATGCCTTGCTGCTGGATGTAGTTTATTGTCATACCCAGGACCATCAAACAATGCATTTACTAAGCTTGAGTGTAAGATAATGAGTCTGGAGTATCCATTTACAATCAAACTTACTATACCAATAACAGTCTGTAAATGAAGTATCATAAATTTATACAACAATTAGTTATAAAAAAAATTACTTTACTACTTTTAAAAAGGTAGTCTTGAAAGAGATTCTCCACTGTTAATTCCTGCAATATCAAAAACTGCCTTTAAAAAAGAAACTTGACTGAAAAATAGTTTTTGGAAAAATACTTCAACAGTTTCTGAAATACAAAAATATTGGATTTACACTTTATCTGCTTTATCTGCTTTCTCCTTTTTCTTTCTTTTTTGTTTTTTGTAGACAAGTGAATATATATTTTTTCACAAGGCCAAATTTCACCCCTTCAAACTTCCAAAAAATAAATATGATATTTGTTAATGAATTCAAGAGATTTATCTTAACCTGATGAGTGGAATGGTGTTTCTGCAAATCTCCAAGTCAGAAAGATACGTCTTTTGAACTTCTATTTATCTATTCACTATTTTTGCTTGATTTTTTTAATAATGAGTACTTTATTTACAAAAACAATCTGCATGCTTTTAAATGCTTTAACCTCTAGTAATTTACTGGTCAATGTGTTTTGTTAAATGTTAACAATATTTGATATTATTATTATTATTATTATTATTATAGATAGATATAGACAGTGTGGACATAAGAATCAATACTGCATTGTGACTGTCACTGCAATCTTCAGACCATGAAGACCATTTTGGAGAAAAAGGAAACAGACCATTCCCAGTTTTTTGGTTAAGTATAATGCTTAAAGATATTTATGGTCATGAACATGAAATTGCTTATTTATGTTGGTTGGGTAGATAAACATAGAATGTATATAAATAATCAAGTGTTATTTATGGTCATGACTTCTAGATTGCTTATTTATATATTTATATGAATATTTATTTATTATTTTATTTCATCCAGTGACCTATATAGAGCTCACTGAAGGAGTAGCGCCACTTGTTCCAAAGATCATGCTAGAGCATGAAACTGACAGTTTTAATTCCTGTGTCTAGACTGTCTATATCTATTAACACTCTAACTCTGATACATACTGAACATTCCTCCTATATATATATATATATATAGCCTTTGAGATTTGTAAAAGAAATCACTCACCTGACAGTCAAGAGTGAGAGAAATATTTACTTGTCCCAAAATCATTTTACTTGACTGACTCCATGTTCTTAATAGTTGCCTTACATAAACATAGCGTGAATCACTGACAGAAAACAAAAATTGAAATTTTAATTAAAATTTCAAACATGTTAGAAAGGATTTAAAAAATTTTAAAAAATAATAACAACAAAATTTGATCTTTCCTCTTAATGATAGCATAAACATTTTGATGATAAAACTTTGTTTTTATTAAGTTTAACATCATGATATGCTGTTTTTTTTTGTTTTTTGTTTTTTGACAATTGAGTGGAGGTACCTAAATTCTTAGTTCCTTTCTTCTGTTTGACTACAACCTCCATCTCATAGATGATAAAAAATAACAAATCTGATTTTCTCAATGATTTTCTATAAAAAATTACTTGTATAATTTGTTTTTTGATGTGTGGTTGAAAGGGCTATGTGTACTTTTTTTTCTTTTTTTCAAATGTTCATTTTTACTTTTCATAAGCGGGGATGAAATATAGATGTTGAGTCAAGAATAATATTTTTCCAAATGAGTTTCTAAAAATCTGTGAGCATCTTTAATCTGGGTGACAGAAACATTTTGACTCTATTCTGGAACTGTTAATTAACCAAATGTTTACACTGACCGGGACGATAAAAGCGAGACAGGAGCTTGTCAATCTAAATTCCATTTGTCAGATCTTGCTTTGATTATTACGGGATGTCACTGTCTTTTGTTTAACCACACATTTCGACATAAATCAGGCACCATGCATAAGACCAAAGAGTTCAATAATGTCATTGTAGGTCATTCTAAGTAACTTGTGAATCTTCAATGGCATACTTTAGGGTTGTAAAAGGAATCAAATTTTCTTTTTCTATATTTGAAGGGAAACATTTCATTGCAAAATTTTTAATCGACCATGGGCAAATAAAGCATTAACCTTTAACCCCCCCAATTAAGTTTTTAATAGACTGAGTCAATCAGGCAAGTGAAATTTCAAAGGCTATATATGTATATATATATATTTTTTTTTATAATCGTGTTGCCCCAAACAAGGCATTTTACTGTCACTGTTGTGCAGAGGGTTACATAAGAGGAATGTTATGAGAAAGAGTAAGAGGTTGCAGGGGGTGTCAGGAAGAGAGTAGGAGAAGGAAGAGAATACTGATGAGAGTGGGGTGGACAAAGAAAAAGCATGAAAGAGGATGTAAGTTAGTGAGACAGGAGATGACTATTGACATTACATTTAAATTCTTGGAGATTATAGCTGTCGGGGAAGCAAGTATGCGGAAGGGAATTCCACAAGCGGGAAGTGCGAGAAATGAAGCTGCTGGAGTAGAATTTGCGTTTACAATTTATCAGTTTCACAGTGAAAGGGTGGGACCTAGTTGCTAATCTTGTGGCTCAAGGAAATTCATATATGGGAGGTACCAGTGAGCTAAGTTTATCAGAGCAGAAGCCGTGAAAGTATTTAAAGAAGAGACACAGGGAAGCCACACTGCGTCGGTAAGAAAGCGACTATATCCTAGCTGCTAAGTTGGGATCGATCACATTACAGATTCTCCGTTAGATTTGGTCAAGGACACCTAAGTGGATAGCAGGAGCACCAGACCAGATATGGCAGCAATATTCAATGTTCATTAGGATCATACAGCCAAGGATGAAAATGCTATAACTTATTCTAATTTTGAAAATTGCATGTTCATAAAAATTCTCTGTTACATGAGTGTTCTTAAAATCAGTTATTGTAAATCACCTGAAGACACCAGATGGTAGAAACCTGGGTTGTGTAATAACTCATTTACAAATGAAAAATATTCAAAAGTTCTACAATATAATTGTATTGAACACTTTTTAATACAACTATGCACTGGTGTAATTTAATTATGACCAAAAACTAAGTAATTAGATAATTATATATATATATATATATATATATATATATATATATATATATAAACTGAAAGAGGGGTTGTTCTAATGAGAGAAATTGGTATAGAAGAAAAAGTGCAAGAAGCCATGAACATTTTGTTTAAAGTGTCAATTTATTGTTGCTATTATTATTCATATTACTTGCTTTTGTATGATGTATTAAGTGTCCATAATGCTATTTGTGTCGCTACACGTGTTTTGAGTCTAAAGTTGACTCTCTTCAGGTGAATAAACTTGTAACTTCACATATCGAGATCTGTTTGCTTTGAAGAGATCTTATTAAAAACATGAAAAATATATGTATAACAAAAAGTTTCACATCATAAATTGGTCACACAATGCAATATATCTGCACTTCAATATCATCAAACACTTAAAATGAAGTCAGTTACTACCATCCCTCTTACCATGAGTAGATTGAAGCTTTCATCACCCACAAAACACAAGCACATCCATGAATATTCATTGGATTAAAATGAAATAAATCTACCATATATCTATTTTTTTCCCTGTCAGGGGCTAATTGGTTCAACAAAAACATGTTCACATGTCTACACTTGCTAATAAACTCCCATCTTGTGTTGTTCTAGTTCTTTCTTCTGTCTTAATAAGAGGTTAATAAATCACACATATACTTGTGGGATAGGAAATTAAGAATTAAAATCAACCTTCTTCTTCACTTTTACAAAAATTCACAATGCCGTGTGAAATCCTGATTTTTCCCCAAATAGGAAAAGGATTGACCATGTGCTTAAAGAAAAAGTCGGAACTGGATTTTTTTTGCAAGTAGATGTTAAATTGATTTTCTGACCAATGAAAGCAATTTGCAAGACCAAAAAGAAGTTTGCGATCCAGTGCAAAAAATCTAAAGGATATATAAATGACTTTGATCAGCGTCATTCAGTCAGACATGGAAGCAGTAGAGACAACAAGCTAAAATGTAACAAGGCAGAAACTTCAAGTCCACCCAGATGGTTGTTCTCTTCTCCTTCTTTCTCGTGTGCTGATTCCTTTTACTTCTTCTTCTCCAGTTAAAGACACTTCTACCAAACAAGTGCTCATACATACATACCTACATATGCATAAACTCTTTTCAACAAATTACTATGAACATTTGTACAAACTCTTGATACTCTTAACTCATTACTTGTTTCTTGTTGAACTTTAATTTCTATGAATTCTTGTTATTCTTTCCTTTTAATAAATTTCTATTTTAACATACAAAATGTATATTTTTATTCTTCCACTCTTCCACACTCTTCCACACTAAACTCACACATTCCAACCTGCTACCAACCTTCTGATGAAGACCTTCTGGTGATATTGATAATAACCTTCTGATAATTCTGAAAATAACAAATAAATTCATAAGTTGTAGAGAGTTCAGTTATGTATGACACAAGACTAGATCAAATAAACATTAACCATTTCCCCATAGCTTCATGCTAATGCCTATACTGGATCTTACAGATCAGATAAAAGAAAAAAATTATTTTCTCTTTATAATTACCCCATTACAAACATTTGCCATGGAAATAGCAAAAGGCTTTCAACATTTTGTCTGTCGGAAAGAAGGTTATAGAATGGAAAATAATTCATCATCCATGATGCCAGATACTTTTGAACTTCATCACGGATGGAAAGTGAAGACTGTGCTGCTCCAGCCCAGTAAAATGCTTTTAGTTGGGTCAGTTGGCTGGTTGGTTGTTGGTTTGTTTAACCAACATATTGACCTTCTTTGAGTCATTTAATACTGAAAATCAGTTGGTTTTTTTTAAGTTGTTTGTCTTCAAGTTTTTAATTGCTTTCGAGGTTGTTTGCCTTCAAACAACTTTAATCACTTTCAAAGTTGTTTGTCTTTGAACATTTAATTGTTTTCAAAGTTGTTTGATCAAAATTGTTTGCCTTCAACCTCTTGGTTGCTTTCAAAGTTGTTTGCCCTCAAACTTATAATTGCTTTCAAAATTGTTTGTCCTCAAATTTAATTGCTTTCAGATTGTTTGCCTTCTAATTTTTAATTACTGATTGCAGTTGTTCCTTGGTTACAAAGTTATACTGAACACAATACACCACCCCACATCCAGCTGGGAGGGAGCAGAGTGCTCACATCCCTCCCAAGGGCATCAGTGTGCACATAAACACAGTGGATTTAATAAGTCCTGAACCCAGCACGTCCACAGTCCGTGCCTCCATCCACTGCACTATTTCCATCTGCCCTTTAAACTTTTCCATTAGTTGGATTTTTCAGAATTGTGACCTGGTATTATATTTTTTAGTACAATCCTGTTTCTCTCAAGAAAGAGAGAACATTGTCCATGTGAGTGTTCTCAAATATATCTTTCATATTGTTGGTTTTTAAATATCGCTTTCTAGCAATAGCAATAGCTCTACATTCCACAGAAATATGTTTAACTGTACAAGTTGTCTGGCATGTCAAACATTGTGGTGGCTGTTCTTGTTTGAGTATAAAGGAGTGAGTGAGGCTTGTGTGGCCGATACGTAATCTGGATATAACAACTTGTTCTTTCCTTGACTTTCTAGTAACTGGTCTTCGCTCTCTGCTTTTTGGGTTTGGGAGAAAACTAACTGCATACAAACAGAAAATGAATTCAGTAAATGTAGAAAATTTGAAAAGGGTGTAAGACAAGGATGTTTCTTCTAACCAAATTTATTCAACCATTACACAGAAGTGATTCTGAAAGAATCAGGAATTCCTACCAAGATTCATTATTAGCAGCCACAATTTTAACAACATTGGGATAGTGATAAATGCCTTCCAAAAAGCTAAGCAAAGTATTAAGAAATAAGAAAATCTTATTTAAAACAAAAAAAAGAGTATTTAACTGTTATTTAATATCAATCCTCCTATATGGCAATGAATACTGGACAATCTCCTCAAAGATGAAGAAAAGACTCAAAGCAACAGAATGTACCCAGGTACCTCAAGAATCAAGTTCACTGTTATATTCTTCAGTAGATACTGTTTTGAAGTACCAAAAGATCCAGTATCTTGTGGAATCAACAAGTGATAGCTAGACTGCTATCAAGGAGGAGGGGATCAAGATAATCAATGGCTTTGAGGTTAAGAATTGTACAATTTTTTGATTCTGTTTTGAGACTTCATCTTCTTTTATGTGCTGCATTCCTTCAAGACATAGGCGATCATGGCTCTCCACAACTTTCTATCTCATGTGACTCTTAGATTTTTTCTCTTTTTGCTAAGCCTGCCTCCAACTTCACTACCTATTCTCACATGCTCTTCAGATAAGAGGTTCACTGCCTTCCTCAATCTATCTATGTTGCCCTCAATATATGAGAGTTAAGTTTGCCAAGCCTTCTTTCATCATTATGTGTCCAAGGAATTTTCAGCAGTTTACTATAATTAATAAATTATTCATTTTGATATTATCTGAGTGTATTTTCTCTTGTATTAATGTTGTGGATTTTGGGTGAGAAACCACACAAAATAATGAACAACAAAAACAGATATGGAGATAGAAAAGTAGGCTATATTGAACACAGCAATACATAATGAATATTCACATGACTATCACAATGACCTATACAAAAACATATCAAAGACACAAAATACAAAAAAGACAAAAATGACAATCATTTATATAAAATCAAAGATGCAGCCTTATGGGGTCAAAAAATAAAATGGTGGTATATAGTTAATAAAACCTGGCCTTTTCTCATTTATTATATCAGTGTCGTCTGTACCATACTGGCGAACCCCAACATTTTAAAGAACACACTTTAAAAATAATGTACATGGATAAAAGTGTTCTACAAACAATGAATCCTGACATGCAAGCACAAACCTTTAACAAATGCTGAATCCCGACGGGCGCGAAAAAGAGTTGCAGTAACACGAAATACGAAAACCATTCGATAAATCCCTACGTGCAAAAAGAATGCTGCTGCACCAACAACCAATCTACTGATCCACGAGCAAAATTTTTATGTTCGAAAGAAGAAACTTGAGCCACGTTTCTGGGCACCTCTAGACAGGTCAAAAAATAAATAAATAAAACAGCATAACTGACCATGTGACAAATGCATAAATCTGAGTAAGTCTGTGGTGATACTGACCGAGCAAAAGGAATGGTCCGGATGTTTGCTCTCTCATGACAAAAAGGCAAATGACCAAAAGTCGTCTGTGCGCATCTGGGTTCGTGCAGATGTTCCAGTTGAAAAATAAAAATTAATCAAATATTAAATTTCCATTTCATGAGCCTACGCAAATTTTATTTATCAGCCAATGGGAAGCCAAGAATCAAATACAAGTGTGAAATCCCAAACGAACTGCTGTGATCCAAAAAGCAGATATAAAAAGCGGATACAGACAAACCCCAGCAGGCAGACCCCGAGAAGAAGAGTGTAATCAATATCCCCTTGACCTAAGTCAAGTGGCTACTATGCTTGCCTCTTTCCTTCTCCCCTGTCTCAAAACTACTTACTGACCTAAGGAGCGACTACATCAAAGACATTCCTCACTTACACGCTCCTCACATTCCTAAGCCTTAAATCTCTTTCGGCATATTATTTGCCATGAACGTTTAACCTCCGTTAGATCTATATTCAAGTATTACTTTAATTGTAAAAACATTAATTGATATATGTACATATAAAAATGTTATTTTTCGACTCAAATTGCTTTTCTTGATTTTATAATCATTTTATGACTTATAGTGGGCTATCTACCACAAGGCCAAATTCCATTAACCTGTAACAGTATACGAGAACGGACTCCCACTACAACTAGAAAAGGAATAGATAAGTAACCCACTATAAGTCATTGTTTTCTCCTCTTTTAATTTCCTCTGTCTTCTTGTATATTTCATTATGGCTGTAAAAACAATTTATAAGAATGAAGACGCAATAAGTTAGTGTCAAACCTCCACAGTTTATGGAGACAAGTGTTGCCGGTTGATTCACTATAATTGAAACTCAGTTTCAATAAGTAACCGCCGAAGATATAAAATTTTAAAATTTGAAGTGCAATTCATATAGTTTTACCATCGTTGTGATTGACTTGTGACATGGTTCATTGTCTTGGTGAAAGGTCACTTTTTTCTTCTTCTTCATTTGTAGCCATTTCATGGCGATTTCTTCCTTCAAACACACTAATAATGCTATATAATATTCGCTATTGATGGTTCTTTCTTTCTTAAGGAAATCCATGAACAAAATCCCTTGCGCATCCCAAAATACGGAGGCCAAAACCTTGTCTGCTGATGTTTGCATCTTTGGTTGCTTTGGACGGCTTTCACTTGCTGCTGTCCACCCAGCTGTTTGCCGATTTGACTTCACAGTGAAGAGGTGAATCCATGTTTCATCCATTGTCACGTATTTATGCAGAAACTCCTTCTTGTAGCGTTGAAACAGTTGTTGTTTTTGATCGACTCGGAGCAAACCACTTTGAACACAGCTTTCTCATTGATAAATGTTCCTGCAAAATGGTGAATACACTGCCTTCTGATATGTTCAACTCCTCTGCTATCTCATGCAACTTCAATTTACAATTGGCCAAAACGAGTTTGTGGATTTTTTGGTGTTTTCTGGGACAACTACCAATTTTGGGCTAGCGTTCAGCATCATTTGTGTCTGTACGACCATGTTTAAAGTCAGTATACCACCTCTTAACCATTGTTTCCAACAGAGCAGAGTCCAAATAACACTTATCAAGCCATTGCTTTGATTGAACAGTATTTTTCCCCTCAGAAAGAAATGCTTTATCAACACAAGAAATTCATATTTTTTCATTGTTTTGAAAATTTTCAAAAGTAGCTTCATTATAATAACTGTAATTTGTAAACTAATAATCCTATTGGGCCCAAATTTTGTCACATGTCATTAAAAGGTTAATACTTCATAAAAATGAAATTGATTTTTTATTAGTGGCGCCATCTATATGTCAGGCCTGGGATATATTGAATGATGTGTTAAAACTTACAGAATCAGTTGTGACTGCTTACGAAAAGACCAAGCCAGTGCTCCTAGAGAAAGTAATGAAGACCACCACATTAACTGGTCATCCATCATTATATTTACAAGAGATGTTGGCCATTGCAAGTATGATTAGGGTTAGTGAAGAAATAGTATGACACAAATTTATTAGAGCTCTTCCTCCACAAATAACTCCAGTCATAGCAGTACACACAGAAACACTTTTAACAGACCTAAGTTGACTATGTGATTATTTCATGCCACTAATTCAAGAGGCATCAATCTGCCAGACAATAAGACCAAAATATAAACAATATATTAACAACACAGTTCCTGTAGGATTGCATATTTCTTCCATGAAACAAAGACAAAAAGTCTGCAGAGCTATTTTATACTTTGCAGACACAGCTTGTATATGCAAACCAGGATGTAAATGGCCGCATAAGAGAAAGAATAATGTTCAAATGTTGCCTTATACTCTTTCTTTGTCTCCTAGCCCTAGCAACTCAGAAAATTGACGGGGTGAACCATGCTAGCTCCCTCAGGTTTGCCGTTATTAACATTATCAGCTAGACTAGGAAGTACAAAAATCAATTTTATAATAGACTAGCAGTATAGCCTGGCGTTGCTCGAGTGTAATGAAAGCTTTAAAACTAATCCATGGTCCTGGAGCTCAGACTCAGCCTAAAGAATACTTGTGTGAAGGTTGGTGAGAATCGGACTTGTATAAAGGACATACAGACAGATAAACAGACACACACACAAACATCTTGCCTTTTATATATATATATATATATATATATATATATATATATATAATCAGTTTTCTGCACTATTGTAAGAACTGCAACCTTGAAACTTCTGAATATTGTTTCTTATGTCTTTGTCTATGAGTGTTCAAATTTGATTAAAATTGGACCACTCCTTCTATAACCCGATTTTTTCGATTATCAATTTTCGATATTTATTGGGGGTACCTCAACACAAAACCTAGCTAAGAACACTTGCAGACGCTTATAGTACAACTGTGTAAATTTTCAAGAAAATCGGTTCAGCCGTTTCGGAGTCTATAGGTAACGGATACACACACACAGACACACATACACACACAGACAAAGTTTCATTTATAAATAAGTTTAGATTAGATACCGGTGCAAGCATCTCCGTCTTGCCTCGTTCAGCAGTTTTAGAGCCGCCACCTGTTCACCTTTTATCTGCTGGTGGTGACTGTATTACATGCTATGGTCAAACTAATTTGAAAATAAAAACATCTTCATTAAGGCGTACTTATTGATGGACTTTTGTAATTGCAGATGTTACCAATCCATTGCTAGGCTTAGACTTTTTGAAACAATTACAATTAATTTTAGACTGTAAAAACAAATCTGAAATGTAAATAAAATTGTTAGGGCCTCTTATGCAAGGTTAATTTAGGTTTGAATTTCACATAGCACAAGGCCATTTCCCAATAACTTTCTAACTAAATTCCTGCATACCAACAATTATTTTTTATACAATTGAAATCATTCATTAAATTAGCAAATGGAAAATTGAATGAAATAGTCAAAGCATTAATTGTAATTATATAAAGTGTATTAACAATAACAAGAAATACATACTTTGTACAGACGTTGAAAGTGTCTGATTAAAATGTCTTTCATTTTCTGCATAAAATTGTGTTAAAGCTTTTGAGGTAAGTTGTAATGTTCTTTGTCGCTGGAAGATTTATCAGTGTCATAGGTAATTTGTGTGAGAAATAATATTGATAGAAGATTGGTGAAAATGTCTGAGTTCGTAAGTATGTTCATCTTTGTAAAGTTCAGAAGAATGATTTCGTAAGAGAAGGTGTGTTGGTCTTAATGTTTTACATGTTATGCATGTGAAGATTCTTGTGCCAACTGGTGAAAAATATGTGGCAAATCGTTTAAATAGGCATTCAAAAAAACATCCTTACAATTTGGTTCTGATTAGCTAACTTAAACCAACCAGCGAACAGCTTACATTTATTCGAATCTATACGGTTAGAGCAAAATTTATTACATACGTATGTGTGAATGCGAATATGAGTGTGTATATGTTTCCATATATGTGTGCATGTGTCATAAAGTAATACTAAATGACATCAATATGGCTGCAAACATTAGTAAAATTATAAGCAAATGCAAAAGTATTACTTCACTACAAAATAATAAAAATAAAACATATGGTGACGTTTATCAGAGAATAAATACTGAAAGCCATGTACCAGTTTTTACCAATGCAAGACAATTTTCTGGACCTAAATTAGATGCTGCTTAAGTGAAATTTAAAAAGTTCCTAAATATAGATGTAATTAGACCTTCAAACAGTGAATGGACATCTCCTTTATAATTTGGTACAAAAACGAGATGGTAATTGTTGAATTTGCGGTGATTATCGTGCCTTTAATTAGTATAACAAAGGTAGATGGATATCATGTGCCCAATATCAATTCTTTTACACCACGATTGGCAAAGAAATCCTGCCTTTTTAAGATCTGATGTTTGCATATCATCAAATTAAAATGCATCCTGAAGACGTAGCAAAAACCGCTGTAGCAACACCCTTTGGGTTATTTGAATTTTTATGTGTCTTTCGGTTTGAAGAATGTATCTGCTACATTTCAGCATTACATGGAGAGGATATTTTTCAAACTGGATTGTGTATTCATATATCTGGATGATATCCTAGTTTTTAGTGATAACGAACAACAGGTGTTATAAGTACTTATTGAAAATAACCTCAAAATTTTTATAGATAAAAGTGCATATCTAACTTAACGGAACTAGATTTTCTAGGTTTTCACTTTTGTAAAAACGGTTTAATATCTACACAAAAGAAAATTAAAGTTATTAAAAATTTTCAGATGTTCAAAGCCTCAGATGATTTGGGGGCATGACAGATTTTTACCTAAAGCTTATTCCAAATTATGCAAATATTATATTGCCATTATCTGAACAAATGCGGCTAAATCCTAAATCACTGTTTGAGCTGAATAAACAAGAATTTAATGCATTTGATGCTATAAAAATAAGTTAATAGAGATAACAGCATTAGCACATCCCACATTTTATGCAAGGATATTTGGAGATTTTTTTAATTTCATCTGAGAATTTAATACTTATCACTATTTTCATCTCAGTTGGTGAATGCAGAAGATGAGTACATGGCCGTATCCAGTTTTATTATGTTACTAAAGTAATTACCAAATTAATATTCAGGTCTGATTCCTTAAGATCTACCTAATGTGTCTTCTGGATAGGGTTGATTTGGGTTTCCCAAAATATTACAATATTGGGATTGACGGTGAAGTCTCATGGTTGACCAATATGTACGTTGTGTACTGCAGATAAGAAGTAGATAATTCACAACTGCAGTTGTGGTAGTTTGTCCAGGACAACATCAGGAATCAAAACCGGAATATGAACTTATCATATCCAAAGGCTACTCACCTCAAAGCTCTGATGTTTACATGACATGACCAAGACTCAGAACAATGAGACACATAACTACTATGACTTACACGTGGGCACATAAAAGCTGCAGTCTAAAGTCAATTTTAGTTAGATCAATATGGGCAATGGAGGTACGGGGAATTTGAGGCCTTCCATTGACCTGACTGATGTCAATGCCTTCAACCACTAATACGTATTAACTCATACAAACCCTGAATTTGAGGTTTGTGAACCAGAAAATTTAAATAACACATTGATCATGTCTTCTCCTTATTGGAGGGAAATGTATAGGTCATCAGGGAAGTGTTTGGTTTTGTTTAAAGAATCTTGACTAGTTATTTTGGGGTTCTATTCTTTTTGGAACCTTTCTTAAATTCCTTTTATTGTTTAAAGCATAATTATTAAATAATTAATCACCTTTTTCCATCTTTCTCTCAGCAATTCAATCTATTCTTCTGATTAGTCCATAGAGATCCCTATTCAGCAATTTCATGCAATTAAAGGTATGAACAGGGCCAGTGCCCTGTTAAACCAAGCCTTACAGCTCTACTTGCTATACATGAGTAACTCACCAGATACCATGTCACACATGAGTTGCATAATTAAATCCCACTCTACAAAATAAATTATTGTAAATATTTCTCATACAAATAGAAAAGGTGAAATTCACATGGTATATTTATGATATAAATATATCCTGGAAGTTTTATGAATATCACTTAGTCAATACCAATTTTATGATGAAAACATTGAACTGCATAATAAAATCTGGTATAAGGTAGTAAACAAACTTTCAGTAATTATTTAAGACTATAATTTATTTTCATTTTTACAAAAGATTTCTGTATTTAAATGTGTTTTTGTTGTTTGTTTTTTTTTTCTGGATGCATCCTTTCATAGTAAACAGTAAAAAAAATATTCATAAAAAATATTCATAAAAAGGTCCTGTGGTGAGAGATGATGAACCAGTTCAAAATTGATTAGGGCTTCCAGGAGTTTGCCAAGAAGAGATAGAAGGCTAACAGACTGATAGTTGGAAGGCCCAGAAGGCTCACCAGTGTTCTTAAAAACTGGAACAGATGATGACTTTCAGCAGGCAGGAAAGCAAAAATCAGTGATGCATTTATTATACAGTTTAGAGAAAACAGGAGTCAATTTGGATACACACTTCTTAATGACTATTACAGGGATACCATTGGGTTTACATGCTTTGTGGTAATCTAGGTTAGAGATGATAGCAGAAATCCTGGAAGGTGTTATATACATATCACTCAACAAAGACTCAGTTCCAAGTGGAAAGTTAGGCAGGGATATGCCAGTTGTGTTAAGGGTAAAATTTAAAGAGAATTTACAGGCAAAGCATTCAGCTTTATTAGCAAAGGATGTCAACACCTCAAATTGATTGAAGAGGGGAGGAATATAGACTTTATACTTATTCAATGCCTTATTACAGAGATGCCAATAATCAAGACAGCCAAAGTTGTTAGATGCTATGTGGTGCCTCATTCTCTCAGCAAACAGGAACTTAGCTCCTTCAAGGACTCATTTACATTTATTAAAAAGGTGCAACAAATAAGTGTTGCTTACGGCTATATCACGTTGAATACACAGGTTCTCGCTTGATCACCAAAGTTAAGCAACATTGAGCCTGGTCAGTACTTAGATGGGTGACCACTTGGGAATACCAGGTACTGTAAACGTTTAGTGACGGATGTGCATCATGGTGCAGTGGATATCGGCTCGGAAAGAGAAATCAGTGAGCCGAGTTTGAATTCCAGTTGAATATCTTGCATTCACTTAAGCACTGGTACCCTTGGGAAAGGTATTAATCTGTTCCTTTCCTCCAGTTATGGGTTAAATAATAAGGGTAGGACTTGGGGACCCTGCCCTTAAAAAAAATTTAAAAATAAAAAAAATCCCAATAAATCTTGATACTCAAAAAGTAAAAAAGTATTACTAGACACAAAATTTATATAAAAACAACAATAAATTGTTGAAAGAAAAAGGTATTACCAGCAATAAATAAAATTTAGTTGGCAATAAATGACCCACCGAGGTTGATATGCCATAAAAACAAAACAAACAACCAACCAACAAATAAGTGCTTGTTGTGGCATGAGCTGTTACACTGGTATAGCTGAAAATAGTGGTCCCTGCGTGCTGTCACAGTCTAGCATGCTGGTGTGAAAGATAGAGAGAATTGAGGTTTCACTTGATAGTTCCAAAAAGGAATGAAAGTTTCAATGCCATCTTTGATCCAAAAAAACCTCAGTTTCTCAATTGAGAAGTTAAAGATATCAGTCCATGGGTTGTCATGAAGAAAATCATCGAGTCCTAATCAGCATACTGGTAATGAAAAGAGGTCTTCCCGCCAGAAAACTTTGCTAGTCTTAATGTATGTTAATGTATATTTTCTCTTAATATTTGCCTCAGCATGTGTACATATATATATGCTCATACAGGCATCAGTTACTTTCACATTCATTTATTGTTAATTCTCAATATTGTTACATTTAAGGGAGTTTTTCCTGCATGGTAAGCTAAACAGGAGTTTCTCTTTTGATGTTTATCCAAGAAAGTGGAGATTTGTCACTAACATTTACAAATGTAAAACCAACTTGAAAAAATGAAGGTCTGTATGGTATATATGGTGATCTCAACATTCCCCACCCAAAACTATTTGACCTGAGAGATTTAACTCTACCCACTTCCCCTATTAACATTGGTGTCGCCATATCACTCTTGCTGTAATATTTGCTTAAGAACCCACCAAAAAACTTTACCAGTTTTAATGTATGTTGATAACTTTGAATTGATAATTTTGTCTTTTCACCTTACTACAACTTCTGAATTTATTCTATTCCTGACTTTCCTTTTCCTTTTGTCTTGTTTTAAATTTTCTCTTAATATTTTTCTCAGCAGGTGTCTGAAATCTTTACATACCAGCTGTTTTAATTATTCAATTTTGAATATTAGTAAAAATTCATTGGAAATCAGTCAGGATATTTTTGTAGTAAGAATCTTTTCATTTCACTGCAAAAACAGTCAAAAGAAAATAAAAAGAAAATTTTTGACACAATTTTTATTTAAATCTTGTTTTCATTTCTGTCCACTTAACCCTGGATGACAAATTTCTTCTCCCTCCAGATTGTGTTCTATAGCTTTGGTTGACAACTAGTCTACCACAGAAAAAATGCAAACGGATGTGCATTGTGGCGCAGTGGATATCGGCTCGGAACAAGAAATCGGGGAGCCGAGTTCAAATTCCAGTTGAATTCATTGCATTCACTTACGTGCAAATACCCTTAGGAAAGGTATTAATCCGTTTCTTCCTTTCAGTTATGGGTTAAATAACAGGACAGATTGAGTTCTATAGCCTTGGCTGGCAACCAATCTACCACAGAAATCAATGGCAACCTACTGCAGGATAATCTTCTGCCCAGTCAGTCATGTCTCTTTCGAGACATGATTGCCCAAGCGTGTTTCACATATGACACTTAACTGACTGACTGTGAGAAAATCTACCAAGTCAGTCATGGATTGAAAGAGACATGATCGCTCAAGTGTATGTCCCATATGGCACTTAACTGACTGATACATGTGTCCTTCAGACTATGAAATAATAATAAAAACATTAAAAAAAGAACTTCCGTTTTATTTCATGAAAGCTCAAACAATATAAAACCTTTGTGCTTTTATTAGCCAGCAGAAAAACATAGAAGTAATTTACCCAATATAATTTATCTAAATAAAAAAGAAAAAATGTTTTAACAAAAAAAATCTTTTTGTTTTTATGTGCACCAGGACAAGATTAACAACACAGTGGAACTGAGGTTTATTAAGGTTGAAGGTAAAATATGATTTCATGATCTGAAGAGAATAACACAATATGAGCAGCGAAACCTGCATAGAAGACAGAAATATGAGAATGTGGTAAAAAAAGCAAATTCAAAATTTGCTTTCCTAACTGATGGTGCCAATGAAAATTATCTATAGCTATAATCACCACAGATTGGCTGTGATTTGTTGATGTACAAGCATCATGATTCTCATACAAAATTAGCACAACTGTCATGCTGATCTAACAATCATACCATCTACATTGAAAGACTGTCATTTCCAAACAGCCAATTGTTCAAGAGTAGTAATTTTTCCATATACTTTGTAATAGCATAGATACATCCAGTATAAATGTGAGTATTACTCTTATACAAAAATCAAAGACATTATGTTAAATATAACATAAAAATTAATATTTAATTGAAAATTCTTTAACTATTGTTTTATTTGAAGTTTCTGAAGACTGGGCAGGTGGGTTCTTAGCACACTGATGGATTATGGCTATATCACATTGAAACACTGGTTCTTATATGATCACTGGAGTTAAGCAATATTGAACCTGGTCAGTACGTAGATAGGAATATCAAGTACATTAAGTTTTGAGGTGTAGGTGATGTAATATGTTTATGGTTAGTACCTAGGTAGGTGACTGTTGTATGCTTTGATGTGTAGATGTTGTAATAGATAGTGACTTGGAATTGTTAATCAAAGTTCCAATTCCATTCAGGTTTGTTATATTTATTTATGCACAAATCTCCTTGGGAAAGGTATAAATCTATCCACCTATGAATTAATCAATAAGACTTGTATCACTAAACCATTTTATCTCCAAACAAAAAAAAAATATTCTTACAATCTAAAAATATTTTTTAGATTTAAATAACCTTAAAAGCCATAAAAAAACAAATCAATCCATCAATATACACTACTTAATTATTAGGCCACCCCATTTTTTTTTAAAATGATGTATTTCATACTATTTTTAATATTTATTGTCAAGTAGATAATTCTAAATGAAAATAGAATGGTTCTTTTGTTATTATTATTTGCAAAATATTACAAAGCAGCCAGGAAGCCTTTGCTTCGGCCAACCAATAAGAAGAAGAGACAAGCATGGGGAAGAGAGTACAAAAACTGGACAGCAGAACAGTTCATTTGATGCACATGTTATTATGCAGTATTAACAAAAGAACCATTCCATTTTCATTTAGAATTATCCACTTGGCAATAAATACTAAAAATAGTATGAAATACATCATTTAACAAAAAAAAAACTGGGGTGGCCTAATAATTATGGTCAGTAATGTAGACATCCTTGAGTTCAACCAAATAATGCACTTTGATGTACTTTGTTTTCTTGTTTTTCTTGACATTACAGATGTTAGCATACAACTACAGCCCTCTCAGTTTTTCATTTACTAGATAGCTTCACCCCACCCTGTGTTTTGATTCTCATTTGAAACAGTGTGAACAAAAGCTGGGAAAAGCCAGGTGTAGATTCAACAAAGGAAATGGTCCTGTATTCTATATACTGTTTTTTCAATCACAGATTCACTGTGAATGGCCTTTATGGTAGATAAGTAATACTTGAAACATGATTAGTACTGTCGGTTACCTCACTTGGCTTTGCCAAACACCTATTGGGGGGACACTATTTGAGGCTATAAAAAGATCAACATTTCCTTCCTCTTCCTTTTTCTTCCCTCCAAGATGTTGCAGAAAATGTTCTTTTCATCAGTCAACTGATGAATGAACTCGGACACACAAAGACATGCATGTACATATCAAACATACAATTAAGCACATTATTTATAGCTAAGTTTTTAATGTCTTTTCCTTTCTTTTCAATTGTGTACACATTAATGTATATTTTTTTATTAATACATTCATTTAATAGCTGTTTGTTTAAATTCCTTATTTTTATGTCTTATATTTACCCAGTCTCCCATGATTCTGCCAAATATTGTTTCCGCCATTATATATTTACTAAAAAACATCCACGCCTTACAACAAAAGTGATGATTCTTGTAACAATACTAATTCTGGTTTTTGTCATGACAGACCAACAGAGCTGACTTTCTTTTTGATCAGTGAGAACTTTGACTGCATTTCTTTTCCTTCAACCATTTTTCTCCTCTCCCTCTGACTCTCTTCTACCAGTCAGTTGACCATCTTTACAGCACAACTAGTTGCTTGTCACCAACTAGCAGGTGACTTCTCTCTTATTGTAGAATGCAGCCTGACTATATAAGCCTACAACTAAAATTCCCTACAATTCCATCTGAGTAGCACTTGATCCTGAAAGTTTTCATTTATTTGTTTTCTTTTTTCCCTAGTTGTAGATAATGGGTGATTGTTTTGAAGTCCTCACTTTCAGATTTTACTGGCTACACACTCATGAACCTGCTTGAACTTCAAATAAAATAATTTACAGTCAACTATATTATGTGAACATCCTGATCACTGCCAGAGATCCATTGTGTCATACAAAAACAAATGTAGGGATGTTGAAATCAGGGAAGCTGAGTTTTCCATTGCTGGCCAGAGAAAAACAGTTATTACTCTGCCCATGGTTTGATAAGCTCCATGGTATTCATGAATTTAGAGCATCCCATGAGTCTTTCAATTTCCTATGTGAAAATCACAAAGTTATTGTTGATGGCAGCATTGAGAATGTCATAAAATACTGCAAATCAACACTTTGCCTTGCAGTTAGAAGAATATAGATTACATATTAGTGTTATCATCTTTTGCGCTTACTGATGTCCGGCTTTTCATCTTTAGTTATATCACATCAGTCATACAATGAGGGCTTCAAAAGGACAAGCTATTTCTTCTGCACCTGGAGGTTTCTCTCCTTGACTACCTGAGATATCAAGGTAATCTTTTAAAGACAAATGTACTCGAACTTCCAACTTTTTGAGACCAATCATTTGTGCTAAGATTTCCTTTTTACTGGCATAGCGAGTTCCAACATGAATCAGTTTATAATTGTTCAGCATGTATCTGACTTATGTCTCCAGGGTAAACCTGTAAGAATCCACTTAGTATTGATGTTTAGAGGGATAAACTCTTATGTCATGTACTGGCCTAATGGCATCCTATCTGATGGTTGTTTGTATTTATCTAAATAAGGCATGCCATTGATAATCTGATGCAAATCAGCATCACATATCATGATCAGGTTACTCCCATATTTTGCAGGTTTATTGACAGTGTACATTCAAAATACACTAGCTATGACTTAAAAAGCAGAGTAAACTGGTCACTCTAGCCTTGGGTTGCAACAGTTTAAGAAAAGAAAAAAAAATTAATTCCAAACTATGGCAAAGATGATGGAAAACCATTACACAATCCTTAACAAGACATAGCCATTTACAAATAATATCAGAAATAATATGTGTAGATGATCTCCTATGTTCTAAAGAGATATAACATGCAAAATTTTTTAAAAATGATATCTGCCCCTGAAAGTGAACAAGATTACTGTTCTGGTAAAAATTTGACAAACTGGCAAAAACTTAGTAATAAATGAGCCTGTCCCACAATTCATAGAGGCAAGCAAACTTTTTCAATCTTGAATCTTTTCATTCTTCATTGTCAAATTGTAGCATTTTCAATAGAAAGTTGAATCTAGTTTCCCCTTGCAGGAAGGTGAAACAGAAGTTGTCCTCAACATATTGTATGTGGTAACATAATTATCCTGTTTGACACATTCATTCAGATATGTGCTCTGTACTCCTACAACCCCCTCACAAAGCAACAATAAACTTATGGAAATTGAAGGTTGCATGTTTCTGGTGTATTGTCATTGTGTGCATGTTCATATGTAAACAAATAAAGAAGAAGCATGCAAAATATTGAATTTTACTTACTATGGACTGTTTATTGTTTTTTAATAATTGTTGTGAAACAAAGTTCTCAATGTCTTTTAGATATGTCCGTTTTCTTTTTCTAGTTCAGATGTAAGTTAGAGTAAGTAAGGATAATAAGAAATGGTCGAGCTCAAGTCAGCTTTGCACTGAGTTTGAACAACCAAATTACTTCATGAGTGGAGCTGCAAGGCATGTCTGAACACTTTGTGTTGGAAAGTGGAAAGAGGAAGGTTCTGGCCTTTCTGGAAGTGGGGTCATAAAATTGTGCAACTGACCAAAACTTTTTTCCAGTTTCTTTATAACTTGCATCATGGGAAAATGTATTTTTTTTCTTTATTGATTTTAATTCATTTTCTCATAACCATGTAATTTGACAGTATTGTCAATGCTGCCATCCTTAATGACTGTTGTCTTCATATAGTAGAGTAAGAGACTCATGACATGTAAATACCTTGGTCATGGAGCTTATCTAAACTTATTTA
The DNA here is from genome assembly GCA_037127315.1 of Ascarosepion bandense. Classification (NCBI taxonomy): domain Eukaryota; kingdom Metazoa; phylum Mollusca; class Cephalopoda; order Sepiida; family Sepiidae; genus Ascarosepion; species Ascarosepion bandense. The sequence goes on from JBBBDQ010000304.1 coordinate 768,549, forward strand.
TAAATGGAACTTTGTGTGTGTGTGTGTGTGTGTGTGTGTGTGTGTGTGTGTGTGTGTGTGTGTATCCATTACCTATAGACTCCGAAACAGCTGAACCGATTTTCTTGAAAATTTACACAGTTGTACTATAAGCGTCTGCAAGTGTTCTTAGCTAGGTTTTGTGTTGTGGTACTCCCGATAAATATTGAAAATCGATAATTGAAAAAATCGAGTTATAGAAGGAGTGGTCCAATTTTACTCAAATTTGATACACTCATAGACAAAGACATAAGGAACGATATTCAGAAGTTTCAAGGTTGCAGTTCTTACAATAGTGCAAAAAATTTGATATCAATACCAGGAAATCAAAATTTGACTTCATTTTTCTTTCAGTCTACAGTTTCGCTTTAACTGGAAACAACTATTGCTTTTTAGACTTTCATGCCAACGTCCAAAGAATCTGGGCTCCAAGACCATGGATTAGTTTTAAAGCTTCCATTACACCCAAGCAACGCTGTGCTATACTGCTAGTCAAACCATAATAGAATACTCAACAGTATAAGGAGTTCATTAAAGCAAATATATCAAGTGTTGAAGTTTTCTGATGAACAAACTTTTATGTGAGTTTGTAACGATAACATTTGTTCAATTCATGATAGCACTGAGCATGTCATTATCTACATATTCACAGTACAGTACCATGTCCTTTTTTGACAAGTGCCAGTGAGTTCTAGAAGGGGTTTCTGGTGGATTATCTTGTTGGGTTAATTGACCATGGATTACTTTTCTCTCTTGAAAACTCCTCTAGGTTAACCTGACAATGAGATTTTTGTCTTGTTTTTAGTCCTCTGGAGACACTGCAGAATCCCCAGAAGTTATCTGTGTATCTGCAAGACTCAATGAAAGATATGTAGGCATGTACTGTTCTTTGGTCAATATACTGATTAAATAAAAGGTAGTGATTGTCACCAGAAAAAATACAACAAATAAAAGAGTTTTTAGGTTTTCAACTTGGAAGAGTAAACTTACGGAAAATAAATTGCTTTAGAAACTTGCTTCAAAGTGAAAAAAAATATAGTTAGTTAAGATTTCCATAAAGATTTATGGTAGGTTAGAAGGTTATCAGTTGTGGGAGAGTTGTTTATTTTATAACAATGTTCATTCCTACCATATGTCAGTATAATTGATTTGAGTGTATATTGGCTTTGTGTAATGACTAAAAGATAATTCACAAAGTGTTGATAAATACAAAATAAATCTTTACATATCACAATATAATAATACTGAAGAATAAGGGAAAAGTTGAGGTTTTAAGAATTCAAGTGTAAAAGTCCTGGCACATACGAGAGAGAAAAAGAGAGTTTAGGAGGAAGTAAATATATGTATATGTATGTAACCAAATATAGCAGCAACCATTTGACAACGTAGTAAAGAAAGAAATGTTTGTTTTCAATATGATATTGATCGTTTAGCCATATAAGGTTGTGGTGATACATACCAAGGAAAGTGAGGGATCACATGTTTACACTCTCAAACATTGCTATTGACATCTTCTGTAGTTGTAATTGGGAAGTAATTTTTATTACAGCTAATCACTTTATATGGACCTGTGTAAGGTGCTTCCCAAGTTTTCTGAACTCTGTCAGTCCTAAGCCATACAAATTTACAATCATTTAGGTTCTTTGGTATATAAGGTTTTGGTAATAAATGTAAGTGTCTGAAGGAATGATTCTCCATGTTAAACTTTCACATTTCCTTCACCAGGTTTTTTATTGCCAGGTTTGATAGCTTATCGTTATCCTTGTCACATGGGTCAACTAACAGTTTGGAACTTGTGCATGACACCCTGTTACTGCTGTATATGGTGAGTAAGTTGATTCATTGGGTATGATTCTGATACCGAAAAGTAAAATAGGTAAGGCTGATAGCCATGAATCCTTCCTTGTGACAATTGCTGTCATTAATGTCCTGTGTGCATATTCAATTAATCCATTGATAAGGATGGTATAAAGTTGTTCTCAGTCTGTGAAAACCTATGATCTTTGACAGCTCTGAAAACAATTTGACTCAAGGTTTTCACAGACTGAGAACAACTTTATACCATCCTTATCAATGGAACTCTGAATCTAGCTACCAGTGTGTCAAAAAAAGCAGTAGCAACATTTTCTGCAGTTATTTCAGCAAAGAGGCACTTCCACCCATCGAGTAGTTCTATCCATCATGGTTTATAGATACTGATATTGCGAAAAATAGGGGTCTGGCAATAATGGACCCACTATGTCAAAATGCACTGTTTGAAATTGTTCAAAAGGTAGTTCAAATGATTGTACTTTACTCTTGGTATGTTTAATAATTTTTGCTTGCTGGCAATTTTAACCCTTTTTGCAGAAGTCTTTGACTGACTTGTGCATCTGTGGCCAGTAATTCCTTGATTTTAATAAGCATAATGTGGCTGATATTCCTGGGTGTGACAATGCATGATGACTATCAAATATAGATTTCCTAAGCTCTTGTGGTAGAAAAGTAACAATGTGCCACATATAACTTACTTTTTACCTGTATGATAAGGTTTCAACCTGTCTTTTAATTGTTTAAATTCTTCATCCAATTACTGATGAGTGACAAAGTACTATTGTTAAAGCATTAGTCAGCTTTGATAAGCAGTCTGCAATGATATTTTTCTGCCCTCTTACAATGAGAAATGTATGTGATATATTCACTTATAAAGCTCAGACGCTGTTGTCTGTCCAACTTTAAAGGCAAATGGCTAGTGAAAGCATTACACAAAGGTTTACGATCTGTTAACAAAAGAATATTCCTACCTTCTATAAAGTGTTTAAAGTGCAACACTGCCAGATATGCAGCAAGCAATTCATGATCAAAGGTGGAATATCTTTGTTAAGTCTGAGAGAACTTTCTAGAGAAGAAACAGATGGGAATAGGCCATTTATCATTTGATGTAGAGCAGCACCTATCACATGATTTGAACTATCCATGACAAGTTGATAAGTGTTAAATATTTGTTAGATGATATTTTTGAGAATCAAAAGATTTTTGACAATGAAAATTTGCACTTGGTGACAGATATTTTGAGATTTGAGTGAAATGTATTTTGTTGAAAAAGGTCAGCCAGATGTGAAAAAAAAACATTTTGCATTTGAATTTTTATTTTGTCTAGGAAGGTCAAAGTTCTGTGTCCCACATTTGGGTTTATACCGGAAGATAGCTGTCAATGGCACAGAAGTCACATCAAGCTGACAGTTAGAAAATCTGTGCTACTAATTTTGGTTTTGATTTTAAGGAGACTTGGACACAACCATTGAAGTATATGGTTGAGTAAGATCAAGTCTCTCTGATTGGGGGTGCTGACAACTTTGACCAAATAACCTCCTAACCCATAGCATGTCATCAAAGATGTCTTTGTACAAAAAAGGAAAATGAAATATATTTTATATTATATATTTTATACAGCCCTATATGTAAAATATATTTTCTATTTTATTTTACATATAGGTCTGTTTCTATTGTTTTCGACAGAGGTGTTTGTTGCAGATTGTATTTGTTGTTTCTGATGGTGATGAAGAAAGGACAAAGAAGATGAAGAAGAAGATTATGAAATGATTATGCGAGGCTGGTTTTTGTGGAGAAGTAGGGTTGAGTGGTCCCAGCGAAAAGCATTTATAATTTGAATTGAAAGTTTCAAATGTCGCCCCAGAAGTTTTGAGAAGTATTGTCATTGTAGTGGTCCAGTGAAAACCACTGAATTTATGAAGCTTAATGTTTATCACAAGTCAACATTGTTTGCAACATACATCGTTTGTTTGATCAAACATCATTGATTCAGCACTATGCACCCAGAATTGAATTGCAGAATTATTGTTATCCTCGAACTGATATATCATATATTACAATAAGTTTTAATGGTCGAATCTGGGAAGACTTATCCCATTAAACTTGATAATGACTTTTTCACTGCTTGAAAAGAAGATAATTCATCCCAGATTAAAATCAGTTGCTTTGCATTAGAATTCAAACTGATACATTATGTGAGTGGGAAGACTAAATCACTAAATTTTGGTATTAATTTTCTGCATAAATTGACAGTTCCAATAAATCGTCGCAATGTTTTTGAATCCTTAGGAGAAGGAAAATTGTTCAGGTCTTGAAACTTATTAGCATTAGGTTTGATTATTTCCTTCAAAATATTAAAACCCAAGAAGTCAAATTTTATAGCATTGAATATACATTTTGAAATTGAAATTTTAAGATTGTACTCACTTAGCTTCCAAAATACTTGATCCAGATGTTCAGAATGAGAATTCTCATCATCAGAGTATATTAAAATAACATTGATATTTACAAATATACACTCAATATCCCGGAAAATGCCATCCATCATTCTTTGGAAGGTACTTGTGGCATTCCACAGCCCAAAAGGCATGTAGTGATATTCAAATAAACCATGTTCTGTAAAAATAGCAGTTTTACATACATCATTAAGATGTATCGGTATATGGTGGTAAAATACGGTGGAAGACAGATCAATCTTTGAAAATATATTTTTTCCATGCAATTTCATAGCTAGTGAGTTAATATTGTGAATTGGATAGCACTCTGGTTTTGTAATGCTATTCAGTTGTCTGTAGTCATCCACTGGCCTGTACGTGCCATTCAATGTTGGGGCCATGTGGAATGATGAACTTCACACTGATTTGGAAGGTGGAAATTATGCCAGTTTGCTAAAGCTTTTTGAATTCTTCCTTGGCCTTGTCAGACATCTGCTTCGGCAGCTGCCACACTTTTGTAAATACAGGAGGATTGCTCCCTGTTTCAGTTCTGTGAAATGTTTTTAATTTTTTGCATTAGGATCCTGATGGAGCGATATTAAACTAGGGTAGTCTTTAATTATTATTTTTAAAGTTCCCTTTGTATTTTCATCATCATGGATTGAAACATGTAATAGACAGCATGACATCAATTTGCCAATTAGTAATTGGGTCAATCAACTTATTATTTTTACAATCCACTATTAGCCCACAGTGACTTTGGAGATCATAACCCAATAAATGTCCACATGAAATTCCTCCTAAGGTTTTTTTTATTGTCATGTTTTGAACAACAATATGTCCAGAGCACTCTATTTTTACATGGTCTGCAGAAACCAGTGCAACAGTTGTAGAATATAGGACTGTGTTTGTCAGATGTTCCTTTAGAATAATTGATACGACAGCTCCAGTATCCACAATGAATATAATTTTCTGGGCTGCTAAATGTGCAGTTACTTCCAGCGAGAAAGTGGAAGCCATCACCTCCTGCTGTACTAATTTTTCACTTTTTTCATGCTGTTGAAGGTGGTCATGAAGACGGCTCTAAATTCATTTTTCCTTTATTTGGTGACTGTGCAAAGCAGATATGTGACCTGTGTATTTTGAATTTCTGGTTGAGATGATATAGATTTAAAATAGATTGGAATTTGTAATTCTGACTATGGCAGTCTATTTCTCCCTTTGGTTGAACCTGCTGAATGAGGTTGGGGTTTGCTGATTAAAATACAGCAATAGAATTTCATCCATTTTCCCAAGTCTTTCTGTTTCTAAATTCATTTGTGCTGCTAGGACTGATCTTGAGTTAATTGGCATTGGTTGAATGAATTTGTGTTGTATGATGTTGCTGCTCACTCTAATTTTTGTAGCTAATGCCATTAGTTCATTTAAATAAACGGATGGTCTATCTGTGAGTGTGCAAGAAGACATCAATTTATCAAGCAACTCTGGCTTTGATTTTTCATGCAGAACTATAACTGCTTCTTTAAGTTTTTCATAGTCTCCTGACAGTAAAACGATAGGTAGTAACGTGCATACATCTCCAGTGGTAATGCAGCCAACACAATAAAATTGCTAAACGGTTGTCCTTATCTTTCTGATATTGAACTGTGCTTCCACAATTGTGAACCAAGCAAGCACATTTGACTTCATGAACATAAGTGGTTTGATGGATACTGTTTGTATTGATTCATGGGCCTCTGTGGACGCTTGATTCATGTCTATTTAATTGTTAAATATCCTGGCTTATGCGAAGGTTGTAAGAATAGATATGTGCTTAGTTTCCTCACACATCATATGTCACCAGTGAGGTCTGTAGGTGTAATGACGAGGAAACACGTGTTATATTTAACAAAACAAAATAAAAAATTTATTTACAATTTTAAACATTTGAAGTTTCAATAGCTTGTTTCAGGACAAGTAATCAGACATTAAAGGTTCATAGTTTCGATGAATTTTCAAGAAGAGAAAATGTTCATATTATATCATTGGACACAATGTATTATTACAATTCATATTAAATGATCGGACACAATCTATTATTCCAAAATGCATAAAACAAAATGAGAGAGTTCATTTCTCACATAAATGTTATACAGTTGTATTCAACATGAATAAAAAGATATATTTTAAAGTACTTAGCTTTGAAGCTGAATAGAGTTCTTTAAAATTTAGCTCTCATTAGAGGCTGATAATTTATCATTGTATAATTTGATACTGGTGTTATTTAGACTTAGATATTCAACCTTTCTCTCTCTCTTCTACCATTTGATTCAACTTTCTTTGGATATTTATATCAAAAATGGATTTGACATCAGCTCATTACTTGTCTCATTTGATAAGCTGCTCCCTTTTTCTATTGGTCAAAATAAATTTTCACATATGCTCGCTAAACTTTGCCTTGTTCTTTTGTTAAGCCTGGAGACATTCCCTTTTTCTATTAGTCAAAGTAAGTTTTACACATACTTATGGATTTTAAAACTGAAAAAAAATGTGTTATTTTTATTTTGTATTCATCACATTTTTTCATTGGGTCATCATCTTATATCCTGGTTGTGAACATTTTCTGATTGGTTGGTTTGAGGTGAATATGAAATAAAAATAACTCTCTTTCTTCACTATTTTCAAATTCGTGAGCCTATGTGAAAAATGTATTTTGACCAATAGAAGAAAGGATTGTCTCCATGCCAAGGAAAAGACTAAAGCCAGTGTGAAATTTATTTTTTTACTAATAAAAAAAGGATTGGTTCCATACTGAAGAGAGAGAGAGAGAGAGAGAGAGAGAGAGAGAGAGAGAGAGAGAGGTCTTCTTATTATTTGTTAATTAAACAAATTCTTTTCTTATAATGATTGTGAAAACATTATGATTGTTGGTCAAACTATGGCTTTGTTTATTTGGCGATTTTTATTTTCCGTCTAATTTTTTTAGATGTTGAAATTTTGGTAATTTTGTTATTTATTTTTCTATCACCACACCCTTAACAATGAGATCTCTGTCTTGTTCTTAGTCCTCTGGAGACTGCAGAACCTCCAGAAGTTGCCTGCGCGTCTGCAGCGCTCTCTGATAAGGTTTATACAAACACTGATGATCTTTTCTTTCAAATACAGTTATGTTGTGCTATAAAGGGACAATAAAATTAATTGTTGTCACCAGAAAAAAAAAATACAACAAATAAAAGATTTTTATTGGTGATCGGTTTGGAAGAGCAAACTAAAAAGAAATGTTGATTGCTTTAGAAATCTCTTTCAAAATGAAGAAATATACAATTATAAAATTATCATAAAGAAGATTCTTTGTCTGAACGTTTCACTGGTCCAAGCATTTCAAGTAGTAAATTAATTCAAATACACATACACATAATTCGCGAATGAATTAAAATAAATAAATAAACGAGCTAGAATTATTATTTCAATTGTTGAAAATAATATATATTTTTTCTGATCATGTAACAAAAATATTTTTTATATCGAGATTTAAATAATATATTTTGTTTGGTGCGGACTTATGATATTTTTAGTCCTAGTAGTCACTTCCGGTAAGCCAAGTGATTGTAGCATCGCCATATTAACTTTGAACATTTTCTCTTCGAAAAAATAAAAAAACAAAAAAGCGATGCAAATTTATGTTTTATCTTATGAAAAAAAAATTGTATGTGTGATTGCTGCTGGTGAGTTATGATGCCATCTTTTTTTCACTAGAATTTTAATTATGTATCATTAAAACAAAATTACACATTGTTCCGAATTTCCCCATCGCTAAGTAGTGTGTTGTGTCAGTATTTTCTTCTGAGGAGTTTCATTATGGTTGTAAATCGTCTTGGTCAAAAATTTGCAAGAATTTTTATTATCTGCTTTTAAAAGGGCTTTATTAAAAAAATCACTAAACAGGTAGATTATTGTATGTTGTTAAATCGTAAAAAAAACTTTAATTTACTTTTTAGAGGAAGTCACAAACATTTTATTTATTTTTATACGCCTTTGATTTGAATCTTTTTCAGAACTGTTTTTATGTCATTATAAATGTAATGTAACATTATAATTTTCTGTTTATTTATCGATTAAATTATTCCGAAATCCACCCAGGATTTTTTGATGCATCATTACATCTAATTTCTTACAAGTAGATGTTTATTGTGTATGTGTGTTTTTGTTTTATTTTACTTCAAGACTTAGGAAATTTAATTTAACTTTTAAAAAATACCCTCAGAAGATGCTATTTCTTCTCTTCTCAAAATGAAAATCAAATGTTTTAATTTAATCAATCATCCTTACTCATCATTTTGTTTTGTAATTTTCATAGACGTATTGAAGTAGATCTTTGATTCATAAAAACATAGATGTTTATTGTTAATGTTATATAAACCTATGTTGGTGCGTGGTATCTTAACTCAAACTGCTGTAACCAAGGTAATATGTGCATTTTATTATTCTTTATTCGGAATATAATATATTAATTGAAAATGTATTCGTGTAATCTTTATTCGAAATAATTTAAGTTTTTTTTAATTAACGCATAAAACATTTTCTTTCTCTTTTGAATTTGATAAATGTTTTTGTTATTTTTGTATTGACCAAGAAGAGAATAATTTTATGTGGAACGTGAAGGTGATGGTTTTTTAAAATGGTAAATATAGTAAATAAACAGTGGTAAATATAGTAAATAAACAATATAAAAATAATTTTCGATTTAAAAAAAAAAGATAAATTGTTGCATAATAACATGAATGAAATGAAAATAAAAATCATGAATATGATTTTTTTAAGAAACATCTGACCTTGTTTTAAAGATTTATCATCTTTTGTTTTGAAATTTTGTTTGATAATTGGGATCATTGTTTGAAATCAGATTTGCTTAATCTGCTTTCTACGTTTTAAAAATTGTACGTGGTGTGTTACCATAAAATAATAAAAATCTGTATTCCAGTAAAAAAATATATATATATTATTGAAAATAACAATCGTTTTTCAGGGTGATTCTTAAATTAAGTAAGCTAGCTAGCCACATGCATCTTTCTTAGCCTAAAAATGTATGTCTGCGTGTGGTTATTCATAAGAAAATGAGAAAGCGAATAAAACGTTGCTCTAGTTGGAAATCAAATTAAAAAAAAAAAAAAAAAAAAAAAAAGGAAAAAGGTTTCAGTTTGAGTGCATTTTTTTAAAAAAAATGTTGACTAGCCGGGCGGTTTATTTTTGAAAGGGCTTGTTTGTGTAGAAAAACTTTTATCAAGAATAAATTAACACCATTTCCATAAAAAAAAAAATTGCTTATTTCTTTTTTAAAAAGTGAATAAATAAAACACTTCAAAATTAATTTTAAAAAATCATCAATAAAATTAAAATAGATTGAAGATTTTTTTATTTTATTTTATGTAAAAAAACTGCAATTAAGTTTCTTGTTTATTTCTATCATTATTGACGTGTTGTAAATTCTAATTTTCTGCTTCATCATATACGTATGTTTTCTCTTTTAATTTATCATTATCATAAGTGGCATCATCATTATGGAAAAATTCACTGTTAAACCAAAGCTCTCGTCAATATGCTTCGTTTGTCAAACTTAGAGTACAATTTTATTTGCACTTCAATTTCATTCAAATGTAGGTACCTCCACTAGATCGCTGAAAAACAGCGTACGAAGAAAAAGGCTCCAAAATTAATAAAAACTTTTTCCACTAAAATGCTTGTGTTATTATTTAAAAGAAAGATCAAAGTATTTTTTAATTATTTTTGAAAATCTTTGTAATCTTTTCTAACACGTTCGAAATTTTGGTAAAAGTATTGTTTTGATTTTCGTTCGCGGGTAACCAAATCGGTATGAGAGTTTACTGAGTTTTATTAATGGAAAATGTATTAACATAACTCATTTTTTCCAGGTGAAAAACATTAATTTGGAAATTCTTGCAAAAATTAAATAACTGTCGGATTTTGATGAAACTTTCCAAGACTTATTCACAAATAAATTAAATTATTTTGAAATTATTATTTTAAAAAATGTTGGTAAAAATAATTTTTTTTGTTTTTGCATCTCTTACCCCTTCCCCAAATTCATGAAATTTCGAGAAATTATTCTTCAGGCAAAATTGGTCTATAAAGAAGGTCATGGTAGGACTCATTGGGTAATTGTATTGTAAATCATCTTTTTATTTTTTTCAACCGTTTGGCCCTTTTTCTGAAAATTTGCTCCCAATAGTAAAATAAAATATATAAAAAAAAGATGCAATAAAACTATGGCATTATTTAATTAGATAAGCTTATAAATGCTTTAATAAATAAAGGACATTATAGTCTGATAAAAGTTTATTTTTGATTAATAACGAAATTTTAGAAGAATTGTTTTCATTTATTTTTTTTTTCCAATTATAATAATTTATGAAATCTAAAAAATACTTTTAAGATATTTCAATGACTTGCTGGGGTTAGGTTTTTATTAAGTGTAGACTGTGTACCTCCACTCATTTTCAATAACTAACTTTTAAATTGAATTTTTAAAAATAAAAAGGTTTTCTTTAAACTTTTATTTTAGTTTTAAATTGAAAGCTAAGTGATTAAATTTACTATCTCCAGTTTGATTGGAATATAAAATTTTGAGATTTAAAAAAGTTTTTCAATTTTTTTGTCCATATTTTAAGCGATTGACACATTTGTAAACAGAAGTTAATTCTTGGTTTTAAAAATCTTGCAAAAATTAAATATACATCTGTGACGCATTATTTTTGGAAAATTATTAAATTTAATATTAAATTAATTTGCACAAGTATTATTTATTTATAGCATGAAATTTAGAATAAAACTATTTCTTAATCACGAAGTTAAACATTTTGACCTGATTGCCATATTTTAAATGTGATGACAGCTCGCCAGATTCGAGAAAGAAAATGTATGGCGATCACAAGTGACATAATTATACAAATTTTTTTCTGGTAAGGGAAGAAGTCCTGAAACACATAACCTTTTAATGTACTCATAGAAATTACCATGCAAAAAAAAAAGAAACTTCAAATACACAAAAAATAAATTGTTTTAAAAACATGATGGTTAGATGATTTGTATTAAACTTTTCAATTTTTGATTAGTAAATACAGTCTTTACTTTATAATGTACCAACCTAATGTTTACAAGTCTTGGAAATATTTTTAAAATAAATTATTATAATTAAAAAAAGAAAAATGAAAACAATTCTCTTAAAATTTCATTATTTATTGAAAAAATATTTTTCTTAACTATAAAGTCTGAAATTTATATTATTTATTAAAGCAATTAAAAACTTATCTAATTAAATAATGTCATCAGTACTCCATGCACGGACAAATGGTTGATTTGTATATATGCAGGATGGTTTCAGGTGAGAAAAACTTCCTGGCCTGACACAGTGACCCAACCTTTCTAGCAGTAGATTTTGCTATTGGCTCAATGTAGTGGTTCCACTTGAGATCAGAGGAGAGGGTAAAGCCGAGGAGGCGCAGAGTATTGCTTTGGGGGGAAACTCGCTTGGTCCATGCTTATGGGAGGCAGGAGAGGTTGCCTGTGATGATTGACAGACAGCAGCTTGGTCTTAGACGCATTGAAATTTACAAGCCACTTTTTACCCCAATTCACCACAGAGTGTAGATCCCTCTCAAGATCAGCAGCAAGGTTATGTTTGTCCGTCACGCCTGGATTCTTACTGATGTGGGAGTAAATTGTGGTGTCATCTGCGTAGATGCCTACCTGGCTCTTGATCTCGTCTGGGAGGTCATTTATGAAAATAAGGAAGAGCATCGGGCCTAGGATAGAGCCCTGAGGGACACCAGCGTTTGTATAGTAGGGTGTGGAAGCATGCCCATTCAGGACGACCTTCATTATGCGGTTATGTGGGAAAGATTGGATCAGATCATGCAATCGTCTGGTAATACCGTAACCCCGCAGCTTGCATAGAAGGCCAACGTGCCAAACCCTGACAAAAACCTTAGAGATGTCCAGAGCAACAAAAATAAAAAACAAAATTTTTACATGTTAGAAAACAAAATTTCGAACATGTTAGAAAAAATTAAAAAATTAATTTCAGATACTTTGATCTTTCCTCTCAATAATAACATAAACATTTTGATGGAAAAAGTTTGTTTTTATTAAGTTTGGGACATTTTTCTTTATGCTATGCTGTCTTTTCAGCATTTTTAACTACACTTACTAATCAGCAATTGTAAAGTTTAATACAAATCATTGAGTCATCGCATTTTTAAAATGATTTTTAACTTTTTTTGTGTGGATCTGAAGTTTTTTTTTGATAATTTCTTTGTGTACATAAAAGGGTCATGTGTTTCACGGTTTCTTCCCCTTACAGGAAAAAGATTTGAACAATTATGTCAATTGTGATCACCATAAACATTTAATCTATGTTGCATCTGGCTGTCATCACATGCCAGCTCATATGAGTGAAGGGGGAAGGTCAAAAAGATCAACACTCCATGATTAAGAAATAGTTTTATTCTAAATTTCATGCTATATATAAATAAAACTTGCAGATTAATTTGATTTTATTTTTGCAATCTTTTTAAAACCGTGAATTAACTTTTGTTTACAAATGTGTTGATCGCTCAAACATGACTGAAAAAATTTTCAAATCTAAAAATTTCAGATTCCAGGCAATATTTTTCTGTTTGAAATATACTGGAGTATTTTGCTTATTGGAAACAGTGAATTGAAACATTTAGCTTTCAATTAAGACTAAAATAAAAATTTCAAGAAAACCTTTTTAGTTTTAAAAATTCAATTTATAAGTTATCGAAAATAAGTGGAAGTACCTAACTTGAGGTGTGAATTTAGAAAATTTAAATTTTCAGTAAAACTAATTGTCTAAAAATCTTTCTTTTTTTTTTTTTTTAACCCTGCTATCATTTTTAATTATTAAAACAATATTTTAGAATAAAAACAAATTTTAAAAACAAAACAAATACTTGAAATTTTCATGTGTTTTAGCTTACTTCAATTTGAAATTAGTTTTTTTTTTTTTTAGTTTTAGATGCCACCCAGTTTGCTATGTGTAGCAAATGTATCCACAGGACCTTTGTGCAAATTTACTTTTTCTGAAATTCTTATCAGTGAAATTAAATCATTATTCATTTTTAAAATTTGATATTGAAGATTTTTGAAAGCAATATCTATCTTTTCAAGAATTAATCATTATTTAAAATATATAGGCTATATATTTGCATTTTTGTTATTACTTGTTGTTGAATCATATGGTCAGAACATTGTTAGACTAAAATTTTAATAAATTATTCAGTTGAGGAAAGTGGAAAATGAAAGAAAGATGAATTAATGTAACTGAGAACAAAGCTTGTATAAACAAAACATCAATTACCTTTTTTTAGTTGAATTTTATTCCAAAATTTGAAAATGCCAATTGGTTATGATAGTTTTTTTCTAACTTTATTTTCTTAAGGTTAGTTGTTTTCTAATTTTAGGTTTGTGCATAAGTGTATAAGTTGTATTTCATTTTTTTTTTCTCTCAAAAATGAATGTTGGTAAGTCATAGTTTTCACTGGAAATTTACAAGGGTATTTTTAACGAGTTAATTTTAACTCATAATTCATTATTAAGGAATTATTGATCTCTTGTTTTACTTGTGAAAAATTAGTTTTCAATGATGAGAGTAATTTCAAATTAAACTTAATATTCTGTTGAAATGGTGGCATTACATTTATTACATTGTATGGAAAACTAATTTCTATGCCTGAAATCAGTATCTTAGTATTGATTTACAATTTTCTGAAAGTACAAAAAATATTGATATTGTTGAAGGAATTTACACATAAAATGTCTATATTACTGGATGCAGTTTAAACAATTGTTTATATGTATGTGCTTCTATGTGCCTTGTTCTTTCAGGATGTACGCAATCATGGCCTTCCATGTCTCCCTATCCCTGGTGGATCTTAGCACACTTTCTCCTGTTATACCACGCAACCCCCATTCTGTCATCCACCTGCTCAGGCCCTTCAAATATATTATCTGCTGCTTTCCCCTGTCTCATTTTCTCTATATCTGGTTTGTTAGTATCAGGTTCTCCAAATCCTCCTTTCTCATTGCATGTCCCAGGAACTTCAGCTGTCTCTTCCTTATGCTCAGTATTAATTTTCTTTTTGTTTCTATCCTTTTCAAAACTTTGTCATTGCTCACATGCTCGATCCATGATATTTGCAGTATCCTTTCGTAGAACCATATTTCAGTTGCTTCAAGTTTTTCCTTCATCTTTGATGATATTGTGCAGCATTCACTGCCATATTGAAGAACTGATATCACATAGCAATCCAGTACTCTCTTTGTTTCTAGCAAAATTTTTCTTCCTGTCTCTTCTCAGCTTCTGAAATGCGTCCTTCACCATGCCAATTCACTTTCAGATCTCTGTGCCGCACTTTCTGTCTTCTGTTAGAACACTTCCCAGGATTTAAATTTTTGTACCTGCTTGATTTTAGTATCCCCCACCTGTATTTGGCATTTTGGGCTGCTCTTTTTACTGATGACCATGTATTCGGTTTTCTTGCAGTTTCTTTGTAGTCCTTTTTTGTCACTCTCTTCAACTGCCTTCTGTAGGAGGACTTGTAGTTTCTTTTCTGTGTCTGCTATCAGCACTGTATCATCTGTGTACCTATGTTCAAATTGTGGCCTCTGATGACAAATCCTGGCATAACATCTAGGGTCCTCAGAATAGTCTCACTGTACAAGTTGAATAGATCCGGTGAAAAGACACATTCTTGTCTTACGCCCCTTTCTATCTTTGTATATCTGCTGAATTGGTTACCTGTCAGTATGCAGGCAGTTTGCTGCCAGTAGAGATTCTTGATTACTCCTATGTCTTTCCCAAATATGTCGAGGCTGCTGAGCATCTCCATCAATTCTTTGTGGCATATTTTGTCAAATGTCTTTGCACAATCAATAAAACATAGGTACAAGTCCTTAATTTGTATTGCCCTTTCGAAGAGCATCCTAATCATAAATGTGGCGTTCCTTGCTCCAGTGTCTTTGACAAACCCACACTGTTCTTGCTCTATCTCTGGCCTGATTCTGCTTCTTGCTCTATTCATCAGGATTCAGATGATCATTTTTGTAATGTGGCTCATTAAGTTGATAGTTTGGTGGAGTTTGCACTCGTTTGCACCTGGCTTCTTGGGCAGTGCTATGAAAATCGACTTGCTTAGGTCATCTGGTATTACACCACTATTATAAATTTCATTTATTATTTCTGTAATTTTTTCTATGCCGAATTCTTCTAGGCCTATCAGCAGCTCTATTTCAATGCCATCTGGTCCAGCTGCTTTGTTTCTATTCAGTTTGGTCATTATGGCTTCCACTTCAGACTTTAATATTTCAGATCCATTCTCATCTTTGTGTATTATTGGTTTTTCTCTCTTGTCATGGAAATTGTCTTATATATATTCTTCCCATCGTTGAAGTATTTCCTCCTTCTCCAATATGATCGTTCCATCCTTGGATTTTATACATCCTGTTGAGGAGCAGGTTTTTGTCCTGTCAGCTCTCTTATTTCTTTATGCATGTCTGCTTTATTAGTCCTGCTCAAAATCTCTACTGCACATTTGTTGTTGAGCCATTTCTCTTTAGCCTGTCTGCATTTACTTTTTATTTCCTTGTATAGTTTCTTGTATTCCATTCCATGTCTTGGCATAATTTTCTGTCTCGTTTGCATCATGTTGAGAATCTCTTTAGTCATCCACTCGTTTTTTCTTCTGCATCTGATTTCTTCTGGGGCAATTTTGTTTGCTGATGTATATTATATGTATGTAGGTATATGTAAAGATTTGCTAAATAATGATCATACATGATGAAAATTGACCCAAACTTAATAAAAACAGTTTTATCATCAAAATCTTTATTATTAAGAAGAAAGACCAAAGGATGTTTTTGATTATGAAATTTACAAATTATATTTTTTTAATTCTTTTTACAACTTTCAAAATAGATAATTGTTGGATTTAATGATCCTTTCAATCATTATTCATATTAATATAGACCTCCACTCACTTTCGATGCATGAATTTGAAATTGAATTTTTAAAAATATAAGTTTTCTTGAAGCTTTAAGTTTAGCTTTAATTGAAAGCTAAAGGATTAAATTTACTATTTCCAGTAAGCAAAATACTCTGGTATAGTTCAAATACAAATTATATCGATTGGAATATAAAATTTTAAGATTTAAAAAAAAATTTAATTTTTTTATATTTTCAACAATCAACACATTTTTAAACAGAAGTTAATTCTTGTTTTAAAAATCTTGCAAAAATTAAATATACATCTGTGACACATTATTTTTAGAAAATTAGCAAGTTTAAAGTTAAATTAATCTGATTTACACAAGTATTGTTTATAGCATGAAATTTTGAATAAAACCGTTTCTTAATCACAGAGGTGACAAGTGATTAACGTGTGAAGTGAAAGATGATAAACAGATGACAGCTAATATGGTAACAGAATAAACATAATTGTCTAAATTTATTTTCTGTAAGGGGAAGAAACCGGGAAGCACATGATTTTTTTAATGTAAGGCAGAAAATACCATACTCAAAAAAATCCCTCAAATACACAAAAGATATTAATTATTTAAAAAAATATGATGGCTCAATGATTTGTATTAAACTTTTCAATTTTCGATTAGTGAATATAGTTTCTATTTACTAACCTAACCTGACAAGGTTTTGTAGAACTTTAAAAAAATTTTACAAATTATTATAATAAAAAAAAAAATGAAAGAATATCATTATTTATTGAAAAAAATATTTTTCTTCAGTCTATAATGTCCTTAATATATATTAAACTTATCTGCTTAGATAATGTCATAGTTTTATTGCATTTTTTTATTTTACTATTGGGAGAAAAGTTTGGAAAAAATAATACATGATTTACACTTCCCAATGATTCTTGCATTTAATTAATGAAATAAATTTTTGCTGAAAAAATTTAATTTCTTAAAATTTAATGAATTTTCATAGTGTGTCTGTGTGTGTGGGGGTAACAGATGTAAAATATATATATATATATATATATATATATATATATATATATACCCATAGCTCAGAGGTAGATTTGTTGACTGACGCTAATTCAGTAGGGTTTCAATTCTGGGTTTGAAAGCAATCGGATGTCTAACCATACTGATGAACTGCGATTCAGCGAAACAGATCTGTCTGCGGATGACTATATATATATATATATTTACCAAGATTTTCTAAAATTAATAATTTCAAAAAATAATTTCATTCATTTGTTAATAGGTCCTGAAAGATTTATTAAAATCTGACAATTATTTAATTTTTGCAAGAATTTCCAAATTAATGTGTTTTTCACTGGGAAAAAGTTACGAAATATTACATTAACCATTGTAAGCTCTGATAATGATTTGGTTATGAAAAATGAAAATCAAAGAACTTTTTACCAAAATTTCAAACGTGTTAGAAAGGATTAAAAAATTTTAAAAAATACTTTGATCTTTCTTCTTAATAATGACAAACATTTTGAAGGGGAAAAGTTTGTTTTTATTAAGTTTGGGGTCTTTTTTCTTTATACTATAGTGTTTTTTCAGTAAATTAGAGGAGGTATCTATATTGATAATTCCAATCAATATATATATATATATATATATATATATATATATATATATAAGAAAAATTAAGGCAGACACGTTATTTCATGGTGAATTGGAAGTATAAGCCTATTTCAGGCGAACCATCATGGTTTGCCTGAAATAGGCTTATACTTCCAATTCACCATGAAATAAAATGTCTGCCTTAATTTTTCTTATATTTGCTCTATATGTATTTATATGCATATATGTTTAGAGCACTCTTAGAGAGTTATCCTACCACTGTATGTACAGGATACTCCTTTGGATTCTTCTATACCCACACTGCATACTGATATATATATATATATATATATATATATATAATATTGAGAGGAAAACTCAACACATTTAGATGATTATAAATCAACATTTATTTTCAAAGTGTAAATTTACTTACATTGTCTCATTCAGACTGTTGAAGAATAAATTTTATAATGGCCTGTATAATTTCCATCAAGCTCTGTATTTTTGTCTAATTAATAATCTATATTAATTGAATAAAATCTTTTGGATTATTCTCTCTGTTTTATGGATCTACCACTCTCTCTCTCTCTCTCTCACCATATATATATATATATATATATATATAAAATCTAAACGTGAGCCAAAACCTACCGCAGTTTCACACTACAGTTCTTGCATGTGGCTAACAACCTAGATCAAAAAAGCAAATATATAGTCACTCAGACATGTAACAAACCAACCCAAACAAGGACGGGAAACAAACTTTATTATCTATAAAAAAAAAATCCAAATCAGTATGTTAAGGCAAATCCAGTAATACAGAAATGCTAACTTAAGAGGCTGTTTTTCATGTGTTTATATTTATTTAATATTTCCGTTTTTGAATTAAGTTCTGTGCGAGTTTAAACAGCGCGATAGCTAGCTTTTCCTCCCCACATAAATTACAGAACCTACTGTCAATTTTATATTTTGGACATTTTTTTTAGTATTTCCCATGTCAGGATAGGATCTTTATTAGTGGTTTTTTTAATCTTCCACATGTATGCCGCTGTATTTTTCGTGCTTAAATGTGCTTGTATGGTTATAAAACCTGAGTTTGAAAGAATTCTGCATTGCCCCTATATTGGGCTGGGAGTCGTAGTCATTAACATACACCTTAACACTATAAACAACGCAGGACTGCTGACAATTCCCTTTAAGGGGGCAATTAGATTTTGTTCTACAGTTGCACTGGTTTTTATTGCTAGTTTTCGACTTTCCCATTTTCCTTTTATTAATGCCACTTATAATATTAGCCATATTTGGCAGACCAGAGTAGCTTAATTTTATAGTATTTCTATTAAATATCTTATTTAAAGGGCTTTCTTTACCAAAATTTCTATCTATCAACGAAAAGAAAATTTTGCCTATTTTAGTTTTCACCTCTTTGTTAAAAGGAGGGTTAAACCAGGTAATATTTCTATGTCTATTTTTATTGTTAGTAAATTTAGTATTAATAAACTCAAGGCTATTTTTGTACCCACTTTTAAGAAGTGCTTCTTGGCAAGTTTTTTTTATGTTTGTTGAATATCTCCTGATTCGACAAATTAGTAGATAATCGGTAGGCTATACCTTTGGGGATGCTGTATAAAATGTGTTTGGGATGGTTCGATTGTTTATCAACATAGATGGGGATATAATTATCTTTAGTATATGGGGCAATAGTACTTGTAGAGATGTCCAAGGTAATATCTAAGTAATTAACAACTTTTAAGTTGCATTCAATCTCTATAACGAATCCGTTACTTTTGAAAAATTTATGTAATTGTTTCCTCAACCTATCACAGATTTGGGGTATCCTGTGATCTACAATTATTAAGCCGTCATCTTGGTACAAGCCATGGTTGTTGAAATCGATAAATTTGTTTCATTTATATAAGAGGAGGCATCCTATCAACTCTGCCACCTCTGCACTATCATGTGCACCCATAGGATTATCAAATCCCTGGGTGTCAGTTTTTTTTTATCCACAAATGATCGTCGTAATGGAGAAGTGTTTTGTGGCAATGCCGAATTAATTCTAATTCATTAACTGATATTTCATTATACTCTTTAGCTAAGTTAATAGCTTCGGTTAGTATATCTTCTGTTATGGAAGGATAGAAATCCTTTATGTCATACTTTATAAATGCGCAGTATTTATTTTTCTCAAAATCAGTTAACCATTTAATGTAATCTAGAGTAGATTGCCATTGATTGATGTTCAGATACATTCTTAAATTACCACATATTCGTTGTATTATAAGTTTGCTAATTTTACCCAACTCCGTCTTGGTGGGGTTTAACAAGTGGAATTCGAGGTTATGGGTGAACAAAGGCTTATGATCCTTGACAGTAAGGAAACTGTCTTTAAGGGCCAATTTTTCTACTCTATTGATTAGGTTAAATTTGCTGACTAATATGCCAGCTTCTTGTGTGGATTCCAGGACCTCCAATCTGTGGTGGATTGGGGTAAGAAATGGCTCATAAAATTCAATTCTTCCAAAACGAAGCTGCTGTCAATTAACCACTACAGACAATCGCACCTCCCTCCCATTAGCATGGAACAGGCTTGCCTCCCAGAGAGTAAATCACTATGCCTGCTTGACCTGACACTCTCAGCGGACCTCAAGTGGAATGACTATGTCGAATCCATTGCTAAATCCGCAGCTATGAAAGTTAGCTCTCTGTGCAGGGCCCGGAAATTCTTTTCGCCTGAATCTATCCTGCACTTATATAAATCCACCATCCGCCCATGTTATGAGTACTGCTGCCACATCTGGTCGGGTGCCCCTTCTATTCTCCTCGGGGTTCTTGACAAAATACAGCGAAGAATCTGTAATGTGATTGATACCGAATTGGCTGACCGCCTGCAGTATCTCTTTGTGGCTTCCCTGTGCCTCTTCCCTGTGCCTCTTCTATAAATACTTTCATGGCTTCTGCTCTGATGAACTTAAATCACTGGTGCCCCCTAGATGTGAATTTGCACGAGATACTAGATTGGCAACTAGGTCCCACCCTTTTACAGTGAAACCGATGAAATGTAACTGCAATTTCTACTCCAACAGCTTCTTTCCTCACACTTCTCGCCTGTGGAATTCCCTACCGCATACTTGCTTCCCCGACGGCTACAACCTCCAGGAGTTTAAATGTAAAGTCAATAGACACCTCCTAACACACTAACTCACACCCACTCTCTCCCTATGTACATTCTAAGTTGTCTATCACCTCCTTCTGATATTTCCTATATCCAATCCCTCTATGTAACCCCCTGCGCTATAGTGGCAGTGGAATGCCTTGCTTGGGGTGACACAAAAAAAAAATATCCTGGGATACCTTTTTATAATGTTTAGTTACAGCTTTTTTCAATTCTTTATTGTAATTATCTTTGCTCATACGGTATATGGATGTTGACTTATCTCCTTTAATATATATACAATTATCTTTACGAATAGTTTTTAAAGTAGAATTTAGGTTATGCTGGTTTTTACTAGGTTTTACTTTCCTGTATTTTATTTTTTTAACTAATTCTATCAATTCATTCTCAAAATTGTCCAACTCTTTACAATAAGGAGGGTGTTTGTCCGTTTGAAACCATATGAGTTATAGTGTTTTGTATCCTTTATGTTGTGCTGGAAGAAAGCCTTCCATCTAAGGTTTGTGATGAATATCTCTATTTTATGTAATAATTGTAATTCATAAAAGTGTTTGTTAGGGATTAGTATGTTCTTGAGCGAGCAACCTATACTGATTTGCTCCATGTTAATTAGTTATAAAGTGCTCAATAGTGTGCCTAGGACAATTAAATTACAGTTGAGTTAGCGCCAGTTCTAGCGGTTTAGTTTCTTATAATTGGTGTTGGTTTCACTGTGATTAGTAATATTATATATATGTGTGTGTATGTGTGTGTTACCTCCCCACTTGTTTAATTTTATAAAATTTCAAGAAATTTATTTTTGTAGGGGTGTTAAATCTTTATACAAAAAAAAGTTTGTCCCTTTTTCTTTTTTTTTTCTTTTTTTAATTAGAGTAGATAGACCCTACTATTGCCCAGGTCATACTCCTCCCTCTTTTGAACAGGAGTAGAGGCTTGAACCTTTGTTCCTGTTTAAGAAGGGGTTCCCAGTTTTTTCCTCTCTTCAGGTCTTGATAATAGTGCTGTTGGAAGCTTTTCACAATGTCTGGATGGTTGCGATGTCTCTTCAAGACATCGCAACCATCCAGTTTCCTGGTAGTTTCATGGTTGCTGCTTCTGACTGATAGTTAGGATCCTGAACTCTTGCAAGGTTGCTCTGATCAATAGTTGAATAATATTGGGGTTTCTTGTAGTGCCATGTCGCACATGGATGGGTCTCCCTGCAAGGCTGAGTTCTACATCCCTGGTTACCTTCAGGAAGGACTTCAGTATCCATGTGCATGGACTTGGTGTTTATATCAGTGAACATCTCCCTCTAGCTAGGGTGATCTCTCTTGAATCTCTAGATGATTCTTACATGTGTTTCTGTCTCTCTGTTAAGCTATCTTTTTTTTCTTTACCCCTCCCACTTATCTCCTGACTGTTCTGTACTTTACAGCATCTCAAATAATATTGATAAGGCCATTTTTTCTCATTGTTCACCCATATACTTATGCTTGGAGGCTTTAATGCTCACCACACCAAGTGGCTGGAAAACTGTCACAGATCTTGCTGGTGTTCATACCATGAACTTTTCAATCCCTCAGTCTCTTAAGCAAGTGGTAGATTTCCCCACGTTTCTCTAATAACCCTAATATACCTGACTCATTGCTAGATATCACTTCCACTTCTATCCTTGACTCTTGCAATGTCAAGTAGCTTTGCCCTCTTGGAAACTCTGACCATGCGGTGATTTCCGTTAACATCTCCTTCCACACCCACTTCACCCAGGAACCTCAGACCAGCAGAATATCTTACTACTACCAAAAAGCAGACTGGGACTCATTCTGCGATTTCCTGTCTGATGTTCTTTGGAACAAAGTTTTTAGTCTTCTCGTTGAAGACTCTGCATCTGAAGTTTCCTCTTGGGTTAAGGCTGGCATTGATGCTTTCATCCCAGCCAGGAAGTTGCGACTTAAACCTCATTTGTCCCCCTGATTCTCCCCTGCTTGCTTGGCCATTATCGCCAACTGGAATCACTTATTCCGGCTTTATCAGATCCATGCGTCAAACCATAACAGGCGCCTTTTTGTCTCTGCTTGTAATGAGTATAAGAAGTTGTTTAATGATGCTAAGCTGCTGTTTGCTGACAGAATGAAGCAGCATATAGAAGACTGTAAGTTTGGCTCCAAAGACTACTGGCGGCTCTGTAAAAGTGTACTAAATAATTTTAGATTCTCCAACTCAACACTGGATCCGTCTGGGGTATCTGTATCTGACTTCCCACCTAGAACTCATTCAATGACTTCCACATTACCTTCTCTCTGGTCTCTAACAATTTTAAAGCTTGACTTCCATAAAGTGAGCTGAGGTGACAGAATACCAATCATTGTTCTGAAGAAATGTGCCCCTGAACTCTCTTCTGTCCTCTCCAAACTCTATAACTACTTCTCTTCTTTTGGTTTTCCTGCCTGATGGAAGTCCTCCTCTGTGGTTCCTGTATTTAAGAATTCTGGCAAACCCTCGGACCCCACTAATTATTGATCAGTTAGCCTTCTATCGATTTTTGGCAAAGTGTTCAAGGCCATTATCATTGCTGAGGTGGTTCAACATCTCACAGCCTACAGTTTTTTCTCTGACAAACAGTATGGTTTCCGCATCACCAGGTCTACTGCTGATATGCTAACGACCATTACTGGGTGTATATACTAGGCTCTTGATAAGAACGGCAAAGATCAAGCCGTTGTCCTGGACATCTTTGAAGTGTTTGACAGAGTCTGGCATTCTACACAAACTACAGGACTATGGTATCACTGAATGATTGTTTGATCTAATACAGTCATTCCTTTCAAATCGTGAAATAAAGATAGTATTGAATAGACATGACTCCCAATACTATCATATGAATGTGGGTGTCCCTCAAGGCTCTATTCTAGGTTCTATGCTTTTTCTGATCTTCACAATCTCCCCAGTGTAATCAGATCCCAAGTAGGCATCTACGCTAACGACACCAACATTTACTCTCGCCTTAATCAGAAATCTGCGAAGGCTGACAAAGTGAACCTCGCTGCTGAGCTTGAAAAGAACCTCCAGTCTGTGGTGAACTGGGGTAAGAAATGGCTTGTAAATTTTAATACTTCCAAAATGAAGCTGCTATCTGTTGATCATCACAGACAATTGCTCCAACCCCCGCTCAGCATTGATCAGGCTAGTCTCACTGAAAGCAAAATGTTGTGCTTCCTCAGCCTAACACTCTCAGCTGACCTCAAGTGGAATGACTACATTGAATCCATAACTAAATCTGCTGCCAGGAAGGTCAGTTCACAGTGTAGGGCCAGAAAGTTTTTCTTGTCTGAATCCATCCTCATATATAAATCTACCCTCTGCCCATGCATTGAATACTGCTGTCACATCTGGTTAAGTGCCCCTGCTATTCATCTCAGGGTTCTTGACAAAATTCAATGGAGAATCTGCAATGTAATGGTCTCGACCTGGTAGCTCAGCTCCACTCACTTTTTCACTGACATAATGTGGCTTCTCTCTTTTATGAATATTTTCATGGCATCTGCTCCAATGAGCTTAGCTCCTTGGTGCCTCCTGTGAATGTGAATGAATTTACTCAAGCTACTCGGCTAGCAACTAGGTTCCATCCTTTTACAGTTAAACCAATCAAATGTAAACGCAACTTCTACTCTATCAGCTTCTTTTCTTGTATTTCCTGCCCGTGGAATTCCTTTCTGTATACTTGCTTCCCTGGCAGCTACACTTTCCAAGAATTTAAATGCAATGTCAATTCCCATCTTTTATCTCCTTGACTCACATCCTTTCCCTGACAACCCTTGTATTATGTTCTTCTCCCCTTCCGCTCTAATCTTATGCAGCTCTTCATACCAGTGTTCTTGTCCTTCTCTTACCCATTCTCTGACACCCTCTGTAACTTGTTCCTCTTTCTCATCACTCTTCTCATGTAAAAAAAACCCAAAAAAAAAAAAAACCTTTGGACCAATGATAGTATTGCCTTGCTTGGGGTGAAATGATTATAAAAAAATTTAAAAATATGCACAAATATTTGGAAAATTTAAGTTTTTTTGTTTTGTTTTGAAAACAGGAAAGTTATAGTTAAAACTATTATTTAATTAGAATAAATTTTAATTGCTTTCATAAATAATATATTATTGATTCTATTATCTTAAGAAAAAAAGTTTTTCAATGAATAATGAATTTTTACAAGAATTGTTTACTTTTTAAAAATTTTGATTATAATAATTTATATTATATACCTCCACTTTTCGCTGAAAAAAACAGTATAGAATAAAAAATTTAATAACAACTTATATCGTCAAAATGTTTCATATTATTAAGAGGAAAGGCCAAAGCAATTTTTTATTTGATTAAATTTTTTAATCCTTTCTATCCTGTGTGAAATTTTGTTGAAAAGTCTTTATTTTTTTAAAAATGCTTATTTTGTATCAGTGTAATATTTATTAATGGTTTTTTTTGGGTTTTTTTTGTCAAGAACACATTAATTTGGAAATACTTGCAAAAATCAAATAATTGTTGGATTTTAATGAAACTTTCAGTACTTGTTCACAAATTAATGAAATTTTATTTAGAAAATCTTGATAAAAAATTTTATTTTAAAGATGTTCCTTTTTCCCATTTACTTAAATTTATAAAATTATGAGAAATTAATTTTTTTTTCGTTAGTTAGAAGCAGGACTCCTTGAAGAATGTAAATCATCAATTTTTTTTTTCTTAACTACTACTCATTTCCCAAAAACCTGCTCTAAATCATAAAAAATCTTTGGTGAAACATGAATTTTTACAAGGATTGTTTTCATTTTCTTAAAATATGAATTAGAAAATTTATTAAGTTTTAATTTTTTTAAAATACTGCATTGTTTTCATCTGGTTAGGTGATATCAAGTGAAAACTATATTTACTAACAAAAAATTGAAAAGCTTAATACAAATCATTTTACACCAAGATTTTTTAAATAATTAAAACAACTTTTTTATGTATATAAATTATTATATAACTGTTTATTTCTTTTTTTTAAGTATAGTCAATCATACTCAACATTATCAGAAAATAAGAGTGGTGATTATAGTAAATTTAAAGCCAACACTCCTAAAATTAGATTACAGAGAATATTTTTCAATACTTTTAAGGTTACTGTGTACTTAAAAATTATATAAAAAGAGGCTCATCCGTCATTTTCTTAAATGATGTTTTAACACATAAAGTCTGTTAAAATCTGCCAACACCTTTTCTTTCAGTACTTGTTATGCAATTTACAAGTGATAAGATCATAAGTACGTAATCACCTATACTGTTGCTATTGGATGTTCTTTTTCTCCTTTCTCTTACAATATAAAACTCAATCTTTGTAGCTTATATTCCAATGTGCTATATTGAGCTATACTTGAAAGAGTACAAATTAGAGGAATTAAATTTGATATTCAGTTGGCGAATTTTCAAGCTTGGTCTGCATGTACATTTACGTTGTTTTTGTAGTATGTTTTATTTATATCTTATTTACTAATCTTGTTTATTTCTCTGGATAAATGTAAAGCTGTTTGTTTTCAGTAAAAATATGAATGTTTCTTTATTTTTAGTGAATGCATATTCTCTGAAGTATTAAACTTTGATTTGCTGCTTTGAAAATATTCAAAATGAAAAAAAGATTTTATTATAACGTTAAAGATAGACATCTTAGGTATGCCTGTATGTATTAGGACTTTGAATAAGTTACCACTGATTTCCAACAGGTGGCATTCCCAGAACTGCATGTGTGCAGTTTCAGATGGTAATGTATCTATAAGGAAGTACTATAAGCAAGCTTGAAAGTGTATGTCATTTCACTGAAGTGTAAACAACTTTGTTTTTCATGGCATTAGATATGTTGGATTTCATGCCAAAGAAAGTGTATTTGCAGGGAATTTTACTATACTACATCATTTAAAAGAAATCTGCTGCTGAAGCACACAATTCTTGTTGAGACTTATGGCGACCATGCTGTTTGAAACAACATGCAGAGATTGGTTTAGACACTTTAAAAATATTGAATTTAATGTTGAAGATCAAGTATGCTGAGGTGCACCAAAACGTTTAAAGACTAAGAATTGAAAGCATTACTTCATGAAGATTCATGTCAGGCACAAGCTGAACTTGCAGAATTATTAAGAGTTGATCGCACAACTGTTGTGAAACGTTTGAAAACATTAGGAATGATTTAAAAGCAAGGACATTATGTGTCATATGAGTTGAAACCAAGAGATGTCGAATGGCATCTTGTTACATGTGAAAATCTGCTTGAATGGTACAAAAGGAAAGTTTTTTTTAGGCATTGTATTGTGACCAGCAATGAAAAGTGGATACACTATGATAGCCTTAAGTGTAGAATGTTGTGGGGGGAAAAACCAGCCATGCATCAACATCACTGGCAAAGCTGAATATCCATAGTTCGAAGTTTCTGCTCTGCGTTTGGTGGGATCAGCTGGGTGTAGTTTATTTTGACTTGCTCAGACTGACCGAAACCATCATAGTCGATTTCTATCGACTACAATTGATGTGTTTGAGCTGAGCATTGAAGAAAAAAACACAAGGCCACATATTGCAAAATGGGTGAAAACCTATTTGGAAACACTTAAATGGGAAGTTCTACCCCACCCACTGTATTCACCAGACATTTCCTCATTCTATTATCACTTGTTCTACTCAATGGCACATGGCCTGACTGAGTAGCACTTTCGTTCTTATGAAGATGCCAAAAAATGGGTTGACTCATAGCCTCAAAAGATGTATTGTTTTTTCAATGTGAAATTCAAATGCTGTCAGAATTGTGGGAAAAAGTAGTGGTTAGTGATGGACAACACTTTCAGTGACATGTTTCTTACTAATTTTTATGAATAAAACATTACTTTTCATGAAAAATCAGTGAGAACTTATTGAAGGTCTCTCTCTCTACACACACACACACATACTTATGTTAAAACACAGTGGGGGAGGAAGAGCAAGGATAGACAAAAGAAAAAAAATTACTTCACATAAACTGGTAAATCAAGGAGAGAGAGAAAGAAAGAGGCTAACAGATTATTGCTTATCACTCTTCAGAACCAATCAAAAACGAAATATAAATATGTATTTATAAGTGACTAAACAAGTTGCAGTAAGTAAAAATGCTAACATAAAATCAGAAGTCCCTCCTTGTTTAGTCGTTGTGTACTTATTTATGTTTTGTCTTTGCTTGGCACCAGGAAGGGTGAGGAGCAATAATCTCTTAGACTTTTTCATTTTTCTCCCAATCCACCACTTAATGGTAATTTTTTTTTCTTTACTTATCATTAATCTTCCTCTTTAATATATTTGTGTATATATTTATTTATACTCTTGAAATATGTTTTTAAAGCTATGAGGTAAAAAATGTACTATTTTAGGATATTTTTTTTATTTTTGCTTTACATTCTACATAAAAATTAGGAAAGCATTGGTAAAGAAAAATTGATTACATTACTTCTATATTATGTAAGTTAAATATGTGGAGTGGTTTAAACTTCTCCGAATCAACATCAGTGGATTTTCTTTATAACAAAGAACATTTTGGAAAGTTGAAATTACTTATTTTAAAACCTATTTTAAGATGCTTTGTATATGTTACTGTGATAAACATTTTTACCAAATGGCATTGTCATTGTCTATCTTGCTTGTAAAAAAGAAAAAACTTTTTTAGAGAAAGAATTGTAGAATAATTTTCTTTTACATCATTTATGTATAACTTTTTTCTTCCAAATGCTTTTAAATGATCATCATATCTTGTATTTATCTTCTAAAATGAAAGGTTGTTTTGTTTTGTTTTTTAGGTTCAAGAATAATTTTTACTGACTAATGTCTTAATATTGCCCCATACAATCATGTCTCGGAAAAATAGGCCTACTGCAGCATCATGGGATAGGTGAGTATAAGATGAACTTGGCTCTTTAAAATTTTTCATTTTACTGTATGCTTGAATATATTGTTTATCTCAGAAGTAGAGATTTGACTCTTTAAAAATTACATATACTGATTTAACAAAATCAAGCAATACTCCAATAAAATTATCTGGTCAGTTATATTTTGAATAAATACAATGATGTAGTCATTACAAATTCAATAAAACATTACCATCTCAGTTATTTTAGTTATTTTTCAGACAATTTAGATTAATATTTTTTTTAAAAAAACATTTACTTTATAAAAGTGTATACATTTTTAAACTATTGCAATTAATGAGAATTTCTCAATTTTGGAAAACTCTTTTTTTTGGCTTAAATTTATATCTGCAAATTTGCATGTAATGAATCTGAAATCAAAAATATCCAAGTATTATTGTTTGTTAGGGGAAATTTTTATTATTTTCAGCTATTGCTTAAAATACAAACAAGCTGTTACCATGCAACAACATTGCTCTGATCTATCATTCTAGCTATTGTCTAGAAAAGTGAAAGTGATTCCTTGAATTTTACTTCAGAATTTATTTAAAACCTTATTGGCTCAGTTTGATTTCCTAAGCAGTAAATGGGTTTTTTGTTTTTTTTATTGCATAAACTATATTTGTCTCAAACAAGAAATAGACATTGGTGGCGTAGTATTATTTAGTTCAATCTCTGTAAATTGGCTGAGCAGTTTTAAAAGGATGATTAACCAAGCTGAGATATTCCTAGACATGGACAGTAGAATGAAAATAATAGTCCTGTAAATTCAATTCAAGGTTACTCTGATTAAATGATAAGCAAAGGGCCTAATGACTGAAATGTAGTGTTAATAACAACAAAGATGAGGATATTAGTTCAACTGTAAATAACATAAATAATAATTCCCCCATCACAGAATTTCAGATAAAACAATATGATCAAACCTTGTGATTTTTGTGGTTTGTCTGAATTTAGATGGAGTAAATTTTAATGCATTTGTGTTTAAATTTTCATCCATCAATCTTTTAATGAAAACAGTAATCAAATTTTCTTGACAAAATTCTGCACAATTTTTTTTTTGAAGATCTATATAATTAGTATTACATTTATTGATATAAAAGATAAGTAACATCTGACTGATCTTAATTTAATTGATATTAAATTAAATTTTCTTTTGTAGAATGACATTAAAATTATTGATACTTAGATTTATTCTTTGATTAAGTATTATAATTTTTTTATTGTAGTGATGAAGATCTTCTTCAAGATGATATTCTTGGGATCAGTGCATTTCAAAGTTCTAAGGTAAATATTTTTCAAATGTTTAAAATTTATACTTTAACAGAAAATAATTATAATAGGTACTATTATTTTATTTACATTAGACATTTAATAATGTTCTCATTGACAATTACACAGTAAAAGCAAAGAAAAGTAATGAATCATTTTATAATGCATTATATTCTAAGAATATTGGAATTGTTATATTTCAAAAATGTGCATATTGTTCAGTGTCAAATAACATCAAAATTGGGGATTTCACTTTTAATTGTGAATTGTGTAATTATTCAATTCTGTATTGAAGGAAAGGAAACCACTGCATCTTATTTAGGTTGGCCTGAACTATTAAAAGTAGGTGTCCTCTAGATCCTCATTTTTCTCAAATCTCTTTTTGTAACATTCTTAAAGCAATATTTTTGTTTTTGTTAATGTCTTTAATTTGTTTTTTTACTGTTCTATGATCTCTTTTCAATTTCTAATATTGTGTCCCTATCATTCAATAATAACTTTACCATATCTTTTTTTACGTGAAAATGCACATCAGGGCCAGATGTCTGATAACTATTGAATTTATTATCAGATCTCATATAGTCTTTCTGAGAAAATGAAACAGTAGAAACATAATATTTAAGTTTAGAAACAGTTAATATTTTTTTTGAATATCACTATGTACACATATACAATTTTTTTAATTTAATTTGCTCATTATTACAAATTTCTAAGTAACATAATTTGTAATATTCAAACCTATTATATTTTTTTGTTTTTAAGTGAATTATAGATTCAATTTTTTTTTTTTTTTTTTTTTTTTTAATCATTTCACCCCGAGCAAGGCAGAAACGCCACTGATGTGCAGGGGGTTACATAAATGTAGAAAGATTAATTAGAAAAGAGTGAGGAGTACAAGCTAGTTAGAAAGGAACAATAGAAAACTGAGAAAGCAGGTGCAATGACAGGTACATGGGCGGAGAGAAAGGGAAGGTTATACAGGGGAGGGGAGAGAGAGCTAGAGGCCAGTGGTTAGTAGGTGAGTATTAACTTTGCTTTTAAATTTCTGGAGGTCGTAGCCGTCAGGAAAGCAAGAATACGGGAGTGAGTTCCACAGGCGGGAAGTGCGAGAGAGGAAGCTGCAGGAGTAGAATTGTCGTCTGCGTTTGGCTAACCTGACTGTGAATGGGTGGGACCCAGTTGCCAGTCTGGTTGAACGGGTAAACACCTGTTGAGGAGGCATCAGTGACTTAAGCTCATCCGAGCAGAAGCCATGAAAGTATTTATAGAAGAGACAGAGGGAGGCCACATTTCGACGATGGGAAAGTGGCTGCAGACGAGTCGCCAGATCAGTACCTATCACATTACAGACTCTCCTTTGGAGCTTGTCAAGAACACTGAGGAGAACGGCAGGGGCACCTGACCATAAATGGTAGCAGTACTCCATGCACGGACGGATGGTTGACTTGTATATATGCAGGATGGATTCAGGTGGAAAAAACATCCTGGATCGACATAGTGACCCAATCTTCTTAGCAGTAGATTTTGCTATGGATTCAATATAGTGCTTCCATTTGAGGTCTGAGGACAGGGTAAGTCCGAGGAGGCGTAGTGTATTACTCTCCGGGAGAATCATCTGGTCCATGCTTATGGGAGGCAGAAGAGGTTGCCTGTAATGGTTGACAGACAACAGCTTGGTCTTAGAGGAATTAAAGTTGACAAGCCACTTCTTGCCCCAGTTCACCACAGAGTGTAGATCCCGCTCAAGGTCAGCAGCGAGATTATGTCTGTCCGCCACGACAGGTTTCTTACTGGAGCGGGAGTATATTGTAGTGTCATCTGCGTAGATGCCTACTTGGGACCTGATCTCATCTGGGAGGTCGTTGATGAAAATAAGGAAGAGCGTTGGGCCCAGGATAGAGCCTTGTGGGACACCAGCATTCGTGCTGTAGGACGAAGAGGCACGCCCATTCAGAACGACCTTCATTTTGCGGTTATTTAAGAAAGATTGGATTAGGTCAAGCAGGCGACCGGTAATACCATAACCGCGTAGTTTGCATAGGAGGCCAGGGTGCCAAACCCTGTCGAAAGCCTTGGAGATATCCAGAGCAACCGCGCGAGCCTCGTCAGACTCATCAAGGGCCTGTAGCATGTACTCCGTTACAGTAGTTAGCAGGTCGGCTGTGGACCTGTCAAATCGGAATCCATATTGCCTGTCGGAGAACAGTTTGTGGGCGGTGAGATGATGAACTATTTCAGCATTTATTATAGCCTCGAACACTTTCCCGAATATTGGTAGAAGACTGATAGGGCGATAGTTGGATGGGTCCGAGGGTTCACCACAGTTCTTAAAGACAGGAACGACTGAGGAGAATTTCCAGCATGCAGGAAAGCAGGAAGCAGAAAGGCAGTAGTTAAACAGTTTAGAGAGGACAGGGGAAAGTTCAGGGGCACACCTCTTAAGGACTATCACCGGGATTCCATCGTCTTCACACGCCTTATGGGGGTCGAGTTTTGAAATTACTCTGGATACTATTGTCGGGGTAATATACACGTCATGCAGTTTGGCCTCAGTTCTAATAGGGAAGTCGGGTGGGTGCACTCCGGACGAGTCGAGTGTGGAGTTGGATGAGAATCTGCGGGCAAAGCACTCAGCTTTCTCAGCAGATGACGTGAGAACGTCAAATCCATGGATTAAAGGAGGTATTGAGGATTTCCTATTGTTGAGCACTCGTTTACAAATCCTCCAATAGTCCTTGGAGCCGAACTTGCGGTCAGCTATGTGCTGTCGCATTCTCTCCGCAAACAACTGTTTGGCGTCATTTAGGGTTCTCTTGCACTCACTGCGAGCGGAATTATTTTTGGTAAATATCAAATGCATTTTTAGATGAAATTGTGACTGTTTATCACATATTTAAAAAAAAAATTGGTAAATGTTATTAAGTAGTTTTGTAATATATTTAATATATATATTTTGTAGTACTGGGTATTTTATTTTGTTTTACTTTAATTTAAATTATTTAATTAAAAATGTATATATTGTATATTTATTTATTTTTACTTTCCTTTATTTTTTTTTTTTATGTTGACTTGCTACAATTTTATATGAACCATATATTCTTTAGATTTTCCCTGTTACAAATGTGATGTATGGCACAGCGGCTGTGTTTTGTTTTTGTCTTGCTCCACTGCTGGTGGTTGTGACTAATATGTTTGCAGGAGAATTTTTTATACTGAACCTTACTCATTTGTATAGGTCTAGGCAACCATATATATATATATATATATATATATATATATATATTGCTTGCTGTTGTGAAACAACATTTTAGAACATCACAAACATTGGAGGAAGGTTATACAGTTGAAACATTTTGAAAGAAAACACAAAAGTGAAATTTAGTTTGAAAAAAACAAAAAAAACAACACTTAAAATGCTCATTAAAGCTATTAGTTCTTTTATTGATTAAACAATGTGCTTTGCTGAAATGATCTTGGCCCAGTCAAGAAGTGATTCCAAAATACTATTATTTGGTAATTAGTCATATTTTTGGAAGAGTGTTGGACTGAGTAATGTTTACCATCCCTTTGTTGTTAAAATAAAATATTCTCGTTGGTAATGTTCGTAAAATGTTTTTATCAGATGTGTAGCAGCTTTATATAATCAAACATCTGTTTTGAATAATACAATAAATTCAACGAGGGTAATAAGACAGTTTTACTACTCTCTCTCTCTCTGTGCTATTTATTACTATTATTATTATTTTTGTTGCTTTGTAGCGCCTAATTAACATGTTTATTCCAAGATAAATTCATTTGAAACCTAGCCCAATACATTCAGCTTGTCACCAAACAAAATGGCAGAGCATTCTCTTCTGTTTCTTATAACAAAAAAAAAAATAACAATCAAATTATAATATCCTTCCTCCTTAGAGAGGACATAGTTGGCAAAGTACTTAGGTCTTTTTATGGTACTTTTTGTGTATGGCAAGTGTTCACAATTTTCTAATCTAGCTTTGATATAAGGTCTCTAATATGGAGCATCTAGTGAGGCTCAAGCTCACTATTCAGTAATTATAATCTACATGACTTGTTTACTAACCATTAACTTATAGTATAGTGTTTATATGTTTCAATATCAGTACAAATTGTATCAATTATTTTGCATATTAATATCAAACACTTTAGTATCTCTAATTAAATTAGATATTATTTAATTGGTAAATTCTTTTATTTAGGAAAAAGAAGAGTCTGATGAAGAACTTGATGAAGATGCACTTCTTGGCAGTGACAATGAATATGGTGATACTACTGTGGAAAAGGAGCCTGTACCAGTTAAAGTTGACAAAACATTGACTTCTAATACTGCATCAGCTATTCCTACACAGCCTCAGTACCAAAGTCATGTCAAAGCTAATGATGAACATGATGTGGAAGAATATGAACTTCTTGAGTAAGAATTTTCTTTTTGTTAAAGTTATCTAGTTGTATTGAGACTGAAACTGAACATATATGTTGGAGATAATTTTCAATCTTTTTTTAAATTGATATATTTTTTTATTGATACTTTAAAGTTCAAGATACATGTATTGATATAATCTTTTTAGAGCAATATATCTTTGACTTGCTTATTCAGTCAAAACTGAAATGTGTATTTGCAGTTTCAGAAGCTTTGCTATATATATAGCAACATTATTAATATCTAAGAAATTCTTATTTACAATTCATAATGCTAACTATGTAAAAAAAAATTACCAGCTTTGAATAAGTAATTGTTGTTTAATTATGGAATTACTTATTACTTTAGAAAAAACAAATAAAACTTCAATTATTTTTATCTTCTGTTTTTTTTTTATAAAATTATTCATTCTGAGAATATTTCATGTTGCAAACTTTGTGAATTATTACAACTAAGGATCATTTATATTAATTCTGTGTTGTATGAGTTTTTAAAATTTTCTTTAATACTTTGTGAAACTACATTGCGGTTGTTTTTCTAACAGAGTTAATCCTTATAGTTTCCATTTACTATGGATACCTATATCCAAGAGAAAAGTGTTTTTCTCTTTCAATTGGCATATTTTATAACTTAACAGAGACACTGAAAATTCTTGTAAAAAAACTCATTATGTTTATTTACTTTTCACTACACTTCAATAAAAAATGACATTGTGTAACATTTGGTTTGCTTCTGAACTGAGTTTATTTTAAAAAAACAACAAATTTTTTATCTTTATGTTGAAGTTTCTGTTTCTATTTTTCAGAGTTCCTTCAGATGCTGACTTTGAAGGTGAAGATGTCATTGAAGTGGCTGATCCATCTGAACTTGATGGTTTTGAGAATGGAGGTGGAAATTTAGTGGAAGTAAATCAAGTATGTATATTGCTAAACCATTTTATAAGAATTCTGATTGTATTTTTTAAAATTTTCATTTTTACATAAATATTGCCTTTATAAAGCCTCTGTTTATCATAACCTACAATTGGTATTTTCCCATTACTGTATATATTCATGTATTAGCTAATCTGAATATAAGCCTCCCTCTTCCTCTTTTTATGTATGATAAATGGGGGAAAATCTAAACTGCATCCAGGGTAGCCAGGGTAGCTAATTGGCACATTATGTTCAGATGACAAGGTTTTGTAAATTCCCTCAGGGAGAATATTTTTATAATTTGTTAATATTTTGATATCTAAAACGTTTTTAAGCGTCATTTAAAGTATAGATTTTGTTTCACAATTTCAAGTTTCTCAATTTTTTTGTTTACTTTCTTTTAGCAAACTACAATAATGTTATTTTCTAAATGCAACAGGAATTTATTCAACATAGAATTCAAATGAAAGTGTATCTTACAAAACTTGGAAACTATTTAATGTCCTATAAATAAATACATTCTTTCAAAGTTATTAAAGCTCTATATCATAAACTTGATATCCATTTATTGTGCAACAGGAAATAAACTTGGTGTAAAAATAACATCTATAAAATTCACAGAATAATTAAAATGACAACTGAAAATTATTCAGGGAACTAACCATTGACATGCAAGAATAAATGAAAATGTAATGACTTTGATTACTAAAAAATTCTGTAAAATACTTTTAAAATTTAAGTAAAATGTTTCATTGTAAAGATTTTTTTCTTTTTTGGCCAATTTATAGTTGGTGAAAATTGGCAAAAAATTAAGCTCAAATGTAAGCCTCAGTTTATCAATTTTAAAATATTTATCACACATTTCTTGGCTTATATATTAGTATATATAGTTACCATTTTACCATGAAGAGTATATTTATGTGTATTATGCAAGAGGGGTTTTTCAAAGTTTTCAGCCTGACCAAGATGGCATTAAAAATGTTTTGGTTATTTGATCAGATTTGGGGAATTAGGTCAGGCCAAGAATCTTTTAGCATTTCCTCATATGAAGTTTTTCATATTTATCTCCCACCCACTGTTATATAGCATGAAAAAAATTATTATTGCTTGTATCAAAAATACCTATAATCTTCATTCTAAAATTTAATAAAAATAGTTAACTAAAGAGTATGTAACAAAATTTTTATTACGTTTTAGGTATTTCTTTTATTTTAGATACTTGTAAGCTAATTCAATAAATCTGAGAGAGACAAAAGTTATACTTAAGTTCTTCATTGAGAAATCAACTTTTTAAATAACAAGACTTAAATGATTAATTTTATCTTGTTTTAATATTAATCTTATTAATAGTTTTGTGCTAAAACTTAAATTTTATTTTTACTTTTAAAAATAATTTTCAGGATGTTACATCTGAGGATTTTGGTGCTGGAGACATAAGTGGACAGCCTCTTGAAGGACTTGGTAATGAGGGATACACTCATCCTGTAGATGACTATGAATCATTCCAGAGTCAAGAAGAGGATTATGAAGTAAATAAGAAAGATATATATAATTTTAATGATAGTTACTTTATACTTTTTAATTTGGGGCCTAGAAAATAATCCACATAAATATAAACTAATGAATAAAAAGTGATTCTGTAGAAATAATTTTAGTCAGCAAAAGGAATCAGTAATCAGTGACCTTCAGCAAAAATGTTAATGGATATAACAGTTAACTGTTATTGACAAGATAAGTAGTTTTGTGAGAGTAAATTGTGCATATATTTATTATCATTTTTTTCTGATATACTAATAATATGACTGACATGTGAAAAGGCTGCAATCAAAGATTTGATTTTTGTTTGCCTATTCTATTTTCTGAGTTACTACTATTCATTACTTTACCATGAACTTCAGCTTTCTTAGAATACATTTTTCATATTTAAATGCTTTATTATATTGATAGGTTTATCAGACTGGAGTTTTATAATGTTTGATGAAATCTGACTGCAAAGCTTATAATAGAATTGTTGGACTTCAGTATAATTTTGAAATTCCTGATCACTAAAAAAAATATGCATTACTTATTTATCCTTTTGATATATCCCAGTATTTTTATTCTCGTTATAGGATAAGACCATTAAAGGTTTTGATGAGAGTAGTGAGAGTGAGGATGAAGAAAAAGGGCGTGGCCGTTTTATCAGTGAACGATCCAACATCATTTCTATTGCAACCACCAAACCCAAAACTAGAACAGACATTCCAGATACTTTAGGTAAGGTGTTTGTTTTTTTTTTAACTCTTTTTATAAGAAACATTTTACCATTAGAATTGCTCTATCTCCATACAGAATTTTAATGTCTTTCAACTTTTTACATATTCTCTCTTGCTATCCAATCAGTGAACCCGTCTTTCTTTCATATCTATCTATCTATCTCTATCTCTCTCTCTCTCTCTCTCTATATATATATATATATATGCACGCACACACATACAGGCAGCAAGGATGAACTTAAACGAGTTATCTTAAATTCAACTAACAAGGTCTGTCTGTTTAATTTTATTCCATTTTTAAAATTTTTAAATAGATTGTTATACATTCAAATCAAAATTATGGATAAACTGTCCAAAGTTCATGTTTTGTTTGACCATCTCAGTAAAAGTCAAGAAGTAAATGTCAGTATGGTAGACAAGATTTTGTTGACTACATCTTGACTATTTTTTTTAACACCACATTTCAAATTTGCATAATTAATAGATGGCATCATGTAGAATAGTTTCCACAGAACTTAACAGCAATGCTGAAATTAATATATTTATACATATTAATTTGGACATATTAAATGTTTTATACACACTTTAAAAGGCCATCTCTTGTGGTGAAAGATATTTAATACAGGTTGTTTCTGCATAATAATAGCTTCAAATATTTTATTTTTTTTTTTAGTATGCATTGTATAGTATTTTGATATTATCCACTCATAGTTATCATGTTAATAGTTGTATTTTGATTGTACTGGTTTCAAGAAATAAAGGCTATTCTTTATATTGATGTTATCTTTTTATTTAGGAAAGACACCATGAAAATTAGGAACAAATAAACAACATAATACAAAGGACATAAAAAAATACAGTTGAAGGAAATAATTATAAATGATAACAACAATTATATTTCAAGGGAAAGAGACACACTTCAGAACTTAACCTGATAGGAGCCAGTAATTACCATGTTGCCTTGGATGGACCAGCAGTAGAGAAAACGGAAAACTATGTGCTTGTTGCCTTACCCTTAAATGGTTATATGGTAGTAAAACATTACAGTTAAATAGTGTTTCATTTTTCTTAAGAGCAAAAAAAATGTATAAATTCACTATCATCATATGTATAAATTTTATTACAATTTTAACCACTTTTTAAAACAATAAACATTGCTGAGGTGTGAAGTTAAAATAATAGGCATGTTAAGGAAAAGAAAACTTCTTTTGAGACTTTCTTTTTGGGGCATGGAGGTTAAAGACTGCCAAACATTTTATGTTGCTTGTTGCCTTACCCTTAAATGGTTATATGGTAGTAAAACATTACAGTTAAATAGTGTTTCATTTTTCTTAAGAGCAAAAAAAATGTATAAATTCACTATCATCATATGTATAAATTTTATTACAATTTTAACCACTTTTTAAAACAATAAACATTGCTGAGGTGTGAAGTTAAAATAATAGGCATGTTAAGGAAAAGAAAACTTCTTTTGAGACTTTCTTTTTGGGGCATGGAGGTTAAAGACTGCCAAACATTTTATATTTTTGAATCTAAGGTATTTATTGGAATCATGTATTGGCAAATTATATTGGCTTTTAACATGTTTATAGTTAGAGTGCATCCAGTTATGGTAGATAAGGTAGTAATGTTTAAAGTGTATGTCAAGTTACTCTCAAGCTCTGTGAAAACGATTTTACATATGACATTACTTAGCCAGTACATGCGTATTTGAAGTTTAGTTTTCAAAAATGCCAAGATATAACCAACAGATTTTTATCTACCATACTGACAACCTTTAGTTTTTGATAATGACTAAGACAATCAAAAACACTTGCAGAAAAAACAAAACAAAAGCATGAATTTTTGGCAGTCTATCCATGATTTTAATTTGAGTGTATAACATAGTATTTGAAAATTAAAAAAATACAACCAAAAATCAAGCAGATTGAACTTGTCAATTGTATTTAACAAAACCTATATATATATATATATATATATATATATATTTTAATTCAGATACTTCAATCCAAGGGAAAAAAGCAGAAAGGTAAATTCCAAAAAACCCGATCCTAATTAATATTAAAAATTTATTTTAATATTAAAAAAATGATACAGGAAGAGAGCTCCATGTAATAAAATATTACAGAGCAATTAATCCTTTTTAATATATATATATATATATATATATATGAATAAATACTAAAGGAAAATTTTTCTTTATCATCATATTTTTGTCCATATATGAACTTTATCCAGGCAAATGTGAGGATTTTATTTTTCAACACTAATTTATAAACAGAAATAAAAAAAAAATACTGTTAGGTTTGCAAAATTTTTTATATTTAAGAACACTCATAAATATTCTTCAGGCTTACTGTGAAAGTCGAGGTAAACTATGGAAGGTACTAAGTGATGCAAAATTCTTACATTTACTTTGATAAAGTCCATCAAAGGATGAAATGCATCGGTAAAGAAATGTTCCTTTTGTTTTTATTAATGACTTTTTACAGACATATTTTAGTTATTTCTGAATTTTTACATACACACACAAGTTTAGATAAAGACAGTAAAAAATTCTTTGTTTAATTTGTTTTTTTTATTGTTTGACCCTTTTTTTGGGTGATTTTGAATGTAAATTATTCCTTGCTTACTGAGCATTTTCTCCTTTCATTCACCATCAAGAAAATTTTTATAGGTTGATAGGGTTGTGTATGATGTCTTTTTGTGAAGACATGATACTAAAACAAAACTTTTCTTCTTTGAAAACATGCCACTTGAGAACATTCAAACAAACCCAATTTATTCCTATAGAACCAACCTTATCAATCAACAAATATTTTTTGATAATGCTTTATGAAAGCTGAAAGCACACACATAAAACATTAGACAGTCTGTTAAAATTTAAATCCCAAAAAATAGTTTTGAGCTGCAAAAAAAAACTTTAAAAAATCTTGAACAAATAATCTTTCATTGGTCTTCAACCAAACCTTTATAAATAAAAATTTGTTGTTCAAATATATCCAATTTCCTTTTAGTTGGTTATCTTTTCATTTTTCTTTAGCTTTTTACCCTCTTCTTTTGCTTCAATTATTTTTTTCCTTTTAGTATTATGTTGTACATCTCTTGGTTAGTAAGTGTAACTGATTCCAGTTCAATAGTACTGGCATTTCAGTAGAAAATACACTTTAGTCCAACAATGGAAAGCATCACTCATACATAAATATACATGCATACTAATAGCATAAATTATTGATTTAATGTTTTTTTTTGTTTTTTGTAAATTAAAAGTTGTCATTTTTTAAGATTGAAAATACTTATTAACATTTTTATCACTAAACTTTTTAGTTTTATTTAATCTTGTAAAAATGTGATGAATAACATTAGCATTGCAGTACATAGCGTTAAATTTTCATTATCTTTCTTTTAGAAAAATTTATCAATGAACACATTGCTTTGATTATTTTTTTTAAATTTTAAATTGCCACTTTTTCTCTCAAAGTTTACAGCACTTCTATGACACTTCAAGTTTTATTTGAAAGTACAAGTTTTAAAATATTCAAGAAAAGATTTTTTGTATTTAAAATAGTTCATGTTCTTATTGAAATGGAAACTTTATTCGTATGGAAGTAAATTAATTTCTTTATTTAAAATGATTTTGCATTGTTGTAAGTAATCACAACTCTTTTACTTCAAATAATGAGATTTTATTTCAATACATTTATAGAGATAAGTGAAGAGCAGCAAGCTCAGATTGATCAGTTTTTGAATGAGCGTAGCCGCCGTGGAAGTCGACGTGGGTACCGTGGTGGACAAGATCGTAACATGCGAGGTAACCGACAATCTGTTTATGATGCTTGGCAAGAACGATCCAATATGAATTCAAAGCAATCAGCTCCTCACCAAATACCTGAACACAAGAGAACATCACATTATCATCAGCCAGCTATCCCAAGCATGTCTCGTAGTGAGGGTGAAGTTTATCCTATCACTATTACATGCCAGGGCCAGGGCCACTACAGTGCTTCTCATAATCAACCCCACAACAGCAATCAACCTCGCCAGGATTCTCAACAGCATCATTACCATCACCAGGTTCAACAGCCACCACTTCTCCCATCCCATCCATCTCAGCCTGCCTCTCATCAAAGCCATGTGTATCAGCACCAATCTGTTGTCAGCCAACATGAAGCTGCTATTTCTCATCACTACACACAACAAACCTCAGTTAACCCAGCTCCCCAACTAGCAGCTCCAGTTTCAACTGCCTCTGTGCAGTTAACACAGGGTAACAATACCACTTCACATCAACAAGGAAGAAAGATTCTTATCAATCCTCATTTCAGAGGGGCTAAACTAGATGCTCCATCTCCTCAAGCTCCTGTTATCTCTTCAGCATCAGCAATGGCATCTACTTCTTTATTGCCACAGCCACATCGACATTATCAGCCTGTTCCTCAACAGGTAAGCCTTAATAGACTACTTTATATTGTTGGTAACTGTTTCAAAGCAGTGATGTATTATTGACTATAGAGAAAAGGAAATTTTTATCCAGTTGGATTATCCTTGAAAATTGCTGCTGCTTTTAGCCAAAATTCATTTTCTAAAGTAAAAGAAAGGGAAGTAATTACTCTATTTCTGACCATGAGTGACAGTTTAAAAAAAAAGAGTGCTGGGAAAAACTCCTCCAGAAATCACCTTGAGTTTTATTACCCAATGATTGGGTTTATGTAGATTATAAGTCTCCTGATGACCCCAGAATTAAATATATACGACTAAATTAGGATGACAAATTATGTTAAAATATAAAAAAACAGTTACACATTATTTTTTTTTATTTTCTTTATCATATATTCCTTACTAAATTATAGATGTATCTTGTATCGTTGGAAAAACTAGTTTCAAGAAATAAGACCAAACATTTATAATAAGTTATGTTTAAGTTTACTTTTAAAGTACTGAGCATTTTTTGTTAATAAAAAGTTTGTCTTTTTTTTCTTTTTTTTTTCTTTTTTAAATTTTATGACAGAATAAGATTTATTGACGAGTCAGGAGTTATTAAGAGAAATAACCAAGAATAAATTTGGCTGATTGTTGAAATGATCTGTACAAAAAATTTATTTTGCATAATATTAAAGAATAATTGTATTATTTGCATAATATTGTTAATATTGATTCTAGTTAACATTTAAAATTTTTAGTTTTGATTTATTTCTATCTCTTCTCAATGGAATTTTAGAGTTTAACTTTTTTAATATTCTCTGGTAAAAACAAAAAAAAAACAATTATCTTATACTAATATATCTTGATAAAACTTTCTTTAACTAATCGTCTATAATAATAATTTTCCAAACTTTCTTTTTTTTTTTTTTTTGCTTGTATGAACTTAACATTTTGTTTTCAGACTACTTATGTACATCATACTCCTGAAGTTTGGCCATCTTCAGCTCAGCCCCAGCCACAGCATTCTTATCCATCAAGTAATCAGCCAGTAATGCATTCACAGACACATTATGGTCCAGTTTCCCAGACATACCAAGGTAAAGAAGCCATTCTCTTTATATTTTATTATAATAATCAAAGCCATCATTGTAATCACTTCATCAGCATGATTTTAAATTACTGCTTCTTGATAAAGATGTCAATATTTATTGTTTACATTTATTTAAAAGTTAACTAAAGTCTGATTCTTAATTCTGCTTATATACTAATTATTTTTAGATTATCATTTTAAAACAGATTGTAAGTAAAAATTACTGTAGAAGCATAAAATTAGCAATAAACCTACTATCTAAACTGTCTTAATATGAAAGATAAAGAACATTATGTTATAAAAAACTGCAAGTTAGAAAGTTTTGCTGAATTTGAAACTTCAGAAAGCTTGGTCAAGAGAATTTAAAATCTACAAACATCTTTTTTTTTCTTTTTTTTTTTTTTGAGACAATATTCTTAGAGCTCATCTTATGAGTGGGGTGGTGAA
The DNA here is from genome assembly GCA_037127315.1 of Ascarosepion bandense. Taxonomy (NCBI): domain Eukaryota; kingdom Metazoa; phylum Mollusca; class Cephalopoda; order Sepiida; family Sepiidae; genus Ascarosepion; species Ascarosepion bandense. The sequence goes on from JBBBDQ010000304.1 coordinate 812,369, forward strand.
AAGTTCTTGGTTCAACACATTTCACAGAATCAATATTTTAATGGCCAAGCATCAAAATACTGATTTAGGTTTGGAAGAACTTTTCAGTAATCCTTCATATACACTTGTAAACAGAAATATTATCATAAATAAATTATTACATCACATTTTATTATTATAGCATTTTTTTAATTATTTACATTGTTCAGACTATTGTTGTCATCTCTATTGCCATGTTTACATTTCGACCATTGTATGTTTTGGTGTTCTTCAGATGCCAAACCCTTTATTATGGTCACTGGAGTATATAATTCTCATTCCCTGTGTGATGCTACTTCTAGTAGCCATGTAGTTATCTCACTTTAACTTAACTCTGTAAGTTATTTGTTCACCACTGTTGTAGTCTGGCATTGAACTAATAATTCTTTGGGTCATGTCGGTCATTCCAGTTGAATTCATTGCATTCACTTATGCGCAAATACCCTTGGGAAAGGTATTAATCCGTCTCCTCCTTCCAGTTATGGGTTAAATAACAGGACAGATTGGGTTCTATAGCCTTGGTCGGCAACCAGTCTACCGCAGAAAGCAATGGCAACCTACTGCGGGATAATCTCCTGCCCAGTCAGTCATGTCTCTTTCGAGACATGATCGCCCAAGCGTGTTTCACACATGGCACTTAATTGACATGTCGCTGGAACTAACCAACATTTATATTCACAGGGGCATGTGTCCAAACAATATAAATATGTAAATACTAGCTCATTTCGGAAATATAAACAAATACTGCATTTTTCAATATGAATTTTGACTTAAAACATTTGCTAATACATGATAGATAGGTTGGCATTAAAATCTATTTTAAAGTAAATTTGTTTTCAACAAATTAATTTTTTGCACTATTTTGAAATATTTCAATATGAGATTCTTCAATTATTATTGCTTATTTTTGTTTAATTCTCTTATTTGAATCTTAAAGAAGTGTAAATGAATTAGACTACATATCTGTAATTTTACTGTTTTTTTTTTTTTTAAGTGCTAAATAAAACAAAAAGCATTTTAATTGTATAGCTAAAGAATAGTTGAGATTTTTAACTGTTCTAAGCAGTTAATCAGTGTTAGTGAAAGTTGATGCAATCTTTACAAGTAAACAAGATTTTTTTTTTTTTTTTTGCTGCTAAGCACAATTTTAACTTTGAAATAGATGTCTGGTTAATCAACAAGTTCTTCACCCCAGTTTATGCATTCTGCTGTATCCACAAATCTATATTAATAATTTTGATGGATTGCTATAATTAGTTTCTACCCTGATTGTTTTTTTGTTTTTTTTTTTTGCTATTAACTCCTGTAACCATTAATTTCTTAGCCATTTTCTTTTAATGGCTAAACAAACAAATAAGCAATGGAATAATTGAGGTTTTCAGTACAAGAAGTTACTTTCTACCATATATGTGAAAATCAATTAAGTGTACATGTACCTTTAACTTACTTTTAAAAAAATTGAATGACATATATCAAATAGATAAAAAATTATGGCATTTTGAAAATCAACAAACTTATTTTGTGGTGGAAAGTACTTTGTAATTCCAAATACCTCAATTGGCAATCTAAAAATAGCCAAATTGTTAATTTTGGCAATTACGCTCATAAACAAGCCATGCTCTCTCTCTCTCTCTCTCTCTCTATATATATATATATATGTTTTTAATACTGCTGAAACTTGAAAACTTTTTGTTATTGTTAAGACTGATTATATCGAAATTAAAATAAACCTTACATAATGAGTTATTTACTTGTTATCTGTGAAATTTAATTTCTACTACAAAAGAATATTAAATTAATAGATTTTCAACAAATAACATCTTGAAGTTTTTATCAAATTCTACATTTCTCTGTTAAATCTTTCCCCAACTCTTAATTTTTAGTAAGTAATCACTTACTAAAAATTAAGAGTTGGGGAAAGATTTTTTCTTTTTTTTGGTTTCATTTTCAGCAAACATATTTAATTAAATCTTAGTCTTGTGAAAATTTGATCTACCCATCACATTGGATGATTGCAGAAGGTACCAGAAATTGCCTATTTCAATAGCTTCTCTCATAAAAATAATTTAAGTTGGCAAGAACAGAAATCATTTTTTTTTTTGTTTTTAATATAAACATCAGTTTGTGCATTCACTTTTAGCCTTAAAACTAAATTGAATTTGCTTCATTATTAGTGAGTGATTTTGGAATTTGCCATTTACTTTTCTCATCTGATTGAAACTGGCAAAGGAAATGAATTGATCAATGTACTAAGATTAAATTTATACAAATATAATTTAATCTAAAGTTAAAAGAAAGAATTTCTCAATTTTACTGAGATTTTTACAGATATTTAAAATGTTGCCTTTTTTCTGTAAAGAATGGCAACAAATTGGGATGTAAAAGTGCAAGCAAATGTTTCATTTGATCTTTATCATTTTAATACATCTTTTAAAAAAATATTTACTTTCTGGAAATAGGTTTCTTTGTTTAGTCTAATAGATTACCTTTTGCTATTTATTTATATAATATAACAAAATAAAAAATAATTACTTCTTAATATTTAAAGTTAATAAGAACAAAAAGCAATTTTTCTTTTTTTTTTTTAATATAAAACATTGGTTTATATTTGTGCATTCACTTTTAGCATTAAAACTATATTTAATTTACTTATTTTATCAGTAAATCATAATTGAATGAACAGAACAAATTGGTAAGAGACAAGTGTATAGCACTGGCTGTACACATATTTCAACAACAGGCGTTTTGTCAAATGGACATATAACCAAATGATTACCTCTTTGATGTTTAATTATTTCCTTGTTGCATTGTAACTACTTTATAAAATGAAAATCATAAAAGTTATTTAAAAGATAACATAATTGCATAATAGAATATTTTGTATTGCTTTAAAAGATATTGATTGTGATATTACTGTTTTATAAAAAATCAGTATGAAATGTTTATAAGCAGTTAAATATTACTGCTCACAAGAAGTATATTGTTGAACTTTTTGTTTACTCAATAGCATTTCTGCTGCTACCAGCTTAATTGTCAACTCTCAACCTGACTACCCTATAGTGGAATGGATTATTCATATTTTCTTTTCAGTCCTTTTGCCAAGAAGCTCTGTTTCTAAATTATAAATGTTTAACAAAATATAACACAATGTAAAATAATTTAAAGTGACATTTTAATGAAAAGTATTGTTTTTCTCTAAATGATATGTAAAATTCAAATGTATATCATTCAATTACATAGTTTCAAAATTATTAGGAATAAACTTTGTTTCTTCTTAGCATTTATTTATATTAAGTTTAACTGATAATATCACTGACCGACTGTATACGCATTTCTATATAAATAATACAGAACAATTTGAAATGTTATTGCATATTGTAAAATATGTAATAGTGTTAATAAATTTTAATTTAAATAAACAAAAAAGAATCATAACTTTATCATCTGAGGAAATTAATGCCAGCTTCATTGCAGATACATGTTTATAACAAAACTTCTTTTTTATGAATTATTTTTTATGTAGCTGCTTTCAGTGAAACCAGAAAATATATGATTTACTGCATTTATGCTAGTGTCACACCAAAGTGTAAATAGAGGAAATTGTAAATAGTCATCAGCCTAATATATCTTCTGAATATTAAGGGACTATTACATCTTCTTCTTTCCAACAGCGGCACCAGGACTTCAGCATCAAAGTCTCCCACATCAGCCAGTACAACAAATGGCTGCAGCACCTTCAGTAGTAACACAAATTAATCCAATTCCTTCTCAGTATTCAGGTAAATGTTATTTTACAGATAACACATCACTCAATAAGTCCTGGGCCTGACATATAGATGGTGCCACTAATAAAAAATCCATATGATTTTTATGAAGTATTAACCTTCAAATGGTACGTGACAAAATTTGGGGCCCAATCAGATTGTTAGTTTACAAATTACAGTTTAAGTGAAGCTACTGTTGCAAATTTTCAAAACAATCGAAAAATCTGAACTTTGTGTGTTGTTAAAGTGTTGCTTTTTGATGGAAAAAATACCGTTCAAGCAAAGCAATGGCTTGATAAGTGTTATTCAGATTCTGCTCCATCAGCAACAATGCTTAAGAGGTGGTATGCTGATTTTAAACCTGGTCAAACAGACACAAATGATGCTGAACGCTCAGGTCACCCAAAATCAGCAGTTTTGGAAAACACCTAAAAAAAATCCACAAACTCATTTTAGCTGATTGTAAATTGAAGTTGTCTGAGATAGCAAAGGAGTTGAACATATCAGAAGGCAGTGTATTCTCTAATTTGCATGAATATTTGTCAATGAGAAAGCTGTATTCAATGTGGGTGCCGCATTTGCTCACAGTTGATCAAAAACAACAACACGTCAATGATTCAGACTGTTGTTTGCAACTGTTTCAATGCAACAAGGAGTTTTTGTGTAAATATGTAACAATGGATGAAACAGAGACTCACCAGTTTACTCCGAAGTCAAATCGGCAGTCAGCTGAGTGGACAGCAGCAGGTGAAAGCCATCCAAAGTGACCAAAGGCACAAACATCTGCAGGAAAAGTTCTGGCCTCCTTATTTTGGGATGCACTAAGTATTTTGTTCATAGATTATCTTGAAAAAGGATGACCATCAATATCGAATATTATATAGCATTATTGGTGTGTTTGAAGGAAGAAATCACCAAAAAATGATGACAAATAAAGAAGAAAAAATTGATCTTTCACCAAGACAACGCACTGTGTCACAAGTTGATCGCAGTGATGGCAAAACTACATTAATTGCACTTTGAATTGCTTCCACATCCACTCTATTCTCCAGATCTGGTCCCCAGTGACTATTGGCTGTTTACAGACCTCAATAGAATGCTTCAGAGAAAGAGATTTGGCTCCAGTGAAGAAGTGAGATCAAAAACTGAGGCATATTTTGAGGCCAAAGACAAATTGTTCTACAAAAAAAGGCATTGATTGAATTGTTAGAGAAGCGTTGGAATGAATGTATCACTTTAGAAGGAGACTATGTTGATGAATAAAGTTAAATTTTGGCTAAACGTTGTTGCTTTATTAGTTAGGCTTGGGATTTATTGAGTGATGTGTTAGAATTCTTCTGTTTATCACCTTAGTCCTTATTATTGGTATCCATTTTGCATGTTTCATTGATTCATCTGAATGTAAAAGTTACTGATGGATACTTAGATTTTTGTTCCTTCCAAACAGTCATTATCAGCTTCAATAATCATCCCCATCATCATGTCTTGGTTCTCTTTGCATTTTGTATGAATTATTGTGCAGTTTAAAACCAGTTAATCTTTGTTCCAATCAACCAAGTTATTGGGAATAAGAATTATTGGTTTATATCCAGTTACTTATGATCAATTTGATTTGATTGCACAGTATATGTAAATATCAAATTTCTCAACATTAAATGTGTTCACAAAGGAATAGCTTTTGTTAAATCTAGAGAAAGGTTTAAGTTGTGCCTTTACTTTCCCTATCAGATAAACAATCAATTTTACTGTATACTTAAAAAATAAAAAGATATTTTTGAGTAATTATTCTGTTTTACTTCTATAGAAATGTTGGAAAGCTTGGAAACTTTCTGACTGAAGTTACAGGACATTTGATAATATTGTGTGTGATATTGCTTAATGAATCAAATGACAATATTAGTACAATTGTGAAGTTGGATAAACTGTTCACCAATATGCATTCTAGCTGAATGTATTATTTCAAGCAGGGTTTATACATTTAGAAATTGAGTTACCGATAATAAGGCCAGTGCTTCGTTTTATATCAGAAAGTTTTCAATGTAAAGATTCTTGTAAGCATTCATTAAGTTGGGATTCTAACATTATATAAAGAAGCTAGGAATGATATCTAAGTAAACCAGATTGTATCCAAATCTAAGTTGTTTACCATCAAAATAAAGGTTATGAATCTGTTCATCAAATGGATCACTGAACTGATTTTAATAGACTTAGACTATTTCAGATTAAATGTTTTTTTATCTTTTGTTCATTTTCTGTTGTATTAAAAACTTTTAAGTTAATGTACAATATATTATCAAAGAAAGTATTTAATGAATTAGTGTTGAGTAATCTGATTCTAATTGAAAATATTCTAAAAGTAAGGAATCTACATTCTATGTATAACAGGTTTTATCTTTGTCACAGATAGCCCTAGAATTTTCAGATAACAGTGAAATTTATTTGATAGGTTCATTATTATTAGCTTCTGTTTCCTTTTTTCACACTGCAAATTTGATTAGGAAAATCTTTTAGAATGAATTGATCATTTAAAAAAGATTGGATGCATTATTTAGGCATCACATCACTTGTTTAGCATCTATTCCAGTTACAACTGGGCATTCGGAATTCCTGGGACCATCAGACTAATTCATTGAGAGAGCAAAGATGTTATTGATGATCTTTTATGATATATTGTGAGAATTATACCTCATTTTACTGATACAATATTTTGCAATAACAGTTTCTAAAGAGATGAAAGTGTCAAATATTGTATGAAGTAATGGTATCAAGAGAATTAAAGTGAATATCAAATTGTGGGAAAACTTGAATTATGATGGTGTTTCTGTTTGGAAGCTGTATAACATTATATAGAATTGTTTTCTCAATTGTAAAAAAAAACAACTTGAAATTTTGTAATTCTATAAATCAAATGCACATTAGAAAAACTCAAAGAAATACTGAATATAATCAAGTAATGACAGAGTGGGCTCATATATGTTTTATCAGAATTTACCTGATTGTTAATCGATCAAAATCATATATTAGGTTTTGAAGCCATAATTATCAATGAAGAACTTGAAAATATATATATATATATATATATATATATATATATATATATATATATATATATATATATATATATATATATATATATATATATATATATATATATATATATATATATATATATATATATATATATATATATATATATATATATATATATATATATATATATATATATATATATATATATATATATATATATATATATATATATATATATATATATATATATATATATATATATATATATATATATATATATATATATATATATATATATATATATATATATATATATATATATATATATATATATATATATATATATATATATATATATATATATATATATATATATATATATATATATATATATATATATATATATATATATATATATATATATATATATATATATATATATATATATATATATATATATATATATATATATATATATATATATATATATATATATACAGGTTCTATATATATATATATATATATATATATATATATATATATATATATATATATATATATATATATATATATATATATATATATATATATATATATATATATATATATATATATATATATATATATATATATATATATATATATATATATATATATATATATATATATATATATATATATATATATATATATATATATATATATATATATATATATATATATATATATATATATATATATATATATATATATATATATATATATATATATATATATATATATATATATATATATATATATATATATATATATATATATATATATATATATATATATATATATATATATATATATATATATATATATATATATATATATATATATATATATATATATATATATATATATATATATATATATATATATATATATATATATATATATATATATATATATATATATATATATATATATATATATATATATATATATACAGGTTCTATATATATATATATATACAGGTTCTATATATATATATATATACAGGTTCTATATATATATATATATACAGGTTCTATATATATATATATATATGTACAGAATTTATATATATATATATATATATATATATGTACAGGTTCTATATATATATATATATATATATACACAGGTTATATATATATATACAGGTTATATATATATACAGGTTATATATATATATATATATATATATATATATATATATATATATATATATATATATATATATATATATATATATATATATATATATATATATATATATATATATATATATATATATATATATATATATATATATATATATATATATATATATATATTATATATATATATATATATATATATATATATATATATATATATATATATATATATATATATATATATATATATATATATATATATATATATATATATATATATATATATATATATATATATATATATATATATATATATATATATATATATATATATATATATATATATATATATATATATATATATATATATATATATATATATATATATATATATATATATATATATATATATATATATATATATATATATATATATATATATATATATATATATATATATATATATATATACAGGTTATATATATATACAGGTTATATATATATATATATATATATATATATATATATATATATATATATATATATATATATATATATATATATATATATATATATATATATATATATATATATATATATATATATATATATATATATATATATATATATATATATATATATATATATATATATATATATATATATATATATATATATATATATATATATATATATATATATATATATATATATATATATATATATATATATATATATATATATATATATATATATATATATATATATATATATATATATATATATATATATATATATATATATATATATACAGGTTATATATATATATATATATATATATATATATATATATATATATATATATCCAGGTTCTACATCTACATATATATATATATGCGCATGTATATGTATATAAGTGTGTATGAAATTGAATATATGTGTGTGTATATATGTATTCTTAATCGTAGAATTGTGTGTGTATATGTATGTATGTATGTATGTATGTATGTATGTATGTGTGTACTTCTATATGTATGTATAATTGTAAATGAATTTTTTTTTTTTTTACCTAGTGTTGTCTTTATTTAGTTTAATTCAAATGACCTAATTTTTTAAAAAATAATTTTATTTTAAATCCTATATCTTTTTATTCCCTTTTATAAATAATTATGCCTTTTTAAGTAAAGGCCTTTTTCTAATAATTCAACGTTTTTGGGAACCCAGACGATGTCAATTTTTTCTTTTCTTATTTATTTGATTTTATTTTATCTTTTTCTTTTTCTTTATTTTTCCTTCTTTTTTTTTTTTTGTATTTTTTTTTTTTTATTTCTTTGCAATCTATTTAAAAAGGAAAAGTAGACTAATTTTTCTCCAGTTTCTGAAAGGATTTTTCTGTTGCTGAGGTGATGTGTTATCCCCCGTGGGGATCTTCATATCGAAATGGCCATTCAACATCTTTGAATTAATCCTTTTTTAATATATATATATATATATATATATATATATATATATGTTCAGGTTCTACATATATATATATATATCTATATATATATATATATATATGTCTGTGTTCTACATATATATATATATATATATATATATATATATATATATATATATATATATATATATATATATATATATATATATATATATATATATATATATATATATATATATATATATATATATATATATATATATATATATATATATATATATATATATATATATATATATATATATATATATATATATATATATATATATATATATATATATATATATATATATATATATATATATATATATATATATATATATATATATATATATATATATATATATATATATATATATATATATATATATATATATTCAGGTTCTATATATATATATATATATTCAGGTTCTATATATATATATATATATATATATATATATATATATATATATATATATATATATATATATATATATATATATATATATATATATATATATATATATATATATATATATATATATATATATATATATATATATATATATATATATATATATATATATATATATATATATATATATATATATATATATATATATATATATATATATATATATATATATATATATATATATATATATATTTATATATATATATATATATATATATATATATATATATATATATATATATATATATATATATATATATATATATATATATATATATATATATATTCAGGTTCTATATATATATATATATATATATTCAGGTTCTATATATATATATATATATTCAGGTTCTATATATATATATATATATATTCAGGTTCTATATATATATATATATATATATTCAGGTTCTACATATATATATATATATATATTCAGGTTCTACATATATATATATATATATATATATATATATATTCAGGTTCTACACATATATATATATATATATATATATATACACTCCCAATACAATTTCAGGTATAGGTGCAATTTATGCCTGGAGGAAAAATTGATGATTATAAAATATAATAATCCAAAGGAACTCCTTAATCAGCGGAATGAATTAATATTTAAATGCAGACACAAAAATAAATATAAAATAGTCTAGATAAATCCTGATTGTGAATTGAATTAATGTAAATGAATTTACATTAATTTAATTTAAAAACGTGTTTATTTTGGGAAAAGTCTGGAATGTGCTGTTAATATCATTTTACAGCAAGAGATTTTTACTTTTTGTTGTTTATTTTTATAATTTTTATATTCATAGGTATATTTTTTCAGATTCTTTTTTCTTCGTTTTTGATAGAATGATTTACCATTTATTTTTCACCATAAATATATCCTTATATTTTAATTTAGGAATAAATCCCATGTCGTCAGTTTCAACCTAGGATGTTTATTTTAAATTATTTTAAATTCCTTTCTATCTTGCTCTCTTCTTTTTCTTTCTTTCTTTATTTGTTCCTCCCCCCCCTTTTTTTAATAGAATGAGTATTATCATTATTATTATTATTATTATTAACAACGTCTTAGAGAAATTCTTTTATTTTTATTTATTATTTTTTATTATTATTATCTATTATTAGTATTATTATTACTATTTAATATTTTTAAAGATTTTATTTTAATATTTTATTTATTTTTTCCTTACTAGGAGTTATTATTTTAACTATGTTTATAATAAATTACTACTAGTGGTTATATTGTAGTTTATATTAAGATTTATGATTTATTTTTCACCAAAAATATACCCTCTAGTGGTATATTTTAATTTAAGAAGAAATTCCATGTTGTGTTTCTAAGAATGAATATTAGACGTTGGTTTCGATCTAGGTTTTTTTAAATTATTTTAATTTCTGTTTTATTTTGCTTACTTTCTTTTTCTTTCTCTCTTTCTTTTTTATATTTAATTATAATTTTTATTTTTTATTTTTTAACTGAATTTTTTTAAATAATAGTAAGAGTAGTTATTTTTTCAAATTGTATTAAAGTTATGATGTATAATTTATTTTTGTACCATAAATATATCCTATCATATTTGAAACTAAATTTCAGAGTTAAATTTTCCACGTCATGTTTCTCTAAGAAAAGTAGATGGATGTTAGAGACGCTATTTTGTTTTTAATTAAACAGTATTATATATTTATATCTACTAGCCTGATTATTTACGATAAATTTTTATTATGAAAATGTGTGTTCAGGATTTGAACCTGCGGCCCCTATCTACATAGGGGAAGCTACCATTTGATCTGGCAACGTCTTAAACCACTCGACCACAAATAACCTCCAGTCTAAATGAGGTTTTAATCAAGCCTATATCACACAATTTTCAATTCATCGCAATAACCATATCTGCTCTGAAATGTATCGTAATGTCAACAAATGTAAACATGTTACGGAAATTAACAAAGATTAACAAAATTTGGTTATAACATTTGAACTTGCCAGATCAAATGGTAGCTTCCCCTATGTAAATAGGGGTTGCAGGTTTGAATCCTGCCGAATGACACACATTTTCATAATAAAAATTTATTGTAAATAATCAGGCCAGTAGATATAAATATATAATACTGTTTAATTAAAAACTGGATATCTACTTAAATATGAGTATCGATCAAAAATAATGTTCAAACAAATCATTCCATATATATATATATATATATATATATAGTAATTTTGTTATTACAATGGTTTATAAAAGCATTATATCACTACTCAACAATTTTCATGTTTAAAAACGGTACTGTTCTTCGGGTGATATGTTAATGATGGTGAAAATGATTATGGTAATGTTCTTCAGGTGTTATGTTAATAATGGTGAAAATGATTTATTTTGAAAGTATAAGATAAATTTATGGTTATTTAGAAAATTAGGGAGTGGTAGTTAAAGAATATGCTTTTTAGGTGTGTCAATATTTAATCAAAAATGAGAATTAGGTAGCTATGGAGTTGAAGATCTGTGTCCTGAAAGCAGGCAGGATGGCCCAGTGTCTAGACATGTTACTTTTTAATTTTGTCTGGATAAGATACATAATGGGACCGTGGGTAGACAATAATTTTTTAACAGCAGGTTGGATTTTAGTTTGTTTTTTTGTTAATTAGATTATGTACTACCTTGGAGTAAAGGGGCTGGAATGTTTAGGTTAGAATTAGAATTAAATAATTATGGTATACTTAGGTATATTGTAGTTAAGAAAAACAAGTATTGTGTGGGTCATTTATTTTAGCAAAATAATTTTTAAGTTATATTGGAGCATAAGTTATAAATGAAACTTAATTAAATTTTAAAGAAAAATATTTTCGATGTTTACATAAAATGGTCAATTTATCTTTACAATTCAGTAGTTTTTTATTTTTAGGAAACCTTAAAATCTGTAGCTTTCCACTCAGGCACAGAGGGAAGATATCATAGAACAACTTACAGATTCTTGTTTTTTACAGAATTTTCCATTTTACTATAAGGGTTTTGTTTGTATCCTTTAACTTCCAAAAATACACAGAAAGGAATGTTTGGTTTTGGTACGTGTTGTTTTTGAAGGAAGTTAAATGCATATCCTAACGCTGTTTAAAAGTGTTCTTAGTAAATCCAATGTAAACTTTTTAAAATAGTTGGGGTTTCATTTGATGTTATACTACATTGGTACACAATAGAATTTGTTAGACACATATTTTCCAGTGGGCAATTGTTAGGATTTTGACAATTACATGAGTTTGTATTATTGTTATCTTTATTATTTGGTTAGTTATTGTTACATTGGTTTACATGCTGATTTAAGATTTTATTATGATATTTAATGATTTTTTTCTAGATTATTTGTATAACTATAACTTAAGTGTATTTTTATTAAAAAATTTACTTAGAGGGTTATTATAAGGAAAATGTTTCTTAATTAAATTGAGAAATTTCAGCCTTAACTTGGTGCTAACCACTTGGTTAAAAGGAGGTGTATACCAAATCATTTTTCTATTTCTATTTTTCCTGTTATAGTCATATTTTTTTTATGTATTTGATATCCTGGTTTTTGTAGCCACTATTCTTTAGGGCATTATTATAAAAACCTTTGTTTATAAAATAACTTCTTCACTAGAAGAGTTTTTACTAATTCTATATTCTATGGAGGAGGGTATATGTTTGATTATACTTGGCGGGGATTAGATTTTGGGTGGCTGTATAATGGATATTTGTTAGGTTTTGTGTATAGTTGATAAGTATTATACTACATTAAGGAAGTTTACTACTTTTAAGTTAATGTTGATTATTACTTTTAGGTTTAGACTTCTGAATTCTCTATGTATTAGTTTTCTTATTGGTTTTAAAATGAGTGGAATTTTGTATTATTGTAAGTCCATCATCCCTATATAACTCTACGTCATGAGTGTTTACATCATAGTGTGCAGTGAGGTTGTATAGAGCAAATAAACCAATGAGATCGGAAGAATCTTCAGAGTCTGATGCACCCATTGTGATGTCAAATTGGTTATCAAAATTATTTTTTATCCATTGTTCTTGATTGGGGATAAGAACGAATGTCTTAGTGGCCATAAATGTGTTGAAATATGAAGAAAAGGAAAATATTATGTAATCAAAATTTACACAAAAAATGTCCTGTTCTCAAAATACACTTTGAGTTTCATTTCAACCCTGGCCACACTAAAATGAAAATGCCAACACAAATAAAACATACAGCAATATATATCTGATCATTATAAAGTCTGTCTCCAAATAAGCAATAATGTACCTTGTGATGAGGAAGTCAAGAAATGGCGGCCCTGAAGGAGACTACCATCACCTTTAAATTTGTTGTTTTTCATTTACTTTTTTCAGTGCATTCTTATCAATTACACCCTAAACTTTACAATTATCAAAAAAAAATTTGGGAAAATTTCAATATTTAAACAATTTTAGGGGGCGCTCATTTTCTTATACAACGTTAAAGTAAATCCATTTTGAAACCACTCATGTTGGGGATGCTTTGTTTTTTTTTTTTTTTCATTTCTTACGGTGACATTGACCTCAGAAACCCTAAGAATGGCTTTATTCAAAAAAATTGGATGAGTTCTTACCCCCTTTTTTTTTGCTTCGCGGGGGTGGGGGTTGCTCTTGTTTTTGTCTTTTTCACGTTTTCTTCATTTCTTATGATGACATCTTCCTTGGAAACTCCAAGAATGGCTTTATTCCAAAAAATGGAGGATCAATTTACTATAAGGTTATATGAGAAACTTGTTAAGCTAGAGACATTTTTGGAAGCTGGCATATCCTTAATTGCTGTAGTCATTTTTGAATCTTGTCTTATGCCCTCTTTATCGATAATGTGTCCCAAGCATTTAATCCTCTTCTTAAAAAAATTGCATTTGGATTCTTTCAATTTGAACCTGTACTCCTGAAATCTTGAGAAGACTTTATGCACATGTTCCTTATGCTGTTCTACATTTTGACTGCTCATTAATGTTGTCCAAATATGCAACCATGAAGTCAAAGTTGTTCAGCATAGTATCCATCACTTGTTGGAAAATTGTCGGCACAACCTTTACCCTGAACGGTAGATGTTCGAACTTGTACAACCCATGATGGGTGTTGATACATAGCAACTTAGAACATTAATCAATATTTAAAAAAACAAATTTCCTCCATTTAGTTTCATGAAAATTTCATCTGGTTTAGGTAAAGCATAATGATAGTCTTTGAGTGCTGCATTAAGCCCTGTTGAGAAATCGGCACAGACTTGGATCTCGTTTGGCTTCTTCCCATAGACAGTTGGTGAAGCCCATTGATTGTACACAATTTTCAACAAAACACCAATTCTTTCTAGTAGTCAAGTTCTTCATTTCTGTCATTTATTTCATTTATGTAAAGAGGTGAGAGGCAAACTTCATTTTTTCTTAAACACTGGCTGGATGTCATCTTTTAACTCGAATTTTGCTGTCATCTTATTACACAGGCCAAGGCTCCCAAAAAACTTCTGGAAAAGTTTTTTTTTTAATTTTTAAAGTTTTTTATTAGATTATTTGCCTTGGTGGTCAGGCTTTCAAGTTTTTGACAAAAAAGAATGGACATGTCCCCAAAGTTAAATTTCTCCATCCAGTTAGTGCTAAATAAATTTTCTGTATTCTTTAATGACTTTATTTTTAACGTCCTTCCTTGAAATATTACATTTGTGACAAGTTCTTCTGTAAACTTGATTTTCTCCCCTGTCACAGACCTGGCCAATTTATTAGTTCTTAGCAAGGTTGGTTTTCCCAGTGTGTAGATTTATGGTTGTTAAATCTGAACCAGAATCCAACTGCAGTTTAATATTTTTATTTAGGATTTGTACTTACACATATTTTCTAATGTTTAACCCGTCTTAATCATCTGATTTTGTGTTTTTTATGCAGCTATTAACCTTTTTCCTTGCTTGACAATGTGAGCTGTTGTGCATGGGTTACATGAGTTAGGAAGCAAATTGTCTTGTTTCTTTTTTTATTGGTTTGATATAGAAGGAGAAATAAATTTTTTTCTTTTTGCATACTTTCCTTATGTGAGCAATCCCAGATTCCTCAATATTTTTTGAATCTTGGCGTACACTTATGAATCTCTGACAATCCTCCGCTATTTGTTGGATAGTAAGTTCTGGCTCATTTTCCAATTTATTTAGAATTCTACATCTGATTTCAGCATTTTTAGCTGAAACGAGTCCCTGAACAAGTATCAGACACTTGAAATTATTTATACTCAATTTTGACAGTTTGAAATTGTCACAATGCTTGTTCATGACCGATGAGAACGTAGTGAAATCTCCTTTCTGGTTAAATTCATGCACTTCCATCTCTTATGAAAGAGTGAAGTTTTAGGACTAAAAAGTTATGCAAGAAGTTTAACTGCTTCAATGAATGTCAATTCACTTGTTTTACAGGGTAAAATATAATTCACAATTTTGGTGTGCTCTGTGGTGTACAGTTTTCAAAGAAGGCAAACTTTTTTAGAGTCTGACCAATTGATGCAATCTGTGGCATATACATCCTCAAATCTTCTAAAATAGGAGGTGAAAGTTATATCCTCACTTGGAGAATATGTAAAAGTGTCGATTGCACCCCTGATCATGTTTTGTGAGAACGCATTTTCATTTTCACTAATTTGTCCCCAGTTTGCCACTTTAAGCAAATTTCTTTGCTCTTGTTGAGTTTGAAGATAATTTTTTTTGAGTTTCAGATGTCTAACTTCAGTTTGTTTTTAAATTCAATCAGTTCTTTTTCAGCTTGCTTTATCATTGCAAGTCATTCATTCTCACTTTGCTTTTGAATTTCAAGTTGTTTCCTCTGTATGTCCAGCTGGAGTTGCTCTATTCTTTTTTGTTGTTGAAGTTGCTTTTCTTGCCATTTAAGTTCCTGTTGGTTTTGCTTCTCTTGCCATTTAAGCTCCCATTGGTTTCTCTATTGAAACATAAGAAAATCAAGCATGGTGGATTTAAATTTGTTCATGTTTATCTGTGTCTTTTTTTTTTTTTTTTTTTTTTTTAGGATTACCCGGATACAAATTAAATTGAAATGAAAACTTTTCTTTTCTTTGAATAAAATAAAATAAAAACTTTTGTCTTTTACCCACTCAGTAATGAAATAACAACTAATTGAAAGTGAATAACTTTAATTTTTTATTTACTCAGAGAATCACAAGTGCTTTTTTTTTTCTTCTAAAAAAATGAATTCTCGTGTTCAAGCTCAGTGTAAGTTAGTTACACTTTTTTTACATTCGGTTTTCTTTTCTGGATTGCCAAGTACTGTTGAATAGAACAAAGTCTGATGAAAAATAGAATTCCATGCATACAATGTTGAACCAATATTGACAATTTCCACGCAGTCTTTTGGGGGTTCTCAAGGGTCCTCGTTGCCAAGTTGTTGTGGCTTTTTTGGGGCCAGAAATAAAGACACAAAGAAGAAATAGAGTTAACAAATATATTTAACAAAGACAGTAGTACAAAGAGATTATTAGCGTGACTGTTAGTCTGGCTGTCAGAGTTATCTGCTGGAATAGATTCCGCTCTCACTCTCTACTCTCTACAAAGCAGAATTACTGCTTATATATAGTTTGGAAGAGTTCATGTGTCATATGGGTAAGTCACCATAATAGTAACTATTTATATTTAGGATATGACTGATTTTGAATAAAAAAATCAATGTCCTCTATCAAGTGTTCCAGGAAATAGAACTAAAGACAAACCTTTGCAAATCAAACTGTATACTGGAATTGGAATGAAAGCAATGATGGCACCTACCCTGAATCCCTCATAAAAATTTAGGATGTGGAATTAGTGAATACTAAGAATTTCAAATAGATCAGTGTCTGGATCAGTTATAACAAATTTAGTATGCAAGATAAGGAAATTGAACATAGAATAGGTTGTAATAGGGATAAGTTTACCCAACACTGCAAATTGCTACAAGATCAAAGCATTAACCTAAAAACGTAAGCCTGGTAAATTAGCCTCATCAGATTGAGACTTTCTTATGGTTGTCATGTATGACACCAAATTCATTCAGAAATATCAGCTGTATACAACTGGTTTCTCAGGTCAATGGTTAAAAATGGCTTTGAGCGATTGAGGCTAGTGGATCTTTGCAAAGATGACACTCCTTCAAACCTTGTGAACTGGCACGACAGATTCACAAAGAACTAGCAAATAACAGAAATCGCATTTTACCCAACAACTAAAATGGATGTAACTCAAAGAGAAAATAATGAATATTGACATTCTACACTACAAATAAAAGGTTAGAGAAAAAATTCTTATTATTCAGGAAAGAATCATAACAGTTTCTAAACTTGAGAAATCTATTTCCCTAAAGAATTATTTTAAGAGAATAATTTTTGAATTTCAACTGAAAGTAGTATTAACTGCTCATCATCTCTATCCTCATAAAGAACAGTTGTTTCTAGATACTTCACAGAGATAAAAAGATAACTCCTGTGTATTCTAAAATGTTTCATATTTGATTATGTTGTGATTTAAGCACTGCTAAATCTTAACTTTTTTATGCTTAAAAAAATATCTATAAAAGTTTTTTTTTAAAAAACTAATTTCTTTATCCTTTGTGTCAGAAGGTTTCAGGATAGTTTCTGAAACAGTTTTGAAGGGCACCTTATTTTCATGAAACATATATATAAAAGGAGTGCACTGGTAAATAAATGTGGAATGTATAGAGAACATTTTACTTATTGAAACTGTGGTCATTTAATTTCAGGTGCTCCTCAGCCAATTCAAAGTTTGGCCCCTGTGCCAAATCAGCAACCAGCTGGGGTGTATCCATCTAGTCAACAGTACCAGTCAACTGTTCCTCCCAGGCCAGTAGCTGACCAGTCTCTGATGTTCCGACAACCACCTCCACAGTTGCCACCTGCTCCACAAGCACCACCTTCTCACTTCATTTCATCCCCACCCCAACAACCCCCACCACAGTCACCCCAACCCCAACAACATCCACCCCTTCATCCCTCTCATATCCATCCACCTCTTCAAACTTCCATCCCACCTCCCCATCATAATACTAGTAGTGCACCACCGTTACAACAGTCATTCCAGTCTCGACCTCAGTACCAAGTGCAATCAGCCCCACATCCAGCACAGGTGAGTATTTTTAAAAAGTACCTTTAATTTTTTTTTTTAAATGTATGGAATATTGTGTTATCAAAAACAGGTATAAGTGATCAGATGAAGATCTGATTGGGAAAGTGGAATGAGAAAACTTCCAGGGTAGCTTCTTACATCTTATAAAATTTTTGTTTGTTAAAAAAATAATTATAGTAAGTTAGAATGCTTTAATTATCATTATTTACTGATCATCATATGTCCTGTGAATTAACAAATAGACTTACTCTGATAAAGAAAGATACTTTCCTGCTGTACTTAAATATTTTGAATAAAAACTATTGCTATTTATGTAACAACAAATATTAGTGTGTATTATAGACTTTTACTTATACATTCATAGAATAAATAAAATTCGCTATAATCTTCACAAATGGAATTGTTGAAAGTATTTATTATCAGATTTTGTGCCTCTCATTGCCATGTTCAGTATATGGGGTTTCAGTTCTTAGTAAGATTATATTGCTGATAATTAACTACTTTCTAGACCAATATACTTGCTTCCTCTTCTTCTCTTTTTCCTCTTCTTTCTTGTGATTTGATACAGCCACCAACTCATCAGATGCCTCCACCTCAACACCAGCTTCATCATCCTGGAAATGCACAGAAAATACACCCTCCTCAGAGTTCTCACCAGAGAACTCACCTTGTAAACACTCCTGCTCCAAGAGCTAATGTATTCAACAAAGTACACAGAAAATATCAGCGAATAAGGTTATTATATTTTTTTATTATTTATCTCATTTAACTTTTGAAAATAATTTTTAAGAGAAAAAATAATTAACTAGATGATACTTTCAGAATGTTTCTCATATCAATTATGAAATAATAATCAAGATAGGAACAAAATTTTCATTTGTGCAGTTTATGTTGCTAAAAAAGCACTAAAAAAGAAAAAAAATTATATTTAGTTTCTTGAATGTGAAAAAAGTTCTAAATCTTGATTATTAAATTTCTGTAATGAATGCTTTTTGACTTTGCACCAGTTTTATGATCTTTTTAAAGTTGTTAGATTATTAATCTTTTCACATTTTCATCATTAAACAGCACTTTAAAAAAGTATTTTTGATTTTTCACAATATATGTATTGTGTATAGATAAAAAAAAATGATTTTCTTTTTTTGCAGGGGTAATCTATTAGTATCTCCTAAACGTAAACGACAAGAGATTCAGACACAGCAAAATAAGAATATCAAGGTGTTGACTACATTCCCTCAAGTAAAATTAATGTCTGATGTCAGTGAACCTCCTAATAAAATAGCAAAAGTTTCAACTCATTTAAAGCAACTGACACAATCAGATGTAAGTGTTTTTTATATTTAAAATAGAAAAAATAATTAAGTTTTGATTCTTTTACAAACATTAATATCGTGAAATTGGAATTTGACAACTTTTTGAAGTCTTTAGTAGATTAGAATGATTTGAATTAAATTTTGTTAGGATTAATTTTTTTATTGGCTTGAAGAGTTCAGATAACTTTCTGGAAAAACATTTCTTAGATTTTGAGAAATTTTGGTATTTGTATTATTTTACTATAAGTCCAGTAAATTTTGTCATCTAAAAAATATGATTTTTTTATCTTTAAGAACAATTATTGTCCTTTCTGATATACTTAGAAAAGCTCTTTGATTATTTTCCAATAAATATTTTTTCCCATTTCAAACAAATTGTTTCAGTAACATATTGTTTGTCATGTATTTTCTTTCAAGTTTATAATAACATCTCTGATGCTAAGTATTTGCTATGAATTAAATGAAAATTATTGATTTTTGGGCAAATTAATAAGATCCAGCATTTTTATGATAAAATTTAATACTTTAAAATGACATCACTTAATACATGCATTTAATGTGTAAGTTGAAATTTTAATACATAATTAAAATTAATTCCTGAATTATTTTTCAGGATTCTCTTGATGAAGAATCAAAATCCTTAAGAGAAAAATTAGAGCAACAGAAACGAATGCGTGCAGAGGTGATTCGCCGTAAAGAGTTACGCCGATTGATGCAAGCTGAACAAAGACGGAAAGATTTGCAAGACAAATTAGCTGAACAAGGTAAAAAATATATTTTTTATTTTAATTTAAATTAGTGTTTAACATTGTTTTCTATGAATATTCAAAGAATAATTTAATTCATTAATTTCTTTTAATCTAGAAAAATGTAATTCTGCTTATGTATTCCTCAAACATTTCCTGTGCTAGTAAAAAAATGCCTCATGAGTATTTTCTTGTTAATGACTATTTTCAAGAACTCACTTTACAAATCCTGTTCAGTGAAAGATGATTTTTATTGGTAACATACTTTAACTATTTTAAAATTTTAGTAACTTTAAAAGGACCCACCTTTCTTCTTGCCTATTCATTTTTTAGCTTTGTAAGGCTTATGAAAAATTGAGTTCGGTGTCTCTTTGGTCATATTTGTCAGCTACATTCAGGGGTTATAAAACATAAAAATAACTTTTATATTTATATGATATGACACATTAAATAAACTATTTTTTGGACAAGCAACTTTTTCACAGTTTTATTGGGGGTAGACAGTAATAATCAAACTCACAAATTATTGACTTGAAAATCTACAAACTATTGCTTTATTTCAGGTGCTCTAAGTAAGCTTTGTCTGACACTAGGCCACATATGAGAGCATTTATTGAAGATTGAACTTGCTGTACATTAATAATAGCCAGCTAAACTAGTTTATTAATTTTATACACAATCTATTTCAACTTTAATTATTCTTAATTCTTTCTAATATTTTTAACCCACTTTTAAATGCAAATGTTTATTGAAATCTTGTTAGCAAAATTGTTAAAACTTTAAATGACCTATTATATTTTTCAAAATATGTTTTTATTATAATAATCTTTATAGTGATTGTATATGTGGAATGGAAAAGTCTTTGTTTCAAGACTAATAAAACTATTGTGTTTTTGATGAATACAATCAGCTTCTAGATGTCTGCTTTTATCTGCAATATTTCATTCCATGACTTTAAAAAGAGTTAACATTCCAAATTTCATTTGGGTTATTGAACTCTTGTGTTGTTGATGTTGTTACCACAGCATTTTTGCTGATCATTTCTTCAGTTTTCATTGGATGTCAGTCAGTCAGTTAAGTGCCATACGTGATACACGCTTGGGCGATCATGTCTCGAAAGAGACATGACTGACTGGGCAGAAGATTATCCCACAGTAGGTTGCCATTGCTTTCTGTGGTAGACTGGTTGCCGACCAATGTTTTAGAACCCAATCTGTCCTGCTATTTAACCCATAACTGGAAGGAAGAGACGGATTAATACCTTTCCCAAGGGTATTTGCGCGTAAGTGAATACAATGGATTCAACTGGAATTCGAACTCAGCTCCCCGGTTTCTCGTTCCGAATTGGACGTACGATTCATAAAAAGAAAAAATCTAGTTCTTCAGAAGAAAAAAAATGCTCCGAAAAATGGTTAATATACCAACCAAATCAGTTCAATTCAGAAATGATACAGATGTGTAAGTACCCTTCCAATTGTATCAACATTTGTGAGGATAAGTAGCAAGAAAATCACACTGCTAAACTCTATATTATCCTAACTGATGCACCTTGCTGATAAATTGATATAACCTGTTTCAAATTTCACACACTTTAGCAGTTCTTCTTTTCAAGTTATCTGGACCTTCAATGGAATTTAACCTGCAGTCAGTTAAGTGCCATATGTGATACACACTTTGGGTGATCATGTCTCGAAAGAGACATAACTGACTGGGCAGAAGATTATCCCACAGTAGGTTACCATTGCTTTCTGCATTAGACTGGTTGCCTGCCAAGGCTATAAAACCCAATCTGTCCTATTATTTAACCCATAACTGGAGAGAAGAGACGGATTAATACCTTTCCAAAAGGTATTTGTGCATAAGTGAATGCAAGGAGTTCAACTGGAATTTGAACTCGGCACCCCGATCTCACATTCCGAGTCAATATCCACTGCACCACAATGCAAACATTTCAAAACATTAAATATCTATAATAGTAATCGCAGGGTAATTGGAGAGTCTACATTCAGGTTTTCTTGATGATATATCAGGCCCAAACTGAAGAGGTGTTATTTTTATACAAAATGTTAATATCACCATTACATTGTTAAGAGTGATGCTAAATATGGGTCTTATGGTCAGAATAATTATTTAGTTTGCCATAGATACATTGTTTATTTTCTAAATATCTTATTAAAAGAGGTAACACATCAAAACTCAACACTAGTAGAGATAAGGTGGTTGCTTCCTTAATCAGTTTTATGAAATGGACAAAGTTTTTTTATATGCAATATTTTGCTTGTAAGTTGTTTTCATTGAAATCTTCAGTCTGGTTAAGGTACCTGTGGAAGACACATTCCTCATTTAACCCCTGTCAGGACCTGCTGCATCATGTAAATTTAATTTTATCATCTATGTAGAACAAAAAAGAGAAAGAAAACAAAAACAATTTTTTTGTTGGATATTATAGTAACCTGTACAAGCCAAAGTTATATTACTGTGTAAAAAAAAAAAAAAAAAGAAGTTTATACTTGAACCTTAAAATTTTTGTTTTGATTTCTTAAAAACAGTTTCCCCTCTCGTTTTCTTTTGGTTTGTACATCTGACAAAGGTGAAAAAAATGAATTGGTTCAAATGTGATGTCAACATCAACAACATGAAAGGAATTCAGTTGTCTGAACTGAATTTAGAAAACCTTAAATGTCTATTTGTATAAAATCTAAGCTTTTGTTTAAAAATGATAGCATTTTGAGGTTTCTCAGGAAGTTGTACCTAAAACTATACTTCAAAAATTACAATTGGTTAATTTAAAGTAAACAAAAATAATATTTTTGTGATTTCAAATAAAATAGACCATACAAATGAGCCACAAATGAGCTTTTTGTTAACATTAGGATAGTCAAATTTATATGTCTTTTGTACTGAAATGATTTGGGTGAGGTGAGCCAAAGTACTTTTATTAAGACACTAGATATAAAACCAATATACTGAGATACCAGAAATCATGAGATAGTCTGTAAAAGTGATGGTAGTTGGCATTAATGTCCCATAATTTCATGGAAATGCTGAGATCTGTATTACTTAGGTTCTAACATATGGTGAGTCAGCCTCAACACCTGTTTAGGATGCTCATCAGGCAAGGTGATGTGAATTATTGGAGCTTGAATGTGAATACCATTTTTGAAATTTTGTGACATTTAACATGCCTTCATCTATGATATTTCATATGCACTTAATACTTGATAGAAGGCATTACTACCCACATTGCTATACACAGTAAATGACCACATCTTTAATGATTATGATTAGTGATGTCTGACTAGAATTGTCTGGTCAAGCAGGCCACTTCAGCATTTTTTAGCTTCCATAGGATATGGGAGCAGAAGACTTGCCACAGGGTGTTTCTGTTCGTACCTCACCTGGATTCTTGATGTCACTAATTAGACTTCTCAGCTGATGGCAGGGTTCAGGTTTGGTGCAAGGCAATCAACCCCAGTTATCAACAAAGGCACTATACAGGCTGGTGATTGTTCTATGGTGTAGGTTTTATTTACTTAGCATGGGTTAGTTCTGCTAGTCAACCTAAACATTTTATTGATCTGTGAGTGCCCAGTTGCACTGCTTCGTGGCCATTTTCTTACATTCATAAATTCCATGTACTCCAACAATGATGGCCTATTTCCGTTGTCCATAATTGGTTGGAGGAGCATTCTGGAGATTTCTAATAAATGGTTTGCTAATATGAGCCCAATTGACCATTTTTTTGTACATGCTGGAGAGGTCTATTTGCAGACAAGGTCCTGCACCTAGAAATATTAGGAGAGTTGTGATTGGCTATTATGGCTCAACATCTTTTTCAGAGATCTTCTGGTCACTTATGGAATCAATGCCATATTTAGTTGCTGCACTTCACTAGACACAGTTCTACATTTTAATTTTGGCAAATCAGTGTAAATTAAGTTTCTTTCTGAAACTTTTTGTCCATCATCCTTTAGAAGTATTTTGAATGAAAATTAGCATTTTGGGGGGATTTTGATTGGGCTTCATCATGATTCTAATTTTTTAGTCATTGAATCTGTTATAACCAACTTATCTCAAATCCAAAATTTGATCATGTGAATTTTTGACTAATTAGTGTTGATAGAGAATGTTAATTTTCTTGTCATTTGAGATAATATTTTTTGTTGATCAGGTTTAACACTAGCTGATATAACTGAAGAGCAGAAAGCTAATATGATGGAAGGTACAGCTATTAAACAAGTAGGAACAGTGAATAAAACTCTGCAACCTCAAATGAAACCAGTTGTAAACAAAAAGCCTTTACAAACAGCACAAGGGCAGAATACTGTGCTTGTTGCTGGTGTTAAGCGTACTGAACCACAACAGTTAATAGGAAGACCTGTAAAGCAAATGAAGGTTAGTACTGGACAGGTTGTTTCACAAATTCAAGAAAAAGATAAAAACACAGGACAATATTTACCTAGTCAGCAGAATAAAACTGAAGCACAAGAAGCACAAGTGACAAGTAATGTGATCCTGTCAGAAGAACAAAAGAATTTTTATCAGAAACAGTATATTCCACCTCACCAACAATTTCAGTCAGTGTCTACATCTAAAAAGGTCAAGCGAGTCTTGCCAACTAAGAATTTAGATCAAAAGACACCATTATCACAACAAAAACAAGAAGACTCTAAACAAGTGTCTGGACAATCAACAGCTGTAAAGGCAAAGGAACAACAACTTCCACCCAAAAATCTTACCTTACAGCAGCAAATCCGACCATTGCGAGGTAGCAAATCCAAAGTTTTACAAGGACGTACTTTATCTGCAACACAAATTCGAATGCCAAATCCAAACCAAGGCCAAATGTTTGGGCAACAAAGACATATGACTCCTGGGCCAAACCAACATCGACCTCTGGGCATGCAAGGTCAGCTGAGACCTGGGCAGCCATCTAATCAGCTACGTCATCAGATGCCTGTTGGACCAAGACCTCTGTCTGCAGGAAGCATAAGGCATCCATCTCCCAGTGGTTTGAGACATCCCTCACCAGGTGTACTCAGGCATCCCGGACTTCAAGGTCACCCTCGGCACATGCGTGGCCAACCACACTTAATGGGTCCTCCTCGACAACCTCGTAATGGTCAGGATCAACTTCGACCATTGTATTCTCCAGGTCAACAGAGGTTCATGCCTCCGGCTGGCCAACAAAGACCCATGATGCTTCAAAGAAGAGGGGGAATTCGTGGCATCAATATTCGTGGCCGTGGACGAGGAATGCTTGGTAGAGGAGGCCATCCCTTGCCTATGGGACCTCTAGGTGATGTACCACAGCAGACTATTCCACAGGCACAAGCTAAACTGCCACTGACTTCTCCAAAACAAGAATTCTTTAAGAAAACTAAACTTATTTTAAAGAAGGTGGTCAAAGGATCAGTTTCTCAACCTGCTGTAACTAATAAAACTCCTCCTGTTGGTGGAGGAAAGAAAGTACTTGTTCGTAAAATCAGTCAATCATGTCCAAATCAAGTGAGTGGCCCTCCTCAGGTCAATCCTGGGACACAAGACAAAAAGCCACCGGTATTAAAACATCCAATTAATCGTCAAATTCGTATGCAAGGACCAAATGCAGCTGGAGGCCAAGATCGACAAGTGAAATTCCCTAATCCTTCTATAGGAAGAGGACAACCTCTACAACGTCCCATGGGAACCGGTCCTGTTAATACAAGAAAAGTTCCAGTTAACTTAGCTGCTGCTAAGGAACAAACAAATGTTGGTAGGGTAAGTAGTTTTTTATTTTTCTTTAAATTTATTCAGTTTATACAGAAAAATGAACTATTCAAATTTCTTTTCAGAAACCTCTGTAACCAATGTTAGAAGAGTTTTTGGTTTTTTCTCATTGTTTTTCTGGTTATATTGAAATCATAATTATTCAGTGGTGAATTTTGTTTATTTTAATATTCAGAAACTAATGAACATAAAAAATGCCAAATGCTTTGACATTTTGATATTTAAGTTGCAAAATTACTTAATATTGTGGTTATTTTTTTTCACTCTGTGTGTGTGTGTGTACACACACACACACGCACACACACACACACAGGTTTCATAAACAACAGACAAGGTATTATCATTAAGTTTTTTTATATAATTTTTCATGTGTTCATATAATTTTTTTACTTGATTACCATATCAATCTTTTTCTTTGTAATGTAACCAATAGCAACCACAAACACGTGGACAAAAACAACATTAACATTTTTTACAAAAATCAAATGCACAATAACTGCAGACAGGATGAATCTTCACTTCGCAATATCATTTGAAATTATGCAATAATGATCAATTCAAATAAGAAAATTAAATTATTTATCTATTATAAAAAATTAGAAACAGCCAACCTCGTTATCAATAATAATAATTCACCTGCAAAATCTAAACTGCAGAGAACCAGTGTCGTTTATGAATTTATATGTCCTTGAAGAACTGTATTCCTCAACTATCCAAATCCATAAACAATTACATTGGCTATACCACCACAAAATTGATGAAAAGATTGACCTTGCACCTTTCCCACAACAGTTTTATCTGATCTCATTTAAACACACATCGAGATCTTCCAGGGCCTATCTGTGGTATCCTCGTTAATAATGCATACATAATAGCATCATCCACATGCAAAATTAAAAATAATGGAGGAATTACTAATAAAAAACAAAGCTTACACTTAATAACATCAATTATGAACATGGTAACAATGTATTTCCATGTTCGGAACTCACCATACACAAGACGCATGCGTATTTACAAATAAAACAAAACTGATTCTTGATAATGGCTAAAAGTATAGCCAAAAGCACTCAAAAGTACAAAACCTTTGTACAGTTCTTATATAATTTGAATTTCGAAAAGAAAAAAAATGATACGAACACATGAAAAATTACATAAAAAACTTACTGATTATACAATCTGTCATTTTTAATGAAACCTGTATAAAAGAGAGATTCTTGCCCAATTACACACATATATATATATATATATATATATATATATAGATATATAGCTTGGTGTTGAATCCTTAATTATTGAGTATATATTTTCACTTTACTTTATTGAATTTTGTATTGAGCACTCTTTCATTGTTTCATACTTTTGGGAGCAGTTGTTTACTGCCTTCCCCTGCATTATTATGGATATGGACTCAAGTACCTTAAGATGATATATATGCATATGCACACACACACACACACACACACACACACATTTTTTTTTTAAATAATACCTTGAAAATCACATATTGTATAATTATTTCTGCAAAGTAAACTCACTTCGTTAATGACTGTTTATTGTAGAAAATTCAAAGAGAAATTCATACTCTAGCAGTTCACTTAAAAAGAAGGAAAAGGAAAGAAATAAGAAAGAACAGTGAAAGGGGGAGTTAAAGAGAGATTATGTTAGAAGATAGGCATCTAGATGCTGTTACTAAGGGTAGGGAAGAGGGAGGGAAAATGGCAAAATGAATTCAAACTCAATCTTTGAAAAGGATATTTAAAGATTACATATGTGTAAAGAAATCAAAATAATTGTCACCTGAACAGACATGGGAAATGAGGTGGGTAAAAAAAGGAAAACGAAAAAGAGGAGATGGGGAAAATAGTTAACGATTTAGACATTACCCTTAATTTGTGTGACACCAACCTTATTTTAAAAATGATAAAACCCCCAGATATATTAATATCCATTTCAACCACCCTAATCCTATTATAAATCAAATAGTCAACATTGTTAATGCTAGGATTAATCTGTTATCATTCACCCTCAAAATTTTCAGTGAAAATAAGAAATTATATAAAGCCTTTCATGAGAGTGGTTTCAAGAATAAATTGGTATATGAAAAACCTGTTATTAATTCTGAACCATCTAATGGTAAAAATAAGTGTAGGAAAAAGAAAATATGATTATTTTTTTTATGTAGACTAATATTAATATAGGAAAATATTTTCTTAAAGTAGTAAATAAATATTTCTGTACCAACAATCCCCTACACAAAATTTTCTATCGAAATACTCTTAAAATTAGCTACTCCTGCACTCACAATATGGACAGTATTATCAATTCCCATAATAATTAAATTTTAAAGAATTTAAATAATACTGACACTAAAACAGATATTTTAAATTCTTGCAATTGTTGGTTTGTTAACAACTGTCTAATGGAAGGCAAATGTAGATCCACCCAAGTAATCTACCAGCCCAAATCTCCCCAACTAATAACAAGAATTACAAAATTTACATTGGTATTTCTGCAGAAAAATTTAAACAACGATATTACACTCACAAACACTCCTTTTTTTAACCCCAATCTAAAATTCCAAACATCCCTTTCCCAAAGATTATTGGGAAAATTATAAAAAAAAATATATAAATGAGGGATTGCTGCCCAAATACTATATATATATATATATATATATATATATATATGGCATTGAAAACAAGAAAGTTTTTACTATAATAGGCCATGATAAATTTTAGGAAAAAAACACCAGTTAACCGCTTTTTTTCCCCCCACATACATACATATATATATATATATATATATATATATATATATATATATATTTTTAACAGGACAGAATTTAATAATAGCAAGGAAGAAGTAGAACTTGAATGGCATTTTACAAAAAACTAAAAAACTACCGGTTTTGCCCAGATCGTTATCAAGTTTAATTTCTGGGATTTAGGCATTAAAGTAAGAAATGAAATGGGAATTGTGAAGAGGGTGGGAGGAATTTAAGGAAACTAGAACCCAATAATACTCAATCCCAGAAGGCATTCTCTCTGCTTGCAGAGAGAAGGCTCACGTGACCTGATGTATATGGTACTCAAGTACCTTAAGATGATATAACTAGTGTGACCTGGATAAAATGGTGAAATTGTCAGCCCTCAAATTAGCAACACAATTCCTGCTATTAATAATATGTTGTCCTATTGATGACCCGGATGTGTTCACCAGTTGACTACCATTTGTGGTAGGGTTCAAGATTCTAGGAGGTAAATGTTGCTTAATTCTTTGATATGAACGCTGAGATGTTCTACCTATGTAGTTACATCTGCAAATACATTGAAATTTATAAACAATGGAATTTATGTGATGTTGGGGTAAAACATCCTTACAAATAGAGGAAAGAATTGTTCACGTAAAAAATAACACATACCGATAGAATTAGAAATTTGCCTAGCTAAAGTTTCACCATCTATACGAATAAAAGGTAGTCGTAAATAAATTGGACATTTTTTAACACCTAATGACTTAACCTTATCAAAATTTTCAATGACAAAATGCATAGTGGAATTCAAAATATCCAAAGGATAACCATTCTTAGAAAGTGTCATCTTAAAGTCTTTTTCACCAGAAAGAAAGGAGCTGGAACAAATTTTAAGAGCCCTATAAGTTAGGGTCTTAATTAAGTTAGTCTTGTGTTGACGAGGGTAAAAAGAATCCCAACATGTGTACAGTCCAGAAAAAGTGGCCTTCCTACATAATGAAGTCAAAAATCTTATTTTTATGGACAAGAACATCCAAAAAGGATAAACAGCAATTTGACTCCTTTTCAACAGTAAATTTTAAAGACCGATGTACAGAAAATAATCAGCTTCGTCCTCATTATTAAATAGACAAAATGCATCATCTACATAATGATAATACATTAAAGGATGTTCATTGTGAGAAAATAACACGGTCTCGCAATAATCAACAAAAATATTTGTTAGGGATGGACTCAAAGGTGAACCCATCACAACCCCCTCAATTTGTCGATACATAATGTCATTAAAACTGAATTCGACTGACGAGGTGGCGAATTTCATGAGATCAACAAATGCAGACTCTAGAATAATAGAGGAGACAATGTAGATCGATAAAGAGTGTAAGTACATATTTCTATTGTCTCTGTCAAGCGAATGCAAGGGAAAAGAAAACAAATGTCATATGAACACATAAAACAACTACTGGATGGAGAGAAATTTTGTATTGATTCAATAAAAGTAAAGAAATCTTTAATACAAAATGTACTAAAGTGCAACAACACAGGTTGTAACACTGTAGAGAGCCAACTAGCGACCTGATGCTGAGAAGACTCAATCATAGACAAGATTGGTCATAGTGGGATAACATTCTTATGAACTTTAGGTAACCCATAGAAACGGGGACAAAAGGAACCAGTGGTTCTAATTAAATCAGAAATATCTTTAGTTAGTAAACCACTTTTAACTCACTATAACAGTTGTCATTGAAATTTCGCTTCAATAGACAAAGTATTATCATGAGTTCCCACTGGACCTAATTTCAAAAATTTTTATGTATCAGTTAGAATAGTATACATCTTAGACACATAATTTATAAGGTCCAGAAGCACCACACTGGCACCTTTGTCTGGTTTAGTAATCACAAAATTGTGATTATTTTTTAGACTTTTTAAACAAATAGTTTTTGGGTTCTTAGTAAAATGCCATTCAAGTTCTATTCATTCCTTGCTAATATATATATATATATGATTAATTTCAATTTGTATTAATCCTATTAATGCTCTCTCTGATATTGATTACTTTATTGCAAAGACTGCTTGTTTTAAATGTCCTTTCTTTCAGATTCTCAAGGACTGACAGCATTTCTGGCTTCACATCATCTTTGTTATCACTATATATATATATATATATATATATATATATATAAAACATCTAAATTCAGTTTTCATGTCATTGCTGATGTACTAAATTTCCTCTGGAAATATTAAATTAATTATTCTTATTTGTAGCCTTATTAACTCAGGTGATGTCTACTATGCATTCACAAAATGCATAGAAAAATATTATATTATGCAGTATAACTGAATTTTACATAAAGATATTCATATAAATTTTATGTTTTAATGTATTTTCAGCAGTATCACATTTGTCAACTAATTTGGAAAATTTATATAATTTTTATTTAAATAATGAAATTTAATCAGTGAATTTAAAAAGAAACCAGTGTACACTTAGTTGTGCATGTGTGTTTTCTATTACATGTTTGCATATTGAAATACTGGAATATTTAATTACAGTATGACATTAAAATAAATAAATAAACTTTTCCATTACACCCAATGGTGTGTAAGGGCAGTGTTCTTGCTGTTTCCCTAATAATCTGTTTATTATGAGGCAGGGTTGGTAGCCCTGCACCCAACCCCTAAACCTGGAGGAACGTGATTTTCTAATCATAGTTAGACATGAGATACAGCCGAAAGTAAGGGATACCCAGTGAGGAGCAAACTCACTACTCAGTTATGATTCTAGTGAGACGAGCTTGCTGACCATTACACCATGCCAAGGTGTCCCACAGTATGACATTGAGTTTGTCTTAATATAAAATAAACATTAATCATAAAGCATCAAATTTTTTTTTTTTTATTAGCTTAAATTAAGTTAAACTATTTATAATTTTCATCACCAGATTTTATTCTGACTTTAAAGTTTAAATATTGATACAGTATTTTTATGACAAACTAGAAAATATAAAATCAAGTCGTATTTTTACAAATTCTTTATTATCTGTCTTTAACAGCGTGTTTTACTTGACGGTGATGGCAACACTGGCAAAAAGGCTACTATGATTGCTGTAGATAATCTTTCTTCCTCCACAACCGAAAGGACAATTAACCAAATGGCTAAGGCTTGTGGACAAGTTGAGGTGAATTCAACCTTTCTTTTTCTCTTTATTTGGATATTTATTTCTATAATTTGAATTTATTTATAGATATTACTATTATTGTCATAAACAAATTATCATCTCAGCGCAAACACTGTATATACCTCATGTATAGTGTAACCTCTAAACCTTTTTTTGGCTTGAATTTCAACTTCTCCAGAAAAAATTACCTGTGGATAGTGCAACCAGTTATCAAAAATTATTGATTTTTAACCGCTTCAAAAAAATTTCTTGTGTATGTGTGACTCCCCTATTTTTTTTTATTGTTTTTGTAAAACACTGATCATAAAAACTATCACTATACTTGAGTATATATGGTAAATGCAAAGATATATTCAAGCATTTTGTAGATATTAAGATACTGAACATTTTGACTACATACATCATGTGATTAAAATGATGTTAATAAATTGCTATTTTCATCAATATTTGCCTTTTTGTATAGTATTTATAAAACATTTCATTTTACTGTTATTGAAACTTGGAAAACAATGTTTGCAAATATAGATTCATTTTAAGTAAGCATTTTTTTTTCCCTCTTCCTCTAGTCTTTACAGCTTTTGAAAAGTCAGCGAAAAGCACTCATTCGATTCAGAACTGGTGACCAGGCACAAAAATTTTTCAAGAAATTTCATCGGTGAGTTTAAAAGCTGCATGTTCATTTATTGGAAGGATGAATTGTTGTTGCTTGAAAGAAAATAACTGACTATTTTTGTTTCTGACACTACAAATAACTCAAATGATAGTTTGTATTCTCATCAGTATTTTCTAGTTTATGGTTTTTTAAAAACAAATTTGTTAGAATTAAGTAACAGATAGAGTAACTCTTTAGTCAAATTGGGAACTTGTATTAAAACAAAAGTTTTGCCTTAAAAACAATATATAACATATATCATCTGAATAGATATCCCATATTCTTAATTTGAAGAAGTTATTTGTTATTTTCATGCTCATACCAAATTGTCATTTAATAGTTCAAATGTAATGTTAGAGATTTAGTCTTGGTTTCAGTTTTGTGTGGTATTCAATACATATGCCAAATTTTCTGAAATTCTGTATAACTGTTAGAAAGGCGATTGGAATAGAAAAAGATACATTAGTTTAAATAAACTAACAAGTAACTTGAAATTTTATTAAATTTCAATAGAACTTAATAAATTCAATATATTCTTTTTTTTTTTTGCAGTCACATGTTGGACTTGTCTCACATCAATGTAACAGTGCTGCCTGCTTCCTGATGCTTACAAGTTAAGTGAAGGTGGATACATATACATACACACACACACACTCACAAAATTATTCATTTGATTTACAAAAGATCTTCCAAGTTTTCAGTGCAAAGGTTAGTGGCCACAGTTTAGTCAGTATATGGGCAGATCAGTGAACTGTATTGTTCTGCTCTTCAAATTTCTTCTATTTTTATTTTCTCTTGTTTCTTCTCATTTTCTCTGTTTCTTGAAAAGTTTGGCTCAACTACATACAAGAATTTAATGTCTATGTACATATATTGATAATAACACCAAATGATACATGTGTTCAGTATGATTACATCTATATGTACATACTCATTTTGTTCTTTTTACTTTTTTTTTTTCTGGTTGTTAAGTTTTCCCCATCATTTTAAATAACAACCTAAAATAGTTGCATTTGATTTTGATTTATTTTCTGTTTAAGAAAAATATTGGACTTTTTCTTTTAAAATTTTATATCTTTAGAAGACCAAGAGAAATTCAAGTTATTTTTTTTTTCTATTTTTTTTTTTTTTTGTTTACTCTTTTTTTTTTTTTTTTTACTCTTTTTTTTTTTTTGCTTAAGTGTGTATGTGTGTGTGTGTGTGTGTGTGCGCGTGTATATATATATATATATATATATATATATATATATATATATATAGTTTCTCTGCACAAATTTAAATGAAGGATTTTATGAAAAAAATAAATGCTTTCATCAGTTACTATATATATATATATATATATATATATATATATATATATATAATAAACCCACAAAAAATTCTATCAGGATTCTTTTATCAATATTTTTTATTTAATTCAGAAATTAGGCATCTAAAATTCTTTACTTTTGCATTATATACAATATATAACTGATGCCAGCTAATTTTCATATAAGTAATTTCATTAAAAATCCTGATAATGTATTTTTCATATTACTGAAATTAATTTAAAACTTATATTTTTTTTTAACTGTTAAAATACATTTCAAACTTGTCACAAGGTTCTTTTTTTTTTTTTTAAATCCAGAAAAACGATTTATTTATATATATATATATATATATATATATATATATATATGAAATTTACTACCTTTAGTTAAACAATTATTTGATCATATGCTTTTAAGTTTAATTCTGCAAAATACAATTCGGTTTTCTCTCTCTCTTTTTTTTTATTTTTTATTTTAAATGTTTAATATATCTTGAATGAAACATACTTTAAAATATAATCTTCTCAAAATAAGTTCATTGATTACTGTTTGAAATAATAATATAATAATAATAAAAACAGATGTTAATATCTTATCTCACAATACTATTTTATACTTAAATTTTTCACTTCACCTTGTTTTCTGAATGAGGATATCAATCATCAACTGGCTCCAGTAACTTTATATCAGTCTCTTTAATTTTGATACACTTATTTTGATGATTGTAATCTCTCCTCTTGTTAATATTAATATAAAACTTTTGGATTATATAATGGGATAAATGGTATTATGAAATCTGTTCAAATTAGTGATTTGTTTTATTGTTCTGATTATTCATTTTGTTTTCTTTGTTTTTTACTGCATATTAGCATTTTAATTCTCAGGGCAAATACCTTTGTTTTAAATTAGGGAAGAATTATGCTAAATCAGTTTTCAAATTTTAAAGGCCAAATTTATATAATTTTGCTAAAATTTACTCTCATAAATTATGCCTGTCCCTATTGTTTTTGTAAGAATCCCATTAATAGCTAATTACTAGCATTTTATTCTTTTTGAAACTTTGATACAATCTGCATTTATGAATAAAACTACTTTTATGGTTGATATTGATATGCAGCAAATTTTCTTGACTGACAATAGTGAGCTATTGATTCATAATAAAAATAAATCAGCTAACATTTTATTTACTAAAATTACAAATTTTATGAGTTCTCAAAAATTATGTAAATATATTAATTTTAAATATTGAACAGTTTACTTTTTACACCATTTTCCATAGACTGGATTAATTTTTGTTACTGGTTTGATAAGGCTTGTTAACTTTTCTGCAACCTCTTTTAAGTTACTAGCAGAATATCCAATCAAATGTATAACAATATCAGTAAATATGCTTAATTTGATAATATTCCAAATTCTCTTGTGATCTAGATTTAATTCCAGTAAAATGAATATCTTGAGATACTTTTCAGATTATTGCAGTTGTTTTTTTTTAATAACACTCATACTTAATAACAAAAATAAATTTCTGATGCTATGTATTTGTTACTATAAGTATTTATTATTTATCACCAGTGAACATAGA
This sequence comes from Ascarosepion bandense, assembly GCA_037127315.1. Classification (NCBI taxonomy): domain Eukaryota; kingdom Metazoa; phylum Mollusca; class Cephalopoda; order Sepiida; family Sepiidae; genus Ascarosepion; species Ascarosepion bandense. Next base: position 848,797 of record JBBBDQ010000304.1, read on the forward strand.
CAAAATATTTTTATAACAAAATTCTTAAGAGTCTGTATTGTTATTTCAAGAATTCAGTTTTAAAATTCTTTCATTTTTTTTACCCAAGTTATTGTCTTAGCTAAGTTATGTTTATATAAATAAGAACTTTATGCATTTTATTGTAGAACATGATTAATTTCTATAGTATTTATCAGTTTTTACATTAGACGTTCATTATAACCATATGGGAGATTAATTAGCTTTCTATTTATATTCTCTAACTATAAAGCAAATTACTATTGATTAATCTAAAATCAACTTAATTACTTGAACTGATTTCAAAATAATTTCTTTATCTAATTTTAGGAAGTAAAACAGGAATACTTCTGCAAACCATTTTTATCACTGCTGCACAAGAATAAAATTATCTTTTTTAAAAAAAGAAAAATGACATACTTGGAGAAAATATTAATCTACTATATTTTTAGATTATCAGTAAATGAGCACCTTTAAATCAAGATGAAATTTCAATGAAAATAACATATATGAGTCAGATTTTGATGACAAGTTTGCTTTCAATACTTAAATTAGAAATCCTTTTATAAAAACTTGTGAAAATATCTTAAATTTGTTTTCATTTTGTCTTTTAGTTTAGTCATATATTCTTTCTTTGTGCAAATCTGAATTTACTTCTGAAATAATTTCTACATAATGATTTAAGGATAATGCTCTTTAATTCAATAATATATGAAGTATTTTTTTCTTGAGAAATTTGGTTCAGTTTGCCAACCATCTTCATTGAAATGATCAACGATAGCATTGGACTGCTTTGTGGCATTTGTATTTTTTTTTTTTTTTTTTTTTTTTTTTTGTAACTTTTAAATTTGATAATGGATGTCTTTACAAAGTTAATATAAAACACTTTAAGTTATTTAATTAAGTTTAGTTAACAATTAGATTAATATTTTAAAGAAATCAGATTTTTTTTATGGCTTTCAAATATTTTTTTCTTTGGAATTTTTCTTCATTGTCTTGTATAATATTTAGTACTTGATATTCATATTCTAATGTTGGCTTTGGTATTGTCTTTTTTCATAGTTTTAAACAAGTTTACAAGAGAAAAATATTTATATAGCTTCTCTGTATTGTGTTTCTAAAATGGCTAGAATTGTTTTAGGGTTTTTCTCACTTTATTTTATGCTAACATCTCAACTATTTGTTTTTAATTACTGACATGTAGATATGACCAATTCAGCTATCTGCATGCTTTGTTCATTGTTCTCATTTTAATCATGTCCTTTCATGACATTTTAATAAGTTTGTAGAATGGCCAAGGACTTTGATTACAGTCAGTAACTTTGATCTTCATCTCAGCTGATATCATCCAGTCTCTTGTACAATTCATATATAGCTAAAGACTATAAATGAGCATAAAAAAAGTATGTGTGAATGCATAAAAACATGTTAAATTTCTATTCAATTATGATTATTGCTTATGAATTGTGATGATTCATTGTCAGGAAAAAAGGCTTAAATTCAAGTAACTGAACAAAATATCAACTAAATACTGCACCAATAATATAAAATATTCATATATTGGTTAAAAAAAAACAAACAAAAAAAAATATGTTTCATTAGTTTTAGTATTGGAGAAAAGAACATTGTTCCTTCTGCACTGTTGGATTGAACTCTTGGATTGCTCTCTTTTGTCTCTTCTATTGCTACCTCCTGTCTATCACTCTTACATATCCCAGGAACTTTGTTCCTTCAGTTATCAGTCAATAGAGGCTGGCAGACACACAGACAACAACCACCAAATGTCACCTTCAAAAGAAATGATAATACACACCACTGCAAGATGGAGGAGATACAAGGCTGAAGGCCAAAATGCAATGGAAAAGACCAAAGCAAATCAGATTCCAGTATTGTGGATTTTGTAAGACTGAAATGTGCTCTGATCTTGCAGCTAGACTTTTTCGTATATATTATGTTTTTCCCCAACATGGCCACTTGCCAGAACAATTTTGTTGATTTCTGTTTTGACCTTCTTTTTGTGATTTCTTAGATAAAAAAAAAAAAGAAAATCATCAGATCTAAAATAATGGTAACGAAGTTTACTAAGAAATGTCAACAATATTTGGATGTTTTATTTATTTATCATCCCTTTTTCTTTTTTTTCTTTCCTCTCTTTCTTTTTTTTTGTTTTTTTTTTTTTTGCATTTGTTTCTGCTTTACTATTAAATAGCTTTCAAAACATTTTCTTCTTTCTTATAAGCATTAAATAATTTCTTATTCTGATTGATTTGAAAATCAAGCAAAGCTGCTCTACAAATCTGCCTTGTATATTATCCTATGTTATGCAATCTATTTTTGTTACAACCCTAAAAAAATGCCTGTTTAGTTGTTCATGTGGGTTGTTGTAACCTTTCTTAGCTGCTGTCTTAAATCTGTATAACCAAACAATAAATTTTGGTGATAAAATTTAATCACTTGTTATAAACTGTTGGCCGAAAAATTGGAGTGTAAAAGGTTGTTTATAGATGTTGCTGTTGAACAGAATCAAGACACACTACTATTTTAATTTTGACATTTTTATTTTTAATTTTAAGAATGTATATTATTTTTCTGTGTGCTTATTACACTGTTATTTTTTTAATTTTATCCAAAATTATGCCTGGAATGCTACAAATTTAGAATTTTTGATATTTGAACTGCAACATGAATGATACTGCTAGGAGTTAACTTTTAAAATTTTTACATCCTACTTAGCAAAATTAACATACCAAGCCAACATTACTTATGTTACATTCCTGCTCCCATATTTATTCAAAGTAAATAATATTTTCCGAAAAGTAGAATGCAATTAGAATTTTGTTTTCAATCATAATAATTAATCAAATTTCAATTAAGATTGCTAACTGACCATGGAAGTTCTGAGATGAAGTATTTTCATTATTTCACTTTATTTGAATTATCATCATGTTTTTGTTTTTTTAATGTTTTTGTTTTTTTTGGGGTTTTTATTTTGCATATTTTAACCTTTGGCTTTCTTTAGATGCACATTGTAACTGCATTGTAAAGAAGGCCAATGAACATGACCAAAATTATTGTGATACAAACTCAACCAAAAATGGATGAAGATATTAGTTTGAATAACATGTAGAAGCAATGAATCAGCATAAAAAATCTTGTATAACACCTAAAAAGTCTTTATATAAGACTTATAATAATAATAATAATAATGCAAGATTATGCATCATTTATTATAATGAAGAAAAATGTACTAAATATGTTTTGCAATTTAAATGAGTCTCTGCCAAAGAAATGCTTTAAAAAATATTTCCACATTCTGTTGAGAATATGGAAATATTTTTTAAAGTATTGTTGGTAATTAGAGCATCATATATTTAGTAGAATTAATAACATCACCTGCCTGTGTTGCTCTTTTCTTAATTTTCAAAAGAGAATTGAGAGAGGAATAAAAAAAATTGTTGAAAGCATTTAAGAATGAAATCATAAAGAATACACTTTGATGTAATGTTTGCTACACCTGAAAATCTAGATAAGCTTAAATATTTTCAGTGATATACAAATTCAGTTTAGTAATAGGTGATTTACATGGCATTTTCTTTTTTTTTATGAAATTACATATAAGAGATTCAACTTCTTTGGTGACAGTAAATTTTCATAAAAATAATATATTTTGAAAATATTAATCACTCAAAAAATATAATATTGGTAGAAATTATATGAGAGCAGGAATTTATTTTGGGTCATGTTGAACACTTGGAAATCATAATTTCTAGCAGCTATTGGAATAATATTTTAATTTTATATCTAACAATGAACAAATAGTTTTTAAATTTATGAACTGTATTGAATTATGATTATTTTGAAACCTGATTTTATTTTTATTTACATTTTTCCAGATTGTCTTTCCTTATTTGCAAATAAGATTGAATAATAGAAGATACCGACTTATTTGTTTCTTGAGTAGTATAAAAGAAAAATCATTTAATTCTAACTATTAACCTATGATTACAATTTTTTTTAATACACCCTGAGTAAGGCAATATTACCACTAAAACACAAGGGGCTACTGGGTGATAATGAGAATGAAAAGACATTAAGGGGCTGGAAACCAAATCCTAAACAGAAAAAAAAAAAGAAATTCACCACTACTCCTGTTCAAAAGACTGAAGGAATGAGAACCAGACAATAAGTACACCTATTGAGGAAAAATAAATAGTAAAATTTCAGAATTTAGGCAAAGATGTTAAACATATGGAGTTAAAGTAGATTTTAGAAGGCATTAGAAACCCAGTTGTAAACAGGAAGCAAGGAATAAACTTTTACTCCTGTTCAAAAGACCAAAAGGCTCAGTGAACTGGACAATAGGCAAACCTGTCTACTTCTATTAAAGTCAGTTTGGAGATACAAGAAATAAAACTACAGAGTGTGATAGATAAATTGTCTAAATTACACAAAAATAAAAAAAAAACCCACTGACATCACATTTTAACATATATTTACCAAAATTACACAAAAATATCTTGAAATGCTAAAGAACAAATTTATTCAATAAAATCACCATTGGCTTCAACCACAGACTACTGACAACTTTACAATCTCCTGCAATTCTTCTGGATGGTCCCTACGTTTAAATTGGTGAATGCTGCTATAAGCCTTCAGTTTTGGTGTTGCAAGTGGTTTTGTTGGTCTCTTGCTCAACTGTGCCCTACACATGATAATCAAGGGGATTGCAGTCTGGGGAGTTAGGTGGTCAATATTAAGGGGTGATGTGGTTGCAGAAATTGTCTAACAGTCATGACTGGATTCTTGTCTTGTGTGTGCATGGCATGATGCAAAGTCCTGTTACCAGACATAGGGTCTTCCAGCAGCCACCCTCTTGACCCAGGGTAGCATCAGCTTCTCAAGGAGCTTGCCTTTGCGTTAAGTCTGAGACCCTCACCAACAAATTTAGGACTTCTTTTCTTATCAGAACGATCAAAGTGAGTTTTCTGAGCTGGCATACCTTCATAATCTCAACTCATCTAACTCTTTCCAAATCCTCTGCACTGTCTTCAGATTGACACCCAAACACTCTTAAATATTCATATTGAAGCTTCTGGTGTGAATGTCAAACAGTACAGCATGCTGTTTCTGAATTTGTGGCAGAGTGAATTGCATTATGGTGTGCTTTTTCTTGCAGACACTGCCCAACTGATTATATTATACTGTGCAGTCAACAAAATAAAAAAGAAATGATGTGCATGTGCAAAATTAAAAAATAGAAAATAGTGGCAATTTACGCATCACACTGTATTTAATATCTTATTATATATGTGAATTTATTTATATATGAAAGAAAGAAGTTAAAATACGACGAACTGCTGGAGGGCTAGCTGCACTCCTATAGAAGTGGGGACTAGAGGATTTGCAGCAAGGTCCTTATGCAAAGCCTTAACAGATATTGGGATAGTAGGAGTAAAAAAAAAAAAAAAAGGAAAGCACTCAAGTCCATAACTGAAACAGCAGAAAGAACAGCTAATTGGTTATGGATCAAAATAGCGAGTGCCTGGATTTCAAAACAAATTGTTAGCTAAAATTCCTCGAAATTCTGCATTTCTGATTTCTCTTCATTTTATTAGTACTTGTAAATAAGATAAAATGCATAAATAAGTTTAAATTAATGTATCGTGATTAATTTGTAGTCGAGTTTTTTCCTTCTTTTTTTAAATAGCCATACAATAGGTAAATTGTTTCATATTTTCGGACAAGCTCATGTACGGTTCGCCTCTAATGGAAAGTGGCTCTGACTGTCGCCAATCAGAAGCTTTTGCAAGGTTTCGTACCGGGCCCAAATGTAATTTTTTCAGTGTCTGAAAACGCTTATAGAGGGTGGATCAGAAATTGATCATCTCTGGTCGGGCCGGTGCGGTGAGTGGGGTATGATGTTGAGAGACCCAAAACCCCCTAGTGATCCTTGCGATGACATCACTGACGACACCCTCTAGCGCCCCCACTACGGTGCGTATGTTTGAAAGAAAATGAATTTATTTATTTATATATATATATATATATATATATATATATAATTGGCTATTAATTTATTCTTTTTTCTTTTTCTTTTTTTCCATTCTTTTTAATTTCATTTGCTTGTTATTGTATTTCCCATGTTGCCATTCCATGATTGTTAGGAAGCAATATGGATGAGAAATAAAGAAAAAAATGTCCAATCCAATCATTCATTGAATGATGATCTGGGAATTGTGGTAAACAGTCAGTTGAAATTAGGATGGAAAAAATTTTTTTTTTAATATTTTTTTTACCCTAAGCAAAGCAATACTGCCACTAGTGTGCAGGAGGTTACAATGAGGAGACAGATGACAGACAAGAACACAGTATAGATGATGTAGAAAGGGTAAGAGAGAAGTGGGAGTCATGGAGATAGAAGATGGCAATTGATGTTAATTAAGTTAATGAAATATTTTTGTTATACTTCATGTAGATTCTGAATATTGTTTATCCATAGTCGATATATTTTTAATTATCTCTAAGAAATTAAATGAAATCAATTTGCTAAGATGATTAATGATTATGTTATTTAACCACTGGGCTGACCAGTTATTTTCTCAATGTTGTCACACATTAATAGTTTTTGTAACAATACTGTTCTAAACATAGTGCAATTTAATTTTACCACCTTACATATTTTCACAAAGTCATACTATTTATACCAATCAGTAATGAATGTGATTTAGCACCAAGTAAACAACATCCTAACATTTGAAAAATTACAGGACTTAGAGAAAAAAAAAAGTTGTCCATATACGTCTCGGGAACTTTCATATTTTTTTCAAATTTTGTGTCTTCTAGCACTGAAACATTGTGATTCCAGACAATTCACAGAAATTGCTGAAGACATGGAAAACAATGATGGTCTTGCAACAACTGACAAGATATCACATGAGAAATTAATTCTGGCAGTCAATCAGATAGTGATTCCAGACAATTTGTAGAAAGATCATTAATATAGTGAAAGCAATGATTGTGCTGATGAGATATTTTACCAGTATGATGCTAAATATTAACATTGATAAGAGGATATCAACCTTGGAAAGTGAAGGAAGAGGGACATTCTTTTACTTATGTATATATGCACCACTTCCAAGTAGTTATCATCAACATGTTAACCAGGTACTGAAAACAATATATATTATATATTTATGAATTTCTTGGCTCTATTACTCACATAGTTGTTTGTTGTTTTTTTTTGTTTTCATTATATTTTGATGGCACTTTTATTATCAATTTGTAATTGGTTTTACCTTTGTTGTGATAACAACAACCAGTATGTAGTTTGATGATGTTTATAAAATGCATTGATTGATAGATGAGAACAAAAGCAACAATTATGTTAGTAATTCTCCAAGTAAATCAATAAAGCACAATCAGAAGTTTTTGTTTTTTTTTTAAATTTCATTAAAGAAAAGTTATGACCCTTTTTATGAAGATAGTCTATTAATTACATAGTGTTGATGTTCTTATCTGGTGAAATATCGCAAACTTGATATTTTTATTTCAGGCATAATTTGTTTTTCACATTCATTATAAAGGCAATTCTAATAAAATTTAGAAATGGTTTCTAGTTGTGATTTTGAGGAATTTAAATGACACATCTACTTAATTTGTCAAATCTGTTTCTGATTACTTCTAAATTTATTTGCTGCCATTTCTTTGTAATATCTTCCTCAAAATAGTGTGTCTTGACACTGCTGTCTTTTGTTGTGATGTTCATCAGCTCTTATTTTCACTCGTGTTTCTCTTTTCCCACTTGACTGATCTGTGTTTGTCACTACATGTTTTATTTTGTTCTATGATATTTACATATGTATATATTTATATATAGTTGATGTTCAGTAAATGCCTTCATTCCATTCTAACAAACACTAATTTCTTTTTACAGCATTTCATTACAAATCAATTTCCGCTTCACCATTTTTCATGCCTTTATTTTTTTTTTTTGCCATTATTTTTGCCATTTCTAGGATTTTATCTTACCTTTGTATTCAGTCAGCCTTCAAGGGGCCTGTAATTTTTCTTTTATACTTATTACATACATGCACATATATAGTTCATGTTATTGAAGCAACTATGAAATGGCTATGATATGAACCAGAAATAATCTCAATGAAAATCATCAATCATTACTCAATTGGCATCTTAAGGCAGTTCAGTACTTTTCATGTTTAAAGACAACATATTTCTCAAGACTAAAGCTATTAATTTTCTCTTGTCCTTTTAAAATCCTCTCAATTATTTGATCTTTTGTGAAAGCTTTTTTTTTTTTTTTTTTTTTTTGGTCAAGTTCAGTTACCTAATCTGTTATTAAATTTCTACTTAATTACTTTGACAATTAATTTCTCAGATATTTGCATACAAGCTACCTTGAAAGTAGCTTTAGATATTTTTGAATTGTAGGAGAAAATTCCAGATTAATTCCAGGTAATTTATTGAGTTTATTATTGAGTTTTTTTCACAGCTAAACTGTGTTCTTTTCTTATAAATGTAAATCCCACTATTTCGTACCTGATGCCACATTAAAATGAAACCACCTCTTTGTAATAATTCATGTTATTTTATCTTCACCAACACTTCATATTTCAGCCACTTTTAAACTTGTGCTGGTGAGAGACTCATTTTAAAACTTTATTTCTCAATGTAGTTTTCAGCTTTATTTCTTTTTAACATTATTCATTGATAAATAATTTATTAAAACAATAGCTGCTTATCAGTGTAATTTTAGCTGTGATAAAAGAAGCAATGCTAAACGTATAACATGTTTTCTCTTAAAACAGTTTTTTGAAAATCAGTCTTGGTTCGTGTGAGCATTTACTTATGCTTTAAATATTTTTAAATTGGTTTTAATACCAATACAGTTGTAATTCACTGAATCCACAATCATTTGGACATTGTCTTCAAAGAATTTACCAGTTTCATACAATTTATAAATATATCATAGATTCAGAATTTAAATTATGAAAATTACTGAAAATACTGTTGTTTCATGGATTTATTTATTTTCAACTTTTGATATTTTTTTTTACTTTGTGGTATTTCACAAACGTTAAAAAAAGCCTATCTTGTATATGCTTTGTATTTGTATTTGGTGAAAGTGACAAATCTTTAAAAAAAAATATCTGTTACTGAAATCAAAGAGTAATCTTTGTTTATATCACATATATGGTTGTTGATATTATCTTTACAAAAAGATACAAAATAACCATTGGGTCTAAGCTACAATTAAAATTAAATAAACAAGCTAAATATTATGTAAATGTCATACCCAAAAGTATGTCCACAGTGACGTTGCCAAATTTTTTTATTACAGCTTGTCCATGCATATAGCTATCTACATGGGTATAATGTTATATGTAACATTATATAATTTCCAGGTTCTTCTCTTGTTAATCATATTCATATTCCCTTTTTTTTTCCTTCAAATCTATTGAGCTTATAATCTCACCTATTTAAAATTTCCTTTTTAACAGGAACAATCTTGCTTTTTAAGCATTCTTAATAGAATCACAAGCTTATCTAGATTTTGAAAAAAAAATTAATGTATATGAATCTGAATAATCTAAACTGAATTTTTAATAACCAGAATTATTTAAAATGTTTGCCAATTTTACATTGGTTTCCAGTATGCGTATAGAATAATATTTCTAACCCCCCCCCACACACACACACTCACTTGAAATTTATATTAATCATTAACTGTTTCATGTCTGACAAGTATTTCTGCATTTGCAGTTTCATTCATTCAAGTTTGCAATCATTCTTGATTAAAATGAATCCTAATTCTATACTGTTTGTTCTAAACTTTATAGATTTAATTATTTTTGGAACATTATCAGCAATGAAAGAAAATCTTCATGAAACTAGGATGATCTCATCCCAGTAAGGTTTCATGCTAAACACTTTGGTTCCATGAACCAATGACACTAATCACATTGTTTTTAGTGATTTTATTTTTATATTCAATTTTTTGTATACAATTTATTTTTATAAATATTAATCCTATCAGCTGTGTTGATTAGATCCTGGTGGCTGTTCAGTGTCCATTTAGATTTTCAATCCTGAAAGAATATAAAAAGACAAGTATAGTTATGTATATTAGTCTTTTACCACAGCTGAGCTGACAAAACGCCTCATGGTTCAACAGTAGAACTTCTCCATCATTTTAAGCCTCTTAAAAGATCAGAGGATGAGAAATTACAGCTCCCAGGCATGTAAAAAAAAAAAAAAAAATCTCCTGATTTAATATCACTGTATGTGTTTGGTATGAACTGATATCCTCATCTTTTTTTAATACAGCAGGCACTTGAAAACTAGAGACTACACTTAAATTATGAAAACAGAAACAAAGATGTGGAAATTAGTGTGATCAAAACCATATGCAGACAATCTCATCTAACAAATTGGAATAATCATGTACAATTTCCATCTTTCAAGGAATTAATGAAAACAAGAATTCTGATGATGGTTTTGTTTTTCTGTTCTTCATCATTTTAGGAATGAATGGATAATTTCAGTATAAATATTACCAGTGGATTTTATATTGTTTAAAAGAAAAATGAAAATAATGTTATTCATAATAATAAAAAGCTTAAAACAGCTAAAATAAAATAAAACTATATTGCGAACTTTATTAAAATGTTTGTAATCTTAAATTTCTTTTTCTATGTAAAGTAATTTCTTAATAAACTGAGCACTGTTTTATGTTTCTATTATTTTATTTAGATCTTATTTTAATATATATATCGTAGGAATTGTCTTTTTCACAGATTCATATCAAAAGAATTATTAATTTCTAGTCATTCTTTGAAGCATTTATGAATTAAAAATGTCTGTTGCTTTAGTAGATAAACACTTGACTGTATTTCCTGGCAGTGAAGACACTATTTTGTCCTGATATAAATCTTTAAAAAAAATTAACCTGTATTCTTGAAACTGAAGGTTATTTTTCATTAGCATATCTCTCTCTCTCTCTCCGTCCCTCTTTTTTTTCTTTGTTTTTTTTATGGCTTTTTATAAAAACAAAAGTTGTGCCATTCTCAACACCAGGAAAAGCAGTAAATTATAATTATTTAACCAATATTGTTTATATTTGTTGATTGAGGAAGCTGAAAAAATATAGTGCCCATAATATAATGATAGAAAGTCAGATGCTTACATAGAGAGTATGTATGCGTGTGTGTATACACACACACTTATTTGGAAATATATTTGCTATCAAACTGCTGGTTAGGTAAGAAAATTAAAAATTCTTATATTAGTTTCAGTAGAATAAACAGCAATCAATTATTTGATATTTGTTCAAGTAATTGATACTCTAATATGTCTTAAATGAAGCCTAGCTGTGGCTAAAGATTTAAATACATACTTATATTAATGTCATATAACCAAATTCTCAAAAACAATGTTTTTACTAACAGGTATCTTATGCACATGTACCTTGACATTAAAGATGCACTTTTTTTTATTGTTGTGATTCTTTTTAAAATTATATTTATACTCATTTAAATGTATGTTTTAATAGAAAAATACATGATACAAGATTGGTTTAGTAATTTTTACATTAAAAAGTACATCTTCAATGCCAGTAAATATACTGCATAGTATATGTGTATTATTATATTTTAATGCATCGAGTTATAAATTGAAAAATGAATATGCCATCAAATTTATTTTTTTATCATAATTTTATATGTGCAATCCACAATGTCAGTTGTTCCTCTCATTTTTAACACTTAGTACATTAATAAATTTATTACTTAAAATACTTTGAACCATTAAAATTGTAATGTGTATATATAAATTTTTTCTAATCATAAATGTTTCACTTGCATAAACATTAAATTATCTTTTTTACATAGAAAGTTGAATAGAATAAATCCTTCATCTTGACGTAATGTTAAACAAACAATATACCTTAGTTTATAGATCTACTCTTTCAAAAGACTCAGTAAAACATTACTAAAATTCAAAATCAGTTTAATTTTCAAAAACATTAACAGTAACTTAGTTTTCATACCTTTCTTTATCAACTCTGCATTATAAAAGATTTAGTCTTGCCAATTCAAACTTTGAAATTTGCTTTAAACTCCAACAAACCAACCTCATTATAGCTTAATTATAAATATAATTTCTAAGCTTTTTGTTGCACTTGGATTATTTAATCCAAGTTTATTTCTTTTGTTATTTTTTATTGTTCTAACTTATCTTAAAATAATTATTTGAGTAGCTTTAAATATTGCAAGTTTCTACTTTTTGTATTTATCTTTTACAGATAAAAAAAATAAAAATCAATTATTATTATTATTATTAGTTCTTTTCTAATGATATACAAATATGGTTTATTTTTTTATCTAAATGATTTAGCTCATCTGAACTTTTGTCATTGAATAAATAAGATTTACATGCCAAATCAATTTTTTTTTTTAAATCAACTCTTTGGTTACAATCAATCTTTGTTGATGTACAGGGCTCATTGCTTAGTTAATTCCTCTATATTTATTAATTCACAGGCCTTACAATTTTTTCTCTTTTAAAATCACAGATTTTTACTTTAGGCAATTTAATCATTGTCCTCATGTTCAGAAATTTACCCAGTGAACAAATTCAGTGCTGTATTTTGTTCTTTTTTTAATGAGCTTTAAAATTTGATGTCTGCATTTAAAATGAAGTTATTTTTTTTCTTTGCACCTTTTCAAAGAAAATTCTTGAGTTTGCTTACTGATAATCACAAAAACACATCATAGCATGGTACAATCCACATTGTCTTCAGTTTTAATGTTTTTCTATTTAGTCTGTATTTTATTTTTTATGTTAGTTGCAAATTTTAAATATTTATATCTTTTTTTGATATGAATATATTTTTGAATTGTTACATTTAAATTTTTAATCCTATTTAGAATTATAAAAGATAAGATGTAATATTATTTATGCATATACTCAGTGCAATGAATTCACAAATATATTTTTTTTTTTAGATTTTTAGTTCATGTCAAATTTATTTCTTGTATATAGAAGAAATATGATGGCATAAAAAAATTAATTTTTTTTTTCATTGAAACTATATTGTTTATCCTTTTATGGGCTTTTTGTTGTTTTTTTTTCTTTTGTGTTATTTTTGCTTTTGTGGGCTTCACTTGAAATTTTTATACTTGTTTTTATTTTGTAGTTCTTTTTTTGTTTTTTAGGTATTTTATGTTGTATTTTTATTTGTAGAATTTGTCCAGTTTTATCCAACATAGCTTAAAACAAGTTATGACTTATTCCCCTTTATATGATGATAAATGTTTTCCTTTTATTCATTCATACATCTTTAGTTATGTTTTCATGACAGAAATATCTGGAACATTTCCTTCTCTTTCAATGCATTTCAATTTAACTTTTATATTTTGCTTCATGAATCAGCAGCATTACAATATAAAATCAAATCATTTCTCAAATGTTATTGCTAAAAAGTGGGGGTTTGTTTTTCATATCCTCACAGGAAGCAGACAACTAGTTGAAAATTTTTTAGACTACAGTTTACTTCTTGCAGTTAATTAATCTGTACTTCATTTTTATTTGTTACTTAAATTTTGGTCTGCATGGTTTGATGATTTTTGAAGCATTTTAAATATATTTTTTAATCCAATAAAAATACCTAGTTGAGCAAGCTCCACATATTTCTGGATATTAAAATATAATCTATAAGAATTGAGTTAAACTTCTCATAAATACTTTTTTTTTCTATTTAAAATCTGCTTTAAATTTTTAATCATGATTATTATATCTAGTACTAGGAATTTGAAAATGTCTTATTTAAAAATTGAAAATATTTATATTAAAATAAGTATGACTACATAAATTGATGGGAATAATTACAATTTTGTATTTGATAGTTAGCTTTTGAAATCTTTGGTGTCAAGGTTTGTCTTGTATCAAAGCTACATATATATGCATCGCTCATTCAGTAATGAATTAGAGCACTCTGGCTACTGGTGTATGATACGCTAAAAAGTCTACCTTTTTCTACCGAGCTACCATAGCTCAGAGGTAGAATTGCCGACTGACGCCACTTTGGTCAAGTCTCAATCCTGGGTTAAAAGCAATCGGATGTCTAACCATACTGATGAGCTGTGATACAGCAAAACAGATCTGTCTGCGGATGACTATATATATATATAACTCTACGGGCCTGAATATTTATGAGAAGTTTTGTCAAAAATTTGTCATTTGGCAGTGTGTGTATATTAATTAAAAATAGAATATCTACTCAAGTATGAGTATCATTAAAAATAATGTTCAAACAAATAAATTATATATAAAAAAATTAATAAAGATGAAAGGAAAACTTAGCTGATGCATTTCAACCTCTGAGGGATTTTCTCAACATAAATTTTGCCTTGATAACGTCCCTCAGAGGATAAAACACATCTGCTCAGAAAAGTTTTCTTTTTTTCTTTATTCATATTGTCCTTTTACAGAAATACTCTATCTGAAATTTTTACATACTATGTTTTATGTTTAAAAAGGGAATGTTATTTTTCAGTAAATATAAAAAAAAATGTCTTCATAATTTTAATTCAGGAATATTTTGGTTTAATTTTTTAAAATATTTTATACTAGAATGCTGTCATAATGAAATATATTTTACTTTATTCTTAGATATTTTTATATTAGAGAACACAAATATCAAATAACTTAATAAATATTGGAAGCTTGTCTTAAAGTTTCAATCAACAATAATTCATCTTTGTAGAATGATCCTTCAATAAGTCCAGATACCATGTTTTCACTAATTGTCCTGTATATGATGTAGCGTGTACAATTGATTGCATCACTTCTGTAGCCTGTTATGAATTTTTAATCAAATTTTTATCTTTTATTTTGATCTGTATATTTGGTATGTGATTTATTGAAAAACTCAATATCTTCAATAGAGATTTATTCTAGGATGTCATTCCAAAAGAAGTAAAAGAAAGTCATTTCTGGGGGGGGAAAAAATCTTTTTAAACTTAGATATCTTTGAATCATGTATTTTTTATTTTTTTACTACTACCACATCCGCTTATAAACTTAGTTTTCTTAAAATTTAACTTATAATTTTCAGTTATTTTTCTTTGTAATATCTTCAGAACAGTATTCTTTATCTTATTTGATGATTTAAGTTTATCATTCTCATTTATTATATTGTATTATTTATTATATATCTAAAACTGTTGAGTAATTATTAAAATAATAAATTGTTTGCCACTTAATGATAAATTCAAGTTTTAAATTAAATCTGGAAAATAATATTTGATTTCATAGAATTTTTTTATATATATACTTTTGTAACTAGGTATTGTTATTATTATTATTAAGTCATATCAACTTTTTGGTTCTTCTTCCATAAAATAATGCTGGTGTACAAATGTTTTACATTGTTCATAGAGATAATGAAGTTTTGCTCTGAATACATTTTTTTTTTTTAAGTTTCAAGCCAGCTATCTTTAAAAAATAACATATTTTAACTTATCTCTTCAAACAGATTTCTTCTATTATTTATGCTATTCAAACTGTTATGAAGTTTTTTTTACTCATTAAAAGACTGAAAGCTCAAATAAAAAAAAAAATTAAAAGCATGACTTCTAAGAGTTTTTCTGGGTTCACTGTCCCATGTTCAGCAAAAAGATTTTTGCCATCAGTCCTGTCTGTATTCTTAGTATTTCTTGTTACACATAACAGAGCAAATACCAAATTGTCCATCTCTGCTTTCAGATGTCTGTTTGTATTCAATATTTCAGTTCTGGACCTTTTTTTTTTTTAATTTTAATTTTTTTTATTTAAATTTTTCCTGGAGGAAAAACAAATCTCTTGATTAAATGAAAGTATGTTCATTAGAGTAATATTTTTGTCAAGTTGGAAGGTATTAGTCCTAAAGACTTGATATGTTTGTAATTGGCTCAGTCAGCTACATTTCACCCTCAAGCATAGACCCAAAGAAGTGATATGTCAGTCACATAGTGCCATGTAGCAACTATCTGTAACTTATATGTTCAGTTGTAGAAATCATTCTTACCTGATCTTCAGTAGATATTTTCCACGAATAATAAATTCATTTTTAACGTTTCATGAAAGAAAAGTCTGAAAAAAACACATGTAGCTGATTGGGTTGTGATAAAGCGTAGAAATTCTATATAAATATTCTCTCAGATTTGAAGTTTGATTTTGACTTGCAATTGTTAAAAATTGCTGAAGTTTGTCAAATAATTGATATCAATGTTTGAAGAGTGGGTGAAAACAAAATGGATGGGAACTTAGCAAAAAATTCATTTTATGTCTTTGAAGAAAAAAAAAGAAAAATTATTTCTTTTTTTTGCCTTGCATTATTTTATTTTTTTTATTTTTATTTTTATTTTTTTTTCCGGGTTGGGTTGGGTAGAGTTAAAGTTTGCGTCTAATGTTTGGTGTGGTCTTACAGTACTTGTTTGTCTTCACACACAACAACAGATATTACAAAATTTAAGGGATTCTATTTATTCAGAAGTATTTCACTTGAATTTGAACAAGTTTCGTTCCAATGCTGAGGCCCATGGATAATTGGGAACATGGTGGATAAAAGATTGTCAAAAAATGCAGCACCAAAAACAAAAATGACAAATATTTGCTTTATATCCACTGACCTTATAAATTTCCAACCTTATCTCTTTTGCTCTGGAGTCATTTTCTGTTAAATTTAAATTATATATTTTTACAGCAGTGCCTATTTATGAACTTACAGGTTTTCAGAAATGCCTCTTTTTTAGAATGCAATTTTGTTTTTTTGTTTTTTTTTTAATAAATCTCTATATCACCCATCTGTTCATATATGCAACTTAATTATGTCTTTTTTTTTTCTTTTTTTTTCTTTTTTTTCTTTTCTATTAAAAAATCCTTGTAAAGGATTGTTTCCATTGGCACACAGTTTCATCATCTAAATAATTTCTGATAATCTTTTAAAAAAAATACACCTTATAACAATACATATAATTTTGAGGGTCAAATAAAGGCACTACAAGAATCTGGTCAAGTAACAGAATTAGAAACGGTGCTATCTTTTCTGTATATTATTCTTTTAAAAAAATATTTGCATTAGAGCACTGTGTTCCTTACAGATATGAGAATGCACCATATTCATTTTTTTCTTTTTTTTTTTTTACTTTCTTTACCAATTTATTTTTCCAATATGGCTACTGATGTGCTGGGAAGCATTGTAGCATCAATTTAATGTTTTTGTAATTCTTTTCTTTGTTTACACATTGTTTCTTTCTTTCTAGCATGTTGGTGGTAAGTGGGACTGTGTTTGTCAGTCATTTGGGAAGAGAACATGAGACCCCCCAACCCCCCTTTGAAAGGAGGCAACCAAAATACTTCTGGCATTTCATTTAATCTGTGATGATGGTAATATATTTCAGCTTGCTTTGATTGCATTTGAAGTGCTGGCATCAACAAAATTCTTACTTCCTATTGTTGAAACTATTTCTCTAAATGATTTTAAAAAATATAATTTGTGAACTTATTTTTCAAATATGATGTCCAAATAGATTATATTGCACACTTTTTTTTTTACTTTACAGAAAAGTAAGGATTTTGTTATTTTGATAACCTGTTCAAAATAATGTTGTAAAGTAGGAAATGTTTCTATGCAGAATTATATTTCTGGATAGTTATTTTCTAAATTGACATCCTCTAAAATTTCTTCTACAATATCTTCCAATATATCATCACTTTTTTGCTATCCTGTTGTATAATTCATTTTCTTGCTGCCCTTTATGATAATTGCTAAAACTGTGATTGCATTAAATACAATAATATTTATTTAAAACAGGACATCAAAATATAAAGGATAATTTATTGCCTCATCTAATGTAGGTGTACTTTGATGTAGAAACTGGTAACATTTATATAACTCTATTCAAAATTAAAATCAGTCTTGTTAAAGGAAGGTTTAAATATTCCTAAAATCTGTTTTATGTTTTTTTTTCTTTATAAAGTACTGTTAATCAACAGCATTAATATTATTAGTAAGGATGTCCTTTTGAGCTACTCAAGTTATAGGGTTACGGAATGAGATGTGTGATATGAATATAAGAGTAGAAAGTGAGTATTGTGTGGATATGGAGGATAAGTAACTTCACTTGCAGAATTTAAGGCTTTAGAATTCAGGAAACCATCCACTTGGGAATCTGTTCCACAAAACAGTGGTATTATTAGGACTAAAGTATAATTAATAAAGAATATAATTACTTATTTATTTGCTTCAAGCAGCTTTAAATCTAGTAATTATTTTTATATGATAAGCTCATCTTCACTGGGTGTAATTCATCTCAACTAAATATCAAAGTTGCATTTAGTTGTAGCCAATGAAGTGATGTTCTTTTAATTTAAAAAAAAAAAAAAAAGGGATCAAAAAGAATAACTTCCTGATTTTTTTCTTTTTTTTTTTTTTTTTCTTCTTCTTTATATTGCTCATTCCTAATGCCAAGGAAAAATATAAATTTAACTGGATAATATCTATGGATGAATTTTGTCTAATGTTAATTGGATTTCATATAAGTTAGATTTTAACTAATTGTATCTGCCAGTTACTCTAGTCTTTGCTTTCTCTACTTTGTTGTAAAGTGTTGATTTTTTCAAATTACAGTTCGAATGCACTCTTAGCAAGTTCAGTTAATGAATTTTTGGTTTTAGAACAGAAGAAATTGTTTGATAATTGTCAATCCTGAAATTAATGAAAATTTTGTTCATATTTTGGTTGTCCTCCTTTTTATTCTCAGGTAAAAAAGGTTTCTTCACGTTGTGTCTGATGAATGTGTTGCATTTTTTTTTTTTTAATGTTTCTATTACAGCTGTAGGATGTGCTGCCTTTTGGGTGGTCAATCCTGTACAGAAGACCACTACACTCAACATATCAACATGCAGCCTTTGTAGGGCTTTTATTATCAGTGCTCACATTCTATTAAATATGAAATTCAGGTAGATTTTTTTTGTAATTATTTAAATTTAAAAAAAATTTACTTAAGAGATTTTTAATAAATGCACTTACACTAACATATTTGTTTTCACACTCATATTTTTAGATTTATATATTTTTAGATTTATATATTTTTTTATAATAAATATATTTTTATATATTTCATTGTTCTTTTGTTGTCTTTTTGTTTGCATGCAACTTTCCAAATTTTTTTTCATAATTACTATATAAAAAAATAAGTCTTAAATCGTAAAGAATTTTTGTCACAATTTAAACTTTTTACTATTGTTATTAACTGTGTAGACTCTCCTGTTGGGTACAGGGACTCAACCTCACCACACCAGGTGTTGCTGCTATAGTTTCCATAGCAAATTGATTCTTAAGGTGTGCTAGCCCAATTGGTTTTGAATTCTGAGTTATCTTTCTCCTAGACTGGTTGCCAGCCAAAGATAGCAAGTTCTGTCTGCCTTAGCTAGGGTAAGAAGAAATAGATTCTTGCTTTTTCAAGAGTATTTGTCTGAAAGTGAACACAATGGCTTTGGAATTTGAACTCCAAATCCCATTTTCTGTACAGCTACATGCATGTTCCTTTTTTACTGTACTGATCAAAAAAATAGTTGTATCAATTGAATTCACTTGATATAATTATATAACTGTATAAATGCAGTGACACTAAGAGAGGAGGTCCTCAGGCCTAGGGTTTTAAAAAGTGTTTCAGTAAACAGCTGTAAATATACTTGATATTTACCAAACTTATCTTAGTACTGCATAAGGGCAAAGAGAAATAAATAAAGATTAGGAAGATTGTACTGAGCTCACCTCCCAAGGGCTTGCATACCTTCCTAGAAAATTAAATTACTGACTTTTAGCAGAGTTGAAACCAAGGATTGTAATTAATGTTATCCTGTCACCAATAAAAAGACAACTGTTTAGGTATTTGGAGGCAATAACAAGAAAAAAATAATTTAATTTTTATTATATTTAATTTAAAAGCAACTTATTTGTTAAAATAAAAAAAATTCTTACATCTCACTAATAGTGATGGGTTTTAATAAATGGAGACTGCACACACAAGCCAAAAAATAAACAAACATTTCTTCTAAAACTAGTGAAGTCAACAACGAAAGAAAAAAGGAATATTGAAGGACTAAAATTTAGATATTTGTATCATTTATCTTTAAATCTGAAAAAAAAATCAGAATTTAACTCTAAGAATGAATTTTTACTTAAGTAAACAAAGCAACAATTTTTTTTTTCCTGACATTTTTAGTTTCAAATCTTCAATGAACCATTAATCAAAAAACGTATGTTTTCTATTTATAAACTAAATTGAAAATATGAGGGAGAATTTTAAAGAATGATAAACAAATACAGAAAATTTAGTCACAATGTGAGGCAGGTACTTGTAAATGAAAATTACTTGATAAAATCTTGTTGATTGTAAATAGTTGGAATACTTTCGAATTCTTTATATAGAAAATAAAGCATGAAAGTTAAGAACATTTTTGTATACAATTATTCAAGATGAAATGTTTAAAGTTGTGTTTTTTATTAAAAAAGTAAAATTTAACTAATTTGTTTTTGTACTTCTTTTTTTAAATTTTAATATTTTATTTTTTTTATTTTCTAAACATTTTAATGGTGTTTTTATTATGCAAGTAAAAGTTATTAATGACAAAGAAAAAAAACATTCTGATTTTTGAATGATTCCAGAACGATTGTGAAAAATTAGTTTGGCAACCTGGTTCAACTACTATCCTCTGATTAAAAAAAAATATGCAATTATAAAACTGAGAAGACTGGTCAAAATATTTCCTCACTTATATTTGGCATAAAGCCAAAATGGTGGAATGCACAGAGAGGGTTGGACTCTTGATATTAGTGAATTGTCTTGCAGGCTAAATTTGTTAATTATTGTGCTATAGAAGGCAGAATGATAAAGACAGCAACACTATCAATGTTATAGTAAAAAAATGTAAATTCTGAACAGACAGCAGCACATGAAACCTGCAAATAATTACAGGTCAAAAATGAGACTGTTGGTGATTGACAAGGATGGTAACTCCTCATATTCAAGTTCAATGCTGGTACCACTTAACCCCTTAGCCAACACAGTATACATTTCATTCTTAGGATTTCATCATCAATGAACAATAAGTTTACTATATTTGACACTTGTTGCCCCTCTCTGGATCAGAGAATGTTGCCATTAGAAGAATGTCATTGTGTCATCAGATCAGATAAATTATATTTCCAAGTTTTTCATGAAGATAGGTTCATGCATGAAAGAGACTAACCCAGCCTCTCATCAGGATGATATACAGGCTGATAGTGACCCTGCAATGTTGTGAACTAAATTCTTTTGGAATTGATAGAAATTAAGAGTTTTGCTTGACATATGTGAAATATGTCATATATACACTTTAATGTTTTCATCTTTGTTGTCATCACAGTGTTTCTGCATTCTGGCCTTCTTCAGGTGTCTGCAAATCTGAGTAACCCTTGGGAAATTAAATAAAGGATTGTTGTTTGAAATTCCCTAAAAGTTACTTGGATTGGCAAACACCTGAAGACGGACAGAACACACAATAGCTGAAATGTTCTAACAACAACAAATAAGATATTAGTTTTAATGTATCTTTTTTTCATAAATTCAGACAGAAATGCTGTTGGAAAACAGTAAGTGAAATTAAAATCTCTCTCAACAAGTGGGATATCAGTAGATCTTGTTGCAAACTATATGCACTTCTTTATAATCAACACATTTCCTTGGAGCAATAGTTTGTTCCCCTTCCATTGTCTGCAGGAGAGACAAAATTGGTTTTACAAACATTCAGCTGACTTCCTTCCATTAGCTTCCGTTCTTGTCAGATTGAAATCCTCTTAAGCATGTATAATGTCAAATTTTATGATATAAATCCATGTTCTCACAATAAAATTGGTCTTAACCAATTGATATGACTAACATTTTCAGAATATATCAGCAAAAATATATACACTACCAGCCATAATTATTAGGCCACCCCAGTTTTTTAAAAGAAATGATGTATTTCATACTATTTTTAGTATTTATTGCCAAGTGGATAATTCTAAATGAAAATAGAATGGTTCTTTGTTAATACTGCACAATAACAGTGCATCAAATGAACCTTTCTGGTGTCCAGTTTTTGCGCTCTCTTCCTCTTATTGGCTGGCCAGGGCAAAGGCTTCCTGGCTGCCTTGTAAAATTTTGCAAAGTAATAATAACAAAAGAACCATTTTATTTTCATTTAGAATTATCCACTTGGCAATAAATACTAAAAATAGTATGAAATACATCATGTTTTGTTTTTTTTAAACTGGGGTGGCCTAATAATTATGGCCGGTAATGTAAGTTTCATCTTATAGTATCTATCTTTATTAAAAGTATCAATGACTTGTTTTGTGAAGGTCAACTTTTATGTAAACTAGTCATAACAAACTTTTCTTTATAGATAAATATCAAATTCATTTGCCATAAACATTATATAACCTTCATCAATTTCTTGACCTTTGATTTTATTAACTTTTCTACTGTTTCAGTTTTAACTTGACTTGCATCAGTTTTTACTGCTCTTCAAAGATCTTTTCTTGAATATTGTTTTTCCATTCTCATGCACATCTGTTTTATTAATAGATCATAAGTTTTCTATTGGCTTAGAGAAGTGGGGGTGATCTTCTATTAAGTTGGTTTTCTTTGCCCATCTTGCAAAAACAAAAAAGTTTCAATCATCAGATTTACAGAAATTGAAGGACCATTGCCTTGCATGAATATACTCTTTAGCTTATAGCTTCTTGATTGTAACCAGTACTACTCCAAGAACTTGAGATAATTATCTGCATTTATCTTGATAACATCAATTTTGAAGTGACTTTAACCAAAACCCTTGCTCTACCTTCCCACTATTGCCGAAGTTATATCATTTGATAATTTCTCTAAAAGCCCCAATCTCTAGGCCAGCCATCATGTCCATAGAATGGAGTTTTGCTTTCATAAGTAATAATTACTGTTGGGAGATTACTTTTCATGTACTACTTCACCCAACTTAAATATTTCTTTTTGTGATTTTTACTTGAAGGTTATAGTTTGATTAAATAGATGAAAGCAAACAATATTCTTCATATTCATTTTTTCTCTATGTTTAAATTTGCAACAATAGTTTATTGAAATATTTTCTTACTGGTCACTCCACTTTTTCTTTTGTTTAATATCTTTTCAACTTCTCTTGAATCTCTTTTTGTGACATTCTTAAAGTCAATTATTTTCTTGTTCTTATTTTACTAATGATCCAATTTTTTTTTTTTATTGTTCTGTGATCTCTCTTAAACATTTTCACAATTTCCAAAGTTATGTTCTGATCACTTAATAACT
Source organism: Ascarosepion bandense (assembly GCA_037127315.1). Lineage (NCBI taxonomy): Eukaryota > Metazoa > Mollusca > Cephalopoda > Sepiida > Sepiidae > Ascarosepion > Ascarosepion bandense. The sequence continues at coordinate 872,202 of JBBBDQ010000304.1, forward strand.
TTACAATATCTTGTTTCTCTTTTGAAGTTGTATCTGTTTAGCAACCAATGGCAATTTTGATATTTATGAAATTAAGTAGTAAATATCAATAAATATACTATAATATATCTTTATTTACAACATAATGAACAACCTTCAAGTTCTATAATAAAATTGTACACCACCAAATAAATTATAAATATTTATAATAAAAACATATTATAATCTGAAATTAACATGGTATTTTTATTATGTAAATATATCATACAAATGCTATAAATATTGATTGGTTAATACCAGTTGTAAAAACCATTCTTGTATAATAAAATCAGACATAGTATATGAAGCGTGTTGCAGGTTTTACAAAATTGTCTACAGCTATACCTAATGAACATCAATTGAGTACAGCTCTGAAATGTGACTTGATAGATGCTGTACCTGCAGTACCTTATAAACTCCATACCACATTGTGTAGCTGCCATTATTCAGGTGAAGAAAGGAACTATACATTGTTATGTCATTGTCTGTAAATAGTTTTGGCACTTAAAAAATGTTATTACATTCACATAATATTGGGTTGGAACAGATTTGGTAGCATTTTTCAATAGGTGGTGTTTGTGCATGTAATTTTGTATCACATATGACTGAAATTTCTGACACATACATGTACTGAAAAGTGGCACTTCAGTACATTTTTCTATACAATTCTTGAGTGGATTGTGAATCTTAACTGTTTTTACATTAAATGTGAAAATGAAGGGAAATGAGATGCATTTTTGCCATTTGATGCTCTTTTATTTCTAGAAAGAAAAAAAACTAAAAACAACAAAAAATATGTGCTTTCTATAAAGATGGTGCCATAGGTGAGAGTATTGTTCATAAGTGGAAATTTTGATTCTACAGATCTGCAGTTATTAATTATGACCAAATAAAAATAAAAGTAACCCAGATCATAGAATATATCACAGAAAAACTTCATAAATCTCATGAGCATTGTAAGGCATTTGTAAACATTTGAATATGTTAATTTCTACATTATTAGGGTGCCCTTGATTTAATGGAGCTCATTTACATGTGATTTTCACTCAAAATGTAACAAAACCTATTTTTCAAAAAAAATGATTACAGCTGATGAAAAATTATTTCCAACAATATAATGTGCAAAATGTTCTAGGAGAAATTAAATGAACCACTGTTAACACCTTCACAAGCTAATCTGACGCAAATGATATTTCCAAACTGGTAGAGTACTGTGTTTTACAAGCTCCTTCTGGAAAATCAGAGGTTGAATACAGACAAGTACTGTTCCTAATTGGACTGATTAAAAGCATTAATCAATAAAAAAAACCTCCACAATTGGCCAATCAGAAGAGTGTCATCTTCCATGAGAAACTACTACACTCGCCATATTCACATAAACTGGATAATGGATAATTAATTATTTTAATTCCTACACGATTATCTTAATGGAAAGAACTCCAATACACTGTAAGTGTTACAATTTCATATGCTTCCTTGAAGTAACATTCATCGTATACAATGGCCGTAGGACAACTAATTGAAGGTTGAGACAGTAGTGTCTGGGCATGATAAAAATCTGATGCAATCACAGATGACACAATATTTTTCAAGGTCAAACAAATTTCATCATACATCCCGAAAATAGATTCATATTACTGCACACCATTGCAAATGACCTAATCTGAGGAAATAATATAAATTGATTACACCCTGTCACTACAATGGGTCGAAAATTGACCGTATGGTAAAAGAAAATAAACTAAAACAGTTGTTTCAATTAATTTGCACAAGGGTGTAACTTGTGAGTGTCAAATTTTCTAATCCCTCCTTTATTATCTGTCCCATAAATTTCAACAGTCTCTTTATAGTTGTAGTATGTCCCTTTCATTTGCATTTCCCTTAAAACTTCTTCATTGCTTGCATATTCTGTCTATGGTGTTCTTAGCAGACTTCTGTAGAACTACATCTCTGTTTCAAGTTTTTGTGATGAACATGTCTATTGAACAGGTGAAGAGGCTCATCCCTTGTTTCCTATTTAGGATGTGGTTTCCGGTTTTCTCTTTTCCAATCTTTTCACTCTTTTTTTTTTTCTCAATTGGAGTAGATAGACTAAACTATCATCCGGTTTACACTCCACCCATGTCTATTGAACAGGTGAAGAGGCTCATCCCTTGTTTCCTGTTTAGGATGTGGTTTCCGGCTTTCTCTTTTCCAATCTTTTCACTCTTACGTAGCCCCCTGCTCATCAGTGACGTTACTGCCTTGCTCGGGGTGATATGATTAAAAAATAAATAAATAAATATTTGCACTTACCGGAGTCAAAGCGTCCAAGATGTTTCGCTTGGAGATAAGCTGGGAGTAAGACAAGCTATTTTGGCAAAATGGGAGACAAATTCGACCTAAAGCTAATCCCAGAGTTTGATGGTACCATCTCAGTTTTGGAATGGGTGAAGAAGGTCAAATTGATTTGTCATCTGTGCGAAGTGATGTACATCGAGAAGGTGATTCCATTATGGCTGACAGGCGGCGCTTTTGCAGTGTATCAGCATCTAAGTGACAAGAAAAAAGAAGACCCGGCTAGAATCAAAGCCATACTTTACAAAGCATTTGCTGTTGACCCTTGTACTGCGTATGAACAATTTATGGCCCAAAGTTTACAGCTGGGTGAAACTCTGGATGTCTATTTGGCTGCATTAAAGTAGCTGGCGACTCTGTTTGGCAGACTGCCTGAATGAGTGTTAGCGTGTGCATTTGTAGCAGGGCTTCTAGACATAGTAAAACAACTGTTGCGGGCAACTTCCAGAGTGAACACGCTGGCACTTGACAAACTACTTGGACCAAACTTGTGATAGGAGAGGATGCAGCTGAGGAATGAACTGTCTAGCGTGGGTTTATGCACGTATCCATTACAAAACAGCAGCTCGATAAGCAAAACATCTTGGACGCTTTGACTCTGGTAAGTGCAAATATTTATCATCACAGTTTCCTCTTCATCTGTAAAGAAATTGTTTGGTATTCACTGAAGATAGATATTACAAAGTAATTCAGCAATCTTTCTTTTGTTTTTACTTAAATTTTCCTATCTCTTAATATTTTATTTAACCACTGAATGACTTCTTTCTCTATTCTAATGTACCTTTGGATTTCTGTGTCACTTCCCAGATAGTTGAACTTCTGTACAGGCTTGATTTTGATGTCTCCAATTTGTATCTCTCATCTACAACTGCTTCTACTGATGACCATGAATTTTGGCTTCTTAAAGTTAATAGTCCTTTCTTCTTGCTTTCCTTTACTACATTTTCTCTGAGTCTGCCATCAACACAGTGTCATTTGCATATCTTATGTTCTGAATATTGTGTCCACTGATAACAAATACTGGTTTAGTTAATTTAATCAGCTGATGTAATTATTATCATTAATTTGATTTAATCTTAAACTAAAAGAATGAAAGGAAGTTTCTAATCAGACAATGAAGGAAATTTTCAATGACCTGTAGATCAGTTTTTATTTTAATTTATTAATGCTATGTTTCTTCGGGATGTAGTTGATCATAGCTCTCCACATATTCCTTTATTACTGTGAATTGCAATAACTTCTTAGTAATGGTGGTAAATTGATCTATTGTTGTTGTCTCTGCAATTTTGAATTCATGGTATTCTTTTTCAGACTGGCTGCCACCCAAAGCTAGAGAGCTCAATTTATCCTCGATATTAACTCATAGCTGCTGTAAGAGAAGAAATGGATTCATCTCTCTCTCTCTGGTTTTAGTGTGAAATTGAATGCAGCAAAATAGATCAGAATTTTAATTTTGATCTTTAATTCCACAAAAACTTTTAAGTTTTTTAAAATCTATATTAAGGTTTGGTAATGTGAACAAGTTGCACAGGTTCATATTACAGTGGACACATTATTAGAACATTTCTCTTTTCCAATCTTTTCACTCTTTTCTTTTTTCCTTTTTTGTTTCAATTGTAGTAGATAGACTAAACTATCGCCCAGTTCACACTCCACCCACATCTATTGAACCGGTGAAGAGGCTCATTCCTTGTTTCCTACTTAGGATGCGGTTTCCGGTTTTCTCTTTTCCAATCTCTTCACTCTTTTCTCTCTTTATTTTTTTTTTCAATTGGAGTAGATAGACTAAACTATCGCCCGGTTCACACTCCACCCATGTCTATTGAACAGGTGAAGAGGCTCATCCCTTGTTCCCTGTTTAGGATGTGGTTTCCGGCTTTCTCTTTTACATTCTTTTTACCCTTACGTAGCCCTCTGCGCATCAGTAGTGTTATCACCTTGCTTGGGGTGATATGATTAAAAAAAAAAAATATTGTATTCATTTATTTAAGAAAATAATCTTTTTACTGAAAATTATAAAATATGATATCCTTACAGATTGAATTCCAACTTAAAACCAATTTGATTAACTTATATTTTACAAAGAAAGATAAAATTTACATAGCATTTACAGTAGGTGTCAATTTATTGATCTGCAAAGTTTTAACTTTTAGGCATTTATAGTTATTAAGTAATTAGAAATGTTATACTGTTCAATTAACACACTTTGAAATAGTATTTAATACATCTCTATTAAATATTTGCATGAAGCCTGGTTACTTTGTCTATATTTTATTATAAATAGGAGACGACATTTGAACAGGTTTAAGTAAAAAAAAATTCCTTTGTCTATTTCTAGCACATATGCTGTTAAATATAAGAGACAATGAATGTCTATTATGTTTAATCATGAGCCATTCTAAACATCGCATTTTGGCTTTAATTTCACTTGAAAATAAAGACAAAAATTCTCCAACATTTGGATAATTATTTATTGATTTGCTTCTAAGCTTTCTGCTCACATGAGCCATTTTCAGAGAGGTTATTTAGATTGAAATACAATAACATCCACTGTCACCGACGATTTTATTTTGTGTTGACATAAAACTCCGCTTGGCAACGGCAATAGTTACCAAAAATAATAAACACAATTCTCAGATTTGCAATGCGGTTTTATGACGTCACACCGCGTGATAGCACGAAATGACAACAAAACCATGCATTCAAATGCAATGTAATACGTTATGTCCGGATTTAAAGGTGATTTTATTGAGTGTTGGTTGTTTAGATTTGATGTACATGGCCTCCAATATCTGCAGGTTCCTCTTACTGTGTGTATGAGTAAGGATCACCGTATTGTTGACCAAAATCTGTCTGATATTACCTATATGTTTATGTTTTTCAGAGAAATGTTGTTTAATTGTACTCTGATCAGAAAGATGACATGTAAGTCTACGGGAGAGCATGGTTGTAGTAAAACCATTATATGTACTGGGTTTTTTATTAGTATCAGAGATGCAATCTCTGAATGGGCATGTAAATTGGTACACTACATTGGTTTTTTTCAACTGAAATTAAAGCCAAAATACGACGTTTAGAACGGCTCATGATTAAACATAATAGACATTCATTGTCTCAGCATATGTTTAGAAAATTATTTGCTGCCTCCATACACGAAATTCTATTAGCACATAAACTATCTTTCTAAGAAGAACCAAACATGTTCCTGTTTAAGATTGGGTTTCTGGTTCTTTTCTAAAGTCTGCTTCAGCTCTGTACTTTTAATGTCTGCATCTAAACTCTGAAATCTTGTTCACACTCCTCCCCAGTCTTTGAAATGAGTAGAGGTTTATCCCTTACTTTCTGTTTAGGATTCTTCAATTCTATATTCTTAACATTTGTCCTTTCCTATGTTAATATAACTTCTCACAGTAACCTGGCTCTTGAACCTTGTATTGGGTGAATATTAGTAAAAATATGTACAGGGTGTATCAAAATTATTTTTACAAAGTTTTGGGGTGTGTTCTTCACACCAAATCAAGGGCAAAAGTTCATTTAAACATGTTTGCAAATCCTTTTGGAGTTATTAAGTTTAAAGCTTACAGTAGACACTGTTAAATGTTTAATCCAAGATACAACCCAAAAACACTTGTACAAACTTTGGGGGCAGGTACCTGACATGAAAACAAGGTAAAATGTCCATAATGTATGTCCAAAAGGCTATCATTGTACCCCAACATAGCAACTCATAACAAATGTTTGAAATGTCCTCTGTTTGCTTCTACGCATACATCTACCCATTGGATCATTGTCTGGTGGATCCTTTCAAATACTCAATAGTTTTGCAGGCCCCCATGACATGTTGATGAAGTATTCCTGTATTATTAATGTCTGCTGTATAAAAATATTTTTTTAGGTGACCTAAGGATAAAAATCTCAAATATTGAGGTCAAGGGAATGTGCAACCCAGGGAATTTACCCTCCTCTACCTCTCCATCTTTCATGGTAGATGTCAGCCATTGCATTGCAAACAATGTGTCTAAAATGTGCTGGTACCCCATTGTGCATGAACCACGTGTCTTCGTATTAGCAGAGGTACATCCTCTAGTAGGTCTCGAGGTGTGTTCAAAATAAAATCCCTGTAGACATCTCCTGTAAGACGTACTGGGATAATATATGAATCTACCAGATAGTCACCTACAATTCTGGCCCAATCATTAATTGATGCTGGTGACTATCCTGTATTGTACTATGGGGATTCCAATCCATCCACAAATGTTGGTTGTATAAATTTATTGTTATGTCGGGTAACAGAATTATGTGAAATAATACAAAACAATGTAATAGTATAAAAGTAGGTGTATTAACAGGAAAGAGAAGTATTTACAAGAGGTGAGGATTAGTAGAATACAGAACAAGGTAATTAGTATACAGTATCGTCGTAGAGACGTGATAGATTGACTAGTAGAACACTTCTGGTGCAATATCGGAAATACCCGACAGACTCACTCACTAGACTTCCTTCCTTGAGGTATAATCACTACTATTTTATATAGTGATTTGAATAGTCCATTTCCATGGAAAAGGTGGAGAGTGCCCCAACATTTTCAAATGTTGCCTCATCCATAAACAAGGCTGAAGAGACAAACAGTGGATCAGCAGTTTGAGCAATAAAACATCAGTAATAGTTCTACCGTGGTGAATGATCAGAGGACAAAAGATCTTGCATGCATTGCAAATGATACATATACATTAGCTGCTTTTGAAGTAGTCCCGCCTCCATGTGATACCATAAGATGTATGATATGTTAGTGCCACTTGATGTGTGTTGATACACAGGTCATCTTTGAATGTGTTTTCTGTGGTCAGGTGTACAAGTGGGTCTCGGTCGTCTTTGATTCATAGTTTGTGGTTCCATGGATCCTGTCTCAGCAATCTTTCAGCAATGTGACAATAAACAACAGCAAAGGTTGGATGACTTGGCTGCCTTCCATGTGGAAATGCATTCTGATGCATCTGTATGTAAAAATCATACCTACCTGCTCACGATATGCATATCCTGTGATTGTTAAATGGAAAACTTCTCAGTTAAGTCACTACTACACATTTAAATGCTGAAGACTAGCCACAAATGTAACATTAACGTCACCTACCATAAGATTTCTTAAAATTTAATAATTTAAAAATGAAGGAGAATACGGACATGTTCATTAACCAGTTCCCTACGCTACAGAGTCTAATTGCTGGAATGATGATTCTGAACAGAAGAAGTGTCAGTCTGGAGATTTTGATAAAAATTGTGAAGTTTCTGAAAATTCTGACACATGAAAATTCTTAAATTTCTGATGGTTATAATATATCAACTATTGTCATTAAAAATGTAAAGTCTAGGGAACATTAAGACACTTGGTATGTAAAATTGCCTTGGAATGAGGAAAAAATTAAATCTGTTCTTTCAAACCATGCTGCAGCAATTAATGTACAGAATGATGTTTCCCCTGATAAATTTAACTACATTTGTTAACCTTATAAATCTATGTCTCAATCTGAAGACCAAACAACTATCAAAATAATTTTGTTTACTGAAGACAAATGAGGTCCCTTCATTAAATAAAGTAGCTTACCCTATCAAATTGGATGTGCATTATGGTGCAGCGGATATCAGCTCGGAACGAGAAATCGGGAAGCCGAGTTCGAATTCCAGTTGAATTCATTGCATTCACTTATGCGCAAATACCCTTAGGAAAGTTATAAATCCGTCTCTTCCTTCCAGTTATGGTTTAAATAACAGGACAGATTGGGTTCTATAGACTTGGCTGGCAACCAGTCTACCGCAGAAAGCAATGGCAACCTACTGCGGGATAATCTTCTACCCAGTCAGCCATGTCACTTTCGAGACATGATCGCCCAAGCGTGTTTCACGTATGGCACTTAACTGACTGACCCTATCAAATAGAAATAGAATAGAAAACATGTTAGAATTGTGGTTATTCAATATGAACAAATATGTCATTATATTTTTATCAGACAAGTGTTTTTATACTTAAGACCAAAGAAGACAAGGATAGATTTTGTTTGATTTGTTACTTTGGCTCTACCTTAATTTTTAGCTTTGTTGTCTTTCTATATTGATTCGTGTGGTTGTCCATCATACCAATAAATTTCTGGAAATTGAATACACTAAAATGTTATAGAATTTTCATGTTAACTTGAACAAAACTAGTAATTCTCTGGAAAAAATTATTGTATTTTAACCAATAATCAATAGAAGGAAACTTTGATTTGAGATCTTGCAATAGTAATTGTGAAGAGCTAAAAACTTAAGTGATAAAAGATGGAAATTTTGTTAACAGTATTCGGACTATTATCCTCATCTTTGTTACCATTTGTATGACGTTTCAGCCATTGTACGCTCCGGCCTTTTTCAGGTGCTAGAAATTTCAAACCGGATTCTTTATTACAATCACTGGGGTATGTCATTTCCATTCTTTGCGTAGAGTCTCGTCTGGTAGTCATGAGTTATCCCCCTCTAACCCTGTCAGTTACTTGTTACTATTGAACTCACAACCCTTTTTGTCAAGTCACAGGAACTAACTGACGTCTATATCCACTGGGCCATGTGTCCTTAAGGACAAGAACAACTGAATTTTTGGGACTTATAAACCTAATGTTCAGTAATCATTTTTACCAGAATTCATATTGCAATTTTTTTTATGTTAATGGTTTTCTCTAGTATTTTTTAGCAGAGCTTACATTTTGTTAAGTTGAATTGTGAGTTAGAGAAGGTTTTAAGTTACAGATATAATCCTTCTAAGGACGCCATAGAAGTTGCTAATAGTTCTATTGATGAAAATGCCAAAACAAAAAGAAACATCTCAAATTTCTGATGTATATGATCATTTATTTTTATATTTACCAATTACAATTAAAGGGAGAATACTTGTTAGTGAGTTATGGCATCAGAAAATAGATTGGGACTCTATTTTCTTTGCTGAAAATCAGAATGTTTGGTTTCATTTATTCAAAAATTTAATTCTACTTGATCTATTAAAATTCTCCAGATATCCTGTGGATGAGACATATCCTGCAGACTTGTACATATTTTGTGATACCTCAAGAAAATCTTACGGATCTGTGAGTTACATCATTCAAAATGGAAAATCTACTTAAGGTAAAGGTGGTCCCTTTAAAACCCCAAACTTTACCCTCTTTGAAACTACTTGCTGTATATTTAACAATAAAATGTTTGGGAAATATATTGGAGATGTTTTCAAACATTTCTATGAAGAATACTTTTGTAGTTGTTGATGACCAGATAGTAATATGTTTCTTACTTTCTGAGGTATTAAAACCAAGAATCTGTTTGTTAAAACACACTAAAAGATATTTATCAAAAAATGAAGGAATCTGTGGTTAAAAAGCACATTCCTTAAATTAATTCATCTGGTACAATGAGACAGATGTGTAAAAAAAAAAAATTTCTATAAATGTGTTCTTATAAAAATAAATTTGCAATGAATTAATATACACTTTTATGTATAAATTTTTCTATAAATGTGCTTATATATATATATATATATATATATATAAAATTAAAAAAACTTGTTTGCAATAAACTAAATTTGTTTATTGCACATTCTCTTGAGGGGCAAGTATATAAAAATCTTATTTTTATTATTTTAAAACTGTTAGCCTTGTGTAAATGTATAATCTTCTTGGTTGTGTTTTTAACACATGTTCTGTTGAGAGAAGTGTATTTTTATGTAGGCCAGACGGTTTGTGAGAAATTTATTACAAATGTATATCTTTTTCGGCTCAGTGGTTAAAACCCACCAAAATTTGTGATGAATTCATTTCCAGTTTATGGAAAAAAAGATTTTTTGTACATATTGACCAACAAGAGATGCATCTCAAACTCTTATAACATCTCAAGTAGCAGGCAGAATTTTCTATATAAAGCTTAGGTCAGTAGATGTGAGAGGACATTTCGACAGTAAAAAGAGAAGACCTTTTGAAAGCGAGTACATTTTACTGCAAGGGAAGATGGCAGGTCAACACCAAAGAAGACATTGATATCAAAAAGGCTTCATTACCAGCCATCTATAAAGTCATTCAGTTAAGTGCCATATGTGATACACCCTTGGGCAATCATGTCTCTTTCCAGACATGACTGACTGGGCAGAAGATTATCCTGCAGTAGGTGGCCATTGCTTTCTGCGGTAGACTGGTTGCCAACCAAGGCTATAGAACCCAATCTGTCCTATTATTTAAACCATAACTGGAGGGAAGGAATGGATTAATAAATACCTTTCCCAACGGTATTTGTGCATAAGTGAATGCAAGGAATTCAACTGGAATTCGAATTCGGGTCCCCTATTTGTCACTTCAAGTTGATATCCACTGCACCACAATGCACATCGCATCTATAGAGAGATGAGAGAAATTGGAATTTCAATGAAAATTTTCTTGAGGTTGGACAGCTTAAAACGAAAATATTTCAGAGAAATATTCTCAAGAATGGACTGTGTAAAAAGGATTTAAAAAAAAAAATACTGTGTGCCAGAACCACCCGTGTGGCAATTTGCAAGTAGGTCTTTTTATCAAAGGTGGTTGGACCTTTGTTTTTATTTTTTATTGTCTGTTTGTTTTCTCTTTTCATAATTTAAAAAAAAAATCCTTTTCTTCTCACAAGCTGCAATCTTTTTCCCATTTTTTACTGGTGATCCTTTATCATAAATTGTTATCCTGCCTTAATAGGCACTTAAAGGAAATTTTATACAAATTTTGTATCTTTTTTTGTAATTGTAAATGGTAAATAAATGTGTTTTTCCTTTTAAGATTTTATGCAGTGGCTGTTTTTAAAATTTTGCATCTATTCTTACTATTTCTATTAAGTTTTTGTTTCCGGCATAAGAGCTTGGATTTAGTAAAAAAAAAAGATTTATAAAGGAGTTACTTGTTTCAGTGAGAAAAAGAATGAATGAAAGAAAGAAGGGGAGAATTAAGTATTTATCATCTTTTACAGAGAAATGGCAAATCTTTTTTGTTTCTACCCATTTGCTTTTAAAATAATAACCAGCATTCATGTTTTTGATTGTTATTGCAATATTTTGTAAAGCTCAAATATTTAATGATGCAATAAGAGAATTTTTATGGATATTTTATTGTTGTAGAACTCACTAAGAACTTATTCAATCATTCACTGAAGAATTAAGGTTAATCAGAAATTTTAAATAGGAAAACCATGAAATTTTCATGGGTTAAAACTAGTGTAAATAATTAGATTAAAATTTTTGGAAAGTGTTGGATCTCTTCAACTGACATGTTGAATGTGCATAAGGAAAATAGACTTCCTTAGTAGATTAAAGCGTTGTTTTATGAATTTGGTGTCAGTAATTGCGTGTTCAATCCCTGGGCGGGACAGTGTGTACTTGGACTTTGGGGGAAACAGGCTGAGCAATAACTGAGCTAAAAATAAAAAACTAGATAAAAAATCCCTAGACATGGCTAGTAGAACAAGAAAAGCCTACTCCAGTAGATTAAATAAAGGTTTCAGTGTGGAATTCCCTGTAGATTACTTGGTATAGCGGTTGCTATGTTTTTCTTACCCACATACACTCCAAGTCATTTACTCGTCTGCGATTGGCTGATAAATCACTATTGTTTTTGTATAGGACAATTTAGCAATCGCAGTCACCTTTTGTATCTTTCAGCTCTGAAGCAGCTGTTTTATATGTTTTTTTTAAAAATCATATCACCCCAAGCAAGGCGATAACGCCACTGATGCGCAGGGGGCTATGTAAGGGTAAAAAGAATGGAAAAGAGAAAGCTGGAAACCACATCCTAAACAGGGAACAAGGGATGAGCCTCTTCACCTGTTCAATAGACGTGGGTGGAGTGTGAACCGGGTGATAGTTTAGTCTATTTACTTCAATTGAAAAAAAAATAAAGAGAGAAAAGAGTGAAGAGATTGGAAAAGAGAAAACCAGAAACCGCATCCTAAGCAGGAAACAAGGGATGAGCCTCTTCACCTGTTCAATAGATGTGGGTGGAGTGTGAACCGGGTGATAGTTTAGTCTATCTACTCCAAGCCAATCACATATTTATTTTGTAAAATCAGTTTTTCCTGCGCTTCTTTCTGGAGCCTATGACTTTCTTTATAAGTGGCTACTTTTCGCAAGTTTGTCAGTAGACACCAGGCTTTGAAAGGAATCCACGTAAGTCTACTCAAACATTTTTAATGCACACACGGACACAGAACTTTCTAATCACAATTTTTTCTCTGAACATTTTGCCAAGAACTTCTTTGGAACTTTTAACCAAAATCTGTGTTATACACAATCACATTCAAAGTAATTGTATTCTTTGTGTTATTCCTTCTTACATGAAAACATTTCTAATACTTAAAAAAAATCTTTTCACAGGAAAGAACTTTTCTCGTTCAGTTGACTTTGATCAACAAGCAGTCAAAAGGGAACAACTTTTTGTCTTACTAATATAACGTGCTTTGTTTTGTTCATTGTTGTATTTGATTGAATATACATGTATATTTATTGGTTACAAATTAGAGTTGTCTTTATTATCTTGAATTGTATATTGGACGAATCGTAATATAAATCGTAAAGGACCTAAAAATCCTCTACATTGGATCAATATACATCTGATGAAGGCTGGAAGGCACAACAGCTGAAACATAGAGTAGGACAATAGTTTGCATGTAAGTCACGTGAATAAGGCTTCTAAGAATATGGTAAAAAATGGGAATGATCAATAAAATAAACAAACAAAAACTGTTGTTAAGTAAATTTTTTTTATTAAATTCTAATTTGGATTTGAAATTTCAATAGTTGTTTGAAAATTTGGGAAGGAGAAAGTTATGTCACCATCAGGCAAAGTATTGCAGACTTGATGAGAAATTAAGATATTAAGGATTAATACATTAATAAAATGGGAGAAGAAAAAAATAACAAACAACAGGTCTTCAGTGATGTAAAATGCACTGAGTATTACATGCCCAGCAAATAGAATTCATTTGTTCAAAATGATTCACTTCAACATTTCTAACAGCAAAAACATTATTTTCACCTGTAAACTTCACAAAAACATCTCAAAAGATTTTTTTAAAATTCAACAAAAAACATTCAACCTACATTTTATTAAAAAAAAATTGTAACGGTTTATATATTATGGTGTTTGTCTTCTTTCCTGAGAAAGTTGTATAAATTAACTTAAACATTTACAAGCATAAATTAAGTAGAAATTAATTAACATTTAAATTAAGTATATTTTAAGCAGCTTAAACAAAGTGTTTATATTTTGTCATTTTTAAAAATTTTTAATCTTTCCAGTAAATTTTGTAAAATGAATAATATTTTTAAAGTTTCAAATTAAATAAATACATTTTTAGATTAAATTATGTCTGTCTTTATTTTCCAAATATTGTGCACATTTCAGCATAAATTGTTTATTTTTGCTCACAGCATAAAATGGATTTTAAATCAGAGGAAACTTTGTGCCTTTGCAGTAATATAATTCCATATTTACAAATATTGAAAATTATATATATATATATATATATATATATAGCGTCTTCACCATGTTTTGGCCGTTGTAATCTCCAGTCTTCATCAGGTATTTGCTTTTGGTTTTTATGAATTTTGAAGAAACTTTATTCAATTTACATGAGTAGTTGGTTTTAATTCCACTCTCCATTCTTGGGAATATCTCAAATATGTTAATACTTCCTAATTAATTTGTCCTTGTGATACTAAAGTGAACAGCCTGCTGCTATGAATGGAATAAAGGGTGTGATTCAAAATATGAACACATAAGAAAGCCAGAGAGTTCAGTAGCTGAAGTGTTGTAATCATAACAACCGAGATGAAGATATTTGCCAGAATAGATTTATTTATTGATAAGTCTCTATCTGAATATGTGTGTGTGTGTGTGTGTGTGTGTATGTGTATGTACATATATATTAGTGGGTGCTGAAAACCTTTTAGTCTGACTTACAATCACTTTCTTTTACCAAACATCAGAAACCCCAGAAGCAACATGGCAAGTGTGTTGATCTGTGAGGTGAATAGGTAGAATAGCATAATGCTTTACTGCTCTCAGTTACACTTCTTGGTTAGGCTGAGAACTTTTCAACACCCCTTTATACATATGTACATACATATATATATATATATATATATATATATATATATATCATTTTCATTAATTACTTTATTTTTATTAGTTATCATTAATTATTCAGTGTATTCCCTTTTGGGTCAATTTTAAGTTCATCTTTTATCCCCAAAATACATGAAAACAAAAAAGAAAGATTGAGAGCATTTTCAGATTCATTTAAGTCAAATTTTGAAATAAGTACCTTGAACAAAAATTTTCTAGTACACTTTCAAAAGAATCAAATTGTAATATAATCATTATTCAGAAGTTTAATTTTTGTTGTGTTTGAATGTTTCTTTTTTTAAATTGGTTTAAAAACAATTGGAAGAATTGAAGATTAAATATCTGTTTTTTAATAAAAAGTGTTTGTAAGGAAGGAAAATACTTGTGTTTTGTAGAACATTAATTTATTTAGAAAGATGCAAGAATTTTTCCTCCAGATATTTTTCAGATAGAGACAAAAAAGTAAAATAACCCATCATTTGTTCTTTTCTGTGTCTATGTGTGGTGGGGAAGGTCTATTTATAACTTTAGAAGCTTTTTTTTAACTAACTGAATTTTTTGTATTGTTGATACACTAATCACAATACTTCAGTTGGTCTACTCTATAACTAACAGGTGTGTACCTGTTTATCTTCAGAAGAAGGCTGACTTACAGTTGGGGCAAGCATAATATGTAAAACCCAAAACTAGTAATAGAACCAGGGCAAATCACTGATGACTAGTCTCAACATATGTATTTTTCAGTTCAATTCCTAATATACCAACTCAATCATCTTATGTTATAAAAAAAAAACTTCTTTCTTTCTGTAAAAATTACTTGAAGGAGGCTATAGAATAAATCAGACAAAACATTACTATAAAAATAATACATCTACAATGCACTCCTTAAAAAAAAGTTAAGTTGTCCAACCAAATAGTGTTCATGGCTCTTCTCAAAGTTAAAGAGAATTTATGACTCGTCTAACTGTTCATCAATTGCAATATTTTGATCACACTGATATTGCAAAGAAAAAAAAAATTTAGTGAGTAAGCCAGGAGAGATTTAAGCTTTGAAATACAATCAGAATAACTGTCCAATTGCATAGATAAAAAAGTACAAATAAAAGATTTAATTAAAAACAGATCAAATTTTTACTGTTTGAACAAAGATCTTTTTTGTTTGATTTTTAATCAAATATATGTTGCTTTCATGAAAAAAAAAAGGTTCTTTTTCCTTTTTCTGAAAACTGTATCTGTAATTATGAATGTTCTTAAAATATGCACACAGCCAACCACATATGAAGATACAAATATACACATATGTACATTTTATGTATGTACTAATAAAATCATCATTTGGATTAAGAAGTAAATCGGTCATGTTTTCATCTGTAGCTTAAGAAGAATAATGTTGAATAGTAAAAAAAAAACAGAAAACATTTTTATTATTATTAGTGGATTTTATTCAAGCTTATTTTGAAAAAAAAAATAGCTTAGTAAATTTGACAAGGAATTAAATAATTACTCCCCCCCGCCAGCTCAGCATCATACATTACAGGACCAGAATTGAATTTTGATTTAGTCTTCACTGACTTACTCTCCTAAACAATATTTATTAAGTTTAGCTTAGTATGACACAAGACCAGGAGTATGAGGCTATTAAGGAGAACTGAACTTGCTGCCATGCTAGTTTGCTAAACCTTAGTTCACTGTTCGACATCCACACTTGAGTTTCAAATAAAATGGGTGGCCAGGATTTTTTTTCCCATGATTTTTCAGTAATGCTTTGTTCTAGAATCTTTACAGCCTAAATTAACAGGCATGAGGAAATTTCTTGAATATTTAATAGGGTAGTTCAAATTTTTCTCCAAATGAGAGTAATTGTCCTGGCCTATTTGAAACTCAGGTATTTTTTATTTTTCACTCACTTGTGGGTATTTTGTTAAAACAAAAATCTCAAAAGCTGACCATAACCTGACATTACACTTATATATGTATACATGAGTTGAATATATGGATTGAAATCCAACAAGTAAAAAACAAGTAGGAAAAGTGTCTTTAATCTAACATGTTTCACTTTATTAAGTTTCTTCAGAGATTTGTTTACAAGACATAAACATTTTTTAAAAAGCAATAAAGAGACAGTATATGTGAATAATGAAGCAGTAGACATTCATTTAAAATGAATGTCTTTTGCTTTATTACATGTGATATATATTTGATCAATGGAATCAAGCCCCAATCAACATTTCAATATATTGTTGAATTAAAGACTCTTTTCTTGCCTGTTCTTTACTTATTATATCATATATATATATATATATATATATATATATATATATATATATGTTATGCTCTCATTATGATTAAGCTCTCTGGAGAAGAAAATTTTAAAAACACTTTACACTTCTGCTATATGTGTGAGTCTTCAGAAATGAATTGAGTTCTTTCAGTGACTGGCGTGTGTATACACTGCTTATATACAACACATTAAAATTTCCCTTCTCTGATTCCATGCGTCAATGGCTTAGGGAGTAGCGACTCCAACTGACACCAAATCGGTCAAGTTTCGATCCTGGCCAGAAGCAAGTGGATGTGTCTAGCCACACTGATGAGTTGTGATACAGCGAAACAGGCTTGTATGTGGATGACTAATATATATATATATATATATATATTGTTTAATACTTAGTTTTTGGTCATAATAGGGTTAGACCAGTACACATTTGTATTAAAAGTGTTCGATACAGTTATATTATAGAACTTTTGAATATTTTCCATTTTTAAACGAATTATTTTTAATAACTGATTTTACCATTTAGCATTTTTCTTTTTAAGAAGGCTCTTGTAATGGTATTTTATCTGAACATTCACATGGCAGGAAGTTTATGAACGTGCTATTTTTAAATTAAAACGGATTATGGCATGTTCATTCATGGTTGTATGAACCTATGGAAGTGCCATAATCCATTTAATTTAAAAATTGTGCGTTTATAGATTCCCTGCTACATGAATGTTCAAATAAAACAACATTACAAGACTGTTCTTTAAAAGAAAAATGGTAAAATCAATTATTAAAAATCGCCCGAAGACACCACTCATGGTAGAAACCTGGATAGCAAAATAACTCATTTAAAAATGGAAAAAAAAAATATATATATATATATATATATATATATATATATATATATATCGATATTGAGCACTTTACAACAAAAAAGCTGCTTGCCAAAATATCTTTTTATCTGAAAACCACTAAAAAAGCAATAATCTTGGCAATAATCATTATCACAACTCAACACTATGTATACAAGTTTCTCACAAAAGAATTATTCCATTAGACATCGTCAAGCTTATTAATTATTCAATTAGTTTTATGCTTAATTTTTCATTGCTCCCACCTTCTTCAGGACAACCATGGCTTTCCACAGATTACTTTATTTTTTTTATCGATGAATTGCTATGATTTCTTGATAGAAGTAGTAGAGTGGTTTCCTGTTGCCTTCTTTGTGATTTGAAATTCAAAGTTGTCCTTCTCCTGTACTGATTGCTACTGAAGACTAGAGAATCCAGTTTACTGTCTATATTTAACTTAACTGGGTAGAGAAGAGATTGATGCTTTTCCCTATGGTGCGAAAGTGAATGCAGCAGGTAAAGCTGAAATTTGAACTTTGTTCACCGCTTACACTTTCCACACTGATATGTTTTTTTTTGTTCTCTTTTTTTATAATATAGAAATTCATATTATACAATGGGGGTACTGAAATGTCCTTGGTTCAACCAATAACCATTTTACCATGTACGACTTTAAACTTTGGCTACTTTTTAAAAATTAGTTGGGTTACTAGAAGAAAATGTAAAATTTAGTAGATATCGGCTTACTTACAACTATCTTTGGCATAGTCACCATAGAACTGGAGTTAGACTTACTAGCTGTTGATATTTTTTTTTTTCATAGAGGAATCCAATAACATGTCCATGTTTTGACTTTTCTGAGCAATGTCTATACATTACTTAGATGGATTTTTCCAAGGAAACTTCCAGAAATACTGAATCCTGTCATAAGATTGTCCCTCAAGACAATGTTGCTTATTTTTGCTTTCTCTTTTTTTTTTTACAGCTGTATATCTAACATAATTATCGTATAATATAAATAATGAATTTTGAGATGAAAAATAAGTTTAAAGTTGTAGCTTCTTGTACTGTAAGATTACCTCACTTGCTTGCTCAAGAACTTCTGCTAACAACCACTCGATGGTGTTATATAAATCAGTGTCCAAAAAAAGGGCATAAAACTCTATCATTTTTTTACTTTTAGCTTCAGGCTGCCTTAGAGATAGACGTCTCAATTCTTTCCTCTGGAGGGATAAACTTTTGACCATGAGCAAACCTATTGTCACTATGAGCACAACACGTCATCATACAAAGCATACAAATGCTTCAAGCTTACTTGATTATACATATGTATATCTGATAGCACTACCAAGCAAAAAGATAAAAAAATCATCTCAAATATAAATCTCTCCACATTTTTAATAGAACTTTACATATGCATATGAATGAAAAAAAGACACAAACCTTCATTAAACCAATTTGTATTTTTTTCATTTAGTTTTGCTGAGGCAATAAAATATGTTGCCCTGAACTGTTATCAAATAATATTATTGCACTATGTTTAGGTAAAAATATTTTATTTGAATCAAGTATAAATATGTATGTAATATGTGTAACAAACATATCCATTTTTGTATCATATATAATTATACACATACTAACACATGATTCAAATTTAAATGTTTTCCAACATATATTTGTTTTATATAGGTTTGTTTTGTACTCATGTATGTGGTTACATGTGCAGATATGTATGTGAAGAAAAAAAATGAGTGATTGGATGAAAGCTATAAAAGGGAAACAAGTTATGTTTTTACAACCATATCAAGTTATTTCAATGAAAATAGCTTCTTTGATAACTTTGGTTAGTGCTTTTTGGGAATTGAACAACAAAAAAAAGACATTTGCTGCCAGTAATATGAGATGATAATCATGTTTTATTGAAACATTCAAAGTAACATGAATCAGTATTGATAAAACGTTGGAGAAATGATAGAAGAAAAAGAAGAAGAATGCATTTATTCTAACAAATAGAAGAATTAATAAAATCAATAACAAATTTAAAAAACAGCTTGCTGCTTCATGAAGGAATGGACAGATATAATACATTATTCTTCAATGTACTTAACATTTTAATCATTTCAACATAGAAAATAAATATCAGGACATTTTATAGTAAGTACACGTGCCTATCGGGTTTCAATTCTGGGTAAAAGCAATCGGATGTCTAACCGTACTGATGAGCTGTGATACAGCAAAACAGATCTGTCTGCAGATGACTATATATATATTTATATATATATAAAAAGAATGATTTGATACCACAAAATTTTATTTTTGCCTTAAATAGGATAGATGTCAACATCTTAATACTAAAAAGCCAGGGGTGGTATCTCAAGAACCTTTTGACTAACCTTATTGTCAGAGAATCATTGGTAAAATTAGTAATTATTTTATAAAAGAGACAATGAAAAACAATATTTTGGGGACCAAATGAGAGAACACACACATACATACATACATATATATATATATATATATATATATATATATATATATATATATATATAAAAGGAACAAATAGGAAACTTCTATAAATTTAACATATTTGTTCCTTATCCTATCATTCTGCTAGAATCTAATCCTTACTTGATCCCTATTCATATATATATATATATTACATTTGATTTGATTAATAGCAAAAGTTTAAAGTACGATAGATAAAGATTGGTATCAGAATTTTTGTGGGGGAAGGAACTTTTAGTTCTAGGGCAGGCAGTCAGATTCCTTCAAGAAAAACTACAAATTCTTCAGTCACTTGACCATTGGGCATTAATAAAACTGATATCTTCTTAAAAATCAGTGAATACAAGTTTCTTCATGATGGAAATTTGATATTATCAGTTCATAATTATTAGAGTGAATCAAAAGTATTTTCGTTTTTTTACAGATCTTTACTTCAAAGCTTATTTCATGTACACATCTAAAAACTATCTATGACTTCATTTTTATTATCTATATTTAGGCCCATTGTCAGGTGGGGGTCTACCTCTCTGCAAATCATTTGTTCTCCTTCCCTGTAGAAAGATGAGCCTTGTTTTTTTTTTGTATGCTAACTCTTACAATATAATTCATTCTTTAAACATATTTCCTGTGTTTGATGCTAATAATAGATAATAAATACCATTTTGGGATACATTACTCTATGTCTGTTACACTTGTTAACTCAATACAAGCAAGAATTGTAAGTGGGATAATTAAACATTGGTCTATCATGTCTTATATTTATTGAGTGAAAGGCCTAGTGATCGTTTTGGCCAGGCAAGTTGGTATAACGTGGGCAGACATTGTCTTGCTGTTGCGGAAATGGTAGCAAAACATGTTGAATAATGTTCTGTATATGTACATGAGGCTGTTTAATGTTCATTCTGCAAACACAAAAATGGTGAGCAAGATTTGTAACCCTGATGCCAGGGTTGGGGCTTGTATGTCATGGGTGAATAAATTTTGTAAGTTGTCATTCCTCAGGTGCAAACAACCATTCCTTGCATGTAGGTTGAACCTACTCTCATCACTAAGCACTAAAGAGCTCCATTCAATTTTCTAAATGACCCACTTACAGCACCAGTGACAGGCTGTCACCAAATTTTAGTGCACTAGTTCTTATGACACAACTTGTTCATTGAACACATTGTTAGCACTTAATACAATTTCACTTTCCATTATACATATTGGTTAAAAAAAAAGAGAGAGAAATTGTTCTTTTATATTTATACCATTTTTCTAATATGAAAACTAGTCACTGTTACCCCAAACTTTGTGTCAGAATTCACAGAAATCCCAATTTAAAGCCCACCCTACAGGGGACAAGATGAACTATGCTATATTATTATCAATAATATTCATCTGTACCTTTTTGTATCAGATGTTATATTGACAGATACAAGAACCGAGATTCTGACAATTTTTAGACATTATTTTAAACTGGGATGCTTTTGAAGCTGCTTGCAGAATTTGAGAAGTGAAAGGAATTGAAACAAAATTTGACTGTCCTGCCCAAAAGTGTAATTAAGCATTTTAAAGGTTGGAACTTGTTGCTTGAACCAGCTATCAGTTGTTGATATTGATATTTTAAAACATGAGGTAGAGAAGAACATGACTGAGCAGTCAAAAAACTTTAGAAGATCTATGATCATTGAAAGATACCATATGTAGAATATTATATAAGTTGTTTTATAATTGTACAATAAAGAGTTATTTAAAACTCAAAGCATTTGTGATAGACTCCAAATAAAATAAAAAAATCAAAACACCTTTATTATGGACTGTTACTTGGAATTGGCTGATCTTTGGTAGATTAAAAAAAGAACCAGTAATCTTCTAATCTTTGTTGTTGCTTTAATTTGGTTAATTATTATTTACATTATTAATGCTCAGGCTATTTCCCTCATATTTGTTATTACTGTCAACATTTATGCCATTGTGGTCTCTGGCACTTCTTTGGAGAATTTTGAACTGAACACTATTTAATCTATAGGGTTAGATTGCTCTTATCCCAATGACCATGTCTTGGGATATCTCATCTTCTTCTTTATTTAGTACTGCTCACTTGTGGATTAAATTTTTGGTTTGTAAATTTGGTGACATATTAATTGTGATTTTAATCTCTTAGATTCAGTGGAAACATGGGGAAAAATAATTGAGTAGTACCAAATAAAGAACAAGACAGGGTGTTCCTAGTCATGGACAGCAGAATAAGAACAATCTACCCTGTAGATTAAATGAAGTGCTCAGTTAAAAATCCCCTGAAAGTCACCTGGATTGAGCAGCCCCTGAAGAAGACTAGTGTGTACAATGTCTGGAATGTTGTGACAGTAACAACAAAAATGGAGACAACAGTGTGAATAATGAAAACTCCTTATCTCAGAAATTTAGACAAACTGGTTAATAATCTTCCTTCTTCCCAGTAGGTGAAAAGAAATATTCCAGTCTGCAGACACATCTTTCAGCAATTGGTTGTTAAATGTTAATCTTATCTGTTAAATGACTAAGAGAATATTTGTCTTTTTTAAAGCCATCAAGTTCTTGTAACTTAGTAGTTAAAGCAGCTAGCAGGTTCGGTCAAACAAATGGGATATGTGTTAGTCTCACCGAAAGTTTCTCTTATTATTGATCTGACACAATCTATTTATTACTACAGATAAATGGCATGAATAAATTTGCTATACAATACAGCTAAAACATATGTCAGTCAGTTAAAGTGCCATACGTGATACACGCTTGGGCGATCATGTCTCGAAAGAGACACGACTGACTGGGCAGAAGATTATCCCGCAGTAGGTTGCCATTGCTTTCTGCAGTAGACTGGTTGCCGACCAAGGCTATAGAACCCAATCTGTCCTGTTATTTAACCCATAACTGGAAGGAAGAGACGGATTAATACCTTTCCCAAGGGTATTTGCACGTAAGTGAATACAATGGATTCAACTGGAATTTGAACTCAGCTTCCCGGTTTCTCGTTCCGAGCCGATATCCACTGTATCACAACGCACATCCTTATGTACTTATCAAAATTAACACTTTCACTCTGCATTATTGTAGCACTTTTTCCTGTCTATCCTAGCCTATTTTGGGAAAAACAAAACTGCCATTTACTGTAAATAAATAAATATAAAGATGCTGATTACAATTTCTCATAGACGTCAGCATTTTGCTTTCAACTAGATAGTCTGTGCTGCAGACTAAACCCAGCATACAGTATAAATACATCCCAAAACAGGTTGTACTGCATACTTTGTGCCTATGCTGGTTTGAAAATTGTATTAATCATTAGTTAGTTTATAACACAAATGTTATGAAATATTATTATTTATGTATATATACATCGACATCAGGTAATGTAAGTTTTGTAATGATTTTCATTTAAATATATTTATACTTAAATGAAAATCATTTTCACTACTATGATCTAACATTGTCTGATGATGAGATAGAAATCTCATGTCACAATGTATTTTTTATTAAAAGACAAATTTTATATACATATGTATATATATATATATATATATATATTTGCAGTAAGTAATATATGTTTCATAAAGGTGTATTAGTCTACAACTGTGGAATTGTTAATAACAAATTTGTTTTGTTTATCTCCAATTTCCTTCAGTTTTTCTTTTAGCGACAATCCTAGATCCACAATTTTCTTGAATTACTTTTCTTTACTTGGCTAATTGCAATAAGAATGGAAGAACACTAACTCAAAGCAACAATTATGATAAATGTAAATACTTATCAACCAAATAACCAGATTTATTTTAGTTTATCCTGTTTTAAGCTTAAATTTTCTACATTGAATAATTTTGATCCATGTGATTATTTGATAGAAATTTCTTTCCTTAAGAGTTGGGGCCATTATAAAAAAACTTTAAAAAATGGTGTGTTCTTTATCGTAGGTTAATAAAGAAACAAAATGTATCTGAATGACCAGAAATGAATATTGAACTTTTTTGATAACAAAATAATTTACTTTTGTTTTGTAATATTTTTTCTTTGGTGTCAGCAATTTGCAAAAACTTCAAGCAGTTTAGTTCAAGGCAACTCTTCAGAATTTGAAAATTTTAGTTAACATTTTTTTTTTATTATCAAAAATGGTCATTCTGGTCATTTAATATCAAGCTAAATTATTTTCCTGTCTCTTTCAATGAAGGTCATTTCATCAACAAATCAAATATCTATTGAAATATGCATAATAGTTTGAAATTAAAAAACAGAAAATGGGTAGGAAAAAAACGCTTTCTTGGATAGAAATCATCTTGTTTTATGACAACCTGTTTTTATGCATGTACAGGCAATAAACATATAAAAATAACAACAACAGGATTTAATCCCACAACCAAACCCTGAGCCCTGCTCATTCAGTACATAAAGGGTGTTTGCATATCGTAACTAAAGCATATTCACCTGCAACAATATTTGTACTTCTTGGGCTTAATTGAAAAATGGGTAAAAAAACTAAATACAAATGATTGTGATGGTGAATAATAATAATAATAAGAAAAAAATAAATAAATAAATAAGCAAAGAAGAGGGATATTTTCTTTATATATAGCACATAATTAAAATTAATATAGGAAGCCACATTGTATTGAGTTTTTCACCAAAATGTTTAATGTGTTTGCATTCTGTATTGGTCTCTTACTCAATATTATGTATTTTCCCAACATAATTTTTTGTTAGTAAAGATTTTTTCCCCTTAAAAATATAACAATAGTAGTAGTATTAGTGGCGATTGTTGTTGTTCAGGAACAATAGATCACAGAGTATTTATAAATGGGATTTATTCACTTCCAATTAGTTTCAAAAGTTATAACTTTTCAAAGTAGTTGTAGGCCGGGAATGAAAAGGGGAAATGGTCAGAGGTACTCAATGTTTGCAACTTGGTTGAGATGCCCAGTTATTTATTGCAAAAGCTCATGATAAAAACAAACAAACAAAAAAACAAAACAAAAACTAATCTTCTGTTACATTTTGCATAAAATAGCAATACAGAAAAAAAGTAACAGTTCTCAGTCATTTTCTAGAGAATGTTTTTCCAATAACGGGTATACCTAAATTATAATTTAAATCTCAAAGATACCTCAAGTATCCCCAGGGGATTTGTATCATTAGAAATTATTTTTTATTAATCATTATAACATTAAAGAAAATATTTTTGACAAAGGTTGTTATTATTATTATTATCTAAGCATATTTTCAATTCTGTTTGATTGCAGAGATATATAAGTCCAGTGTCTGAATACACTCATGGCAAAGGTTTTCTGTTTTAAGAAAGCAAAGAAGGCAGAGTGTATTAGTATTAGAAGCATATTTAAAAAGATTGTTATGCATTTCATTGTTATATTTATATAGTTCGATGATCAAGGTGAAAAAATTTACATTTAAAGATCAAAATATAGAATTTTTAATGAAATACTTGAAAGTGTTAAATCAAGCATTTTGCAGAAACCTTTACTGGTACAAATACATTGATTGTATCATAAGAAAAAATGGTTTTAATGGTAAATTTTTGTTGTAAGTCCCATCGCTTTTCCCTTTCAAATTTATCCAAAATAGCATTATCTCTGTGCAAATGTATATGCTGAACTCAAATCAACTGTTAGTTATTGAAGAAACTTACATTTTTTTATCTAAATGTTCATAAAAAAAAAAAACTATATCTTGCACTTTTTCTCTTTCGTAACTCTCACGAAGTCATGTAATTAACTGCAGAATGATGGACTGCGCATTTGAACGAATTTTGGCAAATTTTTTGTTTATTTTTCTTCATTTACTGATACTTCCGGCGATGTACTTCCAGAAATTAAAGTAATGTGCTATTGTATTTCTACACTTGTTACTCTCAGATCAGGAAGTACATTGCCGGAAGTTTCAGTAAAAGAAGAAAATCAGCCAAAATTCGACAAAAAATTCTGCATTTAATTACATGACTTTGTGAGAGTTACGGGAGAGAAAAAGTGCAAGATATAGTTTTTTTTTTATGGACTTTCAAAGCAAAAAAGGTAAATTTCTTCAATAACTAATTGTTGATTTGAGTTCAGCATATACATTTGCACAGAAATAATGCTATTTTGGATAAATTTGAAGGGGGAAAAACCGTCGGTACCTAACACGAACATTTACCATTTTAATTTGGATATTTTTCTGCTATTTTCTGAGAAACAAGTACAGTAAATTCTAGTTAATTGGGTTGCAAAAAAATCATTCACGTTGATATTTTAGATAATTTCATTTGTTTATTTGTGTTGGCAAGCTGTTTAATTAGGCCAGAACTATCAACTGAAAACAACTTTTTTGGTTGGTTAGTGTTGGCGCAATCATCATTTGGTCAACAATCAGCTAATATATAGCATGTTACTGTTGTGAGCAAGCTTTTAGTGTCTAGGTATAATTATGTGTGCTATTCCCAATTCCTTAAAAATCTAACATAAAAAAGGAAACTTGTAGAGGGATTTTGATGTTATTTTATGTGAGAATTCCTTTCCATTTACTTGCTTTACCGACAGCTATAATCTCCAAGAATTTAAATGTAAAGTCGATAGTCATCTCCTATCTCACTAACCTTCATCCTCTCTCTCATGCTCTGTTCTTCGTCCACTCCACTCTCATCAGTATTCTCATCCTTCACTTCCTGACACCCCCTATAACCTGCCACTCTTTCTCATAACTTTTCTCCTATGTAACCCCCTGTAAAACAGTGGCAGTAAAATGCCTTGCTTGGGGCAATATGATTATAAAAAAAAATTTCTATACTATTATAATGTGGATATAAAGTGGGAGATCAATTCTACATTACAATCAATATATAAACTGATCCCTCACTTTATGACCACAGTCATCCTTCTCTTACCCACTTCCTGACACCCCCTATAACATGCCACTCTTTCTTATAACTTTTCTCCTATGTAACCCCCTGCAAAACAGTGGCAGTAAAATGTCTTGCTTGGGGTGATATGATAATGAAGACATATGTTCTGATTTTGTTCACATTTTGCTACGTAAGAGACTATGCCTGACTGCACTAAATTTACCAGATACTAATAAATATTAAGGATTATAGCAATTCACAATGTTATTAAATCTAAAAAAAACAAATAAAATATCTTTAATATTTTTCATATAAAAATTTACTCTTTGATTTATTTACGTTTAGATTAATGCTATCTGTATTGTTATTATTATTTCAGCTGTTGAGCCCTCTAGTCTTCATTGGATATTTGTTGGTCTAGGTAACCTACAGGAAATTTCAGTCACCTCTTTATTTAATATATAGGGATAGATTGTTCTCATTCCACTGTACATGTCTAGGGATATCTTGTTTTGTTCTTTTTTTCAGTTTTTGCTAACAATGTTTCTACTGAGTCTGAGTTTTCAGTTTCAAAATATAATCAGACAATATTTACGTGGCATTTTTTAAAAATAAACTGCAGGGCATAATTGCTGCCTATGTTGCTGTTTTCAGCTTTGCAGGAACAACGATCTTTCGGAGAAGGGTTATAGACAAAGTTTCTCTTTTATTTGAAGTTAAATCTGAAAAGTTTCCGAATTAGGATTAAACACAAAGAAAAAGGGATAAATGACGGAGAAAATGCTTCATTCTGTCTACCTTGTTCTCCATATGTTCCTCATAATAATGACTGCTCAAAGCTTCCTAGGTAGAAGATTATCCAAGGGGAGTAACTCGTGAAGCATACCTCCACTACCTGGATTGAACTCACAATTACTATGTAATGAGTCGGAATGTAAATAGTATAAATACTAACTCCTCACCCCAGAAATTCAGACAGATTTTTATAGGATTTGTTTTAATTTTAATTATAAACATTTTGTGTTTTTAGAAGATTACAAAAGAAAATAAGCAAACTTGTATCTTTGTGACTGTAAAAACCAAAGTGTCAAAAGAACAGGTTTGCCATTGACATTGCTATTATATTAACTATCTTCATTAATAAATCTAATAAATAGTATTTATTATTTTTGTTGTCAATTTTCAAGAATAAAGAAAATGCATAAATTCACTTTCATGTACTTAGGTTTTATTACAATTGTGATCATTGTCAAAGAATGCAAGTAGTTAAAATAATAGTGATGTCAAGGGAAAAACATCCTTTTTGATAGTACATTTTTTGTGGGTATGGAGATCCAAGTTTGCCAGAAAATAATTTCTTTTATATTTTTGTTTAAATTTGAGACTCTATATACTTTATTGGTAAATTTTTGTTGTAAGGCTTTTCCCCTTCAATTTATCTCTGTGCAAATGTATACGCTGAACTCAAATCAACTGTTAGTTATTGAAGAAACTTACATTTTTTTATCTAAATGTTCATAAAAAAAAAAAACTATATCTTGCACTTTTTCTCTCCCGTAACTCTCACGAAGTCATGTAATTAACTGCAGAATGACGTACTGCGTATGCAATGAATTTTGGCAGACTTTTGCTCGATTTTTCTTCATTTACTGATACTTCTGGTGATGTACTTCCGGTAATGAAAGTAATGTGCTATTGCATTTCTACGCTTATTACTTTCATAACAGGAAGTACATCACCAGAAGTTTCAGTAAAAGAAGAAAATCGACCAAAATTCAACAGAAAATTGCTGCCTACGTAGAACATTATTCTGCAGTTAATTACATGACTTTGTGAGAGTTACGAGAGAGAAAAAGTGCGAGATATAGTTCGTTTTTTTTGTGGACTTTCAAAGCAAAAAAGGTAAGTTTCTTCAATAACTAATTGTTGATTTGAGTTCAGCATATACATTTGCACAGAAACAATGCTATTTTGGATAAATTTGAAGGGGGAAAAGCCGTCGGCACCTAAAACGAATATTTACCACTTTATTTATATGTTGCTTCTTATAAATGGAGCAAAGTGCTGCCTTATTGTCCCAATCAACTAGAATCTACTGCATTTTTCATTTTAGTGTCTTCTATATCAGAGACTCTTATTAATGCAGCATTATCATCAGTTCAATTAAACACACTTAATCAAATGAAAAAATGTAGCTAGACAGAATGCAACAGTGCTAACTTTCTTATAAATAGACTGATCAGAATATAGATTAACAGGTTGGGGTCAGTGACAGATAATTAGAAAACTGAAAAATATCATGCATTGTCCCCATTCATCTTGAGAAATATAACTTTAATAAAAGTCTTTTTAGTTTGCTCCTTCAATTAAAAATGAAACTGTTTTTATCATGATTCAGTATTCCAAGAATTATTTCAACAGTTCAAATATGAAATAGATTTTATTATCCCTTTTTTGAGAGAAAAACTGATCTGTGTGAAATGAGAATAAAAACAAAAAATGATTCAAAACAAGAAACTGAAAAGAAAATACATTATAACCACTTTTTCATTCCAACATTATGCAAAATAAATGACCTTTGAATACAAATTATAAAAAACAAAATCAAGTTTTTTCTTTAAAAAAAAATCTAATCAGTTACTCTAGAGAAGAATTATTTTAAAACAATTGAAATAGACTGTAGATTAGAGGCAACATGAGCCAAAAATACTCATCATTGAAATAACTCAATTATATCAGTTGAAATTCATTCTATTCTAGAATCACCAAAAGAAAATCAATGATGGAGGATTATCACAAAGGGAGGTAACGCACTACAGAGACCAATATCAGATTTTTTTCATAATTTGTTCAAAAAGTATTGTTTAAAAAATATCAAGACAATAATGATGGTTTCACAAATTGTAATAATTTCAGTATATATGATAAATTCCATTGAACTTTTAGTCATTCAAAAACAATATATTGCATACAATCACATAGATATACAGGAACAATATGATGCAATATGCATCTTTGCAGTAACTAACTATAGACCATAGTTAACAGTATTTTCATGAATAGTCTATAATATCAACAGGGGGTCACATTCACAAAGTACCAAAATCTTGGATTTGTTTAGCAAGTAATAAGAAAAAATCTGTTTCCAATTTTACAAAAGTTTGAATGAAATGTATCTGAGACAAAATTAAACATTTAAATCATTTCAATTTTCAATTAATTGTTTTTTGACAGACTTATTTGCAGTATCTTAATTTATTTATTAAAAATGATTTTAAAGTATTAAAAATTCCAGACGAATTCTTGTTTAACTTTGAAATAAGCAATAGAATTTTAAAAAGTGAAGAAAGATGATTTTTTTCAATATAATTTTAAAAACTCAAATTTTCATGTTGTAATTTATAGCTCCATAAAATGTTAACTTTAGTTTCCTTGCAAATAAAGAATCTTTAAAAGAAATGCTCAAGATCTTTTTTGATAAAAAACATTAACAGATTTGTGCATTTTCTTCTTTGCATTATTTTAGGCCAGTTTCAAATCCTTTATTTTTTTTTTTTCTTGTCAGTGATATATTTATTATTATTATTAGATAGAGGAATAAAAACTGAGAAATATCTTAAAAAGGTAGTTGATATGAGAAAACAAAACAGCCTTCTTGATGAAAAAGGTCTTCACTTGCAAATAATATGAAACCAGTGACTTTAATAGATTTTACAGGTCTGACTTTTTCCAAGGGAGAAAACTCTGCGATTAATGACTTAGAAAAAATAGCTTCTCGTTTGCAACAAGAATACATTTTGTCTTTATGTCTGTTTTTTTTTTTAACATTTTTTAGAATTTTTCTTAAAATTTGTATAATTTGCAACTTTTGTTTGTAGTTTCAATAAAACACCCGGTTGGGATCAAATGTTAAGAACAGAAGATTATTCTTATAAGAATAAAAAAGAAGGAAAAATGTGAATGATACCATTTTCCTAGATAAGGAAAGAATTAATCCAATGCAAAATGTTCATAAATCATGCAGAAAATATTTCAAAGAAGTAAATATTTTGAAAGAAGATTAAAACATATCTTGAATAATAAATAATAGATATGTAAAGAATAAAATTGATACAAATAAATGGCTACACCACCTTTTGTGTATGTGTCTGTGTGTGTGTATATATATATATATATATATATATATATATAATACTAACACATCACAAGAAAACTTTTTTATTTTCTCATACATTTTCTTCTATATATATATATATATATATATATATATATAATACTAACACATCACAAGAAAACTTTTTTATTTTCTCATACATTTTCTTCATATATATATATATATATATATATATATATATATATAATAAATATATTGACAAATCAGTGTGGCACTGAAGATGTTTTTCTTGTCAAGTCATAAACTGATTCACTCAAATAATAACCTTGTATGATTTTAGCCATTTAAGTTCAATTTGATTATTTGCTTAGAATCGGTTTTAAGCGATGCATCCTGCAAAAATCTTTCCCAAAGAGGTATATTTATCTGAGCGCAACATATACATACCTTCAGAATCTCCATTCTCCAACCGCTTTCGGCTGCTTTCTCAACCAGAGTAATTTCCAGTAAGGGTAAAGAATGTTTAATTATCTTTGTGACTACTGTTTTCATCGTATCGCAGTTGGAAATAAAAATTACAAAAATAAATAAAATGAGGAGTCAGCAATTAAAAATAAATAATTTTAAAGTCATGATTTTTATGTCTTTGTCATGGAAAAAATTAATGAACATAATGTTCATATAATATTTTTTTCTTTCTTTTTTTCTCCAGATGGTGAAATTTAACAAAATAATATTTTCTGGTAAAATAAACTGATGGAATGTAATGAGAAAAAAAAAAAAAACTTGGAAAAGTTTAAAAAAATCCTTGGGGAAATATTAGTATGTCCTTTTTTTTTTTTTAAATAAATAAAACTTCTAATAAAGTTTTGAAGAGAATCAAGTTGTCAAATTGAAGAATGGTGTGCTGCTTAGAGTGGTTGTAGCTAAGGTTGTAGTTGTTAGATTTATGGTCGTGGTTGAAGGGACAATATTGCAGTAAGGAAGCTGTGCACCATGGTTACATTTGGTGGCATCCTTGAAATCTACCACAACCATAATAGAACCGACAATAAAAATAAGGAAACCAAAAATCGCCACAAGGCCAGGAAAGATGTTTCCCCTAGATAGAATAGGATCAGGACGTAGCTTGATGACGCAGATAGATGGGAAAATATAAGCCAGTGGACATGCTGCCAATATGCCCTGAGAAAGAAAATAAATACTTCAAAAATAAATTCATGATAATTAGGCAATATTTTTTGTCTTACAATATATATATTATATGTTATACACAACAAAAATACATTATAAAAAATAAATTTTATTGATTTAATCAGCAATATAATCTTGGGTTCAATATAACATTTGATTGTGTGCAAGTTCCTAACTCATTAATACTTGTTGTAAAATCAAATATTATTATTTACACTATTCATATTTAGACTATTGTCCTCATCATTGTTGTTGTTATCACAACATTTTGGACATTGTGCTGTCCAGCCTTCCTCAGGTGTATAAATATTTACCTTGTCTCCCTACAGAGATGTGGATGCAACCCAAGGTTGAGTTTAGTGTGAGGGAACCTGAACACGTTCGAACGGGCCAAGGACAAAAATTGCGCAGTCCCCACAACTGTAGATTGTGCTGGTCTCAGTTGTGACCACTGATCCACCTGTCTAATGCAATGGGGTGGTTCAGCCTCAGGATACTGTTCCCCGGGAATGTCAATGTTATTTTTCTCAGAAGCGTATCTTTCCTCAGACAGAGATAAAATGGAACCACACTTTGCCTGAGAACAGAGATGCAGCTGAGAGAGGATATGATTCCTACATGGCAGGAGACCTGCAGCATGTAAACAATTCCTCAGATGTATATCAGTCTGGGTAACTGAGCCCTTTATTTAATTTGTAGCGTGGGTGTGCGTGTTCCTTGAATGTCAGGATCACCAATATAACATAGAAAGCTGCTTTCTTTTAGTCAGCCTTGTGTCAGACTTAACCGAACTCCCTACAGCTTACAAGTTTTATGCAGAGTTATAATCATCAGAATTATTATCAGGTTTTCATCATTTTTTTGGTTGTCAGCAGGTTGGAATATGTGGAATTGTGTGGAATAGCATAAGAAGAATAAAATATACATTCTGCATTTTAAAATAGAAATTTATTTAAAGGAGGAATAACAAGAATTCCTAGAAATTAATGTTCAATTAGAAACATTATTAAGAAGTTATGAGTAAAGTTCAGACAAAAAAATATTTGTAGTAGTAATTGTTGAAATAGATAAAGAGAAAGACAAAGAGGACAATGTTTGAGTCCAGTCAGCTTGGAGTTGAGTTACATTTTAGATGTTTGTCTCATGGCTCTCTGGCTGACTGACTTTTACACTGTCTCCCATTCATCAAAAATCATTTTAATACCTACTTGCAAAATTTGGTTTTTCTTTAAGCTGATGGTCAATTCTTTTTCTATTTAGGAAAACCAGGATTTCACACATCATTGTGAATTTTTGTTAAAGTGAAGAAGAAAGTTGATTTTAATTAATTTCTTGCTACAAATATACAGGGATAGATGTTCTTTTTCCACTGCTCATGACTCAGAATAGTGTAAATAATAACTCCTAGTCCCAGAAATTCAAACAAAAATAAGTATTAATTATAAAATCCTGTATTATAAGTTGGATGTGCATTGTGGTGTAGTGGATATTAGCTCAGAAAATCTAGGAGCCAAGTTCAAATTCCAGTTGAATTCCTTGCAATCACTTACACACAAATACCCTTGGGAAAGGTATTTAATCCATCTCTTCTCTATAGTTATGGGTTAAATAATAGGACAGATTAAATTCTATAGCCTTGACTGGCAATCAGCCTACCACAGAAAGCAATGGCAACCTACTTCGGGATAATCTTCTGCTCAGTCAGTCATGTCTCTTTCAAGACATGATCACCGAAGCATGTATCACTTAACTGACTGACTGATTATCAGTTTATAAAAATTTAACATTAATTATAGGTTTCTATCTATAAATCATTAATGCTCACTGTACCATTTTGAGAGCAGTAAGCATTGATCGGTTAAGAAAGCAAGAAAGAGGAAGAAGTTGGTAAAAATGTGAAAAAGGAAATGTAGAGAGTAAGTAAGAAAACTAGAAAAAAAAAGCAAATGACAGAAAAGGGAGAAATGATGGAGACAAAATAAAGTCATAGACTGACAGGCTTATTGTCTTGCGTTTTACTCTTTTGATCTCTTAAAATGGATGATGCTTTAGTTAATATCTTTTTGTAAAAATGGACACCTTTTATAGGTAGGTAGATACTATGGTAGCTAAAATTAAAATAAGCTGTCCAAGATTTTAACATACAAAATTAGGCAATGTTTAACATTTTTTTTTAATCTTTTCACCCTAAGTAAGGCAGTTTTACTGCCACTGTTGCGCAGGGGGTTACATCGGGGAAAGTGATGAGAAAGAGAAGTAGGTTATAGGGGATGTCAGGAAGAGGGTAATAGATGAGAATACCAGTGTAATGGGGGTGGAATGGATGGAGAAAAGAGCTTGAGAGAATGGATGTGAGTTAGTGAGATAATAGATGTCTATTGACCTTACATGGGAAGTGTGAAAAAAGAAACTGTAAGAGTAGAAATTGTGGTTACATTTTATCAATTTTACTGTAAAAGGGTGGGACCTAGCTACAAAAAAAAATAACGATGTGCAAAAAGGACAGTTTTTCTCTTGACACTGCTGTTATTTTAAATACCATTACTCCTTGGCAATGTTTATTATTTTAAAAAGTAAAAATCAGAATTTTTGTAAAACTCAAAAAAATGAAAGCAAATTTATACATATTTTTGTTCTTGAGAATTTACAGGAAAAATATTAAACACTATTTATTAGATTACAACATTCTAAAAATTAATACAATTGTATCAAAACTAACACAATACAATATTTATCAATTACCAATTAATAAAGAAATATGAAAACAATTTTTATTCTTAAATTTATAAACATTTACAACATATGTGAATCAGCTATAAGGAAATCCTTATTATTTACCATTTTATAAAGTTCAAATCGATTGGCAATTAGATGATTTTTTGCCAACCATTCCAATAAATCTAATAAATAAATAGTATTTATTATTTTTGTTGTAAATTCTCGTAAACCTAAGAAATGTATAAATTCACTTTCATATATTTAGGTTTTATTAAAATTCAAACATTTTTTTTTAAAACAATGAACATTGCCAAGAAGTGATGTAGTTAAAAAATAATAGCATTAAAATAAAATCTATCATTTTTTTTTGGCTAGCATGAAGATCAAACATTGCCCAGAATTCCTTTTGATTAAAATTCAACTCTTACTTACATTGAGTGCTAATACAATTCCTAGACATTCTGTAGTCATGGAGATAGCGCCAGTGAAACCAACCAGAATTGCAGTGAGTAGCACATGTTTCCAAAGACATAATTCTTCTGTGAGGCCAAGAAACAAATTCTGGACAACCTAAAAAACCAAGAAGAATAATTTGAAGATTAATTTGACAAAAAAAAAAAAAAAATGAGAATATAAAAAATTAGAACACAAAACTATGAGATTATAAAATAATATTTTCACAAATTATGATATCAAAAAATAAAAGAGAATATAAAAAAAAATATAAAAAATATGAGGATATACAAACTATATTAAAAAGTAAATGAGGATATCAAAAAGAAAAATTAATTGATTTTGGATTCATTTTTATTTATTTTTTCAGCTTTCATCTTTTAAATGCTGTTTAAAAGTTTTATTGAGCCTTAAAAACTTAAACATATTTTCTCTTCAAATAAACTTTTAATTGTGAACATGTATTTTTTTACTTTTTTTTAAAACCTAATAGAAGAAACATATTTTTCTCTCTTTTTTTACTTTTAAAATCTAAATAGATTAACATTTTACATTATTTTTCTTTGGGTGAATAAGTATCACATTTTTAAACATGCTATCTTAGTGTCTATTTTCAAACATGTCATCTACATATCTCTTTTCAAACATGTCACCTTAGTGTCTCTTTTCAAACAATTTCATCTCTGGGTCTCTTTTCAAACATGTCATCTCCATGTTTCTTTTCAAGCACCTCATCTTCATGTCTCTTTTCAAACATATCACCTCCATGTTTCTTTTCAGAAATGTCATCACTATGTCTCTTTTAAGACATGTCATCTCCATATCTCTATTTTGCTATGTTCTTTTTTTTCTTTTTAATGACAATTTCTATTCTTAATAGAAACACTGTCACAATTCAACAATTAGTAAGCTAATGTATTCAGTGTACAACCACAAGAGGGATAGTAAAAAGACAAATACTACTAAGCATTACAAAGGATAAGAAGTTGTAGAGAGCCATGATCAACCATATTCTGAAGGAACATGGTACAAAGAAGAAGCTGCATCTTTGTGGTAGAAACATTTTTATTTGATTGGTGGAAACCAACTGCAATAAACTATCCATGGCCATATCTGACTACCGGGCACACCGGGCACGGGTCCGGGCCGATCCGTGCAATCATAGTAAAAATCCAGGCAAGGAAAACTGTCTTCGTCAGAAATCAAACTAAACAATTCACGAAGAAAGAAAGAAAAACGAAGAAAACATCCGAATGAACGCAGTAAAAATCTGTTTATTTATTAATTTTGGGAGAAAAGACTGGTTATACTCAGAAAGTCCAAACCCAATTTCCTGATTTCGTTCATGTTCTGTGACTAATTTCCATTGGAATAGCCAAAAAAATTTGCAAAAAATCATAGTTTCTGGAAACAGATGACACTGATGACATCATCACATTGTCAACTAATAAATCCAGGCAATTTTCTCTGTGCCCAGTTTTTTTTTTAGCATCAGCTACGGCCCTGAAACTATCTATATCTATATTATATTTGGCTAGATGGATGATTTGAGGAAATTATTGCTAAAATCTTCATAAAATTGATTTTTGAAATGTATTATCAGTCATCATATTCTGTCTCCTTGGATCCTGTTCTTTTTATTGTCCTTTCTGCTCAGTAATGTTTTCTCAGTTTCCTTCATGCTATTGTCTTTTATCCTCAGCAACCCCATGAATCTTAATGGATTTATTGCCTTGTTTGGAGTGAAATGATTAAAAAAAAAAGAAGTCTGTCAAAGATAATCACAACAAGCAATTATAACTTTGGTTTATATTTATTTTTGTTTGATAGTGATTAGGTTAAGTTGGTTGATTCTATGACACGTTAACTCTTGTTAGGCTATTTTATTAT
The DNA here is from genome assembly GCA_037127315.1 of Ascarosepion bandense. Classification (NCBI taxonomy): domain Eukaryota; kingdom Metazoa; phylum Mollusca; class Cephalopoda; order Sepiida; family Sepiidae; genus Ascarosepion; species Ascarosepion bandense. Next base: position 909,542 of record JBBBDQ010000304.1, read on the forward strand.
TAGTTTAGTATAGGGTTCCTAATGAGGATCGAAGTTTTTACTCAGTGAACAGGTGAAAAGGCTTATCCCTTGTTCCCTGTTTAGGATGTGGTTTCCGGCTTTCTCTTTTTCAACCTTTTCACTCCTTTTTCTTTTTTTTTCCAATTGAAGTAGATAGACTAAACTATTGCCTGGTCCACACTCCACCCACGTCTACTGTACAGGTGAAAAGGCTTATACCTTGTTCCCTGTTTAGGATGTGGTTTCTGGCTTTCTCTTTTCCAATCTTTTCACTCTTTTCTTTTTTTTTTTCAATTGGAGTAGATAGACTAAACTATCGCCCAGTTCACACTCCACCCACGTCTATTGAACAGGTGAAGAGGCTCATCCCTTGTTCCCTGTTTAGGATGTGGTTTCCGGTTTTCTTTTCCAATTTTTTACTCTTATGTAGCCCCCTGCACAACAGTGGCATTACCGCCTTGCTCGGGGGTGATATAATTAAAAAAAAAAAGAAGTCAGACTAGTTTCACTATTTACCCCATGCTGAGAGACCTTTGTTTTATGGGATCAATTTCTATGCATTTTAATGCACTTTAGAAATAACAGAATAAGGACTCATAAAATCATAAGTATTTTATGATCCCTCTTTCAGAAAGGATAGAAATTACTTTTTTCTCCTTTTGACTTTAAGATGTAAACTATGCAGTAATAACATTTTCACAGGGAAATGTTAGTTTCCCCCAGTATGCAGACAACTGAACTTTTTCCACATACCAATGATATCATCAGACTTGTTTTAGTAGCCTTAATCATGAAGTAGATGTTCATTCTTCCCAACTCCGCATGAAGCTGACTTGAGCTTGACCAGCTTTACTTGTTCATTTTCTTACTTCCCATAAATTATTTGAGAACTAAAAACAAAAACGAACACATTTCCAGTTAAAGTTGTTGCATTCACATGCACAAATATTCTTTGGAAAGGTATTAACCCATCTCTTCTCCCTCCTATGGGTTAAATAGCTGGTCAGCTTTAGTTCTATAGCCTTCATTGGCAGCCAGTCTACCACAGAAAGAAATGGCAACCTACTGCAAGGAAATCTTTTGCTTAGACAACCATGGATTGAAAGAGACATGATCATGCAAATGATACAAATTAATAATAGTCTTAAAAGCATTAGAATCATGGATGTGCTATACCTAAATTGCATATAGTGGCTCCTAGGTAGGTGAGACATTGTAACCTCTTAGCCACAGGTTAGTCAGAATTCCATGATTCTATTTCATCACACTTCTCACTGATTTCAAGATCACAAAAGTGCAACTAAGAGCATATCACTTCTAAACGTTCATCATAGTTGAAGAAAAAATACTTCAAAGAATGAATACATTGTACAATATATAATTTAGATATAGAAAATGAAATTCTTTTGACAAAATGCTAAAGAGTTTTACCTCTCTGCAGACAAAACACTCCACTGGAAAAGTTAGCATGATGGTGATCGTATAAACAATACGAGCTACGTTGACAAGACTGTCATTATAACAGTAATTTTCCAATAAATCACCTGAAATGAAAAAACAGAAATTTCCAGTTATTTAAAGGATATAAAACCAAGAATTAACAATTTATTGTAGAAATACTAGAGAGCCAGGCACCTAAAGCAATGGTAGAAAAATTTTATTTTTATTATTTTAAATGTTACCTTTGTTTAAATGTATAATTGTCTAGGTTTTTTTAATGCACATTCTTTTGAGAGAAGTGTATTTTTATGTAGGCCAGGTGGTTTGTGTGAAATTTGCTACAAATGTATATCTCTTTTGGCTCAGTAGTTAAAACTTGCCAAAATTTGTGAAAAATCCATTTCCAGTTTATAGAAAATTATTTTTCATATATATTGACCAATGAAAGACATGGTATCAAACTCTAATAACATCTCATATAGTGGGGCAGAGGTGAGCCTAAATTTTCTGTATAAATAAAGCTCAGGTCATAAGATATGAGAAGATCTTTTGAAAGTATGGAAAAGACATTTTGACAGTAAAGGAAGAAAGCAAGTCAACATCAAAGAAGGCATTGACATCAAGAGAACATCAAGAAGGCTCTGTTGCTAGCCAGCCACAGAGAGATGAGAGAAATTAGAAATTCCAAGGAAAATTCTCCTGAGGTCGAGCAACCTAAAACGAAGAGGTTTCTGAGAAAATTTATCGAGTACAAACTGTAAAAAGGGACTTTTAAAAAAATTACTGTATCTCAGATACATTTATGGCTATGAGGCAATTTGCAAGTAGGTCCTTTTAGTTTTTTATCAAAGGTGATTGCACCTTTGTTTTTTACTCCCTTATTTTTTTCTCCTTTAAGTATTCTTAAAAATCCTTGTCTTTACCCAAGTAATAATTTTTTTTTCCATTTTTTGCTGGTGATCATTTATCAGAAATTGTTATCCTTCTTTAATAGGCACACAAAGAAAATTTTATGCAAATTCTGTTTGTACAGTTTTTTGTAATTATAAACTGTAAATAAATGTGTTTTTCCTTGTAAAATTTTACACAGTTGTAGTTTTGTATTTGTCTATATTTCTGAGATGAGGTAGTACTTACAGTATTTACATTATTCAGACTATTGTCCTCCTCTTTGTTGCCATTTGTACGACGTTTTTGCTGTTGTATGCTCTGGCCTTCTGCAGATGCTAAGAATTTCGAACCGATCCCTTTATTACAATCACTGGGGTATATGAACTCCATTCCTTGTGTAAAGCCTGGATTGGTAGTCATGAGTTATCTCCCTCTAACCCTGCAAGTTACTTGTTCACCACTGCTGTAGCCTGGTATTGAACTCACAACTCTAAGAGTCAAATCAGGAACTAACCAATGTCTATATCCACTGGACCATGTGTCCTTAAATAAAGCTCAGGTCAGTAGATATGAGAAGAAGACCTTTTGAAAGTAGGTCATTTTAGTTTTTTATCAAAGGTGATTGCACCTTTGTTTTTTACTCCCTTATGAGATAACTCATGATTTTCAATCGAGGCTTTACACAAGGAATGGAGTTCATATACCCCAGTGATTCTAATAAAGGGTTCAGTTTGAAATTCCTAGCATCTAAAGAAGGCCAATGCGTACAATGGCCAAAACATTGTACAAATGACAATAAAGTTGTTGTCTTGTGTTTTATAATTTGGTGTCTATTATTGCCTTGCTATTTCTACTAAGTTTTTGTATTTGGCATGAGAGCTTGGATTTCATAGAAATAAAATTTTTGTAATGGAAAGTTTATCTTTGGTGCAAATGACCAGAATTCTAATCCAAATATTGTTAATACAAAGGTGTCTTCGTCGTCAGACAATGGTCATAATTTTTCCTCATATGCTATAATAGAAAGAGGCTTTAATAAAAGTGTAGTGTTGTAAGGTTTTATCAAATTTTATTCCCTTGACCGGATAAATTGTCTGTCCTTGATGGAAGCGACCAGTAAATCTGTGTAGGTGTTTTTTTTAATTGAATAAAGCCTAAAAAAAAAGGTATATTTCTTTTTAATTGCTTTTGCTCCAAGGAGCACCCTGACCCAGGTTGGTTCCAGCTATGGGCAAATAGTTGACACCCACCATACAAAAATCAAAACAGTAGGAAAATATAAATATACATTTTTATAGTAAAATTACTAGCAATACATTTAAAAAAAAGAAAAAGAATTACCAAGAATACATTTTATAGTAAAATTACTAAAAAGCAAAATGACAATACATTTTTATAGCAAAATGACAATTAATACATTTTATAGTAAAATTACTAAAAAGCAAAATGACAATACATTTTTATAGCAAAATGACAATTAATACATTTTATAGTAAAATTACTAAAAAGCAAAATGACAATACATTTTTATAGCAAAATGACAATACATTTTATAGTAAAATTACTAAAAAGCAAAATGACAATACATTTTTATAGCAAAATGACAATACATTTTATAGTAAAATTACTAAAAAGCAAAATGACAATACATTTTTATAGCAAAATGACAATTAATACATTTTATAGTAAAATTGACGGCATGTCATACATTGACAAAAAAAAAAAACAATTCGCTCTGATTAATCTTGTTTTTTTGTAAAAAAGAAAACATGTTTTCATGCCTCGTTTAATTTTGTAAGATTATTTGGAAAAAAAAACAAGAAAAACAAATGCAGCTAAGCAATTATAATTTAAACCTGTAATGATGTCATTCACTTGAATTGATAAAGTTTGAATTTTCATATTTAGATTTCAGCATCAAAGAACCCATAGAGTTGTTGATATGCTGCTAAACAAAAACAACAAATCCAAACCAAATGTCTGGTGTTAGATTGCTGATTCTCATAGACTATTTTTCATCTGAAAATTCAGATTAAAAGACAATTTTCTTTTTTTACAAACATCAATATTCTTCATTTTGATTGTTAAAAATATTTTAGTCTTATTTTAATAACAAGAATTTTCATTTTACATCATTTCAGAATCCATATTGTACATATTGTATATTTTTATGTATTTCATTCATGTAAATTTTTAATTAAATTATAATTCTGCTTGTTCCTTAGTTTAGTACTATGATATGTCATGAACTATACCATTTTGATCTTGACAAAAAACAGAAAAGATATACCGGAAGTGCTGTCTGGTTTCAGTGAGAAAAAGAAAGACAGAAAGGGCAGATAATCCCATGTGTTTAAGTGAAATGGAAAATCTTATAATTTTTAAATCATTTCATTTGTACCCTCATTCATATCTGTGATTGTTATTGCAATATTTTGTTAAAGTTGTTAAGCTCAAATATTTAATGATGGCAACAGGGGAATTTCCACAAGTCTTTTATAGTCATAGAACTTGCAAGAAACTTACTCAATCATGAACTTAAGAATTAAAACTCATCAGAAAATTCATATAGACTGAAGCCAATTTAAATTAAACATTGTGATAACAATGTCAAAGATGAAAGCAATAATGATATCTCAGCCTTCCTTACTTTTTAGCACATAGATGGGTAGAGAAGACGTGTCTTTATACATTTTCCAAGAGTATTTGCTGCTAATGATTATACTACCCATACAGAAACTAAATTAGCAAAGAAATCATTTTTATTTGTTATAATTTGTATTATACATAAATTATATGAAAAATATGGCATCTTTTCTAAACTATCATAAAAATTTGTTTTTTTCTGGTATTTTATGTTGTCTATTCAAAAGCAGTAGTCATGTTCAAATCCCAAAATTGCAAGACTAAAGAAAATCAAATGTGTTTTTTTAACTACTATTATTATTGTTCTATAAAAAATGCAATTTATTAATATTGTAATATGTGATTCACACCAGAAAATATCTGAATTGAATGTAATGTCAATCAGAAACCTTTTATCTAAGTGGAGTTGATCTGTGGTGGCTTCAGTATTTACTGAGTTCACTTTAAGGGATAAGCTTTCTAATTGGTGTCACAAAAGAACTTCAAAAGAGCTAAGGACCTCAAAGGGTTAACCTAGAAGGTACCCTCACAACCACCAGGTCCAGAATTTTTTTTTTTATCATTTCAGCCCAAGCAAGTCAGGACCACCACTAGTGTGCAGGGGTTACAGTGAGATAAAAGCCTGGGTACAGGGGGTATTAAATAAAAGGATAAAAGATAATGAGATTTAAGAAGATAGAAGATGGCAATTGACATTGCATTTAAATTTTGGTAGAATGGTAGATTTATGAATAAGATACTGTTACGAGGATGCATTTATATACAAAAATAATATTAATAATGTATAAAAAAATTATAGTAATGGATTCTATTGAGTCCTAAGTGTTATTCCCAAAAAGTTTTAATTCATGAAGTAGCTTCAAAATAGAGAAATTAGGAATAGAACATTTTGGAAAATGCCAGAATGTTCCAGTAAATTATGCAAATTAGGTGTTAGCACCTATAAAAATAGGTTTTGGGCAGAGAACAGTCAGTTGTTACCAGGGTCTGCTGTTGTTATCAACTCTGGTTTGATTCAGGATTTATATCCAGCGGTAAGGATCTAAGAAGCTGCTGTCCAACAAAAACCTGAAAGATAACCTCATGGAACTATATGGGTAAATACATATTTTTGACTATTTCATTGACCATACTTAAAATATTTCTTTGTATACTCATATGAGGATTTCCAAAAAGTATAGCATTTAACTGCCCGCCAACTTAACTGGGTAAGATATTTGACACCTTCCCTCCCTTTCTCTTCCTCGTAACTACTTCATCGAGCAGTAGTAAACTGTACGTTTTTTATGTCTCTTGATTTGAATGCCAAAATTGTATATTTGTAAAGATTTTATTTGGTGTGTTTTTAAAATTAAATATTTATCTGTGATTTATCTCTGAGTTTTGGTTCATCCTTTTTTGTTCCTTTTGTTACACTTAACACATAACAATACCAAGATAAATTCTGACGAGAAAAACTTTCTGGCCCGACCCAGAGAACAACCTTCTTAGATTAGTATTTTTTATAAATTCATATGAATAGGCACCAGGAAATGAAGGTCATCAGAGCGAAATCTGTGAAAATATTTCTAGAAAAGACAGAGGGAAGCCACATACTGTTGGTGAGAAAGTGATGGTAGTCAATCTACCAAATCAAGATCAATTACTTTGCAGATTCTCCTTTGGATTTAGTTGAGAACCCCAAGATGAATAGCAGGAGCAGCTGACCCGATATGACAACCGTATTCAATGCACGGACAAATGGTAGGTTTATAAATGTGCAAGATAAATTCTGACAAGAAAAACTTTCTGCCTTGACATAGAGACCCAACCTTCCTTAGCAGTAGATGCAGCTATAAATCCAATATATTTGTTTCACTTCAGTGATGTTGGTGGTTGTGCAAATATAAACAGGAGATCAGTCCAGTGCAATTTAGCATATACACCCATAAGAACACAAAAGGACATATAAATGCAAACCCACGAGGGGAAAAGGGAGGGTCCTTCACATCATTACAAAAAAAATATCTCCCAAAAAACACATATTCTTGATTGATCTGATTGGAGTTCAAAGTGAATAAACAATTTTTTTATGTATATAAAATTGAAGTTTGTATTTTTATCAGGCATTTTGTAAAATAAGTGATGTTAAAGCAACACTGAGCCTGGTCAGTACCTAAATGGGTGACTGCTTGGGAATACTAGGTACTGTAATCTTGGATATATGGGTGGTGTAATAGATAATGGTTCAGAATTTTTAATCAGAGAGAAGAGTTTCAATCCTTGTTAGGTTTGTTATATTCACTCAAGTACCCTTTGAGCGGGTATGAGTATACGTCACTCCCCAACTATGTGTCAATTGTTTAGACTTTTGTCACTAAATCATTACTATCTCAAAAAAAATGCTCTTACAATATAAAAATATTTTCTGACTTTAAATAACCTACAAACTGTTGATGAAAAAGATCTTATCAGACATTACTAACAATATTAAAATACTCCAGCCACTTTCTCACCAACAGAATGTGGCTTCCCTCTGTTCTATCAATATTTTCATGGCTTTTGCTCTGACGAACTTAAGTCACTGGTACCCCTGCCAACCAAACTGGCAACTGGGCCTCACCCATTCAGTTAGATCAACCAAATCCAGACGACAATTCTACTCCATCAGCTTCTTTTCTCGCTTCCATATTCTTGCTACATCCTCCAGAAATTTAAATGCAATGTCAAAACCCACCTCTTAACCACTTGACTCTAGTTCTTTCTACATCACCCTGTATATCTTTTTCTTTCTCTCTACCTTTGCAACTGTTATAATAACTGTATTCCCATCCTTCTCTTGCTCCTTTCTAACTGGTTCATCTTTATCTTTACTCTTCTCCTATCTAATCTTTTTACTCTTATGTAGCCCCCCCACATCAGTGGCATTACTGCCTTGCTTGGGATGAAATGATTAAAAAAAAAAAACTACTCTGCAAATACATAAATTTTATTTATTATAATGTAATTTTGCTCCTGCTTTTAGACATTTTATAATTTCCAGCAATGGTCAAATGTCAAGGATCCAAGACGTATAACCTGTATGAATGTTATGGTGAAACACAGCTATTCCTCAGATAATGGACTCTCCCTCCTATATTAATAAGAGTTAACAGGAAGTTAACTCAAAAAGTTCTTGGGAAGTTCATAGGAATTCTGGAGAGTTCTTTAGAGTTCTATTGGAGTTCAGTAGAACTACTAGGCAGTTGATATTAGTCAACAGTTAGCCGAATACTAAGGAGTCAGCTTTCAGTGGAAGATTACCAAGTTCCTAACATCTCGGGTGCGTTAAGTCAATTAGCAATCAACATAGCAGGATTATAACTTTCAGTGCAAAAACTACTCTACAACAATGAGCACATACTCTTCTACTCTAAATGATAAAAAAATACCCACCTTGTGTGTATCCTGTAAATGAGACGTAGCCAACAATACCAAAAAGTAAAGTAAAAACTGTAGCTGCAGCAATGCTTGCATGAGTGACAGTGCCCCATCGTGCAGTGGTTGGGTTTTCTAGAGACATGTGAATCATAAATGTGTTGTGATGACAAACGTAAGCTGAAAAAAGAAGCAAGTGGAAAGAACATCAAAATAACATAAAAATTATTTTGTTATCAGTTAAAATATCGCATCAAAATAACATAATATTCAGAAGATATAATAAATGAAATAAAAAGAAATAAATATGTATGTGTAAATGAAATAATGTTTACAGAAATTTAAATATGACAGTACAAGCTCAGTAGTTTGATCTTTTAATTTGAACAAAATTTGATCTAAAGGTTTTATTCTAATTTAATGTTTTTTGTTTCTATTAATTCATTGTACAGATAATACATTGAAGTATCAGTTATCAATCATTTTATAGGTTGATGTTTTAATTTGATCAAATTTCATTGCAAAGTTCTTATTTCTTGTTTGTACTAAAAAGCAAAGAATATGGCTGATGCTAACCTCCAGGAGAGTGACTCTTTATGACTTCTTCAGCTAGCATTTTCTGCTGACATGAAGTGTAAAGATTATATTGAATTAATTGCTAGGTCTGCTGCAAGGAAAGTTGGTTCACCATGTGCTTGACAATCTTTCTTGCCAGAGTCCAGTTTACACATTTAAAAGTCTACCATGCATTGAATATGGCTGCTACATCTGTTCTGGTACTTCTGCTATGTATTTAGAGATTCTTAATAAAATCTAAAAAAAATTCTGAAAACTTGGCTTCAGACACTTTCTCACTGCCATAACATAGCTTCTCTGTCAGTTAAGTGCCATACGCGATACATGCTTAGCCGATCATGTCTCAAAAGAGACATCACTGACTGGGCAGAAGATTATCCCACAGTAGGTTGCTATTGCTTTCTGTGGTAGACTGGTTGCCATCCAAGGCTATAGAACCCAATCTGTCCTATTATTTAACCCATAACTGGAGGAAAGAGACGAATTAATACCTTTTCCAAGGGTATTTGTGCAGAAGTGAATGCAAGGAATTCAACTGGAATTCGAACTCAGATCCCCGATTTGTCATTCCGAGTTGATATCCACTGCACCACAGAGCTTCTCTGTACCTTTCCTATAAATATTTTCATGGTAATTGTTCTGATGAGCTTTACTTTTTAGTAGCCAGACTTTACAAATTTCAGTCTACTTGTTATAAATTTCATATAATGCTCATAGTTGTTGGTTAGTAAGACTGTAAGGAAAACACTGGATCAAAAGGTTAAGTAAAGATGGGTTTAATCACATGAGAACATGGATTGAGAATACAGTAGTTTAGCGTGACATATGTACAACTGAAATCACTTTGCTTTTGTGACTCACTTTTTGCCACTGTTCCATGAACAGGATGTTCTACTCATAGTGGATGGATGAGTCTATGTTGTCTATGTTTCAATAATAATTGTAGGAAAGGTTAGGCAGTCTTTCTACATGGCAGAACTACTAGATTGGTGGCAAGATCTTATCATTTTACAGTTGAGATATCTGTAAGTTCTATGCTAACAGTTTCTTTTTTTTGCAATTCTCACTTGTAGAACTTTCTTCTACCTTTTTGCTTTCTAGGTAACTTTGAGTTTTAAAAATCTAAATAAAATGTTGACCGTTATCTTCTGTTTACTTAATTCATGTTCTTTTATTGTTCTCCCTCCTTAATAATGATTTATTTTTTTCATATTCTCTCACGCTTAGTAACTCATTGTGTAATAGCGGCTTTTTTGCCTTGCTTTGGTTGCAATGATTTAAACAATGACCAAATATCAGACCTCATTTTTGATCCCTCTCAGTCAGTTTTAGAATTTTTCAACACTCAAATAATTCAGAAGTTATTTGCTGAATTGTTACTCTGCAATAGCCATGACCTATGACATCTGTTAATCTAACTTAATTGATTTTGTTATAAATAAAGAAATATTTTAATTATAAACACTGAGTGAGAGTATTGCAAAAAGGCCCACAATCAAAATGGGAGACCAAGCATATTCAAACAAGGGTCACACATGAGCATAACACACATGAGCATAAAAATGAACCAGAAGAAGGCATATTTCACTTGTATTGGAATCCATCAACATTACCCACAACACAACGAATCCCTTTCTGTTCTACTGAAATCTTAATACCCAGCCACTAGTTCTCTGCGATTGGTATGTATCAGTTGAAAAGATAAATAAAAGGATAAAAGGAAGAAAAGTATGAAGTAAATAAAAAAAGAAATGCTTCATGGATTGTAAACTGATATATATCTCCTCACACAACAATAGCAAAGAGATATTGACCAACCAAGCATTTCTAAAAACTATACATCATACTTGTGTCTGGTTTCTAGATAAAGAAGAAAATTGGTTTTACTTGACCCAGTCATGAATAATTAACCAATCAAATGGTTCTATTTAGTCTATGGAAGTGTTAGTGATCATTCTGAAAAGAAATAAAATGTGAATCAGCAACTGAAAAAGTCAGTAGCAGTAGATCAATTTGTCTCAGAAGACCCAATTGTTACTGCAGCAACTTCAAAGAAACACTATTCACTTGTTATTCACAACTATCAAATACAGATATCAAAGACACCAGCCACTATTTTACTGTTTGCCTTCCTCTTCTGAATGTGTGTACAAAAACAAGCCACCTATCTTTTTTTATCAACATATACTCTTTCACAGATTAATATGTCAACTTACAGAAACCTTTTTTATTGATCTAAAGCTAAACTAAACACTAAACAATGTTTCTTAAGAAACTTTTCTCGGTTTTGTAAATACTCATTTATATATGGTTTTATGTTTGATTGCTCTCTACAGTTTGTTTTCTTATTCATTCTTGGTATAATTGAAGGCTGAAAACTTTGTTTCAAATTCTGTTAGTGAATTCAAGGTTGACAGAACCACTGTTATCACCCTAAATATTAATTTTGAATCTCCTACAGGAATTTGTTTATGACCATGTTATATTGAAATGTTAGTTCACCAAATTTAAGTAATGTTATGCCTGGTCAGTACATAGATAGATGACCACTTAGGAATACCATGTGCTGTAAGCTTGGATGCGCAGGTGATGTAGTGAATAATGGCTCAGAATTGCTAATTGGAGAGCCAAGTTCTAATTCCCTTTGGATTTGTCATATTCACTTGTGTGCATGAATCCCCCTCTTCTGCTATGAATTATGAGTTTGTTGTGTTGTTTCATTTTGGTATAATTAGAAGATAACGCAAACTTGAATTAATGATGTTTATTTTTGGTATAAAACTTTAGGTTTTTACATCAAGATACAACCTTTAAATTTTGTGTGGATACAAGAGCAGATTAGCTAAATTCTCTTCACTGTGGGATGCTAGTAGTAAATGAGCCTATCTCTTCTGGACTCTAGTAGTCAACTGACTAGCGTCCTCCTCTTTTCAAATCTCCTACACAAAACTACTGTTCTTAACTCCTACTTCTTACTCCTACTCCTACCAAAATTAACGGTTTCTTATTTTGCCACCCAATTTTGAATTCTAGTGTGTCTACCTTTTTCTATTTTTAGAACACTCGCCATTTTATAAACCATAACAAGTTAATTAGCAAGACTTGTATCACTAAGCTATTTTTATTTTCTAAAAATTTTTTACAATCTAAAAATATTTTCTAGCTTTAAATAACCTACAATGGGTTGATAAGCCATAAAAAATGATTGAATGAATCAGTCAAAAACTTAAAAGGTTTCTGTTTCAGGAAGGTTAAAGAATGTATCAACTAAAATGTGTTAGTCTCTCTAAAAATGAAATAACCATTTCAGTAATATATTAAACAATGAAAACCATTAATTTAGAATTTTCAAAAAATAATTGTTCTACAAAATCAAGACCGAAATTAAGGAATAAGTCAATAGCCTGAAAGTATTAATATTAATAATAAGTGATAAGATATTAGCAATTTACGGTATGCTTATCACAACTTAATTATTCTGATAACCGAAAGAACTTATACATCAAAAGCAAAAATGAAAAAAAAGGGTTTTTACAATAGCAAAAACAAAAATGGTTGTCCTCAAAAACACATATCTGTTATTCTGCATTTTCTCCACAGAAAAATTTCACCATTTCTAAACTCTGATTTAATCCGACAGATTTTACTAATTTTCATGTCACCTCTGACCCTAGTGTAAATATATTTACGTGTCATCTGAGATAGAAAGAAACATAGCAACATTTCGCACCACTTTATAATAAGCACATTATCTAATTTTAGAGGTATTTGGCCATATCATGTCGAAACATTAGTTCTGGTCACTGTCTGATCACTGAAGTTAAGCCTGGTCAGTTCTTAAATAGGTGACTGCTTGGGAATACCAGGTGCTGTAAGTTTGGATGTGTAGGTGGTGTAATGGATAATGGCTTGGAATTGAAAATTGGAGTTAAGTAATGTTAAGCCTGGTCAGTACCTAGATGGGTGACTGCTTAGGAATACCAGGTGCTGTAAGTTTGGATGTGTAGGTGGTGTAATGGATAATGGCTTGGAATTGAAAATTGGAGTTAAGTAATGTTAAGCCTGGTCAGTACCTAGATGGGTGACTGCTTAGGAATACCAGTTGCTGTAAGCTTGAATGTGCAGGTGGTTCATAGTGACTTGGAATGGGAATTCAGAGAACCAAGTTCAAATTCCAGTCTAGTTCATTACATTCACTTACATGCAAATACCCTTGAAAATGGTATGAATTCACCTCTTCTCATCCAGCTATGGGTTAAATAGTATAACAGACAGGGCTCTTTAGCTTTGGTTGGCAGCCAGGCCAGAAGAAGAATAACTCTGATGTCAAGACTGTATGTAGCACTGGCAAAGCACATGCTAGGAAAAGGATTATGGAATTGATAATTATCCTGACTATAGTCAGCTAACCCTTCTTTTTTCATTTTTTCATTTCTTCACTTACAGTAGAAAAATAAGAAAATGTTTACCAAAGGATATTATTCCAAGTGCATCTGTAAAATGTCCATTTGCAAATGACCAGGCATTTGGTGTTGGAGGACTGAAACAGAAAAAAAGACCTATTATTTTTTATCAGTTATACAAACAACCAACCAAAAAAGTGGGATAAGCCACAAGTTGTTCTTATGCAATTGAATTGAGTAATAAAAATAAATCCGAAGATGGCTCCTGATTTTTGAACGGGGTGAGGTTCAAACAGAAAAACATGGAGGGCACAGCTGATGAGAATTTTTGTTTTAAGGTTAGTTTATAATTACTTGGGGATAATTTAAATTTTTTATATATTTTTTGAATAAATGTTTTTGGGTTTTATGAAATTTCTTTATCTTTTAAGAGATTTAAAAATAATCTTTAATTTTTCTTTGCTCAAACTGGTGAAATACCTGGAGTCTCTTTCCTTGGATTTCCATGCCTGTAATCTAGAACTTTGTGATAAAAACAACAAAGATACAGATATCAGTCTAAATAGTACATGGAATAATAGCAATTCTACATTTTAGAATTTCAGACTAATCTAAAATAAACTTGACAAAAATATATGGATTAAAACCATAAAAATGAGGATACTAGTCTATATAGTTCAAGGAATAATGTCAAGTTTTCATCAGAAAAGTTTAGATTTGGTTGATTGTAATTAAGAGTGAAAGAAATGGAGAGGACAATAAAAAAGAAGACAGAAGATAACAATTGAAGTTGCATTTATATTTTTGAAGATTGTACTTGATAGAAAAGTAAGAAGCTGAAAGAAAGTTCCAGAAGTGAGAAGTGTAGGTGAAGAAACTATGAGCATAGGACTTATGGTTGCATAACATTCATCTAATTTTAAAAGCCATGTCTCTTCAAGATGTAGGCATTCATGTCTATCCAAAGTTACTTTTTCTTTATTATCTGTGAATTGTTATGACTTCTTGGAAAAAATAATGGAGTGGTTTCTTGTTCACTTCTACATGGTTTTGAATTCAAGGTATTCCTTTTCCTAGACTGGCTGACATCCAAGGCTACAGACCTCATCTACTCTGCTACTTAACCTACATTTGTGGGGATAAAAATTGATTTTAAAAAAAATCATTTTATCCCATACAAGGTAGTAAGATCACTGAGACACAAGAGGTTACTGAGTGTGAAAGTGTGGTGATACCGACCGAGCAAAAGCGATGGACCGGATGTTTGTTCTCTCACGACAAAAAGGCAAATGACCAAAAGTCATCCGTACGCATCCAGGTTCACGCAGATGTTCCGGTTGAAAAATAAAAATTAATCAAATATTAAATTTCCATTTCGCGAGCCTACGCAAATTTTATTTATCAGCCAATGGGAAACCCAGAATCAAATACAAGTGTGAAATCCCAAATGAGCTCATGTGATCCAAAAAGAAGATATAAAAGTGAACTTAAGGAGAAGAGTTTAATCAATATCCCCTTGACCTAAGTCAAGTGGCTACTATGCTTGCTTCTTTCCTTCTCCCCTGTCTCAAAACTACTTACTGACCTAAAGAGAGACTACATCAAAGACATTCCTCACTCACAATGCTCCCCACATTCCTAAGCCTTAAATCTCTTTCAGCATTTTATTTGCCATAAACATTTTAACCTCCGTTGGACCTATATTCAAGTATTACTTTAATTGTAAAAACATTAATTGATATGTGTATATATAAAAATGTTATTTTCTACTCAAACTGCTTTTCTTGATTTTATAATCATTTTATGACTTATAGTGGGATATCTACAACAAGGCCAAATTCCGTTAACCTGCAACAGTATATAACTACCCTTCACTAGAACAGACTCCCACTACAACCAGAAAAAGAATAGATAAGATACCCCACTATAAAAGAATAGGAACAAAAGAGAATCGTTATTAAGAATAACAGAAAAGTAATCAGGAGATAATGACTTATATTGCCTTTAAATTTTTGAAGATCAAAGTTGGTTGGAAAGCATAGAGCTAGAAGCATGTTTCACAAGTGCAAAGTGCAAGAAAAGAAACTTTTAGCATAGAACTTATGGTTACATCTATTCAATTCAAAAGTGAATTGATAAGACCTTGATGCCAATCTAGTACAGCACTTAAATTCATAAAATCTAAGAACTCTGGTAAAGAGCTCATCTGAACAATTGCCATCAAAGTATTTATAGGAAAGCCAAATGCAAGAAAGCAATTTTACAGTGTTTGAAAAGTAACTGAAGCTGAGATGACAGATCAGGGTCAATAATATTGCTGGTATTTCTTTGGATTTTATCAGGAATATCTAAATATATAGCAGGAGCATCAGATCATATGTGGCAGCAATATTCAATACATGGATGAATGATAGACTTATAAATATGTAAGATAGATTCTGGAGAGAAAAACTGCCTCGCACAACACAGTGAACCAACTTTCTTAGCAGCAGATTAATGTATCTTTCTACTTCATGTCAGCCTAGAATGTTTGCACATTCTCTCCTGATGACCCCAATTTAAATATAAATTTGAAAGGAACACATCAAAAGAAGTTCAATGAAGTCATATGCCGTAGAGAAGCTTGGTGGAAATGTTATTGGCATGAGGAGCATTGTATATTCAGCTTGCTTCAGGTGTTTCAATTACTTTCCAGTAATTTCCTTCTTCTTTACCTGAGAAGGTGCAACGAGTTACTATCATGGAGGTTAACATCAGCCATGCTGATGAATTGCAGGAAGGAGTCTGTGTTTGCCAAAGATAGCAGTGCAGAATTCAATGCAGCAGACCAGGCCAAAATTTGAACTTGGCTTTTTGATTCCACACTCTGTAATGACAATCTTTATGCTACTTACCCATACACTTATTTATTTACAAAGTGTAAAACTTACACCTTCAATGTAGTCTTAAATGACACTTGAAGTCTCTTTGTAAAACTGCAGACCTCAGGAACAGATCTTTCTGGTGAGTATTTTTTCTTGCTTCTGGTATATATCTTCTTCTTCTGTGTTGACAACCATGGCTCTCTACAATTTCCTGGCTTTTGTATCTCTTAATAAATTTAGTCTTTTTTTATGTCTTCTAAACCTTGTTCTTCCATTTATTTACCCAAGGTAGGTTATGAGTTGTTTTCCTCTGTTCCTTTTGCCCTTAATATGTTCCATGGGTATTACATTTTCCAAGCCTTCTTTCCTCATTATGTGCCCTAGAAAATTCAATTGCCTATTTCTGATATTAAGTACCAGTGTTTTTCAGTTTCCATTTTTTTCTAAAACCTTGTTGTTGCTCACATGTTCAGTCCATGGCATTCTTGGCATTCTTATATGGAACCACATTTCTGTTGCCTCAAGTGTCTTCTTCATCTGTGAGGAGATTGTTCAATATTCATTATTATATAGCAGTTCAGTACTGTTTTCATTGTTTTTAAAAAAATGTTCCTGTTTATTAAAATGTTGCTTAGTCATTTGTATTGAACTACATTTCTGTTACTTCAAGTCTCTTCTTCATTTGTAAGGAAATTGTCTAGCATTCACTGCCAAGTAGGAGGACTGTTATATATATATATATATATATATATATATATATATATATATATATAAATTAGAGAATATTTTCAAAATTCAAAGGTGTCGGATGTACATTTCGACATAGGATCTCTAATAGAGACTCTACGTCACGTCAGCGACATTGTTTTTCCAAATGGCAAAGGCCCTGAGTTAGAGTGTGGAGGGGTTTTTGGTTAACAACGGTCACAAAGTGGAAAAGGAGAGAGCTGGTAGTCATGGGGTTACAGGGTGTTGAAATGGTATATTTAGGAAGGGGAGGAATAGGAGTTCATATTTTATAAAGATAGACAACTAAATGTGTTAAATTACTTTTTAAAGTTAAAAATCTTTAATATTGATTAGGATCAGGTTCTTGGAATTTACCTTCCTACTCTTCCACTTCGGATTAAAGAAAAACGATATATATATATATATATATATATATATATATATATATAAGTCTCTTTTTTTTAATTCTAGTATATTTTGGTTGGTTGACTGCAGGGAAAAATCGCATTTGGTTAATTGTTAAAGTCTTAAAATCTAACCAGAAAAAACTTTGACACCCAAACAAAAAAGATTATAATATTAACAAAAATAACATAAAAATAATATTAATAAATAACTAAATAATATAAAAATAATAAAAACAAAGAAAACAAAATTGAACTTATCTGCACAATTTGCTTAATTTTTAAATAATTTTTCATTTCAATTTTGAAAAACTTTTTGAATTTATAAACTTTTCAAATTTGTAAAAAGATATTTCTTTTTATTTTCAACCTTAATGTTTAAATATTTATATTAACAATATTTACTTAGCTAAATTTTATGTCCCCAGCTATTAATTAAATAGCAGAGTAGAGTGGGTTCTTTATCCTTGAGTCTGAGAGATGGAAAATTCTGAATTCCAAACTGTGGAGAAGCAACAGAAAACTACTTTATTTATACCAATTATATGGGGACTGTTGTTAGTGCCTTTGTTGTTATCACAAAGTCTTTTAATGTTGTGCCAGCTGACTGTGATCAAGTGTATGTTAATCAAGGAATTCTGTAGAGGTAGATTAAGTAAAGGGTTCAGTTTGGAATTCCCTGTAGGTTCCCGAGATTGACATATACTTGATGAAGGCCAGAGGGTACAATGGATGAAACATTCAACAACAAAGATGAGGATAATTGTGTAGATAATGAAAACTTTTCATACCAGAAATTCAGATAGGAACCACTTTACTATACATAGATTATAAAGCAGAAGAAACAGGAGTATCATGACTGCCCATGTTTTGAATGGATATAGTATGATATAAAAAAATACTCCTAAGTAAATGAGCACTTTCACACAGTGTAATTTTTAAAAATCTTTTGTAAATTGGGGCTGTCAGGAATATTCTTTATGTGCTTATCTGTACCTTTTTTTAGTCACACCATGAACTCCAATTATTAACAGCATAACAGTAATTGTAAGGTGCCACATTTTTAAAAAAATTCAATATCATGATTCTTATATTTACTTATTTTGTCACATTCTTTAACAGGTATAACTCTCCACTATCTTACTCAAAAGTACATTGAAATTCACAGATAAAAAAGAAACATTATTGTCTACATTCTGAAGGGACATTAAAAAAAAAACTTCTCATGACACAAAACTAAATGTGTAGAGTAGAAAAACTGGCAAGATTGTGTTAAAATTAATCTTTATAATGGAAACTGCTGCCCACTCCACCATGAGTGTTTGAAATTCTGGCTGTTACATAGGCCTGACCTTAGAATAGGAAAAATGTGGCTACAAACATGGTTGATTAGCTTATTTATATAAGGGTTATTCAAGGTGAATTTTTCTAATACAGATAGAACCTTACTTATTTTTTTTTTTTTTTACAACATAGTCTCCCAGCAGTAACACACACTTTTCCCATCTGTGCACAAACTTCCTTATTCCCTAAGTGTAAAAATCTTTGGACCAATGTCTCAGCCAATTGCTCACAGCACTTTTGACTTCATCAACACTTTCAAACTTCTTTAAACAATTTAGCACACTTGTAGACATTTGTTTTTGGCTGAAACATGTGGTACCATACACAGTTGACATTCTCCTATGAATTTCAACTGGTTTGCACCCTTCAGTAACCAAAAACTTGATAACTGACCTCTGTTCAATCTTGGAACATGCTACTTGGTCGGCCATCTTTGTTAATCTCCAAAACTATCAAAGTTTTTTTTTCAATCTGCAAAAAAATTAAATCCCTTTGAAAAAGAAGTAAAGGAAACATTTTTAAAAAAAGTAAGCTTCTATCTGTATTAGAAGTCCTTATACTGAAAAATTCACCTTATTTATTGAATGACCCTCGTACATGGATTGTATATCAGTGTATTTGTGTGAGACCTCTTACAGAATGTAGTGAAGAAGAGGGGAAAGAAAGGACTGATGATAAACTACAAAAAACTAACTTCATGGTCATCAGCAAAAAAAGGAGTCCAAAATGCCAATTACAGGTCGGGTTATTAAATCAAGCAGGTACAGAAATTTAAATACCTGGGAAGTATTCTAACAGAGGATGAAAACTGTGACACTGAGATTCGAAGGCATATTGCCATGGCCAACGATGCATTCCAGAAACTAAGCAGAGTATTTAGAGACAGGAAAATTTCATTGGAAACCAACAAAAGAGTACTGAATTGTTATGCGATATATGTCCTTCTATATGGCAGTGAATGTTGCACAATCTCTTCAAAGATGAAGAAGAAATTCAAAGCAACAGAAATGTGTTTCTACAGAAAGACGTTGAAGATACCATGGACCAAACATTTGAGGAACAACAAGGTTTTGGAGAAATTGGAAACAAAAAGGAAACTAATACTTAACATCAGGAAGAGACAGTTGAAGTTTCTGGGACACACAATGAGGAAGGAGAGCTTGGAGAATTTAATACTTACAAGACAGATAGAGAGAAAAAGATACATGGGAAAACAGTATGTGACATACTTGATGGGCTTATGCAAATGGATGGTAGTGCAGGGTTTGAGAGAAATAACAAGACAAAAAGTATTTAAAGCTACAAGGGACAGGAAGATGTGGAGGGCCATGATCACCTACGTTCTGAAGGGATACGGCACATAAAAGAAGAAGAGATCCAAAATATTTGTCAAATAGTAGGATGGAATAGATTTTTTAGTTTTTGGGGACAACCAATCTAGAAGAAGGACAACTGTAATCTCAACATTGATTTGAGAAAACAAATTCATTTTACTGACACAGGTGATTTGAAAAATTAAAAACACTTGCAACTTTCCTATAACTAGGTGAAAAATTCTCATTTAGACAAAAATGAAAAACATTTTTTAAGCATTTCTTATCTCTTTCTTTAAGTGTTATGCCCCTTCATGATGTAACCAATCATAGCTCTTCACAATTTTATTGCTTTTTTTAAATATCTGCAAATTGTGCATTGTCATTATTGTTCTTGAGAAAGATAGTGGCAAAGTTTAAACTTTATGCTCGCAAAAAACAGTGTGTTACGAGGACAGTTATTCCCTTGACACTACTATTTTTTATACTCTCTTCATTCACTCAGCAATGTTTATTGTTTTAAAAACTGATGATTAGAATTAAAAAAAAAAAACATATAAAAGTGAATTTATATGTTTTCTTTGTTCTTGAGAATTTAAAACACAAATATTAAATACTATTTATTTGTTATTGTTTATTTACAGGTATATTATACTTACAACATTATAAAGATATGAACTAATAAAATGCAATATTTATCATTTACCAATTTATAAAGAAATATGAAAACAATTTCAATTCTAGTAAATTATAAAAATATGTGAGCCACCTATAATAAAATCTTTGTAAGTGGCCATTTTATAAAGTTTGAAACTGTTAACAATTTGCTAATGTTTTGTCAACTGTTTCAAAGAACAAAATGCTCTAGCTTTGCCATTTGCCTTAGTCCAGGTGCCTAGTGTCTACCCTTCATTTAAGATTTCTTGATTAGTTAGCGCTTCATGTTCAAAGTCATGTCATTTTTATTAATATTTCTTTCACCTTATCTCTCATGTTTTCATCCCAAGTAGCAATAATCTTATGTTTGAATTTCTTAGATGCACATTACCCTTATTCAACCACTTTTGTCACTAACAGGTTCTTTTCATGCATTATTCTCAACTTTTATTATCTTTCTCAAGACATGCTGCTTACTGGTTGAAGTAGTTGTAGATTTTTCTTCTAGTAGTAATGATCAACATTGAAGCTCAATTAAAATTCAATATTTCAAATGCTAATATTCAACTAAGTCAGTTTTTACTTGAAATATTAGCACATTATAATCATCATCCTGTACTAGATAGCTAAATATGGTAAAAAAAAAATTTGTGGGTTTATTGCTTTTAGCCTTGATTAATTTTCCTACACTTCTGCTATTATAATGGAATGAAGTTGGTTCCATCAATGTTTTGTTGGTGGTGACTATTATATGGCTGGCAATGATGCAGGAGATTGGCAATGGTGAGCAATTCTGTATGTAGTATGGAAAATCCTAAGAAATTTGAGAATTTTCCAGAATAGTTCAGATCTGCAAAATGCTGACAGAAGTTAATTCAGAAAATCTGGCTTGTTATTCCAATCTATGGACAACTGTAGAAAGATTACTGTGGTCATTTCCAACATTGCATTTAGTAGAATGACGTTTCAATACAATTATTCTGCTTTTAACTAAAGATAGAAATAGTCTTAGATTTGATGAAAGGGGTGATTCACGTCTTCTGCTTACAAAAATAGCACTAGACATCAACAGACAAATATGCCATCACAAAGCTCATTCTTCACATTAATTCTGTTAATCCTCTACCCACCAAAAAATATAAACATTTGACACAAATATCACTCTTATCTTCTTCTTTATGTACCATGTCTCTTCAGGACATAGGCTATCATGGCTCTCCACAATTTCCTGTCCTTTATAGCTCTTAATAAAGTTTGTCTTTTTGTTATTTTTCCTAAATCCTGTGACACTGGGATTGCCAAAGATTGATCAAACAAAAATAAGGAAAAAGAAAAAGAAAGAAAACGAAAGATTTTACTAAGTGGATGATAATTGTTGAAACTGCAGTAAAATAAAATGAAAAGTTGAGAAGAAAATTAAAAACAAAATGTGTTGATAAATCATGTTTTAAAATAATTCCAAGAAGAATCAAATCCAGAGTTAACTAGACAGAATTCAGTAAGATTGAGCAAAACCAAAACTACACGTCCTCCCCCACTTCCTGACCATTAAAATATTCTTGAAGATTTAAAATAGAAGAAAACATATGTTGTCAAGAAAACCAGGTGGTCACCAAAATAACATGATATCTTTGGACAAAAGAGCCAAGAAAAAAAAATCTGTTTTGATTCAGCCACCCAGAAAAGAAGTACCCCCTATGGAGATTGAGACGAGACTGATGTGTTCATTCATTATAATTTCCGTGACATTCATCCAGAAAAAAATTTATATCAAACATTAATTATGGATTCCTTTTGATATACGTGATAAAGACAAAATTAATTACTATTTTGGAATGACCATGGACAAAGAAAAGTTGTATTGTTCTTGTTGATAAACTTTTGAGATTGGGAATAATTTTCTTTCTCATGATAAGTCTTGTCAGGAGACAACCAGCATGGGACGAGTTGATAAAGAGGGATTAATGACAAAGAATCTCTTTATTTTTACCTTTGCCATCTGAAGTTGAGATATTAAGAAAGTGAAAAAAGGAAGAGTGCTGCTTATATAGAGCAGTAGTACAAGATGAGAAGGGAGCAGTTTGATACCCCTAACCACTCTCAATGAGGGCTGGACATCCCCAAATTTGGAAAACCACTTGAGTAAATATATTTTGAGAATATGGAATTTTTGGAAAATGTTGATGCTAAGTGTAGAAACAACTGAACCCAGACCCTGGTCAACCACACCCCTGCCAGTTGCAGGACTCCATATAAGCTAGAGATTTTGGACAGCTGACAGAGAGAGACAGAGAGACACACAAAGAGTGCCCACACTATTGCTACCAGAATCCATATTGTTTGTCAAGACATCCTGACCAAGACCTTGAACTAGCCCTTAAGACCGAAACTTAGAAACTTAAGTTACTACTAACACAAGCTGCATACTTCAAAGGGAATCCCAGGGACATTTGACTTTAAGTGGGAAGGGTTGCAATTGCTATATACAACAAATCATATATAACCTAAATCATTGTTACATTTTTAACCTGAGTTAATTCTTTTTTTTCCAAAGGATTCTTTTTTTGTGCATAACTCCCAGCTGTTGGACCAGTCTTCACTTCAGTTTGCCTTATCAGTGATTTTCTCACTTGCTGAGATCAAAAACAGAGTGTGACAGAGGAGCTAATGGTCATGAACAGAGAAATGCCAGCTACATCAAGTGGAACTGTGCCACCATCACAATGCCAGGGAAAAAACAAATGATGCATTAACAAGTGAGGAGTCAGCTAGATGATAATCACAATGATCTGAAGGAACTTGAAGACCAATGCAGGTCATAGGGCTACATTATTGTTTTATTGATGAAGATCAACTCATAGGTGACATTAAAGGTTATTAATAACTAGGATTGACATTAGGGGTTATACCTGTTCTGCCATCAGTTTACTCAAACTCACGATGTATATTATTCATTGTTTTTCTCGTGCCCTCTATTTGTCCTGTGAGTATCAGATTTTCCAAGTCCTCTTTCCTAGTTATTTGCCCTATAAATTTCAACTGTCTCTTCCTGATGTTAAGTAGTAGTTTCTTTTTTGTTTTTATTTACTGTTTTATTAGGTATCCCAAGTTAAAATTTTATTTTTAATATATTTAAAAACCTTTAATACAGACATAGTAGTCTTCACAAACTATAAAAGAATAATACTAAATTCATCTTGGTAGCTCAACTAGTAACAAAGACATGACCATTCAAAGTTCATGAAAATTTAGTAAATTTTTATCTTATATAAGGAAAAAAAAACTAATTTTAATAGTCTAGGATGTGTGTTGTGGTGCAGTGGATATCATCTCAGAATGACAAATCAGGGTGCCGAGTTCGAATTCCAGTTGATCTATCGCATTCACTTACACCCAAATACCCTTGGGAAAGGTATTAATCCATCTCTTCTCTTCAGTTATGGGTTAAATAACAAGACAGATTGGGTTCTATAACCTTGGCTGGCAACCAGTCTACTGCAGAAAGCAATGGCAACCTACTGTGGGATAATCTTCTGCCCAGTCAGTCATGTCTCTTTTGAGACATGATTGCCCAAAGAGTGTATCACGTATCGCACTTAACTGATAACTGAAGATGCAGGCTTCAAACAAGTTAAAAATCATTATAAATTCTGGATCATCCTTTTCCAGTGGGATTATCCGTAATTGTTGAAATCTATTATGTTTTTGCTTGTATGCATTCAATGTCTCAGTATCTTTGTACAGTTTCAGGTGGTTGAGTGATATATCAGAGGTGACTTTCTCTTCAACTGACTGCCAATCACAGTTTGAGAGTTCAGTCATCCCTCTTATTTAACCCATAGCTGGGGAAAGAAATGATTTCATACCTTTCCCAAGGATATTTGTGTGAAAATCTTTGATTGACACTTGTTTAATACACAGACTTTGCTGTCCTTTTTTAATTTTAATTTTATTTTTTAGTAGTAAATTTAAACCTCAGTGGTTAAGTTCTCTTCCTTATCATCATCAGTTTGATGACTGGGTATGGTCATGGGTCAATGCACAGTTGAGCACCTGACCAGCTCCCTTCATGTGTCAATAAACTTACGGTTCTCTAAACTTTATTGTATATGGTTCTTAGATTAAACAAGTTTGACTGCTACTAATTTGGAAATTTTCTGATATAATTTTGGAGTCACATAGTGCAGGCATTTGCATTTAATAATGTCGATAAAGAGACAGGCATGCAAAAACAAAGAAATGATTTTCTTCAGAACTAAGGAAAAGAAATAAAATTTGGTGACAAAATTTTTATACTCACACCTTTGTAACCATGGTTGGTAATCGGATAATGATGACAAGAACCACAAAAAATATCAACAACAAAGCCAAGCCAGCCCACTGTTTAAAGAAAGAAATAAGTATTATTGCTTAATGGTGAATCAATGTATAACACATAATTCTGTGTGTATATGAAATAAAATATTATATTGACATCTTGTATATTTATATAATGAAAGAAGACTTAAATCTTGGGAACACTATAAAAAATCAGTCACCTATTTTGAAAATCAGTAAACATAAAGCAGTACTATAAATGGGTAAATAAACAAAAATGTTATTTCACACACACACACACACATGATAAAATAGTTTTAAGGCATGTTATATTTATAGTACAACACAAAGAGAATAGAATACAACAAGAATGTTCACACAGTAAAAACTACTATGTAATACAACATTTCTGAGAATGGTTAATGGACAATTTTTACATTAACTCCTCAAAAATAGAAAAATTTCAAAATAGTGGAAAAACTCAATAAAAGATTCACTAAATCATCCTTGTTGACTGTATTCAATGAAAGATGCTTAAAAAAAAGGTTGCTGCTCAAATATACATTATATATACTACCGGCCATGATTATTAGGCCACTCCAGTGTTTGAAAAAATGATGTATTTCATATTATTTTTTAGTATTTATTACCAAGTGAATAATTGTAAATGAAAATAGAATGGTTCTTTTGTTAATATTGCACAATAACATGTGCATCAAATGAATTTATAAATATTTAATAATTACCTATATTGCAGTTTCATCAATGAAAGAATGAAGAAAATTTAGGGCGATTCGGACGAGTTCATCTTTGCTTCCTTGCCTTGTAAAATTTTACAAAGTAATAATAACAAAAGAACCATTCTATTTTCATTTAGAATTATCCACTTGGCAATAAATACTAAAAAATAGTATAAAATACATCATTTCTTTTAAAAAAAACTGGGGTGGCCTAATAATTATGACCAGTAGTGTGTGTATGTATATATATATATATATATATATATATATATATGGCCGTATCTGACTACCGGGAACACCGGGCATGGGTCTGGGCTGATTCGTGCAATCATAGTGAAAATCTGGGCAAGGAAAAATGGCTTTGTCAGAAATCAAACTAAACAATATATATCTCATTACTCAGATAATTAAATGGCTTCAAAGATACTCATTTGATGAAGTCACAGGATTATTTGCATGATGTTAACTTGAAAATTGTGGAGCTTTCCCAAGAGGAACTTTTACATTTACAAAAAATGAAGATGATATTTAGAATTATATTCTGCGTGCTTTCATAGAAAGGAATGCAACTTCCAGAAGTAATGGATGAATGACTTTTATATTTCATATATTTCACATTAAAGTGAAAGTTAGAGTTGTCTTGTTTTCTGTATTTTCTTCAAAATATTTATCATTTTAAACTAAGTGTATGATTTTTAATTTCATCAACCTGGCTAATAATGGAAAATTTGGAAAATCTTGTAAAATTCATAAAAAGTTTAAAAGTGACAGGTAAATTATAATTATTATTAATTTAATTCAGAGTGACATGGAGTCTATTCTAATTTATAAATATGTCAAATATTCTGCACAAGAAAGGTATTTTCTGTGAATCTTTTCATTGTTTTTCTAAAAATTAAGAATATTTAAAACTGGCTATTAATATAAGACACAGCGTATATCCAAGATTTTAGCCCTGTTTACATCCTAAAATCATGGTTCCAATGTTTGGTCATTATTTAACATCAAGAAGAGACAGCTGAAATTTCTGGGACATGCAATGAGGAAGAATGTATTGGAGAATCTGATACTCACAGGTTGGATAAAGGGAAAGAGAGACAGAGGAAGATAGTGCATGACATACTTGATGGGCTTAAACAAATGAATGACAGAGCAGGGTTTGGGAGAAATAACAGGACAACATAAATTAAGAGCAACAAGGAACAAGAAGAGGTGGAGAGCTATGATCGCCTATGTCCTGGAATTGAACTTTAATTATCTGAGTAATGAGATTGCTTAAGACTGCATGGTTGAGGCTATCTGCAAGTAATCAGTAAATTTGCATATGTGAAATACTCTTCTTGGTATATATAATAAGAAATTTTTTGGTGATTGGGAATCAAGCTGCCATTGTGGATACCAATGTCAGTGTGACAGAAGTTGGAAAAACTGGGCAATTTTTGTCCTTGGCCCATACGAACAACCCACATTATACTAACCAAGTATCACATCCTACTGCAGAGGTGGGGCTAGGTAAATACAGATTCAGGCTGCTGCTAACAGGAATCCAGATAAATTTTCACAGAGATTTTTATATTTTAGAAAAGAAACACTAAAATCATTGGAAGTGGATCAAGATGAGAATTTTTCAGAACTTCTTTTATATATATATATATATATATATATATATATATATATATTAGTCATCCACATACAAGCCCGTTTCGCTGTATCACAGCTCATCAGTGTGGCTAGACATATCCACTTGCTTCTGGCCGGAGGGGCTATACAACCATACATTTGGAAACAAGAATTAATCAACATGTACCTTCAAAAATACGATTAGGCAAAATAGATAGCATGTGTTGTCTTCCCTCTACGAATATGGAATCGGCTATTGCTCAACACCTAGTAGAGAATATAGCCTGTGCTAAGTTGTATAAGAAAGTGTGGTTCAAAATTTTACATGTAGCTGGTTCCAATAATCAATTAAAGATTTTGAAATCATTCTGCATATCTTTACAGAAGCCTTCTCTTTGCCAGCAGAAGAATTTTGTTAAGTCTCTTTATTTGTTGGGGGATATTTTACTTTAACTGTCCCTCGATAATTATTTACACACGATTTCTCCTCCCTAGTTATAAATATATTTTTATATGTATATTTATTTTAGCGTTCCCCCCTTTTTTTGCTCTTCGTTTTCATTTCTGTTTCTTTTTTGTTTGATTTGTGATTCCAACGATTTTCTCCTGATGAGATATTGGATGAAAGAGCTCTTGAAACTGTTAATAAATTCCTTGTTTTTAAGGTAGTGTACAAATTTTGTACCTCCATTTGTGTATATATATATATATATATATATATATAAGTGGCTTTATCTTGTATCCAAGAATTGAATTTCTTCTTTTCTGATTGTTTTCTTTATGATGTTGGTATTGATGACTAAGTCGACCAATTCTTGCATGGAAGCGCTGATAGCATTGACTTGATAGTGATGTGAGTGGAGGATCAGGTTTTCAAGCCCTTCTCTCTTATTGTTCGACTTCTTTCTTTCCTGTTCTGGTGACTTTGAAGATTTTTTTCCAATGGTGATGGAACTGATAATTGGTATAATCTTGTGTATGTGTTTCAAATGATTTAGGCTGAAGTCTATTAGTTCTCAGTATTGTTTCCAGTTGGTTGTTGTATCTCTTCGAAGAGGGCAACCATGTGGTCATTTCCCTGAAGTGAGCTCAGTGAATAATAATAATAGTATCTATTCTGGATTCTCACATCATTTTTGACATATGAGGGTACAGCAACTCAGTTCTTAAAGCCAAATACCCAAACTATTTCACATATGATTTTTTTTTTAATCATATCACCCCAAGCAAGGCGGTAATGCCACTGATGCGCAGAGGGCTACTTAAGAGAGAAAGCCGGAAACCACATCCTAAACAGGGAACAAGTGATGAGCCTCTTCACCTGTTCAAAAGATGTGGGTGGAGTGTGAAGCGGTCGATAGTTTAGTCTATCTACTCCAATTTGATTATAGTGGTGAAGACTTGTGTGTAAAAGATATTGTTTTTAGAAGAGCCAAAGACAGAGAATTGGTACCACAAGGTCTCCTCAGGTTTTGAATTCAGGTTCGTCCTTTCCCTAGACTGGTTGCCACTCAAGGCTATAAGATTCAACCTGTCTATTTTACTATTTTAGACATAGCTAGGGGAAGAAGAAATGGGTTCATATCTTTTCCAAAGTTATATGTAAGTGAAAATAACCGACTCGACTGGAATTTGAACTCAACTCTCCAGTTCCTTAATCCAAGTAGCTATTGATTATTTAACTGTACATCCGCAACAGCTTATATTTAAGTACAAAGTTTGTGTGTGTGTGTGTCTGCTTTTAACCTTGAAAATTAAATATATATAAAGTTGCTTGTTTCTCCATCTGTATACAAATGCTACATAAAACTGATATCAAATAAATGCGATTTTAACATTTAAATCTCGTAATACAGTGTAACCCTGATATAAGAGAGTTGTTGGGACCGGATAAAAGTTCTCTTATAATCGGGTTTATTTTATATCCGGGTTTGGTCTATGTTATATACATTTCCACAGACTCTAATTTTGGATCAGTAAAAATCTCTCTTGTATCCGGGTCTCTTATATCAGGGTCTCACTGTATGTATCATATATCTTGGTCAACTTAGCAGTTATTGTTTAACAGAAAGAACTAATTCTCAGTTCAAATTTAAAAGTCAATTTAAAAAAAAAATAACTGCATTTTGTTAATCCTTTTCAATCAGATCTTTAGTAATCTTTATAAATAAGCAATTCTCTTGTTGATGGCTTTTGTCATTAGACCACTTAGTTATTCAAATAACACTATCTCTACCACAATATGGTAAACACCTTAGCATTTAGACCAGAGCTAGGAAGTGAATAGAAACAAATATAAAGCCATGCACAAAGGGAAGCAAGTGGTCTTTAATGGTATATTTTGAAATTGTGATAAATACAAATGAAATAGTTCATGTAAATGAAATAACCACCAATATGTTTAATCCCATCAAACTGCTTTAATTATGATAATCATTATATCATTTTAGGTCTATACAAATCTTTCAACAAAATAAAAAAAATTACAGTAAAAGAAAGAGACTTGTCCCTGTTGTTACTATATATATATATACTGATACCCTCTGGCAAGTGGACAGACAGGTTCATCTACAAAACTCTGGAGTTGGGATGCTGAAGGTAACATCAATCAGTAAAGTGGCAAAACTTTTACTTATATTTATTCCACCTCACATTTTTTAGATTAAAACATAAAGAATAAATAGTGTCAAATAATGTTTTATATTCAGAAATGATTTTCAACATTCTTCAAGTCTATGCACACTCAGACATTAATAATCAACCCAATATTTACATGCTCACAAAGCAGCTCACTTAAACTGCAGACATCAGGGAATGAATTAAGCATTTCATAATATTGCTTTCAGTAGCACTGACTTTTGAAGGATCTTAAGTGCCCATGAAAAATATTTGTTTGTAAGTTTCATGTGTGTGTGTGTGTGTGTGTGTGTGTGAGAGAGAGAGAGAGAGAGAGAGAGAGAGAGAGAGAAAGAAGTAGAAATCCTGGGGAAATAAGGTTTTAGAACTAACGTGGAAAATCTTTTCATATATTTATTTACTAAAACAGGAAATATTTCTATAAAGAGATAATGGAAGTGTGAACAGAATAATAGCTAATAGAAGGTGTTGCCTTAAGAAGGGATCTCAAGTGCCCAGGAAAATTACTTTTTGTAAGTTTCATCTATGAGAGAGAGATAGAGAGAGAACAAGTGAGCATTCTGAGGAACCATTTTTTTCAGGATTAAAGTAAAAAATCTTTTCAGAAATATATTTACTGACCTTGCTAAGCCGAGCAATATTTCTGTAAAGAGATAATGGAAGTGTGAACAAAATAATGGATAATGCTATAACAAATTGCCGGTTTCCAAGCACCACGTATGTGAGGCCCTCTGTAAAGACATAAATAATTAGAACAAGTGAAAATATAAAGGAAAAGGAAAAAAAATCAGGTAAATTTAACAATATAAATAAAACATATTGTATTTAAACAAGTCAGAAAGTGTAAAGACATTTGTCACATCAGTAATGAATACCTTGATATCATTAATTCTTTCATATTATAAATATGTAAGAGTTTGCATAATTTTGTTTGTTTGCAGTTATTTTCATGAAACAGACAGGCTATACATGATAATCAGCATTTAGTCTACTCTTGACTTCAAGTTAGAAAAATAGGTCAGAGATTCTGGGGAAGGTTGTGGCCACAGTTAATATGCAGTCTTGAAGAAATCTTACCTTTAAAGAAAGGTCTGAAATGTGCACTTTACACATCCTTTATCAAGTATCACTACTTCCATTTCCATATACAAAATAAACTGCGTTAGAGAGAGCGCTTTTGAGGTTATATGGATCCTATGTTGAACTGTGTTGTAAATTGCAGGTACATTTCTTCAGCTGGATGTGCACACAAGATGGAAAAAAACAGACACCTGGCTTTAAGAACTATGCACTTTCATTGAAGAGAGAGTTGTTGATTTCTCCCAAAATGAATTCTCCTTCTATTGCAAATATCAGTACACTCTAAAAGTCTTTTTTGGGGTAAAAGAAAAGAAAAAAGAAAAAAAAAACTGGTATCTCTGAAACCTAGCTTTTGTGTAGGCATATATGTGATCTGATTGAGGGGCTTACTTTGATTATCTTAGGCGCCTGGATTGAAATGCCTAAATAATGATGAAATATCATTCATTTGACTGGTAATTCAAAAAGTACTCTGGGAGGACACAATGTTTTTCATAGTAAACCAGATTCTTGATAAAATCCTAAGAAGAATCTACAATGTTATCAGTTCTGACTTGTTATCTCAACTTCAGTTCCATTTCCACTGTTGTAATGTAGTTCTCTGTGATTTTCCTATAAATGTTTTCATATTAATTGATTTCCATTTTTCTTAAGACTTCTTCATTGTTTACATGCTTGGTTCATAGTATTCTCTGTAGAACCACATTTCTGCTCCCTCCAGTTTTCTCCTTATCTATAAGGTGATTGTTCAGCATTCACTGCTATATAAAAAGATTGCTATTACATAACAGTTCAGCTCTCTTTTCTTTGTTTCTAATGTAATTTTTCTGTCTCTTAGTATTTTTCTTAGCTTTTGGAAGTCATTGTTTGTTCTTCCAATGTGTGTTCTGATTTTGGTGTTGCATTTTACATCCTGTTAAAACACTTCCCAGATATTTAAACATCTGTTCTTATTCGATCTTAACATCCATTCATAGTTTGAATCTTGGACTCTTTCTCTTGCTGACAACCATACATTCTGTCTTGCAAGTGATAGTCCTTTCTTCTTGCTTTCCTTTAGTACCTTGTTTAGGGGGTCTGGTAGTTTTTTTTCCATGTCTGCCATCAACACAGTGTCATCTGTATATCTTATACTGTTAAGATTATGCTCACCAATAATAAATCCCAGCAGAGTCTCTTGTGCCCTTAGGATAATCTCACTGTAAATATTGAATAAATCCAGTGAGAATACACATACTTGTCTTATGCCCCTTTCTCTTTTTGTGTACTCACTCAATTCATTTTCTATCCATATGCAGATGGTTTACTTTCAGTATTGTAATGAAATGGATATTGGCTTGGAATGAGAAATAAGAAAGTTGAGTTCAAATTCCAGTTGAATTGGTTGCATTCACTTGCACACAAATACCCTTGGAAAAGTATTAATCCATCTCTTCTCCCTCCAGCTATAGGTAGAATAACAGGACAAATTGAATTCTATAGCCTTGGTTGGCAAGCAGTCTACTGCAGAAAGAAATGGAAAACTTCTGCAGGAAAAACCTTCTGCCTAGTCAATCATGGATTGAAATAGACATGATTACCCAAGTGTATATCACGTACGCCACTTAACTGACTGATAAGTATTGGATTATTCTAACATCTTTTTTAAATAGATCTACGTAGTTTACCTAACAGATCAAATAGATGTTTTTGCTGTACTTTGTTAGAAACTTTTGTGTAACCTATAAAACATAGGTGTACATCCTCTGAATTTTATTGCCCTCTCTGATATCATGCTGGTTATAAAGATATCATTTCTTATTCTTGTGTTCTTAGCAAAACAATAGTGTTCTTGTTTTATTTGTTGTCAATTCTCTTCTGTTCATCGGAATTTGGATTATTAGCTTAGGTTTGCAGCTCATTAGTCTGATTGAGCTCGTATTCATTTTGCCACAAAGATTAATCTAATGCTGTATATTTTATTGTCATTATATCATCATCATCATCATCATCATCATCATTAGCATCATCATCAGCATCATCTATCCATCACACCCAGATGGTGCATATGGCAGCAACTTTTTGTTGCTGTTTCTGTAACAAACTTTTTTACGGGGCAGGGTTGTTAGCCCTGCACCCAACCTCCAAACCTGGAGGACCGGTGGACCATTCTTGGTCCTTATGTTTACAGCACCTGTTGTTCTCAAATGGTCACCCATTTAAGTACTGACCAGGCTCGATATTGCTTAACTTCAGTGATCGGATGGGAACCGGTGTATTCAACACGACATAGCCGTAGACATTGTCATTATATAGTTGTATTAAATTATGAAAAAAAAGCAATATGAAATATACAAAATCATTTGAAAAATATATATTCATTCAATGCATCTATTTTTGTTTGTGATATATTTGCATAATGTATCCATAGGGAAATGGTTTTGTCATTTGTAAAGGTATTATTGTTAGCTAGAAATACCCATGAAAATTTTACAGTTTTCCTATTTGAATTTTCTGATGAATTTTATTTTTTAAGTTAATGATTGAATAAGCTCCTGACAAGTTGTATGACAATAACATATCTATAGACATAGTTAAATATTTGACTGTAACAGGTTTAACAAAATATTGCAATAGCAATCATAAATGTTAGTTGTTATTTTATGAGGTAAGAGGGTACAAATGAAAAATCTGAAATTGACAACTTCTTCCATTTCCCTGAAACTGATGTTAAACAATTCCATCTCTCCTTCTTTCTTTCATTTTCTTATTGAAACCAAGTAGCATCTTTGATATGTCTTCTCCATCTTTCTATATGATCAAACTGGAATAGTCCATTATTTATGTACTATTGGTAGAACATTTCAAAGACTTCTATTTTTCCTTCCTCCTTTCTTCCATTTTCTCACTGAAACCAAGTAGCATCTCTGATATGTCTTTTCTGTTTTTCCATGTGATCAAAGCAGAATAGTTCATTATTTATGAGGTATTGAAACCAAGTAGCATCTCTGATATATTTTTTCCATCCTTCTACATGATCACAACAGAACAGTTCATTATTTATCTGGTATTGGCAGGGTGTAATGGTTGTGTGAACTAAGGGAGGGACAAACAGAATTTGATTAAGATAATAAGATACATACCTGTACCTGTTAGTTCAGCAATGACTTTAGAGATTCCATCAGCTACAATCACATTGTAACTGACCATTGCTGTAAAATAAAACGAATAACTAGATGAGTCTGAAATTTTCATTCAAAACCTGGAAAAGAATATTTTTACATGAACACAACAAATTCTAAAATCTGTAATGAAAAGACAGTTTTATATTTTCAAATGATTTTTAATAATAATAGTACTAACAATAAATATCATTTTGCATAGTATTCCACTGAATGACAGGATGGGCCAGTAACAGCACTGAAAAATCTGCAACTTTAATGAGAAGGAAACTGCAAGAAATTGGTGTGAACATCACTGAGACCAGGTTACAGACATAAAACCTGTAATAATTTTATTGGACTTTACAAAACACACAGACAGAATAACCAAAACCAATTGCCCTGACATATTGATCAAAAGACCACAAAAAACAGGTGCCTTCTTATTGACACGGC
Organism: Ascarosepion bandense; assembly: GCA_037127315.1. Taxonomy (NCBI): domain Eukaryota; kingdom Metazoa; phylum Mollusca; class Cephalopoda; order Sepiida; family Sepiidae; genus Ascarosepion; species Ascarosepion bandense. The sequence continues at coordinate 944,195 of JBBBDQ010000304.1, forward strand.
AATTCCTGCAGACTGTAATGTAGCTGTGGAGAACTTAAAAAAAGCATTTTGAAATGAAGATCTAAAACATGTAGCACATGAAGACACCAATAATTGGGGCCCTAGGTTTGATCTAAAAAGTTTCCGATGGACTCATTGAAAAGATCTCTAATAATACATCAGTCAGTTAAATGCCATACATGATACACGTTTGGGCAATCTTGTCTCTTTTGAGACATGACTAGGTAGAAGTGTATCCCACAATAGGTTGCCATTACTTTCTGCAGTAGACGGGTTGCCAGCCAAGACTATAGAACCCAATCTGTCCTGTTATTTAACCTATAACTGGAGAGAAGAGATGAATTAATACCTTTCCTAAGGGTATTTGCATGTAAGTGAATGCAAGGAATTCAACTGGAATTTGAACTTGGCTTCCCGATTTCTTGTTCTGAGTTTATACCCACTGCACTGCAACACACATCTGCTACTTGTCTTAAAAGAATTACAAAAAATGGTCCTAACAGTGCAGCTTAAAATCTACAAATCTATGTAAAATATGTGTGTTTCAGACTTTTATATTTTTTGCACAAATGTGCAGTGAAAAATGTGAAGATGTAATTTCTGACTTTAGGTCTCTGGTTGAAATACAGTAGAAAATGAGTATACAAAAGAAATCAAAGAAAATGATAATAAATAACAGAATTTAGATGGGTCACAGTAAATATTCAATTCAGTACCGCATATTTACTTGTCTGTTACCTGACCATAACCCCAGTTGGTCATTTCACCTTGTAACTGATGCACTGTACATCTCTGTTCATGAATGGAGGAGCATAGCAGTCAATTGTTGAGAGGTTCATTATATTTAAGTTTACAGGATAAGACAGTATTCACTGCCATATTGAAGAACTGACAACACATATCAATCCAGTACTCTCCTCTTTGTTTCTAGTGAAATTGTCCTGTTTCTTAATACTTTACTCAACTTCTGTAATGCTTCATTTGCCATGCCAATTCGCCTTCGGGTCTCTGTGTCTCACTTTCCGTTTTCTGTTATAACACTTTCCAGGTATTTAAATTTTTGTACCTGCTTGATTCTAGTATCTCTGACCTGTATTTGGCATTTTGGGTTGCTCTTTTTGCCGATGACCATGCATTCAGTTTTCTTGCAGTTTATTTGTAGTCCTTTCCAGCTTGAAAGTATTTATAACTGTCACCATATCATGCAAATTTGACTTTGATGAATGTGACTGGTATACCATTATAAGATTTAGTGGTATGACAAGCATATTAGGCTTTTGTATATTTGCACACAAATGTCACTTTATTGGTTTGTGGCTTTTTTCACAATTAAATTAATGAATTTAATTAATTTTTTCAGCAATAAAATTAATGAATTTATCTTAAAAATGTACACATTTAAAATATAATTAAATTAACAAATCATGAATATAACAATATTTAATAAAAATCTTATCATAAATTTATTATGAGCATTTATAAAAATAATAACATTAATAAAAATGAAGGTAGATAAAGATATTTTGGTAAAAAATCAAATTAATCATCTGATTTTAATTTGAAATCTTTGAAAAAACTATACATGAAAATTAAGATTTATGACAGCAAAAATTGTTATAATAGGAGTTATTCTTTTATTTAATACCTTAAAATTGTGTGTAAGTATACTTTTACAATATGTTTATATCTATCTATCTATCTATCTAACTCTGTCTGTCTACTTCTCTGCCTATCTGTCTGTCTTTACCTATCTGTCGACCTTTTCGCCTGTCTGTCTACTTCCCTGTCTACCTTTCTGCCTATTTATCTGTCCATCTATGTAGCTGTCATCTATAATTCTGTCTATTTATCTATTTGTCTCTCTTATTTTGATGGAAAATATAATTACATTACTATGAAGAGCTATGCTTTGTGGCTAACTTGATCAAACCTGTTTGCATAATCTATAAAACACAGGTACACATCCTTCTGCATTTGTACTGCTGTTTCTGATAACATTCTGAACATAAATATCATCTTCATTAAATCTGCAATCCAAATTCTAGTACCAGTCATCACTGTTTGTGTTCTTTTCACAATTTTTGGTAAAGGTATGAACTTTAATTTCACTTTGCTGTTTTGTTTATAGTCAAAAGCATATTATATTTGGTAAATATTTTAATAGATAGAATACAAAGAAAAGCTTAAATCTTAATTTTTTTATATTTTTTTTTTTAATCGTATCACCCCGAGCAAGGCGGTAACGCCACTGATGTGCAGGGGGCTATGTAATAGTGAGAAGATTGGAAAAGAGAAAGCCTGAAATCACATCCTAAACAGGGAACAAGGGATGGGCCTCTTAACCTGTTCAATAGACGAGGATGGAGTCTGAACTGGGCGATAAATAGACCTATCTACTCCAATTGTGGAAAAAAAAAAAAGTGAGAATTGGTAATGTTTAAATAATGGGATAGTATCATGTATCAGTTTCAGACACTGCTGTGAACCTGAGTTCAGATTGCTAAACTAAAAGGTTAAAGCTGTTTTAGGTAGAAGAACCATGACAACTTTTCATATTTACTTCACTTGTTTCTTTGTAACACAGCAAGCAAACAGTCACTTAAATAGTATGTGTTCTTCAGTAAGCTTGAAGGCAACTAAAATCAATAGTCATAAATAGGAAACAATTTTTTACCCCCATATCATCAGCTAATTCAACCTTTTCTCTATGTTTTAAGTTGTTTCCTTTCTGAAGGTATGTGAATATCTCTGCTGAGTGTTGAAAAATATCAATAAATGGTGCACTGCATAGTGAATACGAAACACCCACATTGTGAAAACTGTGACTAGAGCATGAGGTTATCACAGTGGACATAAATATATACCACATTCATTTCTTTGTGAGATATTCTGTCATGTTTCCTTTGAGAATGCTCTAATTTGGAAAGACAACCTAAAAATACAGTTGTTCAACAGGGCCCGTGGAAACGTATGTCACCTTCAACATTACATTTCATGGCTTCTGCTCCAATGAACTTAGCTTACTAATGCACCCTATATATGAATTTACTTGAGCCACAAGATTAGCAACTAGGTCCAACCCTTTTTACTGTAAAACCAATAAAATTCTATTCCAGCAGCTTTTTTTCTTACACTTCCTGCTTGTGGAATTCCCTTCCATTTACTTGCTTCCCCAACAACTACAATCTCCAAGAATTTAAATGTAAAGTCAATGGTCATCTTTTATCTATATACCTGCATCCTCTCTCTCATGCCCCCTTCTCTGTCCACTCCACTCTCATCAGTATTTTCATCCTTCTCTTACCTACTTCCTGACACCCCCTATAACCTGTGACTCTTTCTCATAACTTTCCTCATATGTAACCCTCTGCAATACAGTGGCAGTAAAATGCCTTGCTTATGGCAATATGATTATAAAAAAACAACATGAAAGGGCGGTTCAATTCATATAACATGCTATCACATCACTGGTGGCCACTTGCAGAACAAGCTACTTTTACTCTTCCAGAAAAATAGGCAAACAAAATGTGGCAATCAAGATGAATGAACAGTGACAGCCAAGTAAAACTGTTCATCCCTGATATATCTCCCTGTCCAACAAGCCATCTAAAGCAAAGCTGTTGATTTAAGCTGAATAAACCTCCATTCAGGATATGAGTGATACAAGTTTTTCGTGCATAAGATCAAACTCATATGGAACACAATCTGCATTTGTGGGGAGGCACAAATTGTGCAACAATTCTTGATGTACATGGACATGAACATGCAAGGCAACATAAAAGAAGTTAACTTTTTCAAGACTGGTTACAAACTTGTAACATTGACATATGATTGTCTGAATTTTTATACCATTCTTTATACGTGTACATAAATGTCTGAGTCTGTCAGTATACTGTCTTTGTTCATATGTAAAGAAACATCTTTGTGAGAGGGACATCTTGTTTAAAACATGAGATGGTTAGTGAATACAAAAACACAGGAATGACAAACTTATGCCTGAAATGTTGTGTTTATGCTCAATGTTTTTTCTTGACTCTGCTGATTCAGGTGATTCCTCATCATGGTTTCAGACACTAGACAAGTTGAGTTGCTGTAATGCATGGTTTTCAATATAAAATGGAACATAAAACTTGCACTCTTTTGCTTAAAAATTTGACCTTACAAAGTTGAGTCATCCATAAGTATATATGGATCTTTCAGAGATAGATGATAATATTTGTTTCAGTCATTCATAGAGAAGCCAAGATAGTAGTCTATCTCTGAAGGGTCAAGCAAAAGTAGACAGCTAGCACTAGATGATGAATTTAAAAAATATCTAGTAAGTTTTTATTTATTTATTTTTTTTATTAATGTTTAGTCATTTCAGGACATGACCACATACAACTCTCCATACCCATCATTTTTATTATTATCATGTTTCAGCCATTGTTTCCTCAGGCCTTCATCAGGTGTTTGTCAATCTGGGTAAATAGGAATTTCCAAGTTCTGAACTCATGGGACAATAGCCTGGTAGATTAAAACATTAAAGCATTGGTGACATATAAAGTGTGAATTCAGGAGAAATGAAGCAAGCAAGCTTAGAAAAAGTAACGTTTTGCCATAGTGATCAACAAGAAGTAAAAAACAGTCTTTCTATAATGTCCTTTCTCACTTTTGCAAGTAGATGATGTTCAAGTACAAGCAGAAGTCAATATTTTGAATACTGACATTCAAAGTAAACTGACCCTTCCTACTTGGACAACTGGTGCAACACAAACTTTCTGATCTTGACAACTCCTACATGGTCTTGGCTGAACTAAACAAAATTTAGTAAAATCTACAAAATGCAATAAATAAGTAAATGAAAACATAAAAGTAGATAAAACACATTGTGTCAGGACCAGAGAAAGACATAAAGAAATATGTGCAGATATCAGAAAATATGTAAAATAATCCATTCCTAATTGGTAAACTTGTTCAAGCTTGGATTTTTTAAATGGCATATCCCTTCAGGACATATATAATCATAGCTCTCCACAATTTCCTTTTCACTAATATCTGTAAATTGCCATGGCTACTTGGGAGAGATAATGGAGTTGTTTCCTATTGTCTTCTCCACATTTGGGAATTCAAAGTTTTCCTTCTGTTAGACACAATTGTCAACCAAATCTGGAGTTTCCAGACTATACTGCTATTTAATTGTTGTGCTCTATCTACAGGAAATGGACTCTTCCACCTTCAATAAATACTAACCTGTGTGACTACCAGGGAGGCAGTCGTAAGGCAGTCATGAGACAGTCTAGAGGCAGTCAAGACTCAGTGTTACTGTAGTTTGGATATATACTTCTATCTGCTGACTAACACTCTTACTATTGTATATAAGTTCTGTTACTCTAATACACTGGTTAAACCTACCTTCTTGTTTTCTGTGTCTTTCCTAAAAATTATTAATCCATAGCTGTTGATAAAACGTCAGTTTTATGCCATTTAAAAGGCTATTAGTGTGAAAATGAATGCAATAGATTAAGCCAGAATTTGAACTTTGCTTGTTGATTCCACTTTCAATGTTGATATCTGTTACAAAATTTCACACATTTTTAAGTTTGGAGTAGTCAAACCAAAACACAATTGAAAGGATTGAACTTATGTTATTTGTAATGTTCAACAACAGAGGTTGGAAAACTTTTTGAAATTAGTCCAAATTGGCAATGTTTTTTTTTATGTGGGCAAAAAAAAAAATAAAAAAAATAAGGGCTGTCTGTATAGTAGATATACAAACACTTTTCACATTTCAAGCAACATGACTGAAGTACCCCTGACTGAATGTATAAATGTGGAGATGCCAAAGATAGCAGATAACTGAACTAAAGCACATCATATCTGAACAAGCAAAACTAAAAGAGAACATGTCTATAATAGGAAGTATCAGTTGTGGTTGATGGGAAACTCATTTAAAATAAAAATGGAATCTTTCAAATGGTACAGTTACCTGGGTCAACTATGATCTATAAGTTCAATTAAGCAATGGTTTGCATCCATCACAAATATGGTAGGAAGATGAAATTTTCCAGATTTGGTTTATGTCAAAGTTATAACAAGAAAAGACAATCTCACATCTCTGAATTGTATCATTTTCAATTTTATTAGATGCTCAGAATCATATATAAATATCACTGATATATGCAGAATGTTTAGAACTAAATACAAATACCACTAATTTATGTAGGCTGCATAAAATCAAATATAAATACCACTAATTTTTGCAGACCACACAGAAATAAATATAAATGCTACTAAATTTAAAAGACTGCTTAGAATCAAATATAAATACCCCTAATATTTGTATACTGCTTTGAAGCAAATATAAATGGTACTCATTTTTGTAGTGCTAGGAACCATATATAAATACCACTAATATTTGCAGACTACTTAAAATCAAATGTAAATACAACTAATTCTATTAGACAGCTTAGAATCAAACATAAATGCTGCTAATGTTTGTAGACTGTTAGAATCAAATACATATATATGACTAATTCAACTGGACTGCTTAGAACCAAATTGACTACAGTATTTTTGTAGGCTGCTTAGATTCAAATATAAATAACAGTAATTTTTGTAGACTGCTTTGAATCAAATGTAAATGCCACTAATTCTACTAGAATGCTTAGATATAAATACGAATATATCTAATTTTTTAGACTTCTTCAAATAATTACTAATTTTAGTAGACTACTTAGCATTCAGTATAAATACCACTAATTTTTGTAGACTGCATAGAATCAAATATGAATGCCACTAATTTTTGTAGACTGCTTAGAATTAAATATAAATAGCATTAATTTTGTAGAATGCTAGGAATCAAACATAAATACCACTAATTTTTGCAGGCAAATTAAAATGTAAATTCCACTGTTTGTACTATACTGCTTAGAATCAAACATAAATGCTGTTAATGTTTGAATCAAATATAAATATTAGTAATTCAACTAGACTGCTTAGAAATAAATATAAATACCACTATTTTTTGTAGACTTCTTAGAATCAAATATAAATACTAACAATTTTACTAGAATACTCAGACTCAAATACAAATATATCTAATTTTTGTGGATGGCTTAGAATGAAGTATGAACACTACTAATTTTTCTAGTTTGCTTAGAATCAAATATAAACACAATTCATTTTAATAGACTGCTTAGAATTAAATATAAACACCACTAATATTCATAGACTGCTTAGAACAAAATGTAATACTAATATTTTTATTAACTTCTTAAAATCAAATGTAAAAGCCACTAATTCTAATAGATGGCATAGAAACAAATATACCAATAATAAAAAATATAAATTCCACTAACTGACTTCTTAGAATCAAATATAATAGCACTAAATTTAGTAGACTGCTTAGAATTAAGCATAAATACCACTATCTTATTAGGCTACTTAGAATCAAATTTAAATACAACAAATGTTCATAGACTGTTTATAATCAAATATATATGCGACTATCTTTTGTTCTCTGCTAGAGATCATATATAAATAGGAGTAATTTTACTTGACTGCTTAGATTCCACTATAAATAAGGCTAATTCTACTAGAGTGCTTAGAATCAAATATAAATATCAGTCATTTTTGTAGATTGCTTAGAATCAAATATATCACTAATTTTTGTTGACTGCTTAGATTGAAATATAAATACAACTAATTTTACTAGACTGCTTAGAATCATATATAATTAACATTAATTTTTGTAGACAGCTTAAAATAAAATATAGATAATAGTAATTTGTGGATACTGCTTAAAATAAAACACAATACCATTATTTTTTAGCCTTCTTAGAATCAAATGTAAATACCACTAATTCTACTAGACTGTTTACAATCAAATATAAATATTACTAATTTTTGCAGACTGCTTAGAATCAAATATAAATACCACTAATTTTACTAGACTGTTTAGGATAAAAAATAAATAACACTAATTATTCTAGACTTCTTAGAATCAAATACAATTACCAATATTTGCAGATTGCTAAGAATCTAAACTTATTTATAAATGGAACTTTGTATGTGTGTGTCCGTTACCTATAGACTCCAAAATGGCTGAACCGATTTTCTTGAAAATTTACACAGTTGTACAATAAGCGTCTGCGAGTGTTCTTAGCTAGGTTTTGTTCTGAGGTACCCCCGATAAATATTGAAAATCGATAATCGAAAAAATTAGGTTATAGAAGGAGTTGGTCCGATTTTAATCAAATTTGATACACTCATAGACAAACACATAAGAAACGATATTCAGAAGTTTCAAGGTTACAGTTCTTACAATAGTGCAGAAAATCAATAATATATATATATATATATATATATATATATATATATATAAATATATATATAAAAGGCAAGATGTTTGCATGTGTGTCTCTTTATCTGCCTGTATGTTTGTATTTTTTTCAGCGCTTTTATTTTTGCTTTGGGTTTGGCTCTAAGTAGGTATAATTGTAGTTCTTAGTCTCAGCCATGATACCATTTACTCAGAGGACTTATTTAGCCTTCAAAATTCAGTTTACGATGAAAAACTTCTTTGATATCGATACCAGGAAATCAAAATTTGACTTACATCCATTCATTTTTCTTTCAGTCTATGGTTTCGCTTTAACTGGAAACAACTATTGCTTTTTAGTCTTTCATGCCAACGTCCAAAGAATCTGAGCTCTAGAACCATGGATTTTTAGTTTTAAAGCTTTTATTACACCTGAACAATGCTAGGCTATACTGCTAGTCAAATATAAATACCACTAATAAAACAGCTTAAAATCAAATAAATTACACTGGTTTTACTAGACCGCATAGAATTATATATAATTACCAAAATTTTTTGTAGACAATTTAGAATCAAGTATAAATTGCACTAATTTGTGTTTACTCATTAGAATCAAATGTAAATATGCCAAATACTACTTGACTTTTAATACCAAATATAAATACAAAATGTTTTTGTAGACTTCTGAGAATCAAATATAAATACCACTAATTTATGTAGACTGGTTAAAATCAAACATAAATATCACTAATCTTTTTCTGAGTAAGTAAAGTGTCACCTACTTAAGTCGTATGCCTGGATGTACAGAGCTTTCATTATAATAAGGTTTACAGCCATATCCCATTGAAAAACTGGTTATTGTATGCTTGCCAAAGTTAAGCACATCGAGCCTGATTAGTACCTAAATGGGTGACAGCTTGGGAATACCAGATGCTGTAAGTTTTGATATCCGGGTAGTGTATTGCACAAAGTATAAGAAATTGAAGAGCTGAGCTCTAATTCCTGTTGGTTTTATTAAATTTACTCACTTAATGGATAGCAGCTCAGAGTGTGAAATTGGAGAGCTGTGTTTGAGTTCCAGCCCAGTTCACTGCATTTATTTACATACAAATAAACTTTAGAAATGTATAAATCTGCCTCCCCCCCTGTTACTGGTTAATCAGTGGGGCTTATATCAGTAAACCATTATTATTGCCAATTATTTTTAAAGTCTAAAAATATTTTCTGGCTTTAAATAACCTGCAAAGTGTTAATAAGCTGTAAAAAAACAAAGTAATTTATTGTAACATATGTCTTCTTTTCTATTATCATGTCTTCAGTCAATAGCATCTAATATACTTGAAAAGATACTGTTCTATCAGATTTATCTCAGATGACAGCAAGCATGATAAGACGCTTTTCTCTCGACAACAAAAGAAATTGTTTAATCAATAAAATACCTCTCAGCATTCAAATGCCTTTTCAGCCATCTTGGATGGTGGAAATATCTTCATCTTCCCTTATATAAAAGGAGCAAGCTTCTTTCAATAATTGGCAATCCAATGGGGAATAGTATGAGAATATACCTAAAGCATGTCATAGTGAATTCATATCCTGAGGAAGGGGAAATTAATTTACTAGCTGATATCTTTCAGAATCAGGTTTAATTTTACATTTCAGAAATATCACTCATGAGATAAATAGAAGTCATGGATAATGTGTATTTATCATGATTGTAGGTCAGGTTAAACCTTTTAGCAGGCAACTGAGATTAATGTCATTTTCTTCCTTCCTTCTTTACAAAGAATTCTCAATGAAAGAGTTCGCAATAATAAATTTGTTTGTAATAAACTGAAATCAGGTAAATCCATTTGTCACTATAAATGGAATCTGATGGTATTTATATATATAGTAATATGAGTCAGCTGAGGTCTTGTTAAATTAAAAACAGCTAGACCTCTCACAAAAATGGTTTTGAAACATTCACTTTTAACAATGCTTATCAGTAAATGTTATGGAATGAAGATAAATTACTTTTTAGAAAATACAAAGAAAAATGTTATCTACAAAACTGATCATCCTGTGAAAAGGCACACACAGAGGGATGACACGGATGTTGAGAGAATGGACAGATAAGACAGCCATTAGATTGTGCACTTCCTCACTCACCTATGCCTCATCTCAACTAAATGGAAGAAACCTGTTGTCTGGTCTGTGTTGCAATGCAATATATAGTTAACCGTAAGTCCTAAAAGCAGTATAAAAATTGTCACCATACTGTATGAAGACCTGATAGACAAATTTTAAGTCAGTTATACTAAAGAATCAATATTGCACCACAGTGTTTTCAATTTCATCAATCTTTTAATGTTATGTAAGTGTGTGAAATGGTTCACATTCTGAGAGTAAGCAGCTTCCATTCTTTTCTCGTGTTGCTCAGTTATCACGATAGCATGAACTTGTCAAAAGGGAAGTGCTTTGCTTAATTATCCTTTCTACAGTTAACCTCTTCACTTCAGTTGTAGTAAAGTGTTTGTTTGGAAAAGTATATTCCCTTGACTTAGTAACTACTAAGACACAGTCATTGGTTAAATTAACAAAAAAGTCAAGGTTCTGAAACAGAAAAAGTAGCCAATCCATGCGTATTTAAAAGAGGTTTTCCTCTCTTGAAATTTAAACAGAAGATTTGATGTGGCTTTGTAAAATCTTATCCAAAGATGATATCAGTATATAAATCAAACGGAACAGACATTCTGATAATTTCTTAACTCTAAATTTAACAACTTAGCCAGAAGTCTTATGGCTCGTTATTTAGCGGTCATGTGTTGAACAAAAACTAAATGTGGTGCGAAAATAAACAAGCAAAAGAATGAAACAAAACAAGATAGAAATATTTATTCTATTGTGAAAATTTCAAGTAATGTTCTTAAGTGTCTCTGTAAATAATGGAATAAAGAAATCAACAAAAAAGAAAAGTTAAACTTACTTTGCTGGTGAATTAGTGAGTAGGAAAATACAGAAAGCTTCCAGCATGACATATTTTTATAAAAATCCTGACACTCCCTCCATTTAATTTAGCCCTTATTGGATATCGGCTCGGAACGAGAAATCGGGGAGCCGAGTTCGAATTCCAGCTGAATTCATTGCATTCACTTACACGCAAATACCCTTAGGAAAGGTATTAATCCGCTTATTCCTTCCAGTTATGGGTTAAATAACAGGACAGACTGGGTTCTATAGCCTTGGTCGGCAACCAGTCTACCGCAGAAAGCAATGGCAACCTACTGCAGGATAATCTTCTGCCCAGTCAGTCATGTATCTTTTGATACATGATCGCCCAAGCGTGTATCATGTATGGCACTTAACTGACTGACTGAATAGCAGTGGCAGGATGTGCGTTGTGGTGCAGTGGATTTTGGCTTGGGACGAGAAATCAGGTGGAATTCAAATTCGGCTCCCTGAGTCACTAATATATGAAACTAATTTTTGTGAAGAAATCAGGTCGAGTGGTCTCTGACGAAAAGCATTTATGATTTGAGTTGAAAAGTTTAATCGTTGCCCTGAACTTGTTGCAGATTTTAAAGTTTAATAGTTGCCTAAGAAGTTTGAGAAGTATTGTCGTCATAGCGGTCAAAGTGAAAACTGCCGAATATATGAAGTTTAATGTTCGTTACCAGTCCAACATCGTTGTGCAGCATTCGTTGCCCTGAACTTGTTGCAGATTTTAAAGTTTAATAGTTGCCTAAGAAGTTTGAGAAGTATTGTCGTCATAGCGGTCAAAGTGAAAACTGCTGAATATATGAAGTTTAATGTTCGTTACCAGTCCAACATCGTTGTGCAGCATTTGTTGCCCTGAACTTGTTGCAGATTTTAAAGTTTAATAGTTGCCTAAGAAGTTTGAGAAGTATTGTCGTCATAGCGGTCAAAGTGAAAACTGCCGAATATATGAAGTTTAATGTTCGTTACCAGTCCAACATCGTTGTGCAGCATTCGTTGCCCTGAACTTGTTGCAGATTTTAAAGTTTAATAGTTGCCTAAGAAGTTTGAGAAGTATTGTCGTCATAGCGGTCAAAGTGAAAACTGCCGAATATATGAAGTTTAATGTTCGTTACCAGTCCAACATCGTTGTGCAGCATTTGTTGCCCTGAACTTGTTGCAGATTTTAAAGTTTAATAGTTGCCTAAGAAGTTTGAGAAGTATTGTCGTCATAGCGGTCAAAGTGAAAACTGCCGAATATATGAAGTTTAATGTTCGTTACCAGTCCAACATCGTTGTGCAGCATTCGTTGTTTATTTTACCAGCACCTTTAATCAAACACTGTGGTTTCAGCATTTTGTTTGAGAAGAATTGTTTCCATAAAAAAAAGAGTCCAAGGATGTTTCTTCTCACTAGATCTTTTCAACCTATACAGCGAGGCAATTCTGAGAGATTTGTCATTGGCAGCCACAATTTATCCAATAGATGGTATAGTGCTGATAGCAGACACTGAAAGGAAACTACAAGATCTCCTACTGAAGGTAGTAAAAGAAAGCAAAAATAAAAAGGATTAAACATAAAGTACATAAAAACTGAATGCATGGTCAGAAGTAAAAAGAGGAGCCCAAAATTCTAACTACAATTTGGAGATACTAAAATCAACCAGGTACAGAAATTTTAATTCCTGGGAAGTGTAACTGAGGATGGATAGTGTGAAACTGAAATCTGACAGCATATTGGCATAGCCAAGGGTGCGTTCCAAAAGTTAAGTAAAGTATTGAGAGACAGGAAAATTTCATTGGAAACAAAAATGAAAGTACTGGATTTATATATGATATCTGTCCTTCAGTAGGACAGCAAATGCTGGACAATCTCATGAAAGATGAAAGAAAGACTTGAAGCAAGCAAAATGGGGTTCTACAGAAGGATGCTGAGGATACCATGAACTAAACATGTTAGCAATGATGAGAGTTTAGAGAGGATGGAAATGAAAAGGAAACTTATATTTAACATCAGCTGAAGTTACTGGGACATGTAATGAGGAAGTAGGGCTTGTAGATCTGATACTCACAGGGTAGATAAAGGGAAAGAGAGACAGGGTAAAGCAATGCATGAAATATTTGATAGGCTTGAGCAAATGGATGGAAGAGTAGGGTTTAGGAGGAGTAACAAGAGAAAGAGTGTTAAGAGCTATAAGGGATACTGAGATGTGGAAGGTCATGATTGCCTACGCCTTGAACAAACATGGCACATAAAAGAAGAAAAAGTCTAGTTCACTTGTGTTACCAGAGATGTATTATTTAGTCCACAAAATAATGAAGCAAAAAAAATAAATAATATATAATATTAATAATAAATATACATTTTGTTCCTCATCGGTAGCACATCTCAGGGTTGAATTCATGATACAATTGTCAAATAGCTTCAATCAGCGTTTGACAATTGTATCATGCTGTGTTACCAATGAGAAACAACATATATATATTATTAGTATCAAAATTAACTCTTTATTTTTTCCACCAATTTTTTCGAACCACTCGATTACGTCTACTGTACCTTTCCACTGCGTTAGTTTAATTTTGTTTTTTATCTGTTTAAGTCGAGTACTCTCATCATTAACATAAAAAATCGAACATGGATAAAATACATTTTGACATTTCACTGAAAAATATTTCTATCCCGAGCAAACAGGAATACGGTAGACGTAATCGAGTTGTTCGAAAAAATTGGTGGAAAAAATAAAGCCACTTTTTTGCAATTTGACATTGTGGACTTCTCCCCATCAATTTCGGAGAACCTATTCAGCCTTGACCTAGAGTTTGCTGAGTTCTACTCGGACATCACAGAGGATGAGATCAGAATTATCCAGAGCTGCAGGAAATCAGAACTCAAAGGAGAACTTTGATTAATCAATGGGTGCACTTGATTCTGCAGAAGCTTTGGATCTAACCGGATTATTCTTACTGTACAACTTAACTGCACATAAGGAAATAGAAATGAGCAGGATAGGACTGTATAGAGATGACGGACTGATGATAATTGATAAATCTACTGGAGGTAAGGTTGATAAAACTAGAAAATTAATCCATAGAGTCTTTAAATCCTTTGGCCTTAACATAGTAATTAACCACAATATCAAGCAAGTAGACTTCCTAGATATAACATTAGACCTAGTATTGAACACTTTCTAACCTTACATGAAAAACAACGCTAACCCAATATATATAAACCCCAACTCTAATCACCCACCATCCATTGTTAAGCACATCCCATCATCAGTTGAACGTCGCATTAACACACACTCATCCAACAAAGAGATATTTGATAAACACAAGGTAATTTATAATAGAATCCTTAATGAAAGCGGGTATAAATTATCAAAAATCAGTTTTGTGGAAAAATTCAAAAGTCCAAAAAGCAAAAATAGAAGCAGGAAAATAATATGGTATAACCCTCCATTCAACCAATCAGTTAATTTCAAGCTGGGACATAAATTTCTTAAATTAGTAGAGAAACACTTCCACAAAAATAACCCTCTAAGCAAAATCTTTAATAAAATACCATAAAATTAAGCTATAGCTGTTCTAATAATCTAGAAAAAATGATCAAAATGCATAACACAAAAATATTGAAAATACACAGCAAAAATAAATCCAACACTAATACAAATCTGTCCCATGACAGCAACCTCTGTAACTGTAGAAACCCCAACCAATGCCCCATGGCCAATAAATGTCTGACGAAATCTCTGATATATATGTGTTCGATTTCATCCTTAGAAAATCCTAAGGATGAAAAAATATATATTGGGAATACTATGAACGTATTTAAAAAGTGCTTTTACAATCACCTCTCATCCTTCGATAACAAAGAAAAACAAAGCATGACATCTCTCTCCAAACACTTTTGGAAATAAAAAATGAAAATAAAACACCTAAGGTCAAATGGAAAATTCTCAAAAAAGCAAGAACAGCAAAATCTATAAAAGAACCATGCTTTCTATGCCTTCAAGAAAAAATAGAGATCCTTAAATATATAAATAGTAACAAGCTCTTAAATCAGAGACACGAAACCACAGTAAACTGCAAGCACATTAGGGACTTAACCCTACACTCATGCTAAGAAATACAAAGAGTTCGATTGATATCCTCATTATAAAAGATAAAAAATGCTATAGAAAAAATCGATCCAATAAATCCTTAAAGGAAGGTCTATCACTAAAGCCTACACCAATAACCTTACTTAACACAATAACCTTCCTTAAATACAAAAATATTCCGTACTAGAAAAATCAAAATTAAATAAATGGCTCCCAAACTTGAAAAAAAATCAAAATTCATACATTCCAAATCAAGATTAAATATACTACTTCAGAATAATTATATCATACACAAAAATAAACTGTAAGCACACGTAAGATCTAACCCTACAATCACCCCAAAAAATACTGGGAATTTGAATAAATATTTTTATTATTATAAAAGATAAAAAATGCTACAAAAAAATCGATGTAATAAATCCTTAAAATAAGATCTAATGGCCGCAAAAATATCTAAATAAATAAAATATATAAAAAATTAAAAGAAATAAATAAGATTCCAAACGATAATTTATAGAAAAAAGAAGATAAAAAGGAAAAAAAAAAATTAAAAGAAAAAACCGACCCTCTAAACTTAAAATTAAGATTAAACATACAACTTTATACAAAAAACTGATAAAATGCTGCTAATTTGCATTTACTTCCCAAAAAATACAAATTTAGCTTTCTTGAAATAACTTCGCCTAAATACAATTATACTCCAAACTTGAATAAAAGGAAAAAGAAGAAAAGAAAAAAAGAGAAAGGGGAAAAGAAGGAGAAGAGAAAGAAAAAGAAGGAAGAAAGAGAAGAAGAGGGGTATATGTGTGTGTTTGTGTATATATATATATATATATATATATGTGTATTTTTTTTTTTTACAGAAAAAATCTAAATTAGAAAGAAAAAACACCCCATCAATATCACATCTATAAAAACCTAGACACAGGATCAAAGTAAATACATGAATTAGGTCCACTAACAGCAGACATTAACCAATTAAATGACCACTCAACAGCAAATCCTAACCAAAAGATATACCCAACTGATAAAAAGATAAAACATACATTCCAACAGATAATACCATTAATCAACAATTTCACACTTAAACATCAAATTCCTCAAAAGTCTAACATCACTTAACACTTAATTACCAATAACCCCAACCAACCCCCATGACAACAACGAACTAAATATAAACAGAGAATGATTCCAAATCTTTATTTCCCCTGAGGAAGTGTTTAAATCCAAACACTGAAACAAACATATGATTGTAGGGAAGAGGACACATATAGAAGAAATTATGTACATGTTCTAAAACATAATTTATTATATATATATATATATATATATATATATATATAGTTGTCAGTTCGTAAATGGTGAGGATAATCCAACAAGATTTCCTTAATATAAATTATTAATAGGTAAATCCATACAGAGAGATATGAAGTTAATATTATTTCTAATATTATTTTTATATTATTTCATATTATTTCTATTATGTTCCCTCTTCATTTTAAGAAAACGTTCATTCCGGCAGAAATTTTATGCCAGATGGAGGAAATATTGTAAAAGAGTCTAATGATATGAGCTAATTAAGTTTATAACTAATATGACGTGTTGAGTTTTCTTTTATAAACTATATATATATATATATATATATATATATATATATATATATATTTGTTCCCCAAAAAAACAAAAAAGCAGTGTTCCTCATTGTAGAGTAATAGACAACAAGCCAATCCCGCTGATGATTGTTGCAGTGTAGTGATTTCCAACCTAACTGTGTGCCTCACAACTATGGTCTTGTTCTAGATTGTGCTAAGCTAAACTCCTATTGTAAAAAAATAAAAAATGAAGTAAAAATAAAACAAAAATGAACAAAGTAAAAAAAAGAAATTATCAAAATACTTACATATAAAAGGAAAGAGAAATTGTAGTAGGGTCAGAATGTAGAATCCTGGTCGTCCAAATGAAGCTTGAACAACATCCTGCAAAAAGAAACACATAAATATTAAAAAAAAATGTAGGCTGAATATGCAGTTTTGGTTGTAGAAATGGTAATGTTCCTATCTAAGCACTTTACCAAATTAAACACTTCCTCTCTGATAAAAGACATAAAAAATCTAGTACTTTCAAATTTTATAATAAAAGTCCATTAATATAAAACCTCATTTGAATTATAACGATTTATCTCAAACTTACAGGATATATAAGTGTAATATCTCATATCAATGATCATGGCTCTCCATAACTTCTTATTCTTTAATACCTATAAATTGTATATTGCCATAGTTGCTTTTAGGAAAAAAAGTTCCAGTTGCCTTCTTCCTTCAATTTGAATTCAATCAGTTTTCAATCAAGGCTAGAGAATCCAGTTTATTCTGTTATTTAACTCACTTTCTATTTTGTTATTATTATAATATTTTTCTCATAAAATTTGTCTTAAATTGAATGTGCATCCTCTCTCTCATGCTCTTTTCTCCATCTACTCTACTCTCATCAGTATTCTCATCCTTCTTTTACCCACTTCCTGACACCCCCAATAACCTGTTACTCTTTCTCATAATTTTCCTCCTATGTAACCCCATGTGCACCAGTGGCAGTAAACTGCCTTGCTTGGGGCAATATGATTAAAAAGACTTAAATGAACATTTGAGCTTGAATGTGTTCAATTTTTAAAAGCTAAGAAAACAGCTAAGAATGTATATACACCCAGTGACATTTGAACAAATATCATATTTATACCTTATATATATTAAGTAACAAACATCATATTCATAAATCATATATATTAAATAACAAAAATATTTACAAATTTAATTAACAAATTAAACATCATATTTACAAAGCATACATATTAAGTAACAACAAACATCATATTTACAATTCAAATATTTTAAGTAACAAATATAATATTCATAACTCATATAGTAAATAACATGTCATATTTACAACTCATATGTATTAAGCAACAAATATCATATTTAAAAATCATATATGTTAATTAACAAACATTATATTTACAATTTATATAATTTATACAACCTGTGTATATTAAGTAACACATATCATATTTAAAACTCATATATTAACTCATAACCGCTCATAGCAAATGTTTGTTCCCAATTTTCATTGTTTATATAAAATGCCCACAACTTGATATTAGCAATTGAATTGGTACTGATTTCTGGAATTTTCTAGATTGAAACATTGCATCATTTAGTTGCAAGTCAGACTAGATGTTAATGTTTTTCTACAAAAGAATGCCTAAAGATGGAGGATGCAAAGTTGTACTTTTGTTATATTATGTTCTATAAATTTCAGAAAGGAGTAAGCGCTGGAATAGTATTGTGCTCCAGCATTTCAGATGGTCAAAAAGTGATTTGAAGATTTTGTCAAGGTGATTTTAACCTACAAGATTAGTAATTTTCTAGAAAACCTTTCAATATTGATGAAGGCACGCTGTTTGCATCATGAAGAATAAACCAAAGATTTTGATAGAAAAGGTTACTAAGAGTTTGAAAATTGATACCTCAACTGCTTTTTGTCATTTGAAGGGACTTTGATTTAAGAAAAAAAAACAACTGATTTTGACCCGTTCATGGCGTTTTCTACCATGACAATGCAAGACTTCATGTTGCAAAATAGACCTTGCAGAAGCTTAAAGAGTTGAAATGGGAAACTATCCAACACTAAATTCTCATGATTGGCTCTTTTGAATTTTCATTTGTTCCAGTCTTTACAGAACAATTTAAATGACAAAAAAAAACTACACTGTACATTATTCAAAAACTATCTCACAACTGTCTCCCAACAAAAACACAAAGTTTTTATAAAATACATCAACAGGCTTCTAGAATGATGGGAAAGAGTTGTTGAAAACAATGGAGACTATGTACTTGACGAATAAATGTTTTTATGAGTATGTAAAATTCTTTTTTAATTTCAACTTTTTCAATGATCCAATATATTAAGTAACAAATATCATATTTACAAATTCTATAAATTAAGTAACAAACATCATATTTACAACTCATATATATTTTGTCTCATCTAACTGAATTATGAACACTTTTGAAAATAGTTGAGGGTGTTCTAGCTTGAAAATGTAAACATTAAAATAGACAAAATGAAATTGAAATATTACAAATGATAAAAAATGATAAAACACCTGTTAAATATATGTACAGAAAAGTTTCTAATTTTAAATGAAATTTCTTTTGATTATATATTGCATTCTTTGTTACCCTGACAACAATAAAATTATAAAAGATTTAAACTTAAACTGCTTTATTATCCATAAATTTAAATTATTTCTAAATGTCAAAAATGCATTACTGTAAAGATAAGCATCTTCTTCTTCTATGTGCCTTGTCATTTCAGGACATAGGCGATCATGGTCTTCTACCTCTCCCTATCCCTGGTAGCTCTTAGCATGCTTTCTCCTGTAACATCTCGCAGCCCCTATTCTGTCATCCACCTGCTTCAAATATGTTATCCGCTGTTTTCCTCTGTCTCTTTTTCTCTCTATCTGGCCTATTAGTATCAGATTCTCCAAGCCCTCCTTCCTCATTGCATGTCCCAGGAACTTCAGTTATCTCTTCCTGATGCTCAATATTAATTTCCTTTTCATTTCCATTCTTTCCAAAACCTCGTCATTGCTCACATGCTCAATCCACGATATCTGCAGCATCCTTCTGTAGAACCATATTTCAGCTGCTTCAAGTTTTCTCTTCATCTTTGTTGATATTATCCAACATTAACTGCCATATTGAAGAACTGACATCACATAGCAATCCGGTACTCTCTTCTTTGTTTCTAGTGAAAGTTTCCTGTTTCTTAATACTTTACTCAACTTCTGGAATGCTTCTTTCGCCATGCCAATTCACCTTTGGATCTCTGTGTTGCACTTTCTGTCTTCAGTTAGAACACTTCTCAGATATTTAAATTTTTGTACCTGCTTGATTTTAACACCCCACACCTGTATTTGGCACTTTGGGCTGCTTTTAGCATAGTAATCATAAAAAGATTGGATTACTTATGACTGGATTGGCACTTCTGGCTTGAATCAGAGTATCTGCGCTCTTTTATTTAGGATCAATATATCTGTGCTCTTCTGTTTAGGAACAACATATCTATACACTCTGCTCAGTATTTAGAGAGAACAGAGGCCAATTTATGTACGCATTTCTTAAGGACTATTATAGAGATATCATCAAGTTTACATGCTTTATGGGAATTCAGTTTAAAGATGATAGCAGGAACCATGAGCAAAGTTATATGCATATGACACAATAGAGAGTGAGTTCAATGTGTAAAGTCAGGCAAAGTTACTCCATATTAAATTTCAAATTCAATGATCTTTATTAAATCAAACATGAATTATATATCATTGATAGTTCTATTTTTGAATGCTTCTAATGTTTTGATTTGATTAATAAATGATTATTTAATTTCCTAAAGACTATTGAATTAAAATGTTTTTAAAAAGATAAGACTAAGCCTAAATTGGGATTTTGTCATTTTATAATATATATTTGGCTTAATTTTTCAGTCAGTATAATTACAACAGTAAACTTTTTAAAGAATTATTTTTTATTTAACTGGTTTAAAATTAAGATGAACTATAAAATGTTTCCTCTGAATGAAAAGGTGAATGTTCTTGACTTTAAAGAAAAAAATTCAGACTTCATATGCTATGTTTTATATATGGTAAGAATGAATCTTTAATCTCTCATCAAATTTTTATTGTTGCTATAAGAGAGAGAGAGAGAGAGAGAGAGAAAGAGAGAGAGTGCCTCAAAACTAAACAAAATAAATGAAAATGTTTTTTTACACCTTTTGAATTCAAATCTAAAAAAAAGAATGCCTACAGTTTTCTTTTTTCATTTCTATAAAATTTTAAAAAAAGTGATAAGAAAAAGAGAAAGAAAAAAGAAATTTTGCTTATAAACTAGAGAAAGCTATTTTTCAGTCACATTTAAAGATACATTTAACAGATAAAGATTTTAAAAAAAGAAATTTTGCTGATGGCAAATTTTTAAGCTGGCAAAATAAAACAACCATTTTTGAGCAGAAAATAAGCATTTTATGCTCCAGAATTCTTCTTTCATTTAACCTTCATTTTGGATCCCAACTTAAATCTGTTTTCATTTTCATCTATTTTATCAAATAGCCTAGAATGTTAAGATATAAAAAAATGTTATTTTTCAATAGGAATCATCAAAACATTGATTCATAATACTTTCAGTTTTTAAGAATATTATTCAGTATTGACTGTCAATACATTTTGACAGAGTGTTTGGAATAATGTAATTCTGAAATACCTGAACAAGGTGAGATGTGCAATTTAAGTGCATTTTACATCTGCAATGAGACAATTACACTTAAAGTGAATTTTTGTGTACTGCATTGCAATAAAAATAGAAAATAAAATAATGATTCAGCTGTAGTATTGATCAAATAGTAGACTGATTGATGATCTGCTGAAGCAGGTTTATCATCAAACCGCTTTTAACACTTGTTCCTAGCAATCCTGAAATGTCAACAATAACAAGAGAAAAGGAGAAAGAGAAAAGAGAGAAAGAAGTAAAACGGAAAAAACAAAGTAAGAAAGGGAAGAAAAATGAAAGTGTAATTGCTGATTGAGTAAAATTCCTCACATGAGAAAATCATACTTCTGCTTAAGTAGCACTTCCTTTCAGAACATAGGCAATCATAGCTCTCTACAACTTCCTTTCTTCAATACCAGTAAACTATGCATTACTATGATTATTCTTGGGTAAGATAGCAATATGATTTCTCATATGGTATTATTCAATTTGTCCATCAGTATGGGTTCCCAATGAGGAAGTTTTTACTCAGTGAACAGGTGAAGTGGCTCATCCCTTGTTCCCTGTTTAGGATGTGGTTTCCGGCTTTCTCTTTTCCAATGTTTTCACTCCTTTTTCTTTTTTTTTGCAATTGAAGTAGATAGACTAAATTATTGCCTGGTTCACACACCACTCATGTCTACTGTACAGGTGAAGAGGTTCATCCCCTGTTCTCTGTTTAGGATGTGGTTTCCGGCTTTCTCTTTTCCAATATTTTCACTCTTTTTTTTTTCAATTGAAGTAGAGAGACTAAACTATTGTCCGGTTCGCACTCCACCCATGTCTATTGAACAGGTGAAGAGGCTCATCTCTTGTTCCCTGTTTCAGATGTGGTTTCTGGCTTTCTCTTTTCCAATGTTTTCACTCTTTTCTTTTTTTTTTTTTCAATTGAAGTAGAGAGACTAAATTATCGCCTGGTTCACACTCCACCCACATCTATTGAACAGGTGAAGAGACTCATCCCTTGTTCCCTGTTTAGGATGTGGTTTCCGGTTTTCTTTTCCAATCTTTTCACTCTTACGTAGCCCTCTGCACATCAGTGGCATTACCACCTTGCTTGAGGTGATATGATTAAAAAAAGAAAAGGAAAATTTACCATAATGCCTCTTAAGTGGCCTTATATAAAGTAAAGGGTCTCCCTAAAGTTAGGAAATCTCATTAACTATAATTTTTACCTCCACTGATTAAATATGGTTTTGTCAAAAAAAGGAAGAATTGACTTCTTTTTCTGGGGTATGCTAAAGGAGAAGGTGTACTTGGTGTAAATCACAGATGCAACACACTTGATTGAACATATAAAGAGTGAATGTGCTAAAATTGATAATGATGTGGAGTTATTGAATTGAGTTCATATGAATCTTACAAAGTGCATCAACCTTTGCACCACAAATAATGGAAATCATATTGAAGATGTTATTTGTTAATATTCCAATTTTTTGTTAAAAATTTAATTTCTTGAAAATATGTATTTTTACCTGTGTTCAAACTTTAAGGACACCCTTTAGTATATTATAAAAAAGTGCATGGTCTTCAGTGACCCACATGTCACATGAAACATGAGTCAGCATACAAATACCCTTATCTGATAAATCTTCTAACACGGAATGCTTCTCAGATGTAAGCCTCGACATCTTTAATAGAACTTTAAACACTGTATGTACAAATATGAACACCATTTATTGACTTCTTTTTATATCTTTCCCATTTAGGCAATAAAATATTGTTGCTAACTGTGCAATATTGTTTGTAATTTAATTCCTGGCTCCTGTCCAAAAAAACAACCCCAATATTATTAATACACTATCTCTCTCATGTAAATAGCCACCACATCATTCAATACATTCTTGAAAGACAATTACAAAAAACAGTGGTAGGTGTGATCAGTGATGTTACCCTATCTTCATTCTGGATTTTGGGTATTGCTACATCAGATCCATTCTGGTAGATACCCCGACCTCTTAACAGACCACCTCTCCTCTTAATTCCCGCCACAATGCAAATTCTAATTATTATATCAAGAGGTAGATCTTACTTTTATAATGACATCAAGATTTGCATTAACCAATTAGATTTTGTTTGTCTGCTGTCTACAAGTATAAGAACAATTGCTTGATTTGTGTGCATTTTACAGTTTTGCCTTTCCTGCTCATGTGCCAATGTTACGGTAAGTCCTTTACATTTAATTAAAGAAATTCCATGTGGCATAAAAGGTGTATTATTTTATGTTCTCCTTGACCTGTGTCTATGTATCCACTTACTAACCTATGAGTCAGTCTCAAAACAAAAAAAACTAAAACACAAACAAATCTGATAACTTAAGCGAGTTCATGAATGCTATACAACAGTTCTTCATTGTTGCGGAAAGTTACGGGGCTGTTGGAAATCATATAAACGCGAATGATATTAAATCCATTGGCTTCATGGGTTTACAAGCTGTTTAATGTCAATTTTCTTGATAAACAAGAAAACAAGATAGCATACAAAAAAATTTCCAATCAATTTGTCCATCCAGAAAATGCAGCAAGTCAGTTGGCACCCTCTAGGTGGACCAATTGATTAGAATTACTATTAGCTAACTTGCTTAACAAAAGAGATGGAAAAAAAACAGTTTTACTCAATGTAAGGTCTTATTCATTCTTTAATCCACAAGTCAATTTCTATTTAAACATATCCACCGGGATCCTTCTTCTGTGTCATCAGAGCTTTCTTTCATGACTTTCTTTTTTGCAGCTCCCACAATTCCAATTTTTGCTTATGCCTGTCCCACAAAACCTCTGCACCCCCATTTCTATTGGATTGAAGTATGTTTTCCAACCATTTTGCTGGCATCTTTTGACTAACTCCTGGTATTTTTCATACTTTCTTTCATTGGCAAGCAAGATATTCTCCTTCCATGCAACCGATAATTCCCAAATTATTAATTTTTTTGTGCTGTTTAAGTAAATTAATAGGTCTGGAAGCCTAAACCAGCTAGTCGTAAATCGCCCAAACCTATCTGCATTACCTTCACAAATATACGAGGTATTCGCAGTAACTTTAATAGTGTAGAGTCTTTCCTTCTAACTAACTCACCCGATATCTTAGCTATATGTGAGACTAACCTTGACCCTTCTATCCCCTCTTCAGAGCTGTTCGTTCCTGGTTACCTTCCTCTCTTCAGGAAGGACTCCAATGTCCATATGCATGGGCTTGGTGTATATGTCAGCGAACAACTCCCCCTAGCCAGGGTCACATCTCTTGAACCCCTTGATCATTCCTTCATGTGCTTCCGTCTCTCACTTCTAAGCTCGGTTAGCTATCTCTTCTTCCTCTACCGCTCCTCCTCCTCCTCTGACTGTACGTTACTTGATTGCATCTCGACTAACATCGACAGGGCCATTTCTTCTCACCCATCTGCCCATATATTTGTGTTTGTCGATTTTAACGCCCACCACACCAAGTGGCTTGAAAACTCAGCCACCGACCTTGCTGGGATCCGCACCATGCACTTTTCAATAGCCCAAGCTCTAACGCAAGTGGTGGACTTCCCCACGCGTTTCTCTAAAAACCCTAACGGAAGGGACTCTTTACTCGACCTTTGTTTTACCTCCATCCCAGACTCCTGCACTACCAGGCAACTCTGCCCCCTCGGAAACTCTGACCACGCTGTAGTCTCCGTAAACATATCAATCCGCACTAACTCTACCCAAGAAAACCAGACCAGCAGAATATCATACTGCTACCAAAGAGCCGACTGGGACTCGTTCAGGGACTTCCTCAGCGACGTCCCCTGGAACAACGTCTTTGATCTTCCTGTCGAAGACTGTGCCTCCGAAGTCTCCTCTTGGGTTAAGGCTGGCATCGATGCTTTTATCCCTGCCAGAAAATTCCAACTAAAACCAAATTCGTCCCCCTGGTTCTCACCCGCTTGCTCGGCCGCTATTGCCCACTGGAACCATTTCTTCCGGCTCTATCAAAGCTGCTCGTCGAACCAAAACAGGCGCCTTTTCACCTCAGCACGGAACAAGTGTAAAAAAGTACTGATCGAAGCCAAGAGGGCGTTTGCTACCAGAATTAGGCAATGCATAGCATCCTCTAAGTTTGGCTCCAAAGATTACTGGCGTCTCTGCAAAAGCGTGCTCAGCAGGAACAAGACTTCAATACCCCCACTAATCAATGAATTTGAAGTTCTCACCTCCCCGGCCGACAAGGCTGAATGCTTTGCCCGTAGATTCTCAACCAATTCGACACTGGACTCGTTAGGAATACCTACACCAGACTTCCCACCCAGAACTAAGGCTCAACTAAATAACGTCCACATTTCACCCTCGCTGGTCGCCAAGATAATTGCGCAACTTGACCCACACGAAGCGAGCGGCGGTGACGGAATCCCAGTCATAGTACTGAAGAAATGTGCCCCAGAACTCTCCTCTGTCCTCTCTAAACTCTATAACCTCTGCCTATCTGCTTCCTGCTTTCCTGCCTGTTGGAAGTCCTCCTGCGTAGTTCCTATATTTAAGAATTCTGGCGAACCCTCAGACCCCGCCAATTACCGTCCTATTAGTCTCCTTCCAATCTTTGGCAAAGTTTTCGAAGCCATTATCAACGCCGAGGTGATTCAGCACCTTATGACCAACGGGCTTCTCTCTGACAAACAGTATGGGTTTCGCTTCACCAGGTCTACTGCTGATATGCTAACGACCATTACCGAGTACATATACCAGGCACTCGACAAGAATGGTGAAGCCCGAACCGTTGCCTTGGATATCTCCAAAGCATTCAACAGGGTCTGGCATGCTGGCCTCTTGTGCAAGCTGCGGAGCTATGGGATAACTGGACATCTGTTTGACCTCATCCAGTCCTTCCTCTCTAACCGCACATTAAAGGTGGTATTAAATGGGCATGCCTCCCAAAACTACCAGACGAACGCGGGCGTCCCACGCTCTTTCTGATCTACATTAATGATCTCCCCGACAACATTAGATCCCAAGTTGGCATGTATGCCGACGACACAACAATCTACTCCCGCATCGATCAGAAACCAGGTCTGGACGACAAAGTGAACCTCGCTGCCGCACTTGAAAGGGACCTCCAATCCGTAGTGACCTGGGGTAGGAAATGGTTGGTAAATTTCAATGCCTCCAAAACAAAGCTGTTATCAACTAACCACCATAGATAATCGCATCTACCTCCCATTAGCATGGGACAGGCTAGCCTCCCAGAGAGTAAAATACTACGCCTCCTTGGCCTTACACTCTCGGCGGACCTCAAATGGAATAACTATATTGAATCCATTGCCAAATCTGCTGCTATGAAAGTGGGCTCCCTGTGCAGGGCCCGGAAATTTTTCCCACCTGAAACTATTCTGCACATATACAAATCTACCATCTGCCCGTGTATTGAATATTGCTGCCATATCTGGTTGGGTGCCCCTGCTGCTCTCCTTGGGCTTCTTGACAAAATACAAAGGAGGATCTGTAACGTGGTTGATACTGACTTGGCAGACCGGCTGCAGCCGCTCTCACACCGGCGTGATGTAGCTTCCCTGTGCCTCTTCTACAAGTACTTTCATGGCTTCTGCTCCGATGAGCTTAGATCACTGGTGCCGCCTAAGCACGAATTTACACGAGATACTAGATTAGCAACTAGGTCCCACCCTTTTACAGTTAAACAAATAAGATGTAACCGTAAATTCTACTCCAACAGCTTCTTTTCTTGCGCTTCCCGCCTGTGGAACTCCCTTCCACAAGTCTGCTTTCCCGACAGTTACAATCTCCAGGTGTTTAAATGTAGGGTCAATAGACACCTCCTATCACACTAACTCCCAACTATTCTCAGAACACTCTCATCTACCCAACCCTCATTCTCGGTATCCTCACCCGCCTATCACCCACCCTCTGTTATTTCCTATATTTAATCAGCCTTTCTCCACTCTACGTAGCCCCCTGCACAGTAGTGGCAGTGACATGCCTTGCTTGGGGTGAAACGCTTATTAAAAAAAAAAAAAAAAGTTATTGTCTGCATTATATAGCTTGGGAATTTCAATTGTTTTTTAAGGTTCGGGATCAGCTACCAATTGTGTGCTATAGAAAGCATATTTGGGATATTTTTTACTTTCTCTTTTTTCCAACCTTAACAAAATGTATTAATGGCTCTCTATACTCTATGTTATATTTGCACTATCCCATGGCTTTCATGACTGCATCCACTATGGCTCTGAGAATATGATTATAGTGCCATTGATACCGACCATCCTCTAAAGCCTTTAGGCAACTGCCTAATATGTGTTGCAAATGACCCTCTCCTTCCATATTGAGCACAGTTGGGTATTTTGTTCATTCAGCATAAATTTAGATTTGCTTGACTTGGAAGAATGTCATATACTGATTTTATTAGGAACTGAATTCAGCATGCCAGAAATCTGACCATTTTATCTTATGCTGTTTAATTTCTTCCCATTTTGTTGGCAAAGTCCGACCATTCTACAATAATGGTTTTCCTTGGCACCTGCTTGGATTTCCTTTTTTAATAACTGATGCCTCTCTTCACCTTTAGCTTTATCATATTGTTTACTGGGAAAATAGCCCAATCTTCCTCCCCTTTTGCTATGATTTCTAGTAAGGCTTTTTATCTTATCCTTTCTTCTGCCACAGCTAATTTCTTACTGGCACTTCATTTTCTCCCTGTCCAGGTCTCTATTCCTGCTCCTCTCACTTTCATGTCTTTGGATTCTTGGAATTAGAGGACCTCCCTAGTCTGGCTTACAAGGAATTCCTCTTCAAGGCTGCTATGTGGTAACTTTAGCATATTTGTGTTGCCATACAGTGCAGCACTGCTTAAACTTTTTGGTAACCCAAGCCATCTTCTCAAGCGTATTGTTATTTTCCTCTCCAAAGTTTCCACCACAGTGGGTGGAACTTCATATAACTGAAGTGGCCGTAGTACTCTGGGTAATAATGAGTGTTGAAATATCCACACTTTAAATCAACCTGGCAGACCTGATTTATCAATTTTTAATTAAGCTGTGTCTATGTCGCCAATAATTTGGTGGATAGGGTCGATATCATTCAAAGTACTAAAGATTGTCTTGCCTAAGTACTTGATTGGTTTCACTGAAATTGTTAGGATATTTCTTCTCACAATTGTGAATCTATATTTGTCAGTGACCTGGTCTTTTCTAATCACTAGAAACCTTGATTTAGCTGGTTTGAATTTAATCCTAGCCCAGTTAGTGTTTCTTTCAAGACCGATCAAGAGTCACCTGCTACCTGTTACAGAGTTCATTGGGACTGTGAGGTCATTCATATAAGCTTTTATTGGTGACCCCTGACTGAGATCCATGGCACTCCTTCTCTGCAACCTTGACAATCATATTCATAGCTAAGGCAAAGAGTGTTGCAAATATTGTCCAGCTGGTGATTATATCTCTATCAAGTCTGTACCATGCAGACATAGTGGTTTTTAATGTTACTCTCACCTGGGAGTTGTTGTAATAGTCCATGATTAAGTTGCCAATGTTACTAGGAATGCAGTGATTTTCTAAAGCTTCACCTAAAAGCTTGTATGGAATTGAATTGTAGGCATTTGTGAGGTTCAACCATAAGACCATTAAATCCCGTTTGTTCTTTCTGGCTTCTCTTAGAAGTTGTGTCAGTACTTATTTACGTTCCAGGCAGCCAGGCCTCCCTTCTGGACTGATGAGTCAATTTAGCCATTAATAACACAATAGTAAATGAGACGTTTGGCTAATATTCCAAAGCAGATCTTGCACTTGTTGCTAAGTAGAGAAATAATATGGAATTGATAAATCTCTTTTGAGGATTCTTCCTTAGGGATCCAGATCCCTTTGGCTTGCTTCCATTGTGCAACAATTTTGCCTCTCCTCTATATCACCCTTAATAATTTCCACAGACATTAGATTATTCCTGTGTATCATTTATATAAGGGACTCCCCTAGGACCTGGTGGCAATGCAGATCGAAGAAGCTCTGACCATCTCTTGAATTTCTTTCTGGGTTTGAGTCTCAGTATTAAATTCATGCTTCAGGGGCACCTGGGTAATCAACATATCATTTGATTCCTTGATTCCTTGTCTGTCACAGAAGGTATTTCTTAGATAAACATTGATCTTCTCCTCTGATGTCTCTAAAATGACACTCCTCTTATCTTATTATCTTATACCTAGTGAAGCCAAATGGATTCAATATGAAGCTGGCTCATTTCCTCACTCTTTCTTTTGTTCTCCTTCTGTGTCCCTTTGCACTGTGTAAATTATTCAATTTGTTTCTCAGGATGTTATGCAACTCTGCTAGACAAAGTCTTTCTTCAGTACTAGCAGGTTTAAATTGTTTCCTTAGTGTTCGGATTTCTTTTCTCAATTCTCTCATTTTGTGCTCCCTCCTGTTCAATTTGTAATAGTAAGCAAAGATTAATAAATAAAACAAAATAAAAATATTTCTTATATTCTCTGAAAAGTAACACCTTCTTATCATCTCCTTAAAATTAACATTAATCTTGGCATTCTTAAGGACAAGGCAATCAAATAACTTTGTTTATGAAACCAGATACTTGAATAAGTGAAACAAAAGAAAGACCCAATACAAAAGCATAGGACAACCCCAAAAACCCCAACTATTCATAAAACTGATAATCCAAATCCAAAGGAAGATATTTCTAACAATAGAAGCATAGAAGATAAAATACTTAAAGATCATAATAATAGCCAAACAAACAAATACAAGTCAGGAAGAAGAATTACATTGAAAATAATGACTGCTTCTATCTATAAACTAGCAGTATAGCTCAGCGTTGCTTGGGTGTAATGAAAGCTTTAAAACTAATCCATGGTCCTGGAACTCAGACTCTTTGGATGTTGGCACAAAAGACTAAAAAGCAATAGTTGTTTCCAGTTAAAGCGAAACCGTAGACTGAAAGAAAAATGAATGGATGTAAGTCAAATTTTGATTTCCTGTTATCGATATCAAATTAGTTTTTTTCATCGTAAACTGAATTTTGTAGGCTAAATAAGTACTCTGAGTAAATGGTATCATGGCTGAGACTAAGAACTACAATTATACCTACTTAGAGCCAAACCTGATGCAAAAACTAAAATAAAAGGGCTGAAAAAAATACAGACATACAGGCAGATAAACAGACACACACACACACACACACACACACACACACACACCCACACACAAACATCTTGCCTTTTATATATATATATATATATATATATATATATATATATATTATCAATTTTCTGCACTATTGTAAGAACTGCAACCTTGAAACTTCTGAATATCATTTCTTATGTCTTTGCCTATGAGTATATCAAATTTGATTAAAATCGGACCACGCCTTCTATAACACGATTTATTTGTTTATCAATTTGTGATATTTATCGAGGGTACCTTGACACAAAACCTAGCTAAGAACACTCGTAGACGCTTATAGTACAACTGTGTAAATTTTCAAGAAAATCGGTTCAGCCGTTTCGGAGTCTATAGGTAATGGACACACACACACACACACACACACACATACAGACAAAGTTACATTTATGAATAAGATTAGATAGATATGCCTTTTCTCCCAGCTATCCTGTTTTAGGCAAGGACTGTTGTAGTTATGGACAAAAATTATAGAAGTTAAAGAACAACCAAAAGGTGGTGTAGTAGATTAGTAACTAGAATTGTCCCTATTTGTATATGGTAATTAGAAGAGAGATAAAATGTATAGTAAACTAAGAGACAGGAAGATCACATGTAGCAATACAATAAAAATAAAATGGGAAATATTTCTTAAATCCACTGAAAAATATCATCTTCTTAACACCTTATTAACATTACACACCCATTACATTCTTAAGGACAGTTCAATCAGCTAACTTAGTTTCTGAAAGAAAATATCAAAGGCTCAGTCCAAAAGCTAAGAACAATGCCATAAGCACTCACTGCACATCCCAACCACCCAGGAAAAATAAAACTTTGAGGTCAATCTTCTCTACTCTTTTGCCAGAAAGTTGGACAGGCTGGTCCATTCCTGATTTACAGGGTAGATGAAGTGGGTTAAGTGTGATTTAACATAACCAGCAATAATCCAGTAAAATAAATTCCCAGTACTCTACAAGTCTCAACAATGCCAGATTAATGATGGTCAACCTATTAGTTAAGTGCCATATGTGATACACACTTGGGCAATCAAGTCTCGAGAAAGACATGACTGACTGGGCAGATGATTATCCCGCAGTAGGTTGGCATTACTTTCTACAGTAGACTGGTTGTCAGCTAAGGCTATAGAACCCAGTCTGTTCTGTTATTTGACTTATAGCTAGAGGAGAAAGAGATATATTATATTCTTAAGTAGTAATTAGTAGGGGATCAGTTTATTACTTCATAATATAAAAGTGATCTGATCACCCATTTTATGCCCAGTAGAAGCCTTTTCAACTATTATATTCAGTCAGTCAGTTAAGTACCATACGTGATACATGCTTGGGTGATCAAGTCTCCAGAAAGACATGACTGACTGGGCAGATGATTATCCCTCAGTAGGTTGCCACTACTTTCTACGGTAGACTGGTTGCCAGCCAATGCTATAGAACCCAATCTGTCATGTTATTTAACCCATAACTGGAGGGAAGAGATGGATTAATACCTTTCCTTTATTTGTGTGTAAGTAAATGCAAGGTCAACCTATACTTGTTACAATTAGTTCATGAAATATGTATGCAAATGTCACAGTTATTATGGGACAGATGTAATAGAATATTTTGTAATATCCCCTAATATAAAAAGTTTTAAAAACAAATATGAAATAATACTACAAAGAAAGATTTAAATGAATGTTAGAAAAACAGGCAAAAGCACATTGACAGTTGTTCTCCAAGGTACAAGCCTTTTATCTATGACTGCAAGACTTGATTCACTTTCATCAATGAACTCAATTTGCTTTCACCATTGAATTTGATTTGACTTGACTTGACTTCAATACAAATAATGAAAATCAATGCTTCTAGCAGTTCAGCATTCTCTTTTATGCAAAATTTTTACTAAAATCTTTCATGGCAGTGCAGTAGTTAGAAGTTTAATCTCTAAATATAAAAGCCAACGTATATATACAGTGATTTTCTAAGCATATCAGATGTGGCACCAGAACAAAAATATGGGGCACCCATTGAGGATTGCAATTACAAGTCAATATATATATATATATAGACACACACACACACACACATATATATATATATATTATTGAAGTAGATAGATCTATCTATCGCCCGGTTCACACTCCACCTACATCTATTGAACAGGTTAAGAGGCTCATTCCTTGTTCCCTGTTTAGGATGTGGTTTCCAGCTTTCTCTTTTCTAATCTTCTCACTTTGTTTTTTGTTTTTTTTCAATTGGAGTAGATAGATTTATCTATCGCCTGGTTCACACTCCACCCACATCTATTGAACAGGTTAAGAGGCTCATCCCTTGTTCCCTGTTTAGGATGTGGTTTCCGGCTTTCTCTTTTCCAATGTTTTCACTATTACGTAGCCCCCTCCACATCAGTGGCGTTACTGCCTTGCTCAGGTTGATACGATTAAAAAAAATATATATATATATATATGTTCAAAGTTATAGGCCACAGTTTTGTACTTAGAAGAAAGCTGAACTTTAGCAAAAAGGTCTTTTTTTTCAAGGTGAAGTTCATAGTTGTAGAACTTTC
This sequence comes from Ascarosepion bandense, assembly GCA_037127315.1. NCBI lineage: Eukaryota > Metazoa > Mollusca > Cephalopoda > Sepiida > Sepiidae > Ascarosepion > Ascarosepion bandense. The sequence goes on from JBBBDQ010000304.1 coordinate 977,605, forward strand.
TCTGACTATGTATTTGAGGGGATTACATTTTCTTTTCATACATTTGATTTTGTCTTACACAAAATAATATTTATTTTTTCTTTGGTATATAAACTTTACCAAGCAAAAAACAAAAACAAATAAAAATCTACTGTTTAAACAGTTTGTTTTAATTTGAAATTTTATCATTTCTAATTTAAAAAATTGTAATAATATGAAATTATTAACATTTTTCATGTTAAATGAAGAAGAGTTTTTCCTATTATCCTTTTTGTGCATTTTGTTACTTTTCATATGAAACAATATTGGAAAATCAATAAAAAGGTTATATAGATGGAAGAATATCATAATTCAAAGATGTTCCTTTTTGGAGAGCACTGGCTGATGGAGAACTGGGACCTCACTAAGGAGAACTCTTTGCAAAGAACCCTTAACTCATCTGGTCTCAACCACAGCCAGAGAATAACAGAGGCAGGTAACAAGGTTAGATGGAGGCACAGTATCCACTAGAAAACCTCTCCTGCTGAAGAAAGTTGCAGAAAAAGAATTGAAGAAAAGCATGGAAAGTCTATAAAGTTAATGTTGCTTACTGGTTGCTAAGTCCTTTCTTGTTGTCATTAACTCTCCCTCATAGGCTTCACTAATCCTCTTACAGCCTGCAACAAATATGGAATTCCTACCCAAATATGATAATGGTATTAAATTGCATTTCTAGTATATTCAGCAAAGATTGATTCTATTTTCAATGATTTGTAAGACCAGACTACTATAATAAGTACTCTAATACAAAAGTTAGTGAATGTTTTAAAATTTTCATAGTTATGTATGACAGGGAATCACCAAACTTGCTTAAATAAAGAACCATATATCCAGGGAGTGGAAGAGGTGGTAATTGGAGGGTACAAGGTCAGGTAAACAAGGTGGATGGCACAAAGTCTCCCACCCAAGTTGCTGTATGGTATCCCTGACCACTCGCGCGCCATGCAGCTTGACGTTGTCATGGAGCAAAAGCACACCTTTGTGATTTATCAGTGCTGGCTCTTTCTAGCGCAATGCCTGTTGCACACGTTTCAATTGCTGCGAGTATAGGTTTCCAGTGACCGTTGGTAGCTGTTCATAATGAACTACTTGATGACCTGTCCACCAGATACAAAGCATAATCTTGTGTGGGTGCGCATAGGCTGTCTTGCAGTGTAAGGGACAGCATCCTGAGGAGACAACCAATGTCTAGAACACTTGGGAGTTTCATACAGAACCCACTTTTCATCACTGGTAAGCACTTGATTGAATAAGGATGCGGTACAGTGGCGAGAAAGCAGCAATATGCAGGCTGCCACTCGTTGTACCTTGTGAGCCTCCAACGGTGTTTGTGGAACCCACCTGCTCAGTTTGTACATCTTACCTAGGTGGTGCAGGTGAAGTCTAACTGTTTCATCAAAAATGTTGAACTATCTTGCAAGTTCAACACATGTTGGACTATTGTCCTCTTCAATGGTTACCTTCAGGACTCCGTCATTCAAGACCTGTGGTCATCCACTGTGAGGCTCATCATGGAGAGACAAATCTCCCGACTTGAATTTTCAAAACCAACATCTTGCAGCATCACAGCACTATCCCCAAATGCTTGACATATGTGGCAACTTGATGCAGCTGCTGATAAGCCCACTTTGAAGTCGTAAAGCAAACAGCCTCAAACTAGATCTCTAGACACTTCCATCCTTCTCACAGGTGTTCGACTTATAACTGATGGCCAGGCATGATGCACATGTTTTTTATAACGTCTGATATTCCTACTTCCGGCTGTTTGAATTTGAAAACAATTGCTACATGCATTTTGTATATATTTCAACTTCATTCAATGACTAATCAAAAAACGGACTGAATGGTTTTGGTTACCTTGTATATAATTTGAAATTTTATAATTTTTTACTTTTTATATTAAACATGATGGGTAAGGAAGCTTGAAAAACAGATTTGCATGAGCTTTACATTATATGTGAAAGTGTTTCTTGCAGCATGTAAGTCATAGTTTGTGCATCCCTGATCTATGACATAAAAGTTCTCTTCTCTTGTCAAGACTCAGTCAGTCAGTTAAGTGCCATACGTGATACATGCTTGGGCGATCATGTCTCAAAAGAGACATGACTGACTGGGCAGAAGATTATCCCGCAGTAGGTTGCCATTGCTTTCTGCGATAGACTGGTTGCCGACCAAGGCTACAGAACCCAGTCTGTCCTGTCATTTAACCCATAACTGGAAGGAAGAGATGGATTAATACCTTTCCCAAGGGTATTTGCGCGTAAGTGAATGCAATGGATTCAACTGGAATTTGAACTCGGCTCCCTGGTTTCTCGTTCCGAGCCGATATTCACTATACCACAACAAGTTATCAAGACTACATTAAAAAAAAAGAACTTTTTTCACAACATGCAAAGATTAAGTGCTTGAGCACTTAATATAAGTGCTTCAAATATTCATTTTGGGAATTAAAAAAATTGTGTAAATCCAGTTCTCTTGAAAGACAGTTGATTAAAGTCAAATTAAATATACGAATCGCAAGGATTTGAATGCACGTCCAACTCAGTCATGGCATTGAAGTTAATCAATACAATCTTATATGCTGGTTGCAATTAAGAGCACAGCTTTAAAAAAAAGATAAATGAAATAAAAAATAAAAACAGACCTGATATGTGGAGCCACCTGACAATTTGCCTCCATCAATGAGAAGCAGAATAGCATAGTCTAAAATAGAAAAAAAATGAATGACAGGAATAAAGAATTTAATATCAATATGGAGATGAGTGCAGCAAGTAAAGATTATATTATAAAATTGAAATCATTTACAGATATTGAAGCAAATATCTGCCTGTTTGTCAGTCAGAAATCCAAATAGGAATTAAGTCAGATCAAATGGCTGGGACAAATGCATTAATGGTAACGGTAAAATTAATAGTAATGATAAAATTAGCCATTAACCAATTTCGTATCATTTGAAATTTAGAAATTTATCAATTCTTAAACTTAAAACTGTTTTTCATATGTCCACAAACTGTTATAGATCTTTCTAATAATAATATAAGTTTTCTTTCAATTTTTTTTCTTTGGTAGTGTTGAACAGTTAACAGCTTGATCATTATTTTAAATTCTCGTTATATGTGCTAACCATTTTTGTTGTTGTTGCTCTTGGAATTGTTCAAGCAAGGTGGTTATTGTCATTTGCAGGGCCATAGCTGATGCTAAAATAACACCGGGCACAGAGAAAATTGCCCGGATTTATTAGTTGACAAGTGATGATGTCATCAGTGTCATCCGTTTCCAGAAACTATGATTTTTGCGGATTTTTTCGGCTATTCCAATGGAAATTAGGCACAGAACATGAACGAAAGCAGAAAATTGGGTTCGGACTTTCTGAGTATAACCAGTCTTTTCTCCCAAAATTAATAAATAAACAGATTTTTACTGTGTTCATTCGGATGTTTTCTGCGTTTTTCTTTCTTTCTTTCTTTCTTTCTTTCTTTCTTTCTTCGTGAATTGTTTAGTTTGATTTCTGACGAAGACATTTTTCCTTGCCCAGATTTTCACTATGATTGCACGGATCGGCCCAGACCCGTGCCCGGTGTGCCCGGTAGTCAGATATGGCCACGGTCATTTGGTATAGCTTTTGTGATTTTGTAGTGCCAGTTTTTAGGGTCTGATAGGGTCAGTGATAATGGCAATCATAAAATTAATGATAATGCTAAAATTAGCTGCTTCCACACTGAAAATATTCAACTTTCATTGACTAAATAGTTATTGTCAAAATCTATAAAATCTTTTTTTTTTTTAATATTTTTCAGGAAATTAAATTTCTCATCTCCAAATGTTTTGTGTTTGGTTTTGTTAGAAAGTTATCAGCCTGATTGTATCCTTATTTCATTTTCTGGTCATGTGTGCAATTCATTTTTGTTATTGCTGCTGTTGGGATTTTTCAAGTTTTCTGTTTCTTTTATTTGTTTCAGTTCCTTGTTTGTAATTTTGTAACGCCAGTGTACAGGATCTGATGAAGGATTATATAGAAGTAGACAAAGCATATATTTTATTTAATCCTTGCTAAGCTGATTTTAATCTGGTATAAAGCCACAGTTGTAGAGCACCCAATGAGAACTAAAGTCATGACAATTGTAATGATTTGAGACTGCACTTGCTAACCATTTCTCAGTAGTGACACACTCTGCAAAATTTCTTTGGAGCACATTTAAAATTTCATAATTATAGCCAATGTTCTTACTGTTATAAAACAGAGCTTTTCACAATGTCATAATGCCTAGTTCCTTAGTGGATTGTGTAAATATTATTGGTGGGGAATAAGTCAAAGAAACAGATGAAAATCTTTTTAAGAATAACAAGTTAACAGTTGTTATCCAAAAAACAGAGTGTCCCAAAAAATTGACGGGATTTAAAATGGGAAAAATTGATGGCATTTAAAATGTGAAAATGGTAACTCCATGTCCCAAGCGAACAAAATTAAATAGGCTATATGTTGAATAACAAAATATTTATTTAAAAAAATTTGAACAAGATATTCAAAGAGATGTAGAGTTTATAACCGATTTCACAAAGTTTCACCAATGTTCAATACGCACACCACCTGACACACAACACATATCAAGTAAGTAGTCTAGCTCCTGCCAAACACCCTGTAGCATGTCTTGTAACATTCTCCAGTGTCTCGGTGATTCTCTGCTTAAGTTCTTCTAGGCTTGTAGGAAGAGAGGGGTATAACCTTGTCTTTTCACATAGTCTTATAGAAAAAAAATCACAAAATCAGACGAATATGATGTGCATTTCAACAGCCCATTGTCATTATCAATGGTATGACTGATCCATCTTCCTGGTAAATTCTCACTGAGATAAGTTCATACAGCCAACTTCATTTTTACACATTTTGTTAAAATTTGAGATCATTTGAGTAAGAATTGGTTATGTTATTTACAACAAAATTATGTCAGTTTTTAGAGACACACTGTATATACTTTTTATGATGTTTATATTAGGTCAAAACAGAAGGTTTTAGCATTTTTGAGTGAATTTCAAGAATAATATTTAAATATTTTTTCTACATTTTGCTATCTTTAAAGCAGCTTCATCCCCCCATAGCATCTTTCTGGGTGATGAACTGGTATAAGTGTTTTCAGAGAATTGAAGTTCTTTCCATTAAGAGAATTTGTAAGGATCAAAATAAATGGTAATCCAAAATGTAAGGCCAGGTGAGTACAGTGGGTACAGCAGAACATTCTGGCAAAGCAAAGATGTACCAATCTCAGCGATTAGTACATCTTCAAAGAGACATAAAATCTGACATTGTCTGGATTGAATGTGACAATCTTTGGATTCAACAATTTTAAACAGAGCTCAAAATTTCTACTTCTAAACCTAACAAATAACTTACAGACATTACTCTCAGATATGCCACTCTCTTCATAATGGCGCATTCCTTTTTTGTTGTTTGTGTAGCATTTTTTTCATTCCAAAAATAAAAAAGCATCCAATGATGAAAATGATGACATCTTGTTTCTTCCATTTTGACTTTTAACATGCAAACTTCATAATCCACATCAGAATAGTATAGAAAGGCACATTGAAATGTCACCTTCCACATATGTATATAACTTTGTCTATGTTTCTGAGATGAGGTATTTACATTATTTAGATTGTTCGGATGTTTGCCTCCATCTTTATTGTCATATTCACGACATTTCAGCTGTTGTACACTCCAACCTTCTTCAAAAGATTGAAATTTTGAACCGAACCCTTTATTTCAATCACTGGGGTAGATTGTTCTCATTTCCATGGGTCATGCCACTTCTGGATGTCTTAGTTATCTCTATTTAACTCAACTCTCTAAGTTTATGTTCATCACTATTATCGTCAGATATTGAACACACACCTCTTTGAGTCTAGTCTCTGGATCAAATCAATGCTTTTATCCACTGAGTACACACGGCTCAATGAATAAAAGTGTTGGTTGGACCCAGAGCACTGAGCTCAAGAATTGTAAGTTCAATACATAGTGACAAAATGTTGAGTTAAATGGAAATAACTGAGACATCAGGAAGTAGCATGGCTCATGGAACAAGAACAGTCTACCCCAGTGATCGAAATAAAGGATTCAGTTTAAAATCTCGGTCACCTAAAGAAGTGTGCTTATGGTACCCTATTTACAGTGAATGGACTCTTCCTCCTTCTATAAATACTAACCTGAGTGACTTTCTAGATAGGCAGTTAAGAGGCAGTAAGAAGCAGTCATGAGGCAGTTGTGATGCAGTGTAACAATATAGTTTGGACGTACACTTCTTATTTCCTAGTCTTACTTCTGGGCCCAAACAGGCCACAACAACTTGGTGACGAAGATTCACCACAACTTGTACAATGGCCACAATGTTGTGAATATGACAATAAAGGTGGGGACAACAGTCTGAACAATGTAAATTATATATATATAACTGTTATAAACTTCAGCAGCATGTGAAATGAAAATACAGAACCATGTGTTTCAATGCCACCTACTGAAAAATGCTACAAACATTTATTCCAGACAAAAATATTTTATTGTATAAAATATATACTCCTTATTATGATGATATATTACCACTGATTAAATTGTAATCATTAGTCAATAACAATCTTTAAGCCAGTATATATAATTTCATTGTCACTCATACAGACGTCTGTTCATTCATTTTAAAATGAAATAAATGTTATTATTTCTGTAAGTGAATTCTAATTTTATTAAGGTAACAGGAAGTGAATTCTAATTTTATTAAGGCAACAGGAAGTGAATTCTAATTTTATTAAGGTAAAAGGAAGAAACATGTTTCTTTATTAACTATACAGAGAATATACTGCTATTCATTATCAAAGCAAAAATTATATAAGTCATTTTTTTAATTCTGTAGCAATAAACAGTGAAAAACTATGTTCTAAAATTCTAAAATGAGTGTGCTGTGACATCATTTTTGTTCCAAAAGGTTTACTTCTTGTTCTATAGAAAAAACAAAACAAAGCAAAACTCACTTCTTTTGTGTAGTTAATTGGGTTTAAATGTTTTTATCCTGCTTGCTATAAGAGATCACAAACAGTAACTGTGAGACAGGCTTTATTGTACAATAGATTGTCTGCTATTATTGAATTTTCTGAGGAGGAGGAGACAGGTATTTCTTAGTTGTGGGAACAATACAATTGATTTTACCTTTTTTAACTTCTAAATTCTTATCTACTTAACATAAAAACATGATTCCCTTGCCATAGCATAATGATTAGCAAGCTTGTTTTAAAGACATTATTATTGCGTAATAACATTTATTCCTCACTGGTTACTCAATTCTAGTAACCTTGTACCAGAATTAAATAATTCTGAGTAAAATGTGACTTCTACTCAGTCAAATTTTTTTGTGAGTAAAATGTGACTTCTACTCAGTCAAATTTTTTTAGAATAACTGCTATTTTGTGAAACAAACTCCTAAATGGGTGCTTCTCCAAGCAATACACTGTTATCTCGCCTCTTTAATTTCATAATATTCACTTCCTAGCAACTTCTATTTAACACACAACATTCTTCATTACTATTTTAAAATGAATCCCTCTACTTTGAAATTTAGCATTAAAAATATATTGACAGCATCAGTTCTTACTATAATACTGAAGTTAAGCAGCAATAACTATGCTCAATACTTAGATAGGTGACCATTTTAGGAGAGCAAGCAGTGTAAACAATAACAAATCCATGAGTCAGATGAAACAGTTTTTTTATTATTGTTCACCCAATACAAGACCTAAGAGCAACTCAAAGTAGAAGATTACTGAATGAGGCTGTTAAAAGTAGATAATGAGTGACCTGAAACTTGAAGAGGTTAAGATTGTAGTGGTTCTTAGAAGCAACTCTTCAAATGAAACATACTTCTTGCTAGTAGAATAAAAAAAGAATGAGGATTCATTCTCATGTACATGGCACAGCAAGTCTTAGCTGTAAATGTCTGAACTGTTGGAACTAAGGAATGTAGCTTATCAATACATTTTCCATGGAAATAGTAATAGAATAGTGAGAGACTTGTGACATTCTTCTTCTTTTATGTGCCATGTCCTTTCAAGACATAGGTGGTCTTGGCTTTCCACATCTCCCTGTCTCTGGTGGCTCTTAGCACGCTTTCTCCTGTTGCACCATGCAACCCTCGTTCCGTCATCCACCTGATCAGGTCCTTCAAATATGTTATCTGCTGCTTTCCCCTGTCTCTTTTTCCCTCTATCTGGCCTGTTAGTAACAGTTTCTCCAAGCCCTCCTTCCTTATTGCATGTCCCAGGAACTTTAGTTGTCTCTTCCTGATGCTCAGTATTAATTTCCTTTTCATCTCTATCCTTTCCAAAACCTCGTCATTGCTCACATGCTCAGCCCATGATATCTGCAGCATCCTTTTGTAGAACCACATTTCAGCTGCTTCAAGTTTTTCCTTCATCTTCAAAGATATTGTCCAACATTCACTACCATATTGAAGAACCAACATCACATAGCAATCCAGTACTCTCCTCTTTGTTTCTAGTGAAATTTTCCTGTTTCTTAATACTTTACTCAACTTCTGGAATGCTTCTTTCGCCATGCCAATTCACCTTCGGATCTCAGTGTTGCATTTTCTGTCTTCTGTTAGAACACTTCCTAGGTATTTAAATTTCTGTACCTGCTTGATTTTAAAGTCCCTCACCTTTAATTGGCATTTTGGGCTGCTCTTTTTGCTGATGATCATGCATTCGGTTTTCTTACAGTTTATCTGTAGTCCTTTCTTGTCACTATGTGGAAAGAAGTTGTAGGTTGGAAAGTGAGAACTGAGCAGCTCCACTCCAGATATGACAGCAATACAAAGCCTGTGCATTGAATATTGCTGCCATATCTGGCCGAGTGCTCCTGCTATCCACCAAGGTGTCCTTGACAAAATCCAACGGAAAATCTGTAATGTAATAGATCCCAACTTAGCGGCTCAGATACAGTCACTTTCTCACTGGCGCAATGTGGCTTCCTTGTGTCTCTTTTACAAATACTTTCACAGCTTCTGCTTCGATGAATTTAGCTCACTGGTGCCTCCTATATATAAATTTACTCAAGCCACAAGATTAGCAACTAGGTCCCACCCTTTTACTGTGAAACCAATAAATTGTAAACACAAATTCTACTCCGTCAGCTTCTTTTCTCGCACTTCCCACTTGTGGAATTCCCTTCCATTTACTTGCTTTCCTGACAGCTATAACCTCCAAGAATTTAAATGTAAAGTCAATAGTCATCTCCTATCTCACTAACCTGCATCCTCTCTCTCATGCTCCTTTCTCCATCCATTCTCTTACCCACTTCCTGACACCCCTATAACCTGTCACTCTTTCTCGTGACTTTCCTCCTATGCAACCCCTGCAAAACAGTGGCAATAAAATGCCTTGCTTGGGGCAATATGATTATAAAAAAAAATATACTCAATTTGTGGTTTGATCTGACTCTTCTAAAGAAAGAGTCACATGCTTTCTGAAGTAGTACAAGAAACTGACCATTTGTCTAGTCTCTTTAGTGATGGATTGTATTTGAATTGCAGTAGATGTTCAAAGCAAGAAGTAAGTAAAAACAGAAAAAAATTGCAGTTTGCTTAGTGATGATGAAACATTACTGGCTTAGTTTGGGAGGTATTGAATGTTGAAAGTCAGTTTTCCCCCATGAAAGGAGAGATCAGCTGTGATGTCTTGGACATCTAGATTTTTAGAAGGTTGAGGGAAGGACAAAAAAAATGAACAGGGTTCATGAAGACAAGATAACAACTGATATTGCATTTAAATTTTTGAAGATTGCAGTTATCAGGTAAGTAAAGAAATGAAAGGGAGTTCCACAGGTGGTAAGTGCGAGAAAAGAACCTGTTGGAGTAGAAGTGACAGTTGTATTTCAACAGTAAACTGGTGAGACCTAGTTGCTAATCTAGTAGCACATTTAAATTCATATCGTCAGGGCACCAGGAAATAAAGCTTGTCAGAGCAGTTGCTATGAAAATATTTGAAGAAAAGACAGTGAGAAGCCACATCGTGTTATATATAAGATCTGGGAGTTTTTTCTGCCATATTGGTGGGAAAATTCAGATGAAGATTTTATGTAATCAAATATAACACTTTAATATCAGATTTGCTTACAACACTCGTTAAACTTATTTGACTGTAATTTTTGTATTTTTTATACCAATTTCTTAATTTCATCTAAAGTGTTGTGGATTAGTTTTTGCACTGAAAGTTATAACTGTGCTGTGTTGGTTGCTAATTGACTTAACACACCCTAAATGTTAGGAACTTGGTAATCTTCCACTGTAAGCTGACTCCTTAGTATTCAGCTAACTGCCGACTAATATCAACTGCCTAGTAGTTCTACTGAACTCCAATAGAGCTCTAAAGAACTCTCTAGAACTTCTAAGAACTCCTATGAACTTCCCAAGAACTTCTCGAGTTAACTTCCTGTTAACTCTTATTAATATAGGAGGGAGAGTCCATTATCTGAGGAATAGGTGTGTTTCACCATAACATAAAGTAAAATGAATTTTCTAGCAGAAACAAATTTACTCTTAACTTCCTCGTTACTTTTATAGACTCCTTCTTATATATTTGCATCTTATAAATATTTGTAAATGAACTGTTCATGCTTACTGAAATATATTAGCATGAAAAAAATGATTGATATGAGTCTGTTCATGTATAATTATCATAGCATTCTATTTCATTCTTTTCCAAGTATTTCTTTGGTATGAACAAAGTAATGAGAAACCTTTTCACTCTCTTTCTCAAGAACAATCATGGAAATGCAATTTACAGTTTACAGATAGTAAAGAAAAAGAAACTCTGAAAAACCATATTTGCCTTTATTCTTAAGGGACATTGTATTTAAGGAAAACAATAAAATCTATTTTATCCTGAGAAATATGAGACTATTTTGTTGGTAGAGAAATATGAAGCTATTTTGTTGTCTAGTGCAGAGATGCATTTGAATCCCAGAGGAGGAATTAGGAAGAAATTTCAGTTATATATATAAGTAAAGTGAAAAAAATAATAACTTAAAAATGGCAAGGAATTGAGAAAACCTGGGATTGCAAGGGGAGGAATATAACCTGTGACACTCTGAACCACAATAATAAATGCAGTGACTTACCTGAAGCAAGAGCAGCAACCAATATAATAACAATTCCAAGTCCAATTCCAGCCCTTTTTAATGCATATGGGACTCCTGTAAGGAAGAATGAGTAAAAAAAAAAACAATTTTAGCCTTTAAAATTTGTTTTAAACTTTTTAATTAAATAATGTATATAAAAGAGACCACTTAATATTATTACTCAATCGTAAGTTATTGCATTTAGTTATAATCTGATACACTTTAGTAAAATAGATAAAACATTAGTGTCAAAATCATCACCACTATCAACAGTCCCATGACTGGGTGTGGTCATAGGGTAGCTGCCCAGCTGACCATCTGGCCATCTCTGTCCATATGTCTTGGTTGCTTGCCAATATGAAGGTTGAAAACTGGAGAGGTATTCCTTCATGCATAGCTTGTCTAGGCAAGTAGACCTAGTGGAGCCCATCTCTCCATCATAACCAATGACCTTCAACTTGAAAGATAATCTTGGTCACATACATGTGGTCATTAATTTTATCAGGGTAACCCACTGCTCTGGTTGTTAACTACAAAGAGGCACTCTAGCCAGCAATGTCATATTATCATGACCATGTGCAGATTTAGTCTGCAGCCAATTGAAATCCACTGTAGTTACTGCCTCTTGATTGAACTTTCCAGCCTGGGAACCACTCCACATAGAGTTACCTGCATTGTTCAGTACCAGAACTATGTAAGCAATTGTCTAGAGCAGAGATGCATTTGAATCCCAGAGGAGGAATTAGGAAGAAATTTCAGTTATATATATATAAGTAAAGTGAAAAAAATAATAACTTGAAAATAACAAGGAATTGAGAAAACCTAGGATTGCAAGGGGAGAAATTTAACCTGTGACACTCTGAACCACAAATGTAGAGTTATCTTCTTTTTCTTCTATGTGCCCTGTTCTTTCAGGACATAGGTGATCATGGTTCTCCATATCTCCCTATCCCTTGTAGCTCTTAGTATGTTTGCTCCTGTTACACCTCGCAACCCCCGTTCCGTCAAAGGCTGGAATTTGTATTGTGATCTGAGTTTTGTAAGAATATAATACTTGAGTAACAATAAAAATCTGAAGGCAGTAACTGCGACTCACAAATAAGGAGACAGAAAGAAAAAAGTAAAAGAAATAAGTTAACAGAAGACAAGGAAATCTAAATTTCATATTAGTGTAAAGAATGGTGAGGATTTGCTTGTTTTATTGATTTTATAGACATTAACAGGCTCCTGGGTTGATTTTACAAAACAAAAGCAGAAAATTCTAAATTTTATTTGACCATTGAATTATTTCCTTTGGTTTTTCATGATTATCTTTATCACTGAAGGGAGCACCACTGCAAGGTTAGAAATTTCAGAAAGATCATTTTGCAGCCAGTTAGTTTTATTGTCAATCAGGCTAATGTAGATTTGTGTAACTCTACAATGTGTTTGTTGCTTCTTTCTTTCCTGCTTGTCATCTGTAGTTCCTGTTTTGTAAGAACTGAGGTGAACTTCTGACCCTTCTAACTATTGGCCTATTAGTCTTTTACATCTTTTTGGCAAAATAATAAAGGCTCTAATCAGCTTTCAGTTGGTTAAGCTTCTCACTCTGCAGGGTCTTCTTTCAGATAAGCAATACAGTTTTTACTTTTCTAGGCTACTGCTGAAAGAGTCAAGTTGAAAGAATGTTGAAGCTTGGGCTGTTGCTTTGGACATCTCAAAAGTATTTGACAGGATTTGACATATTGGTCTTCTTCCCAAGTTCAAAGGTCATGATATTTTGGAACAAATTTTTTAACTGAGTCAGTCTTGCTTATCAAATTGTGAAATGACAGTTATCTTCAATGGCCACTCTTCATTAATGCAGGCATCCCCCAAGGTTCTATCCTTGGACTTCATTGTTTTTCATCAAAGATCTTCCATATGTCCTCAGTTCTCAAATCAGTATCTATCCTGATGACACAACTATTTACCCTTGCCTTTAAGTCTGATTTATTCAATAAACTTAATTTGGCAGCTTATCACATCACTCAATAAATCCCAGGCCTAACTAATAAAACAACAACTTTCATATGTCCTCATTTCTCAAATAAGCATTTATCCTGATGACACAATTATTTACCTCTGCTGTAATAGTAAGTCTGATTTATTCAATAAATTCAATTTGGCAGCTTAATGTATCACTCAATAAATCCCAGGCTTAACTAATAAAACAACAACTTTTAGGCAAAATTCAAATTCATTCATCAATTTAGTCTCCTTCTAGGGTGATACATTGATTTCAATGCTTCTCAAACAATTCAATGCCTTTTTGTAGAACGATTTGTCTTTGGCCTCACAGTACACCTCAGTTTCCAATATCACTTCTTCATTAGCGCCAAATCTCTTTCCCTAGAGCATTCTTTTGAGGTTTACAAACAGCCAGTAATTAGCACCCACTTTGAACACAGCTTTCTCATTGACAAATGTTCATGCAAAATGGTGAATACACTGCCTTCTGATATATTCATCTCCTCTGCTATCTCATGCAACTTCAATTTATGATTGGCTAAAACAAGTGGATTTTTTGGTGTTTTCCAGGACAACTGCTAATTTTAGGTGACCTGAGTATTCAGCATTATTTGTGTCTGTACAACTGCGTTTAAAGTTAGCATACCACCTCTTAACCGTTGTTTCCAATAGAGCAGAGTCTGAATAAAACTAATCAAGGCATTGCTTTGCTTGAACAGTATTTTTCCCATCAGAAAGTAATACTTTATCAACACACAAAATTTAGATGTTTTTCATTGTTTTGAAAGTTTGCAACAGTAGCTTCACTTAAATAACTGTAATTTGTAAACTAATAATCCTAGATTGGGCCTAAATTTTGTCATGTGCCATTTGTAAGTTAGTAATTCATAAAAGTCATATGGATCTTTTATTAGTGGCTCCATCTATATGTCAGGCCTGGGACATATTGAGTGATGTGTTATCTCAAAAATGATTTACATTCTATTATTAACTGGAGCAAAGAATGGCTTGTTAATTTTAATGCATCCAACATGAAACAGCTCCTCAAGTGGAAAGATTATATTGAACCAGTTGCTTGGTCTGTAGCTAAAAAAGTTTATTCCTTATGTTGTGCTAGACAATTTTTCTCACCAGAATCTATCTTACATATTCATAAGTTTACCATTCGTCCATGCAATGAATATTGCTTCCATATCTGGTCTGGTGCTCCTGCTATATATTTAGAAATTCTTGATAAAATGTTAGTAGTCCTGACCTGGCATCTGATCTTCAGTCACTTTTCTTCTGCTGTAATGTAGCTTCCCTCTTTTTTTTCTATAAATACTTGCATGGTAATTATTCTGATGAACTTTCCTGTATAGTACCTAAACTTTATGAATTTAAGCACAGTACTAGATCAGATGTGTGTTGTGGCGCATTGGATATCGGCTCGGAATGAGAAATCGGGGAGCCGAGTTCGAATTCCAGTTGAATTCATTGCATTCACTTAGGTGCAAATACCCTTGGGAAAGGTATTAATCCGTCTCCTCCATCCAGTTATGGGTTAAATAACAGGACAGATTGGGTTCTATAGCCTTGGTCAGCAACCAGTCTACCGCAGAAAGCAATGGCAACCTACTGCGGGATAATCTTCTGCCCAGTCAGTGATGTCTCTTTTGAGACATGATCGCCCAAGCGTGTATCATGTATGACACTTAACTGACTGACTGACTAGATTGGAATCAAAGTATCATCATTCTACAGTTGAAATGGCTAGATGTAACCATAAGTTCTATGCTAATAGTTTCTTCTATTACACTTCTGACTTGTGGAATTCTCTTCTGGCTACTTTCTTTCCAGTCAACATTGATTTTCAAAAATTTAAATGCAATATCAATCATTATTCTCTGTCTTAATTATTGTTCTTTTATTGTTCTATCTTCTTTATAGTATTTTTTTGTTTCATATTCTCTATTGCTCAGTAACCCCTTATATCTTAGTGGCATTATTTCCTTGCTTTGGGTGAAATGAATAAAAAAACAGAAAAAAAATGTTAATA
The DNA here is from genome assembly GCA_037127315.1 of Ascarosepion bandense. NCBI lineage: Eukaryota > Metazoa > Mollusca > Cephalopoda > Sepiida > Sepiidae > Ascarosepion > Ascarosepion bandense. The sequence goes on from JBBBDQ010000304.1 coordinate 992,802, forward strand.
TACAAGAAATAAGAATGTATATATTCAAATATTGGAATAAAATAATAATATCAAACAAGAATTAGCTCCCACTTTTAGTCAGTCTTACTAAATGTATCATGTCTACTGAATAGGTGAAGAGGCTCATCCCTTGTTTCCTGTTTAGGATGTGGTTTCTGGCTTTCTTTTTTCCAATCTTTTCACTCTTATGTAGCGCCTTGCTCGGGGTGATATGATTAAAAAAAAAAATTTTTCTGCTGCCTGTTATGGAAATATCCAGATAAGTTAAATTTCTGTATCTGCTTGATTCTTATGTAATTCTATAATAGTGTAATATTAGAGATATCGAGGCATAATCGCAATAATAATTTTATTGGTTCAAAGTCACTAGTATTTAGCCAAGTGTTAAGGCAGTGCATTTTATGTGAGCTTAATAGCTTGAAACAAGTGTCAAAAGGACTACAGAAATTCTAATTCCAAAGGGAAGCAACTCAATCTGGAAACCTCCTAAACAAATCCTGTATGCAAGCTCTGAACCTCAATGATGGAGATGAAAAGGAAGAGACAACTAAAGTTCCTGGGACATGCAATGAAGAAGGAGGGCTTGGAGAAACTGTTACTAACAGGCCAGATAGAGGGAAATAGAGACAGGTGAAAGCGGTGGATAATATATTTGAAGGACCTGATCAGGTGGATGACGGAACGAGGGTTGCATGGTGCAACAGGAGAAAGCGTGCTAAGAGCCACCAGAGACAGGGAGATGTGGAAAGCCAAGACCACCTATGTCCTGAAAGGACATGGCACATAAAAGTAGAAGGAATGGTATTACAATACAAGCAAACATGTAAACATTATTATTTTGAATGACTGGCATTAACATTTGTAATGACTTTTGAAAGAGATGAAAGTGTCTGTTGTCGTAATCATCCGCTATCGCAATAAGAAAAAGTTTAATAGAGAGACTGTATAGCTGATATAGCATTAGTTGATTGACTGTCAATAATAACAAAAAAATGAAAGAATAAATATTAAAATTCTCTATAAGTAATAATTCCGAGAAGAAAATGAATATGAGCAAAACTTATATAAACAACAGTAAAAATTATTAATATAATCAATTATGTTTTTGTTAATCAGAGGAGGACAATTGATAATTAAAAGATTGAGATTAGCAGGATAAAGCTTGTTGGTATATTATATTATATAATTACAATTTCCCAAGTGGGGAGAAACTGCTACTGTCTATAAAATGCTTCCATGCCATGCATCTCAAATAGCCTTGATTAACTAAGTCCTGCTCCAAACTGAAGACTGAGCAAAGGCAGATAACTAGCATCTCATAAGCAGTTACTTTGGGTAGATGGAACGTGACAGCCCAGGAAGGCAGTCTATCTAGAGGAAGGAAAACCTCCATTGCTTTGCAGTCATATACGAACAGAAAAAAATGGAAGTAAATCCAAACAGAAAACCTTGAGTGGAGCACAGAATGTGGTTGGTTGTTGACATTGACAACTCTCAAGGAATTCCTGCAATGAAGCCATCCCCATATGGAATGTCCTTCATTCCTTTGAATTTTGTCCATATAACTAAGAGAAGGACCATGTAGTCTGGGCTTTGCATGGTCTCCATTTATCATCATCCAGGCCTGCACCCTGGAGTGGTTACTCAAGCTTCACCACCAATGGACTGAATTTTAACCAAAGATAGTGCTACCTTTATCTCACAAAATAAAAAAATGCTTATCTTCTACAGTTTGACTGAATTAGTCATCAAATAATATAGTATTAACTACATTATAAAAGAATATAGTTAATACTATTGGTCCTTATATTGGGTGAACATTTAGATAAAAAAAACACAAAAGTAGTAATATTCTATGAGATTAATTTTCCTGTCAGTTGTGTGATAACTAAATATTTAATGATACTATTTATATTTGGACAGTAGTTCTCATCTTTGTTGTTGTTATCACAATGTTTCAACTGTTTTGCCTTCATGCCTTTCTCAGGTGTATATTATTGATCAGGGTCACCTACAGGGAATTCTGAACTAAACCCTTTATTTAATCTACAGGGGTAGACTAGACTTGTTTCGTTGTTCATGTCTAAGGATATTGTGTAGTTCTTTTTTTTATTTAGTACCGCTCAGTTATTTCTTGTAGGTTACCCAGATCAATATACACCTGAGTAAGCCCAGACCAATGACCAAAATATATCTAACAACAATAAAGATATTTCAAACATACGCACCATAATGGGGGCGCTAGAGGGTGTCGTCAGTGATGTCATCGTGAGGATCACTAGGGGCTTTCGGATCTTTCAACATCATACCCCCCTCACCGTGCCGACACAACCCGACCCGACCCGACCCGACCAGAGATGATCAGCCTCTGGCCCACCCTCGATAAGCGCTTTCAGACACTAGAAAATTACATTTAGGCCCGGGACAAAACCCTGCAAATGCTTCTGATTGGCGACAGTCAGAGCCACTTTCCATTTAGAGGTGAACCATACATGAGCTCGTCCGAAACATTAATTTAGACGCAGAATTTCGGGAAATTTTAGCTAACAATTTGGAATCCAGACACTCTCTCTTTTGATCCATAACCAATTAGCTGTTCTTTCTGCTGTTTCGGTTATGGACGTGAGTGCTTTTCTTTTTTTTACTCCCACTATCCCAATATCTGTTAAGGCTTTGCATAAGGACCTTGCTGCAAATCCTCTAGTTCCCACTTCTATAGGAGTGCAGCTAGCCCTCCAGACTTAACCCTGCAACTCTCCAGCAGTTCGTCATATTTTAACTTCTTCCTTTCATGAGCTTCTTCTGCGTTTTCTTCTCAGGGGACTGTCAGTTCCCACAAGACTATCTTCTTCAATTTATGTGAGAAGAAAACTATATCTGGGCGAAGTTTTGTGATGGCAATTTGCTCTGGGAATTTCAATCTTGAGCCTATATTGGCCCTTAGTTCTCAGTCTGTTACAGGAGATAGCAGGTTTGGATTTACCTTTCTATTTTGTGGGATTTTCACGCCCGCTTTAATAAATGTTATCTGCCTTGTGTCTGGGTTGTAAACATTCTTTTTGATAGCATTTTGAACTATTTTCATGATCTCTTTCAGAATTTCATCATGGTGCCACCTGTAACGCCCATCAGCTAGTGCAGATTTACAGCTACTCAGGATATGTTTTAAGGTACCTCTGCGCCCACAAAGATGACAAATTGGCGACTGGGTTTTATACCATGATTGTAAGTTTGTGGGGCTTGGCAGGGTGTCATATACTGCCCGAATCAGAAATTTTAATCTGGTGTCACCGTGCCATATTTCGGACTATTTGATTTGGCGTTTCAACATAGAGCTCCATTTGGTCCATGCCTCTTGCTGTCTCATCCTGACTTGGATTGCTATTCGTTTTTCTTCTTTGCCGTTTCTGATTTCTTCCTGCAAAAGATGACTTTTCTTTTTTCCTTGCAGTTTGTCATATTTTTCTGAGGGAAAAAACCTGAGGCCCACGCGTCCAGTAGCTATGGTCCCTCGTATTGCCTTTTCTCGGATTCTTTCTTTTGCTGTATTCAGTTCTTTCGAGACGTTCCATTTTCTACCTGTATATACTGATATTTCTGCACTGGCTACTTTGGGATCTTTCGAGCACTCGTACTGGATTGTAGCTCTCACTTTAGCTACTTTAAATTCTTCGTGTAGGCTTTTAAACGGCAGTTTCAGTGTGTTTGTTTTCCCATATAACGCTGCAGAGAGATCTTGGCAAACCTAACCCCCTACGTAGTCGTGATGTTATGCTTCTTTCCATTAGTTCTACTGTGGAGGAAGTGAAATCATAGATAGTTACAGGCCAGAATATTTTTGGAAGAATGACGTGTTGATAAATCCAAGCTTTATATCTGCCAGGTAAGCCAGACTTATCAACCCTGATTAACCACCCTTTTAGATTCTCCTTTGTTGATATTACGGATCTTGAATCTTTTAGGGTTTCATCAAACTGCTTCTCCAAGCTCTTTACTGGCTTTTGATGTATTGTAGGTATGTCATCTCCAAAGAGCTTAAATCTTTTGTTTTTCGAAAACTTACCTTTCTTCATTACTAGGGAACGTGATTTGAAAGCGTTAAAACTCATTCTTGCCCAGTTGATGAGTTCTTTGATGTCCTTCAGCAACCGCCTTGCCTCAATGGTGGATGTACTGGTTATGGTCATGTCATCCATATACGCGCAAATTGGTGGTTGCCTTACACCGGATCTGGAGACTGGTCCTTGACATTCCACTTCAGCCGCCTTTATCAGCATATTCATTGATAATGCGAAGAGAGTCACTGAAATGGTGCAGCCTGTTATTATCCCTCTTTCAAGATTGTGCCATGCTGAAGTTGAGGTCTTTGTTACTGCTCTCATTCTAAAATCCTTATAGTCGTTTAAAATGAGCTTGGTGAAAGCAGTGGGTATATGGTACCAGATTAGAGCTTCTTCTACCAGACGATGGGGAATTGACCCATAAGCATTCTTAAGGTTTAACCAGAGGACTGCAATATCTTCCTTATTTTCCTTGGCATCTTTTAGTAGTTAGGTAATGACCCATGTATGTTCCATGCATCCTGGCATGCCTGGGACTCCTCCTTTTTGAACAGAGGTGTCAATGTAGTTATTTATTATTAGATATTTTGACAGCCTACTGTTTAATAAGCTGAAGAAAATTTTTCCTTCAACATTCAGCAGTGAAATGCATCTGAATTGGTTGATTTTCTTGGTGTTTTCCTCTTTGGGGATCCATATCCCCTCAGAATACTTCCACTGGTCTGCTATCTTCCCTCTCTTCCAAATGACCTTCAGTAACTTCCATAGGATACGCTGTAATTTTGGGCATCTTTTGTACACTAAGTACAGTACTCCATTCGGGCCTGGAGCAGAGCTTGACCAAGCTTTTTTAAGCACTAATTGCAATTCAACCAAGCTAGGTAGTCCTATGTCGAGATCAATTGAGGGAGGATCTGGTGTAAGAAGCAGATGGTTTTCGCCAAGTTGTTGCTGCTGGTAGGGGTCGCTTAAGGAGTCTTTGAGAAAAGCATTTATTTCCTCAGTGCTACTTTGTAGCGTTCCACTGCAAGTTTCACCCAGTAATTGTTTGGTAAATCCGAAAGGATTGGATATGAAGGCTGTTCTTTTCCGAGCTCTTTCTCTCCTCCTCCGGTGGTGCCATTCGGCTCTTCTTAATGCTTTTAAATCCGATCGGATCGAGTTTCTTAGTTCTCTTAAGGCTTCTTTTTCTTCAGGCTTTGCATTCTTATATTGTTTTTTTTAGTGATTTTAATTCTGCTCTGTGTTTTTTAATTCGATTTTCTCTTCGATTCATGGTGATATTCGCCACTTTTTTCCTTCACTGTTTCCAAATCATTCTTCTCCAAAGCTCACGATTATTTTGCTCATAATTTCTAGTCATTTATCAACGGAGCCTTTCAAAATCAATGTCAGGATCTTGCTGACGTCCAAATCAAAAGCTTGCCAAGAGTTTGTATCTGTTGCTGCAGGCCATTTGATCTTTTTCTGAAAATTACTTGATGTTATGTTGCTGGACATATTGACCCCTACTTGGAAAGGCTGGGTACTGTGGTGTGCATCCTGGCCCTGCTCTTCCTGCGTCTCACCAGGAGAGTATCCTGTGCATTGCAGATTGTCAATACGTGCCATGCATTTCATAGAACAATAGTCTGAATATAAATAGAGTAAATAATGATATCTCCTCATCCCAAAAATCCTGACAAAAATTACTAAAATATTTGTTATAAAAAATATTTTGAATAAATTTTACATTTCAACTCTTTTCTTCTATGTGATGTGCCTCCTCATTATGTGAGAGATTATGTTTTGCTCCAATTTCCTGTCCTTGTTGTTTTTAAGAAGGTCTATCTGATTGCTATTTGTCCTAGTTCCAGTTTTCCTAGCCATTTACACAAGCTTCTTAGTTTGGTTATTCACTTGTCTTGCCTTCAAAATGTTCTTTCAGTGTCCAACTCTCCAAGCCATCTATCCTCATTATGTGTCCTGAAAGTTTCAATAGTATTTTTCTGATTTTAAGTGTAAGTGTCCTTTAAAAGAGTAAAACCAGAAGAAATCATTCTTCCATTCTAACTAAATAGGTTTTACAATCCATTGTATTCACACGCACGCACATTTTTAATATATTATATTTGATAATTTTTAAAATTTTATATATATCCTATTATTCATTAAATTAATTAATGTTGAAAGTTTCATACAGTTTGTGCCAGGTGGAATTTTGCATTATTCCATTTTTAGAATGGAATTCAAAATAATGTAGCAATATAAAAATTTTTTTAACAAAGTGGGATATATTTCTTCATGTGCATTTTTAAAGATTGCAGGAAATATCAATATCATATGAGATACAATGAAAGATATTGATTTTGGAGTTGAAATGTGTGTGTATATATAAACATACACACACACACACACATACACACACACATATTGGGGTTGATGTGTGTGTGTGTGTGTCTGTGTGAAGAAATTGAAATTTAGCATTTTCCTTAAGGAATTTCCAAAGAATTGCCATATTATTATTAAGAAGCATACACAATCTAATTGGAGTAGATAGATCTATCTATCTATCACTCGGTTCACACTCCACCCACGTCTATTGAACAGGTTAAGAGGCTCATCCCTTGTTCCCTGTTTAGGATGTGGTTTCCTGGGTTTCTCTTTTCCAAACTTCTCACTTTTTTTTTTTTTTCTTCAATTGAAGTAGATAGATCTATCTATAGCCTGGTTCACACTCCACCCACATCTATTGAACAGGTTAAGAGGCTCATCCCTTGTTCCCTGTTTAGGATGTGGTTTCCAGCTTTCTCTTTTCCAATCTTCTCACTTTGTTTTTTTTTTTTCAATTGGAGTAGATAGATCTATCTATCACCTGGTTCACACTCCACCCACGTCTATTGAACAGGTTAAGAGGCTCATCCCTTGTTCCCTGTTTAGGATGTGGTTTCCGGCTTTATCTTTTCCAATCTTTTCACTATTACATAGCCCCCTGCACATCAGTGGCATTACCGCCTTGCTCGGGGTGATACGATTAAAAAAAAAAAAAAAAAAAATCAAAATTATTCTATCACGAAAAATATTCATTTATAAAAATAAGTATTTGTCATTATAATTAATTTGTGGAGAATTTAGGAATATAATTTCCCATAATATTGAAGGGATGGTAATTTTAACGACAAATAAAAATATGTCCTCTCCATTTTTATTTTTTATATTCAGTGTTTCAATAGGGAAATTCTTTGGCTTTCCTCAAATGTATATTGTATCTGATAATACTTGAATACCAAAAAGTATTTTTAATGAATTTTCAACTGCAATGCTTGCATTAAAACAATCGTTCTTATTATGAAGTGGCATTATTATTGCATCTTCTCCCAGTTAAATGCTTATGGCTTAAAATAACATTTTGGCTAGATTGTTTACCCATAAAATAAAATGCAATTGTACAAAGAAGCAAATTTTATTCAGCTGTAGATTTCAGCTGTAGATGAGCAAGACAGAGAGGAAGCAAGTCATAATGAGCAGTTTCTCATTCCTCTCTCTCTGCTCTTTGTCAATTTCTTTGTTTTTGGCTACTAGTAACCACTGTCTTATAGAGCACAGCATTCTTTGTCTTGTCTCTTTGTCTAAAAAGTAGTTTATCAAGAACCTGGGATATTGTTTCACTCAGTGAACTTGCTTATCAAAGTCATGTTTTTTGTGAGATCTACTTCACTTATCTGATAATAACTGTTTGAAACAATTTCTGTAGCATCATTCAGATGTTTTTATTTCACAAGATATCAGCTGACACTGATATCATTACATCATGAATTGGATATATTCATAGTGAAAACTGTTCTTTTAGTGGGGTGATAGAATTTATAACTAGGATTGTTTTCAGGACGTGATCAGATTCTTTGCAAGAATTATCCTTGTTGTTAAGTTCATGATGGATTATTTTTGTGATTTGGCGGAATTCAGAACAAGGATTCTTCTGGTTGTGAGATGGTAGATTCAAAATAAGAGTTGTGGCTGTGGAATTCATGGAAAGGATTGTATATCTTGTGAGGTGATAGGATTCATATAATTCTTCTTCTTGTGACATAGAAGAAACTGTTAGAATAGAACCTACAGCTACTTCTAGAAATTTTAACTATAAAATGATGAGACCGACCTGCCAATCTAGTACCAAGTTTAAACTCATGAAGTCAATGTACCAAAGAGGAAAGCTCATCAGCACAATTACCATGAAAATGTTTATAGAAGAAGTACAGGGAAACTATGTAAAAGTAATAGAAAAGTTACTGACATCAGGATGCCATGCCAGGACAGATAATATTGCAGTTTTTTTTCTTGGACTTTGTTAAGAATATCTAGATACAATACAGAAGTACCAAATCAGATGTAACAACAATATTAAACTCATGGTAGACTGTGTAAGATATATTCTGGCAAAAAATTGTCTCGCATAACCAAGGGAAAAAAATTCCCCAGCAGCAGATGAAAGCCTCAAATGATAATTCTCTTGCCATAGTAAGATTTTCCTAAGTATAAGCACTAAAGACTTACAACTGTGCCCTAGAATTTTTATAAAGAGGAAAATAGACTGGAACAGAGAATTTGTGGTATAAGAAATTAAGAACTAAAATCAACCTTCTTCACTTTTACAAAAATTCACAATCATGTGCAAAATCCTGGTTTTTCTGAAATAGAAAAAGGATTGACCATGTGCTTAAAGGAAATGTCCAAACCAGATTTCGCAAGTAGGTGATAAATTGATTTTCTGGCCAATAGAAGTGATCTGCAAGATTGTAAAGACCTCACGATCCAGTGTGAAACGCTATAAATACTTGGTCAGCATCAGCCAGTCAGTCAGATAGGAACAGCAAGAGAGATACCACTAAAATGTAACTTCAACTTCAAGTCAACCCAGACATAAGGTCATGTCGCACCTTGTTCTCTTCTTCTTTCTCGTGTACTGATTCATTTTACTTCTTTTTCTCCATTCAAAGACATTCCTACCTACAAACGCTAATACATACATACATACGTACGCATAAACTCTCTCCAACAAATTACTACTATGAACTCTTGATACCTTTAACTTTTTCATTGAACTTTTAACTACTACCTATTCTAGTTATTCTTTCCTTTTAATAAATTTCTATTTTAATGCACAAATGTATATATTTTATTCTTCCACTATTCCACACATTCCACACACTCCAACCTGCTACCAACCTTTTGATGAAAATCTTCTGATAATTCTGATGATGATAATTCTGGATAAAACTTGAAAGCTTTAGGGTGTTTGGTTATGTATGACACAAGGCTGAATTAAATATGCATTAACCATCTCCCTCTAGCTACAAATTGACTGGTCAATATAGAAGAGTTTAAATTAGTTTTTCAAAGCATTATGATATCTAGAGGATATTTTAAGAGAAAAGATTCTACAATATTGAAATTGGTACAAATACAACAACTATTGGAGGAAGAAATGTTGATGAGTTTAGGTGATTATTCCAATGGACTTAGGGTGTAAGGGTAAATTATATGAGACTAGCAACTGAAAAGTTGAAGTAGCACAAAGACCACACAAGACGTAATGTCAACAACTGTTTTATTCAAACTGCTGCTAGATCCGTTTTGCTCCCAACATTCTCTAGTGAAACTGGAAGTGCTTAAAATCATCATATTAATCAACATCATTGATGATGCTATAAGCAGTAGTGATATTTTACTTACTGATTTACTTTTATTACATTTAATGGTAACTATCATGAAAATAGTATTTTAATTTTTAAAGAGAAAAAAGCCCAAATAATTATCATTGTTCATCATCTATGTCAATACAATATGAGGTCACAGGGCCGCTAACTAAAAGAAGAAGAGACATACATCTATGTGAGGCATGGAACTGCAAATTCCCTGATATTATGCAACTGTTGGCTTAAGTGTAACCAAAGTGTTTTGGCTACTTGCTACTATTTGGGATGCAGTAACCAGAAAACTACTGACCAGTTACTCTCAAAATGAAAAGTTACAGCCACTGGTCAGACCAGCAAAATGTTAAGGCAGTTAAAATCATTAAAGCCATGGAAGTAAGTAACTGGAAAACCATATACTAAAAAGGGAACAAGGGATAAACCTCTACCCCTGTTCAATAAACATGAAACGAGTACAAGCTGAGTGATGGGTGGAACTTGTCTATTCCTATTAACCTGTTTACAGAACAGAAGGCTGAACACTTTTATCAAGACAATGTCTTTGAATTTAATAAACCATTTTGATGGCATATAAGATTGATATTTAAATAAAAACATGTTTAGAGTATATTGCATCTGGCATATGTATTATAATTTGTGTAAGATAAGCAGCCTAGTAAAGTATAGAATGGACCACTCTGGGACTTAGATGAGGATGTAGTGAACTTTAGTCCCCTAAATGCAACCTTGTGTGTGATGGGTTATTTTCTACTCTAAAGCCCCTTTCAGTCAAACACAAAGTTGCAAGTTTATTGCTGGCTATCACTACTTCTAAGTCAAATATTTAGAGGAGTTGCATTCTTTAGCGTCAATAGTTCAGCAGCTTTAAAGGCCAAAAATAATATATGTGATACTGTCTGACATAGTGAACTCCCATTGAATGGAATGCAAAATTAAATCTTAATCAAGGTGATATTTGATTCTAAAATCTTACTAAGACATCACTCAATAAATCCCGCACACAACTAATAAAACAACAACTTCTAGGCAAAATTCAAATTTATTCATCAACATAGTCTCTTTCTAGGGTGATACACTGATTCCAATGCTTTTCTAACAATTCAATGCCTTTTTTAGAGAACAATTTGTCTTTGGCCTCAAAATATGCCTCAGTTTCTGATAACACTTCTTCATTGGAGACAAAACTCTTTCCCTAGAGCATTCTTTTGAGGTCTGCAAACAGTCAGTAGTTGCTGGGGACCAGATCTGGAGAATAGGGTGGATGTGGAAGCAATTCAAAGTGCAATTTACCATCATTGCAATCGACTTGTTACACGGTGCGTTGTTTTAGTGACTGATCACTTTTTCTTTTTTGTTATTGTGGCTGTTTTTGGCAATTTTTTCCTTCAGTGCATACTTTTATACATATAAATATACACTGGAAAATTTGATGAAAATCGATAAAAAAGAGACTTGAAATGACAGACGTAGTTCAACTGATGAATTCTAAGAATACTATGGACATAACATATAAACAACACGGAAGTTTTAAGGAAAATAGAAACCAGAGGAAAACTTAAACTTGAAATCAGAAACAGAGTTAAAATTTTAAGACACATAGAGAGGAAGGAGGACCAAGAGAATTTAACACTCACAGGACATTGAACATAAGAGAAGCAGAGTGAAACAGTAAGTAACATACTTGACAAGTTTGTATAAATAGATAGTCGAACAGAGATAAAGAGGGAAAGTAAAGAGTCAAAATTTATAAAAGAAAGAAAGCTGTGAAGAGTAATGATCTGAAACAACATAGCACATAAAAGAAGAGAGTTATAAAGAACAAAGTCCAATGACTTACCTATAACTCCTGATCCTATAATAGAGTTGATCATATTAAAGCTAGTCATTGGGATATTACTTCGGTGTTTCCCATCATCTTTGGCTGGTTCATTCACCAGCTGACTGGATTCACTCATGCCGCTTATACTACTAGCATCAGACATACTCTGGAGGGTCTCTGGAAATAAACAAAACAAAATCAGTTTTCAAAATTACCAATTATAATTCAAAGAAATTAATTTGATGTTATCAAATTATAATATCTGTAAAAGAATATAGATTATTAGTCAGTCAATCAGTTAAGTGCCATACCTGATACATGCTTGGGCGATCATGTCTCGAAAGAGACATGACTGACAGGGTAAAAGATTATCCCGCAGTAGGTTGCCATTACTATTTGCGGTAGACTGGTTGCCAGCCAAGGCTATAGAACCCAATCTGTCCTGTTATTTAACCCATAACTGGAGGGAAGATAACCCAATCTGTCCCGTTATTTAACCCATAAGTGGAGGGAAGAGATGGATTAATACCTTTCTCAAGAGTATTTACGCATAAGTGAATGCAACGAATTCAACTAGAATCCGAACTTGGTTCCACGATTTTTCATTCCGAGCCAATATCCACTGCACCACAACGCACATCCAGTTATTAGTACTTCACCTGTACTGTCAAAAAGTGATGGCAACATTTAAGCAATTTTGTAATAGCATTGGTTATATTTTTGGCCTTATTAATCTGGGACTTTTATCTATATAATTCTGTTGTTGCATGTAACAAAGGCTTTTGCTTCTTAAATCATTGTCTTATGGTCGAATCATACTGTAACAAATCCGTGTGCAAGTAAAAAACTAGGCCACAGATCTCTTGTGAACAGTCCAATTAATGGTAATGTAGTAATGAAAATGGGACAGATGCCAGACAAAGATGAATTCTCTTTCGTTGAGAATAAGGCAAGTCCTGTTCACCATTTCTGTCATTCTGTAGTTCTAGTTCACTGTGTCTGCCACACATACTGAAATTACAAGTTCTCTTTCAATCATCATTAAGTTAAGCTTTGTCAAACCAGTCAGTAATTAGATAGGGGACTGCTTGGGAACACCAGGAAATTCCAACAAATTTTAAGCAAACTCCAACAAGCCAAAATATGTTTTTGGCTTTAAATAACTTACAAAGGCTTGATAAGTGGTAAAAAAGAAATCAGTCAATTCTTAAATCATAAAAAACATAAATATCCAAAGAAAGCTAACAACAATCCATATGGACAAAAAGTGATGGCAAAATTTAAGTAATTTTATAATTGCATTGGTTATATATTCTATATGTCTAATCTAGGGTTTTTATCTCTAAAATTAATACTGTTTTTGCATGTAAAAAAAGAATTCCACTTTTTAAAACATTAAAGTAAAAATATCCAACAAAACCTAGTGCAAAAAAAATAAAAAGAATTGGATTAGTAACCTGATCTCCTCTACTTTCTGGACTTATGACGATATCATGAAACACTAGTTCTGGTACAATCACCAAAGTTAAGCAACATCGAGCCTAGTTAGCACTTAGATGTGTGATCATTTGAGAATACCAGGTGCTATAAGCTTGGATATGTGATTGATGTAATTGACAATTGTTATGTCGGGTAACAGAATTATGTGAAATAATACAAAACAATGTAATAGTATAAAAGTAGGTGTATTGACAGGAAAGAGAAGTATTTACAAGAGGTGAGGATTAGTAGAATACAGAACAAGGTAATTAGTATACAGTATCGTCGTAGAGACGTGATAGATTGACTAGTAGAACACTTCCGGTGCAATACTGGAAATACCCGACTGACTCGCTCACTCAACTTCCTTACTTGACTTCCTTCCTCGTGGTATAATCACTACTATTTTATATAGTGATTCGAATAGTCCATTTCCGTGGAAAGGTGGAGAGCGCCCCAACAACAATGATTCAGAATTGTTAATCAGAGAGCTGATTCCAGTTCCAGCTGGATTCATTATATTCACTTATAAGCAAATGCCATTAGGAAAAGTATGACTCCACCTTTTCTTCCCTCAGCTCTAGGTTAATTAGTAAGACTTGTATCTATAAATCATTATTATCTCCAAAAAAATTCTTACAATCTAAAAATATTTTCTGGCTTTAAATAAACTGTCATGGCTTGTTAAACCATAGAAAAAGAATCAATCACTCAATCAACCTCTACTTCCTGATGTGATATTCCATTGTTATAGTGTTGAGTATTGCCTCTTGTTCCCAAAATAAATGAAATTTCTTTTTTTATTTTATTTTTAATCATTTCACCCCAAGTAAGGTGGGATCACCACTAGTGTGCAGAGGGTTACAGTGAGAGAAAAAACAGGGTACAGAGAGTGTGGAAGAAAGGATAAAAGATGGATGGGATTCAAGGAGATAGAAGATGGTGATTGACGTTGCATTTAAACTTTTGGAGATTGCAGCTATCAGGGAAGCAAGTAAATGGGAGTTCCACAGGTTGGAAGTGGGAGAAAAGAATCTTTTAGAGGAGAAGACATGGTTACATTTTGCTATTTCAATAGTAAAAAGGTGAGACCTAGATGCCAATCTAGTAGCACACATAAATTCATGTGGTCAGAGTACAAGGAAAAAAAGCTTGTTAGAGTGGTTGCCATGAAAATATCTGTAGAAAAGACAGAGGGAAGTTACATCATGTTAGTGACAAAGTGACTTCAAATGTTCAAGAAATTTCAACTGTTTCATAGTTTAATTAGATCAGATGTTGCCAGATGAACATCCATGGCTATATCACTACTCCTGCAGACAATGGCTGTCTAATTCTGTTACTATGTGCTGTGTCATGTTCAAATAATGTCTGCAAGACACAAACAAATATTTGGAATTTTAACTTCAGACAACAAAATAAAATAAAATCATCTTATTCTTCATCTATATGCCATGTTCCTTCAGGAGATGGATGATCATAGCTTGCTATAATTTCCTCCCCTTTGTAAAAAGTTTGTCTTATTGTTATCTTTTCTAAATTCTTATCTGTTATTTATTTGCACTAGTTTGTTAGGTAGGTTATGCACTCTTTCTCTGCCCCTCTTGCCTTCAATCTGTCCTGTGAGTATCAAATTTTCCATTCACTCTTTCCTCATTATATTCCCTAGAAATTTCAGCTATCTCTTTCTGATGTTAAGTTTAACTGTCCTTTTCTTTTCCATTTTCTCTAAAACTTTGTTGTTGCTTACATGTTCAGTCCATGGAATTCTAAGCATCCTTCTGTAGAACCACGTTTCTGTTGCCTCAAGTCTTGTAATTTGTGATGAAATTGTTCAGTATACACTTCCATATAAGAAGATTGATATTGTATAATAATGAAGTACTTTTTTCTTTGTTTTTAATTAAATTTGTCTGTTTCTTAAAACATTGCTTAGCTTTTAGAAGGAATCTTTCACTGTCCCAATGCACTTTTGGTTATACTTACAGGATAATGCTTTAGTTAATTCTATTCTTTTTAAAGCATAAGTGTAAGTGACAAAAAAAGGCATTGCATTTCTCCCTACCATCTCCTTTTCCCTCACTGCTTCCTGGAACTTTCGTCAGCTTCAAGAGGGTGTGGTATTACCCACTTTAGAAATTTTTCAGATGTAGGAGAAAGGCTTGATATTAAAACCATGGAGAAGACAACAAGAACCCATTTCACTGTTATTCCCAAGAATATTTCTGTATGATATCTTCAAGATTTTTGGTTTGACTTTGCAATTTCAGACACTTTCATTTGTTAAAAAATGCACTGTTATGGTCGTGATGAAGAAGTGAAAATTGCTGTTAGGAATTGGCTATATCAGCAGCCAGCTGAGGTTTATGAAGCTGAGATACATGCCTTATTCATAGGTGGAAAACTGCCACTGAAAGTGGTGGTGACGATGTTAAGAAGTCAGGATGTGAACCTGTGATATATATTAATAGCTATATCTTAATGTGTGACACTGACTACCACATCCAGACCAAACAAAACAATTTGTACAGTAACAAATAATTAACAAAATAATCAGTATTTTTATCTGATTTTTTTAGATGAAGAATTATCATTATTATACACTTGTTTGGAATAGTGTCCTCATTTTGGTTGTTATCCTCATGTTTCAGCTAATGTATTTACTTTTTCAGGTATCTGTTGTTGTTAGGAACATTCTAGAAACCTTTTATTTAATCCATGGAAATAGCTTATTTTTGCATCAGCTAATTCTATCAAATTAATTTGTCCTTCTGATATTTCTTGTCTTTTGTGCTGAACACTGATGTTTTCTACACAACCTGATCCTTGGATTGAACTTGCAGTAATCAGGTAATTTGATCTGCACAATCAACTTTCTTAACAACTAGTAGAACCTTGAAACTTTAAAAGAAAATATTACTTATCTGTCTCTAGATTATGTGACATTTACAATATTTGTAATATAATTAGAATTATTACAAAGATGAGTCCTAATGTTCTTCCTCTTCTAATAACAGGTTTCTATATAATGGTGTTCATTTATATGTTAAGCCTATTGAGGATAATAAAGCTTAGTATGCAAATTGATTCTTTCAATTGCTTTATTTCTCAGTGTTGTTGTCTATTTATCATTTTGACTTCATTCTATTACTTATTTGGCTCCTTCAGATTGTAACTAATTTCAGCCCCTGAAATAACATTTATCTGGGAAGTAGTTCCACCTAGATGCTGCTGTTATTGCAGAAGTGCAAGAGTAGCTCCAGTTGGTACATGCCACATTCTTTGAGGAGGGTATATACGTGCTTGTGTACTTGATATGTCCTGGAAAGAGATGTATATATTATTTGAGGTAGTTAAGAGGTTTAAGCAAATATAACCAGGTAGAACAATCTAGTACATAGATGTAATATACGGTACTCATCGTATACAGTATCCTGAAACATAGGTGTAGTCCTCTAGTGGTAGATCTCTGGACATCCTTGCCTTACTCTATATTTATGGCTGACACCAGCCAATCACATTCCAGTGAGGGGGAACCAAGGTGTATACATATTCATTACCTATTCATTACATCAGTACTAATAAGACATGTGTATCAATCTTGGTTGTAACTGCATAGAAAAGTAGCATAGTAGTTGTGAGAATATGTGCTTAATGTTTTATTTATATTGTAATAAACAGGTAGGATTAGTAAATGTTTGTACCCTATTTTTTTAATATCCCTCTTGCCTATCATTTAACATTGAGCTTGGTATTGATTTATTCATCTTTGTTAATATAACTTGGCTTCATGAATGGAATGGTTCATCACATCAGTTGTAGACACTCAGATCCAAGCACTGTAGGAGATAGTTTGGCAACTGGTGAAGAGGGGTTCTCGCCTATTTTTCTTCCCCTATTTTTTGTGACTTGATTCTGTGAGGAAGTTCCTTTTTGGGCTGCTTCTGTTTTCTGCTGATGTTGCAGAATGTACAAGAGATGAAAGGAGTTCTCATATTTCTTCAATGGATCTCCACTTCTCTATTGAGTTCAATATTTGTGGATTGGTCTTGCGACATTTGTGGATTGGTCCTCAGGGCTAGTGGTAACATTGATCAACATGTATTTTTAGAATGGCATGGAGACAACTCTAATGGGGTCAGTTGGGAAGGCACAGAGGATATCAGTATAACGTAAAATTTAACATCATATAGAAGGACAGTTTTCATATCTAGACTAATGTAATGATTAAGTGATTGTGCTGATGCCATATCTTCCAAACCCTGTTCTGCCGTCCATTTGCTCAAGCCCATTCTACTGTGAGTATCAGATTCTCCAAGTCCTCCTTCCTCATTACATGTCCCAGAAATTTCAACTGTCACTTCCTGATATTAATTATAAGTTTCCTTCTTGTTTCCATTCTCTCCAAAACCTCATTGTGGTTCACATGTTTGGCCCATGGTATCCTCAGCATCCTTCGGTAGAACCACATTTCTGTTGCTTCATCTTTGAGGAGATGGTCTAACATTCACTGCCATACAGGAGAACAGATATCACGTAACAGCTCAGTATGCTTTTCTTTGTTCCCAATAAAATTTTTCTGTCTCTTAATACTGTGCTTATCTTTTGGAATGTGTCTTTTGCCATCTCAGTACCCCTTTTAGATGTTACACTTTCCATTCTCTGTTAGAACACTCCCAAAATTTCTGTACCTGCTTTATTTTACTATATCCAACCTGCAATTGGCATTTTGGGTTACTCTTCTTTTTGCTGATGACCATGCATTCAGTTTTCTTGTAGTTTATGTTTAGTTCTTTCTTCTCACTTTCCTTTGCTACCTTCTGTAAGAGGTCTTATAGTTTCCTTTCTGTGTCTGCTATCAGCACAATGTCATCTGAATATCTTATATTGTTAAGATTGTGATCATTATTGATGAATTGTGACAGGATTTCTAGTTATCTCAGACTGCCTTGCTGTATAGGTTGAATAAATCTGGTGAGAAGACATATCTTTGTATTACAACCCTTTTTATTTTTGTATATCTACTGAGCTCATTTTCTGTCTGTATGCTGTCAGTATAGATTCTTGATTATTCTAATGCTTTTCCTGAATATGTCAAGGTTGTTGAGCAGTTGTAACAGATTTTTGTGGTGTACTTTATCGAATGCATTTGTGTAATCTATAAAACACAGGTACACATTCTTCTGTATTTGTATTGATTTTTCTGATAAGATTCTGAGCATAAATATCATGTCTCTCATTTTCATGTCTATTCTTGTCTATGTCTGGTTTGATTCTACTGCATGCTCCATTCATCAGAATTTGGATGATGAGTTTTGTTATGTGGCTCATTAAGCTTAATGTTCAGTGGAGTTCACATTCGTTTGCACCTGTTTTTTTTTAAGCAGTGCTAAACTTTCATCTATATACAGCCGCTTTCTTATTTTGATGATTAAAAATGTTTTCAAATAAATAAATACTAGAAATACTTTCATGGTAATTGTTCTGATAAAGTTTTCTCTATGATACCTAGACTGTATGAATTTAAGCACTGTACTAGATTGGCAATAAAGTCTTATCAATTTACAGTTGAAATAGCTAGATGTAACCATAAGCTGTATGCTAACAGTTTCTTCTATTACACTTCTCACTTGTGGAACTCTATTCTGGCTTCTTGCTTCCCAGTTTAACTTTGATCTTCAAAAATTGAATTTCAATGTCAGTCATTATCTTCTGTCATGTTAATTCATATTTTTATTGTCCTCTCTTCTTCATGGTAGTTTTTCTCATATTCTCTAACACTCAGTAACCTATTGCATCTTAGTTGCTTTATTACCTTGCTTGGATTGAATTGATTAAAAGAAAATCTTAGGGAAAACAATCATTCAGTTAACCCAAGATTATGGCACTACAGACTCAAAAACAAAGAGTTTTATGAAATAGCAAAAATTACATCACAAGAACATTTCCAACAATAGCAACAATTACAATGATTAGCACATGTTAATGGAAGGAAAAATAATGATCTAATCACAATGATAAATTTCTGTACTATATTAAACAAAAGATTTGGAAGGAAACACTAATCAATACTAGAAAGAAAAACAACAGTTAGTGGATTTGGGAAGTCTAATTTCATGAAAAAACTGTTTTAATAAAAAGATTTTATAGATTTCAACCAGCAGTAAAACTAACTGTTAAGTCAATGAATGGCAGATGTTTCCTGTATGGAAAGGGCTAATTTTATCATTACTATTACAATTACCAAACAATGTCATTTATTTGCCTTGGGCAGTCTATTTCTAAATCCAGTCTGTCTTTTTCTTTGCGTCAGGTCAGGCTTAAGCCTGCTACTGGTAAAATGTAACCCAGTACAACATGCCACATAGTCAGGTGGTTGGTGTCTAAACCAGCCCACCAACTTGCATTTCTGCAGGTTTGGATGGTGGCATGTCAACCCATAGGACAAAAAACAAGCCCTGTCAAAAAGTAGATAAGCTCCTTATAGAAGCCAATGACTAACATATCTATCTATCTATCTATCTATCTATCTATCTATCTATCTATCTATCTATGTGTGTGTGTGTGTGTGTGTGTAATGAATATAAATGTTTTTCATCACTCATACACAACAGAGTCATCAGGAAGTTCTCAGTATCATTCTGTCAGCTGTCTCCAATTTTCTCTTTACCTGTGGGGAGACTGTCCAGCTTTCATTCTATATAACAGGTTGAATATCTTGTATCCTGATAAGAAATTAATTAAAATCAACCTTCTTCTTCACTTTTACAAACATTTACAATGATGTATGAAATCCTGGTTTTTCCCAAATAGAAAAGGATTGACCATGTGCTTAACGAAGAACCCAGAATTTGCAAGTAGGTGTTAAAATAGTTTTTGAATCAACTTGCAAGATCAAAAAGGACTTCACTAGTAAGTGCGAAAAATCTAGATTACAATAGAAGGACTTCATCAATATCAGTCAGGCAGAGTGTCAGATGGGAGCTGCGAGACGATACATCTAAAATGTAGCTTCAACTTCAAGTGACTCGGACACTGTCCTCTTTCTCTTTCTCCTTATCTCTTTCAACAATTACTACTACGAACATTTTGTACGAACTCTTGATACACTTAACTTTCTCAATGAACATTAATTTCTACGAATTCTTGTTATTCCTCTTTAATAAATTTCTATTTTAACATTCAAAATGTATATTTTACTCTTACACTATTCCACAATATTCCACACATTCCAACCTGCAACCAACCTTCTGATAATGATGAAAACCTGATAATAATTCTGATGATTATTACTCTACATAAAACTTGTAAGCTGTAAGGAGTTTGGTTATGTCTGACACAAGGCCGAATCAAAGAAACATTTACCCATCTCCCTACACTACAATCTCATAGCAATCCAGTACTGTTTTTCATCACTTTACTTAACTTTTAGAATGTCTCTTTTACTAGTTCAATGCATCTATGGATTTTGGTATTGCATTTTTCCTTCTCTGTTAAACCACTTCCCAGATTTTCAAACTTCTGAACTTGCTTGATGTTGACATCTTCAAGTTGTAACTCACAATTTGGGATTTTTCTCTTGCTGATGACCATATTTTCTGTCTTCTTGCAATTGATGATTAGTTCTGTTTTTCACACCTTTTTTTACTACTCTGTTTAATCATGTAGTTTTATTTCTATGTTAATCATCAAGACAATGTCAGCTGCATATCATATATTGTTAACATTATGCCAACTGATAATAAATCCTGATAGCCTGGTAGAGTCTCCAGCTCCTTTAGGATAGCCTCATTGTAGAGGTTGAATAAATTTGTTATTGTTATTAGTTATATCCTTATGAGGATTGTTTCTTTAACTGAAAGTAGAATGAGTCCTGCTAATTTGAGTAATCTGAATTAATTTCTTGGAGAGAAAAAGAGAAAGAGTTATAGTACAATCATCCTACTTTCTATTTTATATTGTGTTTAGTGTCTGTCTGTCTATGGACAATGTGAACATAGTGTTGTGGAGGAATATCCTGTCCTACCCAGGAATGGGTATGGCCCAGGTTATAAAAGACCTAGGCAAAAACGAACTACAGAGGGAGAAAGCACTCGAGAGAGATCGAGTGTGTTCATGACTATATGAGAGTCTTCGTCATTACACAGGAGTGATTGAGATTATTCATCATTATACCAGAGTCGAAAGCCATCGGCCTTAGACGAGAGTTAGACGTCACTAGACGGAAGCCTACTTCTCAAGACGGAAGCATACGTCCTATACAGAGACATTGCCTTCTTAATTGTTATTTGTGTTAACTGTTCATTGGTGTACTTGTATTTGGTTTATTGTACTGAGGTATAATAAATCTCTATTTATATATACTCAGTGTTAAAAGTTATTTCTTGCACTATTCTTTCTCTGTTTATCCCCTCCTGGGATACAACACATAGTAATCAACACTGCATGGAGACTGTAATTTTCATACTTCAAGCAGACAATGTATCACTTCTATCTTCTTCTTCTATGGGCCCTGTCTCTTCAGGACATAGGCGATCATGGCCTTCCACGTTTCCCTATCCCTAGTGGCTCTGAGCACACCTTCTCCTGTTACACCATGCAATCCTCGTTCCATCATCCACCTGATTAGGTGCTTCAAATATGTTATCCGTTGCTTTCCCCTGTCTCTTTTTCCCCTCTATCTGGCATATTAGAATCAGATTCTCCAAGCCCTCCTTCCTCATTGCGTGTCCCAGGAACTTCAGCTGTCTCTTCCTGATGCTCAGTATTAATTTCCTTTTTGTTTCCATCATTTCCAAGACCTCATCATTACTCACATGCTTGATCCATGATATTTGCAGCATCCTTCTGTAGAACCACAATCACTACTCCTTTAATAAGCTCTATATGTAGGCAACTTTGGGATTAATAGAAGTAGGGGAAGGCAGAATGCAGCCCTTCTTAAATCTTTTGTTTGGAGCTAATACTCTGGATTCTTCTTAGCCATTACCTTTAGATTGCTTATTTTATTTATATATCATTTATTATCTTGATATATTTCTTTTATTTATATGTCTTGTATATTTTTCTTTGGTTCTAAGTTTTTGTATTTAAAATAAAGTTTATTTAATTGGAGTAGACAGTTCCTACTATCGCCCGGTCTCACACCCCACCCCCTTCTTTTGAATGAGTTTAGAGGTGATCGCCTTGTTTCTTGTTTAGGAAGGGGTTCCCGGTTCATCCCCCATCTCCGGTCTTAGTGTTAGTTCAGCTGGAAGCTCTTTGCAGTTACGGAGTATGGTGGCAACGCCTTTACATTCTGAGGGTACCGGGTTGGCAGTTTCCTGGTTGCTGCTTCTGACTGGTAGTTAGGAGCCCAAACTCTTGCGTAGCGTCTTGAGATGCTGCTCTGATCAACAGTTGAATAATACCGGGGTTCTTGTAGTGCCATATCGCGCATGGATGGGTGTCCCTGCATGAACGTTCGGTGGGCAACCCCGAGGCCACATTATGCGCCAGTCTCCATCCTTCACAAGTTGCAAATGATTGACCAACTTATTCTATTCTAAGACCTCTCCTTAACTGAATCACTATGGAAAAAAGCAAACATAATAGCAAAACTAAACCAGCTCATTTGAAAACGCCCAAACCTGTCTGCATCACTTTCACTAACATACGCGGCATCCGCACCAACTTCCTCAGCGTAGATTCATTCCTCCATAATAACTCACCCGATATATTAGCCCTATGTGAAACTAATCTTAACCATTCTATCCCCTCATCTGAGTTCTACGTTTCTGGCTACCTCCCCAGCAGATAAGGCTGAATGCTTTGCCCGCAGATTCTCGAACAATTCGAGTCTGGACTCATCTGGAGTTTTTACACCCGACTTCTCACCTAGAACCAAAGCACAACTGAATGATGTCCACATTACACCTTCGCTTGTCTCTAAGATAATCTTAATACTTGACCCTCACAAAGCGAGTGGTGGTGACGGAATCCCAACCATAGTCTTAAAGAAATGTGCCTCTGAACTCTCCTCTGTCCTTTCTAAGCTCTACAACCTCTGCCTATCTGCTTCCTGCTTTCCTGCCTGTTGGAAATCTTCCTCTATAGTTCCTATATTTAAAAACACTGGAGAACCCTCTGACCCTGCAAATTACCGCCCTATCAGCCTTCTTCCGATCTTTGGCAAAGTGTTCGAAGCCATTATCAACGCCGAGGTGGTTCAGCATCTCACAGCACACAGGCTCCTCTTGGACAAGCAATATGGTTTCCGCTTCACCAGGTCTACTGCTGATATGCTAACGGCCATCACCGAGTACATATACCAGGCACTCGACAGGAATGGCGAAGCCCAAACCATTGCATTGGATATATCTAAGGCGTTCAACAGAGTTTGGCATGCTGGCCTTCTATGTAAACTGCGGAGCTATGGTATAACTGGACATTTGTTTCAACTAATCCAGTCATTCCTCTCTAACCGCACAATGATGGTGGTATTAAATGGACATGCCTCCCAGAACTACCATACAAACGCAGGTGTCCCCCAAAGCTCCATCTTAGGTTCTACACTCTTCCTGATATACATTAATGATCTCCCTGATTCCATAAGAGCCCAAGTAGGTTTGTATGCTGATGACACCACAATTTACTCTCACCTCCTACAAAAATCTGGTGTAGGCGTCAAAGCTAACCTCGCAGCCGAGATTGAAAAAGACCTCCAATCCATAGTGGACTGGGGTAAGAAATGGCTAGTAAATTTTAATGCTTCTAAAACGAAGCTACTCTCAATTAACCATCATCAACAATCTCACCTACCTCCCATTAGCATGGACCAGGCTTGCCTCCCAGAGAGTAAAACACTATGCCTCCTTGGTCTCACACTTTCAGCGGACCTCAAATGGAATGACTATATCGAATCCATTGCTAAATCCGCTGCTATGAAAGTCGGTTCTCTGTGTAGGGCCCGGAAGTTTTTTCCGTCTAAATCTATCCTGCACATATATAAATCTACCATCCACCCGTGCATTGAATACTGCTGCCATATCTGGTCGGGTGCTCCTGCTATTCTCCTCTGGCTTCTTGATAAGGTTCAGAGGAGGGTCTGTAATGTGAAAGATACCAACTTGGCAGACCGCCTGCAGTCTCTCTCCCACCGGCGTGACGTGGCTTCCCTGTGTCTCTTCTATAAATACTTTCACGGCTTCTGATCTGATGAACTTAGATCACTGGTGCCCCCTAAATACGAATTTGCATGAGATACTAGATTAGCAACTAGATCCCACCCTTTTACAGTGAAACCGATAAAATGCAACCGCAACTTCTACTCCAACAGTTTCTTTCCTCGCACTTCCCGACTGTGGAATTCCCTTCTACACGATTGCTTCCCCGACGGATACAATCTCCAGGAGTTTAAATGTAAGGTCAATAGACACCTCCTAACACACTAACCTGCTCCCATTCCTCCTGACATTCCCTATGTCTAACATTCATTCTTCCTGACATTCCCTATGTCTAACCACTCCTTCTCTTTACCTTCCCCTATGTAGCCCCATGCGCAATAGTGGCAGTGGAATGCCTTGCTTGGGGCGAGATGATTAAAAAAAAAAAAATTAGATTTAGGTTATGGGATTTTATTTTTGCTTTTAGGTAGTGTAAAAGGAATTTGTTTTGGACCTTAGTGTAGCTTCATATATTACATTATTTTGTAGATAGCTACTGTTTAATAGGCATTTGTACTTTGTTTTGCAGTTACCAGTTGAGGTCGTGAGTGTTTGTAGTAACTTTCTGTTGTTTTTTTATGTTTTTTCATATGTTGTTATTGTGGCTATAGTTAAATTTTAGAGTATTTTTGTTAAATGTTGTACAATTTATTTGATTTTGAGAAGTGTTTGTCAATGAGTTTAATGGACATTTTATATTATATGTTACATTGTACATTTTTATTACATTGTACATTTTTATTATATGGTGGCTTGAATCATATGATGTTTTTATGTTGTATTCATTTAGATATAAATATAAGTTTTATCAAAAAACATTTAATGCAATTTCATACTTGATTTTTGTTTCATTGAAATTTTTAGTTTCATAAGTTGTTAGATAATCTGTGGTTGATAGAAAGTGAGATTAGTTTGATTTTGTTAATTGGGTAGTTGAAGAAAGTGTGTATGTAATTAGTTGTTTGATTTTCTGAATGATATATATATATATATAGATATAGATATATAGACACATATATATATATATATATATATATATATATATATATATATATATGCAGGTTTAAATTACAGCTAAGAAGTTAAACTCTTTTTGGCTTGTTTTAATGACAACTTTAAATCTTATTTCTTTGAAGATTTTTGTATTTTTATTTTATTTTATCTGTTGTTACTTTTTAGAAATATGAACCCATTATTTTTGTACAATTTTGTATTTTTAGTTAATAATCCTAGCTATCATAATAGAATTTTGAATAGTTTGAATGTTTCCACATCATCAAAGTTTCCCACATAAATAGTACAAATTTGAAACATTATCTATCTATATGTGATTCTATCAACCAATGTGAAGAATACCAGAACAGCACATGGGACAAATGAGGATGTTTTTGAAGAGAATAAGAACTATAAAGAAACTGTTGATAACAATAAAAGAGATGGCTATAATGAGGAAAGACAGCTTGGAGAATTTAAGACTAACAGTGTGCACTGAAGGCAAGAGAAGTAGAGAAAAACAGCAGATAAACTACTTGACAATTTTGTGCAGATGAATGATGGAATAAATACTAAAAAGAGAAAAAGGGGTTGAAAAGAAGAAAAAATTATAGGTTAAATAACAGGACAGATTGGGTTCTATAGCCTTGGTCGGCAACCAGTCTACCACAGAAAGCAATGACAACCTACTGCAGGATAATCTTTTGCCCAGTCAGTCATGTCTTGAAAGAGACATGATCGCCCAAAGTGTGTATCACGTATGGCACTTAAATGACTGACTGATATTTTGTATGCTTTTCTCTTAGGATAGTGGATCAAATAATGAGAATATTGGAGGTTTTTGAAAATGTAGAACATTTGTAGAGATTTTTTCTTGAAGATGATAATATTTATGAAAAAATAAATGAACACAAGATCACAAAAGAGACATAAATTTAAAAGCAGAAATAAAAAATTATCAAAATTGAAGAAAGTTCCTGGTTACAACTCATTGAACACTATTTGAAAACACCCATACTGCAGCCCTGATACTTAGCCGAAGAAAAAATATACATAGAAAACACTTTCAAAAACCTACAATATCCTCACCATTTCATCCACATTGATAAGAAAAAGGCATACAAAATATATAACTGTAAAAAAGATAATGATATCATGTTGAGTTACAAATGGTGATTCTCTCCCTTTCACTGAAATAGTCATGTGGATCACAAAACAGCCACTTTGTGACATCACTCCATATAGTGACCAAAGCAGAAGTCATTTTTTTCAGTTCATGGACAGTAACCAAAGAGAAACTTGCTTTCTTCTAGCCTGGGCCAAAGAAGCCAGACTGAGGCTAAATCTGGCTTCCCAGCAGCTTACAAGCTCATTGTTTGTTTCCCTTTAAAAAATAGATTAAATCTGGAGTCCTAAAAATGACTTCTATAGATCATAAGTATCTCCAAATTATATGTAAGACCTTTCCTTTTGTTGCTTCTTATACTTTGCTTTTCTGTGTAGACATATATGATATATATTTCTCCATGTGGAACACTTGTAAATATATATATATTTACACACAATGGCACCATGTGACCCATGTGACTATCTTAATGAAAAGGAGAGACTCAATATTTGTTACCAAACAATTTATAACAGTAACAATAAACTAGTTAAAAACAGATATATAACACTACCTACTAACTCCTTAATATGTTCTATGCAAAACAGTTTATCAATATATATATATATATATATTGATTGTTTAATACTTAGTTTTTGGTCATAATAAGATTCGACCAGTGCACACACACACTCAGGGTGTGATAGATGAATTGTCCTTTAAATTATACAAAATGAAAATAACACTGATATTTCATTTTAACAGATATATTTACCAAAATTACACAAAAATATTTTGAAATATTAAAAAATAAATTTATTCAATAAAAACACCAGTGGCTTCAACCATGGCCTCCAGATGACTTCAGAATCTTCTGCAACACTTCTGGACAGTCTCATTATCTAAGTTGGTGAATCCTTGCCTTCAGTTCATCTTTGCCATTACAAGGTCTCTTGCTCAACTACGCCCCACACATAATAATCAAGGGGGTTGCAGTTAGATGGTCAGATGTAAGAGGTGATGTGATTGCAAACATTATCTGACAGCCACGACTGGGTGTTCTGCTTGGGTGGCTTAGTGCAGAGTCCTGTTGCCAGACATAGAGTCTTCCAGCAGCAACTCTCTTGACCCAGGAAAGCACTATCTCCTCAAGGTATTGTAGAAAGATGAATGGAGGTATAACATTGCCATCACTAGTGATCACTCTAAACAGCTTGGTAATCACCATTAGACTCATCTAACTCTTTCTGAATCCTCTGCACTGTTCTCAGATTTACATCCAAACACTATACTGTGCAGTTCACAAAATCAAAAAGCAACACACATGCATGAAATTTAAAATATAAGATGGTGACAATTTAGCCATCATACTCTCATTGTGAGTATATATATATATATATATATATATATATATATATATATATATATATTTTCTAAACATATGCTATTAAATATAAGAGACAATGAATGTCTATTATGTTTAATCATGAGCCGTTCTAAACGTCATATTTTTGCTTTAATTTCAGTTGAAAATAAAGACAAAAATTCTCCAACATTTGGATAATTATTTATTGGTTTTCTTCTAAGCTTTCGGCTCACATGAGCCATCTTCAGAGAGGTTGTTTAAACTGAAATATTATAAAATCCACCATCACCGACGATTTTATTTTGTGTTGATATAAAACTCCGCTTGGCAACGGCAATAGTTACCAAAAATAATAAACACAGTTCTTAAGTTTGCGATGCGGTTTTATGACGTCACACCACGGGATAGCGCAAAATGACAACAAAACCATGTAGTCAAATGCAATGTAATATGTTATTTCCTGTTTTAAAGTTGATTTTATTGAGTGTTGGTTGTTTTGATTTGATGTACATGGCCTCCAATATACAACATTTAGAACGGCTCATGATTAAACATAATAGACATCCATTGTCTCTTATATTTAATAGCATATGTTTAGAAAATTACTTGCTGCCTCGATATACTAAATATATATATATATATATTATAAATTATATTTTAGAACATGTACATAATTTTTTTTATATATATGTCCACTACAAAGGTACATTTGTTTCAACATTTCAATTCATACTAGTGGAAGACATTAGATAGAGAAGGCACAATGAGTTGCTCTTTTAGAGGTTAGCATCAGCCATGCTAATGGAAGGCAATAAATGTTTTCTGAGACAATTAAAAGAAAGCAATTGGAGATGTTAAAATTAAAATGCTATTTCTTGCAGATCGCGGTCATTTTTTATATCTGTCAATTTGATTTTATCGAACCTAACAGATTTAGGAGAGAAGTAAATAGTTGTGTAGTTGGCATAGATTCCAAGTTGAGAAATGATGACATTGGAAAGACTATTGATAAAAATTAGGAACAAAGCAGATCCAAGGATAGAATTTTTGGGAACATTTTCAGTTATATAGAAAGATTTCAAAAAGTTTGTTGTAAAACTTTAAATAAATGGCAGTTTGAAATTGTACTACAATTTTAGGAAGTTTATTTAGTATATTAATTGTAACTATGATTACTAATGTCTCTCTTAGAATTAAAATAAAAATGTACATAATTTCTCTTAGAACTAATATAGAAATGTTACTCTGAATAATCCATGGAATAATGTTAAGAATTTTATGAAAAATAATAAAATGTTTCAAGAGAAAAAAAATTATAAATCTGAACTGTTCCCCAAAACCAGAATAAGTAAGACTTTTATTTGCAGAGCATGCATGTGAAAGAACAGAATTCAATAAACACAGCAATGCCAGGATGTCAGTACAAGATTATAAAATCAATCATTTCGTCGTCAAAGAGAAGCAAAGCTGCAGTAGGGACAGAGTTTTGAAAACAACCAGTTTATTGGATTTCCACTCTCCTCAACAAAGATAAAATAACTTCAAGAACAGCTGTGGGTAAGGTAAAAATTAAGTACTGACCATACCAACGGTTTTTAAGACTGATTAAATTTAACACTCTTTCTGATTAATGGTGGTGATAGGTGTGTATCTGCAACAATCACAAGATCTAGGTCTTTTTTTTCTTTTACTATTGTTCATAAAGTACAAAGCCTAAGTGCCCCATTAAATAGAGGACTGGAGAATCTAAACTTATTTATCAATGGAACTTTGTCTGTGTGTGTGTGTGTGTGTGTGTGTGTGTGTGTGTGTGTCTGTGTGTCATTACCTATAAACTCTGAAACGGCTGAACTGATTTTCTTGAAAATTTACACAGTTGTACTATAATCATCTGCGAGTGTTCTTAGCTAGGTTTTGTGTCAAGGTACCCCTGATAAATATCGAAAATCAAAAAAATTGGGTTATAGAAGGAATGGTCTGATTTTAATCAAATTTGATACACTCATAGACAAAGACATAAGAAACGATATTCAGAAGTTTCAAGGTTGCAGTTCTTACAATAGTGCAGATAATCGATAATATATATAAAAGGCAAGATGTTTGTGTGTGTGTCTGTTTATCTGCCTGTATGTCTGTATTTTTTTCAGCCCTTTTATTTTAGTTTTTGCATCAGGTTTGGCTCTAAGTAGGTATAATTGTAGTTCTTAGTCTCAGCCATGATACCATTTACTCAGAGGACTTATTTAACCTTCAAAATTCAGTTTACGACGAAAAAAACTTATTTGATATCGATACCAGGAAATCAAAATTTGACTTACATCCATTCATTTTTCTTTCACTCTACGGTTTCCTGAGCTCCAGGACCATGGATTAGTTTTAAAGCTTTCATTACACCTGAGCAATGCCAGGCTATACTGCTAGTGGGTGTATAAGGCAAGAGAAAGGGCTGTGTATTATGAGGATATGTAAAATAGACAACAGTTGACTCTCGACTAAGATTGCAGTGATCAAGGAACTATCTTTTTGATAGTCTGTTCCATCATGATAGTTCTGGGGAAGGAACTGTTTGAGTAAAATTTACTGCTTACCAATGGAATATGAAGGTAATGATAATAAGTCAACTCATTGTGGCATGACACATTGTAGCTGTTAAGGTAAAATGCACTTCATCTAAACATCTGTCATGAAAATAGTGGCAGAGCAACAAGAGGCTAGTAACTTTCTGTGGAAAATTGGTTGAACAGTGAAAAATAATTCATCACCTAGAAGGCTAAATATTTTTGAACTTGATGAAAAAGAGAATTTTTGAGAACTGTAACTTGCCATGTTCGAAGCAATGTTTACAAATCCAGTTATTTATAGTGTCTTGATCTACATTGGTTAATCCTAGGCTATTCATACAGATGTCAAGTTATATCTGGTAAGAAATGTTCATTCTATGATCATATGAATATGCATTACCAAGCATGGTTATATAGCATGATATCATTGCATGAATATCTGAGCATCACTTCTCAGAATTTGTTGTTGATTGCCCAAAGACTATGATAGTTGGGACATGCACAATGAAACAATTCACAGTTGAAGCAGTTGAGTTTTGAGGCAAATCATGGCAATGGACAACCAAAGAAAACTTAAAGAAAATATGTTAACAGCCCTAAGAAAATGAAGTTTAAAGGCATGATTTTAGATAGAGTTGAATGTAAAACAGGATTAAAAAATGTCTAACTCTTGAATCTAGGGAGAAGACAACAAACCAGATAGTGAGTAAGTGAATACTTGTAGATATCATGCTACCTTTATACTCTTTGGAGAAAATTCAGGCCTTTGATGGTGAAAGTGGAGTGACCTCTCCAGGGTGCAGTTGTGGGAGATGACCAGACTACATTCCCCATACCTGTTGGCCATACCAACAAAATACAGACTGACATGTTCCAAAAAAATAAAAGGCATTATATTTAGGGATGGCTCGGCTGCAGGAGTTTCTAGAAAGTTATCAGTGTTGACTGTCAACCGCCTTCAAGGCTCCACTCCAGGTTTTCCATCTGGATTTACTTCTGTGGCCTTTTCAATGTTTGGCTATGACCACAAGACAACAGAAGTTTAAAATAAAGATTTTTCCCTTCCCTAGATGGACTACCTTCCTAGGCTGTCAAGTTCAATCTACCTAAAGCAGCTGGATATGAGGTGCCAGTTTTCTTCTTCTGCATGTTCTCCAATTTAAAACTGGTCTGAGTTGTCTGAGGCTATTTTGAGATGCATGTCCCAGAAGCATTTTATAGACAGTAGGGGTTTGTTTCCACTATCACCCCCAGCTAAGACAACCTTACAGTAAATACTAAAGAAGACATTTTAATCACTGATGAAAAGATACAGTAACTGTTAACTATGAGAAAGATTTAAATGTAGAAATTAAACCATTTGATTAAAACATAATTTTATAAGAAAAAAGATAGAATTTATATATGATCCAATACTAAAGATGTTTGAAAAGTTGTCAGCTCATTCTATCACACCAGGAAGTACCAAACTACTATGTTTTATTTGTCTATATTTCTGAGATGAAGTAGTATTTACAGTATTTACATTATTTGGACTATTGTCCTCATCTTTGTTACAATTTGTACAAAGTTTCAATCATTGCACACTCTAGCCTTCTTCAGGTGCTAGAAATTTCGAACCAAACCCTTTATTACAATCACTGGGGTATATCATCCTCATTCTTTGTGTAACTGTGACTTGACCCAAAAGAATTGTGAGTTCAATACCAGGCTCCAGCAGTGGTGAACAAGTAACTTGCAGAGTTAGAGGGAGATAACTCATGACTTCCAATCAAGGAATGAGGATGATATACCCCAGTGATTGTAATAAAGGGTTTGTTCCCAAATTCTTAGCACCTGAAGAAGGCTGGAGTGCACAACGGCCGAAACGTTGTACAAATGGCAACAAAGATGAGGACAATTACAGTATCAATTATCTCTTTTTAACTCAACTTTTCAAGTTTTTGTTCACCTCTGTTATAGCCAGACAACTTTTTTTGACAACAGTCAAGTCACTGGGTTCAACTAATGCTTTTATCCACTGGGCCACGTGTTTAATCCCTCATTGCAGAAATATAGACAAATATTACAAAAGTATTTTTATTGCATTAAATCTTGGCTTGTCTATTCTCAGGTTTTGATTAAAAAAATATATTTATTAATTTTTAAGAAATTCCCCCAAGGCAATATTTCTTTGACTCTTTTCTCTGTTTGCTTGTAACTTTAACAAAAGTCTGACAGCAAACAAAACATTGTGATTTTAGTAATACTGATTTCTAAAACTGGATATTTAGTATTGAATGTTTTTGATTGACTTAGACAAAGCTCTTTCATCTCAGTATATCAATCGATCTGTGGATAGTAAGGCAGATTTGGATGCAATAGAGTTAGTAAAAAATAGAAAGCTTTATTTGATTCATAGGTAGACGTACATGAACAAGATAACTATGTGATTGACTTCCCTCAGAATATATCTAAAATTATTCTAAGAACTTGAAATGGTCCTGTATAAAGCCTGAGTGCCACACAAGATAGAGGGCTACATAGTAAGTGGCAGAGTTTATGAGAATATGTGGGGAAGATAATAGTTAACCCTAGACTTGAACAGGTTAAGATTGTAGTGATCAGGGAAGCATCCTTTTAGGAGTCAGTTGCACAAGGAAGTAGTTTGTGGGAAGACTTTGCCCAAATGAAACTTATACTTTATCAGTGAAATATGAAGGTGGTTCACTACAATGTGCGTGGCATGGCAGATCTTAGAACTTATATTGGAAACTAAGGAATTTAGTTTATCTGAACACTTTCCATAGAAAAAAATTGATAGAGCAGTGAGAGGCTCACAATGTTTGGAAACTAAGGAATTTAGTTTATCTGAACACTTTCCATAGAAAAAAATTGATAGAGCAGTGAGAGGCTCACAATGTTTGGAAACTAAGGAATTTAGTTTATCTGAACACTTTCCATAGAAAAAAATTGATAGAGCAGTGAGAGGCTCACAATGTTTGGAAACTAAGGAATTTAGTTTATCTGAACACTTTCCATAGAAAAAAATTGATAGAGCAGTGAGAGGCTCACAATGTTTGGAAACTAAGGAATTTAGTTTATCTGAACACTTTCCATAGAAAAAAATTGATAGAGCAGTGAGAGGCTCACAATGTTTGGAAACTAAGGAATTTAGTTTATCTGAACACTTTCCATAGAAAAAAATTGATAGAGCAGTGAGAGGCTCACAATGTTTGGAAACTAAGGAATTTAGTTTATCTGAACACTTTCCATAGAAAAAAATTGATAGAGCAGTGAGAGGCTCACAATGTTTTTTCTATGAGAAAGAAGTTGTAGGGTGGAAAATAATTTGTTATCCACAAGGACATGGAGATACTTTTGGACTCTATGAGGAGTGGAAGGTAAAGACTGTGTAGCTCCTGCTCATATATAGCTCTAGTACTTTTATTTTCAGCCTGATCTGGTTCTTGTAGATACAGGATAGCAGAAGAAGTTAGGTATTTTAGGGAACCAATGATTTTTCTCGCATATTTAAAAATGCATTATATATAACAGTTTCACTTGGGTTGAGATTAAGTCCCAATAGTCACTCAAAGCACGACTGGTACACATTATGGGCTTGATCAGCGATGATGGAATATCACTAGTTTGGTCTTTGAAGCAATGAATATCATCAACTATTTTCCCCCACTGAGCTGTTAGAGTTAGATCAGCAAAGAGATCAGGTGCCAAGCTCTGGTCATCTAGAGTTTTAAAGATGCATTCTTATACCATTGCATCATCAGCATGGATAGTCACAAATAATCAGAGTATACTCTAAAGCAGATCATTTTGAAGAATCTGTAATGTGATTCATCTCAACTTGGCAGCTCAGATACAGTCACTTTCTCACTGGCATAATGTGGCTTCCCTGTGTCTCTTCTACAAATACTTTCATGGCTTCTACTCCAATGAACTTAGCTCCCTGGTGCCACCTATATATGAATTTACTCGAGCCACAAGATTAGCAACTAAATCCCACCCTTTTTACTGTGGAACCAATAAAATGTAAATGCAAATTCTACTCCATCAACTTCTTTTCTCGCACTTCCTGCCTGTGGAATTCCCTTCCATTTACTTGCTTCCCCAACAGCTACAATTTCCAAGAATTTAAATGTAAAGTCAATAATCATCATTTCACTAACTTGCATCCTCTCTCTCATGCTCCTTTCTCCATCCACTCCACTCTCATCAATACATTCATCTTCTCTTACCCACTTCCTGACACCCCCTATAACCTGTCACTCCTTCTCATAACTTTCCTTCTATGTAACACCCTGCACAATAGTGGCAGTAAAATGCCTTGCTTTGGGCATTATGATTATAAAAAAAAATGTGTAAAGTAGAAAGAGGGTTTGACTGAGAAACAAACATTGAGGATGTTTCTATTAAACACTTAGGCTTTGGAAGATTGACTGTTAACAACTACCTTCAGGGACCATTCCCTTAAGAAAGACTATAATTGAGAAAATTATTTCAGTGATTTAATAGCTAGAGAGCATGTACAGTAATCCTTTATGCTACACTTTAGTAAAGGCCTTTGAAATATTTAATGTAACTGTCCTTGAGATATATTTGTTGTCTAGTGCCTCACTGATTCTGTGAGTAATTGCAGTTAGAATATCAGCAGGAGATAAGACTGATCAAAACCCATACTGTTTATTGCTCAAGAGGTTGTTTCAAGTGAGGTGATCAACAAACTTTTTGTTGATTATAGCTTTAGAAAGTGTGCTAATAACAATGAAGAGACTGATGGGAGAGGGATGAGTGCTCACCTGCATTCTTGACACCTTCCACAGACATGGAAAGGATTTCTCCTTCAAGTAGCAATTAGATATTTTTGCTAAGATTGAGGAAAACTCTGGGTTAATATGCTTAAGGACAATCACTGAAACTGGCCAAGACTGTTGATAAGTCTTGAGACTTCCCAGGCAGTAATGAAAATATTACTGAGATTGTGCTCAGTTAGACAGGGGAAGTTGGGAAGGGGATGACCTTTGTGTTCTAATGTTGAATTAGAAGCAAGCATTGAGGTGAAGAGCTTTACCTTATCTCCAAAAAAAAAAAAAAAAATATCTTCATGACCTTGAGACCATTTATAATAATTTATTTAAAATTCTATTCAAAACTTGGTTGGAAATCATCCAGAACTCATGGGATTTAATTTATTTGCTTTCAATCTTGGTCTTGACTGCTTGTGCACAGCTGAAATTTGCATTTTCTAGAACTATCTTGCAGTGACTGCATACAGTCATGAATGCAGTATGTGTCCTGCTACACCACTTTTTTCAATAGATATTGTAGTAGTGGCTGCAATGAATGTCAATATCAGTATTGAGAGGAAGTAATAAAGATAAGTATTGTTACTAAGATGAAATTTTATTGTTTAAATAGAATTATCTACAAATAGAAAAGTATAACATTTTTTGTAATATAACATCATACTATTTTTAATATGAAATTATTTCCAATAAAAATGTTTTTGCATATCACTTACATATGTGCACATGTATTGCAGACAGTAGTATTTAATGTTGCAAAGATTTAAAATTTAATTACCAAGATAAACATTAAAGATCAAAATCCTTAAAAAATATATCTTTAATATAGGCTCAGAATCTTACAATTTAAAAAAAGTATCAAATTTGCATATATTTTTGTACACAGAAATACATGTGGGTTATATTCTGAAATTCTAGGCTCAATTTGACAATTACAGGTTGAATTAAATTTTATGTATAGCACAACAGAAAATACTATTATATATATATATATATATATATATATATATAGAGAGAGAGAGAGAGAGAGAGAGAGAGGGAGAGAGAAAGAATTAACATGGAGAAGTTTGTCCCTTAGGCGAGTAGAGTTATTTCCGTCATACTGACTGAATTTTCATGAAGATACTATTGTGATGTCTTCACTTTTTAATTTTTTTTTCTCTTCTGAACCCTGAAGAGTGAAAACATCACAATAATACCATCATGAAACTTTGAAGTCAGCATGACTGAAATAACTCTGCTCAGCTAAGTGACGAACTTTTCCACATTAATTCTATTAACACTCTATCTCTATCTCACTTTATGACAAAAAACTTGCTTGCCTAAAATGCTTTTTTACCATTAAACTACTGAAAAAATAGTAATTTTGGGCACTAATTATCATTACAATTTAACACTATATATATATAGTGCAGACATGTATTTGAATAGACTTCCCTGATCTACCAACCTCAAAATTAAGTCTTATTAAGGAAAATGTGTTATTGACAGGTATTGAGAAATCTATAAGTTACATAAAAATATATATATAACTAAACTTTTTCTATTGTTGATACATAGACCTAAATACTATAGTTAATAATTTTGAAAATTTTTTACAGTATTGTACAATACTATGATGTACAATACTTATATCATTTTAAACATAAGCTTTTACAGTGATTAACATTTGTCTGAGTGAAGGCAGATCTACTTTTGATTTTGATATTCTATGTTGCAAACAATTTCTCTCTGCTATAGGCTCCCACTCATTGCTTTGTCATTACTGTAGATATTCAATACCTTTAATTTAATCAACAAAGGATACACAAACAAAAGACCATTTACAACATGAACAATGTTAGGTGCTGGTGTCTTGTATACTATCAAGATTAGAAATGCTATATGTTTTTTTTAAATAGTAAATAGAGAGAATAACAATAAAATATGCATATAGTATACATTTCACTTAGATATATATATATATATACTTCCAGTACTATAACATTGGTGTATACTGTGTGCCATTATATGATTAGCAGTGCATTTGGTTTGTTTTTTGAACCCACATGTTAAATGATTAATATGTTAATTAATGCCAACTGATGTCTACCTCTACAAAATGGATAAAACTTTACTTCAGCACTTATGTGGTTGAACTATCAATTTTTAGAGATGGTTAAATGTTAGTGTTGTTATTATTTGTTTACATCCTGGTTGTGAAAGCTTTCTGATTAGTTGGTTGAACTACAGCTTTGTTTGCTTGGCAATTTTTATTATCTGTCTATTAATTGTGAAATTTTGATCTTGTTATTTATTTTTATTTATTTATTTCTCTGTCACCACAGATGAATTTTACATTCTGATCTTCTATGTTGCAAATAATTTCTGTACCTGCTATAGTCCCCACTCATTGCTTTGTCATTATTGTAGACATTCAATTCCTTTAATTTAACGAACAAGAGATGCACAAACAAAAGACCATTTACAACATGATTCCATGTTAGCCACTGATGTCTTGTATGCTATTATAGGATACAAATCCTATATCATTACAGCAAATATCTGAAACACAAAAAGTAGAATTGCAAACATGCAAAAGTGAATCAAAATCACTGAAAACAAATTTAAAAAAAACATAAAAAAAAGAGAAAGCAAATCTTGCAAGCCAGTGTGAAAACTAGTAATTTTGGATTCTAATTGGACAGAAAATAACAAACAAAACTTTATGACCCATATCATGATTTTTACCACTACTGTAACCTGGTATTGAACTCACAGCTCTTTGGATCAAGTCACTGGAGCTAACCAGCATCTATATCCATTGGGCCATGTGTCCTTGAGGATACCAGGCTACAGCAGTGGTGAACAAATAATTTAGAGAGTTAAGGTAGAGAGAGATAACTACATGTATACCAGAAGTAGCAATGCACATGGAATGAGAATGATATACACCAGTGATTGTAATAAAGAGTTGGGTTCAAAATTTCTAGCACATGAAGAAGGCCAGAGCGTACAATGACTGAAATATTGTAAACATGGCAATAAAGATGAGGACAAAAGTCTGAACAATAGTGTAATGTGGGTCTAATGACAGATCCCTGTAGGATACCTTCATTAGTATGAGCAAAACTAGAAAAGTGGTCATTCAAGATAACTTTCATTAGAACAAATTCCTAGTCTTTAGAGGCTGCAATTTTTTTGCTTATTTTATCCTGTGCACATTATAATATTAAAGATACTCTTCTGATGAGGAAGAGGCTGCAAAGGCATAAACCATTATGAATTTACATTTTGATGCAAATTGAAAACAAAAAAAAATGTCTTGCTATTAAAAAAATATTTTTAATTCATTTCTTAAGATTTTTTTAACTTCTTGAATGTTCAGAAAAGGGATCGTTCCTCATCTTAACTCTGAATAGTTACTGTCTAACTCCATCAGATTGTGTGTATGATGCTGCTTCTTACATAAGACTGTCATGTAATCTTCACTGAAATAAGATACAACTCTAGACTAATATAGTATTTCCATTGTGTTTTGGTTAAACACACAGACATACACATAGAGGCCCAGTCAATGAGTGTAGTCTAGTAATTAAAAAAGCATTTATTTTGCCAAACAAATACTTACTTTTTAACATAATCTAATTCTTTGTCAATTCACATAACTCAGCGGTGTATATTTATTACGTAGATAAGACATTATACAATGAAAAGATAAGGATCAAAATTTACATCATGAATATGTGTCAGGCTACAGGCTTATTGATTTATTCTCTTATATATTGAAAGTGATATATATCATACTATGCTCCTATAGTAGAAGTGTCCTTTTTTTTTTAGAATCATATCGCCCCAAGCAAGGTATTTTACTGCCACTGTTTTGCAGGGGGTTACATAGGAGGAAAGTTATGAGAAAGAGTGACAGGTTATAGGGGGTACCAGGAAGTGGGTAAGAGAAGGATGAGAATACTATAATGATGAGAGTGGAGTGGATGAAGAAAGAAGCATGAGAGAGAGAGTGCAGGTTAGTGAGATAGGAGGTGACTATTTACATTTAAATTCTTGGAGGTTATAGCTGTCAGGAAAGCAAGTAAACAGAAGGAAATTCCACAGGTGGGAAGTGTGAGAAAAGAAACTGATGGAGTAGAATTTGCGTTTACAATTTATTGGTTTCCCAGTAAAAGGGTGGGATTTAGTTGCTAATCTTATTTATATATCAGGGGCACCAGTGAGCTAAGTTCATTGAAGCAGAAGCCGTGAAAGTATTTGTAGAAGAGACACAGGGAAGCCACATTACGTCTGGGAGAAGTGACTGTATCCAAACTGCCAATTACAGATTCTCTGTTGGATTCTATCAAGGACACTTAGGTGGATAGCAGGAGCACCCAACTAGATATGGCAGCAGTATTCAATGTACAGGTGGATGGCAGATTTATATATGTGCAGGATTGTTTCAGGCGGAAAAAACTTCCTAGCTCTACACAGAGAAATGACATTCTTAGCAGTGCATTTAGCTATGGATTCTATATAGTCATTCTACTTGAGGTCTGTTGTGAGAGTTAAGCCGAGGAGGTGCAGTGTTTTGCTTTCAGGGAGACTAGCCTGATTCATGCTAATGGGGGGCAGGAGCAATTGTCTTGCTTAAAAAAGCAACTTTTCAGAGTCCAAAACAATAAATTTAGCTCTAAAGTCATTGAAGCTAGGAGAATATTTAAAAAATATATCAAAAGTTATTTTCCTGTTTGTTTCTCTACTGCTGTGATTTTTACTAAAATTTTATTTAAATAATGTAACAAACTAAGTCAATAAGAAACTAAACTCTTGTTTTTAAATGGTCAAATCAAATAATCCTGGCAAGATATGGAATTTAACACAATTAACTGAATACCGTATGCATCAGTCAAATTCTTCTCTGTGCTGGGTCTATTCAGAACATTGTTGATTATAGCTCTCCATAATTTCCTGTACTTTGTAGCTCTTAGTAAATTTTACCTTTTTGCTTCTTCTTCTTCTTTATGTGCCATGTCCCTTCAGAATGTAGTCAATCATGGACCTCTGCTTACCTCTATACCTTGTGACTCTGAACACTTTTCCTCCTGGTATCTCTGCCAAACCTTGCTCCACCATCCACTTGCTAAAGCCAATCAAGTATGTCTTGCACTGTTTTCCTGTTTCTCTTTCCCTCTATCCACCTCCTGAGTATTGGATTCTCCAAGCCCTCCTTTCTTATTATGTATCCCAGAAACTTCAGCTGTCTCTTCTTGATGTTAAGTATGTTTCCTTTCATTTTCATTTATATCCTCTCCAAAACCTTGCTGTTGCTCAGATGTTTGGTCCATTATACCCTCAGCATATCTGTTGATATATCTCCTAAACCCTTATTCTGCTAACAATCTTGTTAGGTAGGTTATGCACTTGTTTCCCCTATTCCTCTTATCTTCAATATGTCCTGTAAGTATCAACTGCTTCAAGCCTTCTTTCTTCATTATGTGCCCTTGAAATTTCAATTGCCTCTTTCTGGTGCTAAATATAAGTGTCTTTTTTGTTTATATTTTCTCTAAAATTTTGTTATTGCTCACATGTTCAGTACATAGTATTCTAAGTATCCTTCTGTAGAACCATATTTCTGTTGCTTCAAGTCTCTTCATCTGTGAGGAGATTGTTCAGCATTTACTACCATATAGGTTGACTCATATTATGCAACAATTCAATACTGTTTTCTTTGTTTCAGATTAAATTTTTCTGTTTCTTAATAACTTTTTTAGCTTTTGGAAAGCAGGTTTAAGTCAACTAGTTTACCAAACATTTTGATGGATAACTTTTTATTTAATGCTAAAATTTACTTTTAATATATTATCGTATATTTCCATGTAAGGTGACATTTAGTTAAGATGAGGGAAAAAATACAGCAAATTTTCATGAATTTATCCTATACCTGTAAGACAACTTATCTAAACTTATTTATAAATAAAACTTTGTCTGTGTGTGTGTGTATCTAATCTAAACTTATTTATAAATGGAACTTTGTGCGTGTGTGTGTGTGTTTGTGTGTCTGTTACTTATAGACTCCACAAAGGCTGAACCGATTTTCTTGAAAATTTACACAGTTGTACTATAAGCATCTGCGAGTGTTCTTAGTTAGGTTTTGTGTTGAGGTGTCCCCGATAAATATCAAAAATCGATAATCGAAAAAATCGGGTTATAGAAGGAGTGGTCCGATTTTAATCAAATTTGATACACTCATAGACAAAGACATAAGAAACTATATTCAGAAGTTTTAAGGTTGCAGTTCTTACAATAGTGCAGAAAATCGATAATATATATATAAAAGGCAAGATGTTTGTGTGTGTGTCTGTTTATCTGCCTGTATGTCTGTATTTTTTCAACCCTTTTATTTTAGTTTTTGCTTCGGGTTTGGCTCGAAGTAGGTATAATTGTAGTTCTTAGTCTCAGCCATGATACCATTTACTCAGAGGACTTATTTAGCCTTCAAAATTCAGTTTACAACGAAAAAAACTTATTTGATTGATATCGAAACCAGGAAATCAAAATTTGACTTCCATCCATTCGTTTTTCTTCCAGTCTACGTTTTCGCTTTAACTGGAAACAACTATTGCTTTTTAGTCTTTCATGCCAACATCCAAAGAGTCTGAGCTCCAGGACCATGGATTCGTTTTAAAGTTTTCTTTACACCCGAGCAATGTCGGGTTATACTGCTAGTTGATTATAAAGAAATGGATGTATTATTGGAAACGTTGTTACTTACTGTACCCTTAGATATTCAAAATAAGCAAAATAACAAAACTGATTCTGTATCATATTTTTCTTAAAACTGTGCCTAAAAGGGAAACCATTGTTTTGTTTACATTTCATCATGTGATCTCTTGTGAATACTAATTCTTCTTTTTCTGTATCTAAACAGTTACAAACAACTTAATGTACTAATGGCAATTTACACATACTTCATCAACAATCACAAAATATTATCATAATTAACACTACCATGATGATTATTGAAAGTTTAGGAAAGGATAAATGTTGCTGTGAATGCAATCATAACTCAATTGTTCTCAGCTAAACTTGCATAGATACAAGTTGATTTAATTGATATGGAATTATTCTTCGAATAGGAAATTCATTATGAGTTATACCAGTAATATATAAGGTAGAAATGGTTTTATTACTTATTTGATAATGTGAATCTTTTCATGTAGGATATCGGTTATTGCACTGAGGTTGAGGTTAGCCTACTGACAAACATCACTCAGAATTTAAGGTTTCTTTTTTAAAATTGTACCATAAGACATCCGACTATTTTTAAGAGTGATTTTTTGGATTTAAAGGTCATCTTATGCATGGAAGTATATTTATGAAAAAAAAATTTTTTTTGACTTCATAAAATTTCACAATGTAGAAATAGCATAGAACAACATACTACTAAATTACTTATTTTCTAGAGGCTCAGACTGAAAATATAGAATCTGGAATCATATCCTTTCTAATTATGTTAAATAATACATATCAATTTAATTTTTACAGGACAGTATAATGGCTGTTTTCTTCTTTTGTAGAGAAAATACTGTAAAGATTTGAACGACTGATGTGAAGGTGGCTAACTTGTCCACTGGATGATTTGAAAAAATAATATGAAATTAATAGCAAGTTTTTGTCTGTCAATAGCAGCAGTTGTTAAATTAGTTGCAATATAAAAAGTAATAAACAAAATGAAAAGGTTCTGAAGATGAAAAATATAGCATTTTTTTGTAAAAATGTATTTTTCTTATGTCGCTTGATCTTTGGCTGAATCTTACGTTAAGTTTTCTATTTTGAGAAAAATAAACTTATTAAGTAGTGTAACACTATTTTTGGTACTGAAAAAAAAAATGGAGAAGAGAAAGGAAGAAGAGAAGGAAGAGACATAATAACTGAATGTATGTTTTTTTTTTTCTTCTTCATCCACTAGAGCAAGGCTTGGGATATGTTTAGACCACCCAGTAAAATAGATAAAGTTTTATGACGCTTGAATGCTGGCAACAAAC
Source organism: Ascarosepion bandense (assembly GCA_037127315.1). Lineage (NCBI taxonomy): Eukaryota > Metazoa > Mollusca > Cephalopoda > Sepiida > Sepiidae > Ascarosepion > Ascarosepion bandense. The sequence continues at coordinate 1,035,906 of JBBBDQ010000304.1, forward strand.
TGAAATCAGAAAAGCCATTTTCCCTAAGAAATGAATTTTCATTTATTGAAAAATTCAATGACTATTGATAGAAGTGACAGCTGTCTAAGGAACAGATTGTAGGGGATTTTATGATCCCTAGGGACAGCCACACCTTTCTGAGAAGGAGAGACAAAATTTCCAGAGATAAAGTCTCCTGGTTCTTTGTGAAATTTTGTGATGCTGATAATTACAGGAGAAACATATGATTTTCTTTTCAACCAAAGCTGGATAATTAGAAATGAAAAAACACAGATGTGAAATGAACACACACCAAAAGCAAAAAAAAGCAAAACGAATTTTTGGAATGATAATTAAAATTTGACTGTTGAACTGAAACATACCCTTCGGGCAGTGGTGGGAGGCACTTTACACAGGAGAGAAAGAGATGAGGTTGTTCAGATGAACAATGAAAAAAAGAGCCCTGGTGGATTTTGAGAAAGTCATTCCCTCAAGCAATAATGGGAGGCACTCACACAGAAAAGAAGGAGATGAGGTTGATCAAGTGACCAAAAGGAAGATTCCTTATTGGTCGTTTGAAATTGCTAAGTGTACCCAAAGTGCCTCACAACTTTTTCTTGCTAAATGCAAGTCTTAATTTAAGCAGATGAGTAGATGGATTTTGAGACAGTTGAGAGCATACAGTTGGAGCGATTTAACATGAGAGACGTGTTGTCACATGACTGCCTGCTTTAAAAGAAAATCTGACTTTAGCCTGGTGTCAGACCAACCAACTTAGATAAAGTGTTGCATTGTGTGGAAGATGAGGATTGGAATTATAGTTGTCTGCATGTAAGAGTGTTAAACTCAAACCAAATACTGTATTGAACAGAATGTATGTAGATAAACTCCTTGTTAATTTTACAAAGATTTCCTTTTCTTATTGTGGCTCCCAGATCTGTCTGGATCATCGATTGTTGTGGAATAGTTTTCGCACTGAAGGTTATAATCGTGCTATGCCAGTTGCTAATTGACTTAACTCACCCAAATTGTTAGGAACTTGGTAATCTTCCACTGTAAGCTGACTCCTTAGTATTCAGCTAACTGCCAACTAATATCAACTGCCTTAGTCCAACTATGTCCAAACTGGAACTAACTAATAGTTCTACTGAACTCCAATAGAACTCTAAAGAACTCTCTAGAACTTCTAAGAACTTCCCAAGAACTTCTCGAGTTAATTTCCTGTTAACTTTTATTAATATAGGAGGGAGAGTCTATTATCTAAAGAATAGATGTGTTTCACCATAACATCGATGCAGTGGATTTTTGGTGACTTTTAACCCAGACCAGCTTTGTGATCAAACACAATGTGGGCAGAGCCCAGTTTAGAATGAAGTGATTGACTATCAATTGACAGCAAGATTTGGGGTCTCAATGTGAAGGACTGGTGGTGGGGGCTCATAGTATAAGCAAGTGAACTGGATTTAAAGCTGGGATTTGATTTACAGAGTATATACAGTGTGGTAGAAATGCCTCTGACATAATGATAAGACATTAGCTAGATGATGCTAACATTACCACTAATGTCTTAGCCTTACGTGGGAGGTATTTCTGGGAAATGTGTTTCTCTGCACACTGTTTAATGAATGCAATACTGGAAACTTGTTATCAGTCCACAAAATTAGAAAATCCTTTTTTTTCTGTAGCTTAGGATGTTCATAGCAGGGTTATGTTAAAAATGCATTTATTTTTTGTTTTTGTTTAATACTTTCTCCCTAAGTAAGGCAATAAAGCCACTAAGATGCAAGAGATTACTAAGTATTAGAGAATATGAGAAAATATCTTATTAAGGAGGGAAAACAATAAAAGAACAAGACTTAAGAAGTTAAAAGATGACAACTGACATTGCATTTGAACGGGAAGCAAGAAGACAAAGAGAGTTTGATAAACATAAACTGCGACAAAAGAAACTGTTAGCATAGTACTTACAGTTACATCTAACCATTTCAATTGTAAAATTATGTAACTTTGTCATTAATTTAGTCAGTTAGTCAGTTAAGTGCCATATGTGACACATGCTTGGGCGATCATGTCTTGAAAGAGACATGACTGACTGGGCAAATGATTATCCCGCAGTAGGTTGCCATTGCTTTCTGCAGTAGACTGGTTGCCAGCCAAGGTTATAGAACCCAATCTGTTTTATTATTTAACTCATAACTGGAGTGAAGAGACAGATTAATACCTTTCCCAAGGGTATTTGTGCATAAGTGAATGCAAAAAGTTTAGGTACCATAGAAGAAAATTCATAAAAACAATTAACATGCAAGTATTTATCAAAAAAAGGCACAGAGAAGCTATGTTACAGCAGTGGGAAAGTAACTGAAACTGAGATGCCAGGTCAGAACCAATAACATTACAGATTTTTCTCTGGATTTTATCAAGAATTTTCAATTATATAACAGGAACAACAAAATCAGACGTGGCAGCAATATTCAGTGCACAAAAGAATGATAAATTTATAAATATGTAATATAAGTTTTGTTTAATTTGGTTCTGCAGTTTAGGCAAGCATAAAATTTTTAACAGACACCACAATCATACAGGATAATATCTACTCTTGGATCAATAGTTAACCTTCAGCTGTTTTGCTCCCTCTACTTGGATAATAAATTCTCATCATTTAATGTAGTTTACATTGATTTCTGAATCATTTTAGTTTTGAGTATTTTCAATATATTTTTAAAGTCCCATGTATTTATCCTAATCAATTAATAGTCATTAATACTTATAACAAACTTTCCATACTTTAAAACAATTATTGATTATAAGAACAGCTAGATATTCAAAATAAACATTGAACATAGGTAAATGCTGATACCCTAAATTATCCATTATTTAAAATAGATAAAGATATTTAAAACCAAATAAAACTCCAGATAAAAGTTTTATTTATATGGCTGTAATTTCAACTGTGGTTAGCATGACAGTTAACGGAATCTTTCTGAACTTGTGGGCTTCTCGCAGAGCATGGGACTAGAACCTCACCACATTAGGTGGTGCAGCTATTGTTTTTGTAGCAAGTAGATTTTTACAGAGTGGGTCTAATACCCCAATGCCCAATAGATTTTGAATTTAGTGTTGTTCTTTTCTAATGTGCGTCATGGTGCATTGGATATCGGCTCGGAACGAGAAATCGGGGAGCTGAGTTCGAATTCCAGCCGAATTCAGTGCATTCACTTATGCACAAATACCCTTGGGAAAGGTATTAATCCGTCTATTCCTTCCAGTTATGGGTTAAATAACAGGAAAGATTGGGTTCTATAGCCTTGGTCGGCAACCAGTCTACCGCAGAAGGCAATGGCAACCTACTGCGGGATAATCTTCTGCCCAGTCAGTCATGTTTCTTTCGAGACATGATCGCCCAAGTGTGTATCACGTATGGCACTTAACTGACTGACTGACTTTTCTAATACTGGTTAGTTACTAAGGCAAGAGATCCCAGTTAGTCTTACAGTTAACAGCATAGAGAATTCTACTGGTGTTGAAACCATGTTTATGTTCACTTCACACTAAAAGAAAAAGAATCTACTTCTTCCTTTAAAAAGTAAATTGTAAAGTAATTAGAGTAATTTAGCCCTGTAAGGCAGTCCAGCTTGAATATCAGACAATCAACCCAGCTCATAAAAAGTTCACTTATAAATGAGACTGTAACAATATTTTGTTTGCAACTCTACAAAATCCAAAGAGTCTGTATCTTGACATCAGTCGCTTTCCCACTGCCATAACATAGCTTCACTCTTGTCTTTTCTATAAATATGTTCATGGCAGTTATTCTCCTCAATGGTACCTTGACCACAAGAATTTAAGTATATTACTAGATAGGCAAATAGGTCTCATGTTTTATGAAAATAACATGTTGAAAAATGTTTCAAAATGTTAAAATGAAAAATGTTGAAATACTTAGACTTAACTGTAATTTCTATGCTAATAGTTTATTTTCTTGCATTTTTTACCTCAAGAACTTCCTTGCTTCCCTGCCACCTAAAATCTTCAAAAGTTAATGACAATTGCAAATCTTCTATCATCCTCAACCATGTTCTTTTATTGTTTTTTCTCCTCACTAATGTTTTCTCATTCTTTTCCACTCTCAGTAAATCCATGCGTCTTAGTTGCATTATCGCCTTGCTTGGGTTGTTATGATTAAAAAAAATCCACAAGAAATAAATCACACAGTTATGTATTTTAGACCAATGCCAGAAACTGGTTTTTGACTTTCCAAGTAGGCAATATCAAATACAAAAACTTAGAACCAAAGAAAAATATACAAGACATATAAATAAAAGAAATATATAAAGATAATAAATGATATATAAATAAAATAAGCATACTAAGGGTAATGGCTAAGAAGAATCCAGAGTATTAGCTCCAAACAAAAGATTTAAGAAGGGCTGCATTCTGCCTTCCCCTACTTCTATTAATCCCAAAGTTGCCTACATATAGAGCTTATTAAAGGAGTAGTGATTGTGGTTCTACAGAAGGATGCTGCAAATATCATGGATCGAGCATGTGAGTAATGATGAGGTCTTAGAAATGATGGAAACAAAAAGGAAATTAATACTGAGCATCAGGAAGAGACAGCTGAAGTTCCTGGGACATGCAATGAGGAAGGAGGGCTTGGAGAACCTGATACTAACAGGCCAGATAGAGGGAAAAAGAGACAGGGTAAAGCAACGGATAACATATTTGAAGGACCTAATCAGGTGGATGACAGAACGAGGATTGCATGGTGTAACAGGAGAAGGCGTGCTCAGAGCCACCAGAGATAGAGAAAAGTGGAAGGCCATGATCGCCTACGTCCTGAAGGGACAAGGCACATAGAAGAAGAAGACGTAGGCAATCCAGTACCACTTGGAGGAAATGATGCAAAACAATCTCCATTCTCTCATTTCATTAATTTGGGCTTTTGATATATTAGATTGTTCAGAAAATAATGTAAGATTTTAGAAGCAACTTTTATTCCTGAATTAATGTATCTAAACAGCATTTAAATCAATCAAAATAGAAACCCTGAGCATCTATACATTTCTGCCATTGAGTTACAAAGTTATTTATGCCTTTATGATAAAAGAATGCCAACAAATCTTTGAATGCAGTTTCTAAATCTTCTTTTGGCTCAAAAAATTGTCAAGATTCTTGAAAAAGTGGTAGTCAGTAAGCAAGATATCAGAGGAATGTAAGGGATGTGGCAAAATCTCGTATCCCAAATCAGTGAGCTTCTGCAATGTCATCCTAGCAATATGTCACTGAACATTTCACATGTATGAAATGCACATGCTGGCAGTAATGGCAGTGATGCTCTATTTAGATTCTAGAATGCTGTAATGAATAATGTCAATCAGGGAACTAGCAGACAGTCATTATAATCTTCAGTTGGTACAATTTCGGTTTTGAAAAATGTTTGATCAAGCCGTTGAGCCCATTGCTTATGATTGTCATAAAAGATTCCCTTTCCATCACAAATGCAGCATCAAACACACTACAAAGTGTTGAAATGTTTGACTTTCACTGAATTCATGTTGAACCCATTTATCAATTTGAAATGCTGACATCATTATCTGAGACATTTCTCTGACTTTGATATAGAATTTCAACTGGTGTTTTCAGATGTTGATTGTCATTTGCAGATGAACATCTTCTACTAACTTGATCTTCAAGATTGTATCTCCACTGTGGAACTTCAGAAACCAGCACCATACTGTCTAATCATAAGTAGATCCTTCAACCCATGCTTTGTTAATGTTGACAGAAGTTTGAGAAACATTATGACCAAGCTTGAATTCATGCAAAAATGTAACTGCATCTCTTTTTTTTTTTTAATCATTTCACCCCAAGCAAGGCAAAACTGCCACTGGTGTGCAGGGGGTTACAGAAGAGGTGAGATGAGAAAGAGAAACAAGTTACAGGGGAATCAGGGAATGAGTAAGAACAGGATGAAACACAGGTGCGAAGAGGGCTGCATGAGAGTGGAGTGTAAAGGAAGAAGAACATGATACAAGGTTTGTCATGGAAAAGATGTGAGTCAAGAAGATGAGAGATTGCAATTGACTTTGCATTCAAATTCTTGGAGATTGTAGTTTTCAGGGAAACAAGTATATGGAAGGGAATTCCACAGGCAGGAGGTGCAAGCAAAGAAGCTACTAGAGTAAAAATTGCAGTTACATTTGATTGGTTTCACTAAATATTCAGAATAAGGGGTACATAATTGATATAAGTTAAATTCTGAAAAAGATTGAGATAAAATTAACAAAGAAGATTTTTAATCATTAGGAATGAGTAATATTTTTGCAACTATTATAATAATATATTAGAACATAAATAATTTATTCTTAAGTCAGACATTATTTTCTAAACAACCTAAACATGATTAGGTATAGTCTCTATAATGCTATATATATATATAATGCTATATATATATACATGTAACATGATTAGGTATAGTCTCTATAATGCTATATATATATATATATATATATATATAAATAAATGGTTATATATAATAATATGACCATTATGGAGACATCAGTGAGACACATTTATTTGAAATATTCCTTGTGCCAAATGAGAACATGAAACTTAATCTCTTATATTTAATACTGAATTTTATCTCTCCTCATTTTCCTTAGTCAGTGTGTAAGCAACTTCATTCAAAATGTAGACCATACATTCTCAGCTGCAGAGTCTGAGAGACTGCGTGATTTCACTGCGTGATTTCACTGCGTGTAATATGATTCTTTCATATACTTGCAACCCAATTGCAGTTGTGCTAATAACATGGGTTTCCACTCAGTGGACAGTAGGTTATGTATCAGGTCAACCTGGCATTACTGAAGGATATTGAGTGCAAAGTTCATTCTGGCATGATCTTGGGTGAGATACATACTACATATTCTCTTAATTTGAAAAATATTATAAAACTTTAATTGTTTACAATTTATAATTATAATGCAGACTCTAAGAAGGATCTATTTTTATTACAATGAGTGAAATACTTAGGCATTTGCCAATGTTTGCCTTTTGGTCAAGAACACATAAATATATGTTTTTTATATTGGTTAGTGAATAGGTTAATGTGTATTGGTTAATGACTTTTTGAAAGAAATCGATCAACAATGCACTATATATGAGGATATTTGAAACATATGTCAGGAAATTCTCATAAAAAACTCCCTAGAATCTTATAAATTGCAGTTCTGCAAGTTTCAAATTCACAGTACCAAAAGTTCACCATTTCTATGATATTTTACTTAAGCAAATTTGTTGTCACTTTCTAATTTAATGCATAAATAAGTAACATTCTATTATCACCAAGAAGACCCTGAATTTTTAGCTATCACAATAGGTGTTCTCTCAAGGAAGCCTATTGTTTTAATATATCTATTGGGATTTAAACTGACCTAGGACCTCAGAACTCATATATACAATCAATTGCTAAAGATGCTGGGAAGATGTTTGGTTCTCTGTACTGCTCAAGTAAGTACCGGCCTCCTTCTGTTATACTCTACCTTTAAAAAGAGCCAGATCAATCTGAAAATGGAGTACTGCCTAACTTTACTATCAAGTCTTGAGTTCAAAAGGATCTATATGATCTTGCAGATGATAAATTATTTTCAACCTACAATCCCTTTCTCAAGTTTCAGTTTGAATTTTGTTTAATGGCATATCAACCTCTGCAGGTTATTTAATGTCAAAAAGGTAGAGTTTTAAGATATTTTTTGAATGTTCAGATATAGTAAGAAGGTTGATTTAGTCAGATTTTGATGAAAAATTTTTTTATGTTTATTTTATTTTAGAAAACTGAAGATGTCTTCTAGTTTTATATTCAAAAATGTATTGCAGGTAATAATTTTTTTCCTTCAAAGATGAATGATGGCAATAATTTTTTATCTTCAAAAATGTGTAATGGTAAAAAATTTTTTTCCTTTAAAAATGTATTGTTAGTAATGTTTTTCCTTCAAAAATGTATATTTTTATATAAAAGTCTATTTTTATGCATATTTTCTATAAAAGTGTATTTTTATACTTTTATAGTGTTTTGACCCAAGTTTGGGAGTTAACTATTTGCCCATAGCTGGAACCCTAACAGGTGCTACCACTTCGAGTCAGGGTGGATCTGGGAACAACAGCAATTAAGAGGTGGTTCCATGCTCCTCACAACCTCCCAATCTCTTGCTGCTGAATGCAGTTTACTGTCATATCCAGGACCCCACAAACTCAAACTCACATGACTATGACCAGTAATGCTACAAACACTGAAGTGCACCACCATCATTACATTCATATTTTGCAAGTAAGAAGCAAGTGTTACTGGGACAGCATTTATCCATGAACCAATATTTTCTGCAATATTACAACTTTAACCATTTCATTATCTTTTTCACATAACCTTATTAACTCTGCACCTACAACAAACTTATTCAGTAACTTTCTACATTCAGTAGATCATGGGCCTTGTATAAGGTAAGCATTAGTAAGAAAGAAATCTAGTGTTAAACATTATCTTTCTCATATATCCTCACTAGCAGTGTAGCCTGGTGTTGCTCGGGTGTAATGAAAGCTTTCAAACTAATCCTGGAGCTCAGACTCTTTGGATCTTGGCACAAAAGACTAAAAAGCAATAGTTGTTTCCAGTTAAAACGAAACCGTAGACTGAAAGAAAAATGAATGGATGTAAGTCAAATTTTAATTTCCTGGTATCGATATCAAATAAGTTTTTTTCGCCGTAAACTGAATTTTGAAGGCTAAATAAGTTCTCTGAGTAAATATTATCATGGCTGAGACTAAGAAATACAATTATACCTACTTAGAGCCAAACCCAAAGCAAAAACTAAAACAAAAGTGCTTAAAAAATACAGACATACAGGCAGATAAACAGAGACACACACACAAACATCTTTCCTTTTATATATATATATATATATATATACATATTATCGATTTTCTGCACTATTGTAAGAACTGCAACCTTGAAACTTCTGAATATTGTTTCTTATGTCTTTGTTTATAAATGTATCAAATTTGATTAAAATCGGACCACTCCTTCTATCACCCGATTTTTTCGATTATCGATTTTCGATATTTATCGGGGGTACCTCGACACAAAACCTAGCTAAGAACACTCGCAGACGCTTATAGTACAACTGTGTAAATTTTCAAGAAAATTGGTTCATTTCGGAGTCTATAGGTAATGAACACACACACAGACACACACACACACAGACAAAGTTCCATTTATAAATAAGTTTATAGATAAACAGTGCTTCTTATTCTGACTATTCATACAAAAAACTCCTTCAGCATCATTCTACTTTAAGTGGATCTTGGGTGAGCATTAGCAAAAAAATCTAGAATTAAATATTCTCTTTATTGTTTATAAACAAATTTGTTCTTACTGCTCATAAATTTTTTTTTTCCATAACTGTCTACATTGACAGGATCTTGGGCCTTGTATAGGGTGGACATTAGTCTAGTGCTAACCATTATCTATCTCACATATCCTAATAAACTGCACTTCTTAATCTTACTGTTCATAGAGCACACTTCTCCAGTAACCCTATACATTGATTGTATCTTGGGTCTGGTATTGATTGAGTATTACTTTGTGTTGGATATTATCTTTCACACAAACCCTTATAAATTCCGCTTCTTACTCTTGCTGCGCATGCAACAGACCCCTTCAGTAACCTTCTACATTGAGTAGATCTTGGGCCTTGTATAAAGTGAGCCTAAGTATAAAAAAAAGTCTTGTCTTAACCGTTATCTTTCTAACATATCTTTATAAACTGCACATCTTACTCTTACTGCTCATACAACAATCTTTTTCCGTTACCTCCTACCTTCATTGGCTCTTGTTTTTTGTGTAGGGTGAACATTAGCAAAAAACACTTTAAATGCAATATAATATATAGCAATCTTAACTGTGTACTGTTTTGCTTAGTAGCTTGCTATGACTTTTCATTACAAGTTGCTAAATATTTCCTATCACTCTTATTTATTGGTGGATGTGCAGATGGTATAATGTTTAGTAACTTGAAATGAGAAGTCAGTACGTCAGTCAGTTAAGTGCCATACGTGATACATGCTTGCGTGATCATGTCTCGAAAGAGACATGACTGACTTGGCAGATGATTATCCTGCAGTAGGTTGCCATTACTTTCTGCAGTAGACTGGTTGCCAGCCAATGTTATAGAACCTAATCTGCCCTGTTATTTCACCTATAACTGGAGGGAAGAGATGGACTAGTACCTTTCCCAAGGGTATTTGTGCATAAGTGAATGTAATGAATTCAACTGGAATTTGAACTCGGCTCCCCGATTTCTCGTCCCGAGCCAATAGCCACTGCACCACAATACACATCTGTCAGCAGAAGTCAGTAAACATTGTTCAAATCCTGTTGAGTTTGCTACATTCACTTTCATGCAAATGCTCTTGGAAAAGCTATTGATCTATCTTTTCAGAGTTATAAGTTAAATATTAGGGCAGACAAGACTCTCAAGCCCTGGCTGGTAATCTGTCTAGGTAAAGGTTAAAACCTCAGAATTCTAAACTGTTTGAATATGGGACTAACAAATTCATCCCATGAAAACATACTTGCCTGTAGTAATGAAATAAACACATCCCATTTCCCCTCTTGCTTTTAACCATTTGTCTCAATAAAGTCAATGTTTTTCAGTGCTAAAACTGAGTGAGTCAAATGAAGCTTCTAAATGTTCTTCTTCATGTTGTTACTTTATTACATTGCTATAGAGACTTCAACAACAATTTATAGTGTGTTGAGAGCTGGGGAACCTACTTTTTACATGATTTAGTGAGTGAGTGTTTGTTTGTAGTAAGTAGTGAATATTTTTCATATTTGAAGTTAAGATTTATTTTTAGTCATTTCTATCATATACAAATTCTAATCTCAAGAAGTCAGCTACCCAGGTCAAGCTCCAATATTCAGACTAAAAAACAAACTTGAAAACTCCATTTATACATATATATATATATATATATATATATATTAAGTCTACCACAAATATAAAATAAATAGCACAGCTGTAGACAGCTGCCAATATCTTAATCTGACCATTTGAAAATAAATTCATTTCATTCCCAACCAATGATGTCTCTTGTCATAAAAGAAGATTAGTAATAATCCTGCCAACTATGCAGATAAAATTCCAGATTGTGTTTTGTTATCTAAAGTAAAATCTTTCTGCATCTGCTTGGCTGTAACATTAATAGCTCAAAAAGTACAGTATGTGCTTTACGAAGTTACACACTAATGTTGAATAAAGATTCAGATATCTGGGTTGAATCAATATTTGATTAACCAATCAATTTTGTGAATTCAGTTATCTCCCTTACCAGAACTTTTTTCCCCATTTGTTTCATTTTGGGGCATATATTTTGCCTTATAAATTAAGAGTATATAATGTAGAAATCATACGAATATGCTTTTTTTTTTCATTTAATGAGTTTTTATAAACATATCAGTATAGAGCCTATAAAAATGCTTAAATCTACAGGATAAGTATCCATAATTTACCAAATTTAATCCTTGAAGCTTAGATGCAGTTGCATGTGCACATACATACACATGCACACATGCTGTGTGTGTGTATGTGTGTATGCACTCATGAATTTGTATGTGTGAGAGTAGTAATGGCCATGATGATCACAAATATTTGATAACAAGGAATTTGATGTTACAAAGCATTTGTGCAAAAATAGTGCTTAATATAAAAAAGATAGAGTTACTGTATCAGTAAAAATGCTTAAAGATGCAAGATTTCATTTTCATAAAAATCCTTAACAACAACACAAAAGTGTGCATAGAGATTTGGGTGGGAGTGGGTATGTGTAATTGTTGGTGTGTTTGGGTGTGCACAGTGATTTTGGTTGAAGAGAGTGTGTGTCTGTGTGTGTTAGTGTGTGTATAAAGATTTGTGTCAAGTGTGTGTATATGTGTGTAGAGATTTGGGTTGAAGTGTGTTTACATAGTGATTTGGATGGAAGTGTGTATGTGCATGGGTGGAGTAAAATTAGGTGGAAGTGTATGTTTGTGTATATATAGAGATTTGGGTGAGAGCATATTTGTGTGTGTGTATAGAGATTTCAGTAGAAGTGTGGGTGTGTGTGTGTGTGTGTGTGTGTGTGTGTGTGTGTATACTTATAGACTGTATGAACATAAACACACCCTGCTTAATTTATGCTATCAATAAAAATTAGTTAAAAAATGAAAAAGAAAAGAAATTTTAAAAGAAATTCTTGAATTATAATTTTAGATAAAGAATGATTTTTGAAATGGGAAAAACATTTTTTTTTCCTTTTTAAATGATTTGGAATTTTTATTGCAAAAATCAAGGACAGTTTAATGTTGGTTATCCTGTCCTGCCTTTTAATCAGATTGATTTTGATTTGGTTCCCATTAATTAACATTAGAGTCATATGTGAACAAATATGCAAATCACCTTCCAGGCAATTTTATTAAGAAAGCAATTGTAAATGAAAGAGATATTTATTTAAAGATTTTTCTCACATTTCACAAAATACTTCAAAGATTTAAGTAAAAGTCCATTTGTTACAATAATTATTCAAAGAAAACACCATTTTTGTTTTTGTCTTTCACCAGAAATATTTTCTTGATAAATTGGAAATTCTTCCCTGGTAGCTTGGCAACAGTAAGTATGACCTTTAAATTGCAGCTTGAAGATGAATGTATTTTTTTCTAAGAAAGCAAGCAAAGCTGAGAATCTTTTCACTTAGAAGCTGCAGGGTTCCATGTTTTGTACTTTTGTTCCATCTCCACAAGAAGATAAATTAGAAAAATAAGAAGATAAAATTTTCCTTTATAAGTGATTATTGAAAAGTTCATGGCCCAAAGAAACATTAAAAAATAAAATAAATTCTGGTGTTTGCTCATTTAGTTAGATTTTGAGAAATGGGTTGTATTGAGAAATCTTCAGTTTTAGCTTATGATAAACAGTAAAAACAGTAAAAATCATACAGAAAAAATATTTTTCTAAATTCACTCAGAGATAAAAGAGCAGAATAAAACTTTGAAATTGTTGACTTCATTTTCTTTTGAAAGGTACAAAATCAGTAATTTTAAAGCACTTGATTAAATATCTAACATCAAGTTTTGAAGTGAATTACATTGAAAAATTGTATTTAAAAAATTGTCAGGTCTCTCATCGATGATATAAACTGAAATTGAAATGGGAAGAAGACAAAGTAGCACTTTTTCTTTTTGTATATATAAAACGTTGTAGAAAAGTTCACTGCTTAGTTCACTTCCCCAAAATGTGATCAAATGACCAAACATCAAAATCTTTTTGATAGGTTTTTTTAGTCAGGCTGAAAACTTTTCATCAACCCCTCATATATGAATGCTTGTGTAAGCATATACATGGATGTGCATATATATATATATATATATATATATATTGTCTATTCTGGAATTATTATGCAAGTTACATAAGCCTCAATAACTCAAAATTACTTGGGACAATTTTTGTCAAATTTTAATCGATTAATTCAGACAAAGCTTGAGTTAAATTTCTAAGTAGTTTCACTATTTTTTAATAAAGTTATCAGATTTATTATAAAAACTGCAGTCTGAAGTTATTATGCAGATTAAACTAATATTAGTTTAAGGCCTCGGAAATCTAATGAAAACTATTTTTTTGCTTAATATATCTTGAAACATGGGTAACAGAAAAAATTTAAGAAATGCTGAAAACAGAAAATAATAAAGTTATTGAGTGAGGGAATGTCCGTATAGATATCAAAGGAGCTTTGCAGAGGTTATTGAATGATAAAGAAAGCTGTTGAAAATATAACTAAGTTGAAAACTAGAAGCAAAGGAAAAAGCTTTAAGATCTTGTCTACTTAAGGGAAATGTAAACTAAAGTGACTTATAGGGAAACAACCACTTTTGACCAGTGCTCAGATCTTTGAACAAGTTTGGAATTGAGTGAGCCAAGAAGGACAAAAGGTGTAGAATACTTTGTAAATTAGGATCTGTCAAGTAAGGCAAACTCCTCTCAGTAAAGCAACTATTTTGAAGCATTAAAATTGAACCAAGAAACTCATCAAAATTGACTTTTCCAAAGTAATTTTCACAAACAAATCTCAAGTGACACTCGATAACCTTGATGGATGGACCAAAAGATTTATTTTATCATACGCAGATATTCCTGTGGCTAAAAGAAGGTAACAAAGAGGCGACAGTTGATAGTGTGATGATATGGGCTAGAATTGTTTGCTAAACCATCATTGAACCATTCAAAGTTGGTTAAGGAGTTAAACTGAACAGTGCTGACTATTGCGGTTTCAAGAGTTTCTTTGAATGGTACAAAGTTACATGCTCACAGTTTTAAAGTAAAGTGTGTATTTATGCACAAAAATGTTCCTTCTCATGTATCGAAGTTTACCTCTGAATATTTTTAGTAGTAAAAGTTTACAAGAAATAAGATAATTGAATAGCCACCATCAAGTCCAGATCTGAATCTGATCTAAAATCTATGGTCAACTACGAAGAAGTAATTTTATGAACATGGCAAACAATATGACAGCAAAACAGACCTATAGGAAGCAATTAAAATCAGTTTTAAAATAAAAAGAAAAGATTTAATGGATAATGATGGACTATAATAAGATGTAAATGTGTGAAAAACTTAACATATACATATCATTTTAATTGAATTTACTCCAGGCAAGGCAGTAAAGACACTAAGACACAAGAAGTTACTGGGTGTGAAATAATTAAAAAGCAAATGTTACTAAAGAGTGAGAAAAATAGAAGAGAAATCAGACGATATCAGACAGTAGATATGATTGACATTGAATTTCAATTTTTGAAGATCAAAGTTAATTGGAGCATGGAGCCAGAAGAGTGTTCCATAAGTAAGAAAAGCAGGAAAAGAAACTGTTAGCATAGAACTTATGGTTACATCTAACCTATTCAACTGTAAATTGATTTAGACCTTGTTACCAATATAGTCAGTTACTCAGTCAGTTAAGTGCCATACATGATACACACTTAGAGGATCATGTCTTGAAAGGGACATGACCGACTGGGTAGAAGATTTTCCTGCAGTAGGTTGCCATTACTTTCTACGGTAGCCAAGGATATAGAACCCAACCTGTTCTGCTATTTAACCCATAGCTGGAGAGAGAAGCAATGGATTAATACCTTTTCCAGAGGTATTTACGCATAAGTGAATGCGACAAATTCAACTAGAATTCAAACATGGTTCTCCAATTTCTCCTTCTGAGCCAATATCCACTGCATCACAACACACATCTGTTATGGTACCCTATTCTATAGGAATGGACTCTTCCTCCGTCAATAAATAATAATGTGAGTGACTTACAGGGACACAGCTGTGAGGCAGTCAAGTGACATTCAAGAGGCAGTCAAGTGACAGTCTAGAGTTAAGTGAAAAACCTTTCCCCATTAATTATATATATATATATATATATATATATATATATATATATATATCAGGATTTTGATAAGTTCTCACTGGTTTTTATGAAAAGTAATGTTTTATTTACAAAAATTAGTAAGAAACATGTCACTGAAAGTATTGTCCATTGCTAGCCACTACTTTTTCCGATCTTCCTGGCAACATTTGAATTCCATGTAAAAAAAAAACGACACGTCTTTTTAGACTAACCACAAGTTGACTCATTTCTTGCATCTTGATAAGAATGAAATTGCTGCTAAGCCAGGCCATGTGTCATTTATTGTAACACGTTATAATTGGACAGGGCAATGTCTGGTGAATATGGTGGATGGGGTAGGACTTCCCATTTAAGCGTTTCCAAGTAGATTTTCACTCATTTTGCAATATGTGGCCTAATGTTGTCATGTTGCAAAATCACTTTGTTATGTCTCTGCTCATATAGCAGCTGTTTTTTTCTTCAGTGCTTAGCTCAAACGCATCAATTGTAGTCAATAGCAATCTTCCCTGATGGTTTCAGTCAGTTTGAGCAGCTCATAAGAAATTGTTAAAAGGAACCAGAAACCCAATCCTAAAGAGGAAACAACAGATAAACCTCTACTCCTGTTCAAAAATACTGGGGAGAAGTATAAAAATTATAAAATTGATATGTTATAAAAGTAATGAAATATAAATATTTAAGATGTACTAAAATGTTAATATATAAATGTGATAAAATATTATGAGATGGAATAAAAAAATAAATAAATAACATTACTATAAGTCATTGTGACTGAGGGTTTGAGGGCAATGGCTTTGCTCAGCCGTTGGTCAATATATGTATACATATATTTATGTGTATGTGTGGGGGCAACATATATATATGTTTATATATATATATATATATATATATATATATATATATATATAGATAAACATATATATATATATATATATATATATAAACATATATATTTATGTGTACGTGTAGGTGGCAACATATATATATATATATATATATATATATATATATATATATATATATGTGTGTGTGTGTGTGTGTGTGTGTGTGTGTAATGAATTATTTTGAATGTTATTTTTACCGATACTTGTATTTAAGTAGATATTCTGTTTTTAATTAAACAGTATTTTATATTTATATCTACCGGCCTGGTTATTTTACGATATATTTTTATTACGAAAATGTGTGCTATCCAGCAGGATTCGAACCTGTGACCCCTATTTACATAGCAAATAATTCATTACAAATTGTTGGTTGCTTATAACCAAGTTTCGTTAAAATTCGTTAATTTCTGTAATATATATATATATATATATGTTGTAAGTTTAAAAATGTATTTTTTGACAGTATTTATTTATTTCTATTATTATATTTGATATTTCAGACTGTCCTCGGCCTTTCATCAGAAACAAATGATTTTAAAATTTAAATTAGAAATGTTTTCACGATGAGCGTTCGTCTAAGAGATTGTTTACATCACGTGACGCAGAAAAAGATAGGTTTATGTTTACAAATATTAAAAAAAATCTGTCGCTTTCTGTGTCACGTGATGTA
This sequence comes from Ascarosepion bandense, assembly GCA_037127315.1. Lineage (NCBI taxonomy): Eukaryota > Metazoa > Mollusca > Cephalopoda > Sepiida > Sepiidae > Ascarosepion > Ascarosepion bandense. The sequence goes on from JBBBDQ010000304.1 coordinate 1,052,931, forward strand.
AACAATCTCTCGGACGAACGCTCATCGCACAAATGTTTCTAATTTAAATTTTAAAATCATTTGTTCCTGATGAAAGGCCGAGGACAGTCTGAAATATCAAATATAATAATAGAAATAAATAAATACTGTCAAAAAAAATACATTTTTAAACTTACAATTTTTAGTAGTTTTTCCTATTAGTTAGGAAAACAACTGTTAGAAAAACAGCGAGAGCTTGAATAAGTTCTCACTGTTTTCTAACAGATGGTATTCCCAGAACTGCGTGTGTGTAGTTTGAAATGGTAGTGTATCTATAAGGAAGTAATATAAGCAAGCTTGAAATTCCATGTATGTTATTTTGTTGAAATGTGAACAACTTTGTTTTTCATAGCATTAAACATGTCTGATTTTGTATCAAAGAAAGTGAAATGTTCCATTTGTAACATCAATAAGCGAGAAAAAAGATTAAAAATCAAGACAGAATGCATGGTTATTAGCAAAAGGGTGAGGCCAAAGTGCAAATTGCAAATCGGAGATACCAAAATCAAACAAGTACAAGAATTTAAATATCTAGAAAGTATTTTAACAGAGGTTGGAAAGTGTGACACTGGAATCAGAAGATGCTCTGGGATAGCTAAACATTCTAAAAGCTAAGCAGAGTACTAAGAAAAAGAAGAACTTTACTAGAAACAAGGAAAAGAGTACAAAACTGTTACGTGATACTGTCCTCCTGTATGGCAGTGAGTGCTGGACAATCTCTTCAGAGATGAAGAAGAGACTTGAACAAACAGAAATGTGGGTCTGCAAAAGGATGCTGGGGATACCATGGACTGATTATATAAGCACAACAAATTCTTTTTTAGAGAAAATGGAAACTAAGAAAAAACTTATACTTAACATTAGAAAGAGAAAGTTGAAATTTCTAAGGTACATAATAAGGAAAGAGAGCTTGAAAAATTTGATAATCACAAGACAGATTGAAGGTGAGAGGGACAGAGGAAAACAACACATAACATACATAGCGATCTTGAGTAAATGAATGACAGAATTTAGGAAAATAATAGAATGACAAAAGGCAGGGTGTTGTGGAGAGCCAAGATCGCCTACATTCTGAGGGGCCATGGCACATGAAGAAGATAGCAAAATGTAATATAGTGTATGGAGATACTATATCTGTTACTATAAGGCTTTTTTTCTTTTATGTCTAATGACACAAAAGTAGCTTGACCCTGTGAAATGAAAATTAGTTTATAAATTTAAATTGATATGAAGATGAAAATTGGAAAGGTGGCATTGACTAGGTCACTATAGATCCATTTAGGATCAAAACTGCTATTTTGGGGCAAACTGTGAAAAAAGACATCCTTTTATTCAATGTTGCATAAATCATGCACCTTAATTGCAAGTGTCTATGCCAACATTAATTATTTCTGAAGTTACCTGTGGTAAAAGGTGACCAAGCAGTCAGCAGTATGGAAAATACGATCAGCAAGCCAAGGCCAAGATTAAACTCTGAGATAATCTACATACTCTTTGGGAAATACCCTTTGTAAAGGAATGCAAAGGAATAAGTGATATAATCACTAAAAAATTTCTTGTTTAAAAAGAAGTATTTTAAAAAGGAGTTATTTTCCTGAAAATAAAAAAAAAATTATATAAATAGAATTTCATTTAAGGTCCTATCAGGGTGGGCTCCAGACTAACTTTTTGCACCATAACAATTTTGAAAACCAAAATTTAATCCTCTTCAAAAAAATTTAAACCATCCAAAATTCAAAATAATATGTTTTTCACTTTGATACCATTGTAAATTTTACTACAATTATGCATCATATATTCATTTTTTTATATAAAGAATATTAGTTCATATTAACTATTCAGAATAAAAAGAGTTTTTAAAGTCTTTATCCAAAAAATTTAATTTAGAATTGCCAGCCTTGTATGAAGACTACATTTCTATGTTTATAATTGTTTAAATTCTCTCCTGTATTTTTAATTTATTTTATAATAAGCTGAAAACATATTAACTATTTTTTAACTAAAAATTGACACAAAACAATATAATTTTCTTGTTTTTTTTATTAAAACACAATTATTTCTTACAATTAGATTCAAATGTTTTTGCATTGAAAGATAAATGAAATATCTAAATTTAAAATATGAAAATGTAAGTCAGTGAAGCTTTATTTTTCATTTGGGTTCCATTCATTAGTTTAAAAAGATGCATTTAAGTTTTATTTGTTTATTTACTTATTTTTTATTTGTGTGTGTGTGTGTTCACTTGATGATCCAATTAATGAACAATAATAATAAAAGATGCTTTTAGAATAAATAACAAAGCTGTGCCATGTTTTTTCTTTGTTGAGGTAGGACTGGGATTAATCTTGCACAAAGCATGACGAGTTCCACCTGACAAAGTATTTGTCATAAAGATTTGAGGTAAGTTTTTACAAGGCCAGATACTCTTCCTGGCATCCAGCTGAGACACTCACTGTAGTCCAAGCATACCAAATAGTTTTTATTGAGACAACATCTCTAGGAATGGTTCCAATCCAAGACCTGAGACCTCATCCTAGCCTTATATATATATATATATATATATATATATATATATATATATAACATAGCACACTTGGTATACAATCCAGGTAAATTCCGATAGAGATGAACTCAAGAGAACTCAATGTTAAATTCATTTATTTAATTTAACAGAGTAATATAATTTATAAAAGATTTTCAATTATTACAATGGGTAATACATATTTCACCGCATCCTGATGTTATTATCATGGCTCGTCAGACCCAAATGGTACAACAGTTGGTCCTCAAAATATACCCCCAAAAATTTATTTTATTTTATTTTATTTTATTTTACATAGACGCTCACAAGTCCATATTAGAATAAACATTTGTAACGGTTATTTATGAAAATTTCTCACTCATTCAAAAAGAACCACAAAGAAAGAGAAAAGCAAGGATAAAGAAAAGATAGACGATTGATTAATGTAAAGAAGAAAAAAAAGAGAAAAAAGAAACAGAGAAAAAAGAAAAAAAATATATATAAAAGGTGTATATATATATATATATATATATATATATATACACACAAGTTGGCTCTTATAAGAAGCTTATTTACCTTTTAATAGGTCTTGTCTTTTATCCTGTGGGGTAACATGCCACCCTACTCATCAGTAGAAAAGCTAGTGAGGAAGCTCATTTAGATGCTAACCACTCATTCGAGCCAGAAGAATAAATGTAAAATAAATTTAACAAAAAATTTTGTATCATTCCAAACTAATGTTTTATTTTAACCAGGCTGATAAAACACTAATTTTGGGCCCTCGGTCCTATATTTTCTTGTATTTATTTATTTGGTGTTACATTTATACCAATTTTTATAGAACTAAAATAGAATTATTTTCTTAACATCTCAAAAGTAACAATTCTGATAGAATCAATATTTCTCAACCAACTGAAGATTGTCAGCAGATTTTTAAACTAAGAGATGCAAAGTATAGGGAATTTGTGTGACTGGATTAATTTTAGAAACGTGTTTAAGGTCAGTTACTTTTTCTGTATATTTTATAATCTAGATTGGGATAAATAATATAAATATATATAATAAAAGGATTGTGCCAATTGTTATAAGTTAAAATTATCACATTACCTAACTCTGTAATGAACTATCAACTATGGTTGCTTGCATGATTTATGTTCCTAAATTGAAAAGAAATATATTTTGTTAACGTCTGGTACCAACTAGCTAAAATTAGTGTCAAGTATTATTTTGTTTCTTACTGATTTGTTTTTATTGGTCTTGTACCATAAAGAGATAACCTTAATGAACATTATTGGTGATAAATAATGATTTTTAGTAAACAAGATTGAGTGATTAATTTTGTTTTTATGGCTTATCAACCTTTTGCAGATTATTTAAAATGATAAAAATTTTTAGATTGTAAGAACCTTTTGGAGATAGTAATTATTTATTGATATGAGTCCTACTAATTAGCCCATAGGTAGAAGGAGAAGAGTGGATTCATACCTTTTCCAAGAATATTTGCTCTTAAGTCAATATAATGAACCTAACTGAAATTAGAACTCAGCTATCTGATTTCCAATTTCAAGTCAGTTTTCATTACACCACCCAAGATATCCAAGCTTACAGCACATGATATTCCCACGCAGATACCAATCTACGTACAGTTATATTCCACTTCAAATTAGACCTCTTTCTGATTTACACTACATGACGGTCAGATGTTAATGCTATAAAAGCAAAGCCAAAAATAAAAAGCTTTCCTCTGTGCAGGGACTCTAAGCATCACATCTGGCTCACAAAAATAAAATAAAACATAACATAAAGAAACTAATCACAAATATTGCTGCCAAAAAAAAAAAAAATGAAAAAGAAGTGTGTTTGGGAGTTATAACATTTGCTTTAAAAAAGCTGCTCATAAACAACTGACAGAGATTCACTAATCCACTCCAAACCTCTCAACATCACTACTGTGACTTCTGTCAACCAACCTAACACATATATCCACTTAAGACCCACCCTCCTCTAAATTGCAGCACTTTGCCCACAAAGAGACATTATACTCATCTGCTGCATCGGCTATACAAAAGAATTTTATATTTAAATTCTCGTCTTCTTTTCCTTTTGACTAGCAGTAGTTTGTTTTCATTTGTTCTTCCAAGCTACCATATGCATTTTTATAACAATACAGATAAGGATTGACATTGCTTAACTTCAGTGATCATACAAGGGCCTATGTCTCAATATGATATGGCTGTAAGCTTTGTTAAACAAGAATGTCTTTTATTACCTGTTGTAATTTTGAGATGAGTCATTATGTTTCCAAGTGTAATTGTTACAAGAAGAAAATCTGATAAAGGGAGAAACCAGCCAACACTTAAAAATCAGACTTAAGGAACATAGAATAATTATATTCTCCTCTGAGATAAAGTAACAAAGAGCATTGATGGAAAGTGAGAAAAGTAAAGGAGGTCTCATTTATTAAGTTTAAGGACAAAGGCCAGTACAGGTTTTTTTAGTAATATTCTTTTTAAGCAAGGAAAATATTTGAGAGCAACTCTCTGATTAAAATATGGACTTGCCTGTGTAATACCTGTTGCTGTTAGATTTGGAATAATAGATTGGTTAAATAAATATATTTGCCACTTTTTGTGACCACCATTTTCTGTTTTGCATCACTCTTTCCAACTAAAAAAAATCCTCTTTGTTCTATATGGATTGTATACCTGATGAAAGCCATTGAACAAATTGGTCAATACTTTGTGATTGACAACAAAAGAAACTAAAAGCATATGATCAATTGTTTGAAGAATTCTAGGAAAGTGTCTTTTTGTCACTTATTTTAAATGGCTTTATGCAATTTTATACAGAAATAAATAAGAAATATCTATAAAAGAATATAAAATCCTATTAAATAAGTGGAGTTGATAAAAGAATCTATTCTTTCCTACATTTCAAAAGGAATCATGAATTCTTACACTAGAGTCAAGATAAATTTTTATTAAAATACAATAATAAACAAATGTGGGCATTTTCAATTAGCTTAGTATAATCAAAAGGATTTACATCAGAGAGATTGTGGAAGTTTAGTATAACTTTATAAGGCATAGATTTTGAAATACCATTGTTTCATTATATAGATCTGTATATATTATTAATAAGTTCTACTGCCCCTGTGACAGTCAGTATGTGATCAATAAAGAAAATAGAAAATTAAAAATGATAAATGAAAAAATAAATACAAAAATAACATGGAAAATAAGCACAAAAGCATATGCCTACAACAATACATTCAAAAACTGTAAACTCTGTCTAGAGGAGAAAATAGCTATAATCACCTTCCCAGACAAACAAAAATTACTAAACAGTCAGAACTTATCTGAAAAATCAGACATCAAAACAAACTTTACTACATTACTTAAAAATCAAAAACTAGAAACAATTATCTTAATATCACCAAGAAAAATGCAAATATGTGCACTAAATACAACATAGATAATGTAACATACCTTAAACAAAACCAATACTTTAAGCCAAATAAATAAAAAAGATAACCAACTCAACTCCAAAAGAAAAAATAAATAAATAAACAAATTAATTAAATAAATAATAAAGAAATCAACAAATTATGAGTGCGGGCATAACTAAATAAATTTAATAATCATCAACAAATAATTAATGAATAAATACAAAATATACTAAATAATCAATAATAAATAATGAGTTAAAAGTTAACAAACAACATTATATAATAGCAACAAATAACCAGATTCTGACCCACAATGATTTCTACTCAATAACCTTTAGAATAATTGGAAATATAAACATTGCTGCCTACTTAAATTAATACTAGCAGTAAGTACCTGGTGTTGCAGAGGATGAGAAGAGTAAGAATTCCTATGGGCAATTTAAGTGTTGGTCTTTGTAAGGGGAAATGTACCACTATGCAGAAGGGGGATAGTTGGCAGTGTCTATTTGTAGTACTGATAGGTGCAGCATCAGCCAATGAAGTAAGATGAAAAAGGGCTGGGCAAATATTGGAGATTCGCTTTTGGGTTGGCTGCATGGAATGAATGTCTGCTTGAATAAATTTGCAAGGGGTGTGTAAGTTTTGAAACAAATTGAATGAAAAATGTGGACATGTATGCTAATAGAAATCAGTGTTGGTGAGAACACACACACACACACACACACACACATCTTCAGTTTTATTTATACACAAATATTTATAAATCTGAAAAGAAGTGGCTTAAAGGGAAATCCTAAATGGATCATTAATATTAACTATTAAAAATTAAATAATAAAACTGATCCAGCCAGAGGACTCAATGTAATTAAATTTATTTATTTACAGAGCCAATATTTATTATATATATATAAATGAATAAAGAACAAAGAAAATATTTACAACGTTCAAAACATTAATTTAAAACAGTGCTCAATATAGAAATAGAGCAATGAATATATTTTATAAATTATACTTTAGAACATGTACAAACTATAATCTACTACAAAAGTGTACATTTTGTTTTGATATTGAAAGAACAATGTCTCATGAGGTAGTTAGTAATGATGGTAATGAATGTTATTTTTGAAAAGAAAATTGATGAAAATTCACTTCCTTTTATTGGCAAAATTTTTTGGATGAGGCAAAGGGGATAAGAAAAATGAGAAAACAAAAAGAGAAATCAAAAAAGGGGAAAGAGAAAGACACAGAGGAAAAAAATAAAGAGGAAAACAAGATAGAAAGAAATAAAGAAACATGAGGAAAGAGCCAATGAAAGACGGATCAAGGAGAAATAGACCCCAAATTTAACTAACTGACTAAATGGAGGATTATACCATATGATTTTTCTGTTCCTATTTTTGTTTCTGGAGCCACTATATTTTTTCACAAAGTTGATCTCAAAGATTGGTAACCGCTATCCCTAAGAATTTTATCATAAATTGTTTTATGTTTTTTGAATATTACTTTGCTAGAGGAGTGTATGTTAATGCGACGTTCAACTGATGATGGAACATGTTTAATAACGGATGATTCTTTTAATTTTTATTTTTTAATTTAATTTTAGTTACTTTTTTCTAATTTATTATAGTAGCACTAATGAATTTATATCTTCGTCGTGTTCGTTGCATTTCACTGATGCACAAATACCCTTGGGAAAGGTATTAATCCGTCTCTTCCCTCCAGTTATGGGTTAAATAACAGAACAGATTGGGTTCTATGGCCTTGGTTGGCAGCCAGTCTAGCATAGAAAGCAATCGCAACCTACTGCGGGATAATCTTCTGTCCAGTCAGTCATGTCTCTTTTTTCATGTATGGCACTTAATTGACTGACTTGTATTTTTTGATATCCTCAGATCTGTGCTTTTGAATAATTCCTATGTCTATGTATATGATTTCACCACTTTTTTTTAAATGCCAAAGGATTTAGTTTATACAATGTTACTAACAAATGTATCTATCTACAATTCATTTCTGGCTCTTGTTATCTCCCCCACCACTTTCTTCTCCCTCTGTGCATTTTCTCACTTTTTCCTCTTTGTTAAGCCCAGACGTTGTATGCCCAATGTATACAATGTATATGCTTATACTTTACTTTCTACCTAAATTTGGAGTCTATTTCACCTTGAGCTGTTTTTCATTGGATCTTTCCTCGTGTTTCTTTATTTCTTTCTATCTTGTTTTCCTCTTTGTTTTTTATTTTCTCTGTGTCCTTCTCTTTCCCCTTTTTTGATTTCTCTTTTTGTTTTCTCATTTTTCTTATCCTCTTTGCCTCATCCGAAAAATTTTGCCAATAAAAGGAAGTGAATTTTCATCAATTTTCTTTTCAAAAATAACATTCATTACCATCATTACTAACTACCTCATGAGACATTGTTCTTTCAATGTCGAAACAAAATGTACACATTTGTAGTAGATTGTAATTTGTGTGTGTATATATATATATATATATATATATATATATATATATATATATATATATGCAATATAACGCTCTACATTTGTATCGAGCACTCTTTATAAAAGTAAATGCATGAACAACAGGTAAAAAACCTACGAGTTCTACAACATAGTTACAATACAACACTATATATATATATATATACACTCTCACACTCTGATTGAGCATTCTGGAAGAATGTTAGACTTTGAAAAACAGTAGCTACTCTGGCATCTACACATCGTTCATTCAGCAATGAATTAAAACACTCTCAGCTATTGGGCATGTATAATGATAATATACACGCTAAAAAGTTTGCCTTCTTCTACCGAGTGCCCATAGCTCAGAGGTAGAATCGCCGACTGACACCAATTCGGTTGGGTCTCAACCCTGGGTTAAAAGCAATCGAAATCTAACCGTACTGATGAGCTGTGATACAGCGAAACAGATCTGTCTATATATATATATATATATATATATATATATATATATATATATATATATGTATACTGTATTTATAACTCTATTATAATCATTAACATGAGTCCCTTCTATTTTTGTTCTGTAGAAGTTTGAATAAACCTCAAACTGAATTCTAAACATTTCAGACAATTATAGTCATTTCTTTCTGGTCAAAACTTTCTCGGACTTTTTGCTTAAAGTTTTAATCCAGAAAAATTCAGGGTATTCGTCAGAAATTTCAAGCTTTAAAACTTCAGGCTTGTGGTGTTCTTTCACTTGTTAACTATATTAAACAGCTGTACTACAATTAGCTAAAAACATCTGCAGACATTAAATATGGGAGATAACTTTTATATTTTTGAAAGAGTTATTCTCCATGTAAAAGTTACTGTGTTGAACTTATATTTAGCAAAAAAAAAATAATTGAAAATAAGAAATTAAAACAAAATTAAACTGAAGAGTCACATACAATTTCTTTTTAATTGTTGTGTAGAATAATAAATTTGCAAGGGGTGTGTGAGTTTTTAAATAAATCAGATGAAAAATGTGGAGGTGTATATTAATAGAAATCAGTATAGACAGACACATGGATACACACACACTGACACTCATCTTAAGTATTATTTATATAGTTTAGGACAATAAAATAAACTGGAAATGACTGACCTTACTACACATAATGCTCCATTGACTAGCATATATAAATAGTTGGGCCACCATGCAATACAGGTGGCCTGAAGATTTTTTTTTTTTTTAATCATTTCGCCCCAAGCAAGGCATTCCACTGCCACTATTGCGCATGGGGCTACATAGGGGAAGGTAAAGAGAAGGAGTGGTTAGACATAGGGAATGTCAGGAGGAAGGTGACAGATGAGTAAGGATACCGAGGATGAGGGTTGGGCAGATGGGAAGAGTGTTTGATAGAATAGGAGCAGGTTAGTGTGTTAGGAGGTGTCTATTGACCTTACATTTAAACTCCTGGAGATTGTAGCCATCGGGGAAGCAATCATGTGGAAAGGAATTCCACAGTCTGGAAGTGCGAGGAAAGAAACTGTTGGAGTAGAAGTTGCGGTTGCATTTTATCGGTTTCACTGTAAAAGGGTGGGCTCTAGTTGCTAATCTAGTATCTCATGCAAATTCGTATTTAGGGGGCACCAGTGATCTAAGTTCATCGGAGCAGAAGCCGTGAAAGTATTTAAAGAAGAGACACAGGGAAGCCACGTCACGCCGGTGGGAGAGAGACTGCAGGCGGTCTGCCAAGTCAGTATCTATCACATTACAGACCCTCCTCTGAACCTTATCGAGAAGCCCGAGGAGAATAGCAGGGGCACCCGACCAGATATGGCAGCAGTATTCAATGCACGGGCGGATGGTAAATTTATATATGTGCAGGATAGATTTAGATGGAAAAAACTTCCGGGCCCTACACAGAGAACCGACTTTCATAGCAGCGGATTTAGCAATGGATTTGATATAGTCATTCCATTTGAGGTTTGCTGAAAGTGTGAGACCAAGGAGGCGTAGTGTTTTAATGGGAGGTAGGTGAGGTTGTTGATGATGGTTAATTGAGAGTAGCTTCGTTTTAGAAGCATTAAAATTTACCAGCCATTTCTTACCCCAGTCCAATATGGATTGGAGGTCTTTTTCAATCTCGGCTGCGAGGTTAGCTTTGATGCCTACACCAGATTTTTGTAGGAGGCGAGAGTAAACTGTGGTGTCATCGGTGTACAAACCTACTTGGGCTCTTATGGAATCAGGGAGATCATTAATGTATATCAGGAAGAGTGTAGGACCTAAGATGGAGCCTTGGGGGATACCTGCGTTTGTATGGTAGTTCTGGGAGGCATGTCCGTTTAATACCACCATCATTGTGCGGTTAGAGAGGAATGACTGGATTAGTTCAAACAAATGTCCAGTTATACCATAGCTCCGCAGTTTACATAGAAGGCCAGCATGCCAAACTCTGCTGAACGCCTTAGATCTATCCAATGCAATGGTTCGGGCTTCGCCATTCCTGTCGAGTGCCTGGTATATGTACTTGGTGATGGTCATTAGCATATCAGCAGTAGACCTGGTGAAGCGGAAACCATATTGCTTGTCCGAGAGGAGCCTGTGTGCTGTGAGATGCTGAGCCACCTCAGCGTTGATAATGGTTGATAATAATTGCATGAAACAGATTGTTGCCACTCAATGTTGACCTAAGTGTCCACTTTCATATAACTTTTTCAAATGAAATGCGATTTTTCATTTATCTGGAATTGAGCCAATCATCTAAAATTTCAGCTTAGATAAAAACTAATATTATTTACATACCATGTAAATTTCACTTATTCTTAATCTTTACTATAATGGTGTCTTATCTCCAGGAAACCTGTTTAACTTCTTTTAAAATACCTTTTAAAATACATTTTAAAGTTATTTTACTCAATTTTTTAATCATTTAAAAAAAAATTATGATAATTTTTTATACATTAAATTTGATATCTAAGCATATCATTATTTGATTCTCGTTTTGAAGAGGTAAACTGGTTATGATCAGTTTGGATCCTTCATGAAAATACATTTTCTTGTATTTATATGCCTTTTCATCAGTGCATATGTGACACCAAGTTTAATGTGGGCTCTAAATATACATTCATAGGGAAAGGGGGAAAAATTAACCACTCTTTATGACAGCTGTTGCAGAGGTATCAAGACCTTATCCTTTAATGCAACAGGGAAGTGTTACTCTGGTGTTGCAATCTCCAGAGACCAGGCAAATCTGCATCAATTTTATACTCTGTTTTGCCTGCAAACAAAAACAAGACTGAAGTATTTACTTTTTTTTTCATGCAGGGTGTGTCAGAAAGTCTTTGAGAATCATTCAGGCCAAACATGTCACATGAAAACTCTTAAGCTGAATAAAATTTATAAAACAGGCCAGGCCCTTTACAAAATAACTTAGATTGCTACATCTGTAATAAGCATTGGCAGTCATTGCTGTTCTCACAAGAATTTAAAGCATTGATCAAACTTATCAACAATGGTCATACTCGTTTAATGAATCTATATCCATAAGGGATAGAGGCAAAAGACAGAGATTAATTGATATCAAGAGATGATGGATGATGGATGAAAAGTTGAACATCAAGTTGGAATGTGAAGATGTAACTTAGATTGCTACATCTGTAATAAACATTGGCAGTCTTCAAGAGTCATTGCTGTTCTCACAAGAATTTAAAGCATTGATCAAACATAGTAAAATTCTTTATGCAGACATTTTTTAATCATTTCATACCCAGCAAGGTGAGGATGAAAGAGGTTACTTAGAGTGAAAGAAAATCAGAAAATGTTAGTGAGTGAAAAGGATCATAAAAGAATAAGATTCAAAAAGATAGAAGATGGCAGTTGACATGGCATTTACATTTTTGAAGTTCATAGGTGGTAGAGAAGCAAGAAACTAGAAAAGAGGAGAAAAGTACAAGAGAAGGAACGATTAGAACTTGCAGTTACATCTAGCTATTTCAACAGTAAAACAACAAAACCTAGTTGCCAATCTAGTAGTATGTTTAAATTCATGCAGTCAAGATACAATTGCTATGAAGTTGTTGTGGACTCGATTAAAGATCCAGCAAGAATAATACAAAACAACCAAATAGAAAATAATGAGTATGTATTAAACACAGCAAAATACAACACTTGGAACTTTGTTAGTAGAACGATAATATGGGTTAGTGTGTAATGCTATAATTCGACCCTTGAATTGGGACTTGTAATGGTCATTACGGTAGCAGTGTTCATAGACAACTTGGTTGAGTTCAGGGCACTCTCCTCAGGCTACTTCCTCAGGCAATTTACATTATCTTTCTGGCTATCTACTCCCACTTCTTGTGAGGGGAGGTATATGTAATGGTTGGCAGAGTTCATTCTGTTGTGGGTGATGCTGCCATAACAGAAGTCTTTTATAGAAAAGACGCATAGAAGCCATCTCAAAATGATGGAAAAGTGGCTGAAGTCATGAAACCAAGTCATGACTGATATCATTACAGATCCTTTTTTCGATTTTGTCAAGAATCTCAGGATATATAGCAAGAAGTACCAGGCCAGATACAAACTTAAATGGTAGGTTTATAAATGTGCAAGATGGATTCTAGCAAGAAAAATTGTCTGGTACAAGGAAGTGAGCCAACTTTCCAAGTAAATGCTTCAATATAATTATTCCACTTTACGTTAGTGAAAAACACGAGACCAAAGAAGCACAATGATTTGTTTGCCTAGAGATTAGCATCAGTCATGCAGATAGAAGGCAAAAATAGCTCTTTACGATGACTAAAAGATAACAATTTCATTTTGTAGGCATTCAAATGTATATACCATTTCTTGCTCCAGGTAATAACTAATGAAGATCATTTTTGAGATCAGGTGCCAGTTTTACTTTATCAGACATATTATACTTACTATTAAGGAAGAAGTAAATGGTTGTGTCATCAACATAAATAGCAAGTTGGGAACTGATAACATCAGGATGAAGATAAGAAACAATGTAGGTACAAAGATGAAGCACTGGAAGACCCAACCCACTTATATTAATGTAAAAGGATCTAGAAGAGTGGTCATTCAACACAACTTTCATTACACAATTTAAGAAAGATTGAATAAAGATAAATATTCCGCTATAGACTTTAGCTTGTGAAGGCAGCCAGTGTACCAAATCCTGTTAAAATATTTAAAGCCACAGCCAGAGCCTCGCTGTTCTTATTTAAAACTTGATAGGCCAATTCAGTAATAACTGTTAACACAGTTCACCTAGAGAAGTGAAATCTACAATGTTTTTTCTGTAAGAAAGCCATGTGAATGAGGCGCTTAACCAATTCAGAGTTAATTAGAGCTTCTAAAACAAAAAAAAAGGTAAAAGCCAAGAACTAGAAGAAAATATTTGAGTCTTCTATTACTTTTTCACACATGAAACTAATCCATGTTTTTATCATATTTTGGTAAATTTGCATCCGGATTCTTACAACATAGCAGATCTGCTACTATCACAATGTTGGATAATTAATAACAAAAGTGATAAATATATCAACAAATAGAAACTAAATGAAATTGGTTAGACTATATACCAAAATAAATATTAAAAAAAAAAAAATTAAAAAAATTAAAACATCAGCATCTCCTCTTCTTTGTGTGCATGTTTAGTTACATCACTGTAAATATCACTTTATATTATTGGAATCCTAATGGATGTGATGCATCACACAGGAAAATCATTTTTCCACTTTGTTATTAATTTTCCAATAATATTTCACATAAAAACAGGAGATGAGCCATAAAGATTGAAATGGTTGAGGAAGAGAAATTAGATCCATACTGGTGTAATCTTTTCTTTGCTGTGTGTAAAGAAAAAAAAATAGATATTAGATATTAGAAAAAGAAACAGATGTTCTTCATATATGGAAGGATTATTAGCCCAAGTGGTACAAATACAACAACAACTGTAAAAGCAACAACAGCAATTATTGGAATTCAAACAAGAATTGAAATAATTCAGAAGAAAATGGAAAATTCTTCAGTTTCTTTTGCTCCCAATCTGGTGGTATATGCCATGGCTGAATTCATGTATAATTCAGATAATGGAATTACCTTTACTTCTTATTTTAGAAGATGTGATCAAATTTACTGAGAAAATTGCAGTGACTGGGAAGACGAGAAAAAAACAATACTTTTGTTGAGAAAGTTAGCACCAGTAGAACATGAAAACTATTGTAATTTTGTACTACTGACAAAACCTGGAGAAATTTGCTTTGACCAAATATTCTGACTAAAACTTTTACTGAGAAAAGTTTGTTATTCAATACTTGTTAGATGTGTATGAATCTGATGAAAAAAGAAGACAAAAATTTTGTTACATCTGCTGGAATCATTAACAAAGAGTGTGAAAAATGTAAATTAATTTTTTATGGATTAATGGCAAAAATGATGCAGAAATACATGCTAGAATTCTAACAGAACTGGAACAGAATAAAAATTTAACACTACAAGAAATATTGAACAAATGTCACAAATGTCAAAGAATCCAAAATCTGAGATGTGATACAGAGGAAATTGAAGAAAAAGAATGCACATATATACAAGCCAAATAAAAATTTGGAAAAAGAAAATTTAATCCATGCTTCAGATGTGGAATATTACATCTTGGAGACAACTGTACATTTAAGAATTTAAAGTGCTACAAGTGCAAAAAAATAGGGCATAAAAAGTCACACTGTAAAACTAATGCAAGGAAAAGTTCTCACAGTAAAAATTTTATACACAGCATTGAGACAAAAAAATAATTAGAGAAAAACCAAAGTAAATTTGTGTATGTGAAAATTGATAATATGGATATAAAAATGCTCCCAGTCACTAGTAGCAATATTACAATATATCACCAAAGCCACATTGAAAGCAAACTGAAAAACCTATATTAAAAAGAACTTAAAAAATCATATGGCGTGTCAAGTAAGAAATTATTTATTATTGGTGAAATGAATTGCAACATTTCATTTCATAACAAGTTTGTAAAAGCTAAGTCTTATGTGTTAAAAAAAAATCTACAAACTTATTTGGTACTGATTGGATGGAATTATTTGAGTTATGGGATTTACCTATAAATATTTATTACAAAAATATAGATGGACAAGAGACCAGTTTAAAAAAGCAAGATGAAAATCTAAAGTGGATAAATGAAAAAATGTTTTCTGGATGTTCTGTTGGATGAGTTGAGTCGGTGTTCCAAAGTCAAAGCAAAGTTTAAAGTGAAAAAAGGTTCGATTCAAAGCAAAATATAGTGTCATGTTTGCAGCCTTAGATCAAGTCAATAAAGAATTAGACAAACTTTAAAAAAGTGGGTGTAATTGAAAAATTTTTGTTTTCAGCTTATGTATTTCCGTGAGTATATACTAATTACGTTTATGTGTTCATGCACTGAAATATGATTGTGTTTGTGCCCTGACCTCATTCAGTTAAGGTTATTGTCATCTTGTGACTTCGCTCTCACATGTATCCAATACTGTAGCCAGGACTGTCTATTTTCCAATGCATATCAACTTTAAAATTTAACAAATTGACAAGCTGATAAAAGCAAAATTTTGAAATTTGTGTATGTATATATGCGGGCATATATTAATCTGTATATGTGTCTGTTTGCTAGTGTATGTGTGTATACTTGTCTATTTGTCCATGTGTAGATGTTTGTAGGTTTATATGTGTGCGTTCATGTCTTTTCCTTGTTTAATATATGAATAATTTTCTAAATCTAATAATTTTTTGTTAAAATTAGAATTTAAAATTCACAATAAAAATAAAGTGAATCTAATAGTAGATTAATAATGCTGATCTCATATTAATATTAATGCCCCAAAAAATTGTTTTTTGAGTCTGCTCACATATTCTTCAAATTAGAAGTTACTTTATTCTGATTGGTTCACACTGTCTATGCAACAATGCCTCCCTGATTAAGGGGGTTTGGCTTGTTTTTAACCTTTTAAACCCCTTCAACTTGAAATAAACCTTATCACTTGATAAGACACAAGTAATGTCAAAACAAAATAGCTACTTTTGTAGTGATATTATAACATATTCATGTTATAATTTCTGAATAAATATTATTAGCTCTACTTTGTATTGAGCACTTTTTTAAGAATAGTGTTTCTTTGGATACAGAATATTATTCCATCCATACCTACCCTATATATATATATATATATATATATATATATATATATATATATATAGGGACCTTGAAGAAGTTCTCACTGATTTTTCATGAAAAGTAATGTTTTATTTATAAAAATTAATAAGAAACATGTCACTGAAAGTATTGTCCATTGCTAGCCACTACTTTTTAACATCTTTTTGGCAGCCTTTGAATTCTATGTTGGAAATAACAACATGTCTTTTAAGGTTAACTGCGAGTTGACCCATTTTTTGGCATCTTCATAAGCATGAAAGTGCTGCTCAGCCAGACCATGTGTCATCGATTGGAGAAAGTGATAATCAGACAGAGCATTATCTGGTGAATATGGTGGGTGGGGTAGAACTTCCCATTCACCCATCTTGCAACATGTGACCTAGCATTGTTATGTAACAAAATCACTTTTTCATTTATCTGCTTATATAGTGGGTATTTTTTCTTGACTCAAGTGGGCATCAATTGTAGTCTATAGCGATCTTCCATGATGATTTCGGTTGGTTTTAGCAGCTTATAATAAACTACATCCAGCTTATCTCACCACATGCAGAGCAGAAGTTTCAAGCCATTGATATTTAGCTTTACTACCGATGTTGATGCATGGCCAAGCTTACTCGATGATCTTCTATACTTAAGATTATCATAGCATATCTACTTTCATCACTGGTCATGATACAATGCAAAACCCTTTCCTTTTCTGCCAGTGAAGCAGCTGTACACATGACCAAAAACTGTTTGACGTCTCTTTGTACGCCACCCAATATCCTTGCTTTTGAATCATTCCTAATGCTTTCAAACATTTTGAAACTGTTGCTTGATCAACTCCTAATAATTCTGCAAGTTTAGCTTGTGTCTGACATAAATCTTCATGAAATAATACTTCCCATTTTTCATCTTCAAACTTTTTTAGTATATCAGAGTATTCTTTATTTTCAACACCAAAATCACTATTTTTGAAGCGTCTAAACCAATCTCTTCATGTTGTTTCTGACAGAGCATGTTTGCTGTAAGTCTCAACAAGAATTCTGTGTGCTTCAGCAGTAGTTTTCTTTTGAATAAAGTAGTGCAGTAAAAATTCCTGCAAATACACTTTCTTTGGCATAAAATCTGACATGTTTAAGACAATGAACAATAAATTTGTTTACACTTCAGCAAAATGACATACACTGAATTTCAAGTTTGCTTATAGTCCCAAATTATAGATGCGTTACCATCTGAAACTACACGCACACAGTTCTCGGATATGTTGGAAAAACATCTGTTGGAAAACAGCAAGAACTTATTCAAGATTGTAATGTTATATATATATATATATATATTCGTCATCCACATACAAGCCTGTTTCACTGTATCACAACTCATCAGTGTTGCTAGACGTCCACTTGCTTCTGGGCAGGATCAAAACTTGACCGATTTGGTGTCAGTTGGAGTTGCTAACCCTTAAGCCATAGGCTTATGGAATCAGAGAAGGGAAATTTTATTATGTTATATATAAGTGGTATATATATATATATATATATATATATATATATATATGTTTTCAATGTTTGTGTGGTGTAATGGTAACATGTGAAATCAGTGAGCTGAATTTGAATTCAAGTTCCTTACATTCCCTTTCATGTAAATACTATTGGGAAATATATGAATCCAACTCTTCTCTTATAGGTTGAATAATAAGACATACTACTCTCTTCAGTTGAAGATGGCAACCAGTCTAGGTAAAGGAAGCTCTGAATTCTGTAAATGGAATTTGTTAGGCTGGGAACATGTGGTTATATTAAGGAAAGAAAACTCCAAGAGAAAACCAACCCTTTCTCAGAGTACAGAGGTAGAGCACTGGACCATTTATTTCACCCCATGGAATAATTTGATTGCAGAAACCTCACTCAAGGCCTCTTGTGGTACAAGACATCAGGCAAATAGGCATATATAACATGTACACAGTAGATTTTGGGTAAATAGAACTTTGGTTGCAAAGAATATCTATTTGTTGGGACCAATTGTACAAGAATATAATCAGTTCAAATTTATTTTTAAAAAAATAAATGTTTTGTGGTCCTAAAGTGATCCGTGTAAACAAAATCCATGAAACATATACAGGGTACAGCAGAAATACCTCTCACATAATGATAAGACATTAGGGGCAATAGTATCTTCATCTAGTTAATGTTTTATGATTATGTCGGAAGTATTTCTGGGAGGTATATGTGGGAGGTATTTCTGTCACACATGTGTACGTATTGAAGTTGATTGGAAAATTTATGAAGTTGGACATTCAAATGAAACACCTATCCATCTTTCTATGGAAGAATATGACATATCAAATCTATATATCTTGTTGGTTGGTTGTTTTGTTTTTATGGCATATCAACCTCGGCGGGTCATTTATTGCCAACTAAATTTTATTTATTTATTGCTGGTAATACATTTTCCTTTCAACAATTTATTGTTGTTTTTATATAAGTTTTGTGTCTAGTAATATTTTTTTCTTTTTGAGTATCAAGATTCATTGGGATTTGTTTTTAATGGCCGGATCCCCAAGTCCAACCCTTGTTATTTAACCCATAACTGGAGGGAAGGGATGGATTAATACCTTTCCCAAGGGTACCAGTGCTTAAGTGAATGCAGGGTATTCAACTGGAATTCGAACTCGGCTCACCAATTTCTCTTTCCGAGCCGATATCCACTGCACCACAATGCACATCCGTCACTAAACGTTTACAGCACCTGGTATTCCCAAGCAGTCACCCATCTAAGTACTGACCAGGCTCAATGTTGCTTAACTTCAGTGATCGAGCAAGAACCGGTGTATTCAACGTGATATGGCCGTAAGCCTCTATATATCTGATGTAATAAATAGGTAATGAATATGTATACACCTTGGTTCCCCCTCATTGGAATGTAATTGGCTGGCGTCAGCCATAAATATAGACTAAAGTGAGAACACCCAGAGATCTACCACTAGCAGCTTACAAGTCTTCCACTAGAGATTTACCACTAGAGGTCTATTGGTCTTCTACTAGAGATCCAGAGATCTACCACTATTGGTCTACAGCTACTGACTACGCTTACGTCTCAGGATACTGCATAAGACGAGTACTGTACATTACATCTACTTACTCGATTGTACTACCCGGTTACATATGCCTAAACCACTTAACTACTTTGAATGATATGTATATATCCAGGGCTGTAGCTGATGCTAAAAAACACCAGGCACAGAGAAAATTGCTTGGATTTATTAGTTGACAATGTGATGACGTTATCAGTGTCATCCGTTTCCAGAAAGTATGATTTTTGAGGATTTTTTCCGTTATTCCAATAGAAATTAGGCACAGAATGTGAACAAAAGCAGGAAATCGGGTTTGGACTTTCTGAGTATAACCAGTCTTTTCTCCCAAATTTAATAAATAAACAAACAGATTTTTACTGTGTTCATTCAGATGTTTCTTTGTTTTTCTTTCTTTCTTTCTTTCTTTTTTCGTGAATTGTTTAGTTTGATTTCTGATGAAGACGTTTTATCCTTGCCTGGATTTCCACTATGATTGCACGGATCGGCCCGGACCCATGCCCGGTGTGCCCGGTAGTCAGATATGGCCATGTTTCGGGACATATCAATATCAAACAAATGGTAGGTAACTGAATGACAAAACTGAAAAAATCCTCTGCAACACATTTTGTCCTTCAAGAGGGCTTCTTGAGACTAAATTATTTTATTGATGGGATTATATATACATATATATATATATATATATATATATATATATATATATATATATATAGGAGAAAGGAACAAAATACAAACATTTTTTAGCATTTTCTTGGCGTATAATTATAACCAAAATTTGTTTGTATTTTGTCCCCACTTACATATATATGATTCCATCAATAAAAATATTATTCTAAAATTGTTTAATCTGAAGAAATTCTTTTAAAGGATGAAATGCATTACATAGAGTTTTTTCCATTTTGTTATTTGTTTACCTATCTATCACAGTCTATTCATATCTATTTATCTATCAGTCTGTTCATATCAACCTATCTATCATTGTCTGTTAACATCAATCTATCACAATCTGTTCATATCTATCTACCTCACTCTGCCCATATTTATCTTTGTGTGCACATGGATACAAATTCTTTTTCTACTTTTTTAATTGAGATTGTCCCAAAGCAAGACAGTAGAAGGCACAAGGGTTTACTGGATGTGAAAAAATTGGTAAACAGAAACATTACTAAAGGAAAGAGCAAGAACAAAAGAAGAGTAATCAGGAAGACAAGAGATAATGATAGGCATTGCATTTAAATTCTTGAAGATTAAAGTTGACTGGAAAATATGGAGCTAGAAGAAAGCTCCACAAGCGAGAAGTGAAAGAAAAGAAACTGTTAGTGTTAGGTTAACACTAACAAGAAAAAGAATTAACACTGTTAGCCAATTCAACTGTATATGTGTTTGTGTGTGTGTGTTATTTTGAATGGGACTCAAAGTTTTCCCAAAATAAGGATTTTTTTTATCATCATCCATGACTCTGCTAAGGGTGGAATTCATTCATCTAATAAAATATTTTCCCAGAAAACTTGTGGATTTCAGCAGATTTTTAAGTTTTTACGTGTAAGTAACAACAAGGCTTTGCACTGCCTTTTTAAAAACTTTTGCCAACATATTGTGACATTGTCTTTCTAGAGTTGAAAAAGAAAAAAAACTTACTTATTTCTAAAAAGAAAAAAAAATGAAGAAAGTGTATTTTATTTAATTTTAAAAACAAAAAATTATAGAAATTTTAGAAATTTTAGAAACGCAACCGGAAACAGTTTTTTATTCCGCTTACCTTTTGTACAGATTACGACAAGATGATCACGTGAACAAACACGTTTTATCGCACCTTATCAGAAGAAAATAAGCAAGATCAAATAAAAAGTCGCTATTGCGATAATTATTCACTGCTTTTGTTTTTTATTACTTTAGTTTAAATAAATGAATAAATATTATTGGTGCGAGAACTTAGGTAGGTTTTCGAAAACGTATTTTCTTGGCAGGTAGGACAACATCACTTTGATAATTGGCGTAATACAATCTTCCTTCTCTTGCTCTTTCTTGTTCTTGCGTAAAAGCTAAGGCTAAACTTTAAATAAATAAATAAATATTAAATCGGACTTTACTTTTATGATGCAATAAAGCTTGGAAAATTATAGGTTGCAAGGAAATTTAAGATTTGCATTTGAAAGTTTTACACGTTTTTGGAAGGATTGTTTCAAGTTAATGTTTATGAATTGATGAATGCGTAGGAGTGAAAGCCAAGCCAACCGAACACAAGTAAAACTAAAAAGTCTGTATTAGAATAAGAAAACCTCAACAAATCACTTCGCCCCTTAAGCCAAACGTTTCACAACTGAGTCTTAATGCCGTCATCCCAAACAATATTCAGTTCCGTTTCAATGAAGTTGAAATTTAACAAGCAAGAATCAACAAAAGCATCTGAAGCTGTTAATGCTGCAGCCTTGGAGAAGAAAAAAACGTTCGTGTAGCAGGGATGCCCGGTAGTGGTGGGACAATGTTGTCAAAAAAGAAAAAAAAAGGAAAAAAAAAGTCATTGACCTAAAAAATGATAATCAATAATAAAAAGGTTTTAAGTCCATGACGACCAGCTGACGAAAAAAAAAATTATATGATTAATTTTTTCAGAAAAAGAAATAGCAGGAGTCTGAGAATTGAAACAACATTCACTGCAAATTGGATTATTTGAAAAAGGGAACAAAAACCCAATCATTATTTTTTTTCACTTATTGAAATTAACTTAAAATTTAAGTCTTAAAATTAATTTTCCACTGACTCATTAATCAATAAACAAATATTCGAACTTTTATTGGTTATTCTTGTATGTACCAGAATGATTTCACTTTCACTAAGTGATAATCTTTTAATTTAACGATTTTTTTTAATGAATATAAAATTTATAAAAATACGCTAACGCTAAAATTTTCTAAACCCACATTTATGGCCTTCTTTTGTAAGTGGCTTTAAGATGCGGAATACCAATTTAAAAAGATAACAGAAAAACCTTGCTTAGAAAATAAAAACTGTAAGTGTCAAAAATTCACACCTACTCACATTTTTCGGTAAAACTAAAAAAACATTTTAAATCGAGCAATAAGAATTAATTGTTATTTGTTAATCATTCATTACTTTTTTAAAATTCTTCTTGACCATAAATTTTTACTTAATTGTTAAATAACTTTTAGTAATTCTGTGATAAAAAAGTGTATTTAAAAATATAGTTATTGCAATTCGTAAAAAAAATGATTTTTTCTTTTTACTCCAAATAGCATTCCAACTAAGTTTTAAATCGGAGCATGAGAGCTTTAAAAAAAAAAAAGTTTTTAAATTTTCATTTAAATCAGTTCATTTTTCCGTCGCCTACAATCATTGAAAAATTAGAATTCGTTCGAATCAGATTCCACATTTTAATCTCTCACTCTTTTTCTCTCTGGTTATTATTATGCATTTTTGTGCTTGCTACTTGTTGACTGTGTGAAGATAATAATATTGTGAGGAATCGTTTTTATCGCAATGAATGAACAAGACAGGTTTCGGCTTTAGAAATACGATATATCGTGCGTGCTCTTAGAATTTAAGGAATGAAATTTCAGATGCAAATAAAAACCTGACGAGGCTACATTGTGCAACAATGAACATTTTTTTTTTCATTTTATTTCAGTTTTTATACGGCGCTAAATTAAAGAAGAAATTGCGTTAAAAATCTCATGCAGATTTGCGATTATTTCTACAAGTTAAAAAGTGAGAAAAGTGTTGAATGCACGTTTAAAAAATAAGTGACTTAGTCTAGTATTCCTTAGCAATCGTTGAATTGTGTTAATACCTTTTTAACATAAAAAAAAATATAAAAGTAAAAACATTGAATCGCGAGGGAAAATACTGAACAGAAGATAGATTATTTCTGCAAAAAACACTAGCATGCATCATGTTCACACATGAAAAATATTGAAAAATAAAAAAATAAAAAAAATTTACAGGTGAGAATAAAGTTCAAACAAATTATAATCGACAAAAAAAAACAACTGGAAAATGAATCAATTAAAAATCGAATAATTTTTGTGGCAATGAATCAATGAACTATAAAACCAGATTCTGGTTTTTAAAATACTCATTTTTAATTAATTTTTGTTTAAAATGCATCAAACAGAAGGGTGTGCTGTGTTATATCAAGGTTTATTTAGGATTGATAATATTATTTTTTTTCTATTGCAAGGTTTACTAACCTGTCATATGCATTTTTACTGGTATTTAGTGTGCGTATTTAAAAATCCTGGTAGTTACTGGTTGACAATCTCTTTGCGTGCAGATGTTTTAGTTTTTAGTGTCACAACAACATCAACAACAGCAGAAGAACTCGAAAGATATGCTTGCTACTTGCAGTGGTTGCAATATAGTAGTAATAATAATAATGACAACAAAAACGGTAAAGCTAATAATAATAATAGCTGTCAGATTATTGTGTGGGAGCAAATTGGATGCTGATGATAATGATGAGGCAGAAACGGGACCAAGAAAGGCAGAGAATAATTGAATAGAGAAGCTCTCTGGCCACGGCACGCACTGCTTTCTCAGGGCACTACATACGATTTTTCTGTCGTGTTGCTGCTGCTATAACAGGATTTTTAGTGTTCGGGAAAACAGGGAGGTCTTTGTGGTTGTTGATGACAATAAATGAAAGGAATAAGAAGCCTGAGAGACTCATGAAAAATGTTCTCATGGTTATCATTCACACGATGGTGTGCGTTTTGGGCTAAAGTGAACCTGGCTATACCAGTTATATACAGATCGATAAAGATAATCAGAGTAGAATGTTGTAGAAGAAAGAAAGAGACTGAAGAGAGAAATAGAAAAAAAAGAAAGAAATAGAAAAAAGAAAGAAAGAAAGAAATGGAAAATTAAAGTAAAGAGAAGAAAGAAAAATGAAAAAGAAAGAGAAAAAAGAAAGAAATAGAAAAAAGAAATAAAGAATGAAATATAAGAAAGAAAGGAACAAATAGAGAAAGAAGATGAAATAGAAAAATAGGAAAAAGAAAGAGTAAAAGAAAGAAAAGAAAGAAAAAGAAAAGGTATTAAACAACTAGAAAGAGAAAGTGAGTAATAAATTTGAAATCAAACTTTGTATACAATACACTATGTCAAAGTTTATTATGCAAATCAATTTCCACCATAAAATTGGTATTAGTAAAAATTTTAGTATATAATTATATTTATATGCATAATATATTGTGTGTATTTTCTATCAATATTAAAATTATTGATAATGCATTAGCAGTGTTAGATTTTATTATGCAAAGTGTAATATAAAACTTTATTTATAAATAGATCCAAAACTTATTGTCCTAAGAAACATATTTGATTAAAAGTTAAAACATTGTCCTAAACATGAATAAATTATTATTTTATTATTGGAAATATTAATATAGGCTTCTTTATATTCTATAATGTTTATCAGGCTTTCAACCATTGATTTTGTTAATTTGTCAACTCTTTTAACTTTAACTTTACTTTCAGCAGATTTTATTGCTCCTCAGAGATCTTCTGTGTTTGAATATTCTTTTCCAATCTCATATTTATTACTTTTAATTATGTACCACACGTTTTCAGTTAGATTAATTTCTAGTGATGCTATTAATTAATGTTGTTTTGTAAATACTTTTTTGTAAGTTGAACAAACATCAACTTTACAGAATGGGAAAGACCATTGTCATTAATGGATATATGCTTCAGTTTAAAGTGTTTTTAATTGTTCCCTTTGCCACTGAAGAAATCAGTCAGTCATTCAAGTGCCATATTTGATACGTACTTGGGTGATCATGTCGCTTTCAATCCATGACTGACTAGACAGAAGATTTTCCCTCAGAAGGTTGCCATTTCTTTCTGCAGTAGACTGATTGCCAATCAAGGTCATAGAACCCAATCTGTCCTGCTATTTAACCAATAGCTGAAAGGGAGATGGATTAATACCTTTTTAAAGGGTCAGCTTCTTCTCTCGCACTTCCCGCCTGTGGAATTCCCTTCCGTTTACTTGCTTTCCCGACAGCTACAATCTTCAAGAATTCAAATGTAAAGTCAATAGTCATTTCCTATCTCACTAACTTGCATCCTCTCTCTCTCTCATGCTCCTTTCTTCGTCCATTCCACTCTCATCAGTATTTTCATCCTTCTCTTACCCTCTTCCTGACACCCCCTGTAACCTATCACTCTTTCTTATAACTTTCTTCCTATGTAACTCCCTGCTCAACAGTGGCAGTAAAATGCCTTGCTTGAGGTGACATGATTATTAAAAAAAACAAAATAAATGCAACAAATTCAACTGGACTTTGAACTCAGCTCTCTGATTTCTCATTCCGAGCTGATACCCATTGCACCACAATGCACATCCATACAAGAAATATCTTATCTAAAAACTTAAATAATTATCTGCATTTATTTTAATAACATCATAAACTTTGACGCTACCTATAATATTACTGCCAAAGATACAAGCCCAAAACATTACTCCACCTCCCACTATTTATTATCTTAGTTGAATATTTTGTCTTAGGTGACTATTTTTCAACCTCTTATTCCAGCCATAAAACCCATTCATTATAGTTCTACAATCATCATGAAAAGTTATTGATGAGAAATCCATTTTCTCAATCTAGATGTTTCTTTTTGTGGTGTTTACTTAAATGTGATAGTTTGCTTGCTTTTATGTTTTTATTCAATTTCTTAAAATTCTCCCTCTTTTCTCTTTGTTAAATTTGAAACAACGGGTTTTTTAAATATTCTTTTGCTAGTAAATCAACTTTTCTTGCTTCTTAGACATTTAAATTTCTTTTTGTGTCATAATTAAACCCAATTTTTACGTTCTTGTTTTTTCACATTTTTAATTGTTCTATGATGCTAACCCTCTGGACAGTGACTCATCAGTGAGTCAATTGTTATCTTCTGGCTTCTTAATTCCTGTTCTTTTATTGTTTTTGCTCCTTAATAATGTTTTTAATTTTCTTATATTTTTTCACATTCAGTAACTCATTGTGTCTCAGTGGCTTTATTGTCTTGCTTGGGAGTGAGATGATAAAAAATGTAGAAAACTACAAAGGTGAACTGAATTTATAATGTAGATAAAGAAAACAAAAAAATCTACTAAAAATTAACTTTGTCTAATAATTATAAATGGAGAATTTTTATTTTATCTGTGTAAAGGTGCAGTGGAGGAATGAATAACAGCTCGGATTGATGAATCGGAGAGCCAAGTTCAATTTCTTCTCGAATATATTACATTCACTTATGTGCTAATACCTTTGGGGAATGGTATGAATCTATCTCTTCCTCCCAGCTATGGGTAAATACCAGGACAGACCGGGTACTATAGCCTTGTGGGGCAACTGGTCTAGGAGAAGGAAAACTCTGAATTCAAACCAGCCTGGATAGGGATGGGCTTCATCAGGCTGTCATGCCCAAAGAAACATCATCTGCGGCTGCTGTACATGATGTACCCCTATGACTTTAATGAGTCATGAAACACCTAGATCTGGATGATATCTGTTCAATCTTTCCAAAATTTTCAACCCTGTGTTTCCATCACTTTGTAACTTTGTAATATTTTTTATGATCCATGCCAATCTTTATGTAGCTGAGATTAAAAAACAATATAAATAATTATACTAATGTTTACAGTCATTGAGTTGCATAATAAAATTTCACACCATGAAATAAATTATTGTAAGTATTCCTAATAGAGACAGCTAAAAATCCCTCTCAAGGATGCTTCCCCAATCTCTGTAATCATAATCTGTTTGAGTCTAGAGTCAACCATTATCTTCCCCACATATCTCCATAAACTGTGTCTTTTACTCTGTAACACTCTACCTTGAATGCCTCTTGATCTTTGTTCAGGGTGAACAACATTGTAAAAAATCTTGACAAGATTTCTCTATACCAATTTTATTTTGAAAACATTGACTTTCATGATAAAATCTTACACTGTGTCTAAGAAACACAGTAGTCGAAAGAATTTGAGTGAAAGTATCAAGATTAAAAGTGAGAAGAAGCAAGATGAAAAAGCGTGATATCATTTTTTAGACTTGAAAAAAATAATTTATGTCGTAGGGGGAAGAAATCTAGAAACATAATGATAGCTACTATTTTTTGTTCAATCACACACCACAATAGCCAGCAAGTGAGATAGTTTTTACAGTAGGTCTTCTATCTCTCTGCTCTTCACTCAGTTTGAAGTGTTAACGCCTTCTACTGATAAAGCGTTGTGGTACAGTGGATATCAGCTCGGAATGAGAAAACAGGGAGCCGAGTTCTGAATTCCAGTTGAATCCATTGTATTCACTTACGCGCAAATACCCTTGGGAAAGGTATTAATCCGTCTCTTCCCTCCAGTTATGGGTTAAATAATAGGGCAGATTGGGTTCTATAGCCTTGGTTGGCAACCAGTCTACCGCAGAAAGCAAAATCAACCTACTGCGGGATAATCTTCTGCCCAGTCAGTCATGTCTCTTTCAAGACATGATCGCCCAAGCGTGTATCATGTATGGCACTTAACTGACTGACTGACTGACTGACTGATAAAGCAGAATGTCTTGCTTGTAAATTTTCTTCAAATTCTTCACTTGAATCATCTGATGTAGTTTTGCCTGACTTTCCACATAGAACTGAGTCCCTACTGAGTGATATGCTTATAATTTTATCTGTGGTTTCTGCTATTATCTCTAAACTGGATCCACACAAAGCATATAGATTTGCTGGTATACCTGCAATAATTTTTAAGAAATGTGCTTTCCTGCTTGATAGAAATCCTTTTTTATAGTTCCAGTCCTTAAAAACTCAGGCGAACCTGTCTACCTCTTTTTGGGAAAGTATTAGAGATTCTAATAATCTCTGAATTGGTTAAGTATCTGTTCTCACAGGGTCTTCATTCAGAGAAGCAATAAGGCTTTCACTTCTCATGTATAAACTATTATTTCTGAAAAAATCTGTCATGGTCTAGATAAAAATGGGAAACCTCGAGCTGTAACTTTGGATATCTTGAATATATTTGACAGGGTTTGGCATACTGGTGGTCTTCACAAGTTGAAAGTTTAGGGTATTTCTGGGTGAATTTTTAAATTGATTCAGTTTTTTTATCAAATTGTGAAATAAAAAATTGTCTTGAATAGCCACACTTCTAAATCTTTTTGCATTAATACAGGTGTCTGCTGTCTTTGGACCTATGTTATTCATAATTTTCATCAATTGTAATCCGAACAGATGACACTTTCCTAGTGTCATCTGTTCTCAATTTGGCATCTATGATGATGACACAACTATTTACCCATGTCTTAATAGTAAGTCTGATTAGTTCGATAAGCTCAAATTGGCAGCTGATTTAAAAAATGAGTTTCAATCTGTTGTTAATTGGAGCAAGAAATGGATTGCTAATTTTAACACCTCCAAAAGGAAACTGCTCTTTTTTTAATAGTCTGTGAGAACTTCTTTGCCTTCCATCAGCATGGCTGATGCTAACCCTCTGTACAGTGACTCATTGTTATCTTCTGGCTTTTTAATGCCTGTTCTTTTATTGTTTTTGCTCCTTAATAATGTTTTTAATTTTCTTATATTTTTTCACATTCAGTAACTCCTTGTGTCTCAGTGGCTTTATTGTCTTGCATGGGAGTGAGATGATAAAAAATGTAAAAAACTACAAAGGTGAACTGAATTTATAATGTAGATAAAGAAAACAAAAAATCTACTAAAAATTAACTTTGTCTAATAATTATTAATGGAGAATTTTTATTTTTTAAATAAAGTCAGGAGAATAAAAACTAAAGTTAGCAATAGAATGATATTTACTGAATTCAAAACTTTTTATATTATTTAGAATTTAAAAGGAAAATGTATCTTAAAAAACTTGAAATAATTAAATATTAAAATAAAAACAAACACACTCTTTTGTTTGGAGAAGTCAGACTGTTAAAATAAAAAGTATGTAAAAATTTGTAACAATAGAGAGTATATATTGAATATACTAATAAATTTTTGATTAAAGAAATTTTTTTTTTAAACAAAAATTTAAAAGCTTGAAAAATTAGAAATGTAATTATTTAATGTTGCTGATCTTTTTCAAATGACTTTTTCTTATTCAGAATAAAAATATTTCTTTTTTGCAAGAAAGAAAAGTCTTAAAAGATGAAAGAGAAAGAGGTTACAGTATCGATAAGCAGGGAAGAAAATTTAAAAACAACAGTGAGAGAAGAGAAATAAAAACATGGAATTTCTTTCCTTTTTTTTAAAATTAAGGATAGATAGGAGGGATACACCACCAACAATCTTCTTCCTCCATATGTAATGCTTTTTTTAGAATATTGACAATCATGGATCTCCACAATTTCCTGTCTTTTTTTTTTGTATCTCTTAACAAATCTTTTCGATATCTCTTTTTTTCCAAAACTTTTTTAGATGGATTATGCGTCGCTTTCCTATGACCCTCTTGCCTTCGTGAGTGTCAAATTTGTCAAGCTCTCTTTTCTCATTATGTACCCAAGAAATATCAACTAACTCTTTCTAATGTTAAGTGATCATTAGGAAGAACAAAAAAAAAAAAAAAACAGGTAGGAAAACGTGAAAAGGAAAAGGTAATAATAAAAAAAAAACGAATAAAGAATTTAGTTGTTTTTTTATTTTATTTTATTTTTAGTAAGAAATATAATTACGAGATTCGTGTAAAAATCAGAAAAAAAATTAGGGATGCAAATTCGATAAACTTGCTTGAGAAAGAGACTTGAGAAAATGACAAAGACAGAAGAAGAATCATTTGTTATTTGTTGTTTTATAGGAATGAGAATTTTTTTGTTGAGTATTTAACTTAATACTCAACAAAAAATTCAAATAATACTATTAATTAATAATATTTAAAATTCAAATAATACTATTATTAAGTTATTTGATTTCTGTTGATATGTATGTAGGAATTAAAAAACAATGTTCAAGTGAGTGAAAAGAACGTGAGGAAAGAGTGGATAAAAAGAAAAAAAAGGAATAAAACAAAAGGTATGAGTGAGTGAAAGTGAAAAAAACGAGTCAAAGAAATTTTAGAAAATGAAAATAAGAAGAGAAGGAAAAGAAACGAAGAACGAAGCGTGGGTGTGAGAAAAGTAAAGAGCAAGCGGAAAGCATTTTAAACTGGGGAAGCATGAGAAGGCGTGAGTCTTGGACGGTAATAAGAATAAGAAATACAAATAATGGAAGGCTGATGTGACTCAAAAAGACAGGATAACAGGAAGAAATTTAAAAACAAAAGACAAAGAAACGTGTGCTGCTATTTTTATGACACTCATATACAGATGAATCAATTAAGAAATTCTCTTTCCATTATCAGCGCAACTCAACTGGTTGAAAAATGGATTTATCAATTGCTTATTGCGCTTTGATAGAAGGAAGAGGAGGAGGAAACATATTGTCAAGTATGTGTGGGTGGAGAGGAACGCCAACTTGCTGGCCGATGCTGAGCAGATGAGTGAAAGGAAGAGGAGGGCCTGAAAGCCGAAGTGGGTGATACTTTTTTTTACGTATTTTCGTGGCAAGGGTGGGAGATTCATTTTTTTTTTTTTTTGCTTTTCCTATTTAGCTTATTTATTTAATAAATTTGGCTAATAACTTAGAACATATTGGTCAATACGTAGCTACACAATTGGATTATTGGTAATATCATGCCATTACTGCTTATTCTCTTCTATCAAGCATCAAACGACAAATTCAGGTCAAACAGCCAGTCACATTCATGGACTTAATTAATTTGATGCAAACATTATAAACAAGAACATTTTTTTCTTTTTTTTTACTAATATTCATCCAAGAAAAGGCCCAAGAGCCGCTCAGTCTCTAGCGACTTACTGTGTGGTGTTGTATTAGCTTGAGAAAAAACAAGAAGTGAAATGCTTGGGGCTATGCTGGAAAGAAAACAGCTAAGTCTAGACTTGAAGTGGTCAAGATTTAATTAGTAAATAACATTTCAGAGTTCAATTGATGATGTTGGAAGCATAGTATGGAAGTAAACTTTGGAAGGAATTGCAGCAAATCCAATCCTAAACAGGAAATAAGGAATAAAATTTTACTCCTGTTCAAAAAACTGAGGAGAAGGGTGAACCTGATGATAGTCCAACCTATCTACTCCTATTGGGGAAGGAGAAAAAATAAATAACTAATTAGTCAATAAATTTCAGACTTGAGACTGAGACCGACATATAGAGTTGAAGTAGACTTTGGAAGGAATTGCAAATCTAATCCTAAACAGGAATCAAGGGATAAAATTCTACTCCTGTTCGAAAAATTGGAGAGGAGTGTGAACCTGATGAAAAGCCAACCTATCTACTCTTATTTGCATTTGAAAAAGCTTAATAGGCTAAGCTTGTTTAGATTCTTTTTTATGTTCCATGTCCCCTCAAGACATGGCTCTCTACAGCTTCCTGTCCTTTGTAGCTCTTAATAAATATTATTTTTCTATTATTTCTTCTAAACCCTGTTCTGCCATCCATTTACTCAAACTCACTAAGTATGTTGTGCATTGTTTTCCGCTGTCTCTTTTGCTTTCAATCTGTCTTGTGAGTATTGTATTTTCCAAGCCCTCTTTCTTCATTATGTGCTCTAGGAACCTCCACTGTCTCTTCCTGATGTTAAGTATAAGTTTCTTTTTCGTTTCAATGTTCTCTAAAACTTTGTGGTTATTCACATGTTTAGTTCATGGTATCCTCAACATCCTTCTGTAGAACCACACTGCTTCAAGTCTCTTCTTCATCTTTAAAAAGATTGCTGACTCATTCACTAGCATACAGGAACACAGATATCACATAACAGTTTATTCCACTTTTCCTTGTTTCTAGCAAAATGTTTTCTATTTCTTAATAATCTGCTTAGCTTTTGAAATGTATCTTTGGATATCCTGATCCACTTTTAGATTTTAGTGTCACATTATCCATCCTCTGTTAAAACACACTACTAAGATATATACATTTTTGCACTTGTTTAATTTTGGTATCTTTAATTTCTTGCCATTGATATGATGAAACTTTTTTTTAACTTTTTTCCCTTTTTACTTCAACAGAATGATATATTTTCCAGATCTTTAGCAAGAGTAATAAGGATTTCAATATTGGCTCACCTACTTAGAAATTAGATATCATTTACAATGCTATCAACTTTTATCAAACATTTCATAGTCTGACACAAAGTCACAAAAATTTTTCCTAGCTTGCATTCACAAAAATATGGCTTATTGCAAATGGATGATAAAGGCAGGCATAAAGAAATGACCTAATACTTTCTCATAATTCAATTGAAGGATACAGTTTTGATGACTGATCTCCACTGATTTCATATATTCTCCTTAGGAATAATTGCAAAACACATTTCCCTCTCCAATTTATAAGCAAAACCACACAAAAACATGCTGGGATTTCTTTCTAGCTGATAACATTGCTAATCTTGTCTTGAAATCAGAACACTACTTTCGCTTATCCAAATTTGCTCTCGTGTATCAACCTCAATTCTTAGTTTGTGAACTTTTTGCCATATTACTGTTAATTTGCCTTGTATATATTGTTTGATTTCTTATATTATTTTTGCTGTGTTCTTTTCTTCCTTTTCTTGTTATTGTTTATTGTAAACTTTGTAAATTCTTTTTTTTTTTTGGCCATTCATTTACATTTAACCATGGCCACTCATTTACCGTGTCATGTTCCTTCAGAATGTAGGTGTGTAATATAACAATCTGGCCCCACCCGAGGAAGGCTGATGCGAGCGGGGGTGTTTCCGGTCGTTGAAAGGAACGGATGTTTGTTTGACCTTATTTCCGGCAGTAGCGGAAATGGCTACAGAGGCAAACAGAACAGGTGTCTCTGAGAATTACGTGAGCGTGCGTGGGCGAGGCAAAACCGGAAGAAAAAGTCCCGGTTTGGAGATTATAAAAAGATCTCGGCACACGGATTCACCAGACAGACCAGAGTAGCAGTAGAGAGAGAGAGACACAACAGATACGACGACACTCCCGCTCTCTCACTCTCTGTTCCCTAGGCTACACGGTTCATCGTCATTAATAAAAATATAACTTATATTTTTATAATTATGCGTGTAGATGTTCGTCGATATAACTGGAACCAGCATTCGCTAGGCGTAACAGGTGATCTTGCCTCTTCACAACTTCCCATCCTTTTTAACTCTTAGTAATATTTGTCTTTTTAATATCCTTTCAATTTCTTGTTCTGTCATCTGTTTGCACCATATTATTAAGTAGGTTTCTTTCTTGGTTTCAATAGACCCTTTGAGTGTCAAATTCTCCATGCCATCTTTCCTAATTATGTGTTCCTGAAATTTCAACTGTTTCTGACTGATTCTAAATATAAGTGTCTTTTTTGCTTCCATTTGCCTTAAAACTTCCTCATTGTTTACATGTTCCATCCATGGTATTCTCATCATTCTTTTGTAGAAGCATATCTTTGTTGACTTAAGTCTTCTTTTCATCTGTGAGAAGATTATCAGGCATTCACTACCATATGTAAAGATTGATATTATGTAGCAGTTCAACACTCTTTTTATTTTAACAATCTTTAACTTTCCCACCTGTAAAAAAAATGGTATGTCAAAAGAATGTTTTTTCCCTTGACACTGTTATTATTTTAACAACCTTCACTTCCCAGCTATGTTTATTATTTAAAAAAAAACGAAACATATGAAAGTGAATTTACACTATAGTGGGTTGCTTATCTATTCTTTTGTGTTAGTAGTGGAGAGTCCGTTCTAGTGAAGGGTAGTTGTATACTGTTGCAGGTTAATGGAATTTGGCCTTGTTGTAGATAGCCCACTATAAGTCATAAAATGATTACAAATCAAGAAAGGCAATTTGAGTTGAAAGTTAACATTTTATATATAACACATATCAATTTATGTTTTTACAATTGAAGTAATACATGAAGTATAGGTCCACCAGAGGTTGAAATGTTCATGGCAATAAAATGCTGAAAGAGAATTAATGCTTATGGAATGTGGGGAGCACTATGAGTAAGGAATGTCTTTGATGTAGTCGCTCCTTAGGTCCGTAAGTAGTTTTGAGGCAGGGAAGAAGGAAAGAGGTAAGAGAGGTGAGCATAGTAAGCCACTTGACTTTCGGTCAAGGGAGCTACTAATTACTCTCTTCTCCTCGAGTTGGTCTGCCTGTCAATGCTTTTTGTATCCGCTTTTTATATCTTCTTTTTGGATCACAGCAGTTCATTTGGGATTTCACACTTGCATTTGATTCTGGGCTTCCCATTGGCTGAAAAATAAAATTCACGTAGGCTTGCAAACTGGAAATTTAATATTTGATTAATTTTTAGTTTTTAACCAGAACATCAGTGCGGAGCCGATGGTGCACGGACAACTTTTGGTCAGTTGCTTTTTGGTCGTGAAAGCGCTAACATCTGGTCCATCACTTTTGCTCAGTATCACCACAACACATTGTTGTTAGGGGCTGGTTATGTTCATGAATAGCCTTGTGTCGAACATAACCAAGCCCACCAATATTCAAAGAAATTCTGTTGAACAAGCATGAAAAAAGGGTAAAACAGGTCTCATTTGTAATAATAAATGTAAAATGTATTAAACAAGAGAAACTGGCATATTATTTTGCTGATTTAAAATATATGTGTTGAAAGTCTGTATAAAGTCTCTCTTTCAAGTGTGCGTGTTTTTAGAGTTCATTTTTTAAAGTTGGTTAAATGATGTGAAATAAATTTGTGTAAGAGAAGACATGTCGTTGTTTTGCTCTGTGTGTGTGTGTGTGTGTGTGTGTGTGTGTGTGTGTGTGTGTGATAGTAGTCAGTTATTTCCTTAGTGAGAAAAAGGACAGAAGTGGTATCTTTGATCTTCTTTTTTTGCCAACAGTAAGTGAATAAAAGGGAAGAAGGAGAATTAATGATTGGAGTGAAAAAGAGGAAGTTAGTAAATGCATGTCTCTTGGACGTGAAGTTCAGGTGACAACTGGATTCTCTTTGGCAAGAAAGCAAAACTTCATGTTATTTATGTGTTTCAGACATTTGGAAAAAGCTTTGATTGTAGGTTTTTCTCTGAATCTTGATTGGTTAATAAATGAGAAATGTTTCCAATTTGTTTATGAAGATGTCCACACACGGTAAAGTTTGTAAACCAACTGTCACATGAAAAAAAGATTTTTTTTATTGGTGTATGAATAATATGTGTATGCTTTTTTAATTGGCTCGTGGAAAGATGTCGGTGTGTATGCTCGGATATTTTGTGCAATATTTTCTTTGTTCTTGAGAATTGACAACAAAACTAACAAACATTATTTATTCATTTATTTATTAAATTGTTTATTGTATTAATTGGCAAAACATCGGCTAATTGTCAATTTATTCAAACTTTATAAAATGGTAAATAATAAGGATTTCCTTTCATTGGTTCACGTATTTCAATAATTTAGTAAATGCTTATAAATTTATGAATAAAAAATTGTTTTTTATATTTTCTTTCACAAATTGGTAAATGATAACTATTGCATTGCAGTAGTTTTAATACAATTATATTAGTTTTTAGAATGTTGTGAATGCAAAACTATTTTTGTAAATAAACAAACTAATAAATAAATAGAATTTAATATTTTTGTTGTCAATTATCAGGAAAAAGGAAATGGATAAATTAATCTAAATCCTATTTTAGGTTTTATTACGGTTCTAATCATCACTTTTTAAAATAATAAACATTGCCAAGGAGTGAAGGTTGTTAAAATAATAGCAGTGCCAAGGGAAAAATTGTCCTTGTGGTACACCAAGCACAAAAATTAAAGACTGTCAATATTTTTCTGTTTTTTAATACTTGGGTTAGCTTTTAGATGTCATCTTTGTCCATTTCAATGCATCTTCAAATTGAAAATATGGAATAGTGTTTATATAGCTCTTATAGGTTTACCCCACCTTGTCTGCTAGGAGATTTTTAATGCTTGCTACCTGGTATCATGTAATGCAGTATAAAGAGAGCA
The DNA here is from genome assembly GCA_037127315.1 of Ascarosepion bandense. NCBI lineage: Eukaryota > Metazoa > Mollusca > Cephalopoda > Sepiida > Sepiidae > Ascarosepion > Ascarosepion bandense. The sequence goes on from JBBBDQ010000304.1 coordinate 1,089,618, forward strand.
AACACAAAGTCTCTCTCTCTCTCTCTCTCAGATCCTGTAGGGACAAAATATATCTCGTTTTCAGTTTATGAGACATCTTAGTCCCCAGTGAACCATGTGTCACATATAGCACAATAATATCACTAGACTGTCTCCTGTTTCAATAAATATTATGTGACCACTACTATATTATCTTTACTACAGCCTATCACATAAACATATATCTGCCTTCCACACAAGAAAATATCCCTCTTTAACAAACTGGTAATCCAACACATTACTCTTTAAGACATTCTTTTTGGTTGGACTGAGAATTTTTCAGTAGACTAAATAAATAGAATAAAAATTAATAATGAAAAAATAATAAAAAAAATAAAGATGAATTATAAATAAATAGAATAAAAATTAATAATGAATAAATAATAAATGCAATAAAAGCTAACAAATAAATAGTAAACAGAATAAAAGTTAATAATGAATTTTTTTTTAATCATGCCACTCCAAGCAAGGTAGGAAAGCCACTAGTACGCAAATGGTTATAGAGGGAGAAATAACTGTGTATAGGGGGGTTTGAGGAAAAGATAAATGATGAACAAGATTCAAGAAAACAGGAGATAGTAATTGATGTTGCATTTAAATTTTTGGAGATTGTAGCTATCAGGAAAGCAAGTAAATGGGAGGGAGCTACATAGGTGGAAAGTACGAGAAAAGAAACTGTTGGAGCAGAAGTGGTGGTTATATTTAACTATTTAAATAGTAAAAGTGTGGTACCTAGATGCCAATCTAACATCATGCTTAAATTCATGTAGTCCAGATACCAAGAATAAAAGCTCATCAGAGCAGTTGCCATTAAAACATTTGCAGAAAAGACAGAGGAAACCCATGTCTATTCACTTTCTCACTGACATTCACTTTCTCACTGACATTTATTAAGTCGAGATACCAAGTCAGGTTCAATTACATTACAGATCCTTCTTTGGATTTTGACAAGAATCTTGAGATAAATAGCAGGAGCAACTGACCAGATATGGCAAAAGTATTCAATGCAAAGATGAATGGTAAATTTATAAATGTTCAAGATAGGCTTTGGCGGGAAAAACTTTGCAGCGCAACACAGTGACCCAAATTTCCTTGCAGTAGATACAGCTCTTGATTCAATGTATTTGTTGCATTTCAAGTTGGTTGAAAAAGTGAGGCCAAGGTGGTGCAGTGTGTTGCTCTCTAGGAAACTGGCATCAGTTATGTTGATGGTGGGTAGGAAAGTTTATCTATGGTGGTTGAAGGAGAGCAATTTTGTTTTAGAGCCATTAAAATTTACAAGCCATTTCTTGCCTCAGTTAACCACTGATTGGAGGTTCTTTTTAAGATTGGAGGTTCTTTTTAAACAGTCAGGTTTACTTTGTCAGCTTTGACAGATTTCCTATTCAGATGGTAATAAATGGGGGTATCATCTGCATAAATGTCTACTTGGGAATTGATGACATCAGAGAAATCACTGATGAAGATCAGAAGCAATGTAGGGCCTAGGATAGAGCCTTGTAAGACACCTGTGTTTGTATTAAAGGATCAGGAAGCATGCCTGTTGAAAACAAACTTTATTTCATGATTTGATAGGAATGATTAAATTAAATGAAACAATTGTCTTGTAATAATGTAGCTCTAGAACTTGTGTAAAAGGCCAGCATGCCAAACCTTGTCAAATGTCACAGCTTGAGCTTTGCCACTTTTATCAAGAGCCTGATATACATATTCATTTTATTGAAGAACAGTGGAAGCCATATTGTTTGTCACAGAGTAAGTTATCAGAGGTGAGATGCTTAACCACTTCAGCATTGATTAGAGCCTCGAATACTTTGATGAAAAGTGGTAAGAGGCTAATAGGGTGATAGATAGAGGAGTCAGATGATTCTCCAGAGTTCTTAAAAACAGGAACTTCAGATGATAACTTCCAACAAACAGAAAGCTGAGAGACAATAGTTATAGATTTTGGAGAGGACTGGGATTCCATCACCTCTGCTTGCCTCATGGTTGTCTAATCTAGAAATGATGTTCGAGACCAGAGATGTGGCTATGCACATATCACTTAGTAGAGCCCCTGTTCTAGGTGAAAAATTGGGTGTGTGTACTCCAGATGAGCCAAGTTTTGAGTTGGAAGAGAATTTCTGAGCAAAGCATTCAACGTTGTCTGCTGCAGATGTGAGGACTTTGAATTGATTGATTAGAAGAAGGATTGAGAGTTTGCTGTTGTTCAACACACATTTGCAGAGCTGCCAATAATCTCTAGAACCAAACTTGCAAGATGCTATACATTGTTTCATTCTATCAGCAAACAATGACTTTGCTTCATTTAGGACATGCTTGCACTCATTACAGGCAGAGACAAAATGGCATCTATTGTAATCAGACGTGTCACTCCAGTACAGCCGGAAGAAGTGATTCCTGTGGGTAATAGTTGCTGATCATGCAAGAACCAAGGTTGACAAATGAGATTTAACTTGGAATTTACTTGCTGGAATAAAAAGCATTGATTCTAGTTTTCACTCAGGTGAAACCCTCAGAGGCGCATTTTTGAACAGGAAGATTAAAAACATCATACTAAAGAACATCACTAAAGAAATCATGAAATAAGTCCCAGTCCACACATTGATAACAGAAAAATATTCTGTTGGTAGGAGGTTCTTGACTGGTGGGAGAGCAGAAAGAGAGGCATACAGACATGATTCAGGAGAGCAGAGCTACATAGCCTGACATAAGATATAAAAATTAAGGAAGGGATTTAGAAGAAAAGCATGTCTTTCAGAGTTACTGGAGAAATACATATGGAATTCAACCATTGCATGAGAGATTGAGTGATTGAGAAGTTCAGGGTTCAGATGGTAGCAAGGTCAGTGACAGAGTGTTTAAGCCACTTGGATTGATAGGCATTAAAGTCATCAAACACAAATATATTTTCAAATCCATGTAGGGAAATGGCCTTCTCTATATCATCAAAAATGTCTACGGCTATATCGTGTTGAATGCACTGGTTACCGTCTGATCACCGAAGTTAAGCAACATCGAGCCTGGTCAGTACTTAAATGGGTGACCATTTAGGACTACCAGGTGCTGTAAACGTAAGGACCAAGAATGGTCCACCGGTCCTCCAGGTTTGGGGTTTAGGGGTTGGGTGCAGGCCCAACAACCCTGGCCCGTAAAAACCAGTTTGTTACAGAAACAGCAATAAAAAGTTGCTGCCCTATGCACCATTGGGTGTGATGGATAAATGATGATGATGATATCATCAAAAATACTATCTAGCATGCAAAACTCATGAGAGGAATGGGAGTGGTAGAGAAAGAAGACATAACTGACTGAGTTTAGGAAAGGGAGATGGAGACACATGTAAGTATGCTCTGTAGATTCAAGAGAGAGTTCCCTAACCAGTAGAAGACGTTTGTGAATATAAGCTCTCAGGCCATGCATGTAGACATTGGAGTCCTTTCTAAACAGAGGAAAGTAGCCTGGAATCAAGAAATGATAGGAGGGGTATTGCAGAGTTAAGATTACTTTCACATGGATGTCTTGGGACTTTTTGAAGAGGAACGATTTCACACTGCAGATGTTGGAGGAAGAAATGTTGAGTGGTTTAGGTGCTTTTTATTGGGCTGGTTTAGTTTTATATGATTTGTTGTTTATAGTCATGGTATGTTATTTTGGTAAGGAGAGGCCTAGGGTAGTAGTAGCAGTCAATCATCAAATGTAACATGTGCAGGAAGGGAACTGATGCAGACTGTAACATAGTGTGGCCTCAGGGTTGCCCACTAGAGGTACTTGCAGGGACACCCATCTATGCAAAACATGGCACTGCAAGAACCACAATATTATTCAACTGCTGATCAGAGCTGCCTGCCTAGATAAGGCACAAGAGTTTGGGCTTCTAATAACCAGTCGGGAAGCAGCAACCAGAAAATTGCCAACCTGGTACCCTCAGTATGAAGAGACATTGTCATCATCCACACATATCACAAAAAAACTTGTCATGGCACCACTATTAAGTCTAAGGAGAGGAAAGGAATTGGGAACCCCTTTCTAAACAGGAAACAAGGGATGAACCTCTATTCCTGTTCAAAAAAAGAGGGTGGACTATAAGCCAGGTGATAGGAAAACCTATCTACTCCTATTAAAAAGTTTTAACTTAGTTACAATTGAGATATTCATTACAGATTCAACAAAGAATTAAGACTGGCAGAGCCATACCTCAGAAAAGATCTTTCCCTATAACAAATAATCCAATTGATTTCACCACCAATTAAGTTAATTTCTTTGAATGCTTGATAAGAATAACTTATTTAGACAGTTGAATCAGCCAACAACAGAGTTTTTGATTATACGTTTAACTAACATTCTAATATATTGAATGATGGGGGTAAGGGGTAACAGGTCAATACCAAGAAGCAAGCATGAATGGCCAGCTAAGTGCAGCAGCAGAATAAAAAAAATCAGTTTCTTCATCACAGAGACTGTCATTCAAGAGAAGTAATAAAAAGTTCCAAACTATTTTTTTAAATCTGAGAATTTTAAGAACATGTCTCTTACTTTGTCAATGAGTCAAAAAATGAAAGCGGAATAAATGAATAAATAAACAACCCATTAGTTCATTTTTTTTGTCAAAAATTAAAGCTGATAAACTGAACATTTTAATTGAAGAACATCCAACTATTTAAACAATTTATAGCTTCTTCATGCAAATAGTTATTACCATTATTTAAACATAGAACTTTACCTACCTTAAAGCCTGTATATTTAATTTATGTCTCATGTTGGGATCTATATTATTTAAATATTCTTGTTATATGCCAAACTTAAATTTGTTTAAATTAGTTTTTATCAAATTTGATTTTGCATTGAGACTTTTATCTTGTTTACCATGTTATGAACTCTAACAAATTTCTTTTTCAGTAGATATCATTCTTGTGACTATATTCCTAAAGTGGATATACAGGGTAGAGAAACAAACTTGCAAAATTGCTGTGACCTTTGAAATTTTCTTATTATGCATAAATAGACCCATTAATGCAAAGGGAGATTAATAAAACTTATAGATAATAACAACAACAAATAATTTATTCAGTAAGGCTTTCATTATTTCAATTACATCAAGATGACCTTGATAAGCTGTGGAGCTCTTAACTCCAATGTTGGGCATTTTTGGCTTGCCTCTTTCTTGATGCTATTCTTGTGGAGTGGGTAGGTCTTGCAGGTAGACTGCTACAAAGTGTTCCATATAATGTAGTTCTGCAAGTACAAGGTAGCAACATAGCTTGGGCTGAATGTTTGGTCCTGAAGGTGCTTTTGTTTACTCTGCAAGGTACTGATTGTTTCAGTGGCTCAAAAAAAGTGTCTACTTAAAATTTTCTTTCCAGAGAGTATTTTAGCAGTAAAGACATGATTCTTTGGATAACTGAACATTTTCTTGTACACTTCTAGCCTCCTGGATTTTATGGACTCTATAGGATTGTACTTTGGCATCCTGATGTATAATTTCAGATCCTGATTGTCATGCAGAGCAATTCTGTCTGTCTTAGGGGTAATTTTATGCATGGATGTAATTGGATCTCTGACTTTCTGCAATGAGGAGTTATAATTATTTATATGCAGACTATTGTCTTTATCTTTATCACAACATTTCAGCCATTGTATTCTTTTACATTCATCAGGTGTATGTTGATCCGAATTTCCTGTAGGGAATTTCAAACTGAGCCCTTTACTTAATCTATGGGGATAGAGTGCTCTTGTTTCACTGCTATTAGACATGATATCCCTGGAAATAAATCAAGATCAATCTACCCAACCCTGGAGAATTAATTAACTGAAATGAATGATAGAAAAATAAGAACACAGATGAAAAAAATTTTATCTGCAATGTTGAAGGAAAATTTGAAAATAAGAAATGCCTCAGAGAACCCAGTTTGAAGCAAGGGAATCTGAATCATATAATTACTAAATCCAGGAAGAGTAAATTTATGTTAAGACAATAAATGCTTAGTATTTCTGTAAAAGTAGATTCTTTACTATAATATACACTACAAACATTTTGAAAATTTTTACAGTGTTTTTGTTCTACTTTGTAGATGTAACATTTGCTTATGTTTTGATACAATGATTCTTTTGGATGTGCATTCTTATCAACATAAATGTGCAAGATTGTAAGAATCAAAATTCTATAAAAATTTATTATATACACTACCGGCCATAATTATTAGGCCACCCCAGTTTTTTTAAAAGAAATGATATATTTCATACTATTTTTAGTATTTATTACCAAATGAAAGTAGAATGCTTCTTTTGTTATTATTACTTTGCAAAATTTTACAATGCAAGGAAGCAAAGATGAACTCGTCTGAATCACCCTAAATTTTCTTCATTCTTTCATTGATGAAACTGCAATATAGATAATTATTAAATATTTATAAATTCATTTGATGCATATGTTATTGTGCAGTATTAACAAAAGAACCATTTTATTTTCATTTATAATTATTCACTTGGCAATAAATACTAAAAAATAATATGAAATACATCATTTTTTTTAAAACACTGGGGTGGCCTAATAATTATGACCAGTAGTGTATATATTAGGACCTTGAATATATTAAGACTTGACTTTTCATGAAAAATAATGTCTTATTTAAATATTAAGAAACATGTCACTGAAAATATTGTTTATTGCTAGCCATTACTTTTTCTCATTTTTCTGGCAACATTTGAATTCCACTTCGAAAAAACATGTCTTTTGAGGCTAACCATGAGTTGACCCAATATTCTTCATAAGAATAAAAGTGTTGCTCAGTCAGGCCATCGACACAACTGATAATCAGACAGTGCAATGTCTGGTGAATATGGCAGGTGGAATGAGACTTTCCATTTAAGCATTTCCAAGTTGGTTTTCACCCATTTTGCAATATGTGGCCTTGTATTGTCATGTTGCAAAATCCCTTTGTCGAGTCTCTGCATGTGCAGTGGCTGCTTTTCTTCAATGCTTGGCTCAAATGCATCAGTTGTAGTTGACAACGATCTGGTGTTGGTTTTAGTCGGTTTGAGTAGCTCATAATAAACTACACTCAGATGATTCCACCAAATGCAGAGCAGAAGATTAAAACCGTGGATATTCAGCTTTGCTGCCAATGTTGATGTATGGCCATGCTTACTCCATGATCTTTTATGTTTAGAATTATCGTAGTGTATCCAGTTTTCATCACCAGTCATGATATGATGCAAAAAACTTTTTCTTTTCTGCTGTTGAAGCAGCTGTTCACATGTGACAATACACTATTCAATGTTTCTTGGTTTCAACTCATATGGAATCTAATGTTCTTGCTTTTGAAAAAAAACCCAAGAGTGTGAGGTCAGTTGACCTCAGTGGTCACTCAACATGACCTCTTTGACCTATCCATTAAAACATGTGGTGCATAACATTTACCTCCCCCTTTATATAAATATACAGAGTCTGGCAAAAATGAATAACACATCACTCAATAAATCCCAAGCCTAACTAATAAGACAACAACTTTTAGGAAAAATTCAACTTTATTCATCAATTTAGTCTCCTTCTAGGGTGATACACTGATTCCAATGCTTCTCTAACAATTTTCCTTTTTTGTAGAAGGATTTGTCTTTGGCTGCAAAATATGCCTCAGTTTCCGATATCACTTCTTTATTGGAGCCAAATCTCTTTCCCTGGAGCATTCTTTTGCCAGTAGTTGCTGGGGGCCAGATCTAGAGAATAGGATGGATGCAAAAGCAATTCAAAATGCAATTCATGTAGTTTTGTGATTCGACTTGTAACACAGCACGTTGTCTTAGTGAAAGATCGCTTTATTCTTCTTCCTTTGCGGCCACTTTTTGTCGATTTCTTCCTTCAAATGCACCAGAAATGCTATATAATATTTGCTATTGATGGTTCTTTCTTTCTCAAGATAATCTATGAACAAAATACCTTGTGCACCCCAAAATACAGGGGTCAAAGCCTTTCTTGCTAATATTTGCATCTTTGGTCATTTTGGATGACTTTTACCTGCTGCTGTCCACTCAGTTGACTGCCAATTTGAATCTGGAGTGAAGTGGTGAATCCATGTTTTATCCATTGTCACATATTTATGCAAAAACCTCTTCTTTTTGTGTTTAAACAGTTGCAAACAATACTCTGAATTCTTGACGCATTGTTGTTTTTGATTGACTGGGAGCAAACACGGCACCTACTTTGCAGACAGCTTTCTCATTGATAACTGTTAATTAACTCAAATGAATGATAGAAAAATAAGAACACAGATGAAAAAAATTTTATCTGCAATGTTGAAGGAAAATTTGAAAATAAGAAATGCCTTAACAAAATGGTGAATACACTGCCTTCTGATATGTTCAACTCTTCTGCTATCCCACACAACTTCAATTTACGATTGGCCTAAATGAGTTGGATTTTTTTTGGTGTTTTCCGAGACAACTGATGATTTCAGGCAACCTGAGTGTTCAGCATCATTTGTGTCTGTACAACCATATTTAAAGTCAGCATACCACCTCTTAACTGTTGTTTCTGACAAAGCAGAGTCTGAATAGCACTTATCAAGTCATTGCTTTGCTTGAACAGTATTTTTCCCATCAGAAAGCAATGCTTTATAAACACACAAAATTCAGATTTTTCCATTGTTTTGAAAATTTGCAACAGTAGCTTTTGTGATCGTCAGACAAAGTGATTAAATTTTTTTTCAAATATTGGATATATGAAGAGATGCATATATGTGACACGGCCACCCAGCTGGCTGGTTGGTTTGGTTGCTTGTTGGTTCAGGAATGGATTCAGCTGTGATGATGTTGAAACAGTACAAGTTCTGTTGATGCTTTCGGGCTGCTGTTGCTGGTCATGATGATCTCATCACAGAAGCTGGTCCTCAAGGCGTCTATTACAACAACAGACTGCTGCCCATGTTGTGACTTGATCTCAGAAGTTCACGTTGTGCAAATCCAGTAGCCGTATCTCCACCAGAACCAGACCGGACATTTGTGTACACTTGTGGTTAAAATTAAACATGGTACATAAAAAAAAATTAAATAAACAAATAAGGTTGAAGATGCCTGGAGAGTTACGAAGAAAGTCTTTATAATAAAAAAAAATTATTCATTACAAAAGCGGAAAGTACAATTGTCGGGACGCCAGTTTACAATGGAGAGAAGATTCGTTTAAAAAAATATCAGAGCTTTCAATCTTCAAATAAAAATGTCTTTTCCAAGTTTCGTTAAAAATATCAGAGCTTTTCAATTTCTTTTTAAAGTCTTTTCACATTTTTTTTATAATCAGAGCTGTCGATTCTCTATGCAACTTTTAAAACAACAAAGTTCTTTTCGGTTCTTATCGGAGCTTAATGGAATCTACCGAATCAGAGATGGCTAATGGCGGCGACGTGGCGGTGGCGGTGGCTGTGGCGGTGGCTGTGGCGGTGGCAGTGTGAGGTTGGTTTATCCTTGTTGCCTGGAAGCTCTCTCCCAACTTCTCTTCTAAAAAATTATTTTCATAGCAGTGCAGGCTTTTTGTCAAGAATAATCAGAAATTTCAATTCTCCAAATAAGGTTTAAAATAATAACATTCTTTCGGGATTCCTATCGGAGGCGCATTATTCAACATTAACTTTTAAGTTAATCGGTGGCAGGCTTCATTTGACATTAACTCTTTAGCCGTAAGTTCTGTGGTAGGCGACCAGCCGTGGATCATGGCTCCCCAGTTGGGAACCTTTTCCACAGTCGTTACATTTTAATTGCAATTTCAAAACTACCCTGCCAACTCTTCCGATTTTTCTCACTGAGTCTCCATTTTTATAACCATCCCCAATCCTCTTAAGAGATTTAGCCAATTCAAAGCTTTTGACCAATAAGATTATTTTCTACCCACACGATTTGCAGGGAGCCATGGCTCGATCAATAAAATATCAACGGCTCACATGATGCAATGTCTTTCTCTCTGCTTTCTTTCGATTACATCATTTTTAGATTTTCAATTCCCAGGAATAATTGTTGAGGATCTAACCCTACCTGACCTCATCAAGGAAATCATGACATTTTGTTATAACTGTGACCATTTTGTCAAATTTCCACCTGGCCCAAAATAATTTGGTTCGTATATGAAAAAGAAAGAAAACTATATTTCTCTCTTTTTTTTTTTCAAATTGTCAGCTAATTTATCTATTCCCCGGATTTTACAAGTACATGATAGTATTAAATATGTTTTTTTACATAAGCTCACGTCGTGGATTACAATAAAGCATAACTAATAATACCACTAATATTAATTTCTCTCTACCCGTTGTATTAAACCAAATAAAAAAAATATATCAGCGGGAAATAATGTCATATATATTGATGCATTTTTGTGAAAATAGGAGGAAAATTGAGAGGAAAATTTGTCGTCATGACGTCTTTGATACAAACACAGACATGGATACACAATTGTACACCATTGATGTGTGCAGACATAAACACACGCGCACTCGACCACCGGGGCTCACACAAGCATAAATGCATGTGAACAATATGGGGCTTGGCAGATGTATATATATGTATATGTGTAATGTTTTGCACATGCATATGCATTTGATTGGTGTATAGTGTATCTACCAAGTTTGATGCCAGAAGTTTTGTATATAACTTTCTTTGTAGATGATGATCTTTGGAGTTTTTAGTCATGTATGTTTTTGTTTTTAGCTTGTGTATTTGCGTGAATATATATCTAATTATGTTTATGTGTTCATACACTGAAATATGATTGTGTCTGCTCTGACCTCATTCATTCAAGGCTAGTCATGTTACGAATTTGCTCTTACTGTATCTAGTTTTGTGATGGTTCTGTCTGTTTCCAAATAGAGCTTTAAAATTTTACAGACAAACTGACAAGTCGATAAAAACAACATTTTGAAATTTGTGCATGTATATATGCATGTGTAAATTAATCTGTATATGTGTCTGTTTGCCAGTGTATGTGTGTATACTCATCAATTTGTCCATGAGTGGATGTTTGTAGGTTTATTTATGTGTGCATTCTTTTTCTTCCTCATTTAATAATATAAGAATAACTTTCTAAATCTAATAAATCGTTAAACTTAAAATTTTTTTTAAAAACTTTGCAATAATAATAAAGTGAATCTAATTAATAACGCTGATCTCAATTTAATCAAATATTAGTACTAATGCCTCCAAAAATTATTTTTGAGTCTGCTCACATATTCTCAAAATTAGAAGTTACTTTATTCTGATTACTCCACACTGTCTATACAATAATGCCTCCCTGATTAAAGGCATTTTGCTTGTTTTTAATCTTTTAAAACCCTTCAACTTGAAATAAACCTTATCACTTGAGAAGACACAAGAAGTGTCAAAACAAAATAGCTACTTTTGTAGTGATATTATAACATATTCATGTTATAATTTCTGAATATATATATATATATATATATATATATATATATATATATTTACGCATACACACACATATATATACAAATATTTATATATGTAATTGCCAGCTACTTCTGTATTCCAAGCACACCTACTTGATAGTTTTTTTTTTGTTTTTTTTTAATCATATCACCCCGAGCAAGGCGGTAACGCCACTGATGTGCAGGGGGCTACGTAAGAGTGAAAAGATTGGAAAAGAGAAAGCCAGAAATCACATCCTAAACAGGAAACAAGGGATGAGCCTCTTCACCTGTTCAATAGACGTGGGTGGAGTGTGAACCAGGCGATAGATTAGTCTATCTACTCCAATTGAAAAAAAAAGAGTAAAAGAATGGAAAAGAGTAAAAGATTGGAAAAGAGAAAGCTGGAAACCACATCCTAAACAGGAAACAAGGGATAAGCTTCTTCACCCATTCAATAGACGTGGGTGGAGTGTGAACCGGGCGATAATTTAGTCTATCTACTCCAATGATTTTAAATTGACTGGGAGGACATCATTTTGAAATCACGAAGATTCACATTATTTTTTATTACTATTTTCAAACTTGAAATATATAAACTCGCTGTTAGCGTATAAATCCCACCCACAAATCAAAGTTTCCCACCCACAAATCAAAGATTTAGTAATTTCCGATTTCCCAAAACCTGTTACATTGAAACCTTTGCTTATTCAACTGTCTTGTAAAAGGATTAGCAAGACATACCTGCGAATCCAAGAAAGACTAAGCCTTTTATTTATCAGGCATGAAAACTGATTTTTCCCTCCCGCTACTTATATAACATGCAAATCCTTTATCATTCCGGATGTTTGCTTTTTATACCGAAAAAGTTCTCAATGACATGACTAGGCTTGATTTTTTTTTTTTAACTAACGGAAAGAAAACGTTATTTCTGCCTTCGGCCGAATATACATTCGCGTGACAAAGATTTGTCAAATTATGTTTTAGCCTACCAACACATCCCTACGAGTAGACCAGGCTGTTTTTTACTGATGACAGCGAATTGCTCGCAGATAGTGATTTTAGTCAAAATAATTAAATATAATCAGATTGTGGTGCATTGGATATCGGCTCGGAACGAGAACTCAGGGAGCCGCGTTTGAATTCCAGCTGAATTCATTGTATTCACTTACGCGCAAATACCCCTGGGAAAGATATTAATCCGTCAATTCCTTCCAGTTATGGGTTAAATAACAGGACAGATTGGGTTCTATAGCCTTGGTCAGCAACCAGTCAACCCCAGAAAGCAATGGCAATCTACTGCGAGATAATCTTCTGCCCGGTCAGTCATGTCTCTTTCGAGACGTGGTCGCCTTAGCATGTTTCATGTATGGCACTTAACTGACTGACTGAATCAGAATGATTCCTCGGAACCCATTAGGGTCAACATATATACGGCAGCTGTTACTACAGTAGATGCGTCTACGGCAAGATGGTCCGCTGGAGCTTATTCCTCATCTGGCCGGTTTTGAATTCAGAACTTTCCTTCTTCTATGCTGGCTGCTACGCATGCAAAAGAACCAAATATCCTACTTTTTAACCAGTTAATATAGAAAGATGGATTCTTGCCTTTTCCAAAACTATTAGTACAAAGTGAACGAAATATCTGTCAAAATGCTTACTTCATGCTCTTCCAAGAAATGATTCTCCCAACCATGTATCAATGACTGCCTGAATCATAGTAAATATTCATTGGAGTTGTTATTTTTATTCTACCACCCAAACAAATTGTACTTACAGGAACTAGTTAAGACTTCATCGATACTTTGTGGTATTATGTTGGCTGTTAAGCAAAAATGTGTTGTTTTGGTGTAAGGAATACTGCGGTATGTTTGGGTAAGTAATTATGGCTAACTAAGTTTAAGATAGGAGATTGAAGACCAGCCTTTCTCTATACACCTTTTGGCTTTCTGTCATATTTGTGCTCAAAATAAATATTGCTTTCCTTTATGGTACCTTGACTTGATGAATGTAAACAGATAGGCGCCAAAATCTAGTCAGCTTCCATTAGAAATATCTCAATGTAACCATAACTTAATTGGAGTAGATAGACTGAACTATTGCCCGGTTCACACTCCACCCACGTTTATTGAACAGGTGAAGAGGCTCATCCCTTGTTCCCTGTTTAGAATGTGGTTTCTGGCTTTCTCTTTTCCAATCTTTTTTACTCTTTTCTGTTTTTTTTTTTCAATTGGAGTAGATAGGCTGAATTATTGCCCGGTTCACGCCACCCACGTCTATTGAACAGGTGAAGAGGCTCATCCCCTGTTTCCTGTTTAGGATGTGGTTTCCGGCCTTCTCCTTTCCAATCTTCTCACTCTTACGTAGCCCTCTGCGCATCAGTGGCGTTACCGCCTTGCTTGGGGTGATATGATTAAAAAAAAAAATAAGTTGTATTCTACCAATTTTCTCATACTTCTCGCTTGTGGAACTATCTTCCTGTTTTTGCTTTACACTAAAGTTTGATTTTCAAAAAATTAAATACCAAACATTATTTTCTGCCTTCTTAATTGCTGTGTTTTTTTTTATTGTTCCTTCTCCTCAATAATGCTTTCTTTTTCTCATATCTATAAATATTTTCACGGTGAGCTTATCTCCATGGTGCGCCCTTTTTACGAATTTACTTGTGCCACCAGACTAGCAACCAGGTCTCACCCTTCTACAGGAAAAAGGGGTCAAATGCAACCGCCTCTTCTACTACCCGGCTTCTTTTCTCACACCTCCCGCCCCCGGAACACCCCTCCGCACACTTGCTTCCCCGACAGCTACAATTTCCAGGAGTTTAAGTGCAACATTAATTGCTATATTTTATCTCTTTGATTCCGATCTTTCCGGTATCCTTTTCCCGATGTCCCTGTATCTTATTTCTTTTTCTTATCACTCTTCTCACTTGTAACTCCCTGTGCACCAGTGGCAGTACTGCCTTGATTGGAGGAAATCAATTTTAAAAAATCCTTTCATAATTTTAAAAATTCCTTTCATAAACACACACACACATACATTCTGCCTTTTATATATATTATTGATTCTCTGTACCATTGCAAAATTGCAATCCCGAAACTTCCGAATATAGCCTCTTATGTCCTTGTCCACGAGTGTACCATATTTGACCAAAATCGGACCACTCCCTCTACAACCCGAGTTTGGTTTAGATTGACAATCTATATTGCAGACACCAGCTCAGTCACATTTATATTTGTTCAACGTCCATAGAACCCACCTACACACACACACACACACACACACACACACACACACACACATATATATATATATATATATATATATATATATATATATATATATATATATATAAAATACTTTATTAAATGTGAAAGAATAGAAGCAAAGGAAAACATTACTAAGGAGCAAGAACAATAAAAAAACAGGAATTAAGAAGACAGAAGATATCAATTGATATTGCATTTAAAGTTTTGAAGGTCGAAGTTGACAGGAAAGCAAAAATACAGAAGAGAGTTCCACAAGCAAGAGGTGTAAGAAAAAAAGCTGTTATCATAGAACTTTCAGTTACCTCTAACCATTTCAACTGTTAAATGATGAGACCTTGCTACCAATATAGTACTGCACTTAAATTCATAAGATCTAGGTACCATAGAGAAAAGTTCATCAGAACAATTACTTTTTGGAAGTCCTTGTTAAGGTGTTGAGTGGCTTGGATGTGTGTTTGCCATCCAGCTCAAGTATTGAACCGATAGCTTTCAGCTAATGTAAACCTGTGCTCTAATAAGTTGATCTGTTCCACTTGCAGTTAGAAAAGGTTTTGCCCACATTGAGTTATATATAAAGTTGTGGTCCTTCCACTAGAGTGAGATCAGTTTACTTAGTGTAGTGTGGAACTTCCTCCTCACTAATGAAATATGAAAGGAATAAGGATAAGTCAGTTCAGTGTTTGTGGCCTGGCAGCTCCTAGCTGTAATGATCTGAACTGATTGAACCAAAAAATGTAGATTACCCAAACGTATGCTCTAAAATATGTAACATTGTCACTTTCTAATTTCCTGATTTTGAACTCAGGCATTGTTCTCTTGAAATGACCAATTGAGGTCACCATAAACCATCCTAAGATTCTGTAGTATCAATCCCCAGATGATCTGTCATGAAATTCATAATTTAGAACCTCAAAGCTATAGGTTCTGCTATCAAATATATTTTACAGAACAACAAAATAAGAAAATAAGAAACCCAAAAGAAACCACTGCCCCATAATCTTCCTCTTCTTTCATTCATATCACAAATCTTATTTAACATGGCCATTTTAATGGTAACCCTCTACCTTGAGTGGCTCTCAAACCTTGCACTGGGTAACTGTTGGTATATTAAAAAGGATTAAAATGGATATAAGTTGTTTAGATATTCTTTAAAATGTAATTGCTGAGAAAGACCAACATATTGTTTGAGATGCAAGTTTGAGTTTTGCTTGAAGCTATTTGTTTGTTTCAAATTCTTACATTTTTAACTTGAAAGCTAAAGACTATAGCAGTTGAAAGTAGTGGGATGAAAAAATGTAAAACAGTCAGAAAATAAGAGCAGTACTGAAAATTACTTTAGAACCTTAGACATTTTGAATTATATTTACATTTAACTAAATATTAACATTTTAACATAAAATTTCCAATTTCATCCTGCTTACAAATAATCATTAGTAAGAAGGATGAAATTGAAACAAAAAAGTTGGAATTCATATTCATTTTATTTGAAAAATCAACCTGTCCAGGTCAGCTGTCTTGCTGATTAAGCTACAAAGAACAACCAATTACAGAACAGAAATGTAATTTTCTGTTGAGGAAAAGGAGTATAAGTTGCCAAAGATTTTTGTTTTGTTTTTCTGGTGCACATTGCTTACTAATGGTTATAGAATGATAGTTTGAGAGATTCAGGAAAAAGAAAAATTAATTATAATTGCCAAGTTTTCATCTATGAAATTCAAATAATACTAATTTACCCATTGGCATATTTTGTTTTATGACAAGAAAGTTTTCACATGTTTATACATCATACCCATAAAATGGTAGGATTATAAATGGATAAGAAATTCCACCTACAGTTAGTGTAGTTTATGTATACTTTAAAGTGTTTCTCCCTAGTTCTCTTCTTGAAATCAGTATAGTATCTGTGCACTCTACTTAGGATTAAAGTGTTGCTCTCCAGCCTTCTGCCTTCAGATAGTTGGTGTATCTGTGCATTTTGCTTCGGATTATCATGCTGCTCTACAGCACTCTCCCTGAGATTAATATAGTATCTGTGCACTCTGCTTAGGATTAAAGTACTGTTCTCCAGCCTAAGATCATTGTTGTTCCTGTGCACTCACTCTGAGATTATAATGTTACCCTCTGGTCCTGTGACTAAGATCTAAACTTATTTATAAATGGAACTTTGTCTGTGTGTGTGTGTGTGTGTCCATTATCTATAGACTCCAAAAGGGCTGAACTGATCTTCTTGAAAATTTACACAGTTGTACTATAAGTGTCTGCGAGTGTTCTTAGCTAGATTTTGTGTCAAGATACCCCCGATAAATATTGAAAATTGATAATCGAAAAAATCTGGTTATAGATGGAGTGGTCCGATTTTAATCAAATTTGATACACTCGTAGACAATGACATAAGAAACAATATTCAGAAGTTTCAAGGTTGCAGTTCTTACAATAGTGCAGAAAATCAATAATATATAATAAAGGCAAGATGTTTGTGTGTGTGTCTGTTTATCTGCCTGTATGTCCTTTATACGAATCCACAATTTTCATCCGATTCTCACCAAACTTCACACAAATATTCTTTAGGCTGAGTCTGAGCTCCAGGACCATGGATTAGTTTTAAAGCTTTCATTACACGCGAGCAACACTGGGCTATATTGCTAGTCAATATATAAACTCTGCCAAACTTAGTATTTGCAAGTTAATTTTACCACATTGCAGAAGAATACTGGTGTAGTGGATAAATCACTTGTCTGGTTATCTTTAGTTCAGGCATTCAAATCAAGGCTTGGTTCACTTTACTACACATACCTACTTTATTACAGCCAAAGTTACAGACCAAAAATAAAAGAAAAATTAATGACAAATTGGAAAAAAAAAATGTGCAATATGTTTCATCATTTAGCACTTCATGTAACTATAACTTAATGTAACTATACATGCGTACAAAGGGAAGGGCTATATTGTCTAACTAATTTGATTTAATTTCTTTTTGTTTTTCTTGTGTGTTTATCACTTTTTTATTGAGTTTCCCACATTACGAAAATAGAAGATCTATTTCACCAAGAAAGATGAAATATTGTAAGAACCTGAACACAAATTTAGTGTGGATGATCTAGCAATTAAAATACTTTCTATAGAATTTTCTAAATTGCTTTTTCTTTTATTTAAAGAATCATTTTTAAAAATTAAATAATGACTAAACTCATTGTGGTGTGCAGCTAATTTATTATTGCTTATAGACAACAAATATACATGGTGTATTACAATTAGAGTTGTTTTTAATAATGATTAACTTTTTAATAAAAAGACTATTTGTTATTCCAAATATTCATTTTAATGAGTTGCATAACTAATACAGCTATTATTACTAGTGAATAACATTATAAAAATCCATGTCAATAATCCAAGAATTTTATATTTGTCTCAGTCAATTAAAATTTTTAGAGTCTCACATCTTTTAGAAGATAAAATAGAAAATCTTCAAAGGATTATAAAAGACTAGTTCCATAAAACTGATATTAGATTTTGGACTGGCATTTATCTGAACTTAAAAAACATTTAGTATAAAAATGATATTTGATTAGACTGACTGAAAGACAACATTGTCATTTTTGTTTAACATTGTCATTTTTGTTTATCCAACAAAAAATTACTGAGAATACCTTGAATGAAGTATGTAAACAATGAGGAATTTTTAAGGCCAATGTAAACAAAAACCCAAACAATTATACTTAAAATTAGAATAAGACACTTGAAATTTCTTGGATACATAATGAGAAAAGAAGGCTTGAAAAATTAGATGCTCACAGGATATATTGAAGACAAGAGGAACAGAATGAGTAACCTACTTAACAAACTTGAACAAAGTAGAACAAGGATGGAAAGCAATAGTAAAAAGCAAACACTGCTAACAATGACAAAAGAGTGGAAGTTATGGAGAGCCATAATTGCCTCATATCCTATATAAGTATATAGAAGAAGAAGAGAATCAGAAAAAGAAAAAACAGTTTACGTACCTGCTTAGTGATAACAAGGCAGCAGTAAATCTTGACAACCAAGGTTGAATGAATAATAAACAAAAAATATTGTGATCTGTTCAATCATGTGATGGTTTTATAAAATTTTGACTCTTGTTTCCAGTCAATTTGAAATTTTTTTATTTATTCCATGAACCAACGTATTTTTTCAGAATTGTTTGAAATATTTATTTACTGGACTTTAATTCTCTCATAAGGCCATCAGAAATGCTTTTGGTGATAGTGATGTCTCTTTGTATTTGGGTCATGCATGAGGGATTTAGATATTTAGGTACTGTGTGTTTTGGGATATCAACCCTTGATTTGAATTGATTTGTTCTTCCAAGACTGGCAGTGTTTATAGGGATAAACATTTATAGATTTTAGTCCCTTCTTTTTCACAATAGATTTCTGTCTGTCTGTAATAAAACCATGTAAAAGAGCCAGTCAGTCAACTATAGCTTGGGTGAAAATAAGAATATCATAAAAAGACCACTTGATTGAGTCAGTAGGGGGAGGTCATTGATTACAGTCAGCTTTTCCCTCTCTTCTCTTTCCCTCACACTCTGTCTCTCTCTTATTCCTTGTCTGTCTGTTTTTCTCTGTTTGTCTGTCTGACTGTCTGTCGCTCTGTCTCTCTCTCTATATATATATGTATGTATGGATGCATATGTTAATACATATATACATATAATGATGGGTTTTATTTAATTTTTGCTCTCTATTTAATTCTTTCTCTTTCTTTCTCTTTTTTTTACTCTCTCTCTCTTTCTCTTTATTTTTTCTCTCTCCCTCTCTATATATGTGTGTGTGGATACATTGCATTAATACAGACACACATGTGTATATAAAGAGAGGTTTTATTTATTCTTTCCCTTCCTCTTTTGACATCTCTCTCTCTTTATCTCTGCATTTCTTCACACATGGACATACATACCATACGTTCTTGTTTGTCTTTTTTTGTCTCTTTTGTAAATATAACTCATTATTAGACAAGTTAATTGGACAAAAGGAAATGATTAACTTTTAATCAACAAAAGGGAAGACTGTAATCATTTATTTAAATTAATATGTCATAAAAACTAAATGCATATGGTTACAAAATATGATGTTAAGAATTAATTTATTATTATGTTACTTAAACCATAATCTGAATTTGCAAAACACACACACACACACACACACACATGAAAAATAAGCATGTGACTCTTGTAAGCTTTAAACATGATAAATAGATTTTATAAATACAGGTCCATGAAAAAAGTAAATGTTTACTTTACCAACACTGGAATAGCATGGTATGAAAAAACAAAAGAACTTAAGCACACAATACATTTATAATACAATATTAGTATTATATATATATATTCAGTGGGATGTCAGAGAAGCCAGGTGCATCAGTAGGTCAGCCTGAGAGATGACCTCCAAACCATAAATTCATGCCTCACAGGATGTCAATAGTAGACCCAAACACAGAAGCATGTTGCTAACTTAACATACCTACAATGTGTACATGCGGGGATAAACTATAAATATCCACCCCAGAGTGTGTCTTATCTAAACTTATTTATAAATGGAAATTTGTCTGTGTGTGTGTGTGTCTGTGTGTGTGTCCGTTACCGACAGACTCTGAAATGGCTGAACCGATTTTCTTGAAAATTTACACAGTTGTACTATAAGGATCTAGATTTTGTGTCGAGGTACCCCCAATAAATATTGAAAATCGATAATCAAAAAAATCGGTTTATAGAAGGAGTGGTCTGATTTTAATCAAATTTGATACACTCATAGACAAAGACATAAGAAATGATATTCAGAACTTTCAAGATTGCAGTTTTTACAATAGTGCAGAAAATTGATAACATATATATATATATATATATATATATATATATATATATAAGGCAAGATGTTTGTGTGTGTGTCTGTTTATCTGCCTGTATTTTTTTCAGCCCTTGTATTTTAGTTTTTGCTTTGGGTTTGACTCTAAGTAGGTATAATTGTAGTTCTTTGTATCAGCCATGATACCGTTTACTCAGAGGACTTATTTAGCCTTCAAAATTCAGTTTACAACAAAAAAACTTCTTTGATATTGATACCAGGAAATCAAAATTTGACTTACATCCATTCATTTTTCTTTCAGTCTACGATTTTGCTTTAACTGGAAACAACTATTGCTTTTTAGTCTTTTGTGCCAATGTCCAAAGAGTCTGAGCTCCAGGACCATAGATTAGTTTTAAAGCTTTCATTACACCCGAGCAATGCCGAGCTATACTGCTAGTATACTATCATAAGAATAGAAAGTCTATATTTGGAGCAACATATCAGGTTCAATTTCAATTCTATGCTAGGCCTACTGACCCTATCATGTGTACTGATTCAGTATACCTCTATGGATTGAACAAATGGTTCAGTTTGAAATGCCAAGAATGTTACCAAATTCATCAGGCACTTAAAGAGGCTTACAGCATAAAATGGTTTAAATAATATAATTATAATAAATATGATGCGAACACCAGTTCAAATAAATTAGTGTAGAGTAGTAATGGTAATTCTTCCTCAGAAATTCAGACAGAAATGCAGCCCACAGCTGAAAGTGGAATTCTAATTTTGATGCTATTTGATACTGACTCATGTCATTTTAGATTTATCAAAAATGTATCTTCTTTCAAAAACTTTTGTGCTCCTGGAGTATGAGATGTTGTGACGTGATTATTGTATGGTTATTTCTGCATGAATATGTACTTTTCTAGATGGCAAATCTAAATTAAAGAATAGCATCTATTTACTTAGGTCCTGTACAATATTGATTGGTGTAACTTATGGAGTTACACAGAAGATATGTATTAACAACTTCAAGTAGAAGCTTATGAAACTTTATTTTATTAATTCAGATTTAGTACTGAAAAACATTTATTTTATTGTGATGGATTGTTACAAGTGAGAGAGGAAATGGGATGTACTTATTTTATTAGTACAATATACAACACAAGGAATTGAAACAGTGTTGTTTTTTAGTTTCTGTAGTTATGGTATAATAGGATGTGTGTTGTGGTGCATTGGATATCGACTCGGAACAAGAAATCGGGGAGCAGAGTTTGAATTCCAGCTGAATTCATTGCATTCACTTATGTGCAAATACCCTTGGGAAAGGTATTAATCCGTCTATTCCTTCCAGTTATTTATGGGTTAAATAACAGGACAGATTGGGTTCTATAGCCTTGGTCGGCAACCAGTCTACCGCAAAAAGCAATGGCAACCTACTGCGGGATAATCTTCTGCCCAGTCAGTCATGTCTCTTTCGAGACATGATCGCCCAAGCGTGTATCATGTATGGCACTTAACTGACTGAGTTATGTTCATATACATGAGCAGAATAAAGATACATTCCAATTTGAAAGAAACTAAACTTTTTCATGATTCTGAGGGTGCTCCCCATCCCAAAAAATCAAGCATGCATACACAAACAAAGCAGAAATAATAAAATTAATATAAATTTATGTTTAAATTTCTGGGATGAGGAGTTAATTAATATTTACATTATTTAACATTGGACTAATGTCTTTGTCTTTGTTGTTACCATAACAGCCTTTTTAGCAGGCCTAGTATAGATATAAATAATATATAGGAGCTATTAATAAATAAAAAAATGAAATTATGACAGAAAGGAAGGAAACAAGCTTAATAACAAGGCTTTGTCAACAGCAGCAGAGGTGGTGGTGAAGGTGGTCAAGCTTAACAACAAGGCAGCAGCTGCAACAGAATGTTAGGATAAGTGTTGCAAAAGGAAAGCAATAGTTGGTTGCCCAGGTGACAAGGGATTGATGTCGCTAGTAGACCTGTGTTTCTACATAATGGTGTTGTGGTAACAACTGCAAGGGAATGCATGTAGCAAGTCAGGTATGCCAAGGCGATGACAATGACAACAAGGAATTAGGTATAGTTTGTAGGTCTGTGTTTCTATATAATATAGTCACAGAGATGACTGCAAGGGAATGCCTGTAGTGAGTTGGGTTTGCCAAGGTGATGGCAGTAGGAACAAGGATGACTTGTAGCTGGGTGTTGATGATATTGAGATGATATTCTGCTCAATATGTGTGTGAAGAGTCAGCTCATTAGCCAAGCCTGGGAGTGGTAATGGTCATGTTGAGAGGAACAGTGATGGCAGCAGCACCCTGTGTGTTGGCAGGTAGCCTGATGGCAAGCAACTGTTGGTGGTCATTAGGTTGGGGGAGAGCTGCTTTTAAGCAGGTCTGGTACATCGCCTTTTCTGGTGGAACGTTTATTGTGGGCGTTTGCTTTATGGACCAGATGTGATGCTTGGGGCCTATGTACATTCACATCCAGTTGGCATGCTGTATGAGTCAGAAAGAGTTATAGTTACAGTGAAGAATAACAAAAGTAGGGAGGCAATAAGAACACAAAGTTCAAAACTCCAAGTTCCAGTTTCAGGATTGCCCATCTAGAGGGTTAAAGTGTTGGTTCATGAGTCTGATTGTGTAATTGTGAGTTCAATCCCTAAGTAAGGTAGTACAGTTTCAGATTCAGTGAAAATAAAGTTAGTAATAATTGAGAAGTACTAAAATAGAACAAGTCATGGACAACAGAACAAGAATAATCTACCCTATAGTTTAAATGAAGGGTTCAATTTGATATATCCTAAAGAGAGACAACTGAAGAAGGCCATAGAGCATAATGGTTGAAACATTATGATAACTACAAAGAGGGGGACATTTATCTAAAAATAATATGAATATAAATTTATTTGATTCAAAGGAAAATCTGCTTGAGATAGTTGCATATTTTCTATGAGTACCATTGGATGATGTTCAAGAAAACTTAAGAGCCAGGATTTGAAATGTTGATTTTCAAACCAGACAATTATTCTTCTCTTGGAAATTGATGCAGTAAAATTTTTCTAACCTTGTGTTAAACTAAGCTACCTTAGTAAATATTTGTATCAGATCTATCAGGCAAATATATAGCCATATAATATTTTAGAAAAATAGCCTACCTCAAACAATAGTACCTTAATTCTCTTGAAAGCACCTACATTGACACCTTGCACACTAATCCAAACATCCTTTTTACTTTTCAAAATAATTTGAAAAGCTTCCTTATTTTTATCACTACATCTCACTCACAGTTTAAAATTTTCATCATTTCAATGATGATTTTAGCTTTGGGAGAAAGCTATAAGTATAAATATTTGTTTCATGGCATACCAACTCCTTCTGGCTCATTTAATGCCAAAATTTCATTTTCTTTAGAGTTTTGTAGCAATAAAATATGATATTATTCTGCTTTCACAATATAATACATTGCAGATGATATTCAGCTTTTATACATATGCATGTTTGTTTGGACATGATTACTAGAGGTGATGATATGTTCGATTTATGTTTTAGTTTTGTTGAATTTATATTTTAGAATGCAATTTGATTTCTTTAAGAAATTGTAGGATATTATATAGATTAGTGTCATTGTAAGATATTATATGGCTTAATGTCAAGAGTTTTTTTATGTTAGTTGTTTGGTTGGTTGATTTTGTTTAGTGGCATATCAACGCCTCTATGGGCTATTGAATGCTGAAATCTAAATATTTTGTATGTAATTTTATACTTTCAACTACAGATATTTTGTACATAATTTTATACTTTCAGTATAAAGGCATATTTTTTTAGATAAATGTTTTGTAGATCATAAAATGTATTGTTGGTAATTTTTCTATAAAAATGCATTTTTATATTTTTTTAGTGTTTGTCATTTTACTATAGAAATGTACTATTGATCATTTTATTATAAAAATGTATTGTTGATTTTTGTTTGTGGAGGTTCCCTATTTTTCCATAGCTTGGGTCCCAGCAGGTGTTACTATCTTAGGTTAGTGTGAATTTGGGAACAACAGCAATCAAGAGGTGGTTCTATGCACCTCAAGACCACCAATTTCCTGATTAGAGGATATAGCTTATTGTCATACCTGGGATGACAAATATAATTATCTGTCTTTACATATAAAGTTTCATATGACAATTCCACATGAGCAGGAAAAACAAGCCAGTCATACTAGTTCCAATGGAAGCATTTCTCTGTGCAGTAATGGTTAGAAAGTTTGTCTCACTAGATCATTTATGACTGACTCGTGTGTTCGATCTTCACTGGATGCTCTATACTTTCAGCCTTGTGCTTAGAAAATCACCACCATAACAGTGCTAATGGCAAGCAAACCTAGATGAACATTTCTGTTTTCATTGCTCACAGTAAGAGCTTCACATGGCTATCTCAAGGGAAACACTGTAACAAGAGACATTTTTTTGGTTTCCTTTGTCAGAATTTTTCTTTGTTTATTTTTCCCAGTGTGTGATAACATATGTAGCAACATGAACAACTTAGTTTTTGGTGCCTTTTACTAAATCTGAATAATGTTTTCATCATAAATGTTGTATTGTGTGTGTATAACATGGAGTTGTTTTGTTTTTTCAGATCATTCTATTCCCGTGTTAGTAAAGTCAACCAGCTCTACTACTGCTAACTAAGAACTGTTGAGTGAAATATTCATTGATGAATTCCCCAATTCCTATAACTTAGAAGTTGTCACATGTTGAATCTGGAGAGTAATATTTTATAGCAATAAATAAAATGGAATATTCCCTTTATCTTAAAACTTATTTAAAGTTTTGCCAAGATTACATTCATTCATCAAGGAATGTAATTGTAACATTTTACAATTAAGTCTCTTGACAAATGAATGTAATATCTATAAAACTCTTCTCAGGGGTAAGAAAAGTGACCATTTAATTTTATTTTTTACTATTAATACTGAATCTCTTAATATTGGGAACAGTTCTTGTGGAGTAAATAGCCATGGCCTAATGCAAAATAAGTAACAGAACTAATTGTTCAACAAACAGAATTGGCAAAGAAAAGAACGGGGCAAAAAAAAAAATTAATATAAATCAAGCAAACAATATATGCAAGGCAAATTAAAAGTAATAAGGCAAAGCAACAGTAATATGGTTAAAATTTTCACAAACTAAAAATTAGGATTGACTAGCAGTATAGCCTTGTGTTGCTCGGGTGTAATGAAAGCTTTAAAACTAATATATGATCCTGGAGCTCAGACTCTTAGGACGTTGACACGAAAGACTAAAAAGCAATAATTGTTTCCAGTTAAAGCGAAACCGTAGACTGAAAGAAAAATGAATGGATGTAAGTCAAATTTTGATTTCCTGTTATCGATATCAAATAAGTTTTTTTCATCTTAAACTGAATTTTGAAGGCTAAATAAGTCCTCTGAGTAAATGGGATCATGGCTGAGACAAAGAACTACAATTATACCTACTTAGAGCCAAACCCGAAGCAAAAACTAAAACAAAAGGGCTGAAAAAAATACAGACATACAGGCAGATAAACAGACACACACACAAACATCTTACCTTTTATATATATTATCGATTTTCTGCACTATTGTAGGAACTGCAACCTTGAAACTTCTGAATATCGTTTCTTATGTCTTTGTCTATGAATGTATCAAATTTGATTAAAATCAGTCCACTCCTTCTATAACCCGATTTTTTCGATTATCGATTTTCAATATTTATCGGGGGTACCTCGACACAAAACCTGGCTAAGAACACTCGCAGATGCCTATAGTACTACTGTGTAAATTTTTAAGAAAATCAGTTCAGCCGTTTTGGCGTCTATAGGTAACGGATGCACACACACACACACACACACACACACACACACACACACACACACACACACAGACAAAGTTCCATTTATAAATAAGTTTAAATTAGATACACAAAGGCAAGTTCAGAAAAGCAAATGAAACATTCTGACTTCAAGAGAAGACAGACTGAAACTGAGTCAAATGAAACCAAGAACTGGCCAATTCTATTAGCTAAGAAAAAATCCTAGCATGCATTTGTGTGCTTCTGCCTATAAACTGGGGTGGGGACAAATGTTTTTCAGCCAGTCCCAGTATGATTGGAACCAATAGTTATGGAGCAAAGATGGAAACAAGCAGCAAGTTGGTCAAATATCAAATGAAAAAAAAATGGTTTCTGTATCGTAGGTCTGCACATCCTTCCAATTAATAAATAAATCCTTTGAAAATATATATTTAAAATTTTTCAATCAATGGGTTATGTTTCTTCTAGTAATGAAAAAACATGCTTTGTGATTCCTTTAAAGAGTATTTAAGTAAAATTCCTAGAAGAACAAAACCAGTAAGGAGATAGAGATGGATAAATAGTGGTTTTTAAAGAGATTCCCTTACTCATTCACCTATTTTACCCAACAAGCTATGTAACACTCACCTATCTTCCTCACTGAGCTACATTACATTCTCACTTGCTTCTTTTACGCACACTTGTGCATGAAGAAATCCCATTTTTTAATCATAACAAACAACCATAAACAAAGAACTTTAGCACTCATACAGACTGAAAACAAATTAGCTGTAAAAACCTAAAAACAAAAATATTTTATATTTATGTATTTAAAACCTTTTCTTGCCTTTTTCTTTGTTGTTGATTGATTCAAATCTGCAATACATTAATTACAAAGAATGCTTGGCTTAAAAATGCTACCATCCAGAAATACCCTGCTGAACTATTTTGCATCTATTTTTGTATTTTTTGTGAAACAATTTTTGATTTTATCATTAATAATATTTTATAAAATAAAATTCATACCATTGAATCATTTGGGGGCTTTTTTTAAAAAAAATCATAAATCATAAATTTTATATACCATTTCCTTAGATACTAATTTTAACTTTATGTCATATCTTTTATGATATTTTTGCAAAAGCATCAATGAAATTAAATAACAACAGTTTATTTTTGTTCCTATACTTCTGAGTAGTACCTTTTATGGGGTATTGCTCAAACATTTGAATGAGAAGAAAATCTGATTTTATTGTCTTTGATTGCAGAAACCATTAAGAATTTTTGACAGGGTGAGGAATCTAAATTAATTTACTAGTCTGACAATATGGACATATTGACAAAATTCTGAAAACTGCTTATACTATAAGCAGAGTTTACTATGAAAACTCTCTTGAAGACTCTACTGATCTTTCATATCCTGAAGCATCAGTTGACCCTGATATACTTCTGATGTAATCTGGCCCACAGGTAGTAATATCTTTATTTTCAGTCTTTATACTACATGAAACAATAAAGATCTTGTAGGTGGCAGAGAAGAGAGAAATTGGAACAGAGTTCCAAAGACACGAATTACAAAAGAAGTACAAAAGAATAGAACTTACATGACTGTATGTATTTATTTTTTCCTTTCCTCTGGTTTTCTTTTAGTTTTTTTTTTATGGGCTTTCTTACCTTCTACTTTTCGTTTTTCATTTTTCTCTCTTTCTACTACTTTTTCCACTTCTTCATTTTTTTGTCTAAATTTTGAATCTTTAAACAACTGCTTGGCAGTACAAAGGAGTGGAACTTTATTTTTTTTTATTAATCAAGCAAGGTGATAATCTCCCTAAAAAGTAAGAAGTTACTGAGATTGAAAGAAAATAAGATGTTATGAACAAGATTCAGGAAGGCAGATGTCAGTTGATGTTGGATTAAAATTTTTGAAGATTGTAGGTGGCAGGGAATCAAGAAACTAGAAGAAAGTTGCACAAGTGTGAAAAAAGACACTATTAGATGTTGTAGAGTGGCTGACAGCCCTGCATCACTCTCAATGATGAAATGGCTGATGGCCTGAAATGGTCTATTTAAGTAAAGAATAGTAGCATTTGAGGTGTAATATGTGAGTAATTTGAGTAATATTCGGACTGTTTACTTAGGCCATTATTGTAATCTAAATACCTCCTCTCTATGTTGTAAATTCTGTCATATTTGTCATTGTAACTATTGTACTGTTCTGTGTACATCCGTTTAGCACTGGATATTGTGCTGAATAATACCACAGCACACTTTGTTCATGTATCGCATCCACCTTCGCAATACAACATTAGAATAGAACTCAGTGTTTCATCTAGCTATTTCAAGAGTAAAACAATGCAACCTAGTTGTCAATATAGTAGTATGCTTAAATTCATGTGGTCGAGGTACCAAGTTCATCATTACAATTGCTTTGAAAATATTTAAAGAAAACACAGAGGTAAGTTATGCTATGGCAGTA
The DNA here is from genome assembly GCA_037127315.1 of Ascarosepion bandense. Taxonomy (NCBI): domain Eukaryota; kingdom Metazoa; phylum Mollusca; class Cephalopoda; order Sepiida; family Sepiidae; genus Ascarosepion; species Ascarosepion bandense. The sequence goes on from JBBBDQ010000304.1 coordinate 1,118,457, forward strand.
GGAAAGTAACCAAAGTTGAGATGCCAGTTCAGAATTGATAACTTTACAGACCCTTCTTCAGATTTTGTCAAGAATATTGGGATATATAGGTGAACCAGACCAGATGTGGCAGTAGTATTCAGGGAATGAACAATAGATTTATAAATGTGCAAGATAGATTCTGGTAAGAAAAATTTCCAAGTTTCCTCACAGCATACCTAGTGATAGATTCAATATGATCTTCGCACTTTATGTCAGTGGAAAACATTAGACCAAAAAGGTGTGATGAATTACTTTCCTGGAAGTTAGCATCAGCTAAGTGGAAAACACAAGACCAAAAAGACACAATGAGTTGTTTGCCTGGAGATTAGCATTAGCAATATGGATGGAAGGCAAAAATATTTCCCTAAGACCACTAAAAGATAATAGATTCCTTTTGGCAGCATTAAAATTTACAAGCCATTTCTTATCCCAATTAACAACTGACTTGAGGTCATTTTTGAGATCATCTGCTTGTTTTACATTATCTGACCTATCTAACTTAAGGCAAAAGTAAATAGAAGTAAATGGTTGTGTCATCAGCATAAATACCAATTTGGGAACTGATAACATTGAGAAGGTCACTAATGAAGATAAGAAAAAAGTGGGTCCAAGTATAGAGCACAGTCTGAGCCTCACTAGTCTTATTCAAATTTGATAGATTCTCTCAGTAATAACTAATAGTATATCAGCCGTTGACTTAGGAAAGCAAAAGCCATGTTGTTTATCTGAGAGAGGGCCATATCAAGTGAGATGCCTAACCAATTCAGAGTTGATTAGAGTTTCTAGTAATTTGCCAAAAAGAGGTCAAAACTAATAGGACAATAATTTGAGGGTTCAGAAAATTCATCAGACTTCTTAAAGACAGGAACTAGAGAAAAGGTTTCCAAAAAGATGGATAGCAAGAAACAGCACAGCATTTGTTTTACAGTTTAGAGAAAACAGGATTGAGTTCAAGAACACATTTCTTTAGGATAATTGCATGAATACTGTCAAGTTTACATGTCTTGTGTGGATGGAAGCAGAAAACATGGATGGAGTTATATATATATATATATATATCAGCATGTAGTGTGGGTATAGAAGAATCTAAAGGAGTATCCTGTACATACAGTGGCAGGATAACTCTCTAAAAGAGCTCTAAACATATATGCATATAAATACATATAGAGCAAATATAAGAAAAATTAAGACAGACGCGTTATTTCATGGTAAATCGGAAATATAGGCCTATTTCAGGCAAACCATCATCAGCTTCCATCTTTATTTTACAAAGGATTTTACACGAAAAACAAAGATGGAAGCTGATGATGGTTCACCTGAAATAGGCTTATATTTCCGATTCACCATGAAATAACGTGTCTGTCTTAATTTTTCTTATATATATATATATATATATATATATATATATAACACAGTATATATTCTATTTTAAGTTAGAAATTAGGGAAATATACTCCTAATAAGGTGAAAGCAGAGTTGAAAGAGAATTGATGAGCAAAGCATTCTGTTTTATCAGCAGTAAATAACAACACTTCAAACTGATTGAGAATTTACTGTTGTGTAACACACTTTTACACAGTCACCAATAATCATGACAACTAAACTTGTGAGAGGCTAAATGGTGTCTCCTTCTAACTATCAGTGAATAGTGATTTAGTCTTGTTGAAGACATGTTTATACTTATTACAAGTGGATACAATGAAGCATTTGTTATGATTGGAACTATCATGTTTGTATAGTTGGAAGAAGTATAGTTGCCTTGGTATTTCCCCAGTGTCAATGCTGGCTTTCATCCAGAAAGAAATTTTGGTGGTACAGTTTTCAATGAGAAAATAAAAAAAATTTATATCCAAGAGATATTGTAAAGAAAATCAGGAAATGAGTCCCAATCAGTGTGTTGGTAACAAAATGATGTCTTGTGAATATTTGAAGTTCTTGCCCAATAGACGAAAAGATATATACAGACATTATTGCATGATACAAGTTGCCAAGTGAACAGAATTACAAAACACAATAAGAATATGGAAAAGAGATAAAGAATAGATCAAATAAAGAAGCATTACTAGAGAAACAAGCAGAGAAATCTATTATTTGACTGAGAAATTGAGCAACTGAAAAATTCAAAGATGGGAAGCATATAAGGTCAGTCATTTTAGAATGATGAAGCCGCTTTACATGGTGACCATTAAAATTATCTAACACAAAGATATTTGCAGATGAATGCAGAGAAGAAAGTTATTTTAGATATTCTAATAAGCAACAGTGCTGAGAAGAAGGGGAACAATAAAGGAAGAAGAGATAACAGTAGTAAAAGTTGGAAGCACATATAAGAACAATCCAGAGACTCAAGAGACAATTCACTATCTATTGGAAGATTTTCTCAAATATAGACACTGAGGTCATATATATATATACCCTCCTAGAGTCCTTGTAATAAAGAGTAAAACAGGCAGGAACAGAAAATTCAGTGGTAGAGATTGAGGAATTTAAATTAGTTTCAGAGTGTGAGAATGTCTTGTGAGCATTCCAAGAGGAAAGATTCTGCACTGCATGAATGTTGGAGAAAAAAAAGGTTGAGAGGCTTAGGTGTTTTTTCTTCAAACTCATTTTATTAAATTTATTTCTGGAAACAAGGCAGACAATAACTGAGCAGTACTCTAAAAATAAGAATTAGACAAGATATTCATAGGCATGTGCAGTAGAATGAGTACAGTCTGTGCCGTAGATTAAATAAAAGGTTCAATTTGGAATTACATGTGGGTTACTTAAATTGATATATACTCAATGAAGTCTAGAGGGCACAACAAAAATGTGGACAATAGTCTGCATATAAATAGTTTTTACCTTGTTACTTAGAGAAATTTAGCAAAATGATACTGAACAAGGAAGCATATATAAAGTCAAGGTATATTACTGAATTCCTCCATGTAAAACAAATTGCACCTATTGACATTCATCAATGAGTACTGAACAGTTACAGAATCCAAACAGTAGACATGAACATAAGAGATGGGTATGAAGGAAAAACTCGAAGCAACTGAAATGTAGTTCTACATAAGGATGCTTCAAATATCATGGATTGAGCATATAAGCAATGATGAGGTCTTGGAAATGATGAAAACAAAAAGGAAATTAATACTGAGCATCAGGAAGAGACAGCTGACATGCAATGAGGAAGGAGGGCTTGGAGAACCTGATACTAACAGGCCAGATAGAGGGAAAAAGAGACAGGGGAAAGCAATGGATAACATATTTGAAGGACCTAAACAGGTGGATGACGGAATGAGGATTGCATGGTGTAACAGGAGAAGGCGTGCTCAGAGCCACCAGGGATAGGGAAATGTGGAAAGCCATGATCGCCTACATCCTGAAGGGACAGGGCACATAGAAAGAAGAATATGCTTCAGCATTGATGACAGTAATGTATGTGACAAGACATATTCTAGTATCTCAGGGTTCAATGAGTTAAGACCAAGTAAAACCACAAACTCAAAGCTTGAACATTGATAACACTTTTCAGTTCACTTCCAAGATATATATATATATTCTACAATTTCATGGGTAATATGTATTTTGCAGCAGGAAGCTGCTCATCAGCTATATATATAAATATATATATATATATATATATACACTGCTGGCCATAATTATTAGGCCACCCCATTTTTTTAAAAGAAATGATGTATTTTATACTATTTTTAGTATTTATTGCCAAATGAAAATAGAATGCTTCTTTTGTTATTATTATTTTGCAAAATTTTACAAGACAAGGAAGCAAAGATGAACTCGTCCAAGTTGTCCTAAACTTTCTCCATTCTTTCATTGATGAAACTGCAATATAGGTAATTATTAAATATTTATAAATTCATTTGATGCACATGTTATTGTGCAATATTAACAAAAGAACCATTCTATTTTCATTTACAATTATTATTCACTTAGCAATAAATACTAAAAAATAGTATGAAATACATCATTTTTTAAAACACTTGAATGGCCTAATAATTATGACCGGTCGTGTGTGTGTGTATATATAGTTTTAAGGTATGCTTCATTTATGGGTTAAAGTACTCAATATCAGAGATAGAGTGAATGTAAAGTGGGCATGGATGCCAACACTCAGTGGTGACATTCTGTTTCATGCTTAAATGCAATCACATGACCAGAAGATTGAGAACTGATGATAATAATAAAACAACAGATCTATAAATTATATATTAATAATAAATATACATTTTTTCCTTCACCAGTAGCACATCTCTCAATTTCATGCATAATGCAATCTTGAGGTTATGAATCAGCACCAGAAAATTGTGTTGTACATGAAACTAAGAGTTGTGCTACTGGGGAGCAAAAAAATGTATATTGAATTGAGTTGACTTTCAAACCAATTATATATTCTGTTTTTGAAAATGACTGATGAGGGTTGAAAGTATTTAAAAATATTCATATGATGGATATTTATATATTATACATATAATATTTTTATATTTGTAAGAAAAGAGTGTTTAGTATCAAAGATAGACACTTTATAAATATAGATAGTGGGGTATAGAAATCAACACTGCATGGCAACAGTCAATTTTACATTCTGATGCAATCTTGAAATTTATTTTCTTTACTGTTTATATATATATATATATATATATATATATATGTATTAACATATATTTAGGCAGCAACCTTTCTTTTAATCATCTTTCATTAAATATGACATTAAATATGAAAGAGGGTTTTGTTTTGGCATTGTTAGTATCTTTTCATGTTTTGACCGTGTGAGATGTATTGTTTGTGTGGATTTTAAATATGAGTAGGAGCATTTATTTCAAGGTTTCACTCAAGGCTGGAATTTGAGTGAGCAATTTTCTATTTTGAAAAACTAAAAAAAAGAAAATATATATATATATATATATATATATATATATATATATATATATATATAATGGATAAAGAAATAGGGTTGTTCCAATGAGAGAAATTGGTATAGAATAAAAAGTGTGAGAAGCCGTGAACGTTTTCCTTAAAGTGTATATTTATTGTTTTTGTAATTATACATGTTATGATATATTAAGTGTCCATAATGGTATTTGTGATGCTACACGTGTTTTGAGTCTAAAATTGACTCTCTTCAAGCGAATAAATTTGTGGTTTTTCGTTTGAGTTCCTTTTATTTCTGATCACGAGCTTGTTGTTTTATAAATAAGTAAGTAGAAAAAATAGGAAAATAAATAAAATTAGTAAAACAAAATAAGATAAAATAAGATATAATAAAATAAATCAAAATAAAATAAATCAAATGCTGGCACATTGAATTGTCTGTTTCCACATCAGCATGTGTCTAAATGGATAAACAGATAAATAAACAGATGAAAGCATCAAGTGTTTATCCCAATTTGAAGTGGTTTTGGTCTGGGGTGACCTTTTTAGTGTGTAAAAATTATCCTCTAGTCACCTTACAAACTACACAGCATACTACAACACCCGCACCCCAAAATCAAGTTCACACTAGAATATATATATAAGTAATTGAATGACAAAATGAAAAAAAGACTCTTCTTATTCTTATTCATCTTCAGTAATAATACATGGAAGCAGTTTATAGACATTCACATAAATCACAGATCTTTCACAAAAAATGAGAATCAATTATTGTAAATTCCTTGAAAGTATCATATTCATCATTTTATAAACACACTGAGAAATTTCTTTCTGCACTGTTTAAAAATTTGCGAGCCAGCAGGAAATCTACTTTTTGACCAATAGAAAAAATGATTGGTTCCAAGCTGAAGAAAAGACCAAGGTAAAATTTAGCGAGCATGTATGAAATGTATTCTGACCAATAGAAAAAGGGAGCGATTGCTTTTTGATATAAATAAAGAGAGAAAGTTGAATCAAACAGAGAAAAAGGAGCAGAGAACAAAGAAATCACCCGTCACAATGTAGCAGTAAATTTTCATTGCTGCTGATTGGCACAACTGTCCTGGCAACATGATTTTGCTTTCCCTCACCGTGCTGTTTTCCTTATCTCTGTTTCTTCCTCTGTGCCTACTCTTCTTCTTCTATGTGCCCTGTCCCTTCAGGACGTAGGCGATCATGGATCTCCACGTCTCCCTATCCCTTGTGGCTCTTAGTATGTTTGCTCCTGTTGCTCCTGGCAACCCCCGTTCCGTCATCCACCTGATCAGACTCTGCAGATATGTTATCCGCTGCCTTCCTCTGTCTCTCCTTCCTTCTATCTGACCAGTCAGTATCAGGTTCTCCAGGCTCTCCTTCCTCATTGCATGTCACAGGAACTTCAGTTGTCTCTTCCTGATACTCAGCATCAATTTCCTTTTTGTTGCCATTCTTTCTAACACTTCGTCGTTGCTTGTATGCTCAGTCCACGATATCCATAGCATCCTTCTGTAGAACCACATTTCGGCCGCTTCCAGTTTTTTCCTCATTTTCGATGATATTGTCCAGCATTCACAGCCGTACTGAAGAACTGACATCACGTAGCAGTCTATCACTCTTTTCTTCGTTTCTATTGAGATCTTCCTGTGTGTTAGTATTTTGCTCATCTTCTGGAACGTGTCCTTTGCTATGCCAATTCGCCTTCGGATCTCCGTGTCGCACTTTCCATCTCCTGTTAGAACACTTCCTAGGTACTTAAATTCTTGGACTTGTTTGATTCTGTTATCCCCCACCTGTATTTGGCATTTTGGGTTGTATCTTTTGCTGATGACCATGCACTCAGTTTTCTTAAAGTTTATTTGTAGTCCCTTCTTGTCACTCTCCACTGCTACTTTCTGTATGAGATCTTGCAGTTTCCTTTCCGTGTCCGCAATCAGTACTGTATCGTCCGCGTATCTTATGTTGTTCAGGTTGTGGCCTCCAATAATAAATCCTGGTGTGTCATCTAGGGTCCTCAAAATATTCTCACTGTATAGGTTGAACAAATCCGGTGAAAAGACACATCCTTGTCTTACGCCTTTTTCTATCTTTGTATATCTACTGAGGTCGTTACCTGTCCGTATGCAGGCCGTTTGCTGCCAGTAGAGATTCTTGATTATTCTTATATCTTTGCCGAAAATGTCGAGGTTGCCTATCATTTCCATCAATTCTTTGTGTCGTATTTTGTTGAATGCTTTCGCGTAATCAATGAAGCATAGGTACAAGTCTTTCTTCATTTGTAATGCCCTTTCAGAGAGCATCCTAATCATGAATATGGCGTTCCTTGTTCCAGTGTCTTTGACGAACTCGCACTGTTCCTGTCCTATCTCTGGCCTGATTCTGCTTCTCGCTCTATTCATCAGGATTCTGACAATCAGTTTTGTAATGTGACTCATTAAGCTGATAGTTCTGTGTAGTTCACACTCGTTTGCACCTGGTTTCTTCGGCAGTGCTATAAATATCGACTTGCATAGGTCTTCTGGTATTATTCCGCTGCTATAAATTTCGTTTATTATGTCGGTAATCTTTTCTATGCCATATTCTTCTAAGGCTGTCAGCAGCTCTATCACTATGCCATCTGGGCCAGGTGCTTTATTTCTGTTCATTTTGGCCATTGCAGCTTCCACTTCGGATTTTAGTATTTCCGGTCCATCCATCTCCTTGTGTATTCTCGGTTGTTCTCTCTTGTCGCCAAAGAGATCCTTTATGTATTCTTCCCATCGCTGGAGTATTTCCTCTTTCTCTACTATGATTGTCCCTTCCTTGGATTTTATGCATCCTGTTGAGGAACAGGTTTTTTGTCCTGTCAGTTCTCTTATCTCTTTATGCATTTCTGCTTTGTTGTTCCTGCTCAGTCTCTCTACTTCTGCACATTTGTTGTTGAGCCATTCCTCTTTGGCTTGTCTGCATTTGTTCCTTATCTCCCTGTGAAGTTTTTTGTACTCTGCTCCGTGTCTTGGCATTATTTTTGTCTCCTTTGCATCATGTGGAGGATCTCTTCGGTCATCCACTCGTTTTTTCTTCTGCGTCTGATTTCCTTTGGGGCTATGTTGTTCGCTGAGGTCACCATTGCTTCTTTTAGTGACTCCCATTTTGAGTATCCTTTTCCAATTTGTTCTTCATATTTCTTTTTACCCTGTTATTATATTCTTTCTGCAGGGTGAGATCATCCTCTAGTGTGTCGTATTGCAGTCTTGGTGTTATGCTGGGTTTCTTCAGTCTTCGGAGTTTCACTTTTAGTTTACAGATGACTGGGACGTGGTCACTTCCGCAGTCAGCACCTGGGTACGTTTTGCATTGGACTACTGCGTTCCTGAATCTCTTGTTTATAGTTATATAATCTATTTGGTTCTTCGTGTCCCCTCCTGGGCTTCTCCATGTCCATAAATGTCGTGGGTGTTCTTGGAACCAGGTGTTAGTAATGACCTGGTCATTGGCTGAGCACCATTGGATCCATTTTTCTCCTCTTTCGTTGCGCTCTCCTAGTCCGAAGTTGCCGTTCGTGTCTCCTTCTCTATCTTTATCTACCTTTGCATTTAAGTCCCCCATTATTATCCTGACTTCTTGGCTTTTGCACTGAGCCTTAGCACTGTCCAGTATTGAATAGAATGATTCTATTTCATCCTCTGAGCTTTGCACCATCCACAAAAAGAAAGAGAGGAACAAAGATGTTGCTACTATTGGTTGGTACACACAGCAAAATATAGACTTATCTTTTTCTGCACAAATCCCATTTTGCTAAAATAAACGAACTCTGAATTCTTTAAACTCTTTGCTACTCTAACTTTCTCTTAGAACATTTTCACAGTTTAATAATTTCATACATACAAACTGGATGTTATTCTGCTCACTAAATAAATTATCAGGTACCCCTGATAAATATCGAAAATCGATAATTGAAAAAATCGGGTTATAGAACGAGTGGACCGATTTTAATTAAATTTGATACACTCATAGACAAAGACATAAGAAACGATATTCAGAAGTTTCAAGATTGCAGTTCTTACAATAGTGCAGAAAATTGATAATATATATATATATATATATATATATATATATAAAAGGCAAGATGTTTGTGTGTGTGTCTGTTTATCTGCCTGTATGTCTGTATTTTTTTCAGCCCTTTTATTTTAATTTTTGCTTCGGGTTTGGCTCTAAGTAGGTATAATTGTAGTTCTTAGTTTCAGCCATGATACCATTTACTTAAAGGACTCATTTAGCCTTCAAAATTCAGTTTACGATGAAAAAACTTATTTGATATCGATACCAGGAAATCAAAATTTGACTTACATCCATTCATTTTTCTTTCAGTCTATGGTTTTGCTTTAACTGGAAACAACTATTGCTTTTTAGTCTTTCGTGCCAACATCCAAAGAGTCTGAGCTCCAGGACCATGGATTAGTTTTAAAGCTTTCATTACACCCAAGCAACGCTGGGCTATACTGCTAGTCTTGATATATGCAAATCAAATACAGAAAATAGATGCTGGAATGAAATTCTTATATTTTATTGAAAATAAATATGTATAAAGTTCAATTTTTCAAACCAATACGTTGATACAGATAAGCAAATTTTATCAGGAGTAATTTTGGTTTGTAAACCAGGAATTCTTCTTCGGTCTGAGTAGCATGTGAATCATTACTACTTGTCTCATTTTATTCAGATAAGATGATGGACACATCAAGTAATTTCTTCTGCTCTTCAGATGCTATGAAGAACATGTCCAATATGATAAAGTAATGATCGTGAGACCAAATGACCAATGAGTCTTGACAAGTGTCTCTACTTACCTGTCTCTTTCTTCCTTCCTCTCTCTCTCTCTCTCTCTCTCTCTCTCACTTTCTCTTTCTTTTTCTCTGTAGATGTAAGTGTGCTGAAAAATCCATAGCTCTATCCACTTCCTAAAATCTGTATTCTGATTTTGGAAAGTGGGACTAACGATTCATTTTTCACCACTCCCTATATATATATATATATATATATATATATTTTAATTCAGATACTTTAATCCAAGCGGAAAAAGCAGGAAGGTAAATTCCAAAAACCCGATCCTAATTAATATTAAAAATTTTATTTTAATATTAAAAAATGATACAGGAAGAGAGCTCCATGTAATAAAATATTACAGAGCAAATATAAATTAAAAAAGGATTAATTCAATGATGTTGGATGATCATTTCGATATGAAAATCCCCACGGGAGATAACACATCACCTCAGCAACAGAAAAATCCTTTCAGAACCTGAAGAAAAATCAGTCTAATTATCTGGGTTCACAAAAAAAGGAAAGAGAATTGTAACTTAAAATTAACAGACAGCCGTGTTGAATTTATGTAAGGTTAAGCAACACGGAAAAAAGGTGGGAGATAAGAGAGATAAAGGAAGGAAGGGAGGAAAAAAAAGAAAAGAAAGAAAAAATGTTATATATTACAGACGCTGGACATATTCAAAAACCTAACTTCCCAAAAACGTTGAAGTATTAGAACCAAAGATTCCAGACGGCACTATCATGTACCCTAACCAAAAATTCCAGACAGCACTATCACGTACCCTAACCAAAGATTCCAGACGGCACTATCACGTAGATTCTGGAAAATGAAGGAGGAAGGGCAGGACCCTATAATCAGCTGGAAATTAATAGGCTCAGCTTGTACCCCTAAAAATTTTTGTGATAGGTGCCGTCTATGTTTATTGGAGAAGATTCTGATTTTGAAGTATCCTCATCAGGACTTACTTTTGAATCTTAGGAAGGAATTCATTAATAAGTGCCGTCATAGGGTGGATTTTAAAATTTAAATTTTTAATTTTTAAATTTTAATTTTTAAATATTAAGTTTTTCATGTTTTTAATTTTTAATTTTTTAATTTTTAATTTTTAATTTTTAATTTTATAATTTTTATGTATATGTGTTTGTTTGTGTGTGTATGTACATATTTGTATATATGTGTATATATATATATATATGTATATATGTATGTGTGTATATATATGTATTTATGTGTGTAAAATTTTTTTTAGCTATTTAAATGCTCTTTTTTATAATATTCATTAATTTTTTATATGTATGTGTGTGTGAATATGTATAATGTATATATATATGTGTGTGTACGTGTGTGTATGTATATGTGTGCATGTGTGTGTACACATATATATTGTGTGTGTGAATTTTTGTGTATGTGTGTACACATATATATGTGTGTATGCACATGTATGTGTATATACGTATATAAGTGTGTATGGAATTGAATGTATGTGTGTGTGTGTATGTGTATGTATGTATATATGTATTCATAGTCGAAGAATTGTGTGTGTGTGTGTGTGTGTATGTGTATGTATGTATGTGTGTACTTCTATATGTATGTATCATTGTAAATGAATTTTTTTTTTTTTTTTACCTAGCGGTGTCTTTATTTAGTTTAAATCAAATGACCTAATTTAAAAAAAAAAATTTATTTTAAATCCTATATCTTTTTATTCCCTTTAAAAATAATTATACCTTTTTAAGTAAAGGCCTTTTTCTAATACTTCAACGTTTTTGGGAAGTTAGGTTTTTGAATATGTCCAGCGTCTGTAATATATAACATTTTTTCTTTCTTTTCTTTTCTTTTTCCCTCCCTTCCTTCCTTTATCTCTCTTATCTCCCACCTTTTTCCGTGTTGCTTAACCTTACATAAATTCAACACGGCCGTCTGTTAATTTTAAGTTACAATTCTCTTTCCTTTTTTTGCGAACCCAGATGATGTCAATTTTTTCTTTTCTTGTTTATTTGATTTTATTTTGTTTTATCTTTTTCTTTTTTTTCTTTTTCTTTTTCTTTTTTAATTTCTTTGCAAATCTATTTAAAAAGGAAAATTAGACTGATTTTTCTTCAGTTTCTGAAAGGATTTTTCTGTTGCTGAGGTGATGTGTTATCTCCCGTGGGGATTTTCATATCGAAATGATCATCCAACATCATTGAATTAATCCTTTTTTAATTTATATATATATATATATATATATATTAAGTGTTGAGTTATGATAATGTTTAGTGCTAAGATTGTTATTTTTTCAATAATTTTACTGATAAAAGGTATTTTGGCAAGCAGTTTTTTTATCATAAAGTGTTCAAGATTGGAGTGGAGATAGAGTGTTGATAGTTTTAGTGCAAAGACTTTGTCACTTTAACTGAGCAGGTTCATGCCGACTTCGAAGTTTTGCTATGATGTCCTTACTCATTGAGCTGGTTTTTCTTTTATATATATATATATATATATATATATATATATATATATATATATATAAGCAAACATTAAGATCAACACCTAGGGGTGATACTTTGTTTCATGCTTAAACATCAATTTTTATATTTACATAACTCTATCCCAGAACTATAACTCATAAATATAGCATACCTTAAAACTACATTTTACCATATATATATATTATATCAATAAATTCTGAAATTTACATTCTGTTGAATAGCTATTTCAGTGAGAAAATAGCATCATCAGCAATGATCAAAAACAAAAATTTATTAATTAACAAAAAGGTACAAAAATTCACATACTGGAAGGAACCCAAAAACATGTCTATACACAGGAAGTTAAAAAAAAAAAACGAGGATTAAGAAAGAAAAAAATTATTCAAAATTTATCGTCCAGACATAAAAAAAGGGACAGAAATCGAGATTCATGACTCCATATTAGAAGAAGACTTTTAGATTACGTTTGTATTAAAGAATCAAAAATTAAAAATGTCACAATAATAAGAAGTGGTGGAGGAAAAGTAAAAGAAGTGGTGGGAGAAAAGGAAAAAGAAGTGGTGGGAGAAAAGGAAAAAGAAGTGGTGGGAGAAAAGGAAAAAGAAGTGGTGGGAGAAAAGGAAAAAGAAAGGACAAATGGGAATGACAGAAAAAAGTTAACAAAGAATTTTGGAATTTATTGATATAATATACATATTTGGATCTGTAAATAGATAATGCTATTTACATTGAGCCCTCCGCTTGGATCATTTTTAATATTGATAAAACTAATATTAATAGGATCTGTTTTTGGGGATTTTACCTATATACACTTCCTTTTTAGGATTTAAAATAATATACATATATATATATAGTGTAATGGTTGTTACAATGTTTTTATAAATTCATAGTATCACTACACAAAAGTTTTTGTGGTTCGAAACACAAAGATTTTTGTGTAGTGATACTATGAATTTATAAAACATTGTAACAAGCATTACAGTATAATGCTCTACATTTGTATCGAGCACTCTTTATAAAAGTGAATGCATGAACAAAAGGTTAAAAAACCTATGAGTTCAACAACTTAGTTACAATACTATATATATATATATATATATATATATATATATATATATACATATATATATATATATATATATATTACATACATATATATATATGTATATTTAGTGTATCGGGTCAGGAAATAATTTTCTAAACATATATTGTTAAATATATATAAGATAAAATCATTGCTGATGGTGGATGTTATTGTGTTACCATCCTTATAACATCTCTGAAGATGGCTCATGTAAGCCAAAAGCTTAGAACCAACTTAATAAAAAATTATCCAAATGTTGGAGAATTTTTGTCTTAATTTTCAACTGAAATTAAAGCCAAAATATGACATTTAGAACAGCTCATGATTAAATATAATAGACATTCATTGTCTCTTATATTTAACAGATATATATATATAACATAGTGATGAACCATGTATACTGTCTTAATATGTATAGGAAAAACTACTAAAAAGTTGTAAGTTTAAAAATGTATTTTTATGACGGTATTTATTTATTTCTATTATATATATATATATATATATATAAACTTTTATTTTTTGCTTATTAGAAACACATTAAATAAATCTTCATTTGCTACTGCAAAGATATAACTACACTTGTATTAATTATTTGGAATTATGACCCGTTTACACACACACACACACACACACACACACACACACAAACACTTATATTTATATATGAAATGTCTGTTCCTATTATGCTAATCACAAAGCCTCTGTTCTTTTTCAATTTAAATAAATTTCCATTGGTTTTAGCAAATATGTCAAACATAGCAAATTTTGCTTCATGTGAAGAAACACTTTCATTGAAGATAAAAAGAAAAAAATGAAAATTACATATAACCCTTGCTTAGCTGTTTTATTATTTGTTTTTGGAATTGACTGCCTTGGCTAATTATGCATTCAGCAGTTGCATAATTTTCAACAGAGTTGTGTGCATATGTGCTGACTCATACTGATCGTGTTGGTCTCTTGCGCTGCCATTGTCCATTTAATATCAAGCCAGATGCATGCGATAAGCAAAAACCATATATTATCTGCAGCTAGAACAATCTATAAACCTGACATTGTCCATATTTATAAAGACACATACATCATTTTTTTCATTTCTAAGCTGATGAATTATTGCCATTAGAGGAAAAATCTGCCCTACATAGATAGTTTGGTGTTAGTTCTTGTAGACAGCCTATATGGAACTTTTAGACTAAATAAGAAATTATGCATTTGAATAAATTTACTAAATTATAGTTTGCCATCATCTAATGTAGGATCACATTTAATTTAAACATTCTTCCTTTCAACTGGTTATTTTTTTGTCATTTTTGAGATTTCTTATCTTCTACTTTTTTTTCCTTTATATTTTTATGGGCCTTTCTCTGTTACAGGTGGTATATTAGCCCACAAACAGATATTGAATGAAGGAAGGCAACAACAAACAAAACACAGACTTGAGTAATAAATCATATATTGCTAAGGTTATTTTCATTAAAGATAATAGATTATCAAAAATAATGTTACAGTGAACAAGGCAAGAAAGATCTCTGCATTCTCATGTAGAAGGCGAGAAGAGCATTGTCCTAAAAAGGACAGTTTTATAGTCGCTGAAGACTTATTTTTGAAAAGTACAGTTTTGTCATTGTTGGAGAGTGTTGTCTTGAAAAGAACAGTTTTGTTGTCACTGAAAAGTGATGTCCTGAAAAGAATATTTTCATTGTTTCTGGAGAGCATAGTCCTGAAAAAGGACGGTTTTGTAGTTGCTAAGATGTGTTTTTTAGTTGCTGAGTAGTGTTGTCCTGAAAAGGACAATTTTGTAGTTATTGGAGAGTATCGTCTTAAAAAGGAAAGTTTTGTAATCACTGAAAAGGACAGTTTTGTAATTGCTGAGAGCATTGTCATGAAAAGTACAGTTTAATTCATATCATTGCAGTTGGCAAAGATGGCTGGAGTGACGAGAGCTGGAAGTCTACTGGAGATGGGTAGAGAGGCAGCCAATAATGAGACTGGAGATGATGCTGGCTGGCTGGCTGGCTAGCTGGAACTACTGCAAATGGGGACTGTAAGTTGACTGTCAGCTGCTGGAACAGATACTACACTTTAATCCTAGTACATCTCATGTGACACAGGGCTAAAAGGAAGAGTGGGAAAAAGTTGGTCTTCACTGTACACTGACAGTCCAAGAAGTGTAATGGTTATTGACATGGAAAGTAATCAGTGATGTGAGTTCTAATTATGAACAAGTTTGTTTCATACACTTTGTACTTATGCCCTTGGAAAAGGCAAAACTGCATCTTTTCTTCCCCTAAAAATTACATAACAATGCAGCCTGGACTCTCAAGGCTTAGATGATAGTTGAGAAGAACAATTTTCAATTCAAAATCATGAAAACAATGGGAAACCACTTCACTATCTTTCACAAGAAGTCATAACAATTCTCAGATATAAAAAAAAAATTCTGAAGAGCAATGACTGCTTGCTCCCACTGAAATGAGATGGCATTAAAAAACCACCAAAAATTTGTGGTCGCAGTATGACTGTTAACACATAGCCTTGTATAAGTGATTACATTACATTGAGTCAATAGCTAAATCTACTGCAAGGAAGGTTAGGTCACTGTGTTGGGCCAGGAAGTTTTTTTCTGCCTGAATCCATCTTGCACATATATAAACCAACCATCTGACTGTGCATAGAATACTGTTGTCATATCTGGTCAGATGCCCCTGTTGTTCATCTCAGTGTTTTCGACAGGCTCCAAAGGAGAATTTGTAATGTGATTGGTCCAGACCTGGCGACTCAACTCCAGCCATTTTCTCACTGGTGGGATGTGGCTTCCCTCTGTCTCTTCTACAAAAATTTTCATGGCTTCTGCTCTGATGAACTTAGGTCACTGATGTCACCTCCACAAGAATTTACTTCTGCAACCAGACTGGCACAAGGTCGCACCCTTTTACAGTTAAATCAACCAAATGCAGCTGACAATTCTACCCCAGCAGCTTCTTTTCTCCTACCTACCACCTGTGGAACTCCTTTCCATATACTTGCTTTCCTGATGGTTACAACCTCCAGGAATTTAAAGGCAATGTCAATTTCCATCTCTTATCCACTTGACTCCAGTTCTTTCTACATCACCCCATGTGTCTTCTTTTCTTTTCTTTCTATCTTTGCAACTGTCTTCACACCTGTGTTCCCATCCTTCTCTTGCTCTTTCTCTAACACCCCCTGTAACTGGTTCATCTTTCTCTTCACTCTCCTCCTGCCTAAACTTTTACTCTCTTTTGTAGCCCCCTGGGCATCAGTGGTGGTATCGCCTTGCTTGGGTGAAATGATTAAAAAAAATATATATATATGACAGCCATCTTGTCACCAAAATTAAAAGGTGGGGAAATGATTCATCAACCCAAACTTTGATAAATAATTTGAGTATTTGAACTCCATCAAGAGATAACAAACAATTATGAACAAGGTTTATAATAAGCACATTTAATATAACAATTTAAGAGAGATTACAAGGAAAAAAAAAGTTTGTATTTGTTTCATGTAAAGCTTATAAGAGACTTATCATACAAATTGAAAGTTCTTTCATTGAGCAGTATGTGTTAAATTCATTGAGCAACTGTGTGTATGCCTTCTGACCATCTGTTTTGAAACTGCTTTAAAGACTGCTGTCCAGGTTTGTTTTATATTTGACAAACTAGAACTTTTTGTGCTTGGCAATTGCTGTTTGTGTATAGGCAGCCTGCATAGTTGTTTGTTTATTTCTATGAGATGCTGCTACTCATGAGTAATGTTAATCATAAAAAAATTGTAAGCTTTATGTGTATTCTAATTAAAAAAGTTTTATTTTGTTATATTAGGGATAAAAGCCTTACAAAGGAACCAACAAGCAGTGAGAAAAATTTAACATAAGGCTAGAAAAAATCATGTTGTCATTCATCAGTAGGCAAAAATAGAGCAATACAATTGGAATAAAAGAGAGAAAATATATATGAGAAATAAACATCAGATCTAATCTAATCTAAATCTAAACTTATTTATAAATGGAACTTTATGTGTGTGTGTGTGTGTGTGTGTGTGTGTGGGTTGTAGAAAGAGTGGCCCGATTTTAATTAAATTTGATACACTCATAGACAAAGACATAAGAAACGATATTCAGAAGTTTCAAGATTGCAGTTCTTACAATAGTGTAGAAAATTGATAATATGTATATATATAGAGCACTGTTTTAAATTAATGTTTTGGACGGAAAAATTTTTCTTTTTTCCCTCCTCATTCTATACTCACTCGGATATATATATATATATATATATATATATATATATACATATATAAAAGGCAAGATGTTTGTGTGTGTGTCTGTTTATCTGCCTGTATGTCTGTATTTTTTTCAGCCCTTTTATTTTAGTATTTGCTTCGGGTTTGGCTCGAAGTAGGTATAATTGTAGTTCTTAGTTTCAGCCATGATACCATTTACTCAGAGGACTTATTTAGCCTTCAAAATTCAGTTTAAGATGAAAAAAACTTATTTGATATCAATACCAGGAAATCAAAATTTGACTTACATCCATTCATTTTTCTTTCAGTCTACGGTTTCGCTTTAACTGGAAACAATTATTGCTTTTTAGTCTTTCGTGCCAACGTCCAAAGAGTCTGAGCTCCAGGACCATGGATTAGTTTTAAAGCTTTCATTACACCCGAGCAACGCCGGGCTATACTGCTAATTAATCTATATAATACTAAAACTCTAATCTTGTATGTGTGTTCTCAAGATACAGCTTAAATAATACTTTAACCAATTTAGGAGCATATTGTAGCAGTGCCAAATTTCATTAAAGTTAGATATGGAGTTCTAGGGCTGTTTTTCTGTTTTTACAGCATTTTTAATAGAAAATTCAGTATTTGTTTTCAATACACATTCTTATATCAATCTATGTATATAAACAAAATTTGTATATTATATTCCAACTATTATGTGTGCGAAAAATAGTAAATATTATAACAATATCATTAAATAAATTTGAATATGCATAATGTAACATATATGATGGTAAACAAATAAATAAATGCATGCTGATTTGCTAACATTCTTCTTCTTCTATGTGCCATGTCTATTCAGGGCTTAGACAATCATGGCCTACCACATCTCTCTATCCCTGGTTGCTCTTAGCATGCTTTCTCCTGTTACCCCACCCAAATCCCGCTTTGCCATCTACCTGCTCAAGCCCTTCAAATATGTTATCCACTGCTTTCCCCTGTCTTTCTTTCCCTCTATATGACCTGTGAGTATCAGATTCTCCAAGCCTTCCTTCCTCATTACATGTCCCAAGAACTTCAGCTGTCTCTTACTGATGCTCAGTATTAATTTCCTGTTCGTTTCCATTCTATCTGAAACCTCATCATTGCTCACATGCTCAATCCATGATATCTGCATCCTCCTTCTGTAGAGCCATATTTCAGTTGCTTCAAGTTTTTCCTTCATCTTTGATGATATGGGCCAGCATTCACAGACATCATATAGCAATCCAGTACTCTTTTCTTCGTTTCTAGCGAAATACATATTTTGAAATAAATGTTAAGAAGAAACAAGTATGTATAATAAAGAATATACTTATTATTTTGAAAAAGACTACACCTGTTTTAAGTTATTACTCAAAATTTTAATACAATGTGTTAACTATAAAGCCCAGTTGGACAATAAGCATTTTTTTACCATTTTTAGTGTTAATTATTAATTTTGTATTCAATGTGCATTTTATGGAAAAAATTTCTCTTTTAATTTTAGTTAGTAACGGGCAAACAAAATAGACAAATGAAAAAGAGCAAACAAAATATATACATATATGTATAGCAACATATATGAAAACAGAGTTCTTGCAGAGAAAAAGGACAGTTCACTGATTCTCTTAGTCGTTTATAAGTCTAACCTGTTCAGTGGTTTTAACTTGGGATTTCAACGTCACAACTCTGATGAGCTGTTTCCATGTTTTGTTGTTACTGAGCTCTTGCTCATAATATTTTGGGGGTCTGTTCACTTTGGTGTGCTTGTAGCAGAACTCTGGATCCTGATTGTCATCAAATTGCAAAATTCAAAATACAACAGAGAAAAATCATTCTGGAGCCACCCCACATGACTGGGTTCAACATTCAAGGCTGGTTTCTAACTGGGTCACGGTGGTCAGTCAGAGGTTTGCTGACACACATCTAAAATGTAACCCACTTCAAATCGACCCAGAGATAAGGTCAGGCTGCACCTTGTTCTCTTTCTCTTTATCTATTTCAACAATTACTACTAGAACATTTTGTGCAAACTCTTGATATCTTAACTTTCTCATTGAACATTAATTTCAATGAATTCTTGTTATTCCTCCTTTTAATAAATTTCTATTTTAGCATTCAAAATGTATATTTTATTATTCCACTCTTCTGCACTAATTCTACATATTCCAACCTGCCAACAACCAACCTTCTGATGAATATTATTCTGCATAAAACTTGTAAGCTGTAGGGAGTTCGGTTAAGTCTGACACAAGGCCAAAACAAAGAAACATTAACCAGCTCCCCACACTACATGCTGATGCTGGTTCAGGCACTACTTGCTGATATTGATTTTTAGCAACATTACCCATGTCTGGTGTTGAAAACCGTAAGGAGTCCTCATTTGAATGGCATTTGTTTATTTTTACTAAGTCCTTTCTATTCTGGCAAAGGATGGCTCCAGTTTGAATCTAAAATGGTGAATGATCTGGGCACTACTTTTGCTTGTACTATACCTGATTCATTTCATCTGTTATGCACAGGGTCTCGGATACAAATTGCATCCTCTGGGTTTCAGGCTTTTAGCTCCTGAACTCCCTGTCAGACAAAGTAATATTTTTGTCTGGCACTTAGACCTTTGCCTTCCACTCAGTGATTTGTTTTTTGTTTATTTGTTGTGGGTAGGCTGCTTCTTGGCTTTTGCCCCACCAAAATTTCTCTGGGTGACGATCTGTCATCATATGGCATGTGGTGGATTAGAATGTTTTTATGGTTTTCACCATATTTTCAGTGAGGCCATTCGCTTGTGAGTAACGTTGGGATGATGTGATTTTGAAGTCCCACTTTGTTGCAAGGAACTTCTCACCCACTACATGCAGAGATATTTTTTGTTTGGTCAACTGTTCCCTTGTTTTTGTTGATGTATTTTCATTAACAAAAATAAACTGGGCAATATATTATTTACTCAAATATTTGTTTTATTTGTTGTTGCCTTATGTCGTTCAGTAACTGTTTGCAGGCCAATGTACCACTCCCAAAACTACTGTGGGTTTTAACATGATATGGATTTTGTTGCTTGACAGCGATGGGTTTTTTTATTTATCAAAGAAATGAGAACATCTCTTTGTTAAAAATTGTAGATCATACTGTGTTGTGCACATTGCTAAAACCAGAATAAATTATTTTAGAAGTATTGTTGCTTACATTTAAATTTTCTGTTTGCTAAGTTTTTTTTTTTCCTTGTATTTGCAGATAGTAACTTTTTCTTCTCATTGGGATTGTGCATGTAAAGAAGGCCATTGACAGTAACATAAAAAGTACGGCAGGGGCAGAAGGTGTGACAGCCCTGAGCATCCATATTGAGAAGGCATCCAATCAAATAATGAAATAAAAATTTAGTTTATATTTAATTTGAATAAAATGTTTATTTTGTGTTTAATCTGTTTTTATATATTTAAAATGTCTTCCTTTCTTACATTTCTCAGTACTAGGCCCTATATCCCCACACACCCTACTTGAGTCTTAGGGGCATACAATCAAGGAGTTAAACCCAGGTATCACCAAACTTCTGCATGTCACTGGCCATAGAATAGATTCACTGAAATGTAATTAATAAGTTTAGCTTAAAATATAGAAGCCCTTGGGAAAAGCATAAATCCAATTTTCTCCTACTCCAGTTATGAATTAAATAAAGATGGTAGATTGGGGTTGTTTGTCACAATCTAAGTGAATTCTGTAAATAGCTCATGCTATTTACTTTGAGCTTGTTGATAAAAGCTAAAGAAGAATCAGATATATTTTTGGTCATGATCCGGTGACTCAGCTTCAGTCATTTTCCTATTGGTTGTCTTTCTATGTTATTTCTAGAAATACTTTCATGGCTATTGTTTGGATGAGCTCTTTGCTATGGTACCTAAATTTTTGCATTTAAGCGCAGTACTGTAGAGGAGTCAGTCAACTGTGCTTATGTGTAATTGCCATTGCCACATGAAACATACGTGAGAGAACTGACAACTGCGGGTATATATTGTAAAAGGCTTTATTTCCTTTACAGTACTTGTGCAGCTGTGAAAACTGCAATTAAAACAAACAAATAGCATAAGCACATGGACAAAGAATGTACACAAGGATAGATAATTACAAAATTCAAAAAAATAAGAAAACAATGAAATTTACATAAATAGTTGTAACAAAGCAGGGAAATTATAACAAGGGTTTAAATCAACAGGAATCGTTTGCATCACCAAAGCAGTACATTTTTACAAATTAAAGAAGGGTCTAAAAGGCAATAAAACTTTAGAAGAATTAAATTCATTAACCATAAAATTTGTCTATTTTTGTCTAGGGTTTACTGGAAGTTGAATGGAAAAAATGTTAATTACCTCGTTGGCACCTCATGTGGTCTATGGCAATTGAGTTACTCCCTAACAGTACCTAATGTGCTGCCACTGGAGATAACAAATTTACATCTGACCCCTTAGAAAGTCTCAATCTAAAAAACTGTTAAGGGGGTTTCTATTTCTTATGCAGAGACCAAAAATCCTATATTTTAAGAAAGGTTGCCATAAAAACAGCTTATTTGTTATATTTTACTTACTTATTCTAACTTTACTGTTTTGTCTCATGCTTCTCATTTAGACCCCATTATTGTTTTACATTATCCTAAAATATAAGAAACTATATTTTCTGGCCACATTATCCCAAGGAGTGACAAGGTCGTCAGTCAAGAATACAGGGCTCACTTCTGCGAGAAAATGAACATAATAACAAATACACTTAAACTGACCCTCTACTATTTTTTACTTAATCAAATGCACAAAAGACAAAAAACAACAAGTACAAAATGGCTTATTAAACTAGTTTTTAACTTTTTATTTAAGGGTTATCAATTTGTAGAGGGAACACCATTTTGTTGTGTATGTCAGAAAATGTTTGAAGATGTATTATGATAATTATGTTGAATGTTAAAAAATAAATCTGTAATTATCAGTCAATTTGATAATGTTTTGAAATGTATGTACAGAAGTTTAACAGTTTTGTTGAGAAATTATTGGTAAGAGTTTGAAGCGTAGGGAGCTAGTTAATGTTTCTTTGATTTGGCTTTGTGTCAGACTTAACTGAACTCCCTACAGCTTACAAGTTTTATGCATAATTATCATCAGAAGGTTTTCATCAAAAGGTTAGTTGTCGGCAGTTTGGAATATGCGGAATTATGTGGAATAGCATAAGAAGAATAAAATACACATTTTGGATTTTAAAACAGAAATTTATTAAAATTTATTAAAAGAAAAGAATAACACAAGTTGTGGAAGATGTACAATTAGAAACATTAATAAGAAGTTAATGGTAGAGTTTGTAGAATGTAGAAATGTTCGTAGTAGTAATTTGTTGAAAGAGATAAGGAGAAAGAGAAATAGGACAATATCCAAGTCACTTGAAGTTGAGTTACATTTTAGATGTTTGTCTAGAAGTTCCCAATGACATTCTCATTGACTGACACTGATGAAGTCCTTTTATTGTAATCTAGATTTTTCACACTTATTTTAATCATTTTAACACCTACTTGTGAAATCTGGTTTTGGACTTTTCTTTGTTAAGCAGATGGTCAATCTTTTTTCTATTTGGGAAAATCCGGATTTCACAAGTCATTGTGAATTTTTGTAAAAGTGAAGAAGAAGGTTGATTTTATTTTTTTAATTAATTTCTTATCTCTACAAGTTTGTTCAACTTACATTTCAGTTTAGAATAGTTGTCTCTTTTTGACTGTATTTATGAAATGTTCTTGAGTGAGTTTTGGTATCTTGCCTTGCTTGAGTTTGTCAATTGTTTAGTTGATGATAAAAAGTAATTGAATTTGACAAACCGATGTGAAAAGAAAGAATTACTTCACTGTCAAAGTTCTTGGATTCAATGAAGAGAATGTATTTCATTAGCCAAAGTGGTGTTAATAAAATATTAACTTTAGGCTAAGAAGGTGAGTTTCATAAGAGATTCATGTAATGAGTTTGTTCCTTTCTTTCATTGTGCTGATGGGGATTAGGTGAAGAGGAAAAAGCAGAAATAAAGAAAACATGACAAGAAAGTGAGAGTGTGAATGCGTATATCGTTGGGAACAACATGACTATCTACTGCTGCATTGTGACTAGTCTGAACTATTTTTGCTTTCTCATCTCTTTGTAGCATTGGCTAGGAAACTGTGAATAAATAGCCAACTCTATCACGTGATTGGCTTGAAATCAGTTGTTGTGAACTAAGGATACTATTGCACGTGCTTGGTAAAGGATGAATGGAAATATGATTTCTAATATATATTGACTCATCAGAAAGGGTTCTTCAGTAACTGACTTGTGGAGCTGAAATTAATGGGTTCAACACAAGTTGAGAATATTTGGCTGTAATTCACTTTTATTGAGTTTGTTGTGTTGCTTCGTTTTTGGTATAATTAGAAGATAACACAAATTTGAATTAATGATGTTTATTTTTGGTATAAAACTTTAGGTTTTTACATCAAGTTACAGCCTTTAAATTTTGTGTGGATACAGGGGCAGACTAGCTAAATTCTCTTCACTGTGGGATGATAGTAGTAAACAAGCCTATCCCTTCTGGACTCTAGTTGTTAACTGACTAGCGTCTTCTTCTTTTCAAATCTCCTACACAAAATAACTGTCCTTAACTCCTACTCCTACCAAAAGAAACAGTTCTTTATTTTGCTGCCCAATTTTGAATTCTTGGTGTCAGTGTATCTATCTTTTTCTATTTTTAGAACACTCGCCATTTTATAAACCATAACAGATTTAATGGGTAGAAATCTGTTTCTACAGTACTATACTGGCATCAAGATCTCATCAATTTACAGTTGAACTGGCTCGATGTAACCAAAAATTCTATGACAACATTTTCTTTTCTCACATTTTTCAGTGATTGAACTCCTTTCGGCTCTATGCTTTCCAGTCAACTTTAATCTGCAAAAATTTAAATACAATGTCAATTGCTATCTACTGTCCTTTTGATTATTGTTTCCTCCTTCCACTCATTATTAATGTTTCTGTTCCTAATTCTTCCACACACCTGTAACCCCTGGTATTTTGGTGGATTTACTGCCTTACATGGAGTGATATTGATTAAACAAATAAAAATTATTACTGTGACGAAAGCAAACCACTCCACTATCTTTCCCAACAAATCATAACCCTCATAGAATAAAGAAAACGAATCCTTGAAGAGCCATCATCACTTACGCTCTGAATAGACATGACATTTAAAAAAAATCACCTAGTGATAATGATCTGTAGGAATTCTTTGCTGACCATTACACAATGGATGGCAAAGAGCTTAAAATATAGACCACTTTTTGATTAAAGCCCTTGGGAAAAGCATAAATCCCTTTTTCTCTTACTCCAGCTATGAATTAAAAAAAGATGGTAGACTAGGGTTGTTCGTCTTGGGTAACAATCAGTCTAAGTGAAAGAACATTGTGAATTCTGTAAATGGCTCGTACTATTTACTTGGAGCTTGTTGATAAAATCCAAAGAATCAGATATTTTTTACTAAACTATCACAGATATTTTTAAGAAACGTGTGAGTGATGTCCCCTGTATGATTAACACCCATGATTGAACTAATTTTGCTTCCGTATCGCCTGATGTTTTCCGACATGAGTTCGGTCCCTTGGATGTAAGTGTAAACTAATCGCATTACTACAACAGGGATTTTCTTTTTTTACTGTGTTGAGTGTTTCATCATAAATTCGTTGTACGCAACAACTCCGTTTCTTGTTGCTCGACTCTTGCATGTCATCGATCACCGATAGCCTTTGCGCACGAGCTAAATCCCCAGGTAAGATTAAATATTGTTATAACTTACATTTCATTTCTATGTTGTCATTTTTCTGGTTATTCTTTTAATTTGCTAATTTATATATGGTTTTATTATAAGTTTAATAAAAACATAGTTTACACTGCAACACAACACTGTCAGTGTCAACCCATAGTTTGTACTACTTCTAACATAGATACACACATATTATTCGTTCGTCACGCCACTCACAATAATTGTTTTTTTTTATGCCATGCTGTTAAAAAGAAAGAAAAACGTAGTCATTTACAGTTTTTACATTTATTTACACAAGAAGTTCGTAAAATTGCCAATTTATCAGTATGTGTAAAAAAGAAAAATATTTTTAGAGTTATTTTTCTGAAGATTATTTTTTTTAATTATTAATTTCACATACATGTTTAAAAATGAAATTATACTTTTTAAAATAAAACCTAAGAATTATTTACAAAAAAAAAAATAAATATATATATAAAAAAAGAAAATGGAAACTGAAAATTAATTTTAAATAAATGTGTAATTTTCTGAAAAATATTAGACATGAAAAAGAAAGACATTTTTAAAAACAATTCTTTATTTTGCGTTTTTTTTTTGTATTTAAATAAAATTTCAGGAAAATCTCGTTTATTTTTGAGTCGATTACAAAAGGGAAAATGATAATAATTAAAAAAAAATTATTTCGTTAAAAAAAATTCCACATGTTTTTGTATCTAAAATAATTAAACCTAAATACGTAGATAACTGTTTCTTCTTTAGAAGTAACACACAGTTCGATTAATGATTAATTCAACGATTAATAAAAGAAAAATACACTTTTATTATTGGGAAATTATTTTCGTTTTTTATAGACAAGTTTGAAGTCTGGAAATCCCGTATTTATCCTTCTCTTAAAAAAAAAAAATCCTATTTCGGAAATTAAAATTGATTACCGATCAGATGGATTATTAATGAATATCGTATTCGTAGGCAATTGAAAACTGGTAGATTTTCTTGAGCACCCAACAAAATAATTTAGATTACTTCTCACTTTATTTAAATAAAAAAAAAAAAAGCAAAAAAGATGGGGGGGGGGGAAGAAAAATAGTCATTAAAATTAAAATTACAAAGACAAAACTTATTTTAAAAAAGAAAAGTAATTATTTAAAGTTGCAAGTATATTTAATTTTAAACTATTTTCAAACATAAAAATTGCAATGTGAAAAAAAGTAGATATTTTTAATAAAAAAATAAAGTCTAAAAAAGTTTTATGAAGAAGTGAATTTTATTAAAGTTTATTAAATAATAATAATTTATTTATGGTGTAGAATAATAATAATAAAATTAATTAGATATCAAAATAATTACGGTATATTACTGAGAAAAAGTGGCCTCCCCTAACTAAAGGTTTTAGGAAAGTTTAAAAAAATAAAAAAATTCAAATGAAATAATGTATTTTAAAAATATCACCTTTTAAAAAGTATTTTTCTAAGTAGAAAATCCTTGTAAGGCCTCTTCAGCAATTTTATGTGAAATATTCAAATCAAAGTATATTTGAATTATATTGCCCTGATATCTTTTCAGATAAAACTTTTTTTTTTTAAATCCTGGTATCTCTTCCAGGATATTATATTTTCTGTTCAAGTACCTTCATTAAAAAAAGAACTTTTTTGAGTTAAAAAGAATCCTTATTCAAAGATGGAGGAACGGTAAATTTCAAAGAAAGTTTTTCTGTTTTTATTTATATTTGTGATGGATAATAACAGAGCTAAGAATAACACGAGATAGGAAGTTGTGGAGAGACATGATTCTGAAGGGTTGTGGCACATAGAAGAAGATATAACAGAAATATACAAAATAAATATTCATATAAAGTATAAATGATCTTACAAAATATTCAGAAATCAATAACAACAACAATCTTTCAATCAATTCTTTATTTTAAAAACGATTTATGATCTATAGAAGACTAGCAGTATAGCTCAGCGTTACTCAGGTGTAATGAAAGCTTTAAAACTAATCCATGGTCCTGGAACTCAGACTCAGCCTAAAGAATATTTGTGTGAAGTTTGGTGAGAATCGGATAAAAAAAATTGTGGATTTGTATAAAGGACATACAGACAGATAAACACACACACACACACAAACATCTCTTGCCTTATATATATATATTATCAATTTTCTGCACTATTGTAAGAACTGCAACCTTGAAACTTCTGAATATCGTTTCTTATGTCTTTGTCTATGAGTGTATCAAATTTGATTAAAATCGGACCACTCCTTCTATAACCTGATTTTTTTCAATTATCGATATTCTATATTTATCGGGGGTACCTTGACACAAAACCTAGCTATGAACACTCGCAGACGCTTATAGTATAACTGTAAATTTTCAAGAAAATCGGTTCAGCCGTTTCAGAGTCTATAGGTTACGGACACACACACACACACACACACACACATACAAAGTTCCATTTATAAATAAGTTTAGATTAAGATTTTGATATTTACTTGTATTATTTTAATATTATTGTTTTTAATAATCTTATACCTTTTTTGCAAAATAGACTTTGCATAAGCTCATAAAGAAAAATATTCAAACCATGAACATGATAATGTTGGTTGGTTGATTTTAAAGACATGCCAACCCTTCTTAGGTTATTTAATGTTGAATTTTGTACATCCGGCAACAAAACTCAGCTTTAGAGATTGGTGATTTTGAGGAGTGTGGAACCACCTTATAATTGCTGTTGTTTTAAGGTCCACTCTGACCTGGGGTGGTATCACCTGTTAGTGTCCCAGCTATAGAAAAATATTGATACCCACCTCCAAACAGAACACTATAAAAGTATAAAAATACATTTTTATTGTAAAATGACCAGGAATACATTTTTTAGTAGAATTACCAACAATACATTTTATCTGTAGTTGAAAGCATGCAATTGCATTCAAAATATTTAAATTTTGGCATTAAATAACCCATAAATGTTGATATACCACTAAACAAAATCAAACAACCAACATGAAAGAACAATTTCATGACATTAATCCATATAATATCCTACAATTTCTTAAAGGAAATCAAATCAAACTGTATTCCAGAATATAACTCTGACTATAACATCAAGCTCATATATCACCACCTCTAGTAATTATATCCGCACAAACATGTATATGTAAAAAAGCTGTGTAACATCTACCATGTATTCCACTGTGAAAGCAGAATAACATTGTATTTTTATTGTTTCAAAGCTCCCAAGAAAATTAGATTTCAGCATTAAATCACACATAAGGAGTTGATTTACCTTTAAAAAAAAAATTTTGTACAAAGCATACAGTATGGATTGAACTCACTAGTATTGGTCTACCATACTGGTTGTGCTAACAATTACCCTATACTGAGTTACCTTTGAATATGGTAAATCAACATAATTGTTAATGAAGTTTGTAAAACATTTTCAAAACTATATAAATAACTTTCATAATATATAGAATTTCATTAAAAAATATTGCCAGATTTTAATTCCAGTATATAAAATTTTAGGGAGTTATTGGTGGCCTAATTGTTAACAGTAAAGAGGATGTAATCGGCAAGCAAGGTTCGAATTTTAAGTGAGACATTTGGTGTTTATGTTGCACTGATACCCTTTGGAAAAGTATTAATCCATTATTTTCTCCAGCTATGGATCAAATAGCAGTGAAGACTAGGCTCTTTTGTCTTGGTTGGCAACTAGTCTAAAAGAAGGAAAACTCTTAACTGGAAATAGTTTCTTTCGGCTGTAGGGAAAATAGCAAGAGGAGTTTGCTATCTCACTCTGTAAGACCTACTTGTTGATAGACATACTGAAGAACTCATCAAATTCTATGTATATATTTTAAATTCTTTTTAACTTATTTCATATTGCCAATATACTTAATTTAAAACTTGCAAAGTTTTTTTTAAATTTCTTTTTTTTAAATATATGTAGAATAATTAAAAGTATTTCTCTTATAAAAAAACCAAAAGAATAAAAAATCAATAAAACAATGTTGATCAAATCCTTCAATATGTATGAAGAAAGTATAAATGTGTTATTCTAAATTGTATAATAGACTTTCTTCCATCTTGTGTGAATTTTTCTAATTTTTAAAAAACTTTGTTAAAATTCATAGTTTCAAATATATTTTTACACTTGGAGAATGTATTCAATCTTCAGAATTTTTAAAGATTCAAGATTAATCAGCATTTTTTATGTTTTTTTTTTTCTTAAATTTTACAAAGACAATCTTGTTCTATCATCTTTAAATTTAAAAAATCTCAAGATGTGAGTTGCAAATTGGAGATATTAACATCAAGCAGGTGCAGAAATTATTTTTACTATTTCCTGCTTAATTTTGGTGATGAAGTTGTTTTCTTTCTAGTTCCATATATATTTCAATAGTGTTATGTTGTTTTTGTATTTTTCTGTGTTGAATGATGTTTTTTGATTATTGAATCTTTCTTTAAACAATGTTTCTGTTGCTCCTATGTAAATCTTTTCATATGTATTGGGGTTATTTGTCATGGTAGCTTTGTATATTATGTTGTTATTTATTATTAAGTAAACAGTTGTCCTTCTTTTGGCAGTTACATTTGTTTGTATTGTCTTGTTGAATAGGTTAGGATTGTAGTGATCAGAGAAATATCCTCTTGGAAAGAAGCTGTCCAAATTAAACTTTCTTCTCACCAATGGAATATGAAGGGTATGAGAATGATTTCACACTTGGGCATGAACAAAAGCTTCTTTGGTATTCAACATTATTAAACAAGGAAAGAGCCTCTTGGGATTTTGTGAATGGACAGACGGTTTGTGACTTTTTCAAAATTTGACTCTGTGTGTGTGTGTGTATATATATATATATATATATATATATATATATATATATATATATAATAATAATAATAATAAAAAATCGACTCTGTACGTATTCAAATCTTAAAATGTTACACAAGTAATTTTTAAAGACCACGAATAACCAGCAGAATCTAACTCCGTTATTGTCCTCGGCTATAAAGCTTTGGAACCCAAAGAGGGGAAAAAAAGAAAGCTGCGTAGCACTGACAATACATGCAGTTCTTCACAGCAAAGAAAAAAAACCCTCAAACGGAACGAACCACAAAGAAAGAAAAGTGCTCGATACTAAACTAACCAAAAAGGGTTAACAAAGAGGCAGTCATGCAGAGCAAAAACACACGAAAAAAATCGCAAGATCGCCAAGACCTACCGCGGTTTCGCACAACGGCTCGTTTTTAAAAGAAGTTTTATGGTTGTAAAACCTAATTTTAAAATTATCATGTGTGGATCCTATGTATGTCTTAGGGCTTTTGTCATTTTCGTTAACATAAACTTTAACTTTATAAACTACGCTTGCCTGATTGCAATTACCTCTAATCGGGCAGTCCTTTTTAGTTCTACAATTACACTTATGTTTATTAACGTTATTATTACTAGGGGCCTTAGTATTATCTTTTAATTTACTTTTGTTGGTATTGTTAATGATTTTACCGATATTAGGTAAACAGGAATAGCTCAATTTAATAGTGTTCCTATTAAATATTTTTTTAAGTCTATTATCTGAATTGAAATGTTTATCTATTAACTTAAAAAACATTTTTCCTATTTTGGATTTGACTTCATTATTGTAGCGGGGGTTGAACCATATAATTTTTCTTGATCTATTATTATGGGCTTTTTTGTTTGCATTTTGATCCGAAAATTCTAGCATTTCTTGGTGTCCACTTTTTTTTAAAGCAATTTGATAAATTTTTTTGTGTTTTTCAAAAACTTTACAACCATAAAACTTCTTTTAAAAACGAGAAATATAAGCATAGCACAGCGTTATCTACCTATGTATGGGAAATAAAAGCCAAAATTAAAAAGGACCCCATTCTGAAATGGGAAATAATAAAAAAGTGCCCTAACGATAATAAAAATAATAAATTTTGTAGGGTATGTGACGAGGAGAAGCTAGCAATAGCTAAATTTGAACCTGCCAACAAACTTATTAATGCTAGAACAGAAATATTAAATAAGTGTAGAATGCACAAAATAAAATTTCTTGCTTAGTGTATCGGACCTTAATGTGACCCCCCCCCCCCCCATTTTTTTTTTTTTTTTTTTTTCCTCAAACAACCCCTTCCCCAAATGGGTTAGTCTTTAATAGGTGTCTATTTATTTGATTAGTCCTTGGTCTGCCTTTGCCCTGACGAGCCGTTGTGCGAAACCGCGGTAGGTCTTGGCGATCTTGCGATTTTTTTCGTGTATATATATATATATATATATATATATATTAATTATAGTTATAATACCAATATCGACAAAACTAATTCTGTCAAGATTATCAATAATTAAACTACTACTAAGAACGTCTTGAAACCCACCGGGAACTAACCCAGAGGGAAAAGAAGGGGAAGAAAAAAAGAAACAAATGAAATACTTGAATAAGAAGTCAAGCATTCTTGAGAAAGAATAAAACCCCCAAGACGAAAACCTTAACAATAAAGAGCTCAATACGAAAGCAGAGTACAAGAAGTTCCCAATGCGAAAGTAGAGCAAACAAGAACAAAAATCTAAGGGTGAGCCAACAACCTACCACGGTTTTACTTAACAGCTTGTCAGGGAAAATTGTCCAATTTTCCCTGACGAGCTGTTAAGCAAAACTGTGGTAGGTTGTTGGCTCACCCCTAGATTTTAGTTCTCTCTCTCTCTCTCTCTCTATCTATCTATATATATATATATATATATATATAATGTTTAATTGCGATAATGTTTAGTGCCAAAGTTGTTGTTTTTCAAATAAACATGAATACATAAACAAAGAGAAACCCTTAGATTTTAGTTCTCTCTCTCTCTCTCTCTCTCTCTCTCTATATATATATATATATATATATATATATATATATATATATATAATGTTTAATTGCGATAATGTTTAGTGCCAAAGTTGTTGTTTTTCAAATAAACATGAATACATGAACAAAGAGAAACCAAACAAAAATAATAGAAAAAGAAACATAATCTGGTTTAATCCACCCTACAACAATAAAATTAAAACAAATAAAAATATTTTTTAACATAATAAAAAAAAACATTTCCTGAAACACAACAAACTATTGGAAATCACCAACAAAAACACAGTCATAATCAGCTACAGCTGCATGTAAAATATGGAAAAATGACAAAACACAAGAAAATACTTAATAAAATCAATAACAACAATGCAAATCAAGTCTAGGGTTACCTGTTATCTATATGCAACAACCCCATACAGTAATCCCTCTACTTTGAGTGGCTCATGTTGTTCATCCTCATATTAGGTGAACAATAGTAAAAAGTAAAAATAAAAAAGAACATTAAGCTCATAATAAGATGCTAAACATTTTAGTTGTGACAATGCAGAAAATATATATATATATATAAATAATAATATTAACTATAGCAACAACTATACCAATAGTAAAACTAGTATTAATCAAGCTATAATTTAAATCGTCTTGTATAACCCACCAAGAACAAACTCGGAGGGGAAAAAAAGAAGCAAAAAAAAGAAACAAAAAGTCAAGCACTCGTAAGAAACAAAAAAACCCAAGATGAAAACCCTAACACTAAAGTGCTCAATACCAAAGTAGAGTAAACAATTTCCCTGATGAGCCGTTAGGCGAAACCGTGGTCGGTTGTTGTCTCTTGCTTAGATTTCTGTCTTTATATATATATATATATATATATATATATATATAAATGTGAGTTTGTGACCCTGGGTTTCATGCTCTTGCGATTGTCAGACAAACACATTAATTTTTTTAAAAGATTGGTTATATGTAGGGCTGTGTATATTGGTGTATTCTTGTGGAAGTGGGAGGAAAATTTGTCGTCGTGACAAACGCAGACATAGATACACATTTGTACACCCATTGATGTATGCAGAAACACACATGCGCGCCCGCCCACTGGAGCTCACACAAACATAACTATATGCGAAGTGTATGGGGCTTGGCATATATATGTATATGTGTGCCGTTGCTTACATACATACGCATTTGATTGGTGTATTCAAATAGTGTAACGATGTCAACATGCAGACGGTTGTTGATTTCTGTTCTCTGAACAGTATTTTCTTGTACACACATTTTTTTTTTTTTTTTTTTTTTGAGCAAGTCGGCAATGCCACTGATGTGCAGGGGGCTACGTAATAGTGAAAAGATTGGAAAAGAGAAAGCCGGAAACCACATCCTAATCAGGGAACAAGGCATGAGCCTCTTAATCTATTCAATAGATGTGGGTGGAGTGTGAACCGGGCGATAGATCTATCTACTCTAAAAAAAAAAATGTACGTATGATGTGGTCTGTGAAACTATGATAGGTAAAAATTGCTTATTTTTAATTATTTAAGGCCGTATTGTTATTTTAAAGTTGATTATTAGCTTGTTTTTGGTGGTTGCACATATTTAAATGGTAGAAATTCTAATTTGTAATGCTTGTTAGTTTTTATGTGGTGGTATTAATTTTTCTGTGGAAGAGAGGAGTAATATGTTAATGATGATTGCGGACTTATATGGCAATAGTAATTGTGATGTTTGGGGTGAAGTTGATGATAACAGTTGTAGCAAATAGTTATTGTAAATCGGTAATACTGAATAGTGGTGGTAGTGGAATGATAATAACAATAAATTCAATTATTATGATGGTAGTTTGAACTAGAGAATAATTGATAGGTTTATGGTATCAGTGGTTCCTTCTTTTTTATTTTATTTAAAAAATTTTTTTTTTTTTTACCCGTATGGTATAAATTGGGATAATAGGTATTTATTTTTGTGTTTGCATTTCTGATTTTATGTTTAGTAAGTTCTTTTGTGGGGTATGAGATATAATTGCTACTTTTTCATGTAAGCAAAGTAGGCATTTTTTGTAATGTTGTTGTAGGAAGGTGTATTTTTCAATATTTTCCAGCTTATTGTTGGTGAAATATTTCTGTCACTTAGATGCCATACATATGTGGATAGTATAGTGCTAGATAGTGGATAGTGTAGCACTTTATATTGAAAAATAGCTTATTCTCAGCAGTTAAGAAAATTATTAGAATAGTATATATTAAAAGCTAGAAATGATCTATGAAAAACTTTGTGTGTGTCCAAGCCGCATTCACCCTGGTCGGGGTTGAGCTGGCTTTCTCTCTGATGGAGAAAGTTTCATTGGGATTTGTTTGAGGGCACAGTCTCAAGTCCTGCCCTGTTCAGTCAGTCAGTTAAGTGCCATACGTGATACACGCTTGGGCGATCATGTCTCGAAGAGACATGACTGACTGGGCAGAAGATTATCCTGCAGTAGGTTGCCATTGCTTTCTGTGGTAGACTGGTTGCCGACCAAGGCTATAGAACCCAATTTGTCCTATTATTTAACCCATAACTGGAGGGAAGAGACGGATTAATACCTTTCCCAAGGGTATTTGCGCGTAAGTGAATGCAGTGAATTTAACTGGAATTCGAACTCGGTTCCCCAATTTCTCGTTCCGAGCTGATATCCACTGCGCCACAAACCCATAATTGGAGGGAAGGGACGGATTAATACCTTTCCCAAGGGTATCGGTGCATAAGTGAATGCAGGGTGTTCAACTGGAATTTGAACTTGGCTCTCCGATTTCTCTTTCCGAGCTGACATCCACTGCACCACAGCGCACATCCGTCAATAAACGCTTACAGCACCTGGTAGTCCTGATCGGTCAACCATCTAAGTACTGACCAGGCTCAACGTTGCTTAACTTCGGTGATTGAGTGAGAACCGGTGTATTCAACGTGATATGACCGTAAACACTATGAAAACTTTACTTTTTCCTTGTGCAATACAAGGAACTTTTTATAAGAACAAGTATTATGTATATAATTATTTACTGATGTGTACATAATGGTGATTGAACTCATTACTAATTATCATACAAGCAGAGCTTGTTAATTACAAAGCACGTAAGCATGATATGTGTGTGTGTGTGTGTGTCTGTCTGTGTGTGTGCTATGGGCAGGTAGCCAACTGGTTAAAACATTCACTTTCTGACAATGAGGTCTGGATTCAAATTTCACCAGAGTTGATTTGTCAGGAAGGTGACTTTTTGATGTTATTCATTTCAGGAGGCGATCCCAGTGTGTGGCATCTTTGAAAAGTGCCTGAAAACCACACTGTCTTGTGAGTGAATTTGAGTAGTTGGAAGTTGTTGATAGTTATGCTAGCACAAAATTACAAGTCATCGTGACCGAGAGTTTAAGTGTCCTGGCCTTGTTCAGACTAGATAATGTGCTCTCTCCCCAAAACTGTAACTAATGTCTACTCAGTATGGTCATAGTATAAGCCATAAGTGAGCTCCGTAGGTGCCAAATGAACGTAAATGTGCTTTGTATTATATTTGTAGGATGTGTTTTGTGGTGCAGTGGATATCGGCTCTCAGTGAGAAATTGGAGAGCTAAGTTTGAATTTGTCGCATTAACTTACGCACAAATAACCTTGGAAAAGGTATTAATTTGTCGCTTCTCCCTCCAGTTATGTGTTAAATAGCAGGACAGATTAGGTCCTATAACCTTGATTGGCAACCAGTCTACTGCAGACAGTAATAGTAACCTAATCCTCTGCCCAGTCAGTCAAGTCTCTTTCGCGACATCATTGCTAAAACATGTATCACGTATTGAACTTAACTGATTATATTCTTCTGCTATGCCAATTAACCAAATGCTAGAGTGAACCATAGCATAAAGTTATTTCTGATTTTAATTAATTGATTTTTCTTGTTGATTTCAGTTTATTGGTTTCTGGATATATGAAGTGTTAATAATTTCTGTTATGCCTGTGGGAATTTGGATGTATGATATTGAAGCAGCTGCTTATTGTTGATTAAACAAAAGATGACAACAGCCTTTTGTTGGATGACATTATATGGGCTTTTTAATGAAGGCCTTCAAGGTCATTTGATGAAGACACTTTCCAGTCTTGGCTCAGAATTTTATTGAGTATTTGCTGTTGAATATAAGATAAATATCAATAAACACACACCCACATGCAAGTAGGAGTGTTTAAGGGTTTTTAACCTTAAGTCTTCCCAAAATAGTACCAAATATAATTTTGTGGAAAGTTGGTTGGCTGAAAATATTAAATTGTTAAAATTATTATTTTTTATCTTATACTGTGAATTTGTTTTCAGCAGGTTGACAGTTTATATTTTATTTATTTATTTATTTTTTTGTTTAACTCGGAGAAAACTTTATTTTCTAAGTTTAAGCCCTTCAAACCTTACTGGACATGAGTTTTGCATCCTCTTTGCAAATATGATAAAGGATTAGCTTGTGTATTAATCCTAGCAATTTAGCTATGAGTTTTTGATCTTTAGTGGCTTTCTCCATCTAATCTGTGTACAACAGAAATTCATTGTGTTGTTCTTGATGTCTGCCTGGGGCCTTCTGGTGTGTGTGTGTGTGTGTGTATATATATATATATATATATATATATATACATACTTAATGAGAATAGTAGCCGGATTATGTATGGCAGACAAACCATTGTTGTTCTAGTTTATAATGTGCAAGCTGGTCACTATTAATCCTGATTTTTTTAAGCTCAAGATAGCTGACCTTTTGAACTCTTCCCAGACTGTTGTCTGCACAAAAAAAAAAAAGAATTATTAATGTATAGTTATATATATTAGCAAGATAATAATCTTATAATATTATTTTATCACCTGCTCTGTAATTTCAATTACAGACTGAAACTGTCTTTAGCAAGCAATTGCAATCTTTTTGGGGGGTTTTATACATTACAATTGTATTTATGATAGATTTTAAAGAAATCATATCACCCCATGCAAGGCAGTAAAACCATTAAGACACAATAGGTTACTGAATGTGAAAGAATAAGAAGAAAGGAACAATAGAAGAGCAATCAAGAAGAAAGTGCACAATTGACATTATATTTAAGTTTATGGTATATTCACTTTTACTACATGGCTACTATAGAAAATGCTTGGTTAAATTATTGTTGAGTTTTTTTTTTTTATCCTTTTGTAAGGTCTTTATTTTTGTTCCCATTTTTTTTTTTCTGATAGGGTTTTTATTTCTATTTAGAACCCAGTAAATGAACTTGTAAATTCTACAACAGAAATGTTATTTATTTTGTAATTTTTTGGTATGAATATAAGATTTCATATTGTGTGTGAATAGTAATTTTGAAGTACAAACACTGATACTGTGTGTTCAGTTAGCATTTGTTTATTTTTTGACTCATCCAGAAAGAAATTATTTTCTTTTGCAATTTGTTTTTGTATCTATATATGCTTTATTCTTAAGTAAATGAGTAGATATTTGGTATTCTGATCTTCATATACAGTGCAATTTAAATAAAATATTTCCTGGAGCTTTTTGTTGAGTGACTACCACAACTGAAATATCAGACAATATATATTTAATATTCATATATTTTATGTTGGTAAAAATGTGAAACCGTTGCTTGAAATGGATTTTATTATTAGAAAATTGTTCAAATCACAATTTTTTTAAGTTATAAAGAGTTTTTTTTATTTTTATTTATTTTTTATATGTAGTAACCTACTCAATAGAATAGACAAATTATAGTTGTCAGTTTGTGTGTGTGTGTCTGAAGCTACTCTTGTCTGCATCAGTATCTGGTATTTAGTGACCTTTAGGGTAATTACTAAGTATCCTGTATCTTTATTAAGTGTCAAATGTTTCCTTGCTGTTGGCTGAGTGACCTTAAATTGCTAGCAGAGAAAAAAAAGAATATTTTGACTGGCTCATTAAGAGGAATAAATATAGTTGTATTCACTAATGGTCATTTTGAAATGATTTATTTTAAAAAATATTAATTTTTTTTCAAGTAATAATTTTTTTAGTTGGCTTTATATTTTAATACAAGAAATTAAAATTTGTCACTACTGCTACTTGACAAAATTTAAATTACCAGTGAAAATTTAAGTTTAAAGATTTTAGAAAACTAAGAATATAAGTTTTTGTTTTATAGCATCTCTTATTAAACTTACTCCTGTAAAAGAGCAAAAAGCTAATTTTAGTTTCTTTTGTTTTTTTAAACTTTCCTAAATTATGTTTAAAGTTTTTTTTCTGCTGAGTTTACTATAAGGAAAAACATTTTTAATTTTATATAAGAATCAGTGAATAACTGGAAAATTTTAAGTATATTTTTTAACCTTGTTTGCATTAATAACTAAATACAATTGATGGAAAAAAATTAATGTATTTAATGAATTTTGTTTTTTTATAAAAAAGCTAAAATATATATTTCCTAGGACTTTTATGTGAAATTGAGGTATCTAGTAAGCTATTCTAACAATATAAATTATCAGTACTTTGTCTGAAGCTAACTATAATACTGTAATATTAAATATAAGTAGAGCGGCAAGGTTATATGCCATCAACTACTGTTATAAATTCAATTTAACTTAAATTTGTTGTATTTTTATTGTTTTAATGAATATTTAAATTGCATTTCCTTCATTATATTTTTATTTTCTTTGCTATATTTTTGTTATTGACATAATTTTGATTGTGGCATTTTATTTTTTATTTTTAAAAATTGATTTAACATTAATTTTTTAATTAAAAAATATTAACATTTTGTTATATTATATTATTATTATATTATTATATTACATTATATTGTATTTATGATATAAATAATTGTACCAGTGTTTAAATCATTTAAAAATTTTGTTTTAGATAATTATTAAACTTTCATTATTGTTTTTAAATATTCTTCTCCTTATAATCTTTGTAAATAAAGTTTTATAGGAATTTGTGTCATTTTAGAATAAATTATTTTTAATAAAAATTACAAGTCCATCTATGTAATTCTATATTTTTCTCCCTTTTGATTTTAATTTACTTTGACAGACATTGTTTTTACTTGCTGTTTGATGTTTCTGACTTTTTAGGAGTTTGTTTTTTTTTTCTTTTGTACAATATATATACATTTATCATTATTGCAAATAAAATTTTTGATAACTTTATTAAGATATTACAAAATCATTAATTTCCTTGCCACAAAGATTTGGAAATATGAATGACAAAAAAAGATAAATTAATATAACCACTGTCTGATAATAGTTACATTTAATAAATAAAATTTGTGTGTAAATTTAATAATTATTATGGGACAGAGATAGTAAAAACAATTTATAAATGCCTGGCAGTGTACAACTAAGTTGGAGTTAAAGATTTTTCTATCTTATTCTAATTATTGATCTTTTTTCTCAAATTTTGTTTCTCTGACTGATTTGTATTCACACTGTTTCTCTTTTCAGCTATGTGAGGAGACAGATATGTCTGTGTCTGTATGGCCATGACTGTTATGTGACGAGAGATTAAGGAAATTTAATGATTTGTGACTAGTTTGTCATTCTGTTTGTTGGAACATTGCATACGGAATGGATCTTGTAGATGAAGATGTCTATCCAAGATCGTATTGCCCAAATTTACTACACCTATGGATTATTTTGTGCTAGCCATTCTTACTCAATTATATGCTCAGTTATCTGCATTGTGATAATAGCATGGTAAGTAATTACTTACTGATTTATTTATTTACTTATGTTTTGTGATTTATGCTAAACTTTTGGTTGGAGACAATGAAAAATTTCATCTTTCTTTTTCATTATATTATCATTATATACATTAAAGTATATTCTATGAAACTTTGAGAAACAGTCACCACTTTTAGAAATTCCAAATAGTAACAGAAACTTTTGCTAGCTATTTCAGACTTTTAGAAATGAAACACTATCAGCAGTAAAATTCATGCAGATACCAATAGCAAACAAACAGAGCTGGTAGGTGGGTGGGTAGAAGTATTCAATATGATATTGTTATTGCTCTCTCTCTATATATATATATATATCTAAAAAAGAAAAACAGTCATAAATACAACCGTAATGTATACTAACCCCAAAAAGATTGCAATTACTTGCTAAAGAGTGTTTTAGTCTGTAATTGAAATTACAAAGCAGAGGATAGAATAATATAAGATTATTAACTTGCTTATATATATATATATATATATATATATATATATAATATTATGAATTTATTTATTTTTCTGAGATAACAGTCTGGGAATAAGAGTTCCAAAAGGTCAACTATCTTGAGCTTAAAGAAATCAGGATTAATAGTGACCATCTTGTATATCATAAACTAGAACAACAATGACTTGACTGCCATACAAAACCCAGCTACTTCTCTCATCAAGTTTGTTTTTATATATATATTTTTATATATATATATATATATATATGTGTGTGTCTGTTTGTGCGTGCATAAAATGCATTAACTTCAATAAATATTTTAAATTTATTTAAACATTATTTTTAATGGATACTTGTATTTAAGTAGATACTCTGTTTCTTATAATTAAACAGTATATTTATTTACATCTACTGAATAATTGAGAAATCTTGTTAGGAAAATATGTGTCCTCTGGCACAGTTTAGGGGAAACTGTCATTAAGTCTGATGTGTTTATGGGACGCTGGTTTGAATCCTGCCAGAAGATGTATATTTTCCTGACATGATTTCTTGATTATTCAGTCTAGTAGATGTAAATAAATATACTGTTTAATTATAAAAAAACGGAGCGTATACTTAAATATGAGTATCCATTAAAAATAATGTTTAAGCAAATATTGTGTGTATATATATATATATATATACACACACACACTTCAAGGGTTTTTATTGATGTTATAATAAAGTGTTGGTGAAGGCAATTTAGATATGACAAAATGGAGCTGTAAAGGTTTTTTGTAAGAGAAAAGGCACCCTTTACCTTTTCTTGGTTTAGGAAAGAAAAGTATTGTTTGCTGAGGTTGCTAAAAACAAATCTTTCTTATAACTTTTATAGTATATTGTTATAAATGTCTTACTTATTATTATTTACTGTTTTTATTTAATTTTATAAATTAAAATTTATTGCAGTAATGTATAGGAAAAAAAACATACATATGCTTAAAATCACCTTTAAAAGCCTAAAAAATAGGAAAATGTTACAGTCAGTTTTACAAAATAAATAAATATTCAGATGTGTAAAAGAAGTTGTAAAGGCTGGAATTTCAAATGCTTTTGAAAGTAATTTTAAGCATTGGTTTATAGCTGACTTTGTAGTGGATTTTCCTCTGATATTGAGTACTGTTGAAAAAAAGTTGTATATATAGAAGTACATTATATATATATATATATATATATATATATATATATATATATTCAAATAAGTTTGATTAAACAAGTGACATGGTCTGTCTGATAACTTATTATTGTATTTCTTCAGTTCTTGAAAAACGTGTTGAGCATGTGGCTTTAATAACTGCCTGAACTTTGGATAGTTTATTTACAATTTGGAACAATGTAATAAAATCTACATCTTGGAAAAATACAGTAAAAAATGAAACCAACAGATTTTTTTTTTAATTAAACTTGTTTGGGTGAATACTTGGCTTATACCTTATTCAAGTATATATAGGAAAAGTTTAATATAGATACCAACAAAGAAAATGTT
Organism: Ascarosepion bandense; assembly: GCA_037127315.1. Lineage (NCBI taxonomy): Eukaryota > Metazoa > Mollusca > Cephalopoda > Sepiida > Sepiidae > Ascarosepion > Ascarosepion bandense. The sequence goes on from JBBBDQ010000304.1 coordinate 1,160,342, forward strand.
GTGTCAAAAAAGCATTTTTAATTCTCATAACACTGCTATTAATGTTTGCTCTCTTAGCTATTTTTATTGTTTTAAAAAGCTATTTTTAGAATTTCAATTAAACCTAAACATATGAATCTGAATTTATTCATTTTATTTTTTCTTGTCTTGAGAATTGACAACAAAAGAAGTAAACATTGTTTTATTAAATTATTCATTTACAAGAAAAATTTGATTTATACAATTTCATAAAAATGTGAAGCAATTACAATTCAAAATTTATTAGTTAACATATTATCAAGAAATAACTATTAAAAAATTATTTAATTCATAAATTTATAAAAATGTCTGAACAAGAAAATTTAAATAAATACACAACTACAAGTAACTATAAATAATAGAAATGTATTTTTCAGGTAATTCTTTCATTTTCTCTTTCTACATAAAAATCACTAAAATAAGTTGCAAGCATATGGATTTGTATTTTTTTCTCTTAAATAACAACAAAAATGTTAAACACTATTTATCAAACTATTTATTTACAAGGATATTGTTATAAATGTGAACCTATTGCTTTGTGTTTAATTTAATACAATTGTTGTCAATTTTCAAGAGAAAGGTGAATGAAATCCAGTTTCATATGTTTGGGTTTTTATCAAAATTTTAAATAGCTTTTAAAAACAACAAAAATTGTAAAGGCAGTATATAGTAATAATGGTTTTAAGAGAAAAAATTTAATTTTTACTCACTGTTCTTTTGTGGGTACATTTGTTAAACATTGTATTTGGTGAGGGTGGTAGACTTGGAACATATACCATGAAAATCAGTGGGGACTACTGTATAGTTATTTGATATTTTTTATTTTTTAATGATAGAAAAGCTGTAAGAACATTATTAAATTTTATGAAAAGGCCATTATGTAATTTTAAATATTAACCATTGTCTTATAAATAAAGAATTTTAATGGTTTTTTTAAAATATGATTTTCATTTTAATGATTAAAATGACATTTTCTGCAAAAATATATACTGTGATAATCTTATTTAATAATTTCAGTCAAAACATAAACTTCCACTATTCTTAATGTTTAATTTGACAAAAAGAAATGGTTTTAAAACTGTTTCCTGTTATTGAAATTCTGTGTGTGTCTATTTTTGTTAAAGAGAAAGTAAAAATCAAAGATTGTCTTGCTTTTTCAGCTATCCTTTGACCAAAGTGCCTCTCCCTGGAAATGCTCCACTGGAATATGCCACTCCAGTTCAGACTTTCCTGGAACAGAGGCAAATGATCTCTCTTGGAAAAGGTTTTGACAAAACTAGCACAGATCAAAAAGCACCACCAAGATGGGTCAGTATTTTATTTATGTTGCTTTTATTTTCTAAACGTTTCTGATAGGGGCAAACATATTATTGTCTATTGTTATAGATATTATAGCCAATTGAGGTACAAGGCAGCAATTGCAGAAAACATATTGATGATAGAACTGTCATACAATAGCTTACTAATCCTTACACCATGACTGATCCAATGATCAAATTTTTTTATTTATACTTGGAATTTATTTAACAAATTAATCAAATAACATCATAAGAATGCTTTCTCAGTCATATTTTGAAAATCAAATATCAAAAAGATATTGTTGACATCAAATTTAGTATATACTTGTGATTCTAGGACATCCAGTGAGAATAGAGCTTATTTGCATAAACTATTTGTTCGTTTTGAAAGTATTAGAACATTGGCAACTTATAGTGTGCAGGTTTTTTGCTTTGTTCTGTTTGAAAGTTTAGTCGCTAATTTTTTTTTTTTTTTCTTAAACCCAGAAATATATGACGGTCATGTCTGCTCCTATTCTTTCAGAAAATTTTATTCTGAAGGGTATGGTTGACTTTGAAATATATATATATTTCAAGTTCATACTATTTTAAAATGGAACCACTTCATTAACTAAGATGTGATAATCCTCCTGTTACAAATTTCAAAGTAAGGCATTAAAAAGTGTCAACTCATTCACTTATCTAGAGTAAAGTTATCAGTTCTGAGGAAAAAAGGGACAAGAAAATTGTATTAAGAACAGGAAAGGCTAGTAGAGCAATCTTCAATTTGTATCATAGATTTTGGAATATGCAAGTTGTCATTAAAGGTTAAAATAGGTGTCATAAGTTGACAATGCTTCTATATGGGACAGAGTTCTGGACTTTATACCATATACATGTCTTGCAATTCTTTCAACATGTTTTTTTTTATGTGATATCACAGGAACTGAAACCTTTCTAATTAAAATAGATCTCAGTCTGTTCACGTAATTAAGGAGGAAGAGATTAGAATTCTAAAACAGGTCCTTTTTTTTATTTTTTTATTTTTTTTTTTATTTGGTCAGATACCAAATTCATTACATTCTGCAGCCCTGGAAGAAAGAACAATAAATGAACAGGATTCAAGGAGTCATAATATGACAGTTGGTGTCGCATTTAAATTTTTCAAGATCATACTTTGCAGGAAAGCAAGCAACCAGAAGGGAATTCCACAACTATGAAGTATGAAAGAAGAAGCTATTAAAATAGAACTTATGTTTATAGCTAGTAATTTTAACAATAAAATGATGAGACCTAGCTCCTAATCTAGTACTGTACTTAAATTTGTGAAGTCAAGGTACCAAAGAGGAAAGCTCATCAGAAGAATTACCATAAAAATATTTATAAAAACTGCACAGGTAAGCTGTGTTTTGGCAGTAGGAAAGTGAATTAATTTGAGATGCCAGGTCAGGACCAATAACATTGCAAATTCTTCTTTGGAAATTTATCAAGAATCTCTAAATACATAGCAAAAGTACCAGATCAGATGTGGCAGCAAGATTCAATATATGGATGAATGCGAGACTTATAAAGGTGCAAGATAGATTCTGGCGAGAAAATTGTCTAGTACAACAACTTTTCTAGCACCACACTCAGCAATTGATTCAGTATAATCTTTTGGCATGAAGTCAGTGGAAAATATTTGCCTGAGAAGGTACAGTCACTTTTCTGAGGGTTAATTTTGGAGGTGTTAAGATTAACAAACCATTTCTTGCACCAGTTAGCAAGATTGAAGAAGCTGAAGGTCAAATTGAAACAATGTGGCATTGATACAAAATCTTGTAAAGTGTTGAAAAATCAAGATTTAAATTGAGAATATGTTGTGTCATACAGCTTAAAGCTTTTGTTGAATGCAAGGTTGGAGCATTAGAAGATTTTAAGGTAAAATTAAAGGAAAGGTGTAACACAAGTTTCATTGGAATGACTTTGCTGTGATTTGAGAGCAATAAGTTAACAAGACATTCAAATATTCAGGCATGCACTTGCTTTTATTGTGGGGGAGGGGGAATATGTAAGACACCAAAAAATGTAAAGTTTCATGCCATATATTTCTATGTATAAGATGACCATTAAGTCTCAAAAATCACCCTTTAAAATTGAGGGTCATTTCATACTACAATTCTAAAGAAGAGACCTTAAATTCTGAGTGATATTTGTTGGTAGGCTAACCTCAGCCTTAATACGATAGCCAATAATGTATATGAAAAGATTTGCATTATCAAATAAACTGATAGTAAAAATAATAAAACCCTTTCTAACTTAATGAGTTGAATTCTTTCAAGTTTGCATACAGGTTAGTTAAAATTCAGCTTTCTTTCTTTTAATAAACCTTCAGAAAATGAATGAATTTTATCCCAAAATAATTATTACATTTGTAAATAAAAATAAAAGATAAACTCAATGAAAATGAAATAGTTGACTGGAATAACTTCATAATGAATTTCCTATTGAAGAATAATTCCATATCAATGAAATCAACTTGTATCCATGCAAGCTCAGTTAAGAAGATATGAACATCAAGTTATGATTGCAAATAAAACAAATGTTGAAAGTGCATTGTGCTATTACCATGCTGTTATTAGCGGTATTTTGTGATTGTTGATAAAGTATAAGTAAATGTCCATTAGTAAACCAGGCTGTTTGTAACTGTTTAGTTATAAGAAAAGAAGTGGAAGAATAATAATAAAAATTCACAAGCGATTACATTTTTAAAAAAATTTTTTTTTAATTTTTTTATGGTGAAATGTTAAAACAATGGTTTCCCTTTTATGGGACATGTGTAAAAAAACATAGAATCAGTTTTGTTATTTTGTTTATTTTGAATTTCTAAGGATACAGTAAGTAACAACATTTCCAGCAACATCATCTTCATATAATCAATAAGCAGATGTTTTATACTACAGGTATAGTATAAATTCATGAAAATTTGCTATATATTTTTTTTTTTACCTCATCTTATATAAAGGTCTCCTTATACACAAAAATATACAGTATGTGGTGTCATGGATTGGGGAGCAAATGGTGTTATAAATTTTCTGAACTTTTATGTCGTAAACATTGTGAGAATCCACCAAAAGTTAGGAGTTAAGTTCTTAAAAGTTCATCTGTTCTAATTTTTACACAATTATTTTTTAAAATGCTTTTAAAATTATTTTTATATGAATATATTTGAGACTTTCAATAAGTACTACTTTGGAAATTCATTTTTTTTTTCTTAACAAAGGTAAGCATTTTCCTTTTGCTTTTTTGTAAATTAAAGGACAGAATGAAAATTTTGCAACAATATTGTAACACATTAAACATCTGAAATTATTAACAGATGCTTTCTTGGGACCTATTGAATCAAAAAAAAAATTAAAATAACTAAATAGGTTTTATCAAAGTCTTATGTTGCATCTTGTAAAAGGTTCTATTTCTTTGCAATATCAATTGAAGAATTTGAAATGAAAATTAGTTAATGCTGTTGCTTTGTTAAATAGATTTTTGTTTCTTAATGTTTTGTTGACCTTTTTTTTTATTAACTATTTTGACTGTTGCTCATGTTGCATAAATTAAAATTTTTATTTTTAGTATTCTGGCATTCCAATTGGCTTTGTTCAGCAAATAGTTTTTAAAGGAACTGTATCTCCATGGAATCCTGATCAAATGGTTGCAACTGATGCATTTCGTGCTCCACTTGCTAAAGTATTTGAAATCATAGATGAATTAAATTCTTTCAAGTTTGCATACAGGTTAGTTGAACTTCATCTTTCTTTCTTTTAATAAACCTTTAGAAAATGGATGAATTTTATCCCAAAATAATTATTACATTTGTAAATAAAAATAAAAGATAAACTCAATCAAAATGAAATAGTTTATTTATTCAGTGCTTGGAGGCATGAATTTTGAGGAAACATTCAAATAATGTTTAAGCAATTTTTTATAGTTAAAACAGGGTTCAGGGTTGCATGTTCTCTAGTTAAGGTACAGTAACATGGATCAACTTTGCTGTTTATTATTTTATTTAAAATAATTCTTTTTGATCGGTATTTGTTTTATGAACATGTGTCTAGTCATAACCAATAACCTAGGGCAAGAGAAGGATATAATTTTTTGTTGTTTCCACTTAGTTAAACAAAAGACAGCTATTAACAAAAAAACTTTAATGGATAAAGCTCTTCACAGGATATGAGCTGTGCTTGTTAGAATTATTTTTTTTTTTATTTCCTGGACAGATAGTGTACCAACAATTTTGTTGATTTGTTCTTCATTTTCTTTCTTCATCAAATCCAAATCTCTAACCACAGCAGGAACCGTTTTTGATCTTAAGTGTCAATTTTTTTTTTCTATTTCTATCTCCAGATATTAGTTTTTCAAAAAACCTTTGCAGAGATGTTTTTGTAACTTAGCAATATTATTTTTTCTTTTTTATTTATTTGATGAAATCATTTTTATTAATGTTTTTCTAATATTTGTTTTCATCTTCATTTTAGTGTTTTTTTCAAAACCATAATGGCAGTGCTCTTTAAAAATTGTGATTTTTTAAAAATTTTTTTTTATAGTCTTTTATTTTCTGTAAATGGAAATTTCTGATAAAAAAAAAGATCAACCGTGCAACAATGCTATAACAATACAGCAGTGAAAGTATTAATAAGAATATTAGTACAAACATGGCCATATCTGACTACCGGGCACACTGGGCATGGGTCCGGGCTGATCTGTGCAATCATAGTGAAAATCCAGGCAAGGAAAAATGTCTTCATCAGAAATCAAACTAAACAATTCATGAAGAAAGAAAGAAAAATGAAGAAAACATCTGAATGAACGCAGTAAAAATATGTTTGGTTATTTATTAATTTTTGGAGAAAACACTGGTTATACTCAGAAAGTCCAAACCCAATTTCCTGCTTTCATTCACATTCTGTGCCTAATTTTCATTGGAATAGCCAAAAAAATCCGCAAAAATCATAGTTTCTGGAAACGGATGACGTCATCACATTGTCAACTAATAAATCTGGGTAATTTTCTCTGTGCCCAGCGTTTTTTTTAGCATCAGCTATGGCCCTGAGTACAAATATCTTGTGGCTTCATGACAATGACTGATCTCAGTTTCAGGTGATAGAAAATGAATGTATTGTTTTCGTAATACAGTCTTTAATAGTAATTGCTTTTCATTGAGTAGGCATGTGACTTTAGGCAATCAAAGTATTGACCAGATTATCTTAAAAGTTTTATTTTTATTGTCCTGTAAAAAATGGCATCATACAGAGTTGTAGCTTTACTGAAGAACTGACACAATTTGTTGATTTACATTTTGAAGAATTAGTAAAAGAATTTTAAATTTACATTTTATATTTGTAAAGATGTTTTTAATGATATTCAAAAACCTCGTTTGAATAATATTTCTCTTATTCAGGAATGTTGAATATAGTCTGCCTGATTTCTGTCTTCATATATCTGAACCTCTTGACAAATCCCTCCAAGACTGCCTACCTTCCTTCACGTGTTTGGTCCTTTCTCCAGCCAACTTGTGGAATGTTGATAGCAGTAGGTAAGTTGGTTAACCTAGCAAAATTAATATTTTAATGTTTGTTAAAAAATGTTTGCAATCTTAATTCATTGAAGAATATTTAGTTGCCAAACTTGAGAGAAGATAAAAGCTGTGCTGAAAAAATCAATAAATTTATTTTTTGATCTCTTCCTAGTAAAGTTTAATGTTTGATTTTAAAAGATCTATGATGTATGTATATTCATTGTAAAAATGGAATGTTCATTCCTAAAAAAAAAAATTGAACCAGTGTTTAGTTTTTGTGTGTCAAATGATTTGCTAAATATTATATGGTGATTTTCTAAGCCTAGCTTAAATGTGTCACAAAGCTGACAGTATGGGGGCAACCAGTGAGGACCAAACTGACTATTCAGTTGCAATGGCTCTTGCAAGACAAGCTTGTTAACCATTACACCACCTCAAGGTGTCTAAACATATGTGAAGCAGAAGATAGAATGTTGCAAATAATTTGTTAAACAAAAAGAAATTTGATTGAAAACAAACAATGTTTATTCTTGGATAATTTGTTCTCTTAAAAAGTTCCTAAGAAAAATGTGTAAAGATTATCTTCTTTGCATAGTTTTTGAAGCAGTAAAAGATTCAAAAGTTGAAGAAATAATGCATGTCTTGAGGATGGTGAATGAAATTGATTACAGCTAGTTCCAAAAAATCTATAAAATTGGTTCAGAATAATTTGTTAATGAAGATTCTAATTGGATGAAAAATATTATTGCATTTGTTATGTAAATTTTTATTTGCAGGAAACTATTGATTCCAAGTTTACGATAGTTTCTGGTTCCTTTTAAAGATTTTTTTTATTCCCAGTAGCCTTTGTGTTTTATTGACATTATTGCCTTTCTTGGAATGAATTGATTAAAAAAAAAATAGAAAACATTTTGATTTTTTTTTTTTTTTAACTTGATGACCATTATTTTTAAATGAAAATTGCCATGGGTATGATGATAGACTGTATGTGGCAGCAAGGCTTCTGATCAGGAGAGTGGAAATTTTGAAGAGCATGGAACCACCTCTTAATTGCTGTTGCTCCCAGGTTCACCTTAATCTGGGGTGGTAGTACCTGTTAGGGTCCCAGTTATGGACAAAAAGTGATCCCCAAACAAAAATCAACTGTTAATTTTTATGGTAAAATTACCTGCAATACATTTCTTTATAGTAAAATGACCGACAATACATTTCTTTGTAGCAAAATGACCATCAATATATTATTTTAAAAAATTATCAACAATACATTTTTGTAGTGAAATTACCAGCAATACATTTTATGATCTACAAACTATATTAAAAACATCCCTTTTATCCTGAAAGTATAAAATTAATTAGGTACAAAATATTTAGATGTCAGCATTAAATAATTCAGAGAGTTTGATATGCAGTTAAATAAAAGGTTTTTCATTGGTTACAAATATTTCTATTGATCAGAAAGTGTGAATAAAGTAAATTCAAATTTTATTTGGTTTGTGAATCTATTTTGCACAAAAAACGTTTCACATGAATTTGTTTGCTTAAATTAGTTTCCCCTTTGGGAAAGTTTTTATTGAAACAATGAATTTCAAGACAGATTAGGAATCAAACTAAATTTACTTGTTTAAATTCTTGAAGTAAAACCAGTACAAATGTAATGTCTTTTAAATACCATTCCAAAAAATTACATCTCTGATAATTTCATTATTGCAACAAAAGTTAAGCCCCTTTTAATATCTGATTTTTGGGAATATCTGGTAACTAGTAAGAAAATGAAAAAGAGAAAGTAATATGTTGAATCAGTTGATGTTTTTAAAGTCTATTTTAATATTTAATTTATTAACTATTAGAAACGTATTAGTTTATTTGTATTTCAGGATATGTTAAAATATTACTTTTTAATTTAAGGATTTTTTCCCCCGTAACGTTTTTCCCTGAAATATGAAAATATGTGATTTTCTTTTTTTTTCTTTCTTTTTTTCATAGTTTCCGAGATGATGCTGAATTGATGAAAACTATTACTCAAAAATTTGGGCAGACTTTGGACACTCCACCAAATGTTTTAGGTAAATGTTTTTCTAGTTTTATTTAGCTTTCTGAAAATTTTATTTATCTATTAGAAGATATCATTGCTTGCTTTATTAATCTTTTATAAATTAAAATAAGACTAAATTTTGGCTTTGTTTTTCTACCTTACATCAGTAGAACAAAACAGCCCAGACCATTAACACATAATAAAGTTTTCTTAACAAATAAAAGGCTGATAATTATATACACACACACACACACACACACACACACACACAAAAAAAACTTACAGAAAAAAATATTTTAAATTTTTTGAAGTTAAATTTAAATTTTATTTGAAAAATAATAACCTAAAATTATCAGCACAAAAAATAAGACATTTTAAAAACATTAACATGATCACTCATTGGTCCTGCATTATAAATGAAAACGAAAACCAGAAACTTAAAAATAAAGTAGTAAATTTAAGTATTAACTAGCTGGATTTTGTAAAAGTAATACTTACTTTTTACTAACAACATAGTAAAAATAATGTTTGTTTATGCATGTAAACTGTCATCAATGTAAAAGGTCACTAACAGTTCTACCGTCACTCACTTGAGAAAAAATAAAATGATGCAAAACTCAAATAAATATGGAGGACAAGATTTACTAGAATCTAGAAACTGGTATTGTTTGTTTAAAGATAATTTATCTTTAACTCCTTAGAAGCAATAGTTTACAAATATAATTTTTTTAATCTTTAATTTTATTCTAATAAAAGTGCTATAAAAAAATAGGAAAAATTGTTAGTCATTGAATTGATACTGTTAATTTCAGAATTATTTCCTTTTTGAAGTTATGTACAAGAAATAATCTAACATGCAAAAATGAAAAATAAAAATTATTTAAAAATGTTCACTCTTGAAAATAGCATTAAACGTTTTTTTGATTCCTTGAATGAAGATTATTTTTTCTTGTCAAATCTAAAATAAAATAACCTGTAGGGTATGTTTTCTTAAATTAGGCAAGAAAAATACTTATTAACAAAAATTATATTTTGAGCTTTATTGAATAATTTTTTTTGTAAGTTTCAGGACAAATTTTCAGTAGGTCTGGTGGATAGTGAATGTTTTTGTTACTGAAATCACATTTTTAGGGATTTTCCTTTTACTTAACCCTCTAGTGCCATTCGTATCATATTTGATACAGTATTTCCCGATAAGGAAACATTTGGTATTCATTGACTGAGCAGTCAGTACTGCTTTCATTTGAAATTTATAAAATATTTCTCTTAAAAAATTTTTCAGGAAAATATTTCTTTCAAGGCTTGTTTTCATACTGTATCAAATATGATATGAATGGCTCTAGAGGGTTAACTATATTTCTACAAAATTTTCAAAAATGACATATTCAACATAAAATAATTCTAATTTTTTTGGTAAATTTTTAAACTTGGGAGTATTTTTTTTTTTTTATTATTGAAAATGTGCACACATCTTGGGATACTGACTAAATCCAGAGTAAGAAATTCAAGTAGACTTAGCATAATGGAACTTTGGAAAATGTCATGTTGAAAATGTTGTTTATACAGAAACTTTATAGAGGTTAAAGAACTTCTATTACAACTTGCATTTCTATGTCTGAATGGTCATTTGGTTTGTATATTAAATATCATGTTCTTCAGTAAGCAAAACTATATTAGTTATTTAATATTATAAATGAAATATAATAATGAATTAGCACAAATGGGATGAAAATAGCTCTTAGTTAAATTCTTACCTTGGTTGGCATAAATTGCAAAAAGTCAGTCTGTCACATGTGAAGTTATGACCCTTCTGCAAGGCAGTAGTTAATCATGACTATTGAAAACTGAAATTCTTTTTTTTTCTAATCACAGCTTCAATTAGATATGATTCTTATATGTCAATCAAATATGGTAATTCTTGTGTTTCTCTTGAAAAAAATAATGTGGTTGTGTAAATTTTTAGTAGTTGTGTAATCAAATTTTAAAGCCAATTTTAAGATCTAAATATCATTAAAAGAATTTAAGAATTTAGTTAATTTTTTTGTTTTTTATTTTTTTACCAATTGTCTCAGTTTGTAAATAACATTTTATAAAATATTATGCAGGTTTATCTAAAACTTTTTATCTCTTTTCTATCTTACAGATATTTTTTTTGGAATTCCTTGGAAGGCAACCGGTCTGAAAAAGTATTATATTCGAAATCGACAAAGAATAATTTCATTTGCTGTTACAATCATTTTTAAATCTGAATCATATAATCATAAGTAAGATGTCACATTTTCTTTCCATATTTATTGTCATTTGCTGCCTTTTTTTTTTTTTTGTGACTAAAAAGCATTTGTCTTTCTTATAAAAATGGATATACATAGCACTCTATTTTCATGTCAATATTTCAGAGTAGATTTTTACAAAATGTGCTACATTTAATTCTCATATAATAATTGGTTAGTCATGTTCATTCCAGGCTGATGGTATTTGAGGTAACCACTATTTCTGCCAGTTCTTTCTCACAGATGGTATAACATCGTATCACAACATTGTGGTCATTAGAAATATAGAAAGGAAAGGCAATAAATCTACATCCTTATATGTTAGCTGATATTTGATCTGATCATTTCATTGTATAAGGTTCAATTTTTGTGATTCATATTCACCACTGAATTGAGTGCATTGACAAGGAAGATTATACTGAAAAATTAATATTTTTCCATAAAATAAATACTTTTTCATCATCTGAGTGTGTACTTATTGATGTACCTTTAAAGATTCAACTATTCTTTTTCAAGTTTCTATCAATCTTCCATATGGTATTTTGCTTTGGGAGGCCTACATAGAATCTTGTTTTAAGCAGAAACCACTGGGTGTTCAAAATATATATCTTTTTGTCATTAATAACTGTGTGTTATTATGAATTAGGGAAAAAGGACATCATCAGTAGGACATTGCTATTCATAACATAAGCACATTTTCAAGCTTGACATTTGTGAATAAAAATAAAATATTTCTTCTTTTTAAGAAGTCAGTGATCAATTTGACTTTGTATTTATATTATGAACAGAACCCTCTTCTAAAATGATAAAAAAATATTTTTCATTTCTGACAAATGTAGCTAAAGAAAGATCTAATGAATGCTAACCTAAAAAAAAAATTCCTTGCCAAATTTTTCCTTATTTTTTTTTACAAGGGAACCTGTCCTTGTTTTGAAAATGTAATTAAATTTTGATTCTTTCTGATATAAATTTAATGTTTTCTGTTCATGTCTCCCACCCACATATAAGTGGGGTGAAACCTTAACCAATGAAATAGTCATCTGATGACTCAGGCTTTCAAGGCTTTAAGGACATTTTTTGTTTTTGTTTTTTTTTTTCTCAAAATACTATTATTAGTAAAGACTTATGTTTCTTTTTTTCTTTTTCTTTTTTTTTTTTGCAAAGCAGTTTTTGCTTTAATATCTCCCTGCCCCCAGAAAAATTATTTATAAAACTGTCATTATTTTTTTTGTTTTTTATATAATGTTTGACAATATTTTTTTTTTTTTTTAACTAAAATATATTATCTATTTTCAGATTCATTCAAAGTTTGAGACATAGGCTAGAAGCTGTGTTTGTTAACAGCATACGGAATGCCAATAATTCTGCAATTGATCATCTGGTCCATATTTACTTCAAAGATTTCAACTATTTTGTTGAATACACTCCTTTGATGGTTACATATTTGGTTCTTTTGTTATATTTGTATTTTTCTGTCCGTGAGTATTCTATAACTTTTACTTTTTTTTTCATTCAGTTTATACAAAAAAATTACTTTACTTTCTTCATGTTGATACATTTGGGACAAAATCCAGTTAAAGTGATTTTTGTAAACAATCTATTTTAAGAATTCTGTCCTATAATATTTGTGAAAATAAATAGCTTAGAAAACTGAATAAGGTGAAAATTTATGAATATAGAATTTCCCTACCTATTTTTAGAGTATTGTAAAAATGAATCGGACAAGTGAAAGAAGTAACCCTGACTTATGTTCATTTGGTGCAACAGAAATTATCAGTTTCTCTCTTGAAGCATTTTCTGACCAATTGATACTTACTCCATCAAGAGTTGTCTTCATTTAAAATTGCTTGTGCTCTGACCACCAGTTGATTATGGGTTAGTATGTCCATCCTGGAAACACACAGGAATTTCTTCATTTGTTCTGGTATCCCTGCCACAGATGTGCAAGCTAAACTGCAGTTGCTTGAGGGCTGATGACTCTGGTGACTTCCTTTTCAGAACTTGAATGTGTATTTTTCTAGGTGACATTCTCAACCAAACTATGCCTCCTGTTTTAGGAAAACATTCTTAACAGTGGCATTTTTTTGAGTGAAGGTGAATTCTGTCAGTTTGAAGGACATAAGTTTAACTGTTGATATTGTCTGTGGATTTGTTTTTTTCCTGTTCTTTGCTTATAAATATAAAGAAAAAAGTATTTTTTCAATTGTTAATTTCTTATGTCCTTATAGTTTTAATTTAGATGCTACCCAACATTATTAAAAATTACAGAAAGTGGACCAACCTGGACATTTTCAAAATTAATTTAATTTTGAGAATAGTTGTTAACATTCAATTTTTTGAGTACTCAAGTAGATAATTCCAAATTATGCTCACCACTTTCAACTTTGTTACTCTTCAATTTTGTGAACCTCATCCTAGAGACTAGGGTTTACCAAATATGATAAAATTTTCCACCTTTTCTTTGGCAAAGACTTATGTTCTTTGAGACTGATTTTTAGGTGATAGATGATCTCCCCACTTACTGTTTCACATTTGCATGAAATTTAAAAAATTGTATTATTATTAATGTCTACTTTTTTTTTCCATTGCCATTTTATTCTCTTTTCCTTTTGGATTTGAGCACCTGATGAAGGCTGAAGAATAGATCAGTCAAAATGAGTTAAAATGAGTTAACAAGATCAAATACTCTGGGAAGGGATTTAGTTGTCAAAACAAAATTTTGATTTTCAGTAGATAAATTATGTAAAGGTAATTGTACTCTGCCTGTTTTTGTTTTTAGGAAAAATTGAAATGGTGAAATCAAAATGGGGTCTTGCGTTGAGTGCCGTTGCAACTGTAATTGCATCTCTTTTGATGTCTGTCAGTATATGTACCTTATTTGGATTAACTACTACGCTGAATAGAGGGTAAGTGCATGCATTTCTTTCAGAACCATTTCTTGATTGTTCAGTCTATTCTGCTTATAACCAGCATGAAATTCTTTGGAAAGATAATACAGTTGGACCTGACCTGACGATCTGTGGAATTGGTAGCTCTGATTTTATGTATCCATGGTTGGTTCATTCGGCAAAACATACATGTTCAAAACTTTATTAATCAAACTAATTTTCAAAATATTTCAATAGTGTAAAATGTAAAATATAAAAAATATAAAGAAAATAAAAAAAGTTAAAGAAAAAAAAACAATAATGGTATTTTGAAAATATAAAAGAAAAATAGTCTTCAAGGGCTGAGTCATCAAAGGGAAAAAATTCAAATTTAAAAAAAAACCTAAAAAAAACATTTTGTTTATTGATTGTTGAAATTATTTACATTGTGACTAATATCCTCATCTTTATTGTTATTATCACAATGTATTGCTTGTTGTGCTCTTCAGCTTTCTTCAGATGCCTGTTGATCCGAAATTCCTTGAAGGTTACCCAAATTAACAGTTGCATGAAAATGGATGGAGAACACAATGATTGAAATGAGGACATAGTTTGAATGTAAATAATGATAACTTCTCATTTCAGATATTCAGGCACAGGCTATTAAAATATTTTTGTCAAATTTATTCCATTAGAGTTGGTTTGCTTAGTTAAGTGTATTTCTTAGTGTATTAGGAGTTTTGTCACCGGTCATTAAATGGGTTTACTATATCTAGTCAAAACTTTTGGACAAACCCAGTATATATAGTTTGCTACTGTTTTAACTGCTGTCAGATACAGCCATTATGTTTTCATTTTCAACAGCCGAGACAATTTTTTTCTACATATCAGCTTAATTTATCTCAGCTTGAGAGGAACATTTTTACATAAATATGCTTCAACTTATTTTAGAGTAGAGATTCTCAAGGTGGGCCCCTAGGTCCACAAATAGACCTGGAAAATTTAAAAAGATGGGTCTGGATTTGGTCTATGGATTAAATATGGGCTTTGAAATTCTATTTTTTTTTTCCACTGGTGTAAAATTAGGAAAACACAAACTGCTTTACTTTATTTTTAAAGGCAAATAATTCAGAAATAATTTAGATAAAATTTTTGATATTTTTTTTCTTATATTTTGAAATTGATTTGAAATTGTTTTTTGTTTTATTATGTGGTGTTAGAATTCATGTTCATTTAAGTTAATTTATTTTTCATTTATTTGAGATGAGCAATTTATGCATTTAATGAGTTATTAACTTACTATATAATAGAATTAATTAACAAAAATGTTATTTTAGATTTTGAAAGCATGTCTTTATATGTATTAGATTTATATTTATCCTGTTACATGGAATTTCTGTTTGTGCTTATGTAAGCTTGAAATATTTTTGACACCAAAAATGAGCCACAAGGAAGAAACAATTAGGTGATAATGTCTTATTTAAAAAAAAGAAAGAAATCAAGCATTATTAAAACGAGTTTAAAGAAATCATTAATTTCTGACAGAATTATTCATTTTTTTCTTAGCTTTTTGTATTTTTATTTTAATAGTCTAGTTTAATATTTTTGGAAACATTTTTGAAATATTATTTTTTTTAATATTGTTTAATTTCAGTGAAATCTTCCCTTATCTTGTGGTAATTATTGGCCTGGAAAATGTGTTAGTTCTTACAAAATCTGTTGTATCTACACCTGTTCATCTTGAGGTAAAATACAGAATAGCACAAGGTAAGTACAGTTGACATGTGTTTTAGTATAGAATCTTCAGGTGCAAATCAATGCTACTATTTAACTCTGAATCTGTCTGTTAAACATTTCTGTAATTCTATAGAGAAATTTTGTCAAATGTGTGTACACATCTAAATATATGAAAACCACATTAGTTTTTTTTATAATATTATTTATCTATTTTTAATAAAGTTAGCATTCTATAATTGAGGATGGGTTTTGCTTTATACAGCACAAGTTACAAATCTTTTTTATATATATATATATATATATATATATATATATAGGAAAGAATATTAATAAAAAGTTTAGAATTTAAAAATGTACTTTTTTAAACAGTATTTGTTTATTTTTATTATATTTTATATTTCAGACCGTCCTCGGTCCTTCATCAGAAACAAGTGATTTTTAAATTTGAATTAGAGACGTATTTCACGATAGCGTCCGAATATTTTTTTGTTTGTTTACATCACGTGGTGTCGATAAACCAATCAACATGCGGCACGTCCGTTTGTTCATTTTCGGTAAACCAATCAACATGCGGCACGTCCGTTTGTTCATTTTCGGTAAACCAATCAACATGCGGCACGTCCGTTTGTTCATTTTCGGTAAACCAATCAACATGCGGCACGTCCGTTTGTTCATTTTCGGTAAACCAATCAACATGCGGCACGTCCGTAGAGAAAGTCTGTTTGTTTAAAAAAGTACATTTTTAAATTCTAAACTTTTTATTAATATTCTTTCCTATACATATTAAGACAGTATACGTGGATGATCATCACTATCTATATATATATATATATATATATATATATATATATACATATACACAAACACACACACACAGAGACATTCCTTGATTAATGCGTTTTCAATTAAAATTTTTATATACCAAAATTTGATTAGTGCAGACATAATGATCCATTAGTATGCCAAAATATTCTTCAATTTAACCATAGTAATTGAAAACTGATTTTTTTATAGTTACCGATGTACACATTAGCTGCACTAATTGAAGGATTCCTCTGTGTGTCTGTGTGTGTATATATATATATATATATATATATATATGTTATTACATTAGATGTACAAATTAATAAAGAAAAAAGAGAGAAGAAAAGACAATTTATTGCTCTATTTTTATATTGAGCATGGTTTTAAATTAATGTTTTGAACGCTGAATTTTTATTCTTTGTTCTTATTCATTTGGAGATATATATATATTGTCATCCGCAGACAGATCTGTTTCGCCGTATCACAGTTCATCAGTACGGTTAGACTTCGATTGCTTTATATGTAGTTTACACTGAGGTTAACACCAGATAGTAACAGTCTATTTCATGCTGGAACAATCTCACCTCTCAGTGTTGACTTCAGTGTCCACTTTTATATTTAAACATGTCCAGCCTTGATATCGAGCATTTTTACCCATAAATGTATAGCCTACCTTAAAATTATATTTTTATCATATAGATAGATAGATTTTGAATAAGTTTTTGCTGTTTTTGACAGATGGCATTCCCAGAACTCTGTGTGTGTAGTTTCAGATGATAATGCATCTATAAGGAAGTACTATAAGCAAGCTTGAAATTCAATGTATGTCATTTTGCAGAAGTGTAAACAACTTTGTTTTTCATAGCATTGAGCATGTCAGATTTAGTGTCAAAGAAGCTGTATTTTGTGGGGAATTTTACTGCATTACTTTATTAAAAAAAAATCTGCAACTGAAGCACGCAGAATTTATGTTGAGACATACAGCTACTATGCTATGTTGGAAACAACATGCAGAGATTAGTTTAGATGCTTTAGAAAGAATGATTTTGATGTTGAAGATAAAGAACACTGGTGCACTGAAAAGTTTGTTGAAGACGAAGAATTGGAGGCATTACTTCATGAAGATTCATGTCAGGTGCAAGCTGAACTTGCAGAATGATTAGGAGTTCATCACGCAACAGTTTTAAAACATTTGAAAGCATTCAGT
This sequence comes from Ascarosepion bandense, assembly GCA_037127315.1. Classification (NCBI taxonomy): domain Eukaryota; kingdom Metazoa; phylum Mollusca; class Cephalopoda; order Sepiida; family Sepiidae; genus Ascarosepion; species Ascarosepion bandense. The sequence continues at coordinate 1,178,105 of JBBBDQ010000304.1, forward strand.
CAGTTAAGTGCCATCCATGATAAACGCTTGGGCGATCATGTCTTGAAAGAGACATGACTGACTGGGCAGAATATTATCCTGCAGTAGGTTGCCATTGTTTTTTGCCAGTCAAGGCTATAGAACCCAAGCTGTCCTGTTATTTAACCCATAACTGGAGGGAAGAGTTAAATTAATACCTTTCCCAAGGGTATTTGCATGTAAGTGAATGCAAGAAATTCAACTGAAATTCAAACTCAGCTCCCTGATTTCTTGTTCTGAGCTGATATCCACTGTACCACAACACACAGGATTTTTTTGTATTGTATCATGACTGGTGATAACCCCAAACATAGAAGATTGTTTGGTAAGCTTGGCCATGTATCAACATTGGTGCCAAAGCTAAATATCCATGGTTTGAAGCTTCTACTCTGCATTTGGTGAGATCAGCTGGGTGTAGTTTATTATGAGCTGCTCAAACCGACTGAAACCATCATGGTTGATTGCTATCGACTACAATAGATGTGTTTGAGCTGAGCATTGAATAAAAACAGGCATTATATGAGCAGAGACATGATAAAGTGATTTTGCAACTTGACAACGCTAGGCCGCATGTTGCAATATGTGTGAAGACCATTTGGAAACGCTTAAATGAAAAGTCTCACCCCATTTGCCTTATTCACCAGATATTGCTTTGTCCGACTATCCCTTGTTCCTATCAATGGCACTTGGCCCGGCTGAGCAGATTTTCATTTTTATGAAGATTCCAAAAAAATGGATCGACTTATGGTCAGCCACAAAAAAGTGTTGTCCCCCAAACATGGCATTCAAATGTTGCCAGGAAGATGGGAAAAAGTAGTGGCTAGCAATGGACAATACTTTCTGTGACATGTTTCTTACTAATTTTTGTAAATAAAACATTACTTTTCATGAAAAATCAGTGAGAACTTATTCAAATAAACAATGTCTACCAGTACATAAAAATAAATAAAATAATACTACTTTCAAATAATTTTCTAAATAATATATAATATTATAACAATATTCTCAATAATACATAATATTCTAAATAAAAAATAAATTATTTCTTAATAAAAATAATGCATAAAAATTAACAATATAATATTAACTATATGATATATTACTACCTTGTGCCTTGCCCTTATCAAATTACCCGTGTAACTAGATTGACAACTACGTCCCACCCTTTTACTGTCAAAATTAGGCAAATGTAACCACCAATTCTACTCTATCAGTTTCTCTCCTCACACTTCCCACCTGTGGAACTCCTTTCTTCATACTTGCTTCTCTGATAGCTACAATCTCCAAAAATTTAAATACAATGTCAATTGCCATCTTCTATCACTGTTACTCTCCCACCTCTCTCCTACCCTTTCTACAACATCATCTATGCTGTTTGCTTCTGTCATCTGTTTCCCTTCATTGTAACCCTATGTGCACCAGTGGCAGTATTGCCTTGCTTGGGGCAAAATGATTATAAAAAAGCATACAAATAGATGAATACCAACTTCCCCCTTCAAAATTTTTAACTGCAAAATTTATTACAATGAAGTTATGGTTTCTTTGACCCACAATAAAAAGGTGACAACAGCGTGTATACATCTTCTCTACATACCGCTACATTTTAATCAAAAATGTCTACAGACATTTCATTTATGCATATACACTTATATTAACTATTGTAACAAACACACATTCATACCTTTACCATTCAAAAGATTTCTCATGCATATATTTAAAAAGTTGTCTATCTTTTTAATACAATTGACATGTGTATTAATATGCATGCATACATGTAAACAGACAAGTATTTCTATATATGCATACATACACATTTAAAAATAATTATTGCTTTAATACATGTGACACATTTCTGACCAATAAGAATTGACCCCAAATCACAACATTCCAGTATAGTGTCTCTTTCTAAGTTTTTCATTTGTACCTCGATCTCTGAATAAGCTTTAAAAAAGTGAAGCATGTTAGATTGAGATATGTTTACTCATTTGTTCTTTACTTTATTCTATCATTCACATATATATATATATATATATATATATATATATATATATATATATATAAAAGTAAAAGTTTGTCACTGAGCTGATTGAAGTTACTTCAGTATCCCAACTGCAGAGTTTCATAGGCGAGCATGTCTGTCCTCTCTTCAGGGGCTATCAGAAATACTGTTGGTATTTTTTATTTTTTTTTAATTTTTTTTTACATACATTTATCATTGTAAGTTTATAAATTACATTAATTCTATTCATGTTTTATCTTTGATATCAAGCACTTTATTGCAAAGACTGTTTGCCTTAAATGCCTTTTCACTGACTGTCAGCATTTTTGCTTTCATACTTTGGCATCGATATATATAATTTAATAGGTATAGATAAGTTTACCTATAAGTTCACACTCCTCAGTCTTTTGAACAAGAGTAGAGGGTTTCTGGCTTCTTTTCTTAAAATTTTATTTTCTTTCACTCCCAGGGCATAATTTCTAAGAAAATCATCTGATTGATTTTGATATAATAATTTTCTAAATTTAAAAAATCTTTTTATAGGTTTGAAAAAAGAAGGTTGGTCCATTACAAAAAACTTGACCACAGAATTACTTATCATATTAGTTGGTTTTTTCACTTTTGTTCCTGCAATTCAGGTAAGAGTCTTTATTGATATATTTTAATAAGTTGTTTCTCTTTTTAAATATAATTTTCAGAATCATTTTTGTAAAAATTAATATTGTGTGTGCCATGTCATTTCAGGGTGTGAGTGATCATAGTTCTCTACATAGCTATCCTTTGTAGTTATGAGCAGACTTTATCCCCTTAGTATCCCTCCCTGTCTATCTTCTGCCATCCATTTACACAAGCTCATTAGTTCGGTGATTCATTTCCCTCTGCCCTGTGAGTAACAAATTGTCCCTTTCCAGAAAAGCATTTAATATTACTCATTTATGAAAAAGAAAGCATATTTTCTGTGCTTATAAGTTTAATTATCTTTGAATGTTACAAATAACCAACTTTGGTAGCTAATATGATGAATAAATAATAAAATATAAAGTATGCATTTCATTTAGCATGAAATTTATGGTTTGATTGTTATAGTAAAAAAATACTAGATTTTCTAATTTCAAGTTGAACTAAAGTCTTACTGATTTTTTTTTGTCTCATCTGCTTTCTGAATAAAACATTTTCTACTTGTATTATCGAAATTATCATGATTTAATGATAAATTTTCATCAATCAGAAGATTATGACGATTAGGAATACAAGAGGTATTTCCATTCTAACTCCAGCCAAAGACGTAAAAAGGAAGCATTTGATATCTCACTGTAAATCATCTTTTGTTTCCCTCTTTTGGAAAAGTACTCATGATATTTTTTTTTAGATGAACTAAAATTAGATTAATTTTTCTTCTTTATATGACAGCAATTATAGCAGGTATTTTTCTGCTCCTTTCTTGGATGAGTGAGGGGACAAAGTGTAAGGAAATTTGCATTCATTGCATTTTTTTCTACAGCATTTCTCAGCCAAAATTTAGACTTTGTTTGCTCATTCCATTTTCTAGGCTGATAACCTAACAACACTTTGCTCTACCATTCTTTTAATTATAATGAGCTTGTTTTGTAATAAGAGTTTGTATAAAAATCAAATGATGATCTTTAAGAATTGTGATTAAACATTATTTCTTTTATTTGTTGAGAAAAAGAGAGAGAGAAAGTACAGAATGATAAATGGATTTTTTTTTCATACTATAGGAATTTTGCCTTTTTGCTGTTGTTGGCCTCCTGACAGATTTTTTTTTGCAAATGGCATTCTTTGCTACAGTTTTATCTGTTGACATTCGGAGAATGGAGGTAAGTTTTTGAGCTGTTTCTGAATTCCATTTGTTGTTTTTAAATTCTGTTTATAAATTTCACTGATTTTAAAATTTTATTTATAAATTTCATTGGATGTTTTTAAATTCAGTTTAGTAACTAGTTAAACTTTTAATTCTGATAGATCATCTAATTCCACTTCTATATATTGTTTCATTATTTCAATTGTGTTACCAATACAAATTTTATCTACATATAAATTTTGTATAGTTCTCTTTTTAATTTTTTGTTTCACATCTTAGGTGTAATGAATAGCACACAAATTTTGTAATCTATTATATTTGTTTTTATTTAGCTACTAAGTTAGATAAATAAGACGTGTGTATAATGCTTACAACAATTTTTCAAACATATTGATCTTATTACAAGTTCCTTTCTCTCTCTTTGATTCATCAGGATTCTATTTGGGATGGGAAAAAAAACTACAGCTAATTAAACATGTGACAAAGTTGGAATATACTGGAGAAAACCAGTATTTAGCCACAAACATTTTCTTTAGTAAATCAGGGATAATGACATATCAAAAAAAGATAATTTCATAAATAACATTTTTATTTTTTTAATCAAATGTATATAACTTCTATAGTATAAACTATTTAATGATTTAGGTATTATTAAAACGTAATCTATTAGCTTATATTCTAATCTTAAGTTGTAAAGATGTAGAATAAAAGATTTTCACTGACATTCTTAATTCTCTTCTTTGGTATTATCTCTTTCAGTTGTCTGATTTGCACAAACAAGCTATCCACCCAAGCATCACAGGTGGTGAAGGTAGCTGTGATTCCATTGATCCTTTGGGAGCTGAACAGCAGGGGGTCAAGTCTAATACAGCTCATAGCAGCAGACAGAGTGTTTCAAGTGCAGAGACTTCATCTTTTGCCTACATGGAAGATGAATTCTTTAATAACCCTACCATTCTGCAGTTGCCAAGACGACTACAGGTGTGGTTCTTTTTGGCAAGAACTAGAATCGTGCAACGTCTTATCATGGTAAGTGATTATGTATTGAGCCAATGCTTTTATGTGATGCATAAATATTCAATCTTTGGTAGAAATTTTATTGCATTGCTTTTGACAATGCTGACAATTTTATGTTAAAATCTTTCTTCTATGCTGTTTTCCTTTAGGATATAGTTGATCATGATCCTCCACAGTTTCCTATCTATTATGGATCTCAGCAATACTTTATAATTTTTCTTTGTAGTACTTGTTTATCTGTTGTATTGCTGAGGTGGTAGTATGATACCAGATGATACAACACAATATCCGTGCTAATGGATATTAAGTACAAATAAGACAGAACAACAATAATTAGAATGAGAGGTGAGGTTAAGTTGTTAGTCACAGAGAGCACAGTCTGATAATAATTGTCAATGACACTCCAAACTCTGTGACTGCTATTAATCTCTATTTATATAGCTATTTTGGTTCACAGACCATTCCACCTTTGAGAATACTTGAGAGGTGTCAGCTACTCTACAACATTATCTATTGATTTGTTCAAATTTTTCAAGTAGGTTATAAGTAGCTTTCCTCAGTTTCTCTTGCCTTTGATCTGACCTGTGAATGTTAAATTTCTCAGGTTTTCTTTCCTCATTCTTAAATGCCAAGTTCCTTTTGGGCATAAGTGATCATGGATCTTCACAGAATGCTTTGCCTGTGAACTTCCATGACATCTTAGGAAATATAGTGAAGAGTCTTTGTTGTGTTGCTGCCCAGACCAGACACCAGGCTCATACTCAGGGTGTAGCTCCTTCCAGTCAGGCACTTCATTCAGGTTCTTGCAAAAATCTGAAACAGAGGTTGATGGTTGAAGGGTCAATTATACTAAGGAATGACTTGTACCTTTTTATCCCTAGTTGAGTCGTTAGGAACAAAATAAATTAGGGATTCAAGATAATTATCTATCTATAGCATTAGTATACTGACTATATAGGTCCAATACATCTTCCTTATTGCTCTCATAATCTGCAAACTGCCTGAAGACAGAAACACAGAGCTGATGTGCTGCTTCACATTGGAATACAACAAAGAAGAACAGATAGTACACTTAGATCCTAGGGAGAATTCACATTTATTTCAGCAATTTACATAGAGATTTGTATCTCTGAGAGCATCAGATACACCATTCAAAATTATTTCTTAAAAATCCTGATCTACCAACTGAGCTATGTAGTAATGAGGAAGTTTTAAAAAATTTAAACAAGAATGACACTTAGAATCAAATGCAGACAACTGAAATTTTACAGGCACATAATGAGGAAAGAGGGTTTGGAGAATTTGATACTCACAGTATGTATTGAAAGCAAGAGGGTCAGAGGAAAGCTGCACTCACCCTACCTTATGAGCTTGTGTAAATGGCTGACATAACAGAGATTAGGAGAGATAGCAAAAAAACCTTACTAGTAAGGATAGGAAGTTATGAAGAACCATGATTGCTAGTGTCCTGAAGGAACACAGTACATAAAAAAAAACCCTCTTGACCCCTCTCAATTAAAGCTACTGTCTCATTTAGAAAACAGTTGTTGAGCGCTCCTTTAATAGGTTTAATTTATGACATAATATTGAAATATAGGGACATATATATTGTTTTGTTTCATTATATTGAATGTATACTGTTTATCTAGTAGAATGTAAAACTACTAATCAGAAACTATTAAAATAGAACAGTGAGTTCTATTGTAATAGTTTTTCTTGCACTTCTTGCCTGTGGAACTCTATCAACTATTTCTTTCCTATAAACTGAACTTCAAAAAAAGCACTCTCTTTTTGAACCCTGTTCTTTTATTGTTTTTTTTCCTTAGAAACATTATCAGTAACCCCTAGTATCTTAGAAGCTTGCTTGGGGTGAAATGATTTTTAAAAATTAAAAAAAAAATTCTTGCTTTTTGTTTTTTTTTTCAGTTGGGAACTGTTATTTGGATTATTCTTATTTTGTACAAAGCGGGACTCATAGCTTATCTGACTAAATCCATAATGAGTACAATTGATGACAGTTGGTTGTCAAAGAATATGACTTCTGGCGATGAGAATTCCCGATCATATTTAGGAGGTAAATATGATGATGACACTGGTTCTCTAGAACATACAGATTTAGAAATGTGGCGTCAACTTTCCTATAAGCACTGGCCAACATTTTTTGGTTATTACAATATGAGCGTGTGTGGCAGGTTAGTATTTTTCATTATACAATGTTGTGAAAATTCTTTTCCAAATATGTTTTGATCTTTTTAAACAAAAATGTTGTTCCTTTGCAAACTGTGTTTTAATAATATCCTGATGTCTTTTTAATCTAATAAAGAACAAATACTAGATCAAGTGAAATATAAACATTGAATGAAAATAGAAAAGAAAAAGTTAAACTATTTTTTTTTTTTTTTTTTTTTTGCACCATGTGCAGGTAGTATAACAGTTATTGGCATGGAAAATTGGTGACCTGAGTGCTAATTCTGAAGTAAACCTGTTGCATTTATTTTTGCACAAAAAATGCTCTTGGGAAAGATATGAATGCATTTCTCCTCTCTATAGGCTAAATATGATTGGCTGGACTCTTTAGCATTGAGTGGCAACTAATCAACAAAAAAAAAACCAACTCTGAATAGATAACTGGTAAAGATAAAAAGGAAACTACTGTCTTCACCAAGAATACTTGGCAATTCACAGATAATAAAAAAATTCTATGGCGTCATCTCTTGCATCTTAAATGGGCATAACGTAACAAAATAATTACCAAAATTTTGTTTTCGTTCTTCACTGTATATTCTAATCATGTGATCTTGTGCCAGACTAAGATGGGGTTAGTAATTAAACTATTTTGTTGGTTAGATTGTTGCATCTTTCCTACTGGTGGTAGCAGTTGGTAGCTCAAGTAAAAACCAGGATTTGACTGGATGCTGCACATCTGTGGCCTTGTATCTGATAAAGCATGTTGAAAATATTTTACCGTATTTACCTGTAGTTAAGCAACACCTTTAATTAAATAGAAAATTATACTTCACCCAATGTGCTGGTGACTACCAAATCTTAAAATGACGATTGGTTCCTTTTCAGGCTAACATTTTCTGTTGACATAAAGTGAAAAGACTATATTGAAACCATTGTTAAGTCTGCTCCTAAGAATTGTGTATTGTGCTAGACAATTTTTCTCTCCCAGAATGTATCTTACATATCTATAAATCTACCATTCATCCATGCTTTGAGTATTGCTGCCACATATGGTCCAGTTCTCCTGCTATATGTTTGGAAATGAAATCCAAAGAAGAATGTGCAATATTATTGGTCCAGACCTGGCATCTTGGCTTCAGTCACTTTCTCACCTACGTAAAGGCTTTCCTGTAAATCTTTTATAAAAATTTTCATGATAATTGTTCTGATTAGCTCCTTGCTATGGTACCTAGACTTTATGAATTTAAATGTAGTACTAGATGAACAACAAAGCATCATCAATTTACAGTTGAATTGGCTATATGTAAATGTAAGTTCGATGTTAACACTTTCTTTCCTTGCACTTCTCGCTTGTGGAAAAACACTTCTGGCTCCACGTTTTCCAGGCAACTTTGATCTTTAAGAATTTAAATGCAATATCAATTTGTTATCTACTGTCTTCTTGGTGGCTCATCTTTTTTTTTTTTTTTTTTTATGCTCCTTAATGTTTCTGATTTCTAATTCTTTCATGCTCAGTAAACCCTTGTCTTAGTGTCTTTTATAGGATGAATTTGATTAAAAAAATAATTAAGCAATAAATAATTAATAAAAAATGAATAAACAACATTATAAAATAGCTACAAATAGATATGAGTTCCATCTCTCTGATCATCGCTGAATTAAGTCTGATTTAAATACACAGAGGGACCTACCAAAATCCACAACATACTCGTAGGCAATAGAAGTATAATAGCCTCATCCACATGTAAAAAAAGATAAAAATAAGGGAAATAGTATTAATAAAAAAGCCAATGTTCAGTTACATCAACTATGAACATGTGTTGATTGTGTTTGTAAAATAAAAACATTTCGATAACTAAATACATACATAAAATCTATACATTAAATTTAAAAATAAAATTATCCTTGATAATGGCTAAAAGAATAGCTGAAAGCACTTAGACATACAGAACAATGGTGCAATTTATACATACATTTAAGCTTTTGGAGATTGTAGCTATCGGGGAAGAAAGTAAATTGGATGGAGTTCCACAAATGGGAAGTGTGAGGAAAGAAACTTTATTTCAATGGTAAAAGGGTGTTTAACTTTTAACTCATTATTTATTATTGATTACTTAGTGTATTTTGTATTTATTTATTATTTTTTTTTGTTTATTATTATTATTACATTTATTTGTGTTTGTGTGAATATGTAATTAATTTTGTTTTACTTATTTAAAATATTTTGTGTATGTGTATATCATACATTGAGTGCTGGTGTTAATAAAATAGTGCTTGATGTAATGTAACAGAGTTATAGAATATATAAATAAATATACATTTTTTTCCTAACCAGTAGCACAACTCTAAGTTTCATGCACAATACAATGTTCAGGTGCCTCAGTTCAACACCTAAAAATTGCATTGTGCATGACTCTGTTGTACTACTGGTGTGGAAAAAAATGGATAGTTATTTTAATGGATACTGAGGTCAACACCAAGTGGCGACAGTCTTCTGTTTCATGCTTTAATGCAATCTACAGGCCTGAAAATTATGTTCAAATATGAAATATGTATATTTAGTGCATTGTGGTGCAGTGGATATCGGCTCCGAGTGAGAAATCGGAGAGCCGAGTTCAAATCTCAGTTGAATTCATTGCATTCAATTGCGTGTAAATACTCTAGGGGAACGTATTAATAAATCTCTTTTCCCTCCAGCTATGGGTTAAATAGCAGGACAGATCAGGTTCTCTAGACTTGGTTGGCAGCCAGTCTACTGCAGAAAGAAATGGCAACCTACTGCAGAATGCAGAAAATCTTTTGCCTTGTCAGTCATGGATTGAAAGAGACATGATCACCCAAGCATGTGTCATGTATGGCACTTAAATGACTGATATTTTGTGAATATAAATGTTAGGTAAAATGTTAGTAAATCGGTAAAATTATTAAATTCATATCTAAATTGTAAACATTGTGAAATGGTATACAAGAAAGTAAAATTTAATAAAGTGTAATTGTTTTAAATCTTTTGATATTGCAATCTGTTCATGTAAAATATTTTCCTGGTCATTTTTCAGATTTGTAACTATTCTTCCCAGCATTCACTTGTCAGCTGTGATAAATCCTCAAGATGCGCTGAAATTCCGTCATCCCAATGAGGAACTCCGTGGAAGGAATTTAGATGGGGCTGTTAATAGGGAGGAATATTTATCTGGCATTGAGAGTGGCAGATTTGCACGTTATTATATGTTTGAAGGAGAGTCTCTACTCACAGTGTGTCTTGGTCTTCTCAGCGTTTTCCTCACAGCCTATTTCATGTTTATGCTCTACAGATGTCTCTGTTCTCGAAGGTTTGTAGCTTTCTTTTCTTCTGTACAAACATATTTTTTTCTTCCACCCAACCACTTTTTTTTCTTTTGTTTTGTTAGCCACCTTATTGTAGAAAATATAAACCAGAATGAATTTTTTTTGTGTAACACACTTTGTCCTGTAGAACTTCATCAGGTAAATTGATGTTTACACAAAAGGATTTTCCCTAAAATAGTTCTTGATATATTAAAATTTATTTATTATTTTTCTATTTGCGGGCCAATGGCTGTTCAGCTTAACATTCAAAAGATGACCTTCTTTAAAGGAGTAGCAGTTGTATCATCTTTCTCTGTCACATATATCAGGACCTTGAATAAGTTCTCACTGATTTTTCATGAAAATATTTTATTTACAAAAATTAGTAAGAAACCTGTCACTGAAAGTATTATCAATCATTAGCTGCTAATTTTTCCCATCTTTCTGGCAGCATTTGAATTCCACATCAGAAAAACAACACATCTTTTGAGACTAACCATGAGTCAACCCAGTTTTTGGCATCTTCATAAGAATGAAAGTGCTGCTCAGCCAGGCCATGTGCCATTAATTGGAACAAGTGATAATCAGACGTGGCAATGTCTGGTGAATACGGTGGGTGGGGTAGGACTTCCCATTTAAGTGTTTCCCAATAGGCTTTCACCCATTTTGCACCTTGTTGCCTCACATTGTCATGTTGCAAAATCACTTTGTTGTGTTTCTGTTCATATAGCAGCCATTTTTTTCTTCAATGCTCTGCTCAAATGCATCAGTTGTAGTCTTTAGCAATCTCTTGTGATAGATTTGGTTGGTTTGAGCAGCTCATAATAAACTACACCCAGCTGATCCTACCAAATGCAGAGCAAAAGCTTTGAACCACGGATATTCAGCTTTGCCCCTGATGTTGATGCATGGCCGGGCTTACCCCACGACTTTCTATGCTTAGGGTTATGGTAGTGTATCTACTTTCCATCGCTAGTCACGATGTGATACAATGAAACCTTTTCTGCCACTGAAGCAGCTGTTTACACATGACAAGACGCCATTTGACATCTTCTCGGCTTCAACTCATATGACCCTGAATGTCCTTGCTTTTGGACCATTCCTAATGCTTTCAAAAGTTTCGAAAATGTTGTGTGATCAATTCCTAATGATTCTGCAAGTTCAGCTTGCACCTGACATGAGTCTTCATGAAGTAATGCCTTCAATTCTTTGTCTTCAAACTTTTTTGGTGCACCAGAGATTTATCGTCAACATCAAAATCATTTTTAAAGCATCTAAACCCTTTCTCTGCATGTTGTTTCCAATAGAGCATGGTTGCCGTAAATCTCAGCAAAAATTCTGTGAGCTTCAGCTGCAGATTTCTTTTGAATAAAGTAGTGCAGTTTAATTCCCAGCAAATACAGTTTCTTTGGCACTAAATCTGACATGCTCAATGCAATGAAAAACAAAGTTTACATTTCTGTGAAATGATATACACTGAATTTCAGGCTTGTTTATAGTACTTCGTTATTGGTTTGTCTCCATCTGAAACTACATGCACACAGTTCTGGGAATGGCATCTGTTTGAAAACAGAACGTATTCAAGATCCTTATATTTTTATATCTATATTTCATTGAATACAGCTGACACAGATCATTTAATCCATCTTTTAATGAGTTTTTTTCAACATATCTAACATTTTGATGTTTTTTAGGAGTTAAACAATATAAAAGCACTAGTGCTTTAGCTATTCTCAGGAGTGTTGTATAAGGTATATTTATTCTCTGTGTGTTGTACTACATAGTAGTTTTTATTGTGTGAAGAGTCTTGTGGAAGAGTGACCATTTTGAGCAGTCATGTGCCATGCACTGCTGGGTTGACGTGAGGGTCACTTCTCTATTTAGAAAACATTTAACACAATCTCTGCTACTGAACAGTATCAGATTGATAGTGGGGGGAATGGTGTTTAATCAATAGGGCTTCTCTAATAGTAAGATGTCAACTACTATGTGATTTAAAAAGGATTTTTGTGTTATCAACTGGAAACAACACAAAAAAACTCAAAAGATTGTCATTTTTGTTGGCTGTATTCAGTGAAAGATGCTTAAAAGAAAGGTTGCTGACAAATATACATTCATATATATATATATATATATATGTGTGTGTGTGTGTATTAGTAATGACAGAAATTGGTTTTGTAAAAAAAAAAAAAAATCTAATTTTAACCAGTGTGTTATTGGAGGATAACATTTTAGGGCAAGCAGTCTTTGCAAGTAAAGTACTTGATATTAAAAAATAGAAAATTAATACTTAACAAATAAAGTTTTAAAAACTTATCTTCTTTGCTTCAAGTTCTGGAAATTTACTGTACTCATCAGCCAGTTAGATAATTCAATTGAATTTATTCACAGATATAATAAAATATGTTACTTAAAAAGCATTTATTTATGTAATTGCACCAAATTTTAATTTCTTTTCCAGACATATTGAGAGAATTAACATTGCCGTTACTCAGTCGGATAGAGGAAATTAACAGGCAGTGTGAGTGTGGCAGAAGCTGCCAAAAAGCAACTAAATTAAGATGAAAGAAAATTATTTGTCAAAAAATTAATAGTTGACAATATATTATAAACAAAAAGTAAATAACTTGTTTTTAATGCAACTCACATCAGAACAAGGGCGAGTATGTCATTGACAAAGAATAAAAATGAAATGTCAAAAGTAGACTTTTGCTCATTGTTGAGTTCCTATGAACGAGCTCATATGATCAGAATATCTAATCCAATTAGACAGGTTTACCTGAGGTATAAGGACTGGTAACTTATCCTTGGTTTAATTTTAAAAAAAAGTTTTTTCCTCCAATCTACACTACAATGATGGCCCAAGTAAAATTGTGTAACTAAAAATTAAGATGAAAGAAAATTAACCTGATGTGGGACATCATCACACAATTAGTGCCATGTAGTTTTTAAACATCCCATTTAAAATATAGATATTTGATTTAGTTCTTAATTTTCATTTAGATTTTTAATCCTCAAGGATGCATGGCCTAGTGGATATAGACGTTGGTTAGTTCCAGTGACTTGACCCCAAAGAGTGGTGAACAAATAACTTAGAAGAATTAAGTTAAAGAGAGATAAATCTTAACTACTAGAAGTGGCATCATACATGGAATGATATACCCCAGTGATTGTAATCAAGGGTTTGGTTCAAAATTCCTAGCACCTGAAGAAGGCCAAAGCATACAATAGCTGAAACATAGTAAACATGGCAGCAAAGATGAGGACAATAGTCCAAATAATGTAAATGGTGTTAATAGCTTTTGTTATGTTAAGTTTTTTGAGTGTTCTTTATAGGATAAAAAAAAACAAAAGGTTTTTTTAAAAAAATCTAATTAAAAGGCCAATATTAAAGTGTGAATTTGTAAATTTCAGAATAGTAAATTTGCAAAAATAGATTTTTTTTATTTATTTTCTGTATTTTCTTTTAACAATTTATGATCAGTCTGACTTTTCAAATATTTTTTTCACATTTCAAGTAATGAACAAAATGTTTATAGAAATCTTTGCATATACTGCTACCACACTTACTACAAAAAGTCCTTACTTGATGGTTATGTGCATGTAATTTACATTACAAACTCATATACTTATTTGACAGAGGCATTGAGAAAGCAACTTGACTAATTGTGAAAATTTGACTTGCTACTTGCTGAATATAAAGGAAAAACCTTTTTATTGAATGTTCAAATATTCCACAGTATTAACAGAGAGTTAATAATCATTTAACTATTTTTAAAAATATTTTTTAGAAATAACCATTTCTTAAAATAATTGTGATATTATAAAATATTCCTTCTTGTTCTTGAAATACAATTCCAAATCTTAATGGCTTGATTTTTCATCAGGTATGATAAATGGAGGCAAAACTGGAATAAGTCACGACATTGGCGTCGGAAAGGTGGGGAACGACCAAGTAGTTATGTGAAGCAGATACAAGAATCCATTCCACTGATTTTAAAGGGCCACCTACAAGTAAGTAACATTTGGGTTTTTGACATAGAGTTTTTGTTGGATATTGTATCATTTTATTTTTGTTTTTTGAACCTTTTTTTTCTCCCAGTTATGTGTGAGTTTTATTTATGGATTATTAAATGATTTCTAAGCAAAGAAAATACTGAACATCACTTTGGGAAAAGAATAAATTTGACCTCTTTGATAAATACCTGATCTTGTATTGTCGTATTTCATGCAACCATTTTTGTAATTCTGTCATTTATATTGCATTTATTTCTTTTTCAAATAGAATTAACATCTCAAAACATTTTGTTACAAGACCAAACTCTTATAACTGAATATGTGAATCACTATGGTGATTTCAAATTAGATATCCCACCATGAATTTCATATGAAAATGTATAAATTTATTTCTGGGATGAAGAGTTATCATTATTTACATGTGGCCTATTGTCGTCTTTGAGAAAATATGCAGAGAGCAATGGATAATTTGTTGTCTAAATTACACAAAAATATCTTGAAATACTAATGAGTAAATTTATTCAATAAAATTGTCATTGTCTTCAACTACAGCCTTCAAACGACTTTGGAATCTCCTGCATCTTTTCTGAATGGACTCCTTGTTTTAGTTGGTGATTACTGAATATAACCTTCAGTTCATCTTTGTTTTGTTGGGATCTTGCTCAGCTGTACCCGACTCATAATAATCATGGGGGTTCCAGCCTTGGGAGTTAATTGTTCACAGGTAAGGGGTGATGCAGTTGAAGAAATTGTTTGGCAGCTATGGCATGGTGCAGAATCCTGTTGCTAGACATAGGGTCTTCCAGCAGCCACCTTCTTGACCCAGAGCAGCTCTACCAATCTCAAGGCACTTGATGTAAACCAGTGTTGAGGCCAAGGTCCTGTAGGAAGATGAATGGAGACATAACATTGACATCACTAGTGATCACTCCAAGCACCTTAATAATCACCATTAAACTCATACAACTCTTTCCAAATCCTCTGCACTGTCCTCAGATTGGCACCCAAACACTGAAATGTTCATATTGGAGTTTCCAATGTGAATGCCAAGCAGTACAGCGGGCTGTTTCTAAATTACTGGCTGAGTGAATTGTGTCATGGAGCCCTTTTTCTCACAGATGGTGCCCAACTGGCCCTACTATACTGTGCAGTTGACAAAATCAAAACAAAGCACATGTGCAAAATTAAAAATATAAAATGACGACAATTTATACATCACACCCTGTAAATTTAATTATACACTCATGAAATTATATATGAAATGTTGTTGATCTGTTATATAAAATGCTAGAATTGGGAGGAGGTGCTTCTTATTTAGGTTAAGAAATTTTCTGCATCCACTTCATATTAACATTAAATTTATTATTAGAGGTAAACGTATTTTAGTTTATGATGTAATGAATATACATACACCTTGGTTCCCCCCCTCACAGTAATATGATTGGCTGGTGTCGGCCATAAATACAGACTAATGTGGGGACGCCTAGGACTACGCCTATTGGATCACCTATTGACTACACCTATTGCATAAGCCTATGCCTAAGCATACTGCATACAACTAGGATGAGTACCAGTTCATTACAGCTACTTGCTAGATTGTTCTACCTGGTTACATTGCCAAAACCATTTAGCTACTTCGAATAATATATATATATATATATATATATCCCTTTCTGGGACATCTCAGCTTTAAGTATGGATTTTATAAAAGTTGGTGATGTAATCTTCTGTGTTTATAGATAAGAGATTTATCAGAATCCCCTCAAAGAATTTCTATTTATAGAATTATGTTCTTTTTTTTATTAGGGTGGCATTTATAAAATCAAAGTTATGGTCAGTTTTGTTCTTGTATGTCATGAGTGAGTTAAGAGATGTCCTTGGCTTTTAGATTTCTTGGTGTCTTGTTAATGTAACTATTTCTACTTTGCCGGCATTTTATTTAATAAATCCTGGCATCAGTGTTGGATTTATTTTTCTTCTTAAATAGCTATGATTGTCTTGGAAGTGGTGTTAAAGACCCTAGGGTTGGGGATAACTGATTTATTTTCAAATCTTTTGTTGCAGGTACAAAATTTAGACTTTTAAATGTTTTTATTTTAATATGTGTTTGGGTATATAATCTGGCCTGTTTCATTAAGTATCTCACATTGTGCTAATAAAAGAAAGGCAAGATATTGTAAGAATCTGGACGTAAATTTGCTGTGGATGATAAAGCGATTAAACCATATTCTATACACTTGTCTTAGTAAAGTGCTTTCTCTTTTAATTTTTTTTAATCATTTTTTAAAATAAAAATTATGGTCAGTCATTACAGTGAACAGCTAATGCATTAAGTGTGTTTTGTAAAATATCCTTCTTGTGTTCATATAATCTTTTATTTAAATTCTTCAAGGTTTTTCCTCTGTATTCCTTGTGGCAGTTATTTCCAGTGATAGAGTAAATTCCTCCTTCAACTTTTCTATTTATATATATATATATATATATATATATATATATATATAAGAATACCTAGAGAGCCAGACAACCTACCTAGTTTCACCTAAGTCTCTTTTATTTATTTATTTTTTTAGGATGTGGAATGTGTCAAGACTGATGGCCAATTGATTGTCAGTGCTTGTCTTGGAGGAAGTCTTCTAGTATGGGATTCTTTTACAGGAGAATGCATTACTGAAATACAGAGGTGCACGTAAGTATTTGAACTTGATGAGACTATTGAGTTTTTTGCTTTTCTCACATATAAGAGACTTAATGTTTTACATTTAAAAGCTTTCAATTTATTGTGATATCATATTGAAACATTTTTACCTTCTATCAGTATGGCTGATGCTAACCACCAGGAGAGCAAATTGCACCTTCATGCTTTGTACTGACATGAAGTTTAGTTGAATATGTTGTGTCAGACAGTTTTTCTCATCAGAATTGATCTTTTACATTTATAAATCTACTATTTATCTGTGCATTGAATATTAGTGTCATATCTGGTCTGGTGCTCCTGCTATGTAACTCTGTATCCTTGACAAAATATAAAAAAGGGTCTGTAGTGTTATCAGTCCAGAACTGGCGTCTCAGTTTCAGTTGCTTTCTCACTGCTGTGATGTGGCCTTTTTTTTCTCTTCTATCAATATTTTCATGTCATTGTTCTAATGAGGTCTCTTTTGTACCTTGACAGTATGAATTTAAGTCTACTACCCTATTGGCTGGGGTGTGCGTTGTGGTGCAGTGGATATTGGCTCGAAAGGACAAATCGGGGAAACCGAGTTCAAATTCCAGTGGAATTCCTTGCATTCATGTACGCACAAATACCTTTGAGAAAGGTATTAATCCGTCTCTTCTTTCCAGTTATGGGTTAAATAATAGGACAGATTGGGTTCTGTAGCCTTGACTGGCAACCAGTCTACAGCAGAAAGCAATGGCAACCTGCTGCGGGGTAATTTTCTGCCCAGTCAGTCATGTCTCTTTTGAGACATGATCGTCCAAAGTGTGTATCATGTATGGCATTTAACTGACTGAACTGACTCTATTAGCTATTAGGTCTCATCATTTTACTAATGAAATAACTAAATATTAGATAAAACCTTATTTATTTTCTTGCATTTCTCACCTCTGGAATTCTCTTTTGGTTTTTTTCTTCCATGCCATCTACAATCTTAAATTTAAATGCAAGATCAGATGCATCGTCTGCTTTCCTAAAACCTGTTCTTTTATTCTCTTTTCTCCTTACTAAAGTTTTCTCATTCATTTCCACTCCCAGTAATTCTTTGCATCTTAGTGGCATTATTATATTGCCTGGGGTGAAATGATTAAAAAAAATCTATATTTGAAAACCCATATTTAAAAGAACTTTCTTCTCATTAGCAACTTAAATTGGTTTGTTGAATTTCTATTTTTTCAAAAGTAGCCTAAAAACTCACAAGTAGTGAAATTTAAAATTTAGAAGCACTGGGTTTTTAAAAGTTGACCCTCAATTTGACATCTCTGCTGTTGAAATACTGTGTTCAGTTTGTCATCATAAATATCTACAAGCATTTACATTCATTTTCCCTAAATAGTGAGTCATTTAATCCTTTTTGTCTCGACATTGCTTAATTAAACCTTAAAAAGAAAGAAACTAGTAGTAGAGTAGATGCTTGTAATTTTAAATTTTGTTTCATTTGTATTTTTTTGATATGCAAAGATTTCTTTTTCTTGTAATTAATTTTTTGTTACTTTGTTTTTATTTATGACGCATTGTTTTTTGTTTAATGAGACTGAATTGTAAAAACATGCATTAAAGAGGTATTTACAATTGAAAGCCTGGGATTTCCTTCTTTTTACTTCTCATATTATTTTATGTTATATTAACGTTAATTCATGAAATATTTTTGAATAATTATTTTCATTATGTTACTTTTTTCATATAAAAATCTACTTGTTATATAATAAAAATGTAAACCAACCCAAAATAAAGTTGTTTATTTTCTATTGATTTGGTCAACATTTAACCACAACACAAATTATGTTGGTTTATGATCATTGTTCTTATTAATTAACATTCAAATAACTTTCTAAAGTTATACAACGTGACCATATTGGGAGATATGAAAATGTTAGCATATAGTGGAAAATACGATCTGCCATTTTGAATTTAGTCCAACTCAGTAAAACCCTTGTAACTCAGGCCGCAGTTGGAAGTCCACTACTTATCTTGTCATAAGGCAAACAAATTAGTTGTCAAATTTTAAAAAAATTTAAAGATATGTTTTTTGAAGAATTAAAGGTTATATTATCCTATTTAATCTTTAAACAAAAACATAAATAGATCAACTTTTAGAGATTTTCAAGTACATTAAATTGGTATATAATTTGTGGATAAAATAATAATGAAGATATCGATATTTAAACTTTGTAACTATTTTTGGAAAGAGTCAAAGGATCATATGTTGGGAACCCTTTGACCAAGAGATGTAAAATAGTTATCATTCCATTTTTATCATGAGATTCTATAAGTGTACCAAATTTGAAAATATCTGTTGGTGATGGTGAGACCCTTATTGATTTGACATGGAATAATTCAATATTGGAATTCCAAATTTAGTAGCACAGGATTTTTAAACATAGCCTTTCTAGCAATTTGGTTCCTTTTATCAAGCATGTGTTGTTTATCAGTTACTTGTTTTTGTACCAAACAACTTTTTATTGCACTATTTTAATCAGGAAATCATCCAAGAGATTTGTTTCCTATTATTTTGACTTTGAGTATTTTTAAGACCATTTAATAATCTTTAATAATTTGTATGTTGAGATATGAAGTCTGTCTGAAAAGCATATAATTGTTTAATCATCATTTCTCTTGAGATATTTGGATATCCAGTTGTTTTTTATATCGTTGACAAGGAAGAATTGGTTGGTTTTCTTCTGTATGCTATGTCCCTTTATGACATTGGTGATTATAGTTTTCTATTTTTTGTAGTTTATGTAGATTACTTGTTTTTCCCTCTTGCCTTCAATATGCCCTGTTAGTGTTAAATTGTCCAAGCATTCTTTTCTCAATTTGTATCTTAAGATATTTTAACTCTCTTTCTGATTCTAGTTGTAAACAACCTTTTGTTCCATTTTCTCTAAAACTGTCTTGTTACTCCCATGTTCATTCCATGGTATTCTCAGCATCCTACTGTAGAACCACGTTTCTATTGCTTCAGGTCTCTTCATCTTGTCCAGTATTCACTGCCATAGAGGAAGACTGATAGTACATAACAGTTCAGTACTCTTTTTTTTTGTAATAAATTTCCTGTTTCTTAATACTTTGCTTAACTTTTGGAAGATATCTTTGAATTTTGGTGTCAGATTTTCTGTCCTCTGCTAAAGCACTCTCCGGATATTTACATTTTTGTACTTGCTTGATTTTGGCATCTTCAATTCATAATTTGTATCTTGGGCCGTTCCCCTTGTTAACAACCATACACTTTTTCTTCTTAGAATTGATGTTTAATCTTTTAGCATTCAGCATATCGAGACCTGCTCTGTAAATAATTCATTTTTCTCATTTTCTTTTACTACCTTCTGTAGGAGTTCCTGCAATTTCCTTTCTCTGTTTACTATCAACACTGTCAACTGCATAGCTTAAGTTGTTAATATTGTGACTGTCAGTAATAATAAATCCTTTGAGATCTCTCATAACCTTGTTGTAAATCTTGAATAGTGACAGCTGGCCATTCATATCCAAGTATGCCTGTTTACTAGGGTGGTTAGCCAAGTCCTGTTGCGGATATCTGCTTGAGCACCTTTGTGTTGTTCAACATCCTCAGAGGCCACCTGTGGTTTATACTGCAACTATGTTGAGCAGACCTTAGTAATAAAATTGCACTGTCCTTGTTCTATTAGTAGCATTCATTATTTTATAGATTTGAATGTTCAAGTGAAGCATGCTTTAATAAATTATATTTTTGTGGTTCAATTTGCTTTTTTGAAAGCTAATTCCATTTTTAAACTTAACAGCTTTGAGATTTTTGTCTTTAAAATATTTTTCATTTTCTTTTTACTTCAGTGCATCTTCTATGAAGAGAATTGCCAGTTTTGGTCAAAGTATTGACAATGATTTTGACTTGCCTGTGGAAAATCAAACTGAAAGTGGTACAAATTCTGAATTCTTTCCTGGTTTTGAGGTCACCTTGGCTTCTGGACTGGACAGAAATAATCAGTCTTTCTTTGATGAATTGCCAGATTTATCAAGTACCATTGAGAGTGATTTTGCCACTAGTGCAACATCTTCACCATATGGGACTCCGGATATGCAGACCCTTAATAACTCGCAGGGTTTCAATTTTGGTGCCCGTTTTGATGGAGTTTATAAAGATCACATGAGCCTGATGGAACAAGAAAAAATTTTTCGAAGTAAGAAAAAACAAACTGAATTCTCAGATTTGGAGTTTTCTTTTGATGATATTGACTCAAGAAATAGTGGTTCAGCTGCAGGTGAGTTAGTTTTGATTATTGTAAATATTTACAAGCATTTGAATCCATTAAAAAAAAAAAATGTGCGAATTGCCATATTTATAATTACAATAGACAATTCCAAAAATTTGGACAACTGATGGCGTACTTCATTAAATAACTATACTGATTCCAAATTTATACTCAAAAATGTTTGAACATGATGGGTGTTTATTTTGTTAATAGTATATAAGTAATGTGTATAGAATATATATTTTGAAGGCATATAGTAAGTAATGAACAAGGGACGTATCTTAGATGTTTCATGATAGGTAACTGCTGTTGGTTCTTACAACAGGAGACCAATCCTAATGCACAAGCATTAAAATGAGGGTCTGTTATTTCCCATCATCATCTAAATTTTCCTTTAATACAAATGAAGGATTTACTAACTTCACTTGAACATACATGTTCTATGTGCCATGTTTTTTAGGACATTAGCAATTATGGCTCTCTATTGTTTACTGTCTTTTGTTACTCTTTTGTGAAAATTGTTTTGCCAGTAATTTGTTTAAATATCTCAGGTTTCTCATTTTTTTCTTTTTTACCCACTTCTCTTTGAAGTTTTCTGTGAGTGTTAAATTCTTCAAACCAATTTTCCTTATAATATCTTACCATAATTTCAGTTCCCTTTATTATAATATTTACACCGAACATAAAATATATATCTTGTGTGTGTGTGTGTATATATATATATATATATATATATATATATACACACACACACACACACACACACACAATGCAAGAAATCTAGAAGTGAGCCACCACCTACCGTGGTTTCACACAACGGTTCTTCAGGGGTAATAGCCTATTACCCTGAAGAACTGTTGTGTGAAACCACGGTAGGTGGTGGTTCACTTCTAGATTTCTTGTATTGTATTCTCGCTCTACTTTCGTATCGAGCACTTTATTGTTAAGGTTTCGTCTCGGGGTGTTTTTTTTCTTTCCAACGGGCACTAGCCGTATTGTATATATATATATATATATATATATATATATATATAAAATGATTTTATTTTATAGCATCATTTTTGTTGGTAACAAATGAAAGGTTCCTCACCTCTTCATGTAAACAGAGCCTCTCCAATTTGATAATTTCTGGGGATAAGGACTGTCATTATTTATGTTTACTAGTGGATTAAAGCATTGATTTGTGAATTTGTTGCCATAGTTATTGTCAGTTCAATTCCTGGGCTAGGCAGTGTAGACATAGACTTAGTGGAAACAGGGTGAGCAATAACTGAGCAGTACTAAATAAAAGACAAGATGATTCTTGGAATGGGAACAATCTATTCTTGTAGATTAAATAAAGAGTTCAGTTTAAAATTCCCTGAAGGTTGCCTGGATTAACACTCACCTGATAGAGGTCGGAGGGCACAATGGCTACAACATTAAAGATGAAGACAATAGTTTGCATTAAAGTAATGCATGCAAAATTCTGACACATGAAAACAATCCAGATTTTAGATTCGGACTTTTTGATTGAGTCTAAAACACAAAAACTTTTACCCAATTATTAAAATCTTTGTTGCTAAGTGTTATTTACTTTTGCTTATTGGCTTACGGCCATATCATGTTGAATACACTGGTTCTCACTCGATCACCGAAGTTAAGCAACATTGAGTCTGGTCAGTACTTAGATGGGTGACTGCTTGGGGATACCAGGTGTTGTAAGCGTTTAGTGACGGATGTGCATTGTGGTGCAGTAGATGTCAGCTCGGAAAGAGAAATCGGTGAGCCGAGTTCAAATTCCAGTTGAATACCCTGCATTCACTTGAGCACTGGTACCCTTAGGAAAGGTATTAATCCGTCCCTTCCCTCCAGTTATGGGTTAAATAACAATAATAAAGGGTAGGACTTGGGGACCCTGCCCTTAAAAACAAATCCCAATGAATCTTGATACTTGAAAAGAAAAAAGTATTACTAGACACAAAACTTATATAAAAACAATAAATTGTTGAAAGAAAAAGGTATTACTAGCAATAAATAAATAAAGTTTAGTTGGCAATAAATGACCTGCCAAAAAACAAAACAACCAACTTTTGCTTATCAATTCAGAATGCATTTCATGTTGCTATTATGATCTTTTAGCAACAGTATTAAGTGAAATTTTATGATTAAATGTGTGAATTCAAAACAATATATACCAGCCAATATTGACATGAGAAAGATAGACAATTGATTGAAATAGTTGCGCTAATCTATCATTTGATTAAAAATCAGCAGTGTTCATGATCTTATAGTCTGAACATGTTCGTATTGCTGAGTAGGGGTAATTCTGATTATCAGTTGAAAGTGTCAGATTCAGTTTATATCAAGTTCTACCAACTATGTCTCTATAAACAGAAGTGGTTATTCAAAAACTTTCCTACATTAGAATCTTCCTCCATCCTTGTCCCTAATCTTTTTGTATTAAGGTTACTCATCTAAATGGTGTCATGTTTTTTTTCTTACTGATTATAACACTACTGATATTGGGGGGAAAAAAAATCTTCATTTTACTATTCAAAACTTGGTGTATATATTTAGATCATTTCCAAAGAGTATCTTTTATATAAAGATTATTATCCAAGCTAATCTCTGATATGGTGACAACTTTTCTATGCTGCTTGCAATGTCACTATTAACTAGAAATCCTATGTCACAACACTTGTTATTCTTTCTCTCATAATAGTCTGATTTTTTTTTCTTTCAGCTGAAAAAATTTTTTCTTTATTGTGAATCTCTCTCATACCTATCATGTGATCTTGTTCAGCTCCAACATCAGTTGGTACAGTTTGTTGTCTTCAGTTCTGTTTTGAATGTTTTTATATATATATATATATATATATATATATATATATAAATATGCGGTATAGATATAGAAGAATCCAAAGGAGTATCCTGTATATAAAGTGGTAGGATAACTCTCTAGGAGAGCTCTAAATATATATGTATATAAATACATATAGAGCAAATATATGTAGAAATGAAAACACACATTATTCCATGGTTAAGCGGAGGTATAGATTTATTTCAGGCAAACCATCATCAGCTTCTTACACAAATGAAATTCACAGATAAAGACCTCGAAAAACACAAAAACAGAAATAAAAATAAAGTTCAGCATTGCATTACATCAGTTAGGCAAATACACACACACATACATGCGTAAACATATATACACATATACGCAATCACAACATATAATCAAAGAGTGGGCGTAAGAACAGGTGTCAACTGAAAGATTCTCTACGTAAGTCGGTCAGACTGCTGACACGTCAATTTGGAAAGTAAAAAAAAGGGTTGCGGGAGAGAGAGATAGCGTTAAAGAAAAAGGGTAAGTGTTTTTATGAGAGTAAAATGAAAAGAGAAAGAAGAGAGGAATAAATTTAAATTTGAAAGAAAAGATGATAGGAGAAAATAAAAATAAATAAAAAAAATAAATTTTATATATTAACGGTGAAAGGATAAATTAGAATCTAAAATATATATATATATTCATATTTTTGATTTTTGTCATGCTTAAACAGTGCCTGATTTTTATCAGTGACACACTGTCTCATAAGAACTGGTGTCAATGGGGTCGTACCCTTGTAAGACGATGATTTAGTAGGAACATTACTATTTATATTTGTTTTATTGTCATTTTGAGTTTTGAGAATGGAGTAGATCATTGGTTTCACTTGTTGCTATGAATTTCTTATAAGTTTGATGGACTAATTATCAATGGTTTCAATCAGCTTCACCTCGGAGATACTTTGACCATTATCCGCATTGCATAGACTTGCGAATCTTTTGTCATACAAACATGTAATTAACTAATGGAATAATAAAAGGATCTTTTGGGGAAAATTAAAATAAAAAAAACTTATCAAAAGTCTAACTCTCCTGATTTCAATATTTTAGAAGTAATTAAATTATAATAACTTACAGTCGATAAGGTTCCTGTTAGTCTATAATTTTAGTTTTATCCTCTCAAATTTATATGAAAGTTTATGTTCACAGGCTCATACAATACTCAGTTTTACTAACTTTAATCATCATCATCATCAAGGCCAATTTCATTCAGAATCATTTAGTCCTTTCATTAGTTTGAATTGCTGATGCTTCATCAGTGAATGGAATGTGAACTCAGGTCTCTGTTTTCTTGTTCCAAGATGCTATTATCACATCATCCACACATCCAAACTACAGAGTGCAGCAAAAATCCCTCCCACATTAGTGGCACTGGTGTCTTCATATATCCCATGTCTTACAATTGTGTTGGAGGTATTTCATTGGTAAGGAATTATATTTATATTCAAGTTTAAATCTGAGAATTCATTGTAGCAATTATTTTATTACTTGAACCTGTTCTTTTATCATTTCATCGTCTCTAATGAACAAATTGTGTCACAACTGACAAAGATTACAATTTTTGAGTGTGTGTTATTTTTATGTACAAATCATTTGAATTGATGTGCACTAAAAAAAACTTCTTCTTTTTCTTTGTATTCTACAAATCTAGTTGTTTCTACTGAAGAAAATGTTTTCAATGAAGCTCCTGCTATTTGGTGCCTTTGCTTCAAAGATGATCTTATTGTTGTTGGTTGTGGAAATGGAACAATTGAGGTATTATGACTTTCTTTCAAATAATTTTAATTTTTTTATTTTTTACAGAACATCTTTCTTGTGTTAGTTTATCATTTTAATTTTATTCACTCTTTGTGTCACTTAATTCTTGATCTTTTCCATATTGTAATTAGGGAAAAACTTCATAAATGAAATACATTTGCCTTGTCTTTCTTAGCAAAACTAATCAAAATAACCATTTAAAAAATAATTAGTTTGTTTTTTTCATAACATTTCTATTAACATCTGCAGCAGATGTTGAACCTTTTCACTAGACACTCATGTGTTGATAACCCTGTCAGCAGCAGCAACTTCTTTTGAGCTTTTAGTCATGTACTAAAAAAACCCCCAAACATAAGTCGGAGCATGAGAGCTGTGAATCCCAAGAATCTAGCACTCTTTCACTTTGGGCTGAAGTTGTGGTAGGAAGCTAAAGTTAGTGCTCCATGCAATTAGTACACATGGCCTAGACCATACACATTGCTCATTCTTTAACTCACTAATAGAAGTAGTTCAACTTTTTCTTTATGCTTTACATACTCTTAAGAACATTCCTTGAATTTGAAGATTTCTTTCAGGAACTATCCTTGAAATTTTAGCTATACGAAAAAGATATTGATAGAAAAACAAATTCTGTCATGTTTTGTTTCACTCGTTTTTCTGTTTTATCAACCAATTCAACACTTTTAATTTTTGTTTCTCAACACACAACACCTTTTTAACTGGAAACAACAGCCCTTAACCTAAATACAAATCCAAGACAAAATAACTAACAAGATTTTGAGAATGTACTTTTTAAGTATATGCAAGAATAAATTCTACAATTATTAAAAATCTTTATTGATTAAATAATTGAAATCTTTTTTGTGGATGCATTCTTTAATTTCATTAAATTTGAGTGTCTTTCTTTGCTTTGAATAACCATGTCATGATAATGACTTTTAATCTAAAACCAATATTTTGCTGTCATTTGTTTTAAGTATGTTATGTTTGCATTAATAAAAATTTTAGATATCTAGCTTGAAAAAATTACCAAATCTCAAAAAAGCATTCTTTAAAAATATTTCCATATATTTATTAATCCCATAAATATTACAAATTCATATATACCACAAAGAATATGGTAATGAGTGATCTATCTATTCTAAATATATCTGATTTTTAGAGATTGAAATGTACATATTGTGCATTAATAAGTTTAGTATTTGTCTATATTTCTGAGATGTGGTAGTGTTGACACTATTTACATTATTTGGACTATTGTCCTCATCTTGGTTGCCATTTGTATGATATTTCGGCCATTGTACACTTCAGCCTTCTTCAGGTGCTAAGAATTTTGAACCGAACGCTTTATTACAATTATATTATTTCTTGTTCGTCATGAAAAGCCTCGTTTGGTAGTCATAAGTCTTTGTTGTGAGTTCAATACCAGGCTACAGCAGTGGTGAACAAATAACTTAGCAAGTCGGGTTAGAGGGAGATAACTCATGACTACCAAAAGAGGCTTTGCATGAGGATGAGATGAGTGATCGTAATAAAGGGTTCAGTTCAAAATTTCCAGCACCTAAAGAAGGCCTGAGTATGCAACAGCCGAAATGTCGTACAAATGGCAAGCAAGATGAGGACAAAAGTCTGAATAATGTAAATAGTGTAATAAGAGTTTACTTTTCTTATTGCTGATAATTAAAGAAAAATATCCCAAATAAAATGAACTGTTCAGTAGTTTGCAGATTTTTCATTTAACAATAAATAATTTAAAAATAAGATATGTATTTTCTAGATATGTATACAATCCTTTCTCTTAATGTTTTGTTTATTTAGCTGTGGGATGCCAGCACAGGGAATTTGAAGTGCCTCTATGAAGAGCACAAAGCCAGTATAACTGCCCTTTGTATGGAAGGCAGCAGGTAAATTGAACTCTTTATGTCTTCTTTGTTCACCTTTTCAATTGGTTCAAGTGTTCGGTTCAGAGTAAAATGGTGCTTCTTACTTCAGGATATTTTTTTTTTTTTTAATTTTAATCGTATCACCCCGAGCAAGGCGGCAACGCCACTGATGTGCAGGGGGCTACGTAATAGAGAAAAGATCGGAAAAGAGAAAGCTGGAAACTACATCCTAAACAGGGAACAAGGGATGAACCTCCTAACCTGTTCAATAGACGTGGGTGGAGTGTGAACTGGGCAATAGATGGATCTGTCTACTCCAATTGAAAAAAAAAAAAAAAAAAAAAACAAAGTGGGAAGATTAGAAAAGAGAAAGCCAGAAACCACATCCTAAATAGGGAACAAGGGATGAACCTCTTAACCTGTTCAATAGACATGGGTGGAGTGTGAACCGGGCGATAGATGGATATGTCAATCTATCAAACATGTCTCTTATTGTATTCGTGGATGAGAGTGGATCAGTAATTCTCATTAACTGTATTTTGATCTGAAATTTTCAGTCTATAATACTATTTGATTAGTTGAGAAATGTTGGGTTAAGTACATTGAAAAGAAAGATTTTTATTTTTTCAGTATTATGCTGTGTGGACTAATTGAAGGTTATATTTTTTTTCTATGATTTTTAAAAAATAAATGCTGTTAAATAATTTTAATAACAAAAGTAATAATATATATATATATATATATATATATATATATATATATATTGTTTAATTACTTATTTTTTAGTCATAATAAAATTAGACCAGTACACATCTGTATTAAAGTGTTCATTATATTGTAGAACTTTTGAATATTCTTTATTTGTAAATGAGTTATTACGTGACCTAGGTTTCTACCATGTGTCTTCAGGTGATTTGTAATAACTGATTTTACCTTTTTTTTTAAAGAATGCTCATTGGGAATTTTTGAATGTAATTTTTAAAAATTTTAAGAAATTATAACATTCTCTAGGGTAAATCATCATTAGATCTGATGTGTCTTTACTTTTTGGCTATGAAAAACCACCTGGTCAAACAAAGCTGCAATCGTGCTTTTAAACAGATTTTTCTTGATTCTTGAAATATGCATATTTCCTTAGTTTTGTATTCTAATATAGATGAAAATAAATATATTGTTTAATAAATAAAAACAGAGCATCTACTCAAATATGGGTATCTGTTAAAAATTATGCTTAAGCAATAAATTAAAATCAATATTTGTTTTAAGTAGGACCTCACCATCTGTGAATTGTTAACTGTACATTCACGTATCTGGAATTGTTCCTATCATCAAAGCTTTCATATTCAAAATTAAAAAAAATATATTTAAAAGATTAAGGAGAGGTAAAAAACAAAAAATTGACAGATATAAAGTAAGCCTTTAATAATAATAATAATAATAATTATGGTATTTTGAAAATATAAAAAAAGAATGAATTACTTTAAACATCCTCAAATCAGTTAAAAATTGAGTCATCAGTTGGCTAGAAAATTTTTGATTATTTTTAAAATAGTGTTGATTTTCTGGTGAAAGATTTTGGATACTTAGATAAGAACGACTTACTTTATTCTTATTTTTGGATGGATTGCACTTATAGTTGCTTTTGATCTTATATTTTGGAATGTTAAAGGTAATTTTTTTAGTGACTATCATTTGTGACAAAAGATAGTTAATCTCTCCCCAAACTTATTTGCTTACCTTAGAATTTTTGTATTTTTTACTCTTCAAGATTTGAGATTTATAAATATTATGATTTTTGTATGTATAAATATTATAATTCTGTATAAATGTTTGATTTTGTTTTAGATTAGTTGCTGCCAGATTGGATGGGAGCATTGATTTCTTTAATTTGGAAACTTGTCTCACTCCTGCCTCGAAGTCATCTCAACTATCAGGACTTCATACACGGGGTTTGTATTAAGATTTAAAACTGTAAAATATACAGAATATATTTCTAATGCAATTCTATATTTTATCTTTGATAAATGAACAGATTTACATTGTATAGGAATTTAAAACTACCAATGCTTGGTAATGTAATGAAAAATGCATTTACTCAATTGCTTCACTTAGTAGACAATACATTAAGTTTCAGTTGTCAATGATGATAATTCGGACAAGTAATGTAAGCATGTTATGATTCACTACTAACAGTTATAATATTATGTCTCAACTGACTCTAACAGTGCTCTAACGAACATTCTATCAGAACTCTGTCTATAATTCTTTATTTAAGGTGTCTTGCCTAGTTCATTTGTGTTATCAGAGGTGTCTTATTTACTCCAGAATAGAACATATACATAGTAGTTGTGTAGTAAATAATATATCCCAGTGATACAAATGATCTAGGCTAGACACCTTAAATAAAGAACTCCAAGTGAGTAAAAAAAAAAACCTTAGTCACATCTATTAATAACACCCTCATGGTGAGTAGCCTGAGCAAAACATTATTATAATAGCTAGAAAGCAAGTTATAACAGTGGCAATGAGAAATCAAAACTCATACAAGTTATAAAAGGAGTGATAAGGATATCGAAACTCATAATGGATTATAACAAGCAAAAAAACAACTTTTTGCTTTGGTGCACTTGATAAGTTATAATGAGAATTTTGAACAACACTGGTTTCATTTTTTCTTTTTGGTATGTGCAAAAGACAAAAACCAGATATTCTTCAAATATGAAAGAAATATTAGCTCATGTGGTAAACATACAGTAACATTATCAATTGTAGGAACTCCAGAAACAGCAAAATGCAATTGAAATAATTCAGAAGAAAACAGAAAATTCCTCCAGTTCTTTCACTCCTGGCATAGTGGCAAATGCCATATCTGAATTCACTGAAGATACAAGCAAATTTTCAGAGAAGAATGCAGTGTCTCTTAAGACAAGAAAAAAAAAACAAAAGTTTTGTTGAAAGTTATTACTAGTAAAAATATTTTAATTTTGTACTACTGACAAAACCCATGAGAAATTTTTTGTGAAGAAACAAATATTCTGACTAAAATTTTTATTGAAAGAAGCTTGTTATTCAGTACTCATTGGAAATGTATGAATCTGACGAAAAAACAAGACAAATATTTTGTCGCATATGCTGGAATCATTAATAAGGTGTGTGAAAGATTCAGATTAAATGAACTGACTCCAGATATGTTTAAAGGGTTTTTCATTCAAGGGTTAATGGTGAAAAATGACGTAGAAATATGGGCAAAAGTTCCAACAAAATTTGAACAGAATAATACACTTACACTACAGGAAATATCAGATGAATGTCAGAGAATCTTAAATCTAAGACACAATGCTGACAAATTGTGAATAAAATGTGCATACACTCAAGCAAAAGAAAAATGTACAAAAGGAAAAATTAATCCATCTTTCAAATGTGGAATGTTACATCTCAGAGACAACTGTTCCTTTAAGAATTCGAAATGCTACAACTGTGGAGAATTAGAAAATAGTCACACTGTAAAACTAAAGCAAGGAAAAGTTCTCATTTAAAAAAAAATCTACATAGTGTTGCATTGGAAAAAATAATCACAGAAAACCAAAGAAAATTTGTGTATGTGAAAATTTAATAATGTGAATGTAAAAATGCAACAAAACACTAGTAGTAATATCACAAGAATCAATGAAGCCACATGGAAAGTAAATGGAAAACCTATATTAAGGATTTTGAAAATTGCAAGTAGTGTGTTGGGTGAGAAATTTTTTTTTATTGGTGAAATGACTTGTAATGTCTCATTCCATAACAACTGTGTAAAAGCTAAGGCCTATGTTTTTAAAAAAATACTACAAGATGATTTGAGCTTGGAATTTACCTATAAATGTTTATTGCAAAAATGTAAATGGACAAGTGATTAGTTTAAAAAATATAAAAATTTAAAGGTAGAATTGAAAAAAATGTTTTTTGGATATTCTGTCGGATGAGATGGGTCAGTGTTTCAAATTCAAAGTGAAATTTCAAGTGAAAAAAGGTTTGACACCAATATTTAAGCTGAAATGGAGCGTACCATTCGCAGCACTAGATCAAGTCAACAAAGAATTAGATAGACATAAGAAAATAAGTGTAATTGAAAAGATTAACCATTCAAAATGAGCAGCACCAGCAGTGTATGTAAAAAAAAAAATAATGAAATTTGTGTTTGTGCTGATTTTTTGACAGGATTAAACAAGTGTTTAGAAGCCCATAACTACCCATTTCCAAGTCCAGAAAAAATATTTGCAAAATTAAACAGTGAAAAAAAATTTTCAAAGCTGGATATTTCTGAAGTGTATTTACAAATACATGTTGAAGAAGAATGTTCAGAGTTGACAACTATAAATATGCAAAAGGAATTCTATAAGTTCAACTAACTTCTTTTTGGCATAAAAGTGGCTCTAGCTGTATTTCAGCAAGCTATAGATACAATGCTTGCTGATTGTGTATCTAAAGAACAACATATCAGACATGTGAACAATTTTTGAAAAAATACCAGAGTATGGGTTCAAACTTAGTGAAGAAAAGTGTGAATTGTTTTTGCTTAAAATCAGATATCTAGCACAAATCATTGACAAAAATGGTTGTCAGCCAGATCTGTCAAAGGCAAATGAAAATTAAGAATATGCCTCCCTCAACATACATTACTAGGTTACAAGCATTTCTAGGTCTAGCAAACTTATCAAATTTATGTACCTAATATGCAGAATTTGAACAATTTCCACTGAACAATTTGCTTAAAAACAATGCAAAGTGGAACCAGACTGATAAGTGTCAGAAGGCCTTTAAAGAAATACTAATGTCAGGGTTATCATTAGTGCACCATGATCCAAAAGCAGAAATTGTATTGACTTCAGATGCTAGTGATTATGGTATAGGAGCAGTAAATCTTTATAAATACAATGATAGTAACATGAAAGCTGTTGCAAATGCTTCACATTCACTACTACCAGTAGAAAAAAAACTACAGCCTGATCGAAACAGGCATTAGCAATAATGTTTTCAGTGAAAAAATTTTGAAAATTTATACACTGAAGGAATATTTTGTTTCAGACAGACCACAGACCTTTATTATTAATTAAAGGTATTTATATGCATACAGTGAATAAATTACAATACTTGGGTATCATCTTATTAAATTATGGTTTGAAGATAGAATACCAACTGTCCAAAAAATCAGGACATACAGATGGATTATCAAGATTGATACCCAAAAATACTGAATTGTTTGAGGAGACTTATTGCAGCATTAAAGAGTGAAATGGTAATGAAAAATATATTATGCAATGTTGTACACAAATTACCAGTTACCCTGGGATAAATAAAAGTAAATACAGAACAAGACCTATTTATCACAGGAATAAAAAATAACTAAAAGAAAGTAAGAAAGAACGTAATCCTGACTTGAACATTTACTTGTTATGTGACGAAATACTGATGTTTGCACAAAGTGTAGTATACTCTGTGGTCAGGACTACACATAGATTTTGCAGGTCCAATAAATGAATCATATTATCTTGTAGTGGGATAGCTTTACTATGTGGCCTGAAATTTGTAAGTGCAAAAAACTAACTTCTATGATTACGGTGAATTTTTTACATGAACTGTTTGCAAGATATAACATTCTGGGTGCTATAGTCTTGGATAATGAGATATATATATATATATATATATATATATATATATATACTTATATAATTCACTGCTTACTAATTTGAAGTTTTTTGTAAAATGTTCTTGTCTGAGCATTACTACCTCGCTGTATCACCCATGGTCAAATGGACAAACTGAATGGTTTGTGGGTGCTTTAATAGATCTTTGAAAAAAATCAAGTAATGAAAAAGTGAGCAAAGAATAACTACAAAAGTTTTTGAGAGTATACCAGATAATTCCAAAACCCAATACAACATCAGGTATGTCACTGGCAGAATTGATGTTTGCAAGAAAAATTAAATTGGGTTTAACAAGTTGTTTTACCTGGTCAAAATAGAATAAAAACAGATAACAAAAAGGGCACTAAAGTTATTAGATTTGGCAAAAAAGTGTTTTTCAAAGTAAAAATAGAAAAGAAATTTTGGGATATGGTGTAATAATGAAACAAATTTGAAAGATGATATATGATAAAAGAAAGAAAATGAGAAGACAAAAAACATTGCAATCAGTTAAAAAAAAAAATGTTTACTGAAGAAAGGTCCATTAGGAAGGAAGATCCTATGCAAGTACAGTATGATACTTTAGATGTACTAACATCCCAAGAATTTGTTGAACATTCAAGTATGATTACCAGAAAAAGAAACATGACAGAAAACTAGAAGTTGACCCAAAATGTAAAAATTGCGAAGTTCAGTATTTTGGTCAACTCGCCAGAAAGAGGAGGGGATGGATACTAATAAATAAAATATTTACTAATAAAAAGAAATTTCAAAAGGGGAGGGGATGTTGTGGAGTAAATGGATACACACCAATGATACAAATAAACTAAACTAGAGGCCTTAAATAAAGAACTCCAAGTGAGTTTTAAAATTCCATTGGAGTAAGTCAAAAGTATTTTTAACAGATGTCACAATGAGTAGCCTAAGCAAGGCTTAATATTATAACTGCTAGGAATTAGTTATAACAAAAGGAATATACATTCTTCATCAAATTGCTTTTATCTTTTTCATTTTTTCAATCCACCCAAATAAAGGTGATAATGCCACAAAGACGCAAAGGATTTACTGGGAAACAAGAATAAACTTCTCCTCCTGTTCACAAACCTGAGGAGGAGTGTGAACTGGATGATTGATGAATCTATATACTCCTATAGACATATATTAGTACGTGTTCCCACCCTAACACTGTCTGAAATAGCATCAAATTTATATAGAAAATCTTTTTCAGTGTTCCTAAACCTCAAAAAATAACCTACAATCAAAACAATCATTTTTGGTAAATTTTTAGAAGACGTAATGCGAAATGAAGAAGAGGCATTGTAGCTAATTGGCAGAAAGAGCGAACTATCAATCAAGAACTTTTGTCATCAACTTCACGGGGGTGTAGAGCGCCGAAAATTTGCTCATAAATTCACTGACAGCTAAGAGCTTGACAACAATCGACAAATAAACAAAAACACCTTGGTAAAGTTCTGAAGATTCCATTCAACTTTAAATTGGTTAAGCATCTCATATTGCAGGGCCTTCTTTCAGACAAACAATATGGCTTTCACTTTTCTAGGTCAACCGATGTGTTGGAAGGTGAGGAATATTACCTCCCATAAAAAGCTTAAGTCGACCCCATTTATTAATTTTACATTTTTTGACTTATTAAATGATTTTTCCAAATTCCACCTGTTTATTGCATATCTTAAGAAAGATTTTGCCCCTCCCCCCAAACACCCAAGTGTAAATTTTAAGTTCTTGTATTACTTACCTAATTTCAACTTTCAATTCTGTAGATGTTAGTAAGCAACAAATATTACCTACAAGTGTTATTTTGTGAATTTAAATCTCCTTTTCAAGGCTTTGTTATATTTTACCCTGTCATATATTTTTATATTTATTTATAATTACTATTATTTTATCATGTCTGCATAAGGCATTATTTTTGCACTTATTTTAAGCAGTCTATTTACATTACATGGAATGCCTTCTATAAATTAAATACTCCATATTAAATTTTTCTACATCAGGTTCAGTTCGCCATCCGTCCAGTCATAGTAATAATAGTAGCAACAGTAAACCTGGAAGAGGAGAGGTTGGAGAAAAAAGGAATACTTTGTGGGAAATCCTGCACTGTAAATTATTGACCCACATCCAGGCACACCAGAAACCAATCACTGCCCTTCATTTAGAAGGTGGACGTGTTGTATCAGCCAGTGATGACCGGACACTTAAGGTAGACCAGTAACTTAAAACCTTTTTACACTTTGGCTTGTCACATTTAAGATTTTGACACTTAATATCCTCTTAAAATGTACATTGTGATACATAAACAAGTAGTAAGATATTCCTGGAAGGTTACAAACCATGACAGACATCTTAAGAAGGCCTTAGGGTACAATGGTTAAAACAATGTGAGTATAATGACTAAGATAAGGACATCATTTATCATCATCATTTTTCCATCACACCCAATGGTGCATAGGGCAGCAACTTTTTTTTTGTTGCTGTTTCTGTAACAAACTGTTTTTTATGGGGCAGGGTTGTTAGTCCTGCACCTAACTCTCAAACCTGGAGGACCGGTGGACCATTCTTGGTCCTTACGCTTACAGCACCTGGTATTCCAAAATGGTTACCCATTTAAGTACTGACCAGGCTTGATGTTGCTTAACTTTGGTGATCGGATGGGAACCAGTGTATTCAACACGATATAGCCGTAGACAAGATAAGGACACTCATCTGATTTATTAACCCAGTACCCTTGAGACAACAGAAAATGCTGGATAACAGTAATCACCCCTACAATATTGTTGTTATTAATGGTAGAACAAAACTTAAAACAAGAAATAAAACAATCATTAATGCTTTCAAACAAGGCTTTTTGTTTCATGCAAAAAAAAAAAAGGCAAAAAATAACAAAGAAAAGTGAAAAAGTAATATATACTTACTATCCTGAATGGCATGCAGTTATATATAAGAAATAAGCAAAACGATATCTTTAAAACACTCTACTGCTGCAGAAATTTGTAAACTGGCACTGCTCTCATGGTCTTTCAATGAACTAATGGTGGTTGATACAAAAAATTGCCCAATTCGGAGAACCAGATTAAAGAGGATGGACTGTATTTAATTGTTCCTTTGCCCTTAAAATCAGCTTATGAGTTGTAGGGTACCTTGTTTGAAGCCATGGTTAATAAAGTAGTCATTGCTAGAATGTTTTTTTTTTTTTTTGCATAAAGCTTCTTTATTAGATCTTTCGAATATCTGTATTACATTAAAAGCACATTGGCTAAAAGTTACTTGAGAAACCAGTTTCTAAACATTTTCTGTTTAAATGCCTCTTCAAATGTTTCAATGTTATCAATTTTATAGACTGTTATGAATTGATTATTTTCTAAATACAAACTTTTAAGCATTCCACATCTATCAAGACAAAAAAAGGTGATTTAATCATTTTGCTGTTACTAAATTTCTTTACATTTTACTGGCTTTGTCCTATAATGCACTAAATGTAATAACTGTTGCGGGACTGAGGCATAAATAAACAATTCCAATCTTAAGTTGTGAGGATAGATGCAAAGAAACAGCTGCAATGTAACTGATCCTGACTTGGTATTTCAATATCAGTCACTTTCTCACCGACATGACATGGCTTTCCTCTGTCTTTTCTACAAGTATTTTCATGGCAACTGCTCTGACGAGCCCTTTTCTCTGGTATCCTGACCACATGAATTTAAGCACACTACTAGGTTGGCATCTAGGTCCCACTCTTTTACAGTTGAAATAGTTAATTGTTACTGCTACTTCTACTACATCACTTTTTCTCACACTTCCCACCTATGAAACTCCCTTCTGTTTACTTGCTTCCCTGACAGCTACAATTTCCAAAAATTTAAATGTAGTATCATTTACCATCTTCTATCTTCTTAAATCCCGTTCATCTTTTATCCTTTCCTCAATACTCCCTGTATCCAGCCTCTTCTCTCACTGTAATCACTTGTGCACTAATGGTAGTCCTGCCTTACTTGTGGTAGAAAGATTAAAATATATATATTTTTTTTTTTTTATCATATCACCCCAAGCAAGGCAGTCCACTGCCACTATAGCGCAGGGGGTTACATAGAGCGATTGGGTATAGGAAATGTCAGAGGGAGGGTGATAGATGAGTTAGGAGGTATGTAGGAAGAGTGTTGGAGGGAATGGGTGCATGTCAGTGTGTTAGGAGGTGTCTATTGACCTTACATTTAAACTCCTGGAGGTTGTAGCTGTCGGGGAAGCAATCATGTGGAAGGGAATTCCACAGGCGGGAAGTGTGAGAAAAGAAGCTGTTGGAGTAGAAATTGCGGTTACATTTCGTCGGTTTCACTGTAAAGGGGTGGGACCTAGTTGCCAATCTAGTATCTCGTGCAAATTCACACCTAGGGGTACCAGTGATTTAAGTTCATCCGAACAGAAGCCATGAAAGTACTTATAGAAGAGGCACAGGGAAGCAAATATACATATGAATTCTCTTTAATCATGATTTACCAAAGTTTTTCTTCAGAAACTATTTGGAATATATCAGAAAACATTTGTTCAATAATATTTTGCTACATTTAGTGTATGAAATGTGTACATAAATGTACCAATTATTATGGGACAGAGGTAGTAATAAATAATTCCAATCCAAAATTGTAAAGATTGCTCCTAGTTATAAACTGGTTCTCTTTAATTCTGATAGGCTACAGTGTTCTCATAGGAATTAATTGGAATATATTAGCCTACTTCTGTCCCAGAATATCTGATACAATTGCATAACATCTCATACACTTAATGTAACACCTGTTATAGGACAGATTTAGTATATTCTTAAGATAAAAATCATTCTGGTAAAAAAAAAAGTTTGTTTTTGTAGGTGTTTCGGTTAGAAGACTGGATGTGCCTCTACACACTGTATGGTCATCATGGCAGCATAACCGCCCTTTATTTAGACAAGGTAAGGCAAAATTTACATATCAGAAGGTCACTTTTGTTCTATTTGTTTGGAATGCATTTCTTTTTCAAGTTTATAAGATTAAAAAAATATAGGCAGATCAATAAAGCTGACATGTAGATTTCAGTATGAAATTTTCACTGGATTAGATTGATGAGGAAATTATAAAAAAATAAATGGGCAGACCTGAAGGAGACTACCACCACCTTTAAATTTGTTGTTTTTCATTTTTTTTAAATTTTTTTTTCAGCGCAGTCATATCGTTTATTACATAAAGTTTCCGGTTATCAAAAAGAATTTGAAAAAAATTTCAATATTTAAACAATGGAGGGAGGTGCTCACTTTTTCATACAACGTTATAGCAAATCGATCCTCCATTTTGGAACTACTCACATTGGGGTTGCTTTGTTTTTTTTTTTTTTTTTGTGGGGGGGGTTGCTCTTGTTTTTGTCTTTTTCAAGTTTTCTTTAGTTCTTATGAAGACATCTTCCTTGGTAACTCCAAGAACGGCTTTATTCAAAAATTTTGCAAAAGATTTAGTTGTTGAATATGTGCAAGCAAAAAAGTTAATTGCACAGGATCGATTTACTATAAGGTTGTATAAAAAAACTGAGACCCCCCACCACCACCACCAAATTGTTTAAATATTGAAATTTTTACAATTTTTTTTTTTTTTTTGTCAGTCAGAAAGTTTAGGGTTTAATCAATAAGATTGCACTGAAAAAAGTAAAAAAAATGTTGATAACCACCACCTGTAAATTGGTTGATTATGTCGTACTGGTGAATGGTTCCAAAATGTAGGATTGATTTACTATCACATTGTATGCAAAACTGAGCCCCCCCCCCCCCACCTCCGCGCTCCAAATTCTTGAAATATTGCAATTTAAAAAAATTTTTTTTTTGTCAGTCGGAAAGTTTAGGGTGTAATCGATAAGATTGCACTGAAAAAAGTTAAAAAAAAAAAAATTTAAAGGTGGTGGTAGTCTCCTTCAGGTCTGCCAATAAATGTTATATAAAAATGTTTTTTTAAGGCTTTTGAGTTATAGACTTCTGTATGTGCTAAGATAGGCATGATTTTATCACTTTTTGCTGTATACAGGTTTACTATTTTGTTCATTATCAGAAAATACTTTTGTGATATAGTGAATAAATATTAAATTTTCTTTAAAGTTCCCTAGCATTTATATTTAAATATAAAAGACCGACAGGTGGAATGGTTAGTAGTTGATATGATTATTATTTATTTTCCAGGGCCCCCCTTATTCTGCTGCTAGTGGCTCTAAAGATACTACAGTTCGATTGTGGGATTTACTAACTGGTTGTTGTGTACACAAACTCTGTGCACATGATGAACCAGTTATCTCTTTAACGTGCTCTCTGCATTATGTGATTAGCCAAGGTCAAGATTACAGGTTGTGTGTCTGGAATCGAAGTAGAGGCCAGCTCTTACATGATATACAGTTGGTAAGTAATACATACATATACATTAATCAGGCCTTCTGATATTTTGATTTTTGAATCTAGAGTTTGATAGACAGACCTTCCAACAATCATTTCTTCCGCTCATCAGGGAATATCATCAGTGATTTATTTTCTCGTTTTTCTTTTACATATATACTAGCAGTATAACCTGGCGTTGCTCGGGTGTAATGGAAGCTTTAAAACTAATCCATGGTCCTGGAGCTCAGACTCTTTGGACGGTGGCATGAAAGTCTAAAAAGCAATAGTTGTTTCCAGTTAAAGCGAAACCGTAGACTGAAAAAAAAATGAATCATATTTTGATTTCCTGGTATCGATATCAAATTTTCTGCACTATTGTAAGAACTGCAAACTTGAAATTCCTGAATATCGTTTGTTATGTCTTTGTCTATGAGTGTATCAAATTTGATTAAAATCGGACCACTCCTTCTTTAACCCAATTTTTTCGATTATCGATTTTCGATATTTATCGGGGGTACCTTGACCCAAAACCTAGCTAAGAACACTCACAGACGCTTTTCAAGAAAATCGGTTCAGCCGTTTCGGAGTCTATAGGTAACGGATACACACACACACACACACACACAAAGTTCCATTTATAAATAAGTTTAGATAGATATATATGCTCTTTTCATTGGTGCAAAGTAGAATCTCTGACAGATGTCAAATTGGTTGAGTTTCAATCCTGACAAGAAGTAATAGGATGTCTAACCGTACTGATGAGCTGTGATACAGCCAAACAGGACTGTCTGCGAATGACTATATATACACACATAAAAGATTTTCCATTCTTAATGACTATGTATAACTTTTTTAATATACGTCTAACAACTTGATACCAGGAAAATATACCAGTAAATCACTAGTGACGTTACTACTCTTTTTCCTCCCAGATAAATGCAGACTCTATATCTTGTTTGTGAAACTTGCTTCAGGATTTCTTGTCAACTATCATTTAAAATTTAAATGCATTATCAATTTTGTCTCCTTGAATCTTGATCTTTTTATTGTTTTTCTCCCCAGTAACACTTTCTGTGTTTCTTTCATTAATCTGTTGCAACTTAGTGGCTTTATACCCCTGCTTTTTTTTTCTTAATAAATTTAAATTTGTATCTATAGTTTTTTTAGTTAAATGTAGAGTTCATTGGGGAATATAAATCCATTTTTTAAAAATTTTGCCTCTGCATCTGAAAATCTGCTCTGAATGGTAAAATAATAAAAGCAATAAAACTCTCAAATTATTTAATTTGATAACCTTTTAATTGCTTGAATAAATAGTAAAAATTAAGGACATTATAGTCTGAAGAAGAAAAAAGTTTTTCTGAGTACTAATAAAATTTTAAGAATTGTTTTCATTTTTTTTTATTATTATAATAATTTATAAAATTTCAAAAATATTTAAAAAATGTTCAAAGATTTGTACTTAGATTTTTAGTTAAGAATTAATGATTATATTGCCTTAGTTTAATAAAAATCGTTTTGCCTTGATATTTTTAAAATAATTTAAAAAAGTTTTGTGTTGTAAAAATGTTCATTTTTAATAAGTATGATGTTCCGTAGGGGACATATTGATTTTAGAAGTTAACAAGTGTTGTGGATTATTTCCCTTACATGAAAACCCGCAGTATTTTCTTATGTTTGTATTGGCTTACAATGGGGAGGGGGGAAAAAAAGAAAAGTGTAAACATTAGTGTAAGTATTAATAAAATGAAAAGCACTATAATAACTTTAACTTATCATAATCATGTGAACAATTCGTTTTAATAAAGAATAAAATGAAAAATAAAATATTAAAAAATATAAATTAATACTATAACATTTTATAAATTAATAATAAATAAAACACCATAACATTTCAGGAATTACTAAGTTACCTCAGTATTTATGAAATTTAAGCTATTAAATATTTAAATTAATTTAAGAAAAGTTTATTTTATTTTAAAAGAAAATTCAATTTTTCAGAAACTATATTCAAACGTGAGCTAATGCAACTAAAATTCAATAAAATATTAGATTGCTGAAAATATTAGTTCTTTTAAATCACTGGGTAGATATCATTCATCAAAGGTCACATGTTTCAAGGGTTAGGGTTCCTCTTCAAAAAAAATGGTTATGTTCACAGTCATCAAATTATGTCATTTTGGGTAAACCATAATTGACGATTTGACAACCTGATGACTAACAGGCTGTCAACTTGTCAATTTGCACTTCATAAATATCTTATCTCAGTGACTAAGAAATACCTTTTTTCTTAAATCTATGCTGTAAACAATTAATATTTGATTTAAATCATTCATTTTAATTTCAATTTGCTATTTTTCCAAAATTAACAAGTCACAGAAGCATATTTTTTTTTTGCAAGATTTTTAAAACTGAGAATTAACTTTTGTTTACAAATGTGTCAATTGCTCAAAAATGGCAGCAAATTAAAAAAATTGAGAGAAAATCTCAAATTTCATATATTACAATCAATATAATTTCTGTTCGAAATAAACCAAAGTATTTTGCTTACTGGAAATAGTAAATTTAATCATTTAGCTTTCAATTAAAACTAAAATAAAAGTTTCAAGAAAACCTTTTCATTTTTAAAATTCAGTTTAAGTTAGATATTGAAATGTGGTTTATAAGCTTTTTTAAAAAATTGTTTTCTATTATGTTATATTTATAGTATTATTATTTTTATTTAAATTTTAAAATTATTATTAAAAATAATTATTTTTATTAGTCATTAATAATAATATTATTAGGTTCTTTATTTAAAATTATTTTTTATCATCATTAACATTGTAATACTACTTCCATATTCTAAACTTAATATTAATATCATTGTTATAAAATCGAAACGATTATATTTATAAGATGATATTGTTATTATTACCGTTGAAATTAATATAAAAATCTAACAATTCAGTTTATCTATTAAAATATGGCATCTAAATTGACTGTCCTGTATTTGAAAATGTTTAACCCAAAGTTCAATCCAAGGTCATCTTATTGTTTGGTTAGTAAATGCAACATTCGGTGACATCCGTGTTCAAAAATTAACTTTGTATATCTGACTTCCAACAACAAATTGTTTTCCTTCTTCTTCTCTCCCTCCCCCCACTATTCCTTCCATCTGGATAAATCTAACCCATTCATTTTTGTAAAAAAAATTCAGTCTGAGTTAAATATTTTTGTAAATATTCATGAAATAAATTATCACTGATGAATTTATAAATTTGTCGAATTTAATATATATATACTCATCTCTTGTTTCCTGTTTAGGATGTGGTTTCCAGCTTTCTCTTTTCCATTCTTTTTACCCTTACGTAGCCCCCTGCGCATCAGTGGCGTTACCGCCTTGCTTGAGGTGATATGATTAAAAAAAAAAATATATATATATATACACACACACACACACACATACAGTCATTTCCATGTTAACTCTAGAAGGTAGGAAGCTGTCATTTATCTTTTCATTTATTTTTGTTATTCCCATTTAGCACCTATAAATTGAAATTATACATGTTTTAAATGTTTTATTATTACAGTGGTTTCCCCTTTTCATAATCAACTACCAGGAACAACTTTTGTGATTTTTATTGTTAGACAAATTTAAAAGACAATTTAATTTAAAAATTAACATGCCTTTTTGTATGTTCATTATTGGAATCTGTGTTTTGTAGTAATACATTTACATGCATAGTCAGGTGAGACTAAATTTCCTTATAATTTATTTGTAAATTACCTTAGTTTTTTTTTTTTTTGTGCTCTTCTAATTTATCTCAATTTTTGCAGGAAGTTGGTCTTTATAGTCAACAGATGGTTTTACTGACTGACAAGCTCCTTGTGCTCGGAGGTCAGGTAAGAGATACTTCTGAACATTATCCAGACAAAAATTTTAAAATGAAAGAGAATATAGTATGTTAATTTTATATGGACAAACATTACTTCATGTAAAAATTTGCTTCTGCAATTAACTTTTTTTTTTTTTCTAGACAAAAAGGATTTTAGGTTTGGTTACAGTATTAAGACTATTTAATGTGTTAAGTCATTTAAAAGAACATTTCTATGCAACAAATATATCTTTATTTTTTTTTGTTTGTTTCTAGGGTTATTTATATCTTTGGGAT
Source organism: Ascarosepion bandense (assembly GCA_037127315.1). Taxonomy (NCBI): domain Eukaryota; kingdom Metazoa; phylum Mollusca; class Cephalopoda; order Sepiida; family Sepiidae; genus Ascarosepion; species Ascarosepion bandense. Next base: position 1,222,157 of record JBBBDQ010000304.1, read on the forward strand.
ATATGTCAGGGCCAATTGAAAAAACAAGTGAAATTGGGAAGCAGTGACGATGCAGACTGTGTCCGGTTTATCCAAGTCATTGACCACACAGTTGTTTGTGATTATGGCAATGAGTTAAGAGTCACCAATTTCCCTACAGTTCTTGAAAAGAATGATTGATCAACTCCATTTCTCATCTTCTGCAATATTCTCTTGTATTTCATCTGTTTACATCATTTATAAAAAACAACAAAAAAAAAAAGTTCAAAAGAATGCATGAATGAGAGGTTTTTTGTTTAAGAGCTAATTTGTAATAAAAATCCTTTATTTTTTTTTTAAACATGTTCACTTTCATAAATGTAGATTTTTCTTTTTTTTTGTAAGGATTAAATAAAAAGCTTAAAATTTTGTAATTATGATTTATTCTCCTAGCACAATTTGCAACAACCATTGAGTCAGCTCAACAAGTGATATTTCTATAGAAAAAAAATATTAACACCAGGCTTGCTTTACCTGACTGTGTTTTTTTTTTTTTGTTTTTTTTTTTAATTAGGCATTTGTGGTACAGTGGATATAGGCTCTGAACGAGAAACCGGGGAGCCAAGTTCGAATTCCAGTTGAATCCATTGTATTCACTTACGCACAAATACCCTTAGGAAAGGTATTAATCCATCTCTTCCTTCCAGTTATGGGTTAAATAGCAGGACAGACTTGGTTCTATAGCCTTGGCGGGCAACCAGTCTACCGCAGAAAGCAATGGCAACCTACTGTGGGATAATCTTCTGCCCAGTCAGTCATGTCTCTTTCGAGACATGATCGCCCAAGCGTGTATCACGTATGGCACTTAACTGACTGATATAAAAAATAATAAAAATTGTGGATGTGTGTTATGGTGTAATGGATATTGGCTTGGAATGAGAAATCTTAGAGTCAAATGTGTGTCATTAGTGGTATTAATCCACCCCCCCCCCTCCAGCTATGGGTTGAATAGCCTTGGTTGACAACTTGTCCATCCCTGAAAGAGATATGGTCACCAAACATTGTATCACATCTTGCAATAAAATGATTGAGGGAGGTTTAATGAGATTTAATTGTAACAATAATTAATCTGAAATGGGAGGGTTGTAAAATGTTCATGATCCTATCCACAACTTTTCAGCACCCTTCAGTGAACTCAGACATGCACTTGCTGAGTGAGCCTTGCACAACTGTTTTCCTTTTTGAATTTCTGGGATGTGTTATTTACATGCAGACTATTGTTTTCATCAGGTACTTCTTGATCCCAGTAAAAGGAAACATAAGGGGATCAAGGAGGAGTGTCAGGTTTGTCTTCCTTATATCAAGAGCTTATTGGAAAAAATTCAGATCTGCAGTCCATACAAATGAACCCTTTATTTAACCAACAAGGGTATATTGTTCTTGTTCTGTTGTGTATAGAGATAATCTCTGTATTTAGTTTGGTTCAGTTTTTAGTACTGATCAGTTGTGTCTAAGTACACACTGGTCAGCAATTGAACTCAATTCCTGTGTCACCAATTTCAATAACTAATGCTTTAAACCACTATACCAATTCTGAGGGGAGAACTTGGAGCTGCTTGATTTCATTCACCAACTTTATTAATGACTCCCATATATTTATTTTTATGCTAGGCCTACTAAAGATGCCCTTAGCATATGTTCAGATATCCAACTCTTTAACATTTCTTTAGGCTTTTTCTCCAGCTTTACTTTTAAGAAAAAAGTAGTTTCGCTTTTGTGCTCTTTACCAAAACTATGAAGAATGTCATGTTCTAGTCTGTGTTAGGCTTGAAGCAAAGATTTCTCCACAGTGTAGAGCTGCTTCTGAATAATGTCAGGACAGCAGATCTGAATCTTTCCTGATAAATCTTTATAAGAAAAACAGGTTGTAGCAGTCTTCTGGTCCTCATCATTTCCTATTGCTATGTGTTTGGGTCATCACTTACAATGATTCTTGCATGGGAAGGTTGGGATGTCTTGAATCCATTTTCTGAGGTAATGTTTTCTTCTATTGTGAACCGGATCAAAAGTTTACAGGGTGCAGCAATTTTGTACTGCTTCCTGGTGCAATTAAAGGTATCTTCTATGTACTGTAGGTATCATTTAAGATTAGACTTAATTGATCTGTTGATTTATTCCTTCCTTGAAAGAGAAGGGTCTGCTATATTGGGTTAGAGCAGTGAACTCAATGCTACTAAACTTTTGTTTATTATTTATTGTTGTAGGCTTCAATACTTAGAATTATGATACAGAAATTAAACTGTTTATTCTTTAGTAATAGATTGCCTGCCTGTAAACCTCACTTTACGCTGCATGTACAACTGAAAAAAAAAAAAATTTCATTTGTACTCTTACAATGCAATAGCAAAATATCCATGGGTGCTTCAAAGAAAGGTGTTTTAATATGAATATTCTATTTAAGATGTGGACATTGCTAAAGGTCATGAATATATCACCCTAACACCACTGAAAATTAGTAGGGTTGGATTATAGCAAACTTTTCTTTGAAGTTGTTTTCAGTTTTAAAATCATGATGAAAGAAATTACAAATTAAATGTGACTCAACTTATATTGAATAATAAGAAAAATGATAAAAGAGGAAGTAAATTAAATTTTATTCATAAACTGACAAAGTGACTTGAATAAAGTCAATAAAATGGTCCCTTTATACTTCTAAGAACTGTATTTCTTTTTCAAGATTCATATATCCAAGGATTACAGGCACATTCCCAAGTTATGATTTCTTTATCAGAAAACCAAAGGGAAATTTCTCTCTGGGCTGATTCTACAGAATCACTGCCATGAATGATATTCCTAAAAAAACAAAAAACAAAACAAACACAGTGATTTTGAAAATATAATGAAATTTGTAGGTGTTAAAAATAAGGCCACTGATAGTTTTATAACATCAGTGTTATACATTTGTACACTCATCAACGCACGCAAGAACACACACACGGGCGTTTGTTCACTGAGGCTTGCATAAACATACACATGCAAATCATGCGGTGTTCAGTATATATATATATATATATATATATATATATATATGTGTGCTGTTGCATACATACATACACATTCGGTTGGTGTATTTGAATGGTGTAGCTATGTTGACGCGTGGACAGTTGTCGATTCTGTGTGAAACTATGATAGGTAAGAATTGCTGTTTTTTTTTATTTAAGGCTGTATTATTTTTTGTTTTAAAGTCAGTTATTGGCTTGTTCTTAATTTTTTGTGGTTGTGTATATTTAAATGGTAGAAATTCTAATTTGTAACACTTTTTAGTGTTTATTTGTGGTGTATTAATTATTAATTTTACTATGGGAGATACGTGTGATTTTTTTTTTTTTTTTTTAATCCATTTGGTATAAACTGTGATAATAGTTATTTATTTTCATGTCTGCATTTGGAAATTAGTTCTGATCTCGTATTTAGTAAGTTCTTTTGTGTGGTATGAGATATAATTGCTACTTTCTCATGTAGGCAAAGTAGGCATTATTTTGTAATGTTGTAGGCAGGTGCTTTTTTCAGTATTTTCCAGTTTATTGTTGGTGAAATATTTCTGTCTTTTAGATGCCATACGTATGTTGATAGTGTAGTGCTATTCAAGTATTTTCTGTTGGAGAATGAAAGATTGGGGTAGTTATTCTGTTTTCTTAAATGGTCCCTCAGTGGCACTGATGTAGTACATTATGTTGTTGTTTGCACTTACCTTGGCTTTATATACTATGTTTGTTTGCTGGCAATTTTTCTGGAGTGGACATGTAGTTCTGTTTCTGCAGTTGAATTGAGCTTCTTCGATTGCATTATTGTAGTTTGTTAATTTTTTGTTATGGCTTTTTATTATTTGTGTAATATTTTTTGTGCAGCTGTAACTAATTTTGACGTTTTTGTTAAATATTTTTGCTAATTGGTCTGTCACCGGGAAGTATTTTTCTATTAAGTTCAGAAATGTCTTACCTATGTTTGTTTTGAAGGCTTTGTTGTATGGTGGATTAAACCAGATGATATTTCTTTTTCTGTTTTTGCTTTTTCGTTGCGGGGGTGTATATTGTAGTTGTTTGCATCCATATTTCTTTAGTGCTTCATCGTATGGTGTTCTTTTGTTATTGAAAATCTGTATGTTAGATGAATTTTCAGATAGTCTGCAGCTGATTGATATGGGTATTTGTTTGATGGTTGGAGGATGTGTGTACGTAAGTTGGATCGTCGTTATCTTTTCTGTATGGTTCATATGTCTTGTTGTCCAAGTTAAGGGTGACATCTAAGAAGTTTACTGCTTTTATACCTGCTTTTATTTCTATTTTGAATCCAATGGATTTTAGAGCATTTACTATTTTTTCCCTAAATCTATCTAATTTGGGACCATTGGGTTCTCTTATCAGGATAAGTCTGTCATCTCTGTATAGTCCTGTGTCCTTTTTCTCCAGGATTCTGGCTAGGTGTGAAAGAATGAGTATGCCTACCAATTCGCATGTCTCTGCTCCATCGTAGCTACACATTGTTACATCGAATAAGTTGCGGTTTTGTTTTTTTTGTCCATGGTTCATTATTGTAGAATAGTAGAGATTTGCGGCAGTGCATGATTATTTTAATGTCTTCGTCTGTAATTTTTATATGTTGTTGTGCCAGTTGTATAGCCTCATTCACTGTTTTCTGTGATGGATGGGTAGAAGTCCATGATGTCGAATTGGATGAAAGTGGCTTTGTCTTTGTTTTTTATTGTTGTAAACCACTATGACAGTTTTGGTGTTCTTCTATTGGTTAAGGTCTAATTTTTTCCTTAAGTTGGCTGTTAAGGTCTAAATACCTATTATCACAATTTATACCAAATGGATTTAAAAAAAAAAAAAAAAAAATCTCCCACAAATAAACACTAAAAAGCATTACAAATTAGAATTTCTACCATTTCAATATACGCAACCACAAAAAATTAAAAAACAAGCCAATAACTGACTTTAAAACAAAAAAATAACAATACAGCCTTAAATAAAATAGAAATTCTTACCTATCATAGTTTCACACAGAACCCATCGAAAGTACATATGTATGTATGAGAAATTGACAACTGTCCATGCGTCAACATCGCTACACCATTCAAATACACCAACCGAATGTGTATGTATGTGTGCAACGGCACACATATACATACTGAACCCGCATGATTTACAGGTGTATATTTATGCAAGCCTCAGTGAACGAATGCCCGTACATATGTCTGCGTCTGTTGTTACGACAGATTTCCCCCATTTCCACAATAATACACGAATATACATAACCCTACATATAACCAATTTAAAAAAAAATTAACCAGTTTGTCTGACGATCACAAGAGCGTGAAACCCAGGGTTACAAACTCACACCTATCTATATGAATAGGTCTGCTCTATCACTGATATTGAGCACTTTTAAATAAGTACCACACATATATGTAAACAATATAATATATATAACAAATTGCATATATATATATATATATATATATATATATATATATTTGGAGGTCATGAAAGAGAGGATGTTTAGGTATTGGCTAACCTTCCAGGTAGGTAAGGTGGAGATTTATTTTTATTTAAACAACTTAACCTAATTATTTAAAGCCTGAAAATAATTTTAGATTGTAGGAATTTTGGTGGTGATAACCTAATTAATTAGTCCATGATAGTGTGGGTGGAAAAGGTAGATTCATACCTTTACACAAGGGTATCTGCATGGAAGTGAATATAGCAGACCCAACTGGAGTTCAAACTTGGCTCTCAGATTTCCAATTCAGAACCACATGCACATTTGAACTTAGAGCACCTGGTATTCTCAAATGGTCACACATTAGTGTTTCAGTGTGGTATGGCCTTTTAAGCACAATATGAAGTGGAGGCAGTAAGAAATGAAGACTATGAACATGAGAAAATAAAGCCATCGTCTTGAACATGTCAAAATTAAAGTGTTCTACAAAGTGGAATTTCTTAGGGAGAAATACCTGTAGGAGTGGATTTTATTTTACATTTACCACATGCAGGAAATGAGGAAGATAAAGAATGGTTCTCATCTGAATATTTATAATAGAAATAGTGATAGACTTACAATGTTGTATTTGTGGGAGAGAGGCTACAAGTCATCACCCACAAGGCTGGAAAGCAAGGATTGAGCAGTTCCAGCATATGGTAGCAATACTTTATTTTGCGTCTAATCTGATGCTTGTAAAGATTAAAATATGCCAGAACGATACTTCTGAGAGTAATAGAACGAGCCGATGATTTTCCCAGCAGAAAGAAACTGTTCAAGTAGAAGTGGTGGTTATATTTAACTATTTCAACAATAAATGATTGGGACCTAGATGCTAATCTAGTAGCACTAGGGGAAAAAAATGTTGATCAGAGCAGTTGCCATAAAAATATTTTTAGAAAAGACAGGGAAGCCAGTGAAGCTGAGATAACAAGTCAGAACTGATTACATTGCAGATTCTTCTTTAGATTTTGTTGAAAACCTTGAGAGACTGGTAAGAAAAACCTAGTAGTAGATGCAGCTATACGTCTGATATATTCGTTCCACTTGAGGTTGGTTTAAAAAGAAAAGGATAAGAAGGTTAAATGTGTTGCTTTCAAGAACATTCGCATGAACCATTCTGATGACTGGCAGAAAAGTTTCTTTATGGTGGTTAAAAGGAGAGCAGTTTTGTTTGGGAGCCATTAAAATTTAACAGACATTTCCTGCCCCAGTTAACTACTGAGGCCTATTTCAAGAGCAGCAGTCATGTTTACCTTGTCATTCTTGACAAATTTCCAATTGAGATGAGAGTAAATGTTGGTGTCAGTTGTATAGATTCCTCCTTGATAACTGATGACATACAGAAGATCATTGACGAAGATTAGAAACAGTGCAAAACCTAGGATAGAATCTTGAGAGACACCCATGTTTGTGTGAAAAGATCTTCAAAATGACCTTCATTTCACAATTCAATAGAAATTAAATGAAATCAAACGATTATCTATAAATACCGTAGCTCTGGAGCCTGCACAGTAGGCCAGCATGCCAAAGCCTGTCAAAAGATATCTAGTGCAATAGTTTGAGCTTCACTATAATTATCATCATCAAAAGTCTGGTATATATTTTCAGTGATGGCCATTAGCACATCACTGGTAGACCTGGCAAAACAGAAGCTGTATTATTTGCCAGAGAGTAGGTTGTGAGATGATATGCTTCATTACTTCAGCATTGATTAGAATCTCATATACTTTGCCAAAAAGCAGCAAGATGCTTATAGGGTGATTGTTGAATCAGCTGATCCCTCTATGTTCTTAAAAAAAGGAACTACAGATGAGAACTTCCAAGCTGGAAAGCAGGTAGCAAAAAGGCAATAATTGTAGAATTTGGAGAGGACTGGAGTCAGGTCATAGGGCTCATTTCTTTAGGACAATGACTGGGATTCTATCACTTCTGCTTGTCTTATGGGAGACTAATTTAGAAATGATGCTTGACATTAGAGATGGGGATATGCATATATCACTCAGTTCAGCCTCTGTTCTAGGTGGGAAAACTTTATGACTGAATTCACTAACAATGATTTGTTATTTACTTAGTCTGGCACAAGGCCATAACAGTGAGGATGTAACTCACTAGGATCACAGTTCTGAATATAAATAAAATCAAAGCAAAAAACAAAAAAAAAACATCTAACATAAGGAGTTGTCCTTTTCTAATATTTTAATTTTTTTTTTTAATTTTATTTTTAAATGCTTAAAAAACACCTTGTAATAATGTTATGGTCTGAGTTGGGCAGGCTTGATGCTTTTGCTATTGTCATCCCCAGATGACTAAAATTAAACACATGCATTATAAAATCTTTTTTTCAAATCTTTGACATGTATTACAGTTAAAAGATTTTATACTTATTTAAAAACCAAAATCAAAAATACCTTCCCATGTCAATGGCATAGTCTCCTCTAATTGTCCCAGGGGCTGATTCCAAAGGTTTAGTGGCTCCCATCATTGTACGGCAAGTCCTGATAACTTCAGTGCCTTCCCAGACCTGATTTGAAGATAAATAAAAGTGATAAAATTTTGCTTAAGTGCTGTATTTGTATAAAAATATCTGCTGAGAAAGATTGAACTATATCAGAAACACTGATATACAGATTAAGATATGTGGGAACATCAATAAATCTGGAGCCTCTTACAACCACAGAAACAAAGTCTTATGTGTCAATCCACTTAATCGATTCATCATGAAAATCAAACTGAATTTCAGTCCATGTAATTATTAATCCAAAATGGAAACATTTTATAATCTGTAAGCTGCTCTTCTTAATTCATTTTTATTTGATTTAAACAAAAAAACACACACACACACACAAAAAACAAACACACTTTGTGAGTGAATATTGCATTAACAGATACATTTTTTCCAAATACAAGTCTTACTATTTAAAGCATAGCTGGTGGTTGGAGGAAGAGAGATGGATTAATATCTTTCCCACACATTTACATCTAAGTGAATGTAACCAGAATTCAAACTCAGGATCTCCAATTTATCATTTAGAGCCACTATGCAGTACACCACCTATATGAAAACAAAACAAAAAAACAAAAAACAAAAAAAAAACCCACAAACAGTAAATGTAATAATGACTTTTTTACCCAAAATAACTCTGCACTTGAAAAATAAAGATCTTCAGTTTTCTTTTTGGAGATTATTACCAGCTGCAATCTTGTCTTCACAGTTTCAACAGTGATTTTGGTCTTGGGAAAATACCAAAACTATAAGTTCAAACTGGGATTTTCTTGTCAACAATAGGAGTTACGTCCCTTGACACCATCAGGAGTTATGGCCCCTTTTGTAACTTTATAAGACTGCCATACTGAATATGGAGGTGTATCTCATTTTTAGTGTTAAAGGGAATTCGAAAATAAATTAGGTGATGTGAAGATTCTACTCAGTCATTGTAACTGTGATGACAACCTAACAATAGCGTGACGATTTACACATGCCCAATAAGAACTGATTGGCTTCAAAATGACATTAAAAGTGTGCAACCAGTTCTGAACAGAATCATGACAAGGGATGGAACTCTAAAAAAAAAAAAAAAAATTTTATAATGAGCTGCAACTGCAAAGAACTCAAAATTGTGATAAGAATCACGACAATTTTATGCAATTTTTTTTTTTTATCATGCATATCTACATTTGCTGCAGATATATTATCAGGTGGCCAGGGCTTATATATATAAAAATAAAGAGAAAAAAAAACAAAAAAACAAAAAAAACTAAAAGTTCACCTAATGAGGTTGTTAGAGTGAAACCTCAACACCTCAAGCAGCAGGTGAAAGAACAGGGGCAGTTGTTGAAGATTACAGAAGTAACTTACATATCACTGAGAGCCCCCCCCCCCCCCACTGAAAACTATTGTATGGTTCAGATCCCATTCATAAAATGACAATACAACAGTCCTGATGGGATAGCCCAATTATGGAGTTACACCAAATTATCAATCAGGTAACACCAACTCAGAAACAGTTCACCTCCAGCATCATTCTCAGGAGTTAACTACCTAGAATAATCAAAGCAGCAGGAACTAAATGATCCACTGGGAAGAGAAAGGAATTATTTGTTTAAAAATACACACACACACATATATATATATGTGTGCATTGATATAAAGAGACATAATTGGGCAGAGTCTGTATCTGCACAATTTGGGCTTTAATCACACTATGACTGAGAGCCAATTGTGATATTGAAAGGTATTGCTGTGTGAACATATTTAAGGCAGATATACTATCAGACAAAAAGGCTTTGTTGAAATCATAACTGCCGTTTCATACCAGTAGCTCTATAATATTTTGTTTTGTCAAATTTTTTTTTTTTTAATCATTTCACCCCAAGCAAGGCAGAAATGCCACTGATGTGCGGGAGGGCTACATAACTGTAAAAAGATTAATTAGAAGAGAGTGAGGAGTACAAACAAGTTAGAAAGGAGCAATAGAAAGACGAGAATGCAGGTGTGTGTAATACCCCAACGGTCCGTCCTAACAATTTCCTCCGGCGGCCGTTCTCCACGCTGTGTTGTTGCCGGGAATTTGTAGAAACCGTCGGACGGACAGCTGGGGGTACAAGATTGACTGCAAGGAACGAACTCCCAAAATTTGGATGAGTTGAAAAGGAAGCTTTATTCGTTTAGAGTTAGCCTTGTCTGTTGGGGCAGGCGAATGTGACACACAGTTCTAACTCCAATTAATGGAGATCAACAAACCCGAACTGAACGAAACCAAGACGAACGGAGATCCTTACTTCAAGCTCGCACCCGGCTGACTCCTTTCACTTCTCTCGTCTTTAACTTAACTGCTCAACTCGGAAAAAACACCTGAATTTATCTAAAAAATCGACCGGAAACAAGGAAATCCGGAAATGCTCTAGACCACCGGTGACAAACACCGGCGACTGTAAGTCTGAATTTTCAGTTATCTTTTTTTTGTTTATCTTAATAAGGCTTCCGCCGGAAAGGCTTAATGTGAGGTCAAGATACAGTAAGGTCAGCCTTTGACCGGGTTAGACCACCGGTGACAAACACTGGCGACCGCAAGTCCGAAACTTCAGCTATCTTTTTTTTTGTTTATCTTAATAAGGCTTCCGCCGGAAAAGGCTTAATGTGAGGTCAAGATACAGTAAGAACAGCCTTTGACCGGGTCATCGTACTCGCTGAACTTTATCACTGAGTCAATTTTCCTCAAAAAGAAAAAGCGTTTTTTTTATTTTTTTCCTCTTCTTTTTCACTTTTGTTAGATATGCCCTCTAAACTATTTTCTATTCTAATCTATTTTCTATTTTAATCTATTATAACAAAATACATATATATCTAGCCATCGTGTCACATGTGATGACAGTTACATAGGTGGAGAGAAAGGGAAGGATATACAGGGGTGGGGAGAGAGCTAGAGTCCAGTGGTTAATAGGTGAGTATTGACATTGCATTTAAATTCTTGGAGGTTGTAGCCATCAGGAAAGCAAGAATATGGGAGAGAGTTTCACAGGCGGGAAGTGCGAGAGAAGAAGCTGCAGGAGTAGAATTGTCATCTGCATTTGGTTAACCTAACTGTGAATGGGTGGGACCCAGTTGCCAGTCTGGCTGCATGAGTAAACACCTGTTGAGGAGGCACCAGTGAGAATAAAATGTTTAAAATGGCTTTTATTAATCTAAAAGTATTGTCCTTTAACAGTGTACTCACCATTGCAAATACTGGACCAGAAGACATGTAGGTAACAAGTTTAGGGAAGAAACTTTTCCCTTTATGTTCGGCATAGTGTTCTTCCAGGAGCTCTTCTGTTGGCTGAAAATAAAAATATTTTAATGAGAGAATTCATTGCATACTCTTACATCAAATTGAGCAGAAAGTAATAAACCTGACAATTTAAAAATTTGATACATAATGATTATACTTTTTTTCTTTTCAAACAGTTAATAGCTGGATAAGACCTGACTATACATGCTTATATATTCCTTTCTGTTTTCTGACCATGTGTACATATATACATACATGCATACATACATACATGCACACACACACAGGTTTTGTTGTATAATATAGACAAGTTTTGTCTATTTTGTGTAGGATCCGTTCGTATCGTCTGATAAGCTTGAAAAAAGAAAAATTACTGTGATTTACCATCAAGCTTATCAGATGATATGAATGGATCCTACACAAAATAAATACATAAAACTTGTCTATATTATTCAATGAAACCTGTATTAATGAAAAAATGCTGCCAAAATACACACACACACATAAAAATTCAGTATTTTACATTTGGGAATACCTATTTCTACAGGTTCTTAAAACCCATTTTATTCAACCCCAGCCAAATATAAAATGAAGAAATTTTACAGTGACTGGAAATAAAGTTATTCAAGACCAGGAAGAAACAAGGAAAGTTGGTTAGGAAAGAAAGAAGCCAAGAATGGTAGAGCGAAAAATAGTAGCATGCTAAACAGAGGAGTGGAGGGAAGGTAGCTTGCCCCAGAGGTTAAGGTAGGCATAAACTTAAAAGGTATTACATGCATAAAATTTAATTCTAACCAGTATCAGCAAACTTACACTAAAAATTAATACAATTAAATTGGAAGGAAGGGAATAGTTAATACCTTATTTATTCAGTCAGTTAAGTGCCATACGTGATACACACTTGGGCAATCATATCTCAAAAGAGACATAACTGACTTGGCAGAAGATTATCCTGCAGTAGGTTGCCATTGCTTTCTGCAGTAGACTGGTTGCCAGCCAAGGCTATAGAACCCAATAACCCATAACTGGAAGAAAGAGATGGATTAATACCTTTCCCCAAGGGTATTTGCGCGTAAGTGAATGCAATGAATTCGAACTTGGCTCCCTGATTTCTCGTTCCGAGTTGATATCCACTGCACCACAACACACATCCCTTATTAAGGAAGTTTAAATCTACTTCAATGCCAACATTTGCTCATCAACTTGTTAGGTTAAGTAATACAAATTTTTGTTAGGGAAATTTTCATAATACTATTTTTATAGTTATTACTGTTATGAGATTGCCAGAATTTTCTTTGGAGATAATGGATTTCCGATACAAGACTTTCTGATAGATTCATAACTATTTCAAGAGTAATTGCACATCGGTTAATATAGCAAGCTCAATGAGAACTGGAGCTTAGAATTTTGGTTAACAATGCAAGGCATTATCTATTATACCAACTGCACATCAAAGCTTACCACACCTAGTATTTCTAAACAGTCATCTTGATACTAACAGTCATCTTGATACTTAACTTCAGTGATTATGCTCAAATATACACTTATTAGCACACTGAGACAATGTTAAAAATATTAATGTTTTTTTTAATGCTCTAACATGGAGCTTTTGTCAAGGGAGAAATCTGAATTTCTAACTTTTCTACATCACAAATTCTCATTCATCTGGTGATATAGCAATTATAAACATTCAGTGGTGACTGGAACATGTTTAGAAGAAATACTAAACAAAAAACATGCAAGGAATTGTTTTTGTAAAATGTCAAAACTATATTACTTAGATATTTCTGCCATTTTTTGACACGTATGAGTTAATTGATAAAATATATATATCTCAAACTTTAGCCATATTCGAGTCCATTTTTTTTTTAATTTCTTACATGAAAATATTAGATAATTACCTAAATATGTGAAGTATGTGTGAAATAAAATTTCTTTTTAGATGTTGCCGGTTCATTGTCAAAACATATCAAAATTAAATCTCCGAATGGATTTATATCTTATTTCTGCCTATAACATGAGAGTGTACTTTCCAAAGAGCTCCTTTCTGATAGGCTGGGTTGATTAATCTGAGCCTGCAAATTTTTCAGTTGTAAGAATCCTAATCAGGGTAGTCACTTAGCTAAAACAAAGTACAGTCCCTCATGGGAAAAAAAGAAAAAGTCAACAACAGTTGCTTCATCATTGCTTACAATGCTTCAAACCTGTCAATCACTCATAAGTTCATGTTAAAACCACCCAATCTCACTGCAAGCTCCAATTTCACATCACATCCTCTGGTTTTATGTAACAACATTCTAAAGCTGCTGGAGTGAATACCAGATCGTTGCTGTTCTGTGCTCCTAATTGATTGGCAAGAGTCCAGAGATTAATTTTGATATTCCCATGTTAAGTTTATCAGATTAGTCTTCCATTATAGCTTGAGGTAATTTGGGGCAGGGTTTATTTATACGCAAACATGTTTGAAGAAGGCTTAAAGTGGGTTTGCTCATGCCAGATATCAAGCTGGAACTTCTCCCTCTCAGAATTTATATATCAGATATTTTCTTAGACTGGCTACACCCACAGCTAAGGAGCTACATAAGTAACAATATACATGAATAAGAGTAGAATAAAAGTCGGTCAGGAGATGTCTTTGTTGGTTTCTTCTGCTTTGCATGTTCTTGTCACCTTGATTTACCAGGATATTCTGTACTGGGAGTCAGAGTTATCACTTAGGTCATTGAGTTTTTTTGCTAGAAGCCTTTCAGATTTCTAGCCTCTGGTGATAACCAGGTTGGTTCTTATTGAGTTGCTACACTACACCCATCCAGTCTGGCCTGGATTGATAATGTTTTCAAGGTCATTAGATGAGCATGTTAAGGTTTCAAGGTCATCCTGTTGTAGCCAGTTATTAAACTCAACTCTTTAGATTCAATGAATGCTTTTATCCACTATGCCATGTATCCAGTATATGAATTTTTAGGACTTATAAACCTAATGTTTTAGTAACTTTAAAAAAAAAAAAACAAGAGATTATATAATTTTTGGCGTAATTTTTTATTTTTATTTTATTTTCTAGCACTCTATATTACTGGTTCTCATATTGTATTCATGACTATGCTTGGCCAGTTTAGGAGATTTTTGTGGCTCAACAGAGGCACATCCCTTGTTCCCTGTTTAGGATGTGGTTTCTGGCTTTCTCTTTTCCAATCTTGTCACTCTTTTTTTTCAATTGGAGTAGACAGACTAAACTATCGCCCAGTTCACACTCCACCCACGTCTATTGAACAGGTGAAGAATGTTAATTTGTTCTAAAATAGTTTATCTTAATTTTTCTGGAGCCTTAAATATTTTTGGAGGGAAAAACCATAATGAAATTACAGTATTTCTTAAAATAAAGATTTTGACTGAAAAATTTTTATTCCTTTGAAAATTCTTGGCTTTTTGGAGCCTGTTTTGTAGAAGAATGATCACATCTTAAGGTAAAAACTGTTGGGTTTCTATAAATCAGTCTGTGGAATATTGAATTTAATGCCTGTTCCAGAACACCAGATAACACATGTCTATCAACAAATTATTTTCAAACACTTTACTTCAGTTAGAAATTGTTTTTCAATATTTATAAGTAACACGTTTACTAGTCTATTGTATGACATTGTTGAACATAAATAATGCCAAGGATAATTCACTAAAAGCATTCTTTGCCATGTTTAATAATACACTTTAATACATCAAGAGGATCAGAGAGTACCTCTTTATATTCAGCTCAAATTAGCAAATGAAATGTCATTTCATTGAGAAAAAAAAAAGAAAAAAGATATCAATTTCATCTGGATACTGATTTTGAACATCCAAACATTCATTTTGAAGGTATGCTTTTTCATTTTCATTCTCAATGTCTAATAAATGCAGGTTAAAAAGCAATTAAAATCTTTCTTAGTTCTGCTAAATGCTGACCTCTGTATTGAATCTTGACAACTTCATGCATTCCCTCTTTTCATCTTTCTTTGCTATTAAAGCAGCATCTCTAACTTCTGGCATTTCTCCTAGCGTAGTGCTTAATTTGAATTCCATATTTTTAGCAGAGTTCAAGGCATTGCTGATTATTTCTTCCATTTTTTTAAATTTTTTTTTATTATCAATATTTGTTGGTCAACCTTTGCAAGTCCATACTGGACTGATTTAACCTAACCTTACGATATTGCATCCTCTTCTGGAGTCTCTCTCCACAGAGCATAAAACTGGATGCCAGAAGTTAAGTAGGGCAATAAATGAAAGTTTTTGAAATGAGTTCATAAGTATCCCAGAAATCACATTTTGTTTCTTGACTGAACTCTCCAAATTGTAAATGTTCAAATCAGGTTATTTAATTTGGATTTTGGTACATTACAGACACATATCTTGCACTATCTGGTTTCACACTTGTTTCACCCTTTGAGAAATATATTGCTTTAGCATTGCCCATCTTGATGAAGAAACAAAATAATGCAAACAATGCCAAGGATACCAAAAATGTAACACTTGGATCTACTGCACAGGAATGAAGACAAGCTAAATTGAGATTATGATTTTCACAGTTTACAAACATAGCTCTTGAGGTTACATACAATTTTGTTTTTTGGACACCCTCTAACTCCAGTCATTAAAGAATTGCCCATGACAATTTTTAATGGATAAACCATATTATTCTAACAAGCCAAGAACTTTGATGGCGATACTACAGGCATCATTTTTCTCTAGTTGGAAAAAGCCTAAGAATACTTCCTTAATTTCAACAAATACATACCATGATGTCAAAGAAACTGTCTTTATGTCAGGAGTTGAATCCATATTTGTGTAATATTTTGCTTCTCTTATTTCAAATATTTTTGTACACATTGTTTTAGCAAGATGTACAATTTCATTTTGAGTTCTGTTCAAGAGGCAAGTTATTTGTTTAGCCTGATCTTTGCATTCATCAATATGCTCTGCCAAAATTGAATCATGTTTTGGCCAGAAGTTTAATAGTTGCAAAAAAGAAATCTTTCTAGATTCTGGTCTGTATTATTCTGAGACAACCCTGTTACTGATTCTCCCCTGTGCCTTCTGAAGGTCAAATTCTGTTTTCCCAGAAAAGAAATAACATCAATGATGCAATCCAGAATGATGTTCCTTTTCTTTCTGACAACAGTTGTTGAAATTTAGCCTGTTGTATAAGTTTTGAAAAAGTTTTATATGCAGGTACTTAATCATGTAATTTCTAAATCCATCCTCCTTTGCAAAACTAGATTTTTAGGAATCGGATTCTATTGTATATAAGCAAGGAAAATAGTAGCAGCACCCATGAAAGGGAGTGGGGAGTACAATAATCAAGTTCTTAGTACAGCTTCACCATTTGCTGACTGCTTGATAAAACACTGTGCTGACAAGGACCTCCCTTGCTCATCTGCAACAAAGATCATTAGAATACTGAAAATTTTCCAATCCTTGTTTTACCAATTTCTGGATTAGTACATCTGCAACTGCTTTCTTCAATCTCCTCAAATCCTTTACTCTCCAAAATAAATGGCTGCTGTCATTATCACTCATCTTTATTTCCATTCAAAATCTGTTCATTATTTTTACTCAGTTCCTGCCCATCTTCATCTGATAGTTGTATTGACTCATCCTTATGTTAATGATCTCTTCCTGCAACTTGTGTTTTTGCTTTTTAAAAATGCTTTCAATGCTCCTCTTTGTATCATCATCTGTTGGTAAAGGATGGGAAATTTTTATTTAAAGTTTGTGTGTGTGTGTGTGATTGAGTCTAATTTACTATGCCAATTGACAATGTTAAAAAAAAAAAAAAAAATTTACCCAAAATTTCGAATGTGTCAGAAGAGATTAAAAAATAATAATGAAGATAAAAAAAAACTTTTTATAGAGTTTGAGGTTTTTTTTTTATCATGCTATACTTTGTTTATAGTGAAAAAAGGAGGAGGTACCTACTATATAGTACAATTGAAAGAAAGATCTCTAGAAAACAATTTAAAATTTCACATGACCTTAAAATAAAATTTTGAACATGAAACAAAGGTTAATAAAAAAATTGCTAGCACCTGATTTATTTGTTTCTTTAAATATGTTTAAGTCCCTTTAAAATAGAGTTAAGAAAAGAAAAAGAAAAAAGAAAAAAAACAAAAAGTTATGAAGTCAAATTTTCTTAGGTTTTTATAAGAACAAAAATATAATTGTTTCAATAATCACCCAAAATCTTTTTTCATGTAATTTTAGAGTTCGTGGCATTCTCTCTCCGAACCCACCTTTTAAACTTTATATCCTTTGAACTTTCTCTTTTAGTTCAGACATGAAAAATCAGAATAACTTATGCCAAAATCTTGGACTTTTAACATGTGTGGAAAAAAAAAAAAATGGAATCAAGTAGGTGCTAACAAAAAACTCAAAGAGAGTGGATAATTAGGTGGGATACTTAATGACCAGCCCATCAGAATCTTGATGAGACTGAGTCTTGCCCCTTCCACTCCTCTCTTACCTTAGAGAAAAGGATCCAAATATCACACCCATCTCAACTGCTACTCAAAGTGTAAGTCGTTTACAGGCTTTGTTATCTGGGTGTAAAACTTCACCCAGTGAAACACTCTTGGACCTCTTCAGGTAAATTGTATAGGTTTTTTCTATTTTATCTTTATTATTTTAACTAATATTGTCCTTCAAGTGTCTGTATTATCTTATTAACTTGGGACTTTGAAGCCAACAGCAAAGCAATAAATCTTACTTATGAAGAATATGTGCTTAGTGTGGGAGACTTTGATGAAAGAATATTTCTTAGAGATGATGCTGGGGAAGAGATTGGGATGCCAAGCAAAGTAACATCGGATTTCTCTGATGGGATTCCTATAGGCAGGAGTTTACATCAGCATCTTGATGAGGTTAGTTCCTTTACAACCAGTAAAAAGAACTTTGGTGGGGGAGAGAGAAAAAGAATGTCCTATTTCTTCATTATTAATATTTATCAAGGCTAAGTTAAATTTTCAAAATCCCGTTCATCGCCCCTGGGGCATCTTGATCAGAAAAATTTACTGTCACTTCAAAAGTTGTTTAGGCTTCTTTACTGTTATCACCATGTTTCCTTTTCCAATCTTTTCACTCCTTTTCCTTTTTTTTCAGTTGGAGTAGATTGACTAAACTATCGCCTGGTTCACACTCCACCCATGTCTATTGAACAGGTGAAGAGGCTCATCCCTTGTTCCCTGTTTAGGATGTGGTTTCCGGCTTTCTTTTTTCCAATCTTTTCACTCTTACATAGCCCTCTGCACATCAGTGGCGTTACCGCCTTGCTCGGGATGATATGATTTTTAAAAAAAAAAAAAAAAAAAAAAAAATTGATCACCGTGTATATGAGTGGGGCCCATCCCCACTGTCAGATAATGCTTTCTAAAACATGCTGGGATTATTTTGATGCCCTATCTAAAATTTTCTTCACGGGTTTGGCCAAATTATCAGCAACCAAATATAAAAACATTTTAAAACTATATTAAAAAAAAAAAAAAAAAAAAAAAAATTATTTTTAACATTTTAGGTGTATTTGCTAAATAAAAAAAAATATACTCTATCAAAAGTGCTCCCTCCTCCGAGAGGGGATACTGTCCCATTGCCCCTCCACCTTGTACAGCACTGGAGTGTGATGATGACAGTTTGAACAAGGTAAATAACTACAATACCTCATCTCAGATAGGAGGCCTTGTTATTTCTTATTTAATCTGAATTTGTGACCTTTTCCATTGGCCCAGAGTGTATAGAAACTTTTGCACTACATGACCTAAGGTAGAGAACAAAACTATGTGTAAGCAGATTTGTTTTACTTTTTTTAACATACTTGAAAGTGTAAAGTTGAAGCCTTGAACTTAATGCCATTTGTCTGCCACTTCAATTGAACTGTAAGTCAATGAAGTTTCCATTACCTGTGGTGCAATTAATTGAATTTTTAATGTCTTAAATGTAATGTTCTTTCCTTCTCTTAATGAAAGACTCACATGTAATCATTTCCAAGTGATAGGATTTTTTAAAAAAATTCACTATTTTTCCTGTAATGTGAGAGTCCATGCTAAAAGAGGAGATATTTTAATTTCATGTATAAAAATAGAGCTGTGTCTGTGTAGTAAAAAAAAAAAAAAACAACCTTTAACTGATTAGCTTACAATTCTATGTGATGACCATTGACCTGTACTTTCAGGTGTTTATTTTAAGTAGTCATTGAGATAAAGTTCAGCTGCTTGATTCAGTAGAAGTGTTTTAGAACATGGTACATTAATCATTAAGCCATGACAGATTGTGACAAAAGTTATTATCAAACTGGAGAAGAGAGAAAGAAAAATACAAGGGTTTGAAGAATTGATTAACTAAATGGAATTTAACCAACCCAATGAAAGAGATAAATGAAATGAAAGAATAAGTAATTCCTAAATGAAGATTTAACCTGTATAACATTTTATGTTTTATAAAAAAAGACATGAAGACAAATTGTTGATAAGAATTGCACACTCCTAAAAAAAAAACACTTTCCCAAGGGTATTTCTATTAAGTGAATATAACAAGAGAGAGAATTTACAAATTCAAAACCAATAATACATTTGATTTGTTCCTTGGATGTGTGTATGTAGAGGGGGGTACAGGAAAAGAAATACTTATTCTGCAACACCTGGCACATTTTGTGTCGGTTGGGGACCAAAAATCATTTCTCAGTTGCACCTGTCCTTGAAGACAGTGCAGCTTAGTTGTATCTGTCTGTGAGGACAGAGGTGCATCTGATGAGAAAAATACTGTGAAGATGCCCAGTCCCGGGGAACAAAAACAAAAAGCAGTTGCGCCACCCCATTGTACCAGGTGCTTGTTACCGGGCCCAGCTACCGGTTGAGGAGACTGGGGAATTTTTGTTTCTTCACCAGTTTGTATGGGGTTGGGCTCCCCACAATAAAAAAAAGACCTGGTGTCACATCTCACTCCAGTGGGGAAGTATGGTAAATATCTACTTATTCCTAAAAAAAAAACAAAACACACAATCAATTCAACTACTTTTGTCCCATTTATGTGAGGTTCAAATTCCCCTCCAAATCATATGCCAGCATTTCTGGGATTTTTAATAGAAACCAATGACAATTGACAAGGTCACTTGGGTAAAGTGACAAAAAATTAGGGAAATCTTAATTTCTTAAAGACCTCCAGTAGCTAGTTTCACAGTTTTTTTTGTTTTTTTTTGTTATTGTAGTGTTTTTTCAAAACTTCAATGTTCTTGTTTAAATGTACATTGCATTACTCACGGTCAAATGTCATCTGTTTTTTTTTGTACAACATGTATTACATTTTTGACAAGTTCAAGAGATTTGAAAACTGTACTGACTTGGATAAATTTAGGAATGGGGGAAATCAAACCTATGTCCCTTTCTCAACAAATGTCTATCTCTTTTTCCTTATATTACGGAAATTAACGAAATTTGGTTATAAACAACCGACAATTTGAAATGAATTGTATGAATTGAAATGAATTATAAATTGTAATGATTAATGTATCTACCGAGTCTTACTCTAAATTTCTATCTAGGTATAGCTCGGTTTCTCCACCCTCACATAGCTGTCATTTTTTTGTATGAGATTTTTTTTTTCCAACCTACATATTTTATAAGATTCTTATAAAATATGTAGTGTACTAGCTATTTCTTATAAGAAATAGCTAGTACACTACAGGCATGATGAAAAGAAAAGCAATCTGATTTTTAAAACCCACACCAGTGTGAATAATAATAGTCTTTTGACTCTTTTGTTGAGCGTTGTAAAATATGTTTTTATTTTAAAAATTAATTATGCTGAATAAAATTCTTTAAAGTAAGGCCTTTATGTCTTCACAGTTCGCTTATTTATTACCAATTTACATGGTAAAATTCTACGTACAATATGGTGAGGGGATATACGTTCCTGGCATAAATTAGGTCATGACTATAAAAACCTTTTTACTAGTAAGCAATCACCTGCCGTAGGGGTGGTCGCATAATTGAATTGTTAAATACCCAGTAATCTTAAAATATAAAACCTTTTTAAGTAGCTTTTTATGATTATGAAGAAGATGCTTGTTGAAGAAAAATAAAATGTTAGAAAATTACCAGTAAATTTAGAATAAGCACCGCTCTTTATTTTTTGATTTCGATACATGGTCATCCGGTTTTACAAACAAAGAAACAAAAGTTTACACACACACAAAAAGTACTGGGAATTTATTGAATTGTAGTATTTATTTAGTAAACAAAACACTAAAAACAGTTTTTTACTTATTTAACACTCACTTGACTGCTACAACAAATTAATACAGAATTTTCAAAAATTTAAAGCTTAGTAAATTTAAAATTTAATTTCAAATTTTGAAATAATAAGATTTATGTAAAAATCATTATTTACCGAAATTTTAAGACACTAATTAAAAATGTTAATTTTATTACATTTTTTATTTTATTTTAATAAATCTGGGCAGATTTCTGTAAGTGTCACTGTTTTAGTCTAAGTGGTCCTGATTGATCCCCCCCCCCCACCAAAAAAAAGAATGTAATGATTTAAAAATAAATTGTCTGAGGATTAGTTCTCATTAAAGAAAAAATCCTAGAACTATGTAATTTTTAAAAGAATTTCAACAAAAGACATTTGGAAGGTTCTGAGAAGAAAAGAAACTAAATAAAAAAGAAAAAAAGAAAAAAAAACAAACAAAAAAGAAAAAAAACTAAAAAAAAAAAAAACGCTTTGTTGACGCTTTGATCTTTCCTTTTTTTGTCTCTTAACAGTAACACAAATCCTGATAATTATTTTCATTGCAATTTTGTTGGCCTTGTCTAGCGAATTTTTTGAGTTACCGAATTAAAAAAAATGTTCAAAATAAAATTAGGTCTAACAAAAAAAGAAAAAAAGAAAGAAGACATCAGTGAATAGAACGAAAGACGTGCACTACTAATTTACGTGCGTAACTGCAACATTTCATTTTCATTCATTCACTGGAGAGAGGAATATAAAGAATATATATAATTTCTTTTTTAAATACACCCGACTATCTTGCTTACTGGAGATAGTAGATTTAATCATTTACCTTTCATTAAGTTAAAATTAAAGTTTCAAGAAAACGTTTAATATATACATATATATATATTTTAAAACTTAGGTATGGAAAATGAGTGGAGGTACGTACATGAAAGTCAAGCACTTGAACAAAGTGAGGCTGAAAATCAAATCCGAAGTGACTAAAAACTTTAATGATTACTATATATTCATTAAACATTGGAAATATTTTTTAAAATGAACTCCACCAATCAAAACGGAAAATTGAATTAATTAAAGATGATTCAAATTTACATAAAATTAATTCTAAATGTTTTTTTTTTTTTTCTTCCCAGAATAAGAAAGGTGAAAGAAAGAAAGAATTTGAACTTACATGAATCATTTTGCTGGCCACTAACTTGAATCCTTTCTGTTCAAACCGACTTATTATTTCCCCAATGAGCCTTCGCTGAACACCATCTGGCTTGATAGCAAGGAAGGTCCTTTCACGAGCCATGGCTGGGGAAAAAGCAGATAGTATTGACAAAAGCGTAGCTACCATGTGATAGACTGGCAATAATAATTACTCCCTCACGATGATCCAGCAGCTCAGTTTTAATTTATAAAGTAGCTCGAATGGGGTAACGATCATTCCTAAAATTAACGAGCAATGGAAGGTAGGGAGAATTTAAGGAAAATGAAACACGGCTAAGGCGATTAGATATGATTTCGGCGAAATCAATGAGTAACTGCAATTGAGAAAGAAAGAACAACGTGGTTGTAAAACAGCGCGTAACTCTCCTCACAATGGTGACTCCAAAATGACTTCCTTCTCTCCTCTTTCTATTTCTATATTTACAACGAATGACAGATCTGAAATAAATTGATTTCATGGTTGTTGCTTTCGTAAATTTGCTTAAAACTTCTGACATAACGGAGTTTTGACGACGTAGATGGATAACTTTGACAAATCACATGCTGTTGAGTGTTGACTTTCTTCTTTACTCCAAGTTTAGATTTTTATTTAATAGTTTTTTTTTTTTAAATGAAAAGCAAAATTGCATTAAAAATCCAGTTATGGTCAGCTTGAAGGTCATGTAGTAACGCATTTTCCCATATTCAATGATTGACTTTCGAACCCAAAATAAAACAACATTCTGATTTTTAAGGCACACATCCACCCAACTTGGAAGATTGGCACGACACAAAATTTTTCCATCTATTCAGTTTTGTTTCCTATTAAGCCTGGTTTATTAGCAATCAACTCATGATTAAGCTCTGTCAAGGTTGACTATGAGAGTAACAGCTTATGTTATTATTGCGTGACTAATTTGCAGGGAGAGACAAAAAGTTATCTTCCCTTGATCAAAACAGAAAATAGCAATAAAAATTAGTTATAAATATTCACGAGAATAGAAAACAATCACGTGATCTGGGGAGACCCACACAAGACATGGTTAGGCAAAAAGCTTAACGATGTCTTCCTCGTTTTGCTCCGTGTAACAGTAATAAAAAGCATAATTTTGAGGCTCGTAACAATCAGACAGAAAAGTACAAAATTGTTTTTAGTACCCAGTACTTTGAAAGTATATATATATATATATATATATATATATATATATATATATATATATACTAGCAGTATAGCCCGGCGTTGCTCGAGTGTAATGAAAGCTTTAAAACTAATCCATGGTCCTGGAGCTCAGACTCAGCCGAAAGAATATTTGTGTGAAGTTTCGTGAGAATCGGATAAAAATTGTGGATTTGTATAAAGGACATACAGACAGATAAACAGACACACACACAAACATCTTGCCTTATATATATATATATATATATATATATATATATATATATATATATATATATATTATCGATTTTCTGCACTATTGTAAGAACTGCAACCTTGAAACTTCTGAATATTGTTTCTTATGTTTTTGTCTTTGAGTGTATCAAATTTGATTAAAATCGGACCACTCCTTCTATAACCCGATTTTTTCGATTATCGATTTTCGATATTTATCGGGGGTACCTCGACACAAAACCTAGCTAAGAACACTCGCAGATGCTTATAGTACAACTGTGTAAATTTTCAAAAAAATCGGTTCAGCCGTTTCCGAGTCTATAGGTAACGGACACACACACACACACACACACACACACACACACACACACACACACAGACAAAGTTTCATTTATAAATAAGTTATATATATATATATATATATATATATATATATATAAGTTTGTTTTGTTTGAACTTTTCATATATTTATGTTGTATGTTTCATACACCCTAAACCTGGTATTTGTTACATATTCCCGCACAACATATTTGATGACTCCGACGAAAAACATTTTGATAAGCGGACACAAAAAGAAGACAAATCCATAAAACATATCTGGTGAATTCCAGTATATATATAGTGAGTAGAACGACATCAATTTTGTTTGTTTTTTAAATAATACATATGTTGGAAAGTTCTGCATAAAGTTTTTCTTTGGAATGTGTGTTTAAGAGTTCAGTTTTCGTTAAGTTAGACGATATGGATTTGTGAAGAAAAGAAAAATCTGATGTCGCTGTGAGCTTGTACAATTGTAGTAGGCAAAGGTTTGTCCTGACTGTGAATGAAAGCGTAAAATGTTGTCTTTGTTCATCATTCTTTTTTGTTGCCGACAAATAATGAGGAAAGGGGAAAACCAATTAGTGCAGTGTGAAAGAGAAAGTGAGAGAGAGTGTGAAAAATGCCAGTCATCTGGGCTTGGTTTCAGCCAAACGACTAGCAGCACACTATGATGTTCTTTCTTTGTTGATCGAACATAAGGAAGAAAGTGAATCAATGAATGCAGCGTGAAAGAGAAAGTGAAAGAGAAAGTGAAAGAGAAAGAAAAATGCAGGTCGCCTAAACTTGGCGTCTGGTTAGACGACTGGCGACTCTCTGAAAAGAAAGGCAAAATCAAGCGTATTTATCTGGTTGTGGAAAACAGAATTGGATCAACATTTAGATTTTTCCTTGCTCCTGATTGGCCCATAAATAATAGGTTGTATTTATTTTGTTTTCGCAGACGTCAGCACATTGTAAAATTTAGTGAACCAACTGTCTTGAAAGGAGCTTTTTTATTAGTAAATGTATAGATGTACATGCTTGTTTTATTGACATATGAAAAGGTGTAGGTGTGTGTAAGCTCGGATTTTCTGTGTAATCAAATCTTACGGAACCCAACACATTGTTCATATTGTAACCTACAGCCCCGCTCTTTCGTCTCCTGACCTCCAAATTCCAGACGATCATATAAGACATAGTTGATTAAGCTTATTCTTCTTGCGGGTACACTTAATAAAACAATTTGGTGCGATGCACGAGGCCTCGATCGACAATTCAACGGGGTGGAGAGTGGAAATACCTATACACAATCGGTGATTAGTGGGAGTGAGTGATAAGCCTAAAGAGAAGAAGAAGAAAAAGACGAAAAAGAAAATTAAAAGTCGAATGAAAACAAGCAAACGAATTTTAGTTAAAAATAAATGTGTTTGATAAGTAACTAAAATACAAAGTAAACTATAAATTAACAAAGAATCGTTATATTAAGCATATGGTGGCAGAACAAGGCAAAAACGATGGGAGATTTAGGAAATAAATAATTGTATTAACGAAAAAATAAAATAAGTGTTAAATCAGTGTGAATGTCTCTCGTTGAAAGAAAGAGATAAGAAGAGCCATAAAAGTCGTTCATACGTTAGGAGAGGGAGAGTGAGTTGTGAATTACTGTGGCGACGGCCTTTAGAGTGTGTCATTGAAGATGGGAAGTCGCAGTCGACAAGTGTTGTAAATCGTGGCTGGTGTACCGACCGACTGCCTAAGAAGACCCTTTGATGGGTTTTTATATCCTTTTCTTAGGCTCAGGTCGGCTTCAATTTTTCTTTGTTTCTTTAGGCAGGAGTGGTTACTGTTGGTGAAATTTCTGGATAGTATTTTTCTTTGAGTATTTAAGTGAAACGGAAGCTATGTGCGGAGCCTATGCGCAGTTCACTAAGTTTTTAGTTCAGCCTTGGGTTTCGGAGTGTTCACATTCGGCCAGTGATAGCATTTTGTGTAACATAAATCAGAAGAAGATCTGGTTTTAGGAAGATTAAGTTACCACAGAAAAATAGGCCTAAGGAGAAGGAAACGAAGAAAAAAAGACTAAAAATAAAAAAACGAAAACAAAAATTAATTCATAACAAAATAAAATAAATAGTAGCCTGAAGTAAATTTGTTACAACAGAAAAATAAAATTAAAGATAACAGCCTAAATCTGATAAGGTAAAAAAAAAAAAAACCGAAAGGAAAAAATCTACAAAAAAAAAAAAAAAAAAAAAAATCAAACAATTCAACAAAAAGAGTAAAGAAAGCAAAAACAATTTAAGGATTTCGGGTCAAAGTTTCTTATTGCGTTTCAAAAATATTCCGGCTGAAAATTTCTTCTTAGTGTAATGCAAGGTTTCTGAATACAAAATGTATGTGGTCATAAATCACGTTCAAAAAGAGACTTCAGAAAAACACGTCCGTTCCATAATACAACGAGGAAGATTGACTTAAATAATATTTTGTAGAAAAATAAAAAATGTAGCACAAGGCCAAAAAGTGTGAATGGGGAAAAGGCTAGTCTTCTTCTGTCTTATAAAAAAACTTAACTGGTTACAGTCACTGACCCAAACATACCACAAGGTTCCTAACACCAAAACAACACATCCTTACATACCGTTATTAATACATCCACTATAACACCTCAAAATCTCAATGAGGTCATAACTAATCTCGATATGTACAATTTTTCCGTGCGAGGGAAGGAATAAAACAACAATTTAAAACATCTAAATCTCAATGTCTATTTACAAGATGAAATAAGCTATTCACAAGAAACTAAATGAAATATTGTTAGTACCCCCCACCCCACCACCACCACAAGCCTTAATTGTGGCAGAAACGTCAATCGTCATGCAATATTTGGAAAGACAATTGTTAATCCTTGCTATCTACACGGCTTAGAATTTAGATTTTTCCTTCATATAGACTGGTTACTATTCAAGGCTAGAGACCCTGCTATTTAACCCACAGCCGGTGAAGGGGTGGATAGATGGATTTATGCCATTTAAAATGGCATTAGTGCAAAAGTTAACAAACAGACTAGCACCGAATTTGAATTCGCTTCGCTTCTATGTTTGAAAAAGTTTGTCTTCTACAGAGACCGGATGGAAAAGAGAGAGAATTTTATTTAAAATCCCCAAAAGTTGGATTTCGCACCGCCAATCCTAATTAACCGAACAAAATCATGAGAACATCTTCCATAAAGGTCGCTTGGTGCTTCGATCTCGAAGTCAGTTTAGCAATGTCATCAACTCTTTACACGTCACACACGTGCTCTATTGGATGAATTTGTGCGTCCGTTTGAACGGAAGCCGAGTTTAAAGTAAAAGCCCCAAATGAAACTAGAAACAAAAATTGCTCAGCTTCATTGGCATTTTCCTCTTCTAAGGATGTTCCAGGGGCGGGGATTAATCCTCACTCTCCTTTTTGGAGATACGACAATGGAGACGCACGTGATGCGTTTATTCTAAACAGACCTGAGGATATTATAGTTTTTCTGCATATTAACTATGCTTTCTTTAACCGATGTTTTTCTCCAGACATTTTCCCATGTCAATTTAGGACGCTTCACAGTCGCCATTTCACAGTCTTTGTTTCGCACTAACACGTATCCTCACCCCACTGAACCGACGCACTCAATAAGACCGGCTGTTGGTCCAGTATTACAGGTTAGACACAAGTCTCCAGTTCCCAATGTCAATAAAACACAAATACTTCGAATAATTTCAGTAAAAGAGAGACGTGGTCTTCGTTTAACCCTTTTTGGTTTGTTCTTAGTAGTCGCCGTACTTATTTCACTATGAGTGTATGAAGGAATTCACTACCAGTGTTGTGCAAAAATTACAGATAACTTTTACTTCTTCGCTTAACTACAGCAAACACGCTTAAATACAGGCCGGTGGTCTTAGAATACAACCTGATTATTGCCTTCTCCCCTTAGTTCGACCACACCAACCTCCTCCAAAACATACTTTTAAAATGCAATTTCAACTCTCAGAAAATAAACAATTTACTTTTTCACCGATTGGTTTTTCGCTATTGTTTTATCGCCCTGCTATTAATTATTCTGGTGTTCTTTTTGTCAACTATAGAGATCTTGCTTTAAAAACATTTACAGATCAAAACATCCTTAATTTTAACCTCGATTCTTATAGTGTCAAAACCAATTTATCTTTAAAAGTTTCAATTTATTACTGTTCTATTAGTAATCTGATATTCTTTGTATACTTACAAAAAGATTGTATTTCTAAATTAACTTTCTGTATATGAATATTTCAAAGTGTTTACAGCAGAACAAAATCTTGGTTTTTCGAAGACGCCTCTCTTTCACTTGGATTTTTTTTTCTGTTTTACGGCACGTCCTCCTTTATTATCATTATTATTATTTCAGGGGTGTCATCGCCTCTGCCACAATCGAAACTGACAAATGTTACTTCTGATGAAGGCCATGACTGACTATATTTTCATGAAACCTCTTGGCTGCTCTTTCCAACAAGAATCAAGAAGTTTATTGGAATTGCTTACTTCTTTTCGCTTACAAAAACAAATGTTATGTCATAAAGGTTCATAATTCAGACTGAATTTTAAATTATTTTCCTCTTAACAAAATAGGTTTGAGTATGTATCGGGTGTATGGATGTATCTACTTAGGCAGCAGGGTTTTTTTTCTAATGCCTGATTTGGGTGAACACCAACAAATGTTTTGCTTGATCTCAAACAAGAGACCTTTCGTTGGGCTTCAACTAAGCCTACCTATTTACATATCGTCGGGGCCCGCTCGCATCCGAGTCGTCATCCTCTCTTCTCAGAAAAATAAATATAACCAAGTCAATGCGGTTTTGGAAGGATAAAAGCTTTTTTTATATATCAAAAGCAAACACAAAATAATAATAACAAAATTTCTTGTTGCACAAAAAAGTTGAATGTCTCTTGTATATGAACAATAACCAAATAAAACACAAATACTTCGAATAATTTCGGTAAAGGAGAGATTTGGCCTTCGTTTAACCCTTTTTGGTCTGTTCATAGAGCGACTACTACAACCTTCGACGTTTCCGTTCTCAGTAGTAGTAACAGTAGTAATAGTATTATTAGTAGTAGAAGTATCGGTATTTAGATGTTAGCGGCGATATTTTGCTTCTTCGCCCTCAGCATCAGCAACGCACAGCGGACGCTTTCTTTCAATCTCTGACGTTTCTCGACTCAGTTCAACTGCACTCGAACCCCAACTCCTACTCTCCCGGTTTTCGTTTTGTTCGCCTCTTTTATTATTACTTGTGACGTATGTTTTTCTAGCGTGAATGTCCTGACATACTACCAAAGTACAACCTCTCTCTCCTCCGAAAATAAACAATTTATGTCTTCATCGATTGGTTTTCAAGGTTCACAACAAAACGCTATTGTTTTATCATCTTGCTATTAATTACTCTGCCGTTCTTTTGTAAACCAAAGAGATTCTTGTTTTGAAAAAAGTCATAGATCAAAACATCCTTAATTTTAACCTCGAGTGTCGAAATCCATTTTTCTTTAAAAGTTTCAAATTACTGTTCCAGTAATTTACCATTAGTAATCTGATGTCTTTTGTACACTTACAAAAAGATTATATTTCTAAATTAACTTTCTGTACATCAACATTTCAAAGTCTTTACTGCATATCAACATCTTGGTTATTCGAAGACGCCTCTCTTTCACTTGGTGTCTTCTGTTTTAAAGTACATACCCACTCACCACCACTATTACCATTTCATAGGTAAAATCACCCCTACCACAGTTATCAAGGAATAATACCATTTGGTAAGAGGATTGGGGCACTTTCAAGTCACAAAGTAGTGTCAGGTAACAGAAAATGGATATCATTTTTTCAAATAATTCATTTTAAAATGAATTTTGTACGGTTTACTTGTTCTAACATTGTGCATTAAAAAAAACTAATATTAAAAATTGTTTAAACTGTTATTTAAAAAATGTATTAATTATATTATATAAAAAAGAATGAATTATTAAACAAAAGCAACTTTTTTGAAAAAGTAAATTAAAACTATATGTAAAATTTTGATTTTTCTTATTTCGTCATTTAAATATTTTACAATAAGTCACTTATCTTTTTTAAAACTGTGATATAGTCAGTGTCAGAATAGCAATATTCGTAAAATTACAAATATTGCTAATCTCCCACTAAATAAACAACTAAATGAAATCATTGTTCAATAGTATCAAATTATTTACTACGGTGAATTCGAATAATTAAGGATTAAAACTTTAAAAATACTGCTTTTAAACAATAAAAACTACATGATATATATGTCGGGTGCAAATAACGATTATTTTCTCTTTGATTAAGTTGAATTCATGACGGCTGGTGAGTAACGTAAGTTTGTTGAGTAGCGAACTACGGTTACTATTTAGCTTGCGTATAGGCAAGTCGTGTCTGCCCATGCGAGTTATTATGTAGACTGCGGAGAAGACAGCGGTAGGGCGTACAGAGGAAGCGACGTAGTCTCACCAGGTACATAGAGGGCACTGGTTTTTCTGTCCGGAAATATTGCAAGTAAAACACAATATAACAGACGTGAAAATTTAACTTTTACAAAAACAAGAAAAACCAGTCTCTGAATCTTATTATTGGTTATGCAATTTTATCTTTAAAAGGATTCGGGACTGATGCATTCATGTAAGTTAAACAGAAAAATTAAAAACTTATACAAACACATAATCACAATATTTTAAAAAGCATTTATGTAGTGTGTCTCATATCACATAACACATAACATACAAAACACGGCTGTAAATTTATTACCAACATATCTATCTATCTAAACTTATTTATAAATGGAACTTTGTCTGTGTGTGTGTGTGTGTGTCAGTATGGGTGTGTGCCCGTTACCTAAAGACTCCGAAATGGCTGAACCGATTTTCTTGAAAATTTACACAGTTGTACTATAAGCGTCTGCGAGTGTTCTTAGCTAGGTTTGGTGTCGAGATACCCCCGGTAAATATCGAAAATCGATAATCGAAAAAACCGGGTTATAGAAGGAGTGGTCCGATTTTAATAAAATTTGATACACTTATAGACAAAGACATAAGAAACGATATTCAGAAGTTTCAAGGTTGCAGTTCTTACAATAGTGCAGAAAATCGATAATATATATATATATAAAAGGCAAGATGTTTGTGCTTGTGTGTGACTGTTTATCTGCCTGTATATCTGTATTTTTTCAGCCCTTTTATTTTAGTTTTTGCTTCGGGTTTGGCTCTAATTAGGTATAATTGTAGTTCTTAGTCTCAGCCATGATACCATTTACTAAGAGGACTTATTTAGCCTTCAAAATTCAGTTTACGACGAAAATAAATTATTTGATATCGATACCAGGAAATTAAAATTTGGCTTTACATCCATTCATTTTTCTTTCAGTCTACGGTTTCGCTTTAACTGGAAACAACTATTGCTTTTTAGTCTTTCGTGCCAACATCCAAAGAGTCTGAGCTCCAGCATCATGGATTAGTTTTAAAGCTTTCATTACACCCGAGCAATGCCGAGTTATACTGCTAGTAATTACATAAAAGGGAATAATGTCTCAACTTTATATCCTCTTGTGTTATATGTTTTTCCTCACCATTCATTTTCAGCACTAATCCAGAAGATTTATTTGCTATAATTTGGAGTTAGTTAAAGTTACAGAAGCTTGTTAGTTTTTTTTTCGTTTACTACTACAACCAAAACTCCACATTTATAATAGTAGTAACCCCTAATTTGCAGCAGTGGTGACATACACTACCAGTTTCATTCGGCAGCTCTTTTAGTGAAGAAAGCTCAACAAATTGTTTACATGGAGAATCTTGTAAAAATTGACAGACTCTGTAGAAGATTAATCTTTAACAATAGCCGAGAGAACACTAATTGTGACAGGACATTCTCCCATCGTAAACAATGTTCTCCCAGTTAAGCATAAAGAGCTTATAACTGGAGAACTGACAGGCCTGGGATAAGAAAATTAGTCAGACATTATTTGAATCTAAGTAATAAATACTGCAAATATTGTTTCTTTCAATATTTTCTTTTAACATATTCATTTTTACTCGTGGAACCTGTGGAATTTCCACGGAAAGATAATTATGATTTCCTGGAAAAAATTTACTTTGTCATACAACAAATGATAGTAACATCTTCAAACATAAAGGTATTGACATAAAGGTATTGGATAATAAAATAACGATAACACAGAGTGTAATTTTATTAAAATATCTATAAAAGTAATGTCCATCGAAGCTACTTTACTGTAACCTTATATTATATTAAGCGGCGTATGCACAGACCATAACCAAAATACTGTACGCTATTTTGTGAGAGATTTTAAAAAGAGAAAATGTTTTTTTTTTTGTTACTGAAAAATCATGGCTCCTGTGTCCGTTGTAAACAGAAAAGACCAACTGAGTAGCGGCCAAGGGTGTAGAGGCCAGAAATTTCGTTATTAGGTTGCGGGATACGACAACAAACTTACCTATTTTTACTATATTGTACAGTACACACACATATACACACGCACAATTACTGCTACAACCACCAGCTTAAGCTGCTACTGATACGGTAATGTTATAGGCTCTCTCCTCCTACTCTCTTACTCTTTACTATCCTTCCGTTTGGCAAGGGTGAGAGAAAGGCTGAGGAGAGTAGCGTTCAAAAAGATAAAGAGGAAGGAAAAGCTCGTATAGAGAGTAAGTGGCGTAACGGACGGAGGAACTAAGTAACTAACTAAGGAAGGAACAAGCAGAATTATTATATAACACTCAGGAGTAGTTGCTTTTTTAAAATTAGATATTTATTTTCGTAATTGTAGTAGAATTGGCTAGCTAATCATAATTAACATAGCCGTACCCTTATATGAGATAATAGACAGATCAAAATCTCACCTGGCCGCCGGCCGAACTGAGACTATGACCAGCTAAGACTAGCTTTTAACAAGCAATGAACAGTTAAGACCAGTTTTGGTATCCAATTACTGCGTAAGCGAGGGCTGGGTAAATGTTTGACCAGTTACCTGGGCGTACGCGCTCAGGGTCCCTACGTTAAAAACTAACCTTGTGTCACATCTCGCTCTAGTGGGGGAGACCGGTAAATACTCAGATCAAGATCTCACGAGTTCGAATGAGCACTTATCAACATCATATATTAGTATTATTTTTTATAATTTTAGCAGAATAAAAGAATTATCCGCGTAATTTTAGTAGAATAAAAGAATTATTTTCAAAATTATTTACCAAAAATCAACTCTAGTAGAATAAGAATTTATCCTCGTGCGAGGTATAAGTTAACCTCCCTATTTTTTTTCCCTGCGTTCAAGGGGAGCAACCCTTCTCTCTAACGCCGTGTTCACCGCGGCAAAACAAAATAAGATTAAAAATGCGTGCGTCTCAATTACAAAACTATTTATTACAACATATAAAATTAGAATACATAAAAAAGGTTTTTATATTTAACGTGTAGAATTCAATAAATGATTAACATTAGAAATATGTACAATAAAGACAGGAGAACTGCTAAAATTATAGGTATTTTAGCATCAAAACTGATCGCGGAACATAGGATAAAAATATTGCGACCAAGTCACGAATTAGCCAAGAGAGAAAGAGGGAGGTGTGCTTTACGAATACAGACACAAAGTACTTACGAGAAGGTGGAAATACAAATGGTGTTCTCTTACATTCGGGATGCTGACAAGACAAGGTTCTCGTAGCCGAAAACTTCTTTCTTCAGGGACTTGTTGGACCGACGCTTCCTTTCCTTCTTCTTCGTCTTATTTAGGGTAGAGTCTCTGGCCAACCAACACCTGAAGGGTTTCTCAACCGCAGCAGCAATTCAATGTG
This sequence comes from Ascarosepion bandense, assembly GCA_037127315.1. Classification (NCBI taxonomy): domain Eukaryota; kingdom Metazoa; phylum Mollusca; class Cephalopoda; order Sepiida; family Sepiidae; genus Ascarosepion; species Ascarosepion bandense. The sequence continues at coordinate 1,256,447 of JBBBDQ010000304.1, forward strand.
GAGTCGAATATTTAAGGGACTCCGGAAACCACAATTAGGCGATTCGATTTGGTTAATAGGATAACCAATGATTAGCCAGGCGAGTGTAGGTTCTCTACACCGCAAAAAATACTTCAACAATCATATCCGTTAATATGGGGATAAAACCACACACTTCGGGTGTTCGAAGATGAGTGACGGCTAATGGCTCTTCTAAAAGTAGGGGAAAACACAAAACTGGTTTCGCATCACGCGGTCACACCGCAGCGGAAAGTCTGACGTCCTTCCTGTCTAAGCCCAGTACTGCTACTCCCACTATTCTCTCCCGGCCAGTGCAAGTCCCTTAGGGGAAATCTTCCTGTTCCTTCATCAAGTTATGTGCCCTGTGATTGGTCAGCAGCGAGGGTGCGACGAAAGCGGCTCTGCCATTGGTCTACAGCGCCTGCTGCTTCCCAAAATGGAACGACCAAATGAAATCAAGGGTCGGTGCCAGTTTAGAAAGTACCACCTGAAATAAATCTTCCTGTTAACCAAAATAATTCTTACACATAACAAAATGGCGTCGCCGAACGAAACTATGTTGGACATGGAAAACTCAGAGGAGGTTACAATTTGGCTAAATAAGTTAACCTCCCTAAATTTTCCCCCCGCGTTCAAAAAATTAGAAAATTAAGGAGAGAATTTAAAAGTCTATCCAACCAAAAAGAAGATTAGTCATTGCCGAGAGTACCAAAGTTCTGGCACTAAGACAAGAGTCTGGAGAACCTATTAGAAAATATCTCAGAAGACTAAGAGATAATACTAAGTATTTGGAATTTAATGAACTGGGATGAAAGGAAATGACAGAGGACGAATTAACCCAGCTTCGACTCGTGAAAGGTTTAGTCGATACTGCACAGAGACTTAAAACTTTGGAAAAATTACATTTACAAAATATGAGTTTGGAAGCCACTGTTGAATTTATACAGCAGAGTGAGTTGATTGAAGAGTATAAGACACAAAGAAACCAACAAGAAGAAATGATGGAGGTAGATGCTATTAAAAGGAAAATAGAATCAAAATGCAAGTATTGCAATTATAAATATAAACAAAAAAGAGAAAAATGTCCTACATGAGGAAAGATATGTGACAAGTGTAAGAAAAAGAATCATTTTAAAGCTGTCTGTAAATAGCAAAGCAGCAAGGTAAAAATGTGCTGGCACATTGGAAGAAAAAAGAAAATGGAAGGGATGTTTTTGCCATAGAGAGAAAAAGCAAGAATAATTTCAAAAAGATAAAGTTAAACGGCACTTATTGAAGTATGCAAGTTAACAAAGAAAGCGATGCAACCGTCCCGAGAAATTTTTGTGAAAAATTAAGAAGACCAAAGTTAAAGAAATGTTGGGTAAAATTAAAACAATTTGACGGCATATGTATCAAAACATTAGGTTCTTTTCAAGGGACAATTGAAACTGCTAAAAGGATTGCAACGATCACGAATCATAGTAAGGGATTGTATAAAAAGTCGTGGCATGATGATAGGTACTGATTCGTTGAATGTTGAGAGCGCACAGTTACTGAATGCTGTCATTAGTAAAAGTGGTGAAACGAGAACGTTAACAAATTATAGAGAAAACATTGCATTCCTTTGAAAGTAAAAAATGCAGACAACCACATCCATGTAGAACGACGAATTCAAAGAAGTTACAAAGATAAACACGTCTATAGGCTGGTTAAAGTGGACTCGTCTACCATTTGAAGTGAAGACAGCCAGGATGATAGATAAGAAGAAACTGTTGAATTATCAATGACTGTCAGTCTGCCAAGAATTATCTGCTTTTAGTTTTTGTTATCTCCTCTTTTTTTTTTAAACAGTCCCTAAAGCATTCGCCTAGTGTGTGTGTTAAGCAAAACATGTCTATGTGGTTTTATTAAATTTGTCTTCCAGTCTGAAGTATCAAGTCTATTCAAAACAAAGTATGTTTCGATCTGATTGATTCTTGACTTCATATTTATCATTTTCTTCAGAAACAATGAGCGTACAGGAGTTTTCTGAAGAGTCAGAAAATGAAGCTTTAGAGACGTGTCAGGAAAGAAGAAGGTCGAGATCTCCTAGAGAGAAATCCTTTTGAGACCGCCGAAAGAGGGGGATGTAGGGAAGCAATAGGTCAACTCGGGGTGTTAGACCTAAAAGTTTCAGGGTAATGTAAGTGGGATTGGCTAGCTAATCATAATTAGCATAGCCGCATATGTGACGTATCCGAGATAACAGATCAAGGTCTCACAAGATTAAGTTCGAATGAGCACTTATCAACATCATAACAGTAATTAAATCCTTAAATTATCAAGTCGATTGTCAAAACATTGAAAAACCTTCTTTAATTATTATTATTGTATAGGATCATAGTAATATTCTAAATTCAACAATTAAAATAGTAAGATTTAAAATTTGAAAACATAGTAGTTAACAACGATATAGATAATGCCATTAATCAACAATTTAGCACTTACACACCAAGTTCTTCAAAAGTCTAACGGTCAAAACGTAAGACACATTCCCTTCATTATCAATAACCCAAACCAACCCCACCACAACAACGAACCAAATATAAACAGCGGATGATTCCAGCTCTTGCTTATTTCTCCTGACGAAATGTTGGACACCCAACGTTGAAACAAACATATGAGGAGAGGACATATATAGAAAAAATTATGTACATGTTCTAAAACATAATATATATATATATATATATATATATATATATATATATATATATATATATGTATGTATGTATGTATGTATGTATGTATGTATGTATGTATGTATGTATGTATGTATATATTCAATCAGTCGCTCTTGATTTGAATAAATTTGAAAACCTTCATGCTTGTCTCCCCTAAAATCAAATAAATACGAAACCTTTTAACAGGTCATAGTCAGGCAACTCAAAAATTCTACCTTGTTACACACATGTTCATAAATAGCGATTAGATTAATATGGATTTAGGATCTAACACAGTAATGAATAAATAAGAAACGTTTATGAATTTAACATGTTTCGCTTTTATTTGAGCTTAATCAGAAAATGAATTATGGAGGAGATAGAAAAAACTCGGTATTTTTATTTTTGTGTTGCTTGCTTTTTCATTGGTTAAAGACTCCACATGTATTTGTTTTGTTTACAAAAAAAACCCCAAACCTTGTTGTAAAAACATAAATCGATTGCAGTTTTAAATTTTACACTTCTTGAAAGTTTATTTGTTATAATAATTATGGCTAATTACAAACGTCGAAGTAGTTTTATAGAACTTAAGAAGTTTTAGACTCTAAATGAGATATCGCAGGCTTGCGGTCTTGTGCAAAACAATGATTAACGAAAAAAAATAATTGCTTAGGCGTCAACAACTATAACCCAAGGGAAAAAACTCTTAAATTTAAAGAAATGAGTGATGTCCCTTGTTTATTAACTAACACAATGGAACACTGCAAACAAAGAGGAAGAAATGTTATAATAAGGAAAATGAATTTAAAGTAGTGATGAGTTCAAATAAACCTTCAGTATGTGTCTACTTACAAACCAACAGAGCGAGGAGAGGACGTCTTGTAAAAAACGAGAGAAAGAAGACCGCGGTAATTCTGTTGCGGGTGACATATTGACACAACAGTTATATTGAATGACGAAAGACAACAATGAACAAAGCGAAGAATTGAGTCAAAAAATATGTTGCCTTGTTTATTTTTGCTTGAGAAAATGAATAAACAAAATTAGTGTTACAGTGTCGTAGGCAAAAACTCACGTAGCGAGTGAGAACAGCGTTGTTCTGAAAAGGATAGTTTATTGCATATCGTTGTCGCGCTGGCGAAGATGTCTGAAGAAGGAAGCCTTGTTGGAGCAAGATGCTCACTGAAGCAATGGCTAATGGCAAACTGGAACTGCTGCAAATCGCTGTAGCGGTGGACTGCTGAACCAGATACTACTCTCTAATGCGAGTCAACTCGCCCGCGGAACGCTGTTTATGATGATCTTGGAGCCTTTTTATATATCCTAAATCAGTCTTACAACAACGCTGGTTAAGCATTTCTAGTTGCTTTTTAATTTTTTTTTTTTTTTAATAAGTGGGAGAGTCGACAGGAAATGACAATTCAATATATCGCTGCTTGTGATTATCGCCTGGGGGCAGTAATCTAAACTGTTAGGTCATGTCATGTAATATCAATGAACACAGTTTTAAAGTTAAAATCCACCAGAATTGTTACCGGTAATTGTTATTCCAAAAAAACTGAGTAGAATTGTTAACTGTAGAGAATGTTTTGCTATAATGACTATATATCGTCACAATGGTTACAAACTGGTAATTCATGCTATAAATGGTAAACTTTCAGAGAATTTATTGTCAACCAGTATAAAATAGTGAAAATTGTGGGAAAATTAAAATATAAAAAAGAAATGATATATGATCATTTGAAATCATATTTAAAGATAGCGCAGTTCCTTACTGTACATTCGTGCCTAGAAAAATCAATTTCTCGCCTCTTCCTAAACAAGCTAATCCGTTTGGAAAAAGAAGGTATTATATAGAAAGTTACAGCATCAAAGGATTAGAGTTTTCCATGGTTAAGAAAAATAGAGGCATTAGATTATATGTGGATTTGGGGAGAAAAATCAGTTATCAAGAGGGAACATCATATGTTGCTCACAGCGACACACACACACACACACACACACACACACACACACACACACACACACACACACACACACAAGAGCCACCAATTTTTTTCGGAAGTGGATACGGCCAGTGGAAGAAAATAACCGTTTATTGACAACATTTATAACTATTTCGACGATATTATTTTAAGAAATTACCTTTCGGTATCTCAATTGCTCCAGAAATATTTCACAGATAAATGTATAAATTATTTGAAAATGTAGAAATATAGAATCATCTATGATAACCTCGATTCCCGAAGTTATAATAAATAATATGCTTCTTGCAGAATTGATGGTATGATTGGGTAAATATTTACTCACTATTATGTTGCAGTAATTGACATTTTGGATAGTAAATATTTAAGGGGTTTGTGGAATGTTTATTCTGTGGTGATACATACCGAGCAAAGCGAGGGACCGGATGTTTGCACCCTCACGACCAGCAAGCAAATGATCAAAACTCGTCGGTGCGCAGCCGGCTCGACGCAGATGTTCCGGTTGAAAACTAAAAATTAATTAAATATCAAATTCCAGTTCACGAGCCTACGCAAATTTTATTAATCGGTCAATGGGAAGCCCAGAATCAAATACGGATGTGAATTCCCAAATGATCTGCTGCGATCCAAAAGATCGAAATAAAAAGCCGATACAGAAAGCATCGCCAGACAGACAGACCGAGGCAGACAGACACACACAGACTTGAGAGAGACGAGTGTAATTAGTATCTCCCCTTGACCGACGTCAAGCGACTTACTATGCTCGCCTCCCTTCCCTCTCCTTTTCTTCTTCTCTGTCTCTAAACTACTTACCGACCAAAGGAGCGGATACATCAGAGACATTCTTAATTTACAACGCTCCACATTCACACGCATTAATACTGTTTTCAGCATTTTATTGCCATGAACATTCTAACGTCCGTTGGACCCATCTTTAAAGGATTACTTTAATTGTAAAAACCTTAATTGATATGTGTATGTATAAAATGTTATTTCTAAACCCAATTTGCTTTTCTTGATTTATTATCTTTTATGACTTATAGTGGGCTATCTACAACGAGGCCAAATTCCGTTAACCTGCAACAACATACAATGAATCTCTACCAGAACGGATAACTTACTATAATTCCACAAACAAAATTTGCGAGCTCAGTGAAAAATGAGTATCACAAAACAATATAAAACAAACGAACTAATTGCATGTATGGAAAAAGGAATTACACATGACGAAAAAGAAAAATATGAAGCTAGTTATAATAAGAATGTGTATGTGTGTGTGTGTGTGTGTGTGTGTGTGTGTGTAACAAGCATATGTGAGGGAGTATAAAAAGTCAAGGCAGAAAACAATGACAATGAACATGCCCCAGTAGGAAACAATTTTTTCCACGTGCAACTACATATAACCAGATGCAGTAAAAGAGAAAAGAGACTATGGAGATAAATGCACGCCTTTATATAGGCTTAAGGAGCGTTCCCTAGCGACGATTTTTATCAAAGTCAAGTGAGATAACCCACATGCGTGGTAGAAATAGGTGAGAACATGATATAAAATTAAAGGGAGCTTTTAAAAGACTTAAAGAATTCGGAATAGAATTAAATGAAGAAAAAATGAGTATATAGAAAAACTTAGATAAAATATTTTAACATATATCAAGCAAAGGGATACAGCCGCATGAATATACGAGGGTCATTCAATAAATAAAGTGACTTTGTCGGTATAAGGACATTTACGAGGGTCATTCAATAAATAAGGTGACTTTGTCGGTATAAGGACATTTACGAGAGTCATTCAATAAATAAGCATCCTTCTGTAGAACCACATTTCTGTTGCTTCAAGTCTTTCCTTTATCTTTGATAAGATCGTCCAACATTCGCTGCCATACAAAAAAAAGACAGATATCACATAACAGTCCAGTACACTTTTCTTTGTTTCCAACGAAATTTTCCCGTCTCTCACTACTATTATCAGCTTTTGGAATGCGTCCTTGGCTATCCCAATACGCCTTTGGATCTCAATGTCGCACTTTCTGTCCTCTGTTAGAACACTTCCCAGGTATCTAAATTTTTTTTACCTGCTTGATTTTATTATCCCCGACCTGTAATTGATATTTTTGGGCTTTTCTTTTTGCTGATGATCAAGCATTCATTTTTCTCGTAGTTTATGCTTAGTCATTCTCGCTTTCCTTTGCTACCTTCTGTAGGAGAACCTGTACTTTCTTTTCTATGTTTGCTATCACAACTGTGTAATCTGCGTATCTTATATTGTTAAGATGGTGGCCACCAATGATGAATCCTGGCAGTACTTCTAGTTCTCTCAGAGTTGCTTCGTTGTATAGGATGAATAGATTCAGTGGGAAGACACGTTTTATTATTACACCCCTTTCTATTTTTGTATATCTGCTGAATTAATTTCCTGTCTATATGCAGGTGGTTTGCTGCCAGTATAGGTTCTTAATCATTCTAATGTCTTTCTCGAATATATGAAGATTACTGAGCATCTGTAACAAGTTTTTGTGGCGTACTTTGTCGAACGTTTTTGCGTAGTCTATAAAACACAGGTACACGTTCATCTGCAATTGTATTTCCCTTTCTGATAACATTCTGAGCATAAATATTGCGTTCCTTGTCCCAGTGTCTTTAACGAACCTATACTGTTCTTGTCCTATCTCTGGCCTGATTCTACTGTGCGCTTTATTCATCAGAATCCGGATGATAAGTTTTGTTATGTGGCTCATTAAGCCGATTGTTCAGTGGAGTACGCACATTCTTTTTCACCCGGATTCTTTGGTAGTGATTATGAAAATTGATATACTTAGGCCTTCCGCTATCTCACCACTGTTATAGATTTCATTTATTATTTCTTTAATCTTGTCTACGCCAAAATCGTCTAAGACTGTCAGCATTACAGTACAGTCTGTCCCTGCTGATTTGTTTCTATTCAATTTGGCCAGTGCAGCTTGCACTTCGGTTTGTTTAATATTTCCGGTCCTACGTTGTTATTGTGTATTGCCGGTTGTTCTCTTATATATTTGTTCTATCTCTGAAGTACTTTTTTTCTCTCATGTCATCGTTCCGTCGTTGTATTTTATGCATCCTGTTGATGATCACACCTTTTGTCCTGTTACTTCTCTCATTTTTATTCTTTCTCTGTGATACTCATTCTTTCGATTTCTGCACAATTTTCGTTGAACCATCCCTACTTAACCTATCTGGATTCGTTTCTTATTTATTTGTGTAGTATTCTATATTCTGTTCCGTATTTTGGCATTGTTTATTGTTTCTTTTTGATCATTCCTTTTTTCTTCGTTTATTTTCCTTTGAAATGATCTCGTTTGATGATGGTACTAAAGCTTCGTTTTATTATGTCTTACTTCTAGTTTTCATCTTCATTTTGTTTCTCGTATCTACTTTTAACACTGTCCGTCTGGTCCTGCTTCTTTATTTCTATTCAATTTGGCCAGTGCAGCTTCCACTTCAGTTTTTTAATATTTCCGGTCCGTCGGCATATCTGTGCATTGCCGGTTGCTCTCTCTTATGTTGGAAGAGATCTCCGATATATTCTTCCCATCGCTGAAGTATTTTTCTTTCTCTAATATGACCGTTCAATATTAGGATTTTATGCATTCTGTTGATGATCATGTCTTTTGTCTTGTTAGTTCTCTTGATTTTATATGCATGTATTCTTTATTAGTCATTTTTTTTTAAAACCATTTCACCCCGAGCAAGGCAGAAACGCCACTGATGTGCAGGGGGTTACATAAATGTAGAAAGATTAATTAGAAAAGAGTGAGGAGTACAAGCTAGTTAGAAAGGAACAATAGAAAGCCGAGAAAGCAGGTGCAATGACAGATACATGGGCGGAGAGAAAGTGAAGATTATACAGGGGAGGGGAGAGAGCTAGAGTCCAGTGGTTAGTAGGTGAGTATTAACTTTGCTTTTAAATTTCTGGAGGTCGTAGCCGTCAGGAAAGCAAGAATACGGGAGTGAGTTCCACAGGCGGGAAGTGCGAGAGAGGAAGCTGCAGGAGTAGAATTGTCGTCTGCGTTTGGCTAACCTGACTGTGAATGGGTGGGACCCAGTTGCCAGTCTGGTTGCACGGGTAAACACCTGTTGAGGAGGCATCAGTGACTTAAGCTCATCCGAGCAGAAGCCATGAAAGTATTTATAGAAGAGACAGAGGGAGGCCACATTTCGACGATGGGAAAGTGGCTGCAGTCGAGTCGCCAGATCAGTACCTATCACATTACAGACTCTCCTTTGGAGCTTGTCAAGAACACTGAGGAGAACGGCAGGGGCACCTGACCATAAATGGCAGCAGTACTCCATGCACGGACGGATGGTTGACTTGTATATATGCAGGATGGATTCAGGTGGAAAAAACATCCTGGATCGACATAGTGACCCAATCTTCTTCATGCTCAATTTCTCTATTTTCTGTAATCGTTTCTATGTAGAAATATTTTTGACTGCCAGCATCACTGCTACAGTTCTTTATGGGCCTGTCGCTTCGTTTCTTTTCAATTTAGCCAGTGCAGCTTCCAATTCAGGTTTTTAATATTTCTGGTCCGTCGGTATTTCTGTGTATTGCCAGTTGCTCTCTCTTGTTGTGTAAGACATCTCTGACGTATTCGTCACATCGCCGAAATCTTTTTATTCAGTGACCTCAAATGGCCTCCACGGTCAACCCTGTGGACCGGTCACTACTGTGGTCAGCATGGCTAAAGTGTTTTAGTACAATTTCATTTTTTTTTGCTATAGTAGTGCGTTCAAATTATCGCATGTTTATAATTATATGAATAATTCGCATTTGTTTCTCGCTAGAAAATACGGGTACACAAATCAATCTGATAGAGGAAGGACCGAACAAGCTGCTGATCTTTCTACTACCGCAATCATCTTCCTGGCTTTTGTGCGTTTTTATCAAAATATCAAGATTTAGACAAAGTTCTTCACTGTCATGATTTCATCTTTCATGATGTTCAAAACATCTTCAGTCAGTTCGATTTTTTTAAACAAATGTTTTGACCATTATGATCGATTTTCCAATTATATTCATTATCCGGATTATACATTCCTTGTACATCTCTATTTTTGTCTTTTTTATCTCTTTCAATCATCCGAGAGAAAACACTTTACTTTTTATTAGCATGGTTGATGCTAACCTTTTTGGACTAAACTTTTCAGCTGATATGAAGTGGAAAGAGAATATTGAGTCAATTACTAAGTCTGCAGCTAATAAAGATGGTTCACTATGTCATGCTAGACAATTTTCCTCGCCAGAAAGTATCTTGTATATTTAGAAGTTTACCATTCGCTCTTTTGAATATTACTGCCACATCTGGTCTGGTGGTCGTGCTATATATTTAGCGATTCTTGACAAAATCCAATGAAGAATCTGCAATGTTATTGTGGATTCTTGTTTAGAAAACCACACAATATAAGAATAACACAAAATAGACATGAGAGGAAAAATGTAACTATATTGAACAAAAGATATACAACCTGTACACGGTTAGTAGATTCAGGAATACTTGTTAGTGGAAGTCAAATATATACAAAGAAGTAAGTCCGGGTAAGAAGTCTATATTCTTGCTGACCAACGAGCGGTGGTTCAACTGCTCTGACAAGCACCAACTCTAACAACAACTCAACTACCGTTCTCTGTAGGTAGGATTATTTGTATACCATGGAAGAGTCCATAGACTGTGTAAATAGGGGTGACTCCCCAACAGTTATTAGTCCTGAACTGGCATATCGATTTCAGTTCTTTTCCCTTTGCCATGACGTAGCTTTCCTACGTCTGGGTTCTGATGACCTTTCCGCTATGGTACCTTGATTTATGAATTTAAACGCAGTACTAGATTAGCGGCAAGGCCTCATCAAGTTGAAATGGCTTGATGTAACAATAAGTGCTATGCTAACAGTTTATTCTATTGCAATTCTCGCTTGTGGAACTCTCAATCAACTTCCTACTTTCCAGTCAACTCTGGTTCAAAACTTTAAAGGCAATGTCGATCGTTATTTTCTATTTTATTAATTTTTATTCTCCTTTACTTAATAGTAGTTTTTTTTTCATATTCTCTGATACTCAGTAATATCTTGCATCCTAATGGCTTTATTGTTTTGTTTGGGGTGAATTGATAAAAAAATTTTCTCGGATTTTCATTATAATTATTATTTTACCCTGTCTAGCCTCTGCATTATGTAGCAATGGTAAAACAAACAAGTTCAGATTCAACCTTCGAAGTTATTAGAAGTTGAATTAAGTTGTAGTTTTCATGATCAAACAACCAAATATTTTTGAGGTTAAATTAATTCGTGTGGGTAACTTGGATAGAAGAAAACATAATAGGTGGTGCTGAACTCAGACGTCTCTAGAGGCCATTTTGTTTTTTCAATCCAGACAAAAAAAAAAAAAAAATATGTAAAACGTTGTCCGAACAACACCTGCAATTTTTTCCCCCGTGTTGTCATATTTGAAGTGATATCTTGCCACTGGAAAATACCAAATGCCCTTGCTAATACCTATATAAGCGTAAAGGGAATGATCAATATTTTTTGAAAATCAATCACAAAATGTAACACGGTACTTATAATCGTTAACTGCTATTTCAGGCAACACTTATAATCTACTAACACACATTTATTCAGAATGAAAAAATTACTATTCGATTAGCAGATTATCGTTTAAAAAGATACCATTTATTAGATATGCAAGACACTTTACAACAAGTAATAAAAATACCACAAATATTTATTTTATATTCTGTTGTTACTATTTAAAATTTTGTATTCTGTCGGCACTTACACATTTTTAAAAACAACAGGAAGAACAAGCTTAACCAATTGTAAGCTTGATTTAATCGTTGTAAAACTCGTTCAGTATATAAACTGGCCTCAAATAATAGGATCAATGTTAATATCTGTTCCATCAGCCGACAAACTCCAGCTATCAGCAGCAGTTTCTGCCAGCCATCATCATCGCCATCTCTAGCAGGCCTCCAGCTTCAGCCAACATCCACAATATGTAATACACCGTCCTTTTCAGGACAATGCTCTTCAGCGACTACAAAACTATCCTTTTCAGGACAACACGTTTTAACCACTACTAAAACTGTCCTTTTCTCACCATCTACATGAATATGCAGATGTATATTTACTTAGTGTACTGTAACCTTATAATTTTGGCAATATATTTTTTTTTACTGAAGTCTTCATTTTTTAATTGTTGAAAAAATGTCTAAACACATACCTAAACTCAAAAGTTGACGGATATCAAAATAGATATGTGAACATGTGGAAAATCCACGTGTCTATAATAAAATGTCATAGCAAACTACTGTTCATATTTAACTTCAACAAAGTAAAATTTTTAATGATCTAAGGGAAATAACTAAGCATATTTTTAATAAGAGTTACTTCCCTTATATCAGAACTCTGTACCATAGGAAAATTTAATAAAATTTCGTGTTTGCTTTGTAATTTAATTTTAATTTTATTATTTCTTGGTTATTATTTCAGAAACGGAATACTACTTCAACATTCTGCAGAAAATTTCTTTGAAAGTATACAAAGACAAAAAAGTTACAAATCTAAAAAACAAAATATTTAAATTGAAAACTGAGAAAACTATACTCATTTCTATACTTGTTCAGATTAAGTTAAAAATGTGATATGAAAAGACATCTATATTTAAAATTAGAAGAAAATACTTGAGAATTCTGAGATACATAACGAGGAAAGAGGACCTAGTGAATTTAACACTCACTGCACATATGTATCTCTCTGTAACACCTGCATTCAGTAAGTAGTTTTCCTGACGGATTTATTTGAATGGATGCAGAGCAGGAGCGGTAGAATCAGACGTTACTCTGAGCTACAACAGACAGGAAGCTGTGGAGAGCTGTGATCACCAACGTTCAGAATGGACACGAAACATACAGGAAAAACACGAAATGTAACAAATAGAATGAGTTCAATCTTGCAAACTGTTCATAAACTGTTTTGAGCGTTCAGAAAATAATAAAATAACTGCTGATAACTAAAATCACTAATGTTTTGAATCAAAGTAGTTTATCATGTAAAAATAATGAATCCTTTTTAGTTTTTAAAAACCTGACCGACTACAGACAATGGAGGGGTGAAAATAGGCTTAATTTTTATATTTTTCAAATTTGGCCCGAAATTACGAGCAATAAACTGTTTCAGATTGACATAAATTTTACTTGGTCTTAGCAGCTCATTTTCTTAGTTGTTTTAATGAATTAAACTCTCTCCCAAGCCATTTTCGATCGTCAATTTTAATGAATTAAACTCTCTCCCAAGCCATTTTCGATCGCCAATTTTAATGAATCAAACTCTCTCCCAAGCCATTTTCGATCGCCAATTTTAATGAATCAAACTCTCTCCCAAGCCATTTTCGATCGCCAATTTTAATGAATCAAACTCTCTCCCAAGCCATTTTCGATCGCCAATTTTAATGAATCAAACTCTCTCCCAAGCCATTTTCGATCGCCAATTTTAATGAATCAAACTCTCTCCCAAGCCATTTTCGATCGCCAATTTTAATGAATCAAACTCTCTCCCAAGCCATTTTCGATCGCCAATTTTAATGAATCAAACTCTCTCCCAAGCCATTTTCGATCGCCAATTTTAATGAATCAAACTCTCTCCCAAGCCATTTTCGATCGCCAATTTTAATGAATCAAACTCTCTCCCAAGCCATTTTCGATCGCCAATTTTAATGAATCAAACTCTCTCCCAAGCCATTTTCGATCGCCAATTTTAATGAATCAAACTCTCTCCCAAGCCATTTTCGATCGCCAATTTTAATGAATCAAACTCTCTCCCAAGCCATTTTCGATCGCCAATTTTAATGAATCAAACTCTCTCCCAAGCCATTTTCGATCGCCAATTTTAATGAATCAAACTCTCTCCCAAGCCATTTTCGATCGCCAATTTTAATGAATCAAACTCTCTCCCAAGCCATTTTCGATCGCCAATTTTAATGAATCAAACTCTCTCCCAAGCCATTTTCGATCGCCAATTTTAATGAATCAAACTCTCTCCCAAGCCATTTTCGATCGCCAATTTTAATGAATCAAACTCTCTCCCAAGCCATTTTCGATCGCCAATTTTAATGAATCAAACTCTCTCCCAAGCCATTTTCGATCGCCAATTTTAATGAATCAAACTCTCTCCCAAGCCATTTTCGATCGCCAATTTTAATGAATCAAACTCTCTCCCAAGCCATTTTCGATCGCCAATTTTAATGAATCAAACTCTCTCCCAAGCCATTTTCGATCGCCAATTTTAATGAATCAAACTCTCTCCCAAGCCATTTTCGATCGCCAATTTTAATGAATCAAACTCTCTCCCAAGCCATTTTCGATCGTCAATTTAAGTCAAATCTGTCCCATCAGTGGCGTAAAATTGGCTAAGCATCATTTTTGCGTCATTAATGACAGACTTGTTTTACTCGTTATTTTCTTAACTCTTTAGTTAGCATACGACCTCAAAAATGTAAAACAAACCCGTGAATATAAACAGTGAGAGAAAATAGCTTTTAAAAAGATCTTTACTGACAGGGACACAACAAGTAAAGGCTTACGGCCGTATCATGTTGAAACATCGGTTTCCGAAAAGATCACGTTTGATTCACCAATCTTGAAAAACCAAGAAAAATGTTATTTTATACAAAATAAGGGGAAAAATTGATACAAATATAACCATATGTGCATAAAATGAAAAAAAAATGTCAGTATCACTATCTCTAAAAAATGATAAGGAGCAAATATAAAACTGAAAAGCATGTCATTCAGAACGCAAATAACATTTATAGAAATTTCAGGCAATTCAGGTTCACATATAATTTAATTTTGTATCCATTTCTGGTTGGAACGAGCTCATGTAGCCTAGCAATTCGTCTTCTTGCGCACATGATCTGTTGTTGGGTGGCGTTTGCTCAAAATCTGGACTATTGCCTGATTTTGGTTTCATTTTTTCTAGCGTGAGAATTTCTGCTATTTGTACTTGGTCACTCAGAAATCACATTTTTTGGTGGACTGACATTGTTGACACCGTTTCTTATTTTCAAATAATGAAGTATTTATACCAGGAGCCTCTTCTTCCTCTTTTACTCGTCGTCTGGAGGGCTGTAGGCGATGGACGCATGGGCAAATGGTACGCAATCAAAGAGGTTCACGGCGCCCTGCTTTATCCTCATCTTGTGTTTATTCGAACCATTGTACTAAAATCGAAGAGTCTATTATTTTCTGTCGCAGCTCGAAGTATGGAGTGGGGTGATATAGGAGGTGGATTTGTTTTTGAAGTTACCTTCTAGATTTTGTTTAAAGAGGCATGAACTGCGAAGCAGCAAATGGTTTGGATTCAGAATTTTCGTTCTCCTAGACTTGCTGCCAACAAAGGCTACAGATCTCAGTCTATCTCTGTTCTTGTAATGTCCCATAGCTTGCGGGGGTGGGGTGGGGTGGTGTTTATGAATTCATACCCAAAGTATTCATACCTTTCCCAAGATTAACTTTTACTAGGGGATAGAAACTTGCCCAAACACCTTTCAAATATTGCTGAGGACCCAAATAATTCGGTGGCAGTGATATCAGATTGATTTTGCTTCACTACATTGAACAATGTTACTCACTTCAAGTAAAATGATGCGATCAAATTGATCTTCATTATCAGTGGCAGCCATTTTAATTATTTCACTAACATTTGTTCCTATTTCGTGAGGCATTCCAATTTTCTGTTTATTATTCCAGTTACTTCCAATCTAAGTCCTTATTTCACTGATGGTGAAATAAATAAATAATAATAAGATCAAAATTTCACCATCACTAAAAATAACAGATAATTAAAATCGCCAGGCAAATAAAACCATAGTTCAAACATCCGATCAGAAAACTTTCTCAACTTTCGCGACTGTTTGTCAGTACTTTGTTACATACATTACGAGATAGAAAATAAACCAAAACCAGAGTCGATAAATTAATTTTGTCCATTCTCCAATGCTGCAGTAATCGTAATATACCTACATCGCAATCGACATTTCCACGACTACCTGGTGACCTTAGGGAGCAAAACCGTCCATGGACATTGAAAAGGAACATACATTTCTTCCCCACATTGTCAAGCAGCAGCTACTACATTAGGATACATATATATATATATATATATATATATATATATATATATATATATATATATATATATATATAATTATGAATTAAAAGTACATTGCGACACGGAAATTTCTATGTTTCGTGATTGAATCTCGTCATCAGGCAATAATGGATGTTTGGTTGAGAAAATGTTTTACATTTAAATGGCTTTTAAATGTAAATCACTTTCACAACCAAACATGCAACATTGTTTGATGACGAGATTCTATATCGAAACAGAAATTTCCGCGTTGCAAATGATTATTTCCTCTCTCGCACCCTGGTTGAGTACTCTGGAAGAATAGTAGATTTGAAAAAACAGTAGCTACCCTAGCATCTACGCATCGTTCATTCAGTAATGAATTAGAACACTCTCACTACTGGCCTATGAATACATGATATATCACACGCTAAAATTCTGCCTCCTTCTACCGAGCGGCCATAACTCAGAGGTAGAATTGCCGACCGACGCAAAAGCAATCGGATGTTTAACCGTACTGATGAGCTGTGATACAGCGAAACAGATCTGCAGATGACTATATATATATATATATATATATATATATATCCGAGTGAATACAGAACGAAGAAAAAATATTTTACAACGTCCAAAACATTAATTTAAATCTGTGAATATTTATTATAAATTATATTTTAGAACATGTACAGAATTTTTTTATATATCCACTACCAATAGTACATTTGTTTCGACATTGAAATTTCAATGTCTCATCAGGCGATCCTGATATATATATATATATATATATATATATATATCTCAGCATACAGTGTGGGTATAGAAGAATCCAAAGGCGTATCCTGTACATACAGTGGTAGGATAACTCTCTAAGAGAGCTCTAAACATATATGCATATAAATACATATAGAGCAAATATAATTTTATTCGTGTAAAATCCTT
Source organism: Ascarosepion bandense (assembly GCA_037127315.1). NCBI lineage: Eukaryota > Metazoa > Mollusca > Cephalopoda > Sepiida > Sepiidae > Ascarosepion > Ascarosepion bandense. The sequence goes on from JBBBDQ010000304.1 coordinate 1,273,209, forward strand.
TGTTAAATAAAGACGGAAGCTGACGATGGTTCGCCTGAAAATAGGCCCCATACTTCCGATTCACCATGAAATAACGTGTCTGTCTTAATTTTTCTTATATATATATATTTCCTTCCCTCTTTCGTTAACGTATGCACCATTGAAATGGAAGTTTAGCTTTTACTTCATCCTTCTATATTGTGTTATATATTTTTTTGTATTTTCCACACTTTGTGCATTATCTTTCAATCATTACACCAGGCCTATAATACACCCAAAATCAAATATACACCCAAAATCAAATATACACCCAAAATCAAATATACACCCAAAATCAAATATACCTTTTACATTGTTAAAAGAATTTGCAGTGATAACAGAAAATACAGTTTTTATCATTGTAGGTTTTAGTGTCATCAGGTTGTGAGAATCATTTCATGAGAGAACAGGTGATCAAGGAGGCACCATTGATTTCATTATCGTTATGAATAATGATAGAAATACAAACAATTGCGCATTCCATGTTACCCCCGTTTAAAGGGGGCATTATGGAAACCAGTTGAAAGGGATATTAATGAAAACTAGTAGTAGCAGGTTTTTGGTTGAGGTTGAAACAAAATTGCTTGAGTAAACGTGGAAATATACTTTTATTAACATTGAATTAACGTATGTTGAGAATCTCTTCAAAATGTTCTGGCGTTCGACATTTAATAGTATAAAGACGTTCATAGTAAATGGTTAAAATGCATGATAACAATTGCTTTCACTCTTTCGAATATCAAATGTCTTTCGTGATCATTATGAATTATCAATCCAGGTTTTTGATCATCAGTAGCCAAAAGAATAAAAAATATCTATAAAGCAAGTTTCGTAAAAGTTATCCTGCCTATAACCCTTTGGTAAAACGGCCCTGGGTGGCCTTAATTCTTGTCAGATGTTGTACTATATTGTCATTTGAAGATTAAACATGGAGATAAATGCTTGTCATTTGCTGTAACACAAATATGAGTGCATAGATTTACCAAAGAATTTTGGGCTGACAAAGAATTTTGCCAGTTGGATTAGTGTTCAATTCAGTTTTATCTAAGTTGTAAATACTATCAGAAGTAATATTTTCTTTCTCAAACAGGTGTTTGGTTCAAAGTTTTGTAAAAGTCCATTCTAGTTTCATAGGTTACGGTATCTGACTCCAAATGTTAAGAAATTCACTTTTTTCTGTCTCAGTCGTGTTGCATTTTGATCTTTAAATGAAATTAATCTAAGATTTTCGACCGTCACATTTTTTTAAAAAGGTGTCAATCAGTTAAATATTTCACGGAAGATTTTTTCATAGTTTCTTTTATACCATCAATATCTTGGTGAGATTTGCAAGAAGTTGCGTATTGCAAAGCATGCACTAGCATTTCCTTCTCCTCTGATGTTATCTAAACTTATTTATAAATGGAACTTTGTCTCTGTGTGTGTGCATGTGTGAGTGTGTCTGTGTGTCCGTTACCTATAGACTCCGAAACGGCTGAACATTTACACAGTTGTACTATAAGCGTCTGCGTGTGTTCTCAGCTAGGTTTTGTGTCGAGGTACCCCCGATAAATATCGAAAATCGATAATCGAAAAAATCGGATTATAGAAGGAGTGGTCCGATTTTAATCAAATTTGATACACTCATAGACAAAGACACAAAAAACGATATTCAGAAGTTTCAAGGTTGCAGTTCTTACAATAGTGCAGAAAATCGATAATATATATATATATATATATATATATATATATATATATATATATATATATAAAAGGCAAGATGTTTGTGTGTGTGTCTGTTTATCTGCCTGTATGTCTGTATGTTTTTTCAGCCCTTTTATTTTAGTTTTTGCTTCGGGTTTGGCTCTAAGTAGGTATAATTGTAGTTCTTAGTCTCAGCCATGATGCCATTTACTCAGAGGACTTATTTAGCCTTCAAAATTCAGTTTACAACGAAAAAACTTATTTGATATCGATACCAGGAAATCAAAATTTGACTTACATCCATTCATTTTTCTTTCAGTCTACAGTTTCGCTTTAACTGGAAACAACTATTGCTTTTTAGTCTTTCGTGCCAACGTCCAGAGAGTCTGAGCTCCAGGACCATGGATTAGTTTTAAAGCTTTCATTACACCCGAGCAACGCCGAGCTATACTGCTAGTTTACAATATTTACTTCTTGTTCTTCTATATTTTCAGAGATAAGGTCATATGATTATGGTACTTTGTGATATGTAACAATAGTATATAGCATTACTGATGCGCTTGGAACAGCTCCGAAATAATTTGCATAAAGGTTTGAAGAATCAAAAATTTTATAAATTTATAACTTTATTCGTATTTTTGATAGAAATAATCTGTAAAAAAATGTTATAAAGTTTAATGTACTTAGTTTTAAGTATAGTTATTGAATAATTTTCCCCACAAAATTTGCAACAATTTTTAGATAAGCAAACAGATGGATCAGAAGAGGTAGAGCATTTTATTGGCCTCCACGTTCGCCAGATTTGACTCCATTAGATATTTTTATGGTGACATGTGAAAACAATTGTGTATGCAACCAAACCTAGTTCATTAGAAAATTTGAAAGCTAAAATAACTAATGTGATTTCAGGCATTACTGTAAATCACTTGGCAAATGTTTTCCGTGAACTGCAAAATCGTATTACCCTTTGCTCCCTTTGTATTGCTAATGATGGAGGACATGTGGAAACTTAAATAAAATGTCAATAAAACCTTAAAGAATATAGATTTACTTCTTCCTAATCCTTTTTACAAATTAATTCTATCGCAAATACAAATAAAGTTATAATTTTTAAAAAAATGCTCACGAATTTTATGGACACCCTGTATATTCTCGCAATGAAAAGCTTCTAAACAACATAAAGAATCTTAATAACAGAGAATTTACTATCGAATTCCCACATGAACATGAAAGAGACAAATCTCTACTTTTCGCGACATCTTATTATTACGTAACAATAACAAATTAGATATTGCATTGTACACTTTTCCATGGCATCCTATCAAAAATGTATTGGGTTATAGATAAGTTAAATCTCTTACGACCTACATGACAAGTGTGTGTGTCTGGAAGCCGATGACCCAGGTGTTATAAAGAAGTGACTGGTCTCTGATAGACCAGAATAAACTAGTCAGTTTGAGTTCACTTGAAAGAAAGGTTTGTTTAAGTAGGGGTAGCATAATTTCAGAAACAGGAAAATTTTATTGGAAACAAAGAAAAAAGTATTGAACTGTCATGTAATATCTATCCTCCTCTATGGCAATGGATGATGCACATTCTTCTAACAGATGAAGAGGAGACTTGAAGCAACAGAAATGTGGTTCTGCAAAAGGACGCTGAGGATACCATTGAGTGAACATGTGATCAAGGACGAACTTTTAGAAAAAATTAAAACAAAAACACTTATAATTAACAGAGACAGTTTATATTTCTAGATTACATAATAAGGAAAGCATAATTAGGAAATTGGACACTCACAAGACACATTGAAAGCAATGGGGTCAGAGGAAAGTAAAAAAAAAAACTAAACAGGATTTTGTAAGTAGTTGGCAGAACAAGGATTACAAGAGATAGTAAAAGACAAACTTTACTAAGAGTAACAAAGAACAAGAAATTGTGGTCAGTCATGCTAGTCCACGTCCTGAAAGGACACGACATATAGAAGGAGGAGCAGCAGCATAGTTTGCAACAAAAAGTCATATTATATTTATTGTCAACGCAGTGTAATTGTACACACATATAGAATTAGGAATTACTTGGAAATGGAATAACAAAGTTCCTACCTTTAGGATGAATGTTGGTGTGACTATTCCCTGAAAGGGAAGCTGGAAGAAAACGAGTCATACATTCATGATGTGGAGTTCTGCGTAGAGAGAAACGAGAAGTGTTCGTATAGCGCGGTGACATATGAAGATCGAAACATGACACGTCTAATTAGCGTGATAGATGAGGAAGGAAGGGAAAGATTTCCCTTATACACAGCCAAAAAAGGCTAAACTTCATCCCTCCTACAAGGGAAGATAACTGATATTAGGACGAATACAAATCTTAAATAGAGCGTCAAATACACTTTGCATTTTATTGTGTTAATCCCTGAAAAGTAGAAACATTAAAAAATGAAGCAGAAAAAAAAATCTACCTGCAAACATGTAAGAAAGGGAATATGCCGCTTTCGTAGTTAAAAGAAAACATTTTTAACATAAAATGTTCAAAAGTTCATGTTACTAGAATTCAGATACCAAAACCAGAAAACTGTACACAGTACTAACCATATACAAATACACAGCTTGGGACGTGTCTGGTTAAAAACATAATCTACTATGTCACTTCATGCGTTGAGTGGATCTTGTTCTTGATTGTGTGGATCCATACAACAGTTCACTGGCTTAACTAAGTAGTATCCATAAAAGAAGGTTTAAACGTATTCAAAGAAACAGCCTAAGCCTCGTTTTTAATGAGGATAATAAAAATCTTAGTGTATTTTCATAACCATTAAAGATCCCTCAAAAAGCGTCAGCACAAGTTTATACGTATTTAGGGACATACATGAAGTTTTGTTTCTGGGAAAGAGGAGTGTACACTAAACCAGTCATATTTACTATTAGGAAAGCGGTGATATCTAGGACTCTTTATGATAGTACAGTAGAATACAGACCTGGGCATTTGAGAGAAGTGCCATATTCATTTTCAGGCTAATTTTATTTCCGTTCGTAGATCACAGTGACAGGCAGCAGGTTATCTAACCAATGATACTGGTTCATTTTGGATGTCAAAGCTGATTCCAAATCGCAGTAAAACTCCTCCCTCTTGCCGTTTATTTCCAAAGTTATCAGTGTTAGTACGAATTGGATAAACAAATAGGTCAAATTCAAACTGACGATTTCTGATTCTGGCGTCATGATGACAGCATTAACACCAAAACGCGAAATCTAAGCATACATAAAACTTTTTGCAGCCAAACAGGACTTAATAACGCAGATAAGAAGAACCACGTTTCAATCTAGGAAACGACACACACAGGTGTGAAAGCATCACAAGGTAGTAAGGGTCCGATAATATCAATATGAACCTAGGCAAAAAATGGGAAGAAACCAGTACATGTGATACTGTATGGTCCAGCTTTCTGACTTAATGAAGGGTAAAAAAAAAAAAAAAAAAAAAAAAAAAAACTTCCAAGAGCTTGCCGAAAGCATTTGCACCTAGATGAGACAAGTTATGCGACATGGAAAAATGTTTTATTTTCTGCAATGTGCCTGTAACAAAGGAAAGTATCCGAACACTTCTGAAGCAAATTGACAGGAACTCGTATTTTAGTAAATATCAGAGACGCGGAATGGACGCCAAGCAACTTCTGAAGTTGGATGTCATTCCATCATTATTTAACGAAGGAAATCGTAATCGATACACAGATAAAAAAGAAAAGCATTAATACGTCATGACATGGCGTGTGAGGAAATGTTGATTTCTCTTGTGACTCGAGGTAAACTGCGAATCAAAATGTCGGATCACAGTTAAGAAACAGTTATCAGAAGGACGATAAGTAGACCCCACATGACAATGTGTTATGACGCTACATATCAACGATATCTTGTAGAACAGTAGCTTAGTTATTTCGGTGAACTCGCCCCACAAATTAAAAAAAGTCGTTCTGTTCAGTGTTGTCAACGGTAAATCACAATGGAACAAAACTACAAATTAATCCTGAAGATATCACTTACCTCAGGCGGTCGATAAGACAATATATCGAACGACAAGCCGAAATTGTTTAAAAAAATCCGCCCCATAAATTTGCTTTTCCACATCGGTTATAAAAAGTTCCAATTGAAACCACGTCGTAACCGGAAAAGTCAGCTTCAAGCAAATTTCAACATCCGTGATTGACTTTTTTATCTCGACCTCTGGTGACTCAGCACTCGGATTGTCGGTCATCATGCGTCACTCACACTTATGTAATTTTTTTTTCAACCAGAGCCTTACTTTTTGAACAAGATAAAAACACTGGTTCATTGATGAACTTATGGGAAAATAAAATGTCCCCCAAATTGCTGAGGACGAAACTGAAATGAATATATATAAACAGATAATAATATGACATTCAAATAAATCATTTGTTTCAATTTAAAAAAAATAGAAAAAATTATTTTATTTTTTAGAAATATTTAATACTTTATTTACGTTTGTAGGTTTTACATAGACTTTCTCAGCTCATTAGTAATTTTAGTGATGTTCATGCAACAGCAGTATATTTTTTCATCGAGTATTACAAGCGTTGAAACTGGATTAACATGTTATAGTATAGCCTAATATGGCTGAGATTTTCAAAACATTTTTAAATGAACTTGATTAGAATATATATCGAAAAATTCAGATATAACTAAAAACATATCTGTAAAAAAAATATAAAAAAATACAAACTGGTTTTAGCCGAGGCATTTTGTCATCTGATGAACTTTATCAAGTAAGGATTTTATTTGGCATTAATTATTTATAAACAAAAATAGAAATGTTAATTTTCCAAACTTAAGATTGATTTTCTGTTAGTTTCTGTTGATACTTATGGGCGTTCTTAAATTTAGAAATTCTTAAAAACTAACGACATTTTTAATTCTGTTTATAAATACTTTTAAAGTAATATTCTTACATTTGCCTTGATAAAGCCTATCAGAGAACGAAGCGAAGGTTTTCTTTTAGTCTTATATATATATATACTGTTTAAAAAAGTACGTTTTTAAATTCAAAACTTTTTATTAATATTCTTTCCTATATATATATACGATATAGATAACTATATATATATATATATATATATATATATATATATATATATATAATATATAATATATATATATATAAATAATTATACGATATAGATAACTATATATATATATAATATATATATATATATATATAATTATACGATATAGATAACTATATATATATATATATATATATATATATATAGCCATTCAACGAAATTCAATTTCGGAATTTTTTAACTTATATATATATATATATATATGAGATAGATAACTATCTATTTGAAAATATTTAATTATGCGAGGGTACATGCCAAACATATAATGAAATTTTGTATATATGAATAAAAAAGGAAATAATTTGTTAATGATCAAAAGCACCTTTAACACTTAAAGAAAAGAAAGTTTTATAAATGTTATTAAAAAATATTATATCTGCAAGTTTTGATTTTTTAATCGCATAAAAAAGAACAATATTAACTAAGCTAAAAATACGGACAAAGTTGAAAATTTCAGAGTAATTTATTTAAATCCCTAAATTTTCGTTCGAATTTTAAATCAATCATAAAATTCCTTTGTGGACGAATTCATTCGGGTGGTAATTACATTAAGGCTTCTGTTTATAAACCCCAAAATGCACTTAAACTCATGTAGATTTAACTATAATAAGAAATATCCACACGACACCATAAATAATTTAATAAACACTACATTTAATATCCTTTTCACGGATATAAAAGAAAATTTAGTCAACAATAATTTTGCACTGTAAAATAAAAAAATGAAATGTAGAAAAGTTTAAAAATACTACTATTATATATATAGTGCAGATGATTATTTCTGCTCTCGCTAGTCAATGAAGATGATATATTTATCTGTTGACAAAAACTAAAACGTATTTCGTATAAAACTGTAAACACCTCTATTATCACTGCTAATCAAAACAATAAGAAAACATTAACCTTCAACAAACTAATAATGTTTATCAACTTTCCTGTCCACTAACACTACTACTAATAATGTAAATAACTTATAGATTGGTTACACAAATGCTACATTATCTCAAAGACTAACTTGCTATTTATTTGATAATAATTCTAATAAATTGCACATTAACAAACACCATAATACCCCAAAGCATATAACAAATTCCACAAATACATATAGATAATACAAAAATATAAATGATTAGAAAAAACATCTATTAAAAATATTCGAAATCTTAACATGAATTAAAGTTCTAAGATTAATAAAATATATTTCATAAAAATAAAGAAAAAATAACTACAATTTAATACATGTCATATTTAACATGGCACAGAAAAGTGATTTTAAATTTAAACACCTTAAGAAATTTTAACAAATTAACATATGACGATAGCATGTGAAAAACGGAAGCGCTCAGAAATAGGACAAGTGATATTGTGGGTACGTGACGGTCCATGATCGCTTAAGTCCTAAAAGGACATGACACATAAAGAAGACGATAAACTGTCTTGTCCATGATATTAGACAGCATATGAGAAAAAAAAAAAAGAAAAAAAGAAAAGAAAAAGAAAACAATAAAAATAATAAACAAAAATCTTCCTGAAATTCGAGATTCACACGAGGCTACTACTCTAGAACAGATGTCTTCTCCTCATGGGATACTAGGTCGAAAGAAAGAAGTTACAATAACGAAAGTATGAACATTACTGATAGTTAAAATTGCCTATTTTTGCAAGCTTCGCTCCTGGAGTTTTCAATTTTTATCATGAAACCAAACTATTTTTATTTTGGGGGCTGGCGCTCGCCAAAACGAAATGGAGCAAATACTGAAAGTATATATCACTGGTATAGACAACTAAAAACTAAACATATAGTAAGTCAAAATCAAGGCAAAATACCAAAATTTAGAACGAATACTGAAAGCTTATATAATCGGTAGAGAAACTGAATTCTAGACATATAGTAACCAAAGGAAGGCAAAATACCAAAACAGAATGAATATTGAAGGCTTACATCACCGGAACAGACTAGTAAAATTTAGACATAAACAAAGTGACAAAATAGACTAAATACTGAAAGCATTTATCTTCCGTACAGACAACTCAAAACTGAACATATATGAAGTCTAACAGCAAAGCAAAATACTAAAATAGAACGCATATCGAAAGCTTATTTCACCGACACAGACAAACCGGGACGCCTTTAAAAACTTAATAAAATAGAAAGCTTATATCGCATGTACACACAACACAAATCTCGAGATACAGTAAGCCTATAACAAAACAAAATACCATATTAAAACGTATGCTAAAGGCTTATATCATTGGTACAGACAATCAAATCTGGACATATCAGTCAGTTAAGTGCCATACGTGATACACGCTTTAGGCGATCATGTCTCGAAAGAGACATGACTAACTGGGTAGAAGATTATCCCACAGTAGGTTACCATTGCTTTCTGCGATAGACTGGTTGCCAGCCAAGGCTATAGAACCCAATCTGTCCTATTATTTGACCCATAACTGGAGGGAAGAAACGGATTAATACCTTTCCCAAGGGTATTTGTGCGTAAATGAATGCAAGGAATTTCAACTGGAATACGAACTATAGAAGCCTATAAAAACAATTAAAAAATTACCAAAATAAAACAAATACTAAAAGCTTATATCACCGGTACAGACTACGCAAATCCATTTGTATAGTAAGCCTATAATAAAAGAAAATGTCAAAATACCACGAATATATGAAACTTATAATGTAGTGAACAAAACAAGTTCTAGCTTTAAAAATTATAATCTGACTCATTGTTAGAAATAAACGAATTTTCTCGTATTACAAACTTTGCTTAACACACACAAAACTGGCAAAATTTCACGCCTCGATGCGAAATGTTCGTCCAATGGAAAGGTTAGAATCACATCCGGGAGTGAATTCCCAAACGAAATAAAAAGACGGAACAAGACGGCCGTTGTCAGAGAGTTAAGATGACGAGCAGTTAACATGTACCCTTGACAAACGTCAAGCGATCGTTTCTTAATTGTCTATCTTTCTCTTTCCCCTTTTTTCTTTTCACCATCCACCCTGAGCGATAACTTCAAAAACACTCCTACTCAAAGATAACGCTCTTACATACATACACACACACATACGTTCCTGCCTACGCAGACATAAACTCATTCCTGCAACGACTACTACGAACGTTTCAACGAACTCTTGATGCCTTTAACTCATTACTTATTTCTCACTGACCATTAACTTCTACCAATTCATGTTATTCTTTTCTATTAATAATTTTCCAATAAATAATTATTAATAATTATTTTAACATGCAAATGTATACTTTTAATTATTCCACAAATCCACACATTCCAATCTCCAACCTTCTGATGATAGCGAATAAGCTTAAGTTGTAAGGAGTTCGGTTATGTATGACACAAGGCCGATTCAATAAACATTAACCATCTCCCTACACCTTCAATGTCACCGGTACAGACTACTCAAATCCATACGTATAGTAAGACTATAATAAAGCAAAATGTAAAAATAGATTGAATACTGAAAGCTTATATCATCGGTAAAGATAACTGAAATCAGGACACACAGTAAGATAAGTACCTTCACTAATTTTTGATACCTAAGTTTTAAAATTAATGTTTAAGAATGAAAAAGTTTACTTGAAACTTTTGTTTTAGCTTTAATCGATTAATTTTCCTATTTCCAGTCAGCAAAATACTCTGATCCATTTCAAATAGAAATTATATCGATTAGAATCTTAGTTTTTTGAGAAGTTTACCAGCCATTTTTTACATTTTGACAAATTTGTGAACAAAAGTTAATTTTCAGCTTTAAATTCAGTCAGTTAAGTGCCATACGTGATACACGCTTGGACGATCATGTCTCAAAAGAGACATAACTGACTGGGCAGAAGATTATCCCGCAGTAGGTTGCCTTTGCTTTCTACAGTAGACTGGTTGCCGACCAAGGCTATAGAACCCAATCTGTCCTGTTATTTAACCCATAACTGGAAGGAATAGACGGATTAATACCTTTCCCAAGGGTATTTGCGCGTAAGTGAATACAATGAATTCAGCTGGAATTCGAACTCGGCTCCCCGATTTCTCGTTCCGAGCCGATATCCAATGCACCACAACACACATCCATCAGCTTTAAATACCATGCGTAAATAAAATGTAGATCAGCGACACCTTATTTTAGAAAAAATAGCAAATTTAAAGTTAAATTAATCTGATTTGAAACAAATATTACTTGATTATCGCATCAAATGTAGAATACTAGTATTCCTTTTTCATGTAGGTTTTGTTTTTCTGACGTGTCGATGGATTACTGACAGCTAGAAGTATCTTTGACCAAAACTGACATAAATTGAAGAAAATTAAGTGAATATTTTCTTGTTGGTTTTAAACTACCTAGTAATTAAATAATGACACATTATTTTCAGCAATTATCTAATATTTTAATGAATTTTAGCTATTTTAGCTTTATAGCCTTACGTTTGAGAATGTGTTTTTCACCGAGAAATGAGTTTCATAATATTACATTTATCATAGTAAACTTTGGTAAAAATCTGGTCACTCGCTGATGAAAAAAAACAAAAAAACAACAACAACAAAAAAAAAAAAAACAAAGAACAAAAAAAAAAAACCCAAAGAAAACCAAAAAAAAAAAACAAACAATATTTTTAACCAAAATTTTGAACATGTTAGAAAGAATTAACCATTTAAATTCCTTTAGCTTTCATTCAATTACATTTAAAGCTAAAAAATAAAAACATGAAAACTTTTTCAATTTTTTAAAACCTTAAGGTATCACAAATTAGTGAACTTACCTACATTCACAATTAATTTAAAAAATTAGGAAACCAGAACTTAAAAAATAAAACTTACTTGAATTTTAAAAGTGTGATTTGAGAAGCCCGTTGAGTATTGAAACGTACACACGAAACACGAAAGTGAAATGAAAGAATTGTACCATGCTATATATATATATATATATATATATATATATATATATATATATATATATAAGAGATCTTTTTTCCTGCAATCCTTGAAACACGTGAGTTTTTAATGATATGGCACTTATGGCCTTCCACAAAAGAAAAATATTAAAATCAATATCTACACACACACACACACACACACACACACACACACACACACACACTTTTAATTATTTTAAAAATATTGATGCATGAAAATATAGTCTTCAATTATTAAGTTAATAACCTAATTGGGACGATGATTGGAAGAAATTTTAAGAGATTTTTGAAACTTTATAATTTATTATAATTCCAAAAATGAAAACAATTTTTGTAAAAATTCATTATTCATTGAAAAATATTTTCTCTTTAGACTATGGTATCCTTAGTATATATTGTTTATAAAAGCAATTAAAAGTTTATCTAAATAAGAAATGGCATAGTTTTCTTGCATTTTTGTTTTCATTATTTGGATCTGATTTTCTGAAAAGGAACAACTGCAAGAGAAAAATAAAAATAGGCGATTTACATACCCCAAGTAGTCCAGCGTTTAATTAATAAAACAAAGTTACGTGAAGGTAGTCAGTTTCTAGAACTTTTAGAAAATTAATTGGAGGTTGGTGGTAACACACACACACACACACACACACACACACACACACACACACACACACACACACACACACACACACACACACATATGTTAGATTAAATAAATTGCAAACAATGTGTCCGTTTATTTTTAATAAAATCCGTTCATACACACGGAAAATCTTTCGCGTATTATAATTGAAAGATGTAAGAAATGAGATGCAATTTTGAAAGATGATTTTAATATTCATTTTTCGATATTCTCAATCAATTTCCATCTCCTTCCGAGATCATCTTCATGAAGGAGATTGAAAGTACTTTGAAATATAGAGAAATGAATAATAAAATAATCTGTCAAAGTTACAGCTCATTTCTTACATCTTTCCATCTTTTAGTACGCGAAAGATTATCCATGAGTATGAACGGATTTTATTAAAAGTAAACAGATACAATGTTTGCAATTTATTTAATTTTATATGCCTAAAAGAAAATTTGCTGCCTAAATACACAAATTATATAATATATATATATATATATATATATATATATATACTGTTACCAAGATTTTATAAAAAATAATGACTTCAAAAATAATTTAATTAATTTTTGAATAAGTCCTGAAAGTTTCATAAAAATCTGACAAATATTTGATTTTTGCAAGAGTTTCCAAATTAATGTTTTTCATCGGCAAAAAAATGAGCGGCGTAATATTAGGTTTGTGGTAGTAAACTCTTGTAAAAAAACTGGTCACTCGCTGATGAATGTTCTTAAACAAAATTTTGAATGTGTTAGAAAGGATGAAAAATTTAATAAAATGATTAAAAAATACTTCGATTTTTCCTTTTAATAATAACAAAATCTTTGACGAAAAAAACTTTGATTTATTAAGTTTTGGGCATCATGCTACGCTTATATATATATATATATATATATATATATATATATATACGAAAATAAAACGAAAACTGTAAATTAATATCACCAGAAAAGACAAGCGGTGTGACCTTAAGGAAAACAAAATAGCAAAATAGAACGAATACTGAAAGCTTATATCACCGGTACAGACAATTCAAATCTAGGCATATATATATATATATATATATATATATATATATATATATATATATATATATATTAAGCTTATAATGAAAACAAAATATCAAAATAGAACGAATACTGAAAGCTTATATCACCGGTAGAGACAATTAAAATCTAGACATAGACTAAGTTTATAACAAACCAAAATATTGAACGAATATTGAACGGTTATATCACCGGTACAGACAATTCAAATTTGGACATATATTAAGCTTATAACAAAACAAAATAGCAAAATAGAACGAATACGAAAGTTTATATCACCGGTACAGACAATTCAAATTTGAACATATATTAAGCTTATAACAAAACAAAATAGCAAAATAGAACGAATACGAAAGCTTATATCACCGGTACAGACAATTCAAATCTAGACATCTATTATGCTTATAACAAAACAAAATAGCAAAATAGAACGAATACGAAAGCTTATATCACCGGTACAGACAATTCAAATTTGGACATATATTAAGCTTATAACAAAACAAAATAGCAAAATAGAACGAATACTGAAAGCTTATATCACCGGTACAGACAATTCAAATTTGGACATATATTAAGCTTATAACAAAACAAAATAGCAAAACAGAACGAATACTGAAGCTTAATCACCGGTACAGACAATTCAAATTTGGACATATATTAAGCTTATAACAAAACAAAATAGCAAAACAGAACGAATACTGAAGCTTAATCACCGGTACAGACAATTCAAATCTGGACATATATTAAGTTTATAACAAAATAAAATACCAAAATAGAACGAATATTTAAAGCTTATATCACCAGTACAGATAATTCAAATCTCAACACTTATTAGCCGCATAACAAAACAAAATACCATTTATAAAACGGATACTGAAAGCTTGTATCACCGACAGAAACAATTCAAATCTAGGCATAAGCTTATAACAATGCAAAATATTAAAACAGAACGAAGACTACTTAAAGCTTACATCACCAAGACAGGTAGCACTTATCTGGAGATGGAGTAAGCCTATAACGAAAAGAAAAAAAAAAGAAAAAGAAGAAACAAACAAAACATAACGAATACTGAAAGCTTATATCTCCGAGACAGACAACTCAAACCTAGTCGTATAGTAAGTCTATAACAAAACAATATACCAAAATTAAAAGATTACTGAAGTTTATGTCACCGGTACAGACAACACCATGTTTGAGGTATGCTAAACATATGTAGATATAACGACTTCAGACCACGAATCCTTTATATTCCTGTTCCGCCATTTTCTTTAGGTATTTATGTACAGTACACGAATAAAATAATTTCCGGAATAGATATTTGTAATTTACGGAAGGTTCTCTTTTATTTTATCCAATCTTGCATGTTGATTTGTTCTTGTAAACTGATGTCAATTTTGTTTATTTCATTCTTGCATACCTTCTGCAAGTGAGTCAAGTAAAGATTTTGACATTGCTTTGTAAGACGATAATTTTGAAGTCAGAAGATAAAAACCAGCATGTTCCGCAAAAAGATGAATAATTTTAGACATGGCAATATTCGATAACCAATTAATAAAAGTTGGGGTAAATAATTTGTTAAATGACTTTTACATATTTTCTAAAAGATATTTGTTACCATTTGGCAAGGCTAACGAGAAAGAAAATCATTCCCGAAATAAAACTTTAATTAACATAAATACTCATTGTGTTTAACTTATTAATGACTTCTGTCCCGTTTGTAGAGCGGTGGTCATTAATGGCTTATATAAAAAAAGAAAGAGAAGATTTTTATGAACCTATAAAAACGGATTAAAAAAGTATATAATTAATACCGAATTTTACGGTGAACATTAATGGATTAAGTAACTTCGAACGTAAATGGGCATATGATGTGTGATGAAATGTTTTCAACTCTTAAAAATTTCCTGATAGCCGGTTATTTAGACAGATTTTGGAAAGTAGGTTTGGCGGAAAACTTTTCAACATATATATGTATGAATAAAAGGAAAACTACTTAGTCTTAGTTGACGAAACGTGTAAGTCTTACTAACAAGATTTCTTGAATACTCAAGCCGGTAGATGTAAATACAGTTTAAAAATTAAAACAGACCACTTACTCAGATATGAATATCTATTAAAAAGAACGTTTAAACAAATAAATGATATATATATATATATATATATATATATATATATATATATATATATAAACTCTTATAAAATCCACATTAGCTTACCAACTAAGGCACTTTTTTCTTTTCGGTGTATTTTTCATTGATTACTTAGTTTTAAAAAACTTCTTTCATTGGTACTTTTTATAATTTGTCCTCCAAGTCTTCATTTTCATTATTTTCGTTCACAGTGAATTTGTCATTTTTGTTTCTTTTGCAACATTTGCAGATGCGTTTTATGGTGCGGGAAAGGTAAGAATTGTATCCGGGACAGAAAGGAAGGAAGGTGAAACAATGGACCTTGTCTATTTGCCGCTGGAAAAAAGCAGGTAAATTGTATATTTTCATTTCTTGACTCTCGTCCGAATAAGTTTGTTCACGCATTTTTTTCCAGTAGGACATTCCGCGTTCTTCATCTGTGCCTAATAATAATAATAAAAAATATAATAATAAAAAAAGACGATAAAATAATAGAGAAAAGTTGTGTAACTTTTAAAATCGACTTAAAAACACAGTCGGATAAAAAAGATACAGAAAGGCTGATTGAAGATATAACACCTGAAATGAGTAAATGTCGATTGTATGGAAATAAATATTAGACAATAAGTGAATGCAGCAAATTTGGCCTGGATTAAAACAAGTCTGTGCATGACTGGGTGAGAAAGGTGAGCAACTTGAAAATATTCGAGCAAGTGCATTTTGAACATGCTGTTTCGAAAAGCAGCGGTTCTAGCTCGTTCTCGAACACGAATTCATCTAATTTTTTGCCCAAAGTTTGCAAACAGGGGTTTGCTGTCATTGTCAGCTATCCCGACGCACTAGTCACTGCAGCCAGCTACGATTACGGCCAGAGTTCGCTTTCAAATCGGAAGTCTGTTAAATCTAGAAATTGTTCTTTTCGTACCTAAATGTATGTCGACGTGCACGCCATGCGCTCCGACTGATAATTTAACGCACGAAATTTTGCCATGTACAAAACACACGCCAATATTTAGTGCTATCCTCTTTTATGCAGCATGGCTATCAGCCAACCCTTCCACAATTTCCGGCTTTTAGTTACTGTTAATAACTTTAACCCTTTACCACCCATTTTTCTTCTTGTTCTGTCATCAAATCAAATAAAGCCATTACCCTGTTTCCCCGGCCTTGCTTCCATTGCTTTCACGATGTAAGGTAAATATTTAATTTTCTAGGCCCTTCTTACT